>JANUYF010000001.1:450948731-452389981 GCA_026167975.1 Phrynosoma blainvillii | reverse complement strand
GATTGGAAGGACCTTGAAGCAGTAGTGTTTGCCCTGGTAATCTCTTATTTGGATTTCTGCAATGCGCTCTACATGGGGCTACTTCTGTACCAAGTTTGGAAGCTTCAATGACACCCAACTCTACTTCTCTATAGTTTTTTTTGTGGGTTTTTTTCGGGCTGTGTGGCCATGTTCTGAAAGAGTTTCTACTTCTCTATGTCTCTGACTGCTGCAGTAACTAAGGATGGCATCGCTCCTCTTGATGCCTGTCTTGAATCGGTGATGGGCTGGATGAGGGAAAATAAACTCAAGCTGAATCCAGAGAAAACAGAGGTACCCGCGATAGGTACCCCAAGTCCGGGAAAGGAGCTTTGCCATCCAGCTATGGACAGGGTCACACTTCCCCCAAAGGACAAAGTATGCAGTTTGGATTAATCTTTACAGTTGTCATCTCAAGTGGATGCGATGGCCAAGAGTGCTTGGTACCAACTTCGGTTGATACGCCATCTGCGTCCCTACCTGGACCGAAAGGACCTTAAAACAGTAGTATTTGCCCTGGTAATCTCTCGTTTGGATTTCTGTAATGCGCTCTACATGGGGCTACCTCTGTACCAAGTTCGGAAGCTTCAATTGGTTCAAAATGTGGCAGCCAGGTTGGTCACCGGAACATCTAAATCGGACCATATAACACCTGTATTAAAATCTCTTCATTGGCTGCCGATTAGCTTCCGGGCGCAGTACAAAGCGTCGGTTATTACCTTTAAAGCCTGAGTTACTTGAAGGAACGCCTCTCCCCACACAATCCGCCCCGCACTCTCAGAACATCTGGGAAGAACTTACTAGAACATCATAGAACCAAACTCAACACGACTTCCCAAAGATCATACACGGCCGCAGCTCCCATGTTATGGAATGGCCTACCGGAAGAGATTCGTCTTATTACTACGCTAGATGCCTTTAAGAAGGCACTGAAGACGGAGCTCTTCCGGCGGGCCTGTCCACCCGATCTCCTCAGCAGACCTTTAAGCTAAATAAGTATTATTTTATAATTGTCTATATGGCTTTCCGGGTGTTGATACGATTAGCCATCTTACGGTACTATTATAATGTTGTTATTTTATTTTTTTATGCACCGTATTTGATTTTACTGGTGTTGCTGACAATTAGCTATTTTATTGTACTATTATAATGCTGTTATTTATCGTGGGTATTTTGGATATTGTTGTATATTTTATTGATGTAATCCCACCTTGATCCGCAGGGGGAGGCGGGAAATATAAATTAAAATGATCATCATCGTCATCTATGGACACGGAGGACCAATCCAATAAATAAATAAATAAATAAAGTAAAAATAAATATATATCAATCAATCAATAAATCAACACAATAAAGAAAGAAAGGAAGGAAGGAAGGAAGGAAGAAAGAAAGGAGTTTTTTTTTTAAATGCTTTTACCTGTATAGGCAAAAATCTGAGGAAGTCCATGCAAAATCTCTCGAAAGTGATGGATCTTATATTTTATCTAGACCGGCCAGGAACCCCCTTTGAGCATCTGGTTTAAAAGCCGTTTGACTAGCGCGATTGTAGAAGTTGTAGACTCACAACAAGCCTGAAGAAGAGGCTATCCCTTTGGAAACGTGGTTCTGTTTCCTTGCAGCTTCCAGGGTCTGGGCACTTGGACATGAACGCTTCTCTCTCTTCCTTTCCACTCCTCAGATGGCACCAAGGAACTGTTGAGACAAGGAAAAGAAAGGTTCTGTCATTTTTGCACTTTTGGACTCCCTGTTCACAGTTCCCGACCCAACCCTGACTATTTGAAAGATGGTATCTTTTCATGTGAACTTGCCAGCGTCTGAAGCGAAAAACTACAGGGGAAGGCTTTCTCTTGGTCCCGCCACCATCACAGGCTGACTTTTGGGACGTTATCACACGTGGGTCAGAAAGCGGAAATAAAAGTGGAAATGAGGCATCCCGAAAATAAACGGGAAATAGCCTTTGTTTCCGCATACGTCATTACCTTCATTGCGCATTTACAGTAAGTGTATCGAACGTCCACACACAAGAGAAAAACCCCCGTAAATGTTGCCGAA
Source organism: Phrynosoma blainvillii (assembly GCA_026167975.1). NCBI lineage: Eukaryota > Metazoa > Chordata > Lepidosauria > Squamata > Phrynosomatidae > Phrynosoma > Phrynosoma blainvillii. The sequence continues at coordinate 452,387,911 of JANUYF010000001.1, read as the reverse complement.
ATGAGCCTCCTGCACATGCGCAGAGAGAGGAATGCTCGTTGGAACCATGGCAACAGTGGGGAAATGTGGCACAATACGTATTTAGTTATCAGACCTACGGTAAATGCGAAATGATTCCCGTCGCGCAATTGCAATTCCTGAAGAAACCGAAATTCAAAAGGTCTCGAATCATTCCGCTTTCTGTCGGGGTTCTGTCGGGGTTCTGTGCGACGTCGTGTGAAAACACGGGCCAATAATACGTATTAGGTCGGAATTTCATGTGGATTTTGTTTGGATTGAGCCCCGTGTGATAACGTCCTTGGTGAGGACACAAGAACCTTTTCAATGGCTGCTCCCACCCTTTGGAACTCCCTTCCATAGGAGACTAGGCAGGGCCCCTCTCTGCTCTCCAAATGTTTCTTTTCAAGCAGACTTTTAATACATCATTGTGGCCAGGGAGGCTTCTTATTGGGGTTTTTGGTGGGTATGTTTGTCATGCTTTTATATTTTAAACTTAGTATTTAAGGGCTTTGTATTTTTATTTGTTATATCGTTGTTGTTAACTCCCCTGAGTCGACACCAACTCATGTGGATGAGACTTTTCCAAGCCCTTATCCTCCCCTGCTCTGCTTAGGTCTCCTAGATTCAGGATCATGACCTCCCTGATTGCGTCTAGCCATATGGCATGAGACCTTCCTCTCTTTCTGCTGCCTTTTACCTTTCCTAGGACGTTATCACACGGGGAGTCGCGGGGAGAAAGTGGAAATAAACTGGATGAGCAGAAGTCTTTAATTTACGGGATTTGTCCCGTTCCGCCTCGTCCGATGACTAAATTCGAATTTAAAAGGGGGTTAATTTGAACAAAAACCTGATCTTTTCATTTTCAGGATTTTTGAGGATTTGAAAAGATGAGGTTTTTGTTCGAATTAACCCCCTTTTAAATTCAAATTTAGTTATCAGACGAGGCGGAACGAGACAAATCCCGTAAATTAAAGTCTTCCGCTCGTCCCGTTTATTTCCACTTTCTCCCCGCAACTCCCCGTGTGATAACGTCCCTAGCATTATTGTTTTTTCTAATGAGCTCTGCCTTCTCATGACATGCCAAAGTTTTGTCACCTTGGCTTTCAGGGTGAGTTCAGGATTGATCTGCTCTAGGACCCATTTCTTGTCTTTGTGGCTGTCCACGGGATCCTCAGCACTCTTCTCCAGCACCACATTCTCTCAAATGCACTGGTTTTCTTTCTGTCAGCTTTTTTCAGTGTCCAGCTCTCACATCCATACATAGGGGTGGGGAATACCGTGGCTTGGAAGAGTCTAACTTTAGTACTCAGTTGTATATCTTTACACTTTAGGATCTTAGCCAGTTTTTTTCATAGCTGCCCTTTCCATTTCTAGCCTTCTTCTGATTTCTTGACTGCAGTCTCCATTCTGGTCAATGTTTGATCCAAGGTATGGGAAATCTTTAACTACGTACATGCTGGGGTGAGCTCCTCTCACTAGTCCCAGCTTCTGCCAACCTAGTAGTTCAAAAGCATGTAAAAGTGCAAGTAGATAAACATGTACCACTTCAGTGGGAAGGTAGAATCATAGAATCATGGAATCATAGAGTTGGAAGAGACCACAAGGGCCATCCTTTCCAACCTCCTGCCATGCAGGAACTCAAAATCAAAGCCCCCCTGACAGATGGCCATCCAGACTCTATTTAAAGACCTCCAAAGAAGGAGACTCTGAGGGAGTGTGTTCCACTGTCAAACAGCTCTCACTCTCAGGAAGTTCTTCCTAATGTTGAGGTGGAATCTCTTCTCCTGTAGCTTGCATCAATTTTTCTGGGTCTTATTCTCTGGAGCAACAGAAAACAAGCTTGCTCCATCCTCAATATGACATCCCTTCAAATATTTAAAGAGGGCTATCATATCACCTCTTAAACATCTCTTCCCCAGGCTAAACATACCCAGTTCTTTAAGCCATTCCTTATAGGGATTCATGGTTTCCAGACCCTTCACCATTTTGGTTGCCCTCCTCTGGACATGCTCCAGTTTTTCAACATCGTTTTTGAATTGTGGTGCCCAAAACTGGACACAGGATTATTCCAGGTGAGGCTTGACCAAAGCAGAATATATTGGCACTATGACTTCCCTTGATCTAGACACTATACTTCTGTTAATGCAGCCTAAAATTGCATTGGCCTTTTTAGCTGCTGCATAGCACTGTTGACTCATGTTCAACTTGTGGTCCACTAGGATTCCTAGATCCCTTTCACACGTATAAGGCTCCTTAAGCCAGGTGTCCCCCATCCTATATCTATGCATTTCATTTTTCAGCCTAAGTGTAATACCTTACATTTCTCTGTGTTGAAAATCATTTTGTTAGTTTTGGCCCAGATTTCTAATCTATTAAGGTCATTTTGAATTTTCGTCCTGTCCTCTGGGGTATTCCTCCTAAATTCCTCTGCAAATTTGAGAAGCATGCCCCCTATTCTTTCATACAAGTCATTGATAAATATGTTGAATAGCCCTGGGCCCAGGACAGAAGCCCACTGGACACCCCACTGGTCACTTCTCTCCAGGATGAAGAGGAGCCAAGCAATAAGCTCCAAGGTCTAAAACAGCCCAGAAAGACCCCAAAACATGGGGTTCCCAGGGCCCTAGAGCACATGAAAGGAGGGATGTTTTAATGCTGTAAAGAAAATATTTTTTAAAATTTAGGTGCCAAAAGGGGGTGGTAGTGGCTCTGGACTCCAATGCCCCATAGAAGGTCAATACCCCCCAGCTCCTGCCAGATGCCAATAATAATAATAATAATAATAATAATAATAATAATAATAATAATAATAATAATAATTTATATCCCGCCCCGATTGCTCTGCTCGGCTTACAACATTAAAATTTCCATAGAGATATAGTAATACAATCTAAACAGAACATAAAAATCCCACCCGTCCAACACCCTGATAGTATTCCTGCTTGAACATGAAACCCACTGGGTGACTCTGGTCAAGTCACACTCTCTCAGCCTCAGGGGAAGGCACTGGGAAACTTCCTCTGAAACAATTTTGCTAAGAAAACCCCATGATATAAGTCAGAATTGACTTGAAGGCACACAACACGCACACATTATGTCCTTGTCATTTTATTTCCAGCTCCTCTCCTAAGAAGAGCTTGCAACTGTAGTGACTTCTTGGAGGCATCTCTCTGGCAGGAAATAAAACACAACTTCATAACATCCACAGGCTGTAAAAACAATGTGGTAAGGCTCCATAGTGGATGCCCAGTCAGCATAAATGTTTAGTATTTCCATTGTGCAAAATGTTCTCAGTGTGGCTTCATCATCTTGGCATTAATCATGCTTTTGTGGTCGGAGCCCAGGCCTTGGAGGAGGAAGACCTGGCAGGAGGTGGGCAGAAAGTCAGGTTTGAAAATCCTAAAATGCAAAACATTAAAAAATGCTTTTGTTGCGACGAATCCAGGGGCCAATTTTCTTCTTCTAGGGGCAACACAAATGCCCAAACACAAAGCGAACTAACTAAGTGGCTGTAAATCCACTTCTAGTTTGGGGGAAATTGGTAATTTTTTTAAAAAGGTAAATAGCACAGAGGAACACTGCATCCTATTTAAAAGCTGCATTTCCATTAGGCTCTTCCACACTACACATATATAGCACTATGATTCCACTTTAGGGATGCCAATTCATGATCATCTCAGGGCCTGACAACTGCAGGTCAAAGTATAAGACTTAGAGATGGCTCCTGATGTTGTCATTAAATATTAGGCATTAAGTACCAACTATATTAGCACACGTAGGCTGCATCCGCACCGCAGAAATAATCCAATTTGACACCATTTTAACTGCCATAGCTCCATGCTATGGAATTCTGGGAATTACAGTTTTGTGAGATATTTAGCCTTCTTTGCCAGAGTGCTCCAGATGATCCTGGAGTTATCCCATAACATGGAGCCATGGCAGTTAAAAGCAGTATCAAACTGGATAATTTCTGCAATGTGATGCAGCCATAGTTGCTCACATAGCTGCAGAGACAAAGCAATAGTTGCAATAAATTTTAGCAAGCTGCTGCTCAGTAGCTGCGAGAGAGAGTTGCACATAGCCCTCTCCGCTTCTCCTCTTCAGACATGCTGTTTGAATTTTAAAAAGTATTAAAGGCATGTCTCTTCCGGCAGGCCTACCCGGTTGATTTTAAACTATGAATTTCAAACTGATATATTTAAGCAGAGGCTGCATGGCCATCTGTCGGGGATGCTTTGATTGGGAGTTCCTGCATGGCAGGAGGTTGGACTGGATGGTCCTTGTGGTCTCTTCCAACTCTATGATTCTATGATTCTATATTTTTAATTTTGCACCTGGATCATTTTAATGTCTGATGGTTGCCTTAATCCTACATTTACGTACTTTAACCTATGTGTTTAGATGGTTTCATGTGTTTAATTATACAGTCAGCCCTCCATATCCACAGATTTATTTTTTTTAATCCCCCGAGTCAAGCATCCACAGCTTGAAAATATTTTTAAAATATATACATTCTAAAAAAAACCCTTGATTTTGCCATTTTATATAAGGGACATCATTTCACTATCTGTTGTATTTAATGCGACTTGAGAACCCGCAGGTTTTGGTATCCACAGGGGATCCTGGAAACAAATCCCAGTGGACAACAAGAGAAATAAAAATGTATTATTACTACTACTATTACTATTATTATTAAATAATAATAAATTGCTGCTGCTGCTGCTGCTGCTGCTGATGATGATGTGTAGGGTTCTTGAGGGCCACATGCAGCTGACAAACTGCCCTTTGCACACCTCTGCTTTAAAGTTTGGTCTAAATCCCAAGGCGGATTGCCTAAACTGTACAAGACTTTTGCCACCTTGACCACACTCTGATGTTATGCAAAGGGATCTTAGACTCATAGAATCATAGAGTTGGAAGAGACCCCAAAGACTATCCAGTCCTATGCATCCCCATTCTGCCAAGCAGGAATACCCAAGCAAAGCACTCCGGAGAGATGGCCATCCAGCCTTTGCTTAAAAACCACCAAAAAAGGCAATTCCACCATCCTCTGAGTATTCCTCTGTCAAAAGCTCTTACCATCAAGAAGGTCTTCCTAATGTTGAGGTGGAATCTCATTTCTTGTAGTTTGCATCCATTGCTCCAAGTCCTAGTCTCTGGAGCACTGCTCCACCCGCAATATGACATCCCTTCAAATATTTAAACATGGCTATTATATCCCCTCTTTTTTTAAAAAAAATTATATTTTATTAACATATACTATTCAAACATATCTTTCAAGTTTAACATATTAATTTCTTTTTCAATAATCATATACAAATATTTACAATTGACTTCCAAAATATCTCCAGTTTGTACTCAACCTTAGTTCAGTGTTCACTCGTTGTCTTCATATACAAGCAATTTTAAATATTAAATCCACTGTGTGTTATAGCAACAGCTTTAATTATCTTGATCTTTAATAGTCACTTTTCACCTATTATTAAGTCAGTTTACTAATTTAGGGTATCCCATCAGTCTATATCTCTATTCAATTAATTTTTCCCTTTTACAGTATTGCAGTATCGGAGTCCAGTCTTGTTCAGTACTCTCTACATTTTGTTTGTTCATATTATATCCCCTCTTAACCTTCTCTTCTCCAGGCTACATATATCTAGCTCCCTGATCACCTCCTCATAGGCCTTGGTGGTTTCCAGACCTTCCATCATTTTGGTTGCCCTCCTCTGGACATCCTTCTTGAATTGTCATGCCTAGAACCGGAGAGATTATTCCAGGGAAATATTCTAATCTTCCAATATTCCAGGAGAGATCTGACCAAAGCAAAATAGAGTGGTACCACTTTACCAAGTTCTTTCATTTTTATGTTTTATGTATTTTTATTGTTGTTAGCCGCCCCGATTGTGCTCAGAGGGGCGGGATATAAATAAATAAATTATTATTATTATTATTATTATTATTATTATTATTATTATTATTATTCTGTCCAAAGTGCTACAAGATCCCTTTCTATACTGATCCAGACTAACAGGATGATGTCTTTGATTTTTAACACTTGGATGTTGTTTGACCACCCATATCTCAGTTTTCATTGCTTAAAAGTTGGAAAGTATGAAGTTTGACCAGAGAAAGCCATGACAAATTGGTTGTGCACTTTAACAAGCTTCTCTCTCTCCATCCTGCATACTTTCATCTTGGTCTTTATAAGGAGGCAAATGCTGCTATGTTCAGTGCATCCATCCACGAGTAACAGCAAAAAGAGCACCAGCATTTTGTATTGATCCAGCACTGCAGGGAGTTGTCGATCGACAGCAAAGGCTCCTCTTCCTATCCCAAATTTGCAGGATTTCTTGCAAGGACTCCAGAGCTTGTGACTTTTCCCAAATCACTAGGATTCATGAATAAAGTCAAGACTGAAACTTGGATCTCCCAGAACATGCAATGTACCTTATTACTTTCCCTTTTTCAGTTGAAATGATAAACCACAATCAGGGTTTCCCCCCTGGGCTGTTTATCCAGGAACACAAATCATTTTCGGAAGCGGTCCAACAATAATGGCAAAAAAAGCGAATCCGGTGGTCTGTCTGTGCACGGAAAAGTGACTTTTTGGACTACAGCTCCCAGAATTTTCCAGCCAGCATGGCTAGGAATTGCAGTCAAAAAGTCCCTTTTCTAAGGACTGGCTAATTTTCTTGACTGATCCAGTCAAAATGTGCTCCTACATAAATTCCTACATTTCGAAGTGTTCCCACCCCTCTGTTTATTGTTGCCAAAAATTGTGCTATTCAATTAATTATATTTATGATAAAAAAAATGACAACTAACTTTTCCTCTGCATCCCCTGGGTGCAGCAATACAAGTCTTATAATAACCTAGTGAGGTTTTATTTTGAAATTGTGCACTTCCTCCATGTCATCTAGCTTTCCCATATAGATACCTGCTCCAAGTGTGCTGAACTGGGGATGCTGGCTGGGGATGGTGGGCACTGGAATCCAAACTATTTGAAGTTGGAGAAAGTCAAAGTTGGAGAAAGTCAAACTTGATCCAATCAGTTTCAGCAGAGGTTGATGTAGAGCGTTGCTCTGGTGCCACGACCAACTACATTTCCCAGAATTTCATAGCATTGAGCCATGGCAATTCAAGTGGTGTCAAAGCAGATTATTTCTGCAGTGTGGAGGCAGCCAACGACAAACTCTGGGCCCGATGCACCCCCAGCTTTCCTTTTGATGGACTTCTTTCATTGCAAGGTCAGTTGCTGCCCTATATTCCAATGGCAGGTAAAAATAAGCATGTGGAGAGATTTCTTGCTAAACAATGATCCACTGTAAATGCAGGAGCCCGTTTGCTAGCAGGTCACTGACACAGCGTACAGCCAGGAAATGGGGCAGAAGTGGGGAGAGGAAAGGGACCTCCAGCTGTAACCAACCCTCAAAGGGAACAGCTTTGCATGACTCACAACCTGAGATCTGCTTGAAAACATCTCCAGAAAGGCCGCCTTTGCAAGCAAACCCAGCCACAACTCAAGGAATCATGCAGCCCTGTTTTACTCAAGGTTCTGTTTCAATACAGTCATGTTTTAGTGTTGTACAATAGGGGAGGCTCCAAATCACAGCCCATGGCCCACAGCACAATTTCCCCACAACAAACAGCAACAAACACAATGGCCAGAATCCTGTCTGTGTCTTACACACATGTAAGTTCCCCTTCCAGGAATGGCTGAACGTTTTTGAGCGATGCGAAAAGGCTGCATCCAAGTCAAGGTTGTGGAAGCAGAATTGTGCATGTTCATAAATTGCACATGGATGCATGTCCACAGATGTCAGGAGCTCTTATATACTGAACAGCAGCAAACCATTTATGAAACTGCCTTAGTTCAGTGACTAACAGGACAATCCAGTGACTCAACAGCTCAAGCAAATCCCAATTCAGTGATGTTTATACCAGCATGGCAGTCATTACTGTTGCCTCGTTGAATCTGTAGAACCAAAATTGTTTGCTGACATTTTGTTGTTGTTAGAATCATAGAATCATAGAATCATAGAGTTGGAAGAGACCACAAGGGCCATCCAGTCCAAACTCCTGCCATGCAGGAACTCCCAATCAAAGCATTCCCGATAGATGGACATCCAGCCTCTGCTTAAAGACCTCCAAAGAAGGAGACTCCACCACTCTCCGAGGGAGTGTGTCCCACTGTTGAACCGCTACTGTCAGGAAATTCCTCCTAATGTTGAGGTGGAATCTCTTTTTCTGCAGCTTGCATCTATTGTTTCGGGTCCTAGTCTCTGGAGCAGCAGAAAACAAGCTTGTTCCCTCCTCGATATGACATCCCTTCAAATATTTAAACACGGCTATCATATCACCTCTCAGCCTTCTCTTCTCCAGGCTAAACATCCCCAGCTCCCTAAGTCGTTCCTCATAGGGCTTAGTTTCCAGATCCTTCACCATTTTAGTTGCCCTCCTTTGGACACACTCCAGTTTCTCCACATCCTTTTTGAATTGAACACAGAACTGGACACAGTATTCCAGGTGGGGCCTGACCAAAGCAGAATAGAGTGGCACTATTACTTCTCTTGATCTAGACACTATACTTCTACTGATGCAGCCTAAAATTGCATTGGCCTTTTTAGCTGCTGCATCGCACTGTTGACTTATGTTCAACTTGTGGTCCACCTGGATTCCTAGATCCCTTTCACACGTAGTCTCATTCAGCCAAGTGTCCCCCATCGTATATCTATACTTTTCGTTTTTCCGCCCTAAGTGCAGTACCTTACATTTCTCTGTGTTGAATTTCATTTTGTTAGCTTTGGCCCAACTTTCTAGTCTGCTCAAGTCATTTTGAATTTTGATCCTGTCCTCTGGGGTATTAGCTACTCCTCCTAATTTGGTGTCGTCTGCAAATTTGATAACTATGCCCCCAATACCGTCATCCAAGTCATTAATAAAGATATTGAATAGCACTGGGCCCAGGACAGAGCCCTGTGGCACCCCACTGGTCACTTCTTTCCAGGTTGAAAAGGAGCCATTGCTGAACACCCTTTGCATTTGGCCAGTCAACCAATTACAAATCCATGTAACAGTTACTTTGTCTAGCCCACATTTTACCAGCTTGTTTGCAAGAATGTCATGGAGAACCTTGTCAAAGTCCTTACTGAAATCAAGATATACTATATCCACAGCATTCCCTTCATCTACCAAGCTGGTAATTTTATCAAAAAAAAAGAAAAAAAAAAAGATCAGATTTGTCTGGCATGACCTGTCTCTCTGAAACCCATGTTGACCTTTTGTGATTATGAAATAACCTTCCAGGTGTTCACAGACTCTCTGTTTAATGATCTGCTCCAGAATCTTTCCCGGTATTGATGTCAGACTAACTGGACGATAATTGTTGGGATCCTCTTTTTTTCCCTTTTTGAAGATGGGGACAACGTTTGCCCTCCTCCAGTCCGCTGGGACCTCTCCTGTTTTCCAGGAGTTCTCAAAGATTATTGCCAATGGTTCCGATATTACGTTTGCCAGTTCTTTTAGTACCCTTGGATGTAATTCATCTGGTCCTGGAGACTTATATTCATTTAGATTAACCAGGTATTCCTGTACTATCTCTTTACTTATTCTGTGCTGAAATTCTCCTATTCTGTCCTCTGCTCTATTATCCTCAGGTTGAGCACCCTTTGCCTTTTCTGAGAAGTCTGAAGCAAAGAAGGTGTTGAGTAATTCTGCCTTTTCTCTGTCCCCTGTTAACTTTTTGCCATCTTCTCCACACAGTGGCCTATTTGGTCCTGTGATGACATTTCCTTAGTAGGTGTTTGGGCAGAATTGGCATCTGGTTTGTGGCAAGGGAGCTCAGATTAAAACCCATGAATGGGGACAAAAAGAACGTGGAAGTTTTGTATCAGAGAACAATCTCTGATTGACACCTCCAGGATTCTGGCCATTGTGTAATATTTTTCCATATTGCCAGGTAATAATGGCGAGTTTAGCAGCAACACCGCAAAGGCATCAAAGAAGAAGAGCTGCCCCAGTGATCTTTGACACTGTAATATTTGGCTTAGATTTGCACATCAACAAACTGGAATGGGCGGAAGGGATTAAAAAATCGTCCGCAGTGCAAAACATTTGCTCTCCTCACTCACCTCAACTCTTGCAAAGAAGGCAAAGAGAATAGCCACAGATCACACCTAGAGAAGAAATGTAGATGATTTGGGTCAACTTAATCCCAGAGGGGTTTTTTTGGCAGGCGGTCATTTCAGACTTTCTCACTGAAATGAAGGAGGTTTTCAAAAAAGTATGCACTTTAGCTTGATGGTAGGCGAGAGGAGCATTGCATCCAGGAAATGTGCTAGTGCAGACAAGGGCTGCCGGAGAGCAAAAGAACCATTTTGCTTTGCCATCTTGTTCCTAGGCATTGTGCCACCTGGAAGGGCTGCACCCAGTTTCGAAGAGGTTGATATCCTCCGCTCAGACAAGTCTCTTCTGATGCCGCCAAGGATGATGGGCCACACTCGCCAGCTCACAAGCTTGCTTGGAAAAATGGCCTTTTTCCCTTGTATTTTAATCAGGTTATTTCATCTCTGTTTCTTGGCATAGCCTCCCTTGGCTGCTCGGAGGGAGCGAATGGAGCTCCTTCCAATTGACTCTGCAGAGTGCTTTAAACTGAAGGGGATTATTAATTGAGATTTTGAAAAGCTGCTATTAATGAGATGCAATGCAATTGTTCTTTAACACAAAATAAAACACATAGAGGTGCAGCAGTGACTGGCGATGGCTCCCTCATTTTACAGAAAAAGCACAAAAAAACAGACCTTGGCTGGTTGTGTTTTAATCAGCCATTAGTGTTTGATCACTATGCGCGCCATGCAATTAGGCATGTGCAGCCATTCCAAAGCAGTGTTCTTTCAGAGCCATTTGCTAACTGCCTCCCCACTCTTTTATTTTAAAAAAAGTACCAACTGCTTAGCAAATCTTAGCAATTTGGCCAAGGGTGGGCAAATTGTGGCCTGTGGGTTGCATATGGTCTTCATGGCCCCACGTGGTCAAATGTTTGCCCTCAATACTTTCCAAAGCCCCCGGAGTAGATCAGGGGACTTTTGCCACATTTTTTGGATGTCCCTGGTCCATTTTAGGCCAAGGAGGGGGCTTTTGTGTTCCCAAACTGGAAGGAAATCCGAGGTCCCAGTCACTTGTTGTTAAGTGGGATTTTCTTGGCTTCAAATGGCCCAAGGACACCCCCAAAAGTGCTAACCTCTAGAAGGTATTTGGGGGCAAAAATCTTTTTTATTTTTATTGGGGGGTGGCAGGTGACATGGCAGCTCTCTGAAGTCTCCTAGGGTGGGCTATTGCAGTCCCCTGGCTTCTGACAATTGTTCATCTCAGATCTAGCTCCACTGGCTGCCAATTAGTTTCCAGGCAAGTACAAAGTCTTGGCTATTACCTTCAAAGCCCTACCTGGTTTGGGCCCAGGTTACCTACAGAATGGCCTCCTCTCATATAATCCACCCCATACACTCTGGTCCTCTGCAGGACATTTATTTCATGCGGCCAGGACTAGACTGGCAACTGTGAGACAGAGGACTTTTTCTTTAGCCACCCCCAGAATGTGGAATAACCTGCCAGAAAAGATTTGACAGCTTAATATCCTGACTGGATATGTAAATGTAAAACAGAATTAAAGACCAGCCTATCCAGATGATTTTTTTAGATTGTGAATTTCATATGATTAATTTTAAATGTGGATTGTTTTAATATGTGTGTCTTATTTGTCATTTTATAGAATCATAGAATGAACAGTTGGAAGAGACCTCGATGGTCATTAAATCCAACCCCCTGTCATGCAGTAATACATAATCAAAGTACTCCTGACCTTGGGCAAATTGCACTCTCTCAGCTTCAGGGGAAGGCAATGGCAAATCTCTGAACCCATGATAGTTTCATCTTAGGGTCACCATAAGTCGGAAATGACTTGAAGGCACACAACACTCACACATGCAGATGCAGCCCTAGTCAGAAGCAGAACCTACCCATTGAATCATGGAAAGTTAACATTTAAGTTCAGAGTCTGGGACTAGTAACTGGATCTAATCCATTATATAGATATATATTACTGTCATACTTATCTGATTTTTATGTATTAAATATACATATGATTACCTACATCTATCTATCTATCTATCTGTCTAGCATGAGATGTAAAATGTATATACTATATGGAAACCAAAACCAAATACAATGGTCTAAATCCTATTGGTAGTTCTGAATAGAGTAGACCCATTGAATTAATTGGATTTACCTAGGTTTTGAGTCACCATGGAACAAATGATTCTATGGGTCTACTCCAGTTGGGATAAATAACAGGATTAGAGTCAATGTGTACCTGATGTAGCTCCGATCTATTTAAAAATTAGTTGAATTTTTCCCCATAAACAGTACTGTGTTACTTACAGCTGTGTGACTCAGCCTTAGTTTTTTGCTTGCCCTGTTTTTGAAAGCAGTAACCCATTGGATGCAATCCAATTGCCAAGTGTCAGCCCATTAAAAACCACCCACCCATCATTTCCAAAAAAACCCCAAGTTTGCCAACTCATTTGAAATGTGGTGCCTGAGAAGAGTTCTGCAGATACCGTGGACTGCTAAAAAACCAATAAATGGGTCCTACAGTAAATCAAATCTGAACTCTCTCTAGAAGCCAAGATGACTAAAGTGAGGCTGTTGTACTTTGGCCACATCATGAGTAGACCCTTTGGGCAGAGAAGACTCAGTGACCAAAATGATCAAAGGTCTGGAAGCCAAGCTTTATGAAGAACAACTTAGGAAGCTGGGTATGCTTAGCCTGAAGTAGGGACGACTGAAAGATGGCATATTTTTGTTTAAGTATCTGAAAGGACGTCATGTAAGATGGAGCCAGTTTGTTCCCTGCCACTCCAGATACTAGAACACAAAGAGGTGGATTCAAATTAAAAGAAAAGAGGTTCCACCTAAACTCTAGGAAGAACCTCTTGACTATAAGAACTGGTCAACAGTGGAATGGGCTGCTTGGAGGATGGAGGTCTTTCCATCTTTCCATCTTTGGTGGTCTTTAGTCAGAGGTTGGATGCAATACAGTCTTTCTCTTTTCCTTCTGCCTTCCACTTTGCCAAGCATTATTATCTTTTCTTATCAGTCAAGTCATACCATATAATCTTAAAATCATAGACTCTTAGTTGGAAGGGACCACAAGGCCATCTCATACAACCATGCAGAAAGTGCTGGTCTTGGGAAGACCATTTCAGGATTGCTTTGGTTGAGTGTTCCTCAGGGTGACCAGCTATCTTCCTTTTCCAGGACTGGCCCTACATTTCAACCTTCTGTCCAGGAGGAATTCCACGTCTTCCATTTTGAGCATGACTACGCAGCATGAAGTTATATTTATACGAGTGTTTTTAGCTTTTAATTGTTAATGGCCTACACCAGGGGTAGGCAACCTTTCCCCTTTAAGGGCCGAGGGACTTCAGCTCCCAGAATCCCAGGAGCTATTGGCCAACATGGGACTATTGGCCAACATGGCTGAGGCTTCTGGGAGCTGAAGTCCCTCGGCCCTTAAAGGGGAAAGGTTGCCTACCCCTGGCCTACATGTTCCTTCAATGTCCTACATTTGATGGTACCTTGTCCTCCTTTGTGCTTCGGACATCTGGTCACCCTGGTCTTCCTACATGGTTGGATGAGATGGTCTTTGTGGTCACTTCCAACTAATAATCTGTGATCATGAGATTTTATGGTATGACTTGACTCATTAGAAAAAAATGACCATGTCTGGCATAGCAGAAGGCAGAAGGAAAAGAAAGAAAATGTATTGCAGGTAGGTTGACTCAACCAAGGAAGCCACAGTTGCCCTGAATTTCCAAGATCTGGACAGGGCAGTTGGTGACCAGGACTCATGCAGGTCTCTCATTCAAATGGTCTTCATATGTTGAAGCCGCTTCGGCAGCACATAAGAAAACTTATATAATGGCACATTAAGACATGTGCATATGGTAAGCAGTTCTCTTTGGGTTGGCAGTAGGATTTTGTGGGAGAGAAAGCAAACTCCGATCTCCTCTGCCAATTTCTTTTTCCTTTTTACTGGAGCAACAGAGAGGACAGAAGCAGGTAGAAGCCTCAGGGTAATCTCACCAGCTGTTAGAGGACCAGGGCATGCAGGGTGTGTATGCGTTTATTGTAGAAGGTGGAAAGAGATAGTGGGTGCGGAGGAGGACAGGCAGCGGCAGCAAAGAGGAGATCAAAAGCCCAGTAGTTGGACAGGAGGATGTGTTGCCTAAGATCTGGAGGAGGGTTAACATACACCGGTGGTGGAGGAGACCCTGGTCTATTGCTTTTCCAGTGGCAGCTGATGTGTGGATGATAGCTGAATCTGAATTTTAAAAGTTGCTATCCAAAGTGCTGAGCCCTGCCCTCATAGTGGAGTGGAAAAATAACTTGCACTCCATTAACTCAGAAAGGCGAGAGGAAGGAAGGGACTGAGTCTTGCCCTTCCCAGTAGCCTCCGGCCAAAGCAAACTGCTGCAGCCTCTCTCAGCTTGTGTGTTCTTCTTCATTCATAACTTTGGACATCTTGACCACTCTCTGAGGTTCCTTGGCCGCCGTGTCCCAGTTTTCATCTGGGAAGATTTGGAAGGTATGCCATTGACTGGAGCCAGTTACAAGGAACACATAACTGCCTTGGGACAACAAATTCAATGGCTACTGGTCCATTTCTGGGCACAATGATAAAGCCCTATTCAGTTTGGGTCCAGGCTATCTGAAGGACTATAGCCTCTTCCATCTTGGAAGAGGATCTTTTTCTCTTTTGGTTGCACCACTGGTACATTTTGTGGGAAGACATGAGAGGGCCTTCTTGGTGGCTGCTCCCATACTGTGGAATTGCTTCCCATGGGATACTAGGCTGGCATCCTCTCTGCTTTCTTCCTCCCAAAGACCTTCCTAAAAAATTTAGACTGCCCTTTGATGTTTAACTGGTTTGTTCCACGTCGCTCCTTTAATGCTGCATGTTCAGTCTCAATGTTAGGTTTTAAAAAGGATTTTAATCTATTTTAAAGTACTGTGGTTTCTTATTAGGATAATTTTGGTAAATTCTTCCAAAACAAAGTGAAATGAAATTCTCCCCCATTTGCATTGACCAAATTCAACTGACACAGCTATTCCTAGAATAAAAATAGATATACTGTATCTGCTTGGCATAGCTATTTTCTATGCAAGAAACCATAAAAAAATAATTGTAAAATAAGTCCCAAATGACAAAGATTCTCATTAGTGCAGAATTCTTCTCATCAGGGTTTCTTGACATTGAAGAAACACATTTTCATCATTAATTTTTAAATTTTTCTACTCCTAAGTTGTTATTTGTTGTTGTTGTGTGCCATCAAGTTGTTTCCTATAGCAGCCTTAGGGTGAACCTATCATGGGGTTTTCTTGGCAAGATTTGATAGGAGGCTTGCGATTATCTTCCTCTGAGGCTGAGAGCATGTGACCTGCCCAAAGTCATCCAGTGGGTTTTATGGCAAAGCTGGGAATCGAACCCTGTTCTCCAGAGTCGCAGTCTAACACTCAAACCATTATGCCATGCTGGCATCCCCTTTGCAAAGAAGATATAGGACTCCACTGGTAATCCTATGCAACTCCTTGTATATTTCTGGCTCTTTTACCATGTAGAAATGAAGATCTGCCATGGCCTGCACAGGCAACTGCACAGGGGGAACAAAGAGGCAGAGGGAAAAGATGGGTAGAGGAAAGAGAACGGGTAGAGAAATATTTTGCCAGGGATTTTGGAGAAAATGCTTGGGTCAGAGGGAAAGGGTGGAACTATGGGGCAGGACTTCATGGAAGAGAAAGGTGAATTATGGTCTTTGCAAGGAGGAAGGAAGAAGAGAGCTTCCCCCACGGTCTCTTAAGTGTGCAAATGCTCAGTACGCCGTGTGTGTGGATAGCTGTGCCTCTGCCAAAATGTTGGCTGCAATCCTAATGTGCAATTTCAAGGCCATTAGATGGCTTGCAGTTAAATGTATTCTGTTTTGCACCAGCTCTTGCCTAGTGCTCCCTAGGATCTTCTGTGGAGCATCAGCCCTTTCATTAGGCAGCTCAGGCGGCAGATTCTGGGGGGTTGGCAGCAAGCAGCAATGAAGCCTGCCCTTAATCTGCCCTGCAAGTCTCAGGGACTCTGGGGATGCTGTTCAGTTGGCTTCTCCATAGCTACAGAAACAATGCAGTTTGACATTATTTTAACTGCCAAGGCTCCATACTATAATATCCTGGGATTTGTAGTTTGGTGGGATATTTAGCCTTCTCTGTCAGAGAGCTCTGGTTCCACAACAAACAACAAATCCCAGGATGCCATAGCATGGAGCCATGGCAGTTAAAGGGGTGTCAAACTGCATTGTTTCTGCAGAGCAGATGCAGTCTGTGTTGAAAAAGGGACAACAACAACAACAACGACAATAACAAATGTATTTATTTTCCCCCTCTCCTCAACAGCTGGTGGTCCCCATGGCAGGGGAATGGAACATTAAAGTTACTATCCAGGTTCTGAATTGATTTAAGGAATAGAGATTCAAACCCTGGTCTCTTAGGGTCCTAGTCTAACATTGGGAATTCCCTCCTGACTCCAATATAAACACACACTCACAGTCCCTTTCCTTGAAGTAGGTTCAGCACTTGGATAGCTCCTTTAAAGTTCAGTCTCAGCCCTTTGGTGGATCCACCACTGCTCCCAGTTCAGCCACAGAATTTCACTGGTAATCCCAGGCGACTCACACTCTCTCAGCTTCAGCCTGGCAAAACTCCTCTGAACAAATCATGCCAAGTAAACTGTAGGAGAGGATCGCCATATATCACAGAATCCTAGAATTGGAAGAGACCCCAAGGGCCATCCAGACCAACCCAATTCTGCCATGCAGGAACACACAAAGCACCCCCAACAGATGGTCATCCATCTGAACCTCCAGAGAAGGAGATTCCACCACACTCCAGAGGAGCATCCTCTTGCAGTCAGGAAATGTTCAGGTGGAATCTCTTTTCCTGTAGCTTGCATCCATTGCTCCATGTCTTAGGGCCGATGCAGATCAGCCTAAAGGGTCAGCCTGGGGGTTGGGTTGGGGCAGGGTGACCGCACACCAGCCACCCGACTCCGCCCCGATGCCGCTGTCATGCCGTGCATGGCATCAGGGCACCCTGTTGGCACATTGTGCACACATACTGCACCAAAGAGGCACAAAAGAACTGTGGTGGTGGCTCTAAGGGCGGCTTTTTGCCACCCCAAAAAGGAGCGACATTTGCCAGCTCTTTTTGGAGCGGCAAAACGGAGGATCGGGACCACGGCGTGTGGTTGCTGCAGCCCCGATTCGGCGCTCCCAGGGGCGGCACAGAGCCACCTTTTACAGGCCGTCTGCATCAGCCCTTAGTCTCTGGAGCTGCAAAAAACAAGCTTGCTCCCTCCTCAATATGACATCCCTTCAAATGTTTAAACAAGGCTATCATATCACCTCTTAACCTTCTCTTCTCCAGGCTAAACATCCCCAGCTCCCTTAGTCATTCCTCATAGGGCTTTATGGTTTCTAAACCCCTCACCATTTTAGTTGCCCTCGGGACACGCTCCAGCTTGCCAATATCCCTCTCGAATTGTGGTGCTCAGAACTGGACACAGTATTCCAGGTGAGGCCTGACCGAAGCAGAGTAGTACTATTACTTCCCTTGATCTAGACATTGCATATTAATGCAGGCTAGGATCTGTGTGTGCATCTCTCTCTCATTCTCTCATCCACCATGAATCCCATTTTGGGAAAAAGGTGGGCTATAAATCCCCCCCCTTTTTTTTAAAAAAATCAATAAATTATGTCCTTTAGCTCTCAGACTGAAACTCAGAGCAGATTCACTTCCACACTGATCTGAAAGTCCTGACCTGCCACCAGCCTCAGGCAGCAAAATATCTTGGGTCAGCCCTGCCCCCAGCACCGTAGCAAAATGTCTGGCTACAGCAGCCAGAGTAGTGAGTGTCATCTAGCATGGTGTGATGCAAATTGAACTATCTTTACTGCGTGAGACCACTATGTTGTCTTTGTATTGATTGTACTGTTAGGTGCTCTGACTGGCCTTGAATGCTCAAGAAACCTAACTAACTTGCAAACTCCATTTTTATAGCTCAGAGATAAAGAATGCACTTTTGTCAGCCAGGATGGAGATGTCCTTAAAACAATGTACTGCGTTAACATTATAGTTACATTAAATCACTGTGATTTGGGGTAGTACTAGATGTCTTGCTCTCAAAGAACACAAAGGATGGATGGATGGACGGATAAGAGAGAAATACTTGATGTAGAAGTCCATGTAAGAAAGAGTTGGAAAGACAGAAGAGTTTATCACACGGGGAGCTAAGTACCCAAATCCTGTGCAGAAACTGGATTTAAATTCTGGGAATATCCCGCAAAAGTGGGATCATTTTCAGACACATTGGGAGCATTGAGCATTAATCTGACATTAACCCGCACAGAAAGTGGAGAAAATCGGCCACTTTTTACTTTCAGGAAAATCCCAAAAGTAAAAAGCAGCCAATTTTCTCCACTTTCTGTGCAGGTTAATGTCAGATTAATGCTCAGTGCCCCCGATGTGTCTGAAAACGATCCCGCTTTTGCAGGATTTGTCCACTTTCTGTGCAAGTTAATTTCAGATTAATGCTCAATGTGTCTTGAAAACGATCCCACGTATGTGGATTTAAATCCCGTTTCTGCATGGGATTTGGCCGATTCCCTCCCATGTGATAAACTCCATAAAATCACAGAATCCCAGAGTTGGAAGGGATCACAAGGGTCATCGAATCCAGTCCCCTGCCATGGTGGATGATACAACATTAGCATCCCTGAGAGATACCTATCCAACCTCCATTGAAAGTCCTTCAAAGATGGAGACTCCATTATCTACCAAAGCAGTCCATTCCACATCTATACAGCTCCCGCAATAAAGAAATCCTTCCTTATGTTTAGGTTTTTAATTTCAACCCACTGGTCTGTGTTTGAGTCTCTGGGTCATCAAGGGAAAAAAGTTTGCCTCATCTTCTACATGAAATCTTCTACACGAAAAAAATAATAGGAAATTTGTTAAAGTCCTCGGGGCGGTGTAGTATTGTTTTAAAGCATACGGTTTTCAAAGTGATTTTATCGTCTAGAAATTGTATTCTATTTTTAAACAAATCATCTTTTAAATATTGGAATAGTTTAATACCATTTTAATTGTCAATTGTGTAGGTTTTTAATTGTACTATGTTTTTTAGACTGTGAGCTGCTTTGGGCCCCACTCTTGGGAGGAAAGCAGGATAGAAATTAATAATAATAATAATAATAATAATAATAATAATAATAATAATAATAATAATAATAATATCCCTTCACATCATATCACCTCTCAGGGGCCAGGAAGTGAGCAGCATCTCCCCTAGGGGGCATCTACACTACAGAAATAATGCAGTTTGATACCACTTTAACTACTATGGATGACCAAAGAATCCTGGGATCTGTAGTTTTTGTGAGGCATCAGCACTCTTTGGCAGAGAAGCTTAAAGACCCTGTACAAGTACAAACCCCAGGATTCCATAGGCTGGAGCTCTATTCCCTAAAGCGATATCAAACTGCATTATTTCTACAGTGTAGATGCAGCCTCAGACTTCTCTTTTCCGAACTAAACATGCCCAGCTCCTTAAGTTGTTCCTCATGAGGCATCATTTCCAGGTAAAGAGCATTCCTGGAAAGAATGCTCTTTAAAATAACAAATAAAAGGCACCAATGTTCAATTATTAGACTCTATTATATAAATACCATGAATGTGCCTATTTGGATTTATCCTCCTTGAAGCATCTTGTAAGTTTTACAGCCGCTGTCTAATAATGGTTGGATCCTCAATGGGCAAATTTACCAGAGTTTAAATTTCACTCCTGGCTCAACCCTGAAGCTTGCTTCTCAGAGCCACACATTCAGGCCCCTTGATATATGAAACATTACTAAGGAAAAGAGTACCCATATGCAGAGTGCCAGGTTTTTAAAAATAAAATAAAATAAAGTAGCCATTTTATCTTCTCGCATAGTAACCCCTCATCCAAAGGAAAAAGAAAGGACCATAGGGTTCAGGACAGGCTTAAGACCTCAAAACAGGAATACGTCAATGATTTTTAAAAGGATTTAGCACTCCACAATTATAGCCCTTTGAGACTACTTTAATCGCTTTGGCTACATCCCTCAGCAGCCTGGGATTTGTAGTTTGATGCTGAACCAGAGCTGTCTGGCAGAAAGAAAATCCTAAATCATGAATCTGCAAATCCCAAGATCGCATAGGGATCCAGCCATGGCAGTGAAAGTGAGAACAAAATGATGCGACTTATGTAATGGGAAAGAGACCAAAGATGAAGGTGAAAGGGAAGAGAAGGTCAAGAAGGTCAAGAAGGTGTTTTAGTATGGTTTAGGGCAGTTTGTTTTGAAACTGAGTCCTAAGTTGTGTGTACGTTGTCCCTGTCATTTAAAAGCTTAGCAAGCCCAACATGGCTAGCTTTCTTTCCATTTTTCCAACTGCATATTTTTAGCTTTCCAACTGCACAATTTTTTCTACTGCACATTTTGTATCCAACTGCACATTTTGTATCCAACTGCACATTTTGTATCCAACTGCATCCTAAGAAACAGCAACAAGCCTATGAGATACTTTCTTCCTCGCCACTGAAGCAATTAAACAGATGTGGGAACATGTGGCCCTGGAGATACATGTGGCCCCCATGGCTGTTTTTCGGCCCTCAACCCCTCCAGACTTTCTGGACCCTCTCCCCTTTCCAATTCCAATTTTATTATTATTATTAATTCATCCCTCCCTCCCCAAAAAAGAAAGAAAATAGCATTGCTTTCCAGGCGTGCTTTCACACTAAACAATTATAGCACCATGATTCCATTTTAACTGCCGTGACTGAATCCTAGGGAATCCTGGAGTTTGGAGAGGCACTAGACACTTCTGGCTGAGAATTCAAAGTACCCCTCCCAAAACTGCAGATCCCAGGATTCCATAGGATAGAGCCATGGCAGTTAAAGTGGAATCACGGCACTAGCATATAGTAGTGTGAACGGGTCCCTGGAAGTTTCCAGCTGGAACAATTCACCTTTTAAAAATAGACTACAGTTCCTACAGCACTGGAGAACATAAAATACTCATTCCTCCCCCCCCCCCCCGATCAGCTACACTCCATATCCGCAGATTTTTTTTAATCCATGGATACAGTTTGAAAATATTTTAAAAATATATACATTCCAAAAACCAAACCTTGATTTTGCCATTTTATACAAGGGACACCATCTTACTATGCCATTATATTTAATGGGACTTGAGTATCCATGGATTTTGGTATCTACGGGGGACCTGGAACCCAATCCAAACTGGTAGCAAGGGTTCACTGTACTTCCATTTTGGGGGCCTTTTTTGGCAGTCCGAGTGGCCTCTGGAGGGCCTGGGGGGGGGAAACAAAAGAATGACCCCTTTGACCAGTTACAGGTCTCTACCTCTGCAATAAGGATATCCAAAAGGGTATAGTGTTTTTCCAGGATGCCTCAAACGATAGCTGCAGTTGAGAAGCCCTGCAAATATGGTTTGCAGCGACTGAATAGTCGGAAGGGGCTATGGTGGCTCTTGCTAGGTGGTCTTTAAACACATGCGCACACATCCATGCCTGTCTCAGTGTGTGGTCTGTTTCTGTGGTTGCCATTGTTAAGATGGAACAGATAAGCACAGCCAGTCCTCTGGTGCAATCATCTGACTTTGGAGCTGCAGACACCTACAACAGTATAGCTGTATAATGTTACCGAAACCTCTAACTGGATGAGGAATTCTTCCAGGAGTGTAGCTATGGTG
Organism: Phrynosoma blainvillii; assembly: GCA_026167975.1. Taxonomy (NCBI): domain Eukaryota; kingdom Metazoa; phylum Chordata; class Lepidosauria; order Squamata; family Phrynosomatidae; genus Phrynosoma; species Phrynosoma blainvillii. Next base: position 452,366,020 of record JANUYF010000001.1, on the reverse strand, counting down.
GGGAAAGAATAAGAGCATTGCTTCCCCCCCCATAAGAATTCTGATCGCCCCCATGAAAATCTCCATCATTCCCTAATTTCTACCATTGCAGTAACTTAAAGGTCAATTGAGCATAGCTTAGGCATCCAAAGCAAAGGCTGCGGGCAAAGTGACCAAGGCAAGGTTAGCACAGCAGACATAAGAAGAATTGTAGCTGCAAATGGCTTTGAAATTCTCATTCGACAGTGCTAGAAGAGAGCCAGTGTGGTATAGTGGCCTGAGTCTTGGACCAAGACTCTGGAGACTAAAGCAGACGGCGCAAAGCGCTGTTTTCGGGGCAAGGAAGGGGAGGGGCAGCCGCATGGTGGGCACCCCAACCCCTTCCCGAAGACATCGTCGGAGTGCTGGACCCTCCGCACGTCCAGCACTCTGAGGATGCCTCTCTGCCGCAGCGTCCACACACGCTGCGGCAGAAGAGTCGCCGAAGGTGCACCAGCAGCCTTTTGCGGCGCACCTTCGGCGACTTGTGGAAGGAGCGCTATTTTAGTGCTCCTTCCAGGGGAGGCGAAGCTGCGCCGCGGGGCCGAGGTGTGCGGATACCTCGGCCCCGCGGCGCAGCTTCCTGGGGCGGCCCCGTGCCACCCGTCTGCTTCCCCCCTTTGGTTTGAATCCCTGCTTGGCCATGGAAATCTGCTGGACATCACACTCTCTCAGCCTCAGAGGAAGGCAAAGGCAAACTCCCTCTGAACAAAACTTGCCAAGAAAACCCTGTGATAGGGTTGCCGTAAGTTGGGGAAAAAACTTGAAAGCATGCAACAATAACAACGAAAATGCTAGAAATTTGGGGAGTGAAGGAAAAATTCATGTATATGTGTGTGTGTGAGAGAATTCTTATTTAGGAGACAATAACTTCATTCCCTTCCTCTCCCCATAGCCACACACCTGATTCTTCCTTTCCTTTTTTGTGAAAAAATGGAGGTGGCATACCATGGTCCAAATAGATGAAATCATTTGGCCTTACACAGGTTCTTTCCCACTGTGTTTCTTTGTAGAGTCTGGCCATGACTAATGATGCAAAGGCAAATTCAGAGCATGGAGCCATCTGTGCTGGATCTGCACTGCAGAATTTATGCAGTTTGACACTGCTTTAAGTGCCATGGCTCAAAGCTATGGAATTCTGGGCTTTGCAATTTGAAGAGATATTTAGCCTTCTCTGTCAGAGAGCTCTGGTGCCACAACAAACTGGGCATCTGCTAAGATACACATTGTAAGAAAGAGTCCATAGGCAATCCTTGGAGACTTCCGACCCTCCTGCTCTTTCTCCTTGTGACTACTTGGTCACCTCTCTTCTCCGAACAAAGATACAGCAACACTTCAGTTAACAAAGTAGGGCTTTACTTCTTAAACAGAAATGTTGGCACCAGAGGTAGAAACAACATGGACAGAATAGGGATAGGTCCCTACACCACAAAAACAAAGAGCAGTTCAAGATGTTTCAGCAAAATGTTTATTCAAAATCATGCATATGTGAAATGAAATAACCAGGTTGGGTAAGCCTTGTCTAAGTAAACAAAAACATTGTTCACTTCATAACTTCTTCTAAAATGTATCCTAGGATGATTCTTTCTCTTTCTTTCTTTCTTTCTTTCTTTCTTTCTTTCTTTCTTTCACAGCCTTCATTTTTCTTATGCTTTCCATTTTGGGGGCAAAACCTACAGATCTGGGCTTTTTCATCATGCCAGGGTAGCTGGTAAGAAAGCCTAGCCTGCTTTCCTTTTTTCTTTCTGTTTTGCTCTTCAGAGATGCTCGGGAAGGGATTCTGGAGGTAATTGTTTTTCTTGCCTGTTGCATGTAAGAACACATGGCTACAGTAGGTTCACCCGGAATAAAATCCCAATCTTTCCCAGATCAAGTTTTATTGCAATATTTGCTACAGATGCCCTGCTGCAACTGAACCCAGAAAGACGGTCTTTCTCCAGCCCTCCTTCCCCATCCTCCCAATGCCAATGCTGCAAAAAACAAACTTCCAGCTAGGCAGAAGACCAGAAAGGAAGGGTGCTGGGCTGGGTGTCTGTAAAAAGACACAGTATTTTTCTTTTTCAGAGGCTTTGTTAACTGAGGTATGTCTCTCTGCATGTGTGTGTGCGCGTGCCTGCAAGTTGCTTGTTGACGTATGGCAACACCATGGACGTTATCACACGGGGAGTCACGGGGAGAAAGTGGAAATAAACGGGCACGAGCGGAAGTCTTTAATTTACGGGATTTGTCCCGTTCCGCCTCGTCTGATAACTAAATTCGAATTTAAAAGGGGGTTACTTCGAATGAAAACCTGATCTTTTCATTTTCGGGATTTTTGGGGATTTGAAAAGATCAGGTTTTTGTTTGAATTAACCCCCTTTTAAATTCAAATTTAGTTATCAGACGAGGCGGAACGGGACAAATCCCGTAAATTAAAGTCTTCCGCTCGTCCCGTTTATTTTCAGTTTTCGGTGGCAGATCCCCGTGTGATAACATCCCATGAATTTCATAGGGTTTTCCTAGGCAAGGAAAGTGGTTTTGGCAGTTCTTTCTTCTGAAACAGAGCCTACAGCACCTGGTACTCATTGGCAGTCTCCCATCCAAGTACTAACCAGGACTGACCCTCCTTAGCTTCCAAAATCAGATGAGATCTGGTGCCTTTGGAGTATTTAAACCAGGCTAGGTATGCCTGTAGTGGACATCAATGTGCCTCCTCCCTCCTTAGCTGATCATAAGGAAGCAAAACTAGAACAGGGAATCCAGCAGGGAAACACTATCAGAGTCTGTCAAGCGTGGTTCTTTTCTTAGAAGCCTTCCATTTTGAGCACTCATTTATTTCCTAGGCCACACAAGCAGTCCTCATTTATTTCCTAGGCCACATAAGCAGAGTTTTCTAGCACACTGTTTGTGAATCACTGCAGTAATAATGATGCAATTCCCAAAGAAGTAAAACCCAGATGGGAAGCTCTACTTTTAGGCCAATGCAACACACAAAAGTTGCAAAGCAGAAACCATGCAGCACGGAGCAAAGCACAAATATTAAATTTCCATTGCAAGTCTGCACTGAGACATTGCGCCCTCATTCTTTTCTCCTGCTTCTCCTGAGTTTGGTGCTGCATTATTAATACTTTGAAGGCCATTAATTAAGAGGGAATGGGGATGTGTTTCTCTACTTTCCTGGGAAATGTTTGTCAATTGTCTCTAACTACCCTATTAATTATGTGGGCACTAAACACAGACTGTCCTTCCCTCAGTAGGCTGGAATAAATCCCTAAGTATATGGTTTGAGGAAAATGAAATAGTCAAAGACTTCCCCTATCTTGGATCAATCATTGACCAGAATGGAAATTGCGGTCAAGAAACCAGGAGACTAGGACTAAAAAGGGCAGCTATAAAAGAGCTAGGCAAGATCCTAAAGTGCAAAGATATACAGTTGAACACTAAAGTGAGGATTGTTCATGCCATCATAGTTCTCATCACAATGTATGGGTGTGAGAGCTGGACAGTGAAGAAAGCGGATTGAAAGAAAACCAACTCATTTGAGATGTGATGTTGGAGAGTTCTGTGGATACCGTAGATGGCAAAAAACAAACAAACAAATGGGTATGAGAGAAAGTTGGATATGAAATTTCCCTAGAAGCCAAAATAACTAAATTGAGGCTGTCGTACTTTGGCCACATCATGAGAAGACATGACTTCCTAGAAAAAAATGATAATACAGTGGTTGCTCCACATTTGCTGGGGTTAGGGGTGATGGATCCCCATGAATGTGGAAAAACCACAAATAAAAACACTGTTCTTTTTACCTAAGAGAACACCTCTCTAGGAATCTCTCTGGTCCTCCAATGCAACTCTGTGGTCAACATCTGCCAGAAGTTGATCATAGAATCATGGAATGAGAGAGTTGGAAGAGACCACAAGGGCCATCCATTCCAACCCCATTCTGCCATGCAGGAACTCAAAATCAAAGCTTCCCCGACAGATGGCCATCCAGCCTCTGTTTAAAGACCTCCAAAGAAGGAGACTCCACCACACTCCGATGGAGTGTCTTCCACTGACAAACAACTCTTAGGAAGTTCTTCCAAAAGTTGAGGTGGAATCTCTTTTCCTGTAGCTTGCATCCGTTGTTCTGAGTCCTATTCTCTGGAGCAGCAGAAAACAAGCTTGCTCCATCCTCAATGTGACACCCCTTCAAATATTTAAACAGGGCTATCATATTCCCTCTTAAACGTCTCTTCTCCAGGCTAAACATACCCAGTTCCTTAAGTCTCTCCTCATAGGGCCTTATGGTTTCCAGACCTTTCACCATTTTGGTGGCCCTCCTCTGTACTCGCTCCAGTTTCTCAACCTCCTTTTTGAATTGTGGTGCCCAGAACTGGACACAGTATTCCAGGTGAGGCCGGACCAAAGCAGAATAGAGTGGCACTATTACTTCCCTTGATCTAGATACTATATTTCTATTGATGCAGCCTAAAATCATGTTGGAGGATCTACAAATGCCTAGAGAAGTGTTTTCTCTAGGAACATGTAGGATGTGCAGCACAACTCTATGGTCAACATCTGGGAGAGTTTTGCTGAAGGACCTGCAGGGGTAGGCAACCTTTCCCCTTTAAGGGCCGAGGGACTTCAGCTCCCAGAATCCCAGGAGCTATTGGCCAACATGGGACTATTGGCCAACATGGCTGAGGCTTCTGGGAGCTGAAGTCCCTCGGCCCTTCAAGGGGAAAGGTTGCCTACCCCCAGCCTAGAGATTCCTGAAGGACCTAAAGATGCCAAATAATCAAATCTGCAAATATGGAGGGCCACCTGTATTTGGAAAGACAGAGGGTAGCAGAAAGAGAGGACATAGCCCTAGTCTGCAGGAACTGAGCAGGTCGCTGAGTCTTGGAGATGTCTCATTCGCAGGATCTCCAGAAGTTGAAGTTGACCTGGGGGCAGTTAACAAAACAATGATATGGTTTGTTGTGGTTATTTGCCATCAAGATGACTTCAAGTGAGAGAGCTCCAGGAGCAGTGGTCACTAGCAGGTCTTGCTCACCTAATGCAAATTCAGTGGCTTCCTTGAATGAATCAAGTCCTGTTTAATTTGGCCTTTCTTTTTTCCTACAACCTTCCAGTTTATGGAGCATGATTGTCTTTTCCAGTGAAGGCATACAGTTCTGGATTTGCCTCATTGTCCCTTTTCCTCTCTCACATACAATAGCAGCACCATGAGAAACATTATGTTTTTCAAGTCTCCACCTTGCTGCCATGCAGGAATCCACAGCTAAAGTAGCCCCCAGAGATGGTCTGTTATTCTTGGTGTGTGCCTTCACGTCATTATTGACTTAAGGAGAACCTAACATGGGGTTTTCTTGGCAAGTTTCTTCAGAGAGGGGAGAGGTTGCCGTTGCCATTGCATGATGCCTTTTGTGCTTTTTAGTTGGTCCAATGAAGGCATTGCAGTTTTGTGGAGCTTCATTCAAGCCATTGATCGACAATAACAGATAACAGAGCCTCCCCTCACTAACCTAAAAGCATTATTGCATATCTTTGTCCAATTGCGTGCAAATCCATTTATGGTGCCTTGCCTGCATTCAGTAAGCCAAGCCCTAGGAGGAGCAGCTTAGGGAATTGGAGATGTTCAGCTAGGAGACAAAAAGACAGAGAAGTGACATGACAGACATCTCCAAATATCTGAAAGGAGGTCAGGTAGAAGATGGAGTGATTTCCCCCCTGCTGTTCCAAAAACTCAAACTAGTGGATTCAAATTGCAAGGGAAAAAAGTCCACCTAAACATTAGGAAGAGCCTCTTGACTATAAGAGATGTCTGAGCATGGAATAGACTGGCCCAATGGGTGATGGATTCTTTTTCCTTGGAAGTCTTTGAGCAGAGGTTGATGGACCATCTGAAGGTCAGTGTGGCGTAGCGGTTTGAGTGTTGGATTATGACTCTGAGAGCCCAGGATTTGAATCCCCACTCGAGCATAAAAACCCTTTTTTTTGTTGGATGACCTTGGACAAGTCACACCCTCTCAGCCTCAGAGGATGGCAATGGCAAACCTCCTCTGAACAAATCTGGCCAAGAAAACCCCAGGATAGGTTCACTTTAGGGTCGCCATAAGCCAGAAACGACTTGAAGGCACACACCACCACATTGTTATTTCCACATTCGTGTGCATTCATATTTTAACATTTGATAAGGAAATGATATTGTTCAAATTGGAACAGTTTTGGTTAAGTAAATTCAATTTTTAACTCAGTGCATGTGTACATATTGCACATTGAAAAGTTTGGAAACAGGAGGAGGAGGAGGAGAGGAGGAAGAGGGACCAGGGCCTCCATGTCCAAGCAACTTTTAGGATCCCCTGGGGGTCCTGCCCCACTGTTTGACAAACACTCATCTGAAGGGATCTCAATGCAGGGGCAGGGAGAAATAGTAGTAAAAGACAGGCAATACATTTTCAAATCCATTAGCAGCCGCAACCCTCCATTTGCCTCTGGTGCAAAGGATGGCCAGCCATGCAAAACAGGAAGTGCAGGGGGTGAAAAAAAAACCCTTCACGTTTGTCATTTCACTGGGTTTCCTGCAACCCAAACTTCTGGTGTTTATGGAGCACATCTGTGCTTGGAGGCAGAAGTTGTGCCACAAAAAGAAACACAAAAATGCTGAGGTTGGTGATTGCAGAAGCCAAGGGAAAAAAAAAGTCCAGTCCAGGCTGCTTATGAGAAGCTGGAATTATCTGCTAAATTATGCAATGATACCTGCTTTACATGACTATAGGGACTTTTCTGCCCTCAAAGGAGTTGTGAAAAGGGTTGTGCAGCGAGTTTGAATGAGTTACGAAATGCAAGGGCAGAGTACTAGTTGTTTAAAAGCAGAATAGGCAGCTTCCACTGGGCCTTTGGTTCCATTTTCCCACAGGCAGGCAAGCAGAACAGTCTCAGTTAATCCTTTGTCACCCCACTTTTTCAGCTTCTTTTTAAATGTCCCAGTTTCTCTATCTGCCCCCCCCCACTTTCCTCCTTTGCCCTCAGCTTACTTCAAGAGCGGCAAATGAAATTGAAAGTGCAAAGTAGTTTATACTCCATTAATACAGCAGAGGAGAGAGGAATGGAGAGGGTGGAATCGTGCCCTTCCCAGTAGGCTCAGGCAAAAGCAAACTGCTGCAGCCTCTCCTAGCTTTTGTCTTCTTCATCATTAGTCCCTTTTCCCATTCTCACTCAGCCATTACATTTGCCAATGAAAGGAAGACTCCAAAGGCATTGTACATCAAAGAGTTAGAAAGTAATTCCAAATGACACGTTGCTTGCAATTACTATATATACTCGACTATAAGTCAGCTGCATGCATAAGTCGAGGGCTGGTTTTGAGGCCAAAATAATAATAATAATGATAATAATAATAATAATAATAATAATAATAATAATTTATATCCTGCCCCTTTGAGGTCAATCGGGGCGGCTAACAACAATAAATGATGGATTTTGATATGACCTATGGACAAGTAGAGGTTAAAACTTAGGGACAAGTAACAAAGGATGTTGAGGACAAAGCAAACAATGCCAAAGAATATACAAAATTCCAGCAGGCACAAGTGTTTGGTCTCACCCTAAATGGATGAGAGAGAAAAAAAAAAAAAAAAAAAAAAAAAAGGGGGGGGGGGTCAGTGCTTCCAGGACAGATCACACTCTTGCCTTTCACATGAGAATGGTTCCTTTTTCATAAGAGTCAAAGATCATTCATTATGATGACCCATGGATAAGTCAACTTAGGGTTTTGGGGGTTAATTTTTTGACTAAAATGTCTTGACTTATACATGAGTATATACAGTAATTCCTCCCCTCCAAGAATGAAGGTCTAACATGGCATATCTTCTCTTTTGACGTTTTCACACTGTCCTCCTAAAGCCGGGTGGAGCCAGTCCGGAACGGGTCGTGCCGCCGATTCCGGAATGGCTCCGCCGTCGAAAGGCTAATTCCTGTTGGACAGCCAGAATTACCTTTCCGCCGCTGAAGCCGGAGTTAGCGTTGGTTCGGCCGGAGTGACGCCGGACTTAGGGTTCCGTGCGTTTGAACACACGGAGCGAAAAGCCGGACGGACGCAGGGATGGCACCGGAAGGGGCGGGGTTTGCTGCCACGCGCATCTGAACAACCGGGAAATGGAGCCGGAGTGAGGCCGGACGGAGGTAGGATTGCCTCCTCAAAAAGGCCAGTGTGAAAACGTCCTCTGTGGACGTTTTCACACTGTCCTCCTAAAGCCGGCTGGAGCCATTCCGGAACGGGTCGTGCCGCCGATTCCGGAATGGCTCCGCCGCCGAAAGGCTAATTCCGGTTGGACAGCCGGAATTACCTTTATGCCGCTTCAGCCGGAGTTATCCTTGGTTCGTCCGGAGTGACGCCGGACTTAGGGCTCCGTGTGTTTGAACACACGGAGCCAAAAGCCGGCCGGACGCAGGGATGACACCGGAAGGGGCGGGGTTTGCCGCCGCGTGTGTGTAAACACACGGGAAATGGCGCCGGAGCGAGGCCGGCGGGAGGCCGGCTAGCGTCCTCCTTTTGCGCAGTGTGAAAACGTCCTGTGTCTTGTATTTTCAGGGAGGGAGCCTCATTCAGCGGGGGAGGAGGAATATCACACAGTGCCAGTGCTGGCTTGTCTTGCTTCATCTTTCATTGCAGTGGGTTAGTGGATCTCTTGTACGTTTTGGTTTACGCATTAAAAGAAGCACCCAAAGGGCTGGGCTGATTTTGGAAGCTAGGTTTCTGCACCTTGGGAAACTCCATTGAATTGCAGAGTAAAACTCTGCACAGAGTCCCTGATCCCTTGGAATGGGAGCCACCAGCTGCCATAACAGGTACTGAAGGTGCATCTACACTGTCGAAACAATGCAGTTTGTCTCCAGTTAAAAAGCTGTAGCTCTGTCTTATGGAATCCTGGGATTTCTGGTTTTACAAGGTCTGTAGCCTTATCAGCCAAAGAGTGCTGGTGCTTCATAAAATTACAAATCCCAGGATCCTACAGGACAAAATTACAGCAGTTAAAGTGCTGTCAAACATTATTCAACAGTGTAGATTCACCCAAAGAAAGATATATAGGAGTGGGCATTTTGTATCACAAGCTAATAGTTTGTAGCATGCATATATATATTTTATTACTATATATATATATATATATAGTAATAAAAAGCAACTTTTTTGTTGCCCCAGAAAAACAAGAAAGTAAAGAGTTATTTCCAGGAAACTGCAACAAGAAACGCATCTTTTAAAAAGGTTGGTTCTTGAAACTGTAATTGTAACTAATCACCCTGAAATATAACTTTCCAAGCACCAAACTCTCTGGCTCCTCAAAGCAAGAATGTTGCCCTTAAAAAGAAAATAAGATGTTATTAGACCACACCCCGCCATTCTTGCTTGTCAAGGAACCGCCACAAAGGCAGAGGTTTACACAAGCCCAGACACGGTCCTTCTAGCCGCAGTAAATAATTGTTTACGCACATGGTATAAATTTGGAAAGAAAACTGAGGTTTTGTAAGAGGAGGTTGAATCATCCAGGGCTATCTTCTCTGTAGGCATCTTTTGTGGGACGCTCACTCTCTGCTTGCTGCTGTGATGGAATAGGGCAGGGGTAGGCAACCTAAGGCCCGGGGGCCGGATGCGGCCCCCCAAGGCCTTTGGACCGGCCCCAGGCCAGTCCTGCCGCCGCCGCCGCCACCACCCCCCTGATGCTCCCCATCACTGCCGCTGCCCGCCATGATGATATTGATTATTGTTGTTATTACTTGTTCTTGAGGTTTTCTTGGCAAAATCTCCACAGGGGTTTTGCCATGGCTTTTCTGGGGCTGAGAGAGTGTGCATGCATATTTTTAAATTTTAATTTTTTTTAATATATATATATATATATATATATATATATATATTTGGTGCTTCGGCCCCCCAATTGTCTGAGGGACAGCAACCCAGCCCCCGGCTCAAAAAGGTTGCCTACCCCTGGAATAGGGCAACTTTGCAACCACACCGGAGAGGAGAAATGAATGGATACAATTGGTGTATGCGCTAAGCACAGAGTCCTAGAACCATAGATCTGGAAGGGGCTTCATGGGCCATCAAGTCCAACTCCCTGCTCAATGCAGGATCTCCAGCCAGAACATCCCCAGCCTCTTTTGGAAGACATCTAGAGAAGGAAACCCCACCACCTCTTTAGGGAATTGGCTCCATTGCTGAACCACTCTTATTGTCAAGACATTCCTTCTAATGTTCAATCAAAATCTACTCTCCTGCACCTTCAAACCATTAAATCCGGTCCTTCCCTCTGGGGCAGCAGAGATCCTCTCTCCCCATCCTCTCTGTGTCCTTTCAGATATTTAAACATGGCTCTCAGCCACCCCTTAACCTTCTCTTCTCCTGGCTAAACCTACCCAGTTCCCCAAGTTGCTTCTCATAGGGCTTGATGGTTTCCAGACCCTTCACCATTTTGGTCACCCTCCTCTGGACATGCTCCCGCTTGTCCATGTCTGTCTTGAAACGTGGCGCCCAGAAATGGGCACAATATTCTAGGTGGGGCATGACCAAAGCAGAATATACTTCTGTTGATGCAGCCTAGAATCACATTGGCTTTTAAATCAATTTGAGATAACAGAATAGACTGGCACTATTACTTCTCTCGATCTAGACACTATACCCCTATTGATGCAGCCTAGATTATATTAGCTTTTGAAGCTGCTGCATCACACTGTTGACTCACTATGGAGAGAGATCTTGTAGCACCTTTGAGACTAAGTGAAAGAAAGATGTTGGAAGCATGAGCTTTTGCAGACTTCAGTCTACTTCCTCAGATAAATAATAATAATAATAATAATAATATAAATTTTATTTATAGCCCGCCCCTCTGCTCGGCAATCGGGGCGGGTTACAGCATTTTAAAACATACAGAGTTAAAAACATTCCCTCATCCCAGAATCTACCCCACCCATCCCATTAAAACAAGATTAAACTATAAGGAAAATTAAAATGCTATAATACAACAAAACCAATAAAACCAACAAAACAATAGGGCAACCATAATAAAAAAGGAACTAAGAACCATCTCCCCTAGAGCCAGGGGATTATTCCGGGAAGGCCTGCCGGAAGAGATCCGTCTTTACTGCTTTTTTAAAAGCAGCAAGCGTAGTAATGAGACGGATCTCGTCCGGCAGGCCGCTCCACAGCCTGGGAGCAGTCGCAGAAAAGGTCCTCTGGGAGGTTTGAGACAGCCTAGTTCTTATTGGCTGTAACAGATTCCTCCCAGAGGACCGCAGGGCGCGGGGGGATCATATGGGGAGAGGCGGTCCCTAAGATAAGATGGACCCAAGCCATGTAGGGCTTTAAAGGTCAAAACCAACACCTTGTACTGTGCCCGGAAACTAATTGGCAGCCAGTGGAGGGATTTCAGCACAGGTGTTATGTGCTCCCTCCTAGATGTTCTTGTAATTAACCTGGCTGCCATATTTTGTACCAGTTGTAGTTTCCGGGTTAGGCACAAGGGTAGCCCCATGTAGAGCGTGTTACATTAGTCTAGGCGTGAGGTTACCAGGGTGTGTACCACTGCTTCCAGGTCCCTCACATCCAGATAAGGGCGCAGTTGGTGTATCAGCCGAAGCTGATAACAGGCACTCCTGACCGCCGCATTCACCTGACTAGTCATGTGAAGCAACGAATCTAGGAGTACCCCCAAACTGCGAACACAGTCCTTAGAGGAGAGTGTGACTCCATCCAGGACTGGAGAATGTATTCCCAGATCTGGTTTCGGGCCTGTGACTGCAAGTACCTCCGTTTTGTCTGGATTCAGCTTCAATCTGTTTTTCCTCATCCAATCCATTACCGCTCTGAGACAGTCATTAAGAGGAGAGGCGCCATCTGAAGTCTGAGCCGATGATCTAGTCATGGAGAAGTATATCTGGGTGTCATCAGCGTACTGAAGACACCGTGCTCCATGCCTCCGAATGATCTCAACCAGCAGCTTCATGTAGATGTTAAGTCTACGAAAGCTCATGCTGCCAACTTCGTTCTTTCAGTTAGTCTCAAAGGTGCTGCAAGATCTCTCTATATACTGTTGACTCACATTCAGCTTGTGGTCTATGACTCCCAGATCCCTTTTACATATACTTCCATCAAGCCAGGTGTCACCCATCCTATATCTGTGCATTTCATTTTTTTTTCTGCTGAAGTGTAGTACGTATCTGACATTTCTCCCTAATGAAATTCATTTTGTTAGATTTGGACCAGCTCTCCAAGCTGTGGAGTTGTATATTTGTCCATAACAGCTTGTCCATGTACTTCTTGAATTTTGGTGCCCAGAACTGGACACAGTATTATTCCAGGTGAGGCCTGACCGAAGCAGAACAGAGTGGCACTATTACTTCTCGCGATCTAGACACTATACCCCTATTGATGCAACCTAGAATCGCATTGGCTCTTAAATCAATTTGAGATCATAGAATCATAGAGTTCGAAGAGACCCCAAGGGCCATCCAGTCCAACCCCCTGCCATGCAGGAACTCAAAATCAAAGCATCCCCGACAGATGGCCATCCAGACTCTGTTTAAAGACCTCCAAAGAAGGAGACTCCACCACTCTCTGAAGGAATATGTTTCACTGTTGAACAGCTTTCACTGTCAGGAAGTTCCTGAATGCTGAATGCAAAATCCTTGAACACCCCATTTGCCATTGCTGCTAAACTTCATCCCTTACTACAGCTGCCTCCATTTTAAGGTGGGTTTGGGGGACATGTACAGTCATGGCAATGGTGCCACAGTAGTAAACAGTAGTAAACTGTATGAAACAGTTACAAGATTGTACATCTAGCTTAAGACATCATCATTGCCTAACAGGGTGCCAGCCTATCTGTATCTACATCTATAACAGCCTGAATACTGTTGGTATATGGTATCATCTGCATATTTAAGATATGCATAGAAGACCATACTACTAGCAGAAAATAGCAAAGACCTGGGACAATTGCTTTTTTTTGGGGGGGGGGGAGTCAAGGAAGAAAGTACTAAGGCAGGTTTAATGCTGAACATTAAGAAAACAAAAATAATGACCTTGGAAGATTTACATAACTTCAGTGCTGATGATGGAGAAATTGAAATACTGTAGTTAAAGATTTTGGTTCAGCCATTAAACAGACTAGAGACTGCAGTCAAGAAAACAGAAGACTAAGACTTGGAAGATCAGCTATGAAAGAACTAGACAAGATCGCCAAGTGCAGACATCTCACTGAACACTAAAGTTAGGATAATCCATGACATTGTATTTCCCATCCCTATATATCAGGGGTAGGCAACCTTTCCCCTTTAAGGGCCGAGGGACTTCAGCTCCCAGAATCCCAGGAGCTATTGGCCAACATAGGACTATTGGCCAACATGACTGTGGCTTCTGGGAGCTGAAGTCCCTCGGCCCTTAAAGGGGAAAGGTTGCCTACCCCTGCTATATATGGATGTGAGAGCTAGACAGTAAAGAAAATTGATAGGATGAAAATCAACTGATTGAGAAGTGGTGCTGGAGAAGAGTTTTGTGGATACCGTGGATGGCCAACAAGACAAACAAATGGGTCCTAGAGCAAATCAAATCTGAACTTTCTCTGGAGGCCAAGATGACTAGCTTGAGGTTGTCTTACTTTGGACACAGCATGAAAAGGCGTGACTCACTAGAAAAGACATAATGCTAGGTAAAGTAGAAGGCAACAGAAAAAGAGGAAAACAACATTACAGGTGGATAGATTCAATCAAGGAAGCCACAGCCCTGGGCCTTCAAGACCTAAAAGGGGCTGTTGAGGATAAGGTGTCTTGGAGGTCTCTCACTCATAGGGCTCCCAGAAGTTGAGGTTGACTTGAAGGCAGTTAACAGAAACACACACACAGAGTCATTCCCAGCTTTAGTAGACACATCAAATCAATTGTGGATCAGTTTGTCAATACTTAGGTAAATTCTATGAATTCAGTGGGTCTACTCTAGTTGGGCTACCACCAGGATTCAAGCCAATGTGTATCTATATCAGGGGTAGGCAACCTTTCCCCTTTAAGGGCCGAGGGACTTCAGCTCCCAGAATCCCAGGAGCTATTGGCCAACATGGGACTATTGGCCAACATGGCTGAGGCTTCTGGGAGCTGAAGTCCCTCGGCCCTTAAAGGGGAAAGGTTGCCTACCCCTGCCCTAAGCGGTTATTCAGACTCTTTTTTTTAAAAGTGCAACTATTCCAATAATCTCATTCATGCATTCCAGTTTTGCTGTGCACACTATCTTTTTAAAAAATCAGGACCGCATCTCTGCACATCTTTGCAAGTTTTGTTGCCCATATGTGTCCCCACTGCGAATAAAGATGGAGTCAATGATGTGGATGTATTTGAAGCACGTACAAGGCATGCAGAGTTTTACCCTGGTTTATCCCAGGTTTATTTGCATTAGTTACTCACACAGCTGACAATGCAGATCTTGTAGGAGAAGTTGGGGGAAAACCCGAGCTCAATTACCCCAAGTTGAGTGGGTTTTTCATCCCACCCTACATTTAATCAGATGCATTCAAAATGCATGTGAACGACAAAGATTCATAGTTGTTTTTTTTTGTGGGTTTTTTCGGGCTGTGTGGCCATGTTCTGAAGGAGTTTCTTTCTGACGTTTCGCCAGCATCTGTGGCTAGTATCTTCAGAGAGAAAAAAAGATTCAACCCAGATTCTACCAGGATTGTTTTCACCATCTGAATAACCCTTCTGATCTGAGATCCCTGGTCATTTGCAGAGATGTAGAGAGACTGCCCAGCAATCCTGAATCCCAGCCCTGAATGTGGGAACCAAAGCCACCCAAAGCGTCTCTTGGCCCGTGCAAATGATTTTGTCATCCACGTGTTAAAATATCTCTCCACAGAGGAGAAGAAATGCTTTGAAGGTGACTCAGAGCCCAGTCTGGCAGCAGCTTTCCAAGGGAGTCTCCCAGTTTCCTGAAGAAGTGGTTTTGGGACTTTTGAGCTTTTTGGCCCCATCAAGCCGGAGAGTCGGGTTCAAAGGCGACATGGAAGGCCGGATCCCACCAAATCCCTTGTAGTCGGGGAGGGAGCAAGATCTGCCAAACAGCTGGGGAGGAAAACAAGCTGGCAGAGGAGGGGATGGATTTTTGCTTTCTGTTCCAAAGCAGAGCAACATGAACCAAGAAACTGAGAAAGAGAGAAGAGCTGACTTTCCCTAAAAGACTATTTTATTGTGGTTGGTTTTGCTTTGGCTCAGCAAGGGCAGCCCTGGAGAGGAGGTGGAAAAATCCCTTCTTCCTACACAGCAGCTTTAATGCCAAGAAATGGAACTCTGGAGAACAACATCTGGCAACGCTTCAAGCAGCTGCTGAATGGAGATGCTTGATAAGCTTCAGCCCGAGTTCCCAAATAAATTCATTTCTCCCCCCCACCCCCGTCATATAGGGTTGCCTGGTCCAAGCCCTTTGATTTAAAGGCCAAAAACTGAGGCTGCATTTGCATTGCAGAATTAATGCCGTTTGACACAGCTTCAACTGCCATGGCTTCATGCTACAGAATCCTGGGAGTTGTAGTTTTTTTATAGGGCAAGACTCCATTCCCTCCTCTCCACTCTTCTTTTCACTACTCCCTTCCCTCTACTGAGTTAACTGCATGCAAAGTATTTTTGCACTTTGAACTCAGTTTGCATCAACAGAAAGAATTTGAGGACGAAGGGAAAAGTGGGAGGAGGAGAGAGAAACTGGGACATTTTAAAAGCCGCTGAAAAACTGGGATGACAAGAGGATTAGCTGGGACAATCCATGTCAAATTGAGAGAGTTGGAGGATACGGTATTGAACAAGAAATGTAGAACCACACATTTTACACCTCTGTTCTAACACCTTTTAAAGTACAGCTTCCAAGAACACATGGAAGTTGTGGTCTAATGAAAGAAAGTTTTCAGCGCTTTGCTTTGAACAGTGAACAGTTTGCAGGGTCTGCTCCAAAACAGTCCCAAGGAGTTGCTCCTAGGTCTCTGGTTTGAATCTGGAACTAGGTCTGGGAAGATGGTGACCAGGCATCCCAAATGGACTAGTTAACGGAATATACTCAGAACAATCTCTGGATTGCCTGAGAAGTTACCAGCCACAGGAACTATTTTTGCTTTCACCTCCATCTATATAAATACGCCAGAGGAACTTTACGGCCCTGTTTTCAGCAGTCTCTGGGAACCGGGGTTTGAGTGCTGGACTATGACTCTGGGTTCGAATCCTTGCTCAGTCATGGAAACCCACAGGATAACCTTGGGCAAGTCATGCTTTCTCACCCTCAGAGGAAGGCCATGGCAAACCTCAGATCTCAAAACAATTTCTGGAGAAAAATAACTCTTCTAGTAATTTCAGCTGAGCTCTAGTCCAGATGCTTGCTTTGCCCTGAAAGCATTTTTGGACATCTTTCTTGGATGGCTTCCTGAACCCCTTTATCTCTCCCTGCCTCATTTGCCTGCTCTTTGGAGTGTTCTGCAATTTGGGTTGAACTTATATATAGTATTAGAACTGTTGCTCACATTGCTCTGTTTATTTATACAGGGAAGATGCAATTCCATTAGTTTACAGAGTCTGTTTGCTCTTGGATCACAATAAAAAATCAGGATAAAAGCAACATTTCCATGTCCCCAAGATCTGGACATGATCCAAGAGGGAGTTGGTGCATCTAACCCCCTCCTTGGTCTCTCCCAGCTTGTGTCCAACTGACTCGGAGTTGGATTGTATCCCAAAAAAGTTGCTTAATTTCCTGCTGTCAAAGTGAGTGAATTTGCATTTGAATCTTCAAGCTACACGAAGCTCAGCTTTCAGAGGCAGGGCTCATGCCTTGGCAGCGAAGATGCACTTTAAAGAAGTTTGCAACAACATGCAGATGAACCTTGCAACATTATCTGCTTCAGTTGAGAGTGGTTCACAGATTGGGGATTCGGCTTTCTGGGACTATGGATCCCATCATCCTTAAGCAACTGCTCAGGGGATTCTGGGGTTTGTAGTCCCTGTCTCCAGAATTCTAAACCCAATCAGGAAAGGCAGGTGGCATGGAAACCGCAGTCTGGAGTGTCCAAGCCACATTTTGAAGAGAGCATTCAAAGATATAGCAGTGTTAGTCTGTAGAATCAGTACGTAGAGAGATCTTCTAGCACCTTTGAGACTAACTGAAAGAAAGAAGTTGGCAGCATGAGTTTTCATAGGACCTTATCAAACGCTGGCCACGAAGCGAAAAGTAACAGAAAAGTAACCGAAGTGAGAATAAATTCAGTTCTATACCGAAACGAACTGAATTTCGCCCTGGCGGCCATAGCGCAATGAATACGAAGGCTCCAAAGGGGATTTAGCGATCAGGCGTCGCGGGATGCGGTTCACGTGGGAAGAAGGAAAACACACACACACACACACACATTTTCTTCTCTCTCTCTCTCTCTCTCTCTCCCTTCCCGCCACCCAAAAAGCCAGCGTCGCAGAAGGCGCTTCTGTGGATGGCAAGGATGGGATGAAGGAGTCGGGAGGAAAGGCAGCCAAGGGGACCGAGGAGGAGGAGGAGGGCTGGAGGACTGGAGGAGGGAAGGGGTGTTGGTGGGGAAAAATGCGAGAGAGATGGAGAGAGAGAGATCGCCTCCCTCTTCCCTCCTCCTCTCCTTCTCCTCCTCTTTCTCAATCCGGTTTGCCTTTCGCCAATCCCTTCCCCTCGCCGGGATTTTCTGCTTGGGAGAGCTCTCCCTGCTTCCCCGCCCCGCCCACCATTGCGCAATGAATACGAAGGCTCCGCTTGTACTTCCCCAACAAACCGAATGTCAAAATCTCCCTACTCGCTACGGATTAGCTTCGGGTTCTGTGGAGTTTCGGGGCAGCGTCGTGTGTACACGCGGGGAAACAATACAGATTAGCTCCGTGTTCTAGGGCAGCGTCGTGTGTAAACACGGGGAAATAATATGTATTAGCTGCAGGTACCCTTTGGATTAGCTCTGCTCTAGACCCCATGTGATAAGGTCCATAGACTTCAGTCTACTTCCACAGATGCATTTGGTGGAGTGGAGGCCAGGAACAGACATATATATGTGAGGATCTCAATTCAAATGACAAATCCTTTGTGTATGGAAATGAAGTGCCAGGTCCAGTCTTAATGTTAGTTCACAAAGGCATAGGAAACTGGTCTTTGTGCCTAGGGCTGAACTGGCAGATCCAGTTTCGCAATGGGACTTGCCTGTGGTGAAGGGAATGGATGAATCTAGGGATGGGGTCAGGTTGTGTTGAAGTATGTGTAGTGAGTAAGGAACCCATTGTCTTTGTTCAGTCCATTGCTGATGGACTGTAGTTTGTGGGAAAATTCCAATTCTGCTGTTTCTCTTTCCAATCTACCTTTGTAGTGTTTTTGTTCAAGGACTGCTGTTCTGAGGGTTGAGATGGAATGCCCAGGGAGATTGAGATGTTCGGCCACTGGTTTTAGGGTATTCCCATTCCTAATGTCTGATTTATGTCCATTTATCCTCTGGTGCAGGGACTGGCCTGTTTGCCCAATGTAGAGTGCTGATGGGCATTGATGATATAGTATGGCATAGATCACATTGGAGGATGAGCACGTGAAGGTCCCCCTAATATTGTGGGTGATGGCATTAGGTCTTGTGATGACATTTCCTGGATAAATGTGGGGGCAGAGTTGGCATCTTGGTTTGCAGCAAGGCTTCCTGGAAAGGATGGCATGGTGTAGTGGTTTGAGTGTTGGACTATGAAGATTATCACACACTTAAATAAACTGGTTTACCTGATCCAGCTTAAAAATGAATGCGGACAGCGTCCAGACCCTATCGCGCTGAGCAGCTCTAGGAGGGGGGATGGCCCCGGGCAGTGATTTTGGTGGCAAAATCCTTACGATAGGGTCCAGACACTGCCCACATTTATTTTTTAAGCTGGATCAGGTAAACCAGTTTACTTAAGTGTTCGATAAGCTTCTTTGCCTCTGGAGACCAGGGTTTGATTCCCAGCATGGTCATGAAACCCACTGGGTGACCTTGGGTGAGTCACACTCTCTCAGCCTCAGGAGAAGGCAATGACAAACCTACTCTGAACAAATCTTGCCAAGAAAACCCCAGGACAGGTTTGCCTTAGGGTCAACATAAGTCAGAAATGGCTTGAAGGCACACAAAAACAACAACAACAGCAACAACAACAGCAACAACAACAGTGGTCTTTACAAAATGGCCACTCTGCCTGGGGGATGCTGGGAATTCATACCACAGGAAACAAGGGAGGGTCTCTCAACAAACACAACACCAACAAAAAAAGAGAGGAAGAAACAAATAATAAAAACAAATTCAAACCAATAATAAAAATGCATTAATAGGACGGTCAGTAATGTAAGAAACACAGAATTACAGAATCTGAGGGTGCATCTACACTGTAGAAATAATGTAGTCTGATACAGCTTTAAGTGCTGCAGCTGTATCCTATGGACTCCTGGAATCTGTAGTTTTACAAGATCTTTAGCTTTCTCTACCATAGAGGGCTGGTGCCTCACAAAACTACAAATTCCAAGATTCTGTAGAATGGAGCCATGGCAATTAAAGTGGTATCAAACTGCATTATTTCTACAGTGTGTAGAGGCACCCTTAGAATTAGAAAGGGCCCCAAGGGTCATCTAGTTTAACCCCCTAAAGCCATGCAGGAATATACACAGCTGAAAGAACTCCATCCAACCTTTGTCTCCAAAGAAGGAGAGATCTATCTTCTCTAAGGAATATAACAAATAGGCAATGTAAGATGATGAAGTATCACAACTTAAAAGGCCGTGGGCCAGCAAATGACAGTTTATCAATTTTGCAGTTTTTCAAACAGCAAATAAACAAGGGGCAACTATGAATTATTTCAACAAAATGTCAGCTAGTATGTAACTTACAACCCTCACTACCTATAGGCAGTCCAATAAGACAAAAGTTATATATCCTTATAACTTGTGATACTTGAAAACCTTAAAGGCACCAGATCTTGTTTGATCTTGGAAGCTAAGCAGGGTCGATCCTGTTTAGTACATGGATGGGAGACTGCCAAGAAATTCCAGGTACTGTAGGCTATATTTGAAAGGAAAGACCTGGTAAAACCACCTCTGAGTATTCCTTGCCTAAGAAAACCCTATAAAATTCATGGGTTCACCATACATTGACAGGCAAATTGAAGGCACATGCACAAATGCACAAGAGCCAAAGTGGTGTCGTGATTTGAGCAGTGCACTACAACTCTGGAGATCAGGCTTCGAATCCCTGCTTGGCCATGGAAACTCACTGGGTGACCTTGGGCAAGTCACACTCTCTCAGCCTCAGCAGGAGGCAAAGGTAAACCCGCTCTGAACAACTCTTGCCAAGAAAACCCCTTGGGGTTGCCATAGGTCAGAAATGACCCGAAAGCACAAAAGGCATAGAGATGAGGTGCTTTCTAAACCTCTGGGCTTCTTTAAGCCCTGCACAGAGATGGGGCTGAATATTCAAAAATACACAAAAATCGAGTAATAAAATGGTATTTCTCAAGTGTGGAGAAATCCTCGACTGTGCTCAGAATTTTGTAGCGCATGATTTATTTTCTGTACAAAATTTGCACTTGGGTGTTTTGTGCAGAAAACAGCATTTTTCTGCAGAGAAAATAATCTTTCTGTGTAGATACACACACACACACACACACACACACACATTTCTATGTAGAATTCGGTGTTTCTTCTGCACATTCTAATTTGCGTAGAATTGTCATTGTGGTATGCTTTCAAGTCGTTTCTGACTTACGTTGAGCCTAAAGTGAACCCATTATGGGGGTTTTCTTGGCAAAATTTAATAGTTCTGAGGAGGTTTTGCCTTTGCCTTCCTCTAAGGCTGAGCGCATGTGAATTGCCCCACGTCACCCAAAATATGCAGCCGAGTTCTGCGCAAGAAAATGCTGTTTTCTGCACAAAACAACTGCATGCAATTATTATTATTATTATTATTATTATTATTATTATTATTATTATTTTTACTTTTGCACAGAATGAAGTTTCAAACTGTGATTAATCTTCAAAAACTGCCCAGATTTTGGAGAGTTTCTCACAGCAAGAAAAATATATAGCTAAAATTACTCATCTTTCCTTTGTCAAATAAATTAGCAAAGACTGACACGCCTAGCCTTGCATTCCATCTCCTCCTTGGTCGCTCTGGGTTGGGACCCAATGCTGATCCAAAGGCAGGCATGAGATCAGGATTAATTTCTTCCTCCTTCCTCCTTCAGCCTGGAATTTAGTTGCTTTCTTCCTGTCCTACTTGCTTATTTGCCAACTCCAGATCAAGGCGATCCAGGTTCTCCTCCTTCCCCACAGGTGACAGCATCAAGTTGCTTTTCCTAAGAGTATTTTTTTCAATGCACATTCTTCCTTCCAAGGTGGAGCTGCCACATCAGGCCAAAAGAAGCCTAACTTGTTCCCATTCACAAATGTTGCTAGTGATGGGAACAAAGAGATGAGCAAAAGCACCACTTCTGGTTTTAAAATTTTGAGTTCCTGCATGGCAGAACTGGGTTGGACCGGATGGCCCTTGTGGTCTCTTCCAACTCTATGGACATTATCACACGGGGAGTTGTGGGGAGAAAGTGGAAATAAACGGGACGAGCGGAAGACTTTAATTTACAGGATTTCATAGAATCATAGAATCATAGAGTTGGAAGAGACCACAAGGGCCATCCAGTCCAACCCCCTGCCATGCAGGAACTCCCAATCAAAGCATCCCTGACAGATGGCCATCCAGCCTCTGCTTAAAGACCTCCAAGGAAGGAGATTCCACCACTCTCCGAGGGAGTGTGTTCCACTCTTGAACCGCCCTTACTGTCAGGAAGTTCTCCCTAATGTTGAGGTGGAATCTCTTTTCTTGCAGCTTGCATCCATTGTTTCGGGTCCTAGTCTCTGGAGCAGCAGAAAACAAGCTTGTTCCCTCCTCAATATGACATCCCTTCAAATATTTAAACACGGCTATCATATCACCTCTCAGCCTTCTCTTCTCCAGGCTAAACATCGTTCCTCATAGGGCTTGGTTTCCAGACCCTTCACCATTTTAGTTGCGCTCCTTTGGACACACTCCAGTTTCTCCACATCCTTTTTGAATTGTGGTGCCCAGAACTGGACACAGTATTCCAGGTGAGGCCTGACCAAAGCAGAATAGAGTGGCACTATTACTTCTCTTGATCTAGACACTATACTTCTACTGATGCAGCCTAAAATTGCATTGGCCTTTTTAGCTGCTGCATCACACTGTTGGCTCATGTTCAACTTGTGGCCCACCTGGATTCCTAGGTGGAATTTGTCCCGTTCCGCCTCGTCTGATAACTAAATTCGAATTTAAAAGGTGATTAATTAGAACAAAAACCTGATCTTTTCAAATCCTCAAAAATCCCGAAAATGAAAAGATCAGGTTTTCGTTCGAATTAACCCCCTTTTAAATTCGAATTTAGTTATCAGACGAGGCGGAACGGGACAAATCCTGTAAATTAAAGACTTCCGCTCGTGCCCGTTTATTTCCACTTTCTCCCCGCGACTCTCCATGTGATAACGTCCTATGAGTCTGTGATTTTAAAACAAAAGTGGAAGTAGAGACTGGAAAGATATGCTAGGAAAAGCAATCTAAGGTGTATCTGTGCGCTTCTTGGAGAGGGAGTATTCATACCATGAAAATAATCCATGATGAATCCAGGTTAAATCTCCATTGTTCACACAAATCCCGAATGCACCTGATTAAGTTTTGCAGGGGAGGCTGCCAAACCTCCCACTTAATCTGGGATAATCAATATCAGTTTCTCCCCCCCCCACCCCAACTTTTAAAAAAAGATCCGCATCATTGGTAGTGTGACTTAACCGATGTGAATAGACTGAAATAGATCTGGCATAAAACGCTGAATGCTTTGAACATGTTCCATTTGCAACATCGATTCTGTCTTTATTCGAATGCTTGCAGGTGTGAGCAACTGAACTCTTCATAGTGTGAATAACAAACCAGGAACACATGAGTGAGATGATTTGTATCATGGAGCTAAAAACACCGATGTCTGAATGACTCTTTCACAGTAACCAATTCTTTCTTTTTTTAACATTTTAAAATTAATTTTCACATATAATTACACACATACATTCATCTATCTACCTACAAACATAGTTATTTTATTGTTATTAGCTATCTACTATTAATTTCTATCTACTACAATCATACACCAACCCCCTTGACCTTCTCCCCCTTTACTTTTCTATAAGACACTTCTTGTTAACCTTCTGAAATCCTTCCTTATTCAAGTGCATCATATAATATCATTTTGTTTGTAAATTAAGATTAGTCTCTCTATAGCTTACCCTATCTTCTAAGTGTCTCTCCTTATATCTCCTTATATATAAAAATTGTACATTTCTTATCTTACATCACAACATCTTAACATAACATTAAAGAAATCTCTCCTTATCACCTACTCGGCAATATTTTATCAAACTCTCTATATTACCACCATTGCTCCTTTATATATGTAGTTACTGCCGACCATTTTAAATCAGATTTTCCCAAAGATTCATCTCTTAATTTTTGCATCCATTTATCCATTTTTATCATATCTAATAAATATCTAATAAATTACTTTCCCATCCTTCCATCTCCGGTATTTCTGATTTCTTCCACTCTTGCGCATACAAGAATCTTATATGCACAGTATCCAATTCTAGCACTTTAATCGCACTTGAATTGCCATGGCTTTACGCCAGTGGTTCCCCAAACTTTGGTCCTCCGGATGATCTGGACTTCAGTTCCCATATTTCCTGACTGTTGGCCAAGTCGGCTGGGGCTTCTGGGAGCTGAAGTCCAAAACAAATGAAGGACCAAAGCTTGGGAGCCACTGCATCTACTCTATGGATGTTGGTTTCATTACACTGCCAAGTGAAAACTTCTTTTTCAATTAAAGGCTGATGTCATCCAGAATGGTATACATACATGGTTTTAGACTGCTTTGCCAGGTATACATATATATTATATATATGGTTTTAGACAGCTTTGCCATGGATCCATACATGGCGGTAGACATATATTGCTGGTGATGGGAAATTGCCAAAAGTTATGGCTTAGATTAGAGTGGATATGCTGCCTTTTTAAGTTATTCAATTGCTTAATACAGTGGTACTCAAACTTTTTACCCATTGTATTAAAAATATGACTGAAATACATTCTGAATTTTTGGCAATTTCTGTGGAGAAATGCATGTGGACTTATTAAATCAACTCCATATATTCTGTGCAGAAAATGCACAGGAACCAAGTTTTTTTTCTATGCAATAAACCCATATTCTGTGGGTTTATTCTCCCCTGCCATCCACAAAACAAAACAAAAGCAAACACCAAATTGACAAACCTGCGTGTATTTCTCCAGAGAATCCAGAAGACAATGGGACATTCCAATACCAGGAGAACTGCACAAAAGTCTTGCACACCCTCCAACATTTCACAGATGAAAAGCTGGACATGCGGGGCCAAGCAACATCAGGAGTGTGGTCAAGATGGCAAATGTTGTCAGTGGGGAAGAACAGACAATTTAGAAGAGGCTGTAGCAGTTTGCTTTTGCCTATGCCAACAGGGAAGGGCAAGATGCTGCCATCTCCTCCCTTCACCCTCTTGCTGAATTAATTGAATGCAAACTACTTTTGCACTTTGAACTCAGGTCTAATCAGCACTGTAGACACTGGTTTAACTGCTATGGCTCAATGCTATGGAATCCCGGTCGTCTGTCGTTTAGTGGGGCCTTAGAGACGGCTAAATCTCTCATGAAACTACAGATCCCAGAAGTCCATAGCATTGAGCCATGGCAGTCAAAGTGGTGTCAAACTTCATTACTTCTCCAGTGCAGATTAGATGTCAGTTTGCAGCAATTGAAGCAAGCTGAGGGCATAGGGGCAAAGCAGGACGGGGAATGAGTACGCTAACTGGGAGGTTTTAAAGTGCTGAAAAAGGATTAATCTGCACTGCGTCTGCCGGATCAGGACAGTGGGAGGTTATGCCTCTTTTAGCCTTCACTGGACAGCATCTAAGGATGCTTTCCATACTTAAGCATGACCTCACCACAACTGTGACATAAAATATGGTAAATCCTGAGGCCTCCAGTAGATTTGCCCATTTGCATGCCAGCCCAGCCTAGGGAGGAAAGGTATCTTTGTTGGATGGTTCCTGATAATTGTCTTCATTAGAAAGGCTTAAAGGCTTCTCCCTGGGAAGGCACCCGGTCTAGTTAGTGGGTTGCAAATTACCCTGGCCAGCCCTTTCTGCTTAGATTAGCCTCATTCATCTTGAGTAAGCCCTTTTCTTCACCCGGCCGAGGCAGTCATGCTCACCTACTTATTAGCAAAATATGATGACAGGAGCCTTCTTGAAACCCACTCGCAGCTGGTGGGTGGAAGAGCCTCCGCCTAACCCAAACCGGACAAGCCACACAACCTCACTCCTGACCAGGAGCTCCCAGGCGTCAGGATCAACAGAGTCAAGCAAACACTGGCAATGCAACCACCTACCAGCTTCCTAACAAACTCTTCATCTGCTTCAAAAAGGTCCTGAACATGTGAAAATTATTTCTCTGTTTAATTATTTTAATGTTTTTCAGTCTTTAGCTAAAACCTTCCCTTCCCATACCTTGGACCAACCACTGATCAGAACAGAGATTGCAGTCATGAGATCTGAAGAAGACTAGGGATGCATCCACACTGTAGAAATAATGCACTTTGAGACCACCTACCTGCCAATAGCAATAGCATTTACATTTCTATAGTGCTTCATAGTACTCTCTAAGCAGTTAACGATCTTTAAGCCAATTGTCCCCAACAAGCTGGGTACTTATTTTACTGACCTATGAAAGGATGGAAGGCTGAGTCAGCCTTGGAGCCCTGCAGGGATCGAACTCACAACCTTGTGGCTGCAGGACCAGCATTTAACCATTGCACCACCAGGACTCTGCCGTAGCTCCATCCTACAGAATCCCGGGACTGGTAATTTTGTGAGGCACCAGCACTCTTTGGAAGAGAAAGCTAAAGATCTTGTAAAACTGCAAATCTCAGGATTCCATAGGATGGAGCTACAGCACTTAAAATAGTGTCAAACTGCGTTAGTTCTACAGTGTAGATGCACCCGAGGACTGTGAAGGGCAGCTATGAAAGAACTAGACAAGATCCTTAAGTATAACACTGAGTGCTAAAGTTAGGATCATCTGAGCCATTGTATTCTCCATCACCTTGTATGGATGTGAGAGCTGGATGGTGAAGAAAGTGGATAGAAAAAAAAATCAAATAATATGAGATGTGCTGCTGGAGAAGAGTGCTGAGGATACATGCATGGCTGAAAAGACAAACAAATGGGTCCTTGAACAAATTGATCCTGAACTCTCCCTTGATGCCAAGATGACGAAACTGAGGCTGTCATACTTTGGCCACATCATGAGAAGGAATGACTCACTAGAAAAGACAATAATGCTAGGAAAGGTGGAGGGATGTAAAAAGCGAAGAAGATTGCATGCTAGATGGATAGACTCTATTAAGGAGGTCATAGACATGTGTCTGGAGGACTTGAGCAGAGCAGTGGAGGATAGGGAGTTTTGGAGATGTCTCATCCACAAAGTTACTATGAGTCAAAGTCGACGCGAGGGCAGTTAACAACAACAACAACATTAGAAAGAGAGAAAGACATCATGCCAGATGGATAGACTCAGTCAGGGATGCTATGGCCCTGATCCTGCAGAACCTGAGCAGAGTGGTTAAGGATGGGGGGCTTGGAGGTGTCTTGTTCATGGAGTTGGCATTAGAATAATAGAATCATAGAATTGGAAGAGACCCCAAGGGCCATCCAGTCCAACCCCTTGTCATGCAGGAACTCAAAATCAAAGCATCCCCGACAGATGGCCATCCAGCCTCTGTTTAAAGACCTCCAAAGAAGGAGACTCCACCAAAATCTCCGAGGGAGTGTGTTCCACTTTTGAACAGCTCTTACTGTCAGGAGGTTCTTCCTAATGTTTAGGTGGAATCTCTTTTCCTGTAGCTTGTATCTGTTGCTCCGGGTCCTATTAGTTGAAGTCAACTCAAAGGCAGCTAACAACAATGTAACCCCTATGTACCCTCCACCTGTCCTGATCTGGCATGAACAGTTCTGATTAATCCTCTGTTGTTTCACTTCTTCAACTGCTTTTAAAATGTCCCAGCTTCTCTCCTCCTCCCGCTTTCCCCCTCCTTCCTCAGCTTACTTCAGTTGCTGCAAAAGGAGTTCAAATTGTAAAAGTAGTTTGGATTTGGTTAACTCACTGGATGGAAGAAGAAAGCAGAGGGGCAGAATCTTACCTTTCCCAGGAGGCTCAGGCAAAAGCAAATGGCTGTGACCTCTGGTAGCTTGTGTGTTCTTACTTATACTTTACTTTTACTTTCTTGGCCACATTCTGATGTTGCTTGACCATATGTGACATGGTGGAAAATATATACACTTTATGAATGATTGGTTTGGCTCAATGGCTGGGTAGATCCTAAGGAGGGGACTGTACCAATTAACTGAGTTCAGAAAAAGAGGAAGAGGTGGAGATGAGAGAGAAACTGGGACATTTCAATAGCAGCAGAAAAACAGAAAGACAGAGGATTAATTGGGATTGTCTCTGCCAAACCGGGACAGTTGGATGGTATGTGGGGGTTGCATAAACAGATTATACTGCAAGTAACTTTCCAAAACTCTGGCAGGGTAAGTGTGTGGCCTCCTGCTCTGTCTGGAGACAGAACATCACCAGCCCTTTTTCATGAATGTCTGCCCTGTCCAAAAGATAAAGAGTCATAAAGATAAATATAAAGAACCTCAAAAGAGAAGATCCCTCTAAATTGCCCTTCCTGATCTGATAGCATCTCAGCAGCAGACTCAGTAGGCAGGCTGGTGGGTCCTCAAGTGGCCACCTATCTTCTCCCCTCTAGGGAGATGGATTACATTTCAATCTCTGTGTGAGCATGTGCCTTCAAGTCATCAGCCGACTTATGGTGACCCTATGTATATCATACAATTTGTCTTAGGTAAGGAATTACTCAGTGGTAGTTTTGCCAGTCCTTCCTCTAAAATACGGTCTACAGCAACTGGTATTTATTAGTGGTCTCCACCCAGGACTGACCCTGCTTAGCTTCCAAGATGAGTCTATGAGATGGGACCCCATACATTTCATGGGGTTTTATTAGGCAAGGAATACTCAGAAGTGGTTTTGCCAGCTCCTTCCTTGAAAATATAGCCTACAATGCCTGGTATTTGTTGGTGGTCTCCCATCTAAGTACTAACCAGGGCTGACCCTGCTTACCCTCCAAGATCAAACATTTGGAGGGATGCCCCATAGGCCAGAGGGAGGGAGGATGTGCTCCTGACATCAGAATAGCAGGCCACCCCTGCAAGTTATCCTATCCTTAACCAAAGCACCAGCTAGGGATGCTCTCACTGACCCTTTGCTCTGGGAGCTGGCTTCACTGCATACCACCTTCCTATGGCTTGGAAAAGCCTGGGTGCAGCATAAATGCTTCAGCCAAGGTGGCAGCTGGAGGAACCCTCCCCTAAGTACTGCCCTGAAACTATACTCTTTGGGAAAGTTTGTGGAATGGATGATGCAGGTTGGTTGAGATCCCATATCAGGGTTCCATAGTGAAAATCTCTGCACATTGAGTTAAGCCTTGGTTCTTGCTTGTGCTATGTGCCTCTAGAGTTGAATAACAGGCTTGTGAAACTGAATGCATGTTGGCTCTCCCTCAGAGATACTAAAAGGACTGGAGTGTTTGAGAATGAAAGATATAGCTGTGTTAGCCTGTAGAATCAGTACGTAGAGAGATCTTGTCACACTTTTGAGACTCATTGAAAGAAAGGAGTTGGCGGCGTGAACTTTTGAAGATGTAAGTCTACTTCCTTCCACTCCACCAAATGCATCCGAGGAAGCAGACTTAAGTCTACAAAAGCTCATGCTGCCAACTTCTTTATTTCAGTGAGTCTCAGAGGTGCTACAAGATCTCTTTACATGGAATGTTTGAAGAGAGACTCAGCACACTTGCAGCTGTGTTGGTGCAGCCCAGCCGTTTGCATGGAACAATCTGCCTCCCCAGATAAGGCAAGCAGCAGATGCTCTACAGTCACTGGAAACAATGTGGATTGAAAGACATCCAAGCCAGATAAGAGACTTGGCCCTGTTCCTGAATCCAGATACTCTTCTCTATCCCACTATTGGTTTTGGCTCCTGGCTTCTGACAGATATTCTGGCTCTCAAACTTCGGATGCTAATCAACCACCTGGTTTCTCTTTTCGTTAAGTGAATGACAACAATGCAGAACCAGATGAGCATTCTTCTAACTATTTGCCTCTTTAAATATTTATATCCGGCCCTATATTACAAGCTTTCAGAGTGGCAGACAACCAAACCAACCAAACAAGGACTGCTGCCAATTTCAAAAGCCACATATGCCAAATAGACCAGCCAAACATGTGCATTCAAATGTGCAAAGATGCTACATGCGCAGCCCCACATCCATAACCTTGTGGATGTTTCACACTCAATAAAATGCCCAGCCGCCTCTTGAAGGGAATGCATGTATGCTGTCTTTTTGAAGAAGATGTCGGCTGAGGTCATAGGCTGTTCCACTGTTGAAAAGCAATTACCGTCAGGAAGTTCTTCTGAATGTTTAGGTAGAATCTCTTTTCCTGTAGCTTGAATCTATTGCTCTGGGTCCTGTTCTCTGGAGCAGCAGAAAACAAGCTTGCTCCATCTTTAACATGACACCTCTTCAGATATTTAAACAGGGCTATCCTATCACCTCTTAACCTTCTCTTCTCCAGGCTTAACATACCCAGCTCCCTAAGCCGCTCGTCATAGGGCTTGATGGTTTCCAGACCCGTCACCATTTTGTTTGCCCTGCTTGGGACACACTCCAACTTGTCTACATCCTTCTTGAATTGTGGTGCCCAGAACTGGACACGATATTCCATCAATCACCAGCAGAACACATCTCGGTTTTTCAGTGTTGCTTCTGGCTATTAAGGATGGTTTGGGATAAGGTTGGGTCAGGGGACAGTCTGTAGTTATGCATTCTTAGCTATGCCCGTGATATAGTGTCCTGGCAATTACTATTGTTATTATTTTATATTGTGCCATCAGTGTACAGGGCACATCTTGGAATGCACATGCATTGGTAAATATGCATGCACATCTGCATGTGCAATGCGTTTGCACGTCCATGTGCAAACATATTCAGTGTGCATGCACATCTATGTACAATGACACCATGTGAAGAACTCCATTTCTGCCACCTCAATTGGAATAGAGCCCTTTGGTGTCAAACAAAATACCTGAGTGCTTCCATAGGGGAACATACATATCCATAGGTCACCCACAGGGTTCCATTCCTTGTTTCCTACAGCAACCCCCCCACCCCCCGATCAATAGCAGTCTCTTTTAGCTGAGAGGCAGGTTTTCATTTAAACATTGAAGTTTAAAGAGTAGGAATGGTGGCTGCGAACAATGGAAAGCTGTAGCCGACCGCAGGTGTAGCTGGCAGGAGCAGCGGAAAATAGTACCACTTCCCCTGGGGAATGAGGCACCTGATGGGAGAAGAGCCAGATGGACCTCCAGGAAGGAAGGTGAAGAGGAAGAGCGATGGTGGGTGTGCTTGTCTCTGTGCATGTGGCGAAAAGAGCCTGACATTTTTGGGGGCTGAGTAATGCTGTTTGCCTTGCCCCCATTCCTCTCTGGCCTTGGGATGCTCTTTCCAGGCCACTCACCGGTGTTGACTCAGTGGGGACAAGGGAATAGAAGGGAGCCAGAGGCCACATTTTCTTCTTTCCAGCTGTCCGCCAGCTCATTTTGTTGGGAAATTCCCTCCACAGGAGCCAACCCTCTGAGTCAACACATCATGGGAAGCAATGGGAAGATGCCTGCAAAATGAGGCCTCCTTCCGATCTGGGAAAAGTAACCCTTTTGGACTACGACTTCCAGAATCCCCATCTAATGGGTAAGGATCACAGCCTTAGCAGTAACAGTGACTCCATACCCCATAGTCGGGTGGCTCTCCTGTCCCTGGGGGAGTATATCTGCTCCATCCAAAATCCTGTGCCCTATCCAGTGGCATCACTAGGGTTAGCATCTGCTGTTGCAGAAACTCATGGGGTCACACCACACTGCAAAGAGCAAAGACATCATCCCACAAAGAAGACAAAAGGGCAAGATTTCTATTGGGTAATCCATGCACATACGCTGGAATCCTCCCTTGGTGCTGTGTACATGCCTATACATGCCCAAGGTCAGGTTATTAATTCAAAGGGATGGTTATGGCCTTTAAAGCCCTATATGACTTGCGGTCCAGACTATCTGAAAGACTGTATCTTCTGATATGAGCATGCCCCAGTTTTAAGATCTTCTGAAATTGGCTTTCTCTCAGGACGTTATCACACGGGGTCAAATCTGCTGGTTAATCCACACAAAACCCAAACAGAAACTGGATCAGTGCCCCGTGTTTTCACATGACGTCGCACAGAAACTGGACAGAAAGTGGACAGAAACTGGTGTTAACCACGATCTTTTGAAATTCGGTTGTTTGGAGGAAATGCAAATGCGCAATTAAGGTAATTTCGCATTTACCGTAATGTGAAAAGCAAATGCGCATTTGGGAGCATTTCCCTGCTGTTCCCATGGTTCCAGTGAGCATTCCTCTATCTGCGCATGTGCAAGAAGCTCATTTCTAGTACATTTACGGGCTTTTCTCACTTGTGTGTGGACGTTAAATGCACTTACTGTAAATTCGCAATTAAGGTAATGACGTTTGCGGAATTAAGGTTTATTTCCCGTTTATTTTCGGAATGCCTCATTTCCACTTTATTTTCACTTTCTGGCTCACGTGGGATAACGTCCTCAGTCTCACCACCATCACAGGCACACTTGCTGAGACCATGGAAGTCTCTCCCCCTGGAGTTTCAGTCAGCATCCTCTCTGGTCTCCTTCCTAGTAGTTGCTGTTGTGTGCCTTCAAGTCCTTTCCGACTTATGGCAACCCTAAGGCAAACCTATCATGGGGCTTTCTTGGCAAGACTTGGTCAGAGGAGGTTTGCCATTGCCCTCCCCGAGGCTGAGAGCATGTGACTTGCCCAAGGTCACCCAGTGATTTTCATGACCAAGCATGGAATTGAACCCTGGTCTCCAGAGTCTCAGCCCTACACTCAAATCACTACTCTGGCTCGCTCTCTTTGCACTGGCAGGCAAAAACTTTTTATCGGCTCTTAATTTGGCTCTTAATTTGTCATGGAAAAATGAGCTTTTCATGGGGTGTGTTATGCCTTTCTCCTTTTTACTGGGTTTCAAAAACTGTTCCAACTTGACAGTCTTTGTTTAAATTTTTGTACATTTTTGTATTAACAGTTTCTTAGCTGCTCCTTCTTGTATTGGCTGTGAGCCCCCTTGAGTTCTGGGTTGGGAGAAAGGAGGGGGATAAACTAACTAAATAAGTGCAGAGATCACTTGTGCTGAGGAAAGGGAGAAAAAGTTTCCATGATTGGTGATATTGCAGTTGGCAGCCCAGAAGAACTTTTGGGCCTTAGGGTTAAATTGTCCAGATTGATTTGGACTAGCCAGCCAGCCAGCCTTCTGGTTTTGCTTAGGTTGCACATTTGAGTAAAAAGCTTAGCATTTCCTGGTGTAAAATTGATGACCTTGGGTAACAGACGGTGTTTTGTCAATGTGTGGCATGCACACCAGGTTTTGCTAAAGGCAGCTGCATTGAGCCTCCTGTTACATAAACGAGGCCCCCTTTAAATTTCAAGTGGCAAATCTGGACATGTCTGCAGGTAACTTCCAGAGCGTAGAATCATAGAATCATTGAATCACAGAATTGGACGGGACCCTAGAGGCCATCAAATCCAACCTGCTGTTCAGTGCAGGATGTCCTGCTAAAGCCTCCCCAGCTTGTAGCTGTCTAGCTTCTTTTTCAAGATGTCCAGAGAAGGAGATGCTGCCACCTCACTAGGCAATTGGTTCAGTTGCTGAACCGCTCTTACTGGGTTTAGAAGTTCTTTCTAATGTGCAATTGAAATCTACCCTCCTGTAAAACCATTACACTTAGTTTCATCCTCTGTGGCAGCAGAGAACAGGCCTGACCCCTCCTTTCCTTGATAACCCTTGAGGTATTTAAGGAAGACAATCATGTCACTCCTCAGTCTTCTCTTCACCAAGCTGAACATGCCCAGCTCCTTCAACCTCTACTCCAGGGGTAGGCAACCTTTTTATGGTCTGGGCCGGTCTCCCGAAGTCCTCCTTTCCACTGGGCGGGGGGGGGGGGGGATGGCGGCGCGTATGTGCACGTGCACCCCCGCCGCACGCCGCCACCGCTGCTGCACATGTTGCGGCCGCCATTTTGATTTTCAAAATGGCGGCCACGACATGTTTGCGCATGCGTTTGCCTGGGCCGGTAAGTCCGGCGACCTGGGCCGGAACCAGCCCGGGGGCCGTAGGTTGCTGACCCCTGCTCTAGTCAATATGGCACCATCAAGTCAGAACTCAAAACATCTAGAGAGGGCACCCAATTGCCAACTCCTTGCGCAACAGATGGTGTTGGGTCGATGTGCGGCATGCACACTATAGAGTATGCACACCATAGAGTATGATCATAGCACTCTATATACTCATCTCTATATATACATCTGAGGAAGTAGACTTAAGTCTATGAAAGCTCAGGCTACTAGCTTCTTTCTTTCAGTTCGTCTCAAAGGTACAAAATCCCTTTACATACTGATTTTCCAGACTAACTAATTCCTTGTATACACAGATGTATAAGTCTAGAAATTTTAATCAAAAATTGACTCCAAAAACCTAGGTCAACTTACCTATGGGTCAATATAAGCATGGTACTTTAACTGTTATATAAAAAAAGGAACCATCCCCTTCTCTGAGGAGAGTACTGAAAGGTGAGAGCTTAGTTTGTCTCAGGAGAACCTAAAACAAGCACCGAGCCCCTCTATTCTCTCTGCCGCTGCACCATTTCTGGCGTTTTCGAATGCTTGGATGGGAAAATGGTGGCAGTGGCCGCTCTTTGGCGCTTCCCCTCAAAGGAGCGCCAAGAGGAATCAGGCTTTGAAGGATTTGAATAAGACATTTGTCAGCTTTCCTGGGTTAAAATCAGGCAAAGTTATCACATTAAAGTTAAAGACTATAATGACTGCTAACATCAGTCACTATTTTCCTTGCTTTGTCTTTTCATCCTTTTTGACATGTGTGCATTTTCTTAGCTCTGCCTGTGCCTTGTCACTTTCCACATATATTTCATAGCCACCATTTACTACAGTTCCTCCTCATCCATCCCTCCTTTAGGGCGAATGCAAACAGTTATGCCTGATAGAATTTTGTAACTTCTGTGGCATCATTGTCCTTTACTTCACCTTTTACATCCTTTGTTACATACTTTTAGGTTTTACCCTTGACTTATCCATGGGTCATATCAAAATCCATAATTTTGGGCCCAAATCCTGTCCTCGACTTAAACATGAGGGACGACATATTGTTGAGTACGGAGATTATCACACTATCGAACTTCTGACTTTGAAAAATGGCTGCTGGAGCGAGTTAAGTCAGCCTGGCTGAATTTGGGTTGCATCTGGATGGTGTTTTTGTTTTTTGTTTTTTGAAAAATCTGTGCAATAGTGTTCGGATGCAGCCCGAATTTTATTTCAGTTTGGGTGAGGTAAGTCTCTTTTTAATTCAGTTTAACTGTAGTGTGATATTCTCCTATATACCTGAATCTCTCTTCTGAGCACAGAACCATAGATGGGGCCTTGGATGCAAGGCAGGATCAAAACAGGAAGCAACTACCATGTCCTTAAGATCCTTAAGATTAGAAACTGGGTGCATTTTGCCATTTAACATTTCAAACTGGTTGTACACCTTGCAGTTCCCTGCCTCCCTCCCCCTCAAGTCTTGAAGTTACCCCATGAAAAGACCGTCTCTCCAGGCTTCTGAATGGACAAGTCTGTTTTTGTTTCGAAGCGCTTGTTGCAAGTAAGGCAAGGCAGGATTTGTACCACTGGCTGCTCAGCAGGAATTTTAACAGTGAAGAAAGCAAGTTACTGCAGGCTGGAGGGAGCAGGAGCAGTTGTCTCTGCTTTTCTGGAGCTCAATGTGTGATTGCTTCACCCAGGTGGGACCTTGTGCCCAGCGGCTCCAAAGCCTCACCTTGTCCCAGGTTCCTTGGCAGGGAAAGGGTGGGATGCAAAGAGCAGGGAGCCCATGGTGACTGAGTGAAGGAGCCAGGCTGTGAGTCTTTGTAGCCGTTGGTAGCATCAAATTGGCATCATCTGATACCCCATGGCTACCATCACAAAACCCTTCTGTACAACCATTTACAAGTCAAATGCTTATCGAAAGAAAAGGGCTCTTGCCTGCCAGTGAAAAGAGAGAAAAGAGATGGGACCAACTTAGGCCTTGGAGCTTATCACACTGCTAAAAAAAGCATCTTACCTCTCCCAAATTGAATTCTAATTCAGGCTGCATCCATGTACTACTGCATGGATTTTGTCGCCGAATCCGCCAGTAGAATATAGCCTGGGTCCCAGGAGCACTTTGGCGGCTATTTTTCAAAGTCAGAATACTCCCAACTTTGAAAAGAGACTCGCTGAGTGCTCCTGAGACCTGGGTTGCATCTGGGCTATATTCTGCTGCAGATTCAGCGGTAAAATCCATGTGATAGTACCTGGATGCAGCCCGAATTAGAATTCAATTTGGGAGAGGTAAGATGCTTTCTTTTAGCAATGTTCTTCATGGACCAAAAGTCACATCCATCCCTCCATACTGCTGTCAACCTGTTAGATGACGCACATTCCAAACCCGATCCTGGTGTGAGCAGTCCAGATGACATCTGGCATGTTCCGCACCAGAACCAAGCTATACCAGCC
Organism: Phrynosoma blainvillii; assembly: GCA_026167975.1. Taxonomy (NCBI): domain Eukaryota; kingdom Metazoa; phylum Chordata; class Lepidosauria; order Squamata; family Phrynosomatidae; genus Phrynosoma; species Phrynosoma blainvillii. The sequence continues at coordinate 452,330,092 of JANUYF010000001.1, read as the reverse complement.
TTAAAATGCAACATACCTGTTGCTCTGGATCTTTTGGGAAAACCCAGAGCCTTCCATTCTCTTGTCATGTGGGTATCTGCAGGGCATCCAGCTGGGCCACCGGATGTGTCTGCCACCACTGCAGGTCACTTGTTCAGACCTTAGAAGCGAATGACCTCAGGTTGCTTGTTCTGACCTTAGAAACGGTGGCAGCAGATATGCCAGGTGGCCCAGTGGGATACCTATGCAAACAGCCACCACGGCATGGGAGGCCAAGGTAACAGGGGTAGATGTGAGGCCAGGATTCTCTGAGCTGCCTCTGGAGTATCCTGACCAGTCCAGGAAAGTCCTTAGCCTCTGCTGGAAGGAGTTCCAAATCTTGGGAGCAGTTACTGAGAAGGTCCTGTCCTGTCTCCTCACCAAGTGTACCTTCTTTTTCATCAAGTTTGTGCTACCTTTTGCTAGCATTTTCCTGCACATATATATATCAACTGTTTGGCTCTACTGATGCTCTCAGTGACATTATCATCACACACTGACTGGCATCTAGTTAGGGACATATGCACGTATAAGGAGATTATCGAATTCAATATAAAGTAATTTATCCCTGACGGGATACAGTCGCATTTAGTTTTAATAACGGGTGTTGTCGCATGCAGCCAAGGCTGGGCGACTGCAACCCGCATGCAGCCAGGACCCCAGCCACACTTAGCTGGCCACTTTTCAAAAATGGGATGCTGCCATTTTTGAAAAGCGGCTGGCTAAGCACAGCTGGGATCTGGGCTGCACCCAAGTTGCAGTTGCCCGGCCTCAGTTGCATGCGATAACACCTGGTATGAAAACTAAACGTGACTGTATCTTATCAGGGATAAGTCGCTTTATATTGAATACAATAATCTCCTAAATCACACTATTCATTTAGGGCTAAAAAATCACCGTTGTGCAACTTGCCTATTCAGCTGATAGTGATAGAAGCAAAGTTTCACAGACAGGCAAACAGAGCTGCATGTTCCATTGTGCCTTGACTTTGCACACTGTGTAGTGCATTTCTACACTGCATATTGTGCATTGCAGTTGTGCACTGTGCATTGCATTTCTACATCATATATTATGCATTGCAATTGCACATTGAGTATTGTACATTTCAGAAGAGCACTCAGCCACTGATGTGTGTTGCACAATGTGGCTATTCTGAATGGAGGTTGTGGGGGGCTGCTATAGCTCATCTCCACATGCAGATATTTATACTATGCTGAGGGGATATTGGATTGCAGCTACAGTGTTGGGCTGTCTAAATCTTTTTTGGCTGTGTCAACACAAATAGGATTTTATCCCCTCTTCTTTATCATCATTTGAGAATGTGTTGAGACTTCCATACTGAAAGAGAGGACCCAGTTCATTGCATGAGCCCATGTGATCCCATCTGAATAAGCCATCACCGAAGAAGGAGAAAGAAATTTGACATTGGTAGCTTGGGCCAGTTTCAATCTGAATCAGCCATCTATGTAATTTGGCTGCCCTTTTGGAAGTGCATATATTGATGCCCGAACCTTGCAAACTTTGAGCATTTGGTGCAATGGAAACTTATTTTGTTCTATGTTTTGGCACATGCAGCACATGTAAAGCCACAACAGCAATGGGTTTTAAGGGCAAACATTTCGTTTCTGGTCCTGCATGCCAAAATGCCTCTTTATTCTGGCAAATGTAGCTGTTGGTCTGGGTAACTAAAATGTCAGCATAAGCAATCATGTATTTTTACTGGAGTAGAAATTGTTTCCAAGGGAGTCATAAGTAATGTGGTTGTGTATTCATCTCCTGTAAATGGAACTTGGGCCTTGTTCCATGGAATCTTTCTCCCTTCACTACTAGGAGGAGAATTTTTATGGTCACAACTATAAAAATCTAGCACAAAGATGCTTAATGGCCCTGATGAGCTTGGTTGTATGGGGATGTTTTGGAGAAAGTTTACCTTTATGAATGTATGTATGTGGTAGGGATGGAAAGGATACTCAGAAATTACCCAACTGGGGTCATATTTGGAGTTCCCAATCCCCAGAGAAATTTATGCAGAAATGAAAACAGAACATAGAAAGTTCCTGCAAATTCATAGGGATATTTTTATTTGTTTCTAGCACAACATAAGTTACATGCTTTTTGAGAACTGTGCAAGAGTTTGAAAATCTGTGCAGGTTTCCAGTAAAAACCTACATGTGTGTCTATGCACCTTCAGGTCATCTGCTGACTTATGGTGACCCTGGCTGCATCTGTACTGCAGAAATAATGCAGTTTGACACCACGTTAACTGTCATGGTTCAATGCTATGGAATTCTGGGATCTGTAGTTTTGTGAGATATTTAACCTTCTGTATCAGCAAGCTCTGGTGTCACAACAAACTACAAATCTCAGGATTCCATAGCATTGAGCCATGGCAGTTAAAGAAGTGTCAAACTGAATTATTTCTGCAATGCAGATGTAGCCTCCATTAATTTTTCATAGGGTTTTCTTAGGCAAGGAATCCTTAGAGGTGGTTTTACAAGTTCCTTCTTCTGAAATATAACCTACAGCACCTGGTATTGGTTGGTGGTCTCCTATCCAAGTATTAACTATGGCTGACCCTCCTTAGTGCTTGCCGTCTTTTCATTGTGCACAGAAAGCCGAGCACTTTTTTGAGAGAAAAACCCCCACTCGCTTATATTGTGTTTTGCTATAAACTTGGGAAAAGTCAGTAAAATGCAAAACTAAATTACACACTACAGCCCTGGACAAACAATATGGTGAAGGGTTTGATATTGTGACAACTTATGGTGATGGGAAAAAGTATGAGAAACCAGAGGGAGACATACATGGAGGGAAAGAGAGGTCTAGTGATTTTTGAGTTTGATTTGAAATTGTCAGGGGAAGGGAAGACAAATAATGTTATACAGTGGAAAAGAAATTCAGGGTGACTGAAGCTGCAGTCTTTGCTGTATTGAACGCTGTGCAACCCAAAATAAACAAATCTATAGTGTATACAGTGGGCCCTTGCTATCGTCTGGGGTTTGGTTCCAGGACACCCCCCCCCCAAGATACCAAAATCTGTGGATGCTCAAGTCCCATTATACGCAATGGCATAGTAAGATGGTGTTCCTTTTAAAACATGGCAAAAATCAAGGTTTGCTTTTTGATATTTATATATTTAAAAATATTTTCAAACCGTGGATCCAAGCTGAGGGTTTGTCTACCCAAGGGGGAAAATGAATTCACCCTGAATTTGTGCTGATCAGGATGCAGGCCCCAAGCAAAGCAAACCCAGAGTAATGGCTTTATTGCTTGACGTTTTAAAATGACTCAAGCCTCCCAGGCTGCAGCCAGGAGATGGGATGGAGGCAGGATTATCGCAAACTAAATCGCTGCCGAATCGCTGGCCGCCATCAGCCTGGGTCCCAGCTGAGCTCAGCCAGCACTTTTTAGAAACTGGAAAGCATCTTGGTTTCTAAAAAGCATCATCTGAGCCCGGCTTGGACTTGGGCTGATGGCAGCTGTTGATTTGGCGGCGATTTACCTTGCGATAATCCCCACCTCCATCCTGCCTCCCGGCTGCAGCCCGTGAGGCTTGAATCATTTTAAAATGTCAAGCGATAAAGTCGTACAACTGCTTCATGCGGATTTTAAAAATTCACAGTGTGCTGCAGAGTTTCCAGGAAACTCTAGAAGAGGACATAATATTCCAGATGAGGTCTGACCAAAGCAGAAAAGAATGGCACAATTACATCCCCCAGCCTAGACACTACATCCCTATTAATGCAACCTAAAATCCCATTGGCATTGTGACGATCCTATTCTGTGATTCATGTCCATGCTCAACGTCCTCCATCTTGAACTAAATATGGATGTTCCATATTGGACAAAAACAGCTGGAGGAGACAATCCCATTGTGTGATTCATGTCCATGTGCTGCTTAATGTCTGCCATCTTGAACTAAATGTGGATGTTCCATATTGGACAAAAACATCTGGGGGAGACCAAAGGAAGAGGTGCAGAAATGTTGGAGACAAGAACAGAGCTGGGTGCTCCTCTGTGCCTCCCCTCTCCACCAGCTACATATATTTAAGACAGGCATCACTATGTCTACATCAGATGTCCAAAGGAATATTTAAGTAACTATTCCTGGACTGATCTCCGCATCTCCAGACCTGATGGAAACATCATTCAACTGTGTTCTGATGATTGGCAGAATGGCCCTCTTTCTCCCCATGCTGCTGATACCTAGCAAAATAGGTTGGAGAAGGAGAGTTATGAGCGTGACAATAGTGTCACAATAAGTAGTGATCATGCAACGGTCAAGGTCACGTCAGAAGAAGTTACTTCATTAAGCATACAGGTTGAGCCTCCTTTATCTGGAATTCTGAAATCCAAAATACTCCAAAAACCAAAAGTTTTTCCATGGGTGGCTGAGTGAGTGACACCTTTCCTTTCTGATGGTTCAGCATATGCAAACTTTGTGTCATGCACAAAATTATTAAAAATATTGTATGAAATTACCTTACAGCTATATGTATAAGGTATAAAGTCAGCCCTCCATATCCACAGGTTCTTTAACCATGGAGTTAATCATCCATGGCTTGAAAATATTCCAAAGAATTATAAATTCCAATATGCAAGCCTTGATTTTGCCATTTTATATAAGGGATACCATTTTACTATGCCATTGTATTTAATGGGACTTGAGTATCCACAGATTTTTGTATCAATGGTGGGTCCTGGAGCCAACCCATAATAGATACCAGTGGCCCACTGTATAAGAAACATAAATTAATTTTGTGTTTAGACTTGGGTCCCATCTCCAAGATACGTACGTATATGCAAATCCAAAAAAAATCCCAAATATGGAGCACTTCTGTTCCCAAGCATTTCAGATAAGGGATGCTAAACCTGTGCTTAACTAATACAGAATTCCAGCCTTTCGCTTTAACCTCCAAATATGTTGCATTACTGGTCATACAGGCTGGGGATTGTGGGAGATGCAATCCAATAGGTCTGGAGGGCATCAGGTCAGCCAAGATGGCCATAGACTGTCTGTTCAGAGTAGCAAGCACTACATATGCAAGTGTGGTTGCATCAATTTACCTCTGCCCAGATTCCTCATGGCAGGTTCATTTGTTTCAGTGAATTCCCAACAGACGATGAAAAGGCTGGGTTTTCGGTAAGAAATGAGAACATTCCATTCCCTTGCCCTGTTACATGTGGATTTTCTCCTCCTGCTCCTGTTATGAAAGCAAACAAGTTTTTAGCCATTTCTTCTCGAGTCCATGCTTGTGAATAGCAACCAGATGGGGAAAGCGAACAAAGAAGAGAAATCCATCAGACATTCCAAGTCTTAGAAGCACCAGAAACAGATACATTTCTTGGCTGGAATCCTGGTGGTGACAGACCCTGGGATAAATACTGTTATATAAGCACTCATGCTTTCTAGGAGGTTGCACAAGGGTGGCTCCAAAGTAAGGTCATATAAGCAATGAGACGGCTGAGCACAAGGTATTGCCAACCAATTCACGATTGATTGTGTAACTGTCTAAGAGATGGTGTAAATGCAGTCTCAGGTGCAGCCAATCATTCCGCAAACACACAAACACAGCCTTGTCTCACTCACTCCTTGACTTTTGAGGCTGGGAACTTTTGGATCATTGTGGCACGGACAAGCTCAAGGCCATGTTATCCGTTGCAGAATTGGCTGGGCGGCTGTGGGATTCAGTGTACTGTAACCTCACTGGTATATCTTTACAAAGTACTAAAAGTATGTAGGATCTTGACCTGTAACTTAAGAGTTTGGCAGAACCTCCTGACAGTATGAACAATTTTTTCAGTCTTTCGAGTGTTGATGTTCGTTGCTTCATTTGTGAAGTGTGTGCCTTTGCTGTCTGGCATATTCTCTCTCTGCCCATCGGAATTGTTGTGGAAAAGCTCATTCTCGTTCTTATTAATAAAGACTCACTGAAATGGCTCCACATTTTGGGGAACAATTGTATTGCAGCTCTTCATTTCACTTCTTCAGTGGCACATGGCTTGTGGACTATATTTTGTTGCCCTAGTCGCATGCAGGTTTCAATTGGCTTGGATATTTATATGACTCCATCTTTCATTATGGAACTCTGTATTTGGTTCTGAACAATTTTTCAGGATCAAAGCTGCCACTGCTTCATATTATCATATATACATGTATATTGTGCTGCTTTGTATCGTATTTATATTGATATTGACCATATTGTATTGACTATAAGGTTCCATTGTTTTGTATTTCCTGTGTTTCTCACAATATTATATTTACTCCAAATGCATCTGAGGAAGTAGACTTAAGTCTGTGAAAGTGCATGCTGCCAACTTCTTCCTTTCAGCAGTCTCAAAGGTACTACACAATCTCTCTACATAGTGATTCTACAGACTAACATGGCTATATCTTTGAATATTATTTAACACTTTCTGACTACCTGTTTGAAGGTCCTGCATCCTCCCAACTCCCAGTTCTTGGTTGGTCTTTTGTATTACAACAGTAGAATTGTTAGTACATGTGAAAGGGATATGGAGGTCTTAGTAGACCACAAGCTGAACATGAGTCAACAGTGTGATGTAGCAGCTACAAAAGCCAATATGATCCTAAGCTGCATCAGTAGAAGTATAGTGTCTAGATCAAGAGAAGTAATAGTGCCACTCTATTCTGCTTTGGTCAGGCCTCACCTGGAATTCTCACATTCAAGAAGAACATGGACAAGCTGGAGCATGTCCAGCGGAGGATGACCACAATGGTGAAAGGTCTGGAAACCACCAAGCCCTATGAGAAGCGGATTTGGGAGCTGGGTATCTTTAGCATAGAGAAGAGAAGGTTAAGAGAGGACAAGATAGCCATGATGAAATAATTGAAGGGATATCATATTGAAAATGGAGCAAGCTTGTATTCTGCTGTTCCAGAGACTAGGACATGGAGCAGAGGATGCAAACTGCAGGAAAAGAGATTCCACCTAAACATCTGAAAGAACTTTCTGACAGTAAGGTTCAATGGTAGAATACGCTGCTGCTTCCAAGTGTGGTGGAGTCTCCTTCTTCGGAGATTTTTAAACAGGGGCTGGATGGCTATCTGTCAGGGGTTCTTTGATTGTGTATTCCTGCATGGCGGAATGGGGCTGGATGGATATCCTTGGGTTCCCTTCTAACTCTATAATTCTCTGAATTCAGAGACATGGCCATGTTATTCTGTAATAACAGTATGCAAAGGGCTTTGCACCACCCTTGAGAAGTGAGAGAAAGAAGTTGTAGCATAAACGTTCGTAAACTTAGGGAACATCTTCTCTCCTGCCTTTCTCCCTCAACAGCCATTGTTAATGCTGAACTTGTCATCCCATCACCATACTCACAAGTTTTACTTTTCTGTGGATATTCATTCAGACTGATGACAAAGGTCCTTCCTGGACACCAGTTCACTCTATGCGTCTGAGGAAGTAGACCAAGTCTACAAAAGCTTATGCTGTGACTTCTTTCACACAGGTAGTCTCAAAGATGCTACAAGATCCCTTTGGATAGTGTGCCTGGGAGGCTGATGATGAGTTTTCCTTTGTTGGTGGTCTTTAAGCAATGGTTGGTTAGCTACACTGGTGAGGAAAGCTGTTAGCCATGGATTTTCTGTGTCAGGAGCACATTTGTGTTGGATCACTGCACTTTTCTATGTATTGCCAGGGTGACATAGGCTGAGTCTACACTGTAGAGTTAATGCAGTTTGACACTGCTTCAACTGCCATGGCTTCATCCTATGGAATCCTAGGATCTGTAGTTTGTTGTGGCATCAGCGCTCTCTGACAGAGGAGGCTAAATAGCTCACAAAACTACAAACCCCAGAATTCCACAGCATTGAGCCATGTCAGTTAAAGCGGTGTCAAACTGCATTAATTCTGCAGCGTGGCAGCAGCCACAGACACATCGAATGCAGGATTTTCACCCCCCCCCCCCAAATTCCACTGCCTCCAGATGCCAGTTCCTATGACCCTGTCTACCAAGGATCTGAGATCTTTGGACACTGTAGTAGTTGCTCTGGAGTTTTGTCCTTACTCCCAACAATACTACGGCAATTTTAAATCTCCATAAAATTGATCATGAATCATACATTTATTTACATAGCCATGGCAGGGTTTACCTCAGCAGGTTGCATACCTGATTGGCAGCATTGGTGAGGAAGGGCAGACCAGCTGTGGACTGAAGGAAATGATGGCATCGAGTGATGAGGAAACTGGAGACGCCACTCACTTCCCAGACCAGCCAGTGTCAGATTGAGGAGCTAACAGTGTTGACAGATGAGGCAGAGAAGCAAGGAACTAGATTCTTTGAATGGTAGAATATAAGACACAAAGAACTGGGAGCCACTAGACTAGAGGACCGCTGAGATCCCTATTTTGGTTGGAGGTAAAAGATGCTTACCTGAGCAGTGATTCAACTCTGCGCTGTGGCATGAACATTTTGTAAAATGCTGTAGTGCAATGGCTTTGGCTTGCCCATACTGATTAAAACTCTGCTGTGCATGAATTCATGAAGCTTGTGCAAACATTTAATTACTTACTTACTTACTTGCTCGCTTATGGCATGTATATCCCTTCTTGTAATCACATACATAGTGCCAGAGTGTAAAGAAATGTATAGTACACACAGTGGGCCCTTGGTATCTGTTGGGATTTGGTTCCAGGACCTCCGTTGATACCAAACTCTGTGGATGCTCAAGTTTCACTATATACAATGACATAGTAAGATGGTGTTTCTGATATAACATGGCAAAATCAAAGTTTGCTTTTTGACATTTATATATATTAAAAATTCAAACTGTGGATGGTTGGATCCATGGATAAAAAAATCCATGAATATGGAGATCTGACTGAACAATAAAACAGGTCAACAGTAAGACTTAGGGTGCGTCTTGTAGAAACATTGCAGTTGGACACCACTTTAAGTGCTATAGTTCCATCCCACGTAATCCTGGGATCTGTACAAAGTCTTTAGCCTTCTCTGTCAAAAAGTGCTGGCATCCCACAAAACTCCAAATCACAGGATTCTGTAGGATGGAGCCATGGAAGTTAAAGCAGTGTGTGAAACTACATTATTTCTACAGCGTAGATGCACACATAGAAAAGACGTGGGGGAGAAAAATAGGAAACCTCTCTTTCTCTCTCTCTCTCTCTCTCTCTCACACACACACACACACCTGCAATCTGAAGTAGTGCAATTCATAGCCAATGTCCAGAGACAGTGAAACCAGAGCCCACTGAAGGATGACATGGGTCTAGTTCTCACTGTGTGTGCATGGGAGATGCACATTATAGGCACGTGCCAGAAACGATAACAAAGGTGGGGAACAAGGTGCACGTATTTGCTTCCTCCAACCCACCTGTGCAGATTATGACATTCTCCATTGATTTCCCACCTGACTTTACCTGTCTGTATCCATGTCAGCAGCCCTAGTGGCCCACACAGTAAAACCAGCAGGTGTTGCACCATGATGGTGCAAGGAAAGGTTCTTCCACTTTGAAGACACTTGCCTGTACCAGCTTGCTCTCAGCAATTCAATTTAGCAGCCTCTAATCTTCTCACAGCCTCATGCAACTCTACACAGATTTCCACAACTCAGCTGGTCTATATCTCAGACGGACCACAGGCTCTCTGCATCCTACCTTCCCGCTCCCCCAAACAGATTTTGGCACAGAAATGACAGTCCTCCAACAAAGGTCTTAATAACCCCTTCTTTTAGGGGGGAAAGAAAAAGATCTTAAATACAGAGTGGTGTGATTAAAGCCAGCAATCTGTGATCGAGAGGCACTCCTCCCTCTAAATTATATTTTGATTCTTGCTTGTTTATAAAAAGAGCCAGCAAATCCAGTTGGGTTGTTGTCTTCCTTCGTATAATGATGCAATCTCTTTCTATTCCACAAAGAAAGCTGCTAGCTGTTAGAGAAACCAGTTTTCCAGTCCAGGTCTTTTGTAAAAAAAATAATCATCATCTTTTAAAGCTATTTTTTCTTTTAGAGTTTTTTTTTAAAATTAAAATAAAACCTTTTCAGGGTGAGTAGAAGAAAGGGTGGGAACATCTTGCCATGGTCACCCAACCAGTTAACTACAGAGATATTGCAGCCAGGGGTGATATTAGCAAAGATTGCCAATGCCTGGGGTTACCAGGTTGGATCTGAGACGGGGCACCTATGACTTTAATACTGAACAGATCGTGGTGTGGGAATGGGTACCGTAAAGCTCTGCCAAGCAGGAAGAAGGAACCTATCCAAATTATCTTCCAAATACCAACTTTCAACCATAACTGTCTCTTCCCAACATGGCTCTTTTATCTCCCACAATCCCCAGCCTGTATGACCAGTAATGCAACATATTTGGAGGTTAAAGCGAAAGGCTGGAATTCTGTATTAGTTAAGCACAGGTTTAGCATCCCTTATCTGAAATGCTTGGGAACAGAAGTGCTCCATATTTGGGATTTTTTTGGATTTGCATATATATACATATCTTGGAGATGGGACCCAAGTATATCTTGGAGATGGGGCCCAAGTCTAAACACAAAATTCATTTATGTTTCTTATACAGTGGGCCACTGGTATCTATTATGGGTTGGCTCCAGGACCCACCATTGATACAAAAATCTGTGGATACTCAAGTCCCATTCAATACAATGGCATAGTAAAATGGTATCCCTTATATAAAATGGCAAAATCAAGGCTTGCACATTGGAATCTATAATTCTTTGGAATATTTTCAAGCCATGGATGCTTAACTCCATGTTTAAAGAACCAGTGGATATGGAGGGCTGACTTTATACCTTATACATATAGCTGTAAGGTAATTTCATACAATATTTTACATAATTTTGTGCATGACACAAAGTTTGCATATGCTGAACCATCAGAAAGGAAAGGTGTCACTCGCTCAGCCACCCATGGAAAAACTTTTGGTTTTTGGAGTATTTTGGATTTCAGAATTCCAGATAAAGGAGGCTCAACCTGTATGCTTAATGAAGTAACTTCTTCTGACGTGACCTTGACCGTTGCATGATCACTACTTATTGTGACACTATTGTCACGCTCATAACAAAAGATACAAAAGGTTGAAAAGAAAAGGGAGGTATTTGGTGGACAGAGTGACGTAGATAAGCTCCTTAGTTACATCCTGGTTGGATTACTGCAATGCACTCTATGTGGGGCTGCCTTTGAAGAGTGTTTGGAAACTTCAAGTGGTCCTGAGCTACAGTCATATTGCTAATAGTTACTGGTTGCAGGGAACTTTCGACTCCTTTGTTGCAACAGCTTCATCGGTTGCCAGTCTGTTTCAGGGCACAATTTGAACGTTATACTCAATAAATCCCTACATGGCTCAGGTCCAGGCTTTTTGAAGGACTGTATCTTTACACGGGAGCCCTAAAATCTTCAGAGCAGGTGCTTCTTTGCATCCCATTATCTTCGCAGAGATATTTGGTGGGAAAGTGGAGAGGGCTTTCTTGGTGGCTGCTCCCAGACTTTGAAACTCCTTCCCTACCATGGCTCCTTCCTTGATGCCTTTTCGGTGGCAGAAGAAGAATTTTCTGCTCCAGAAAGCCTTTAGAAACTGATTGTTTACCCTAGAAGGACTTTTTATGGTGCTTGTACTATTTTTAATCTTTTTTTTTTTTACATAAACATTTTAAATGGTTTTAATTCTGTTGTTAGTTTAATCGTGTTTTAATCTCAGTTTTGGTCTGTTTTTAATTACATGTATTTTTATAGTAACTTTCTGACTTTTATAGGCCACCTTGAGTCTCAGCCTGAGGGGGGGTAGAAGTGGGGTAAAATTAAAATGACAAGTGGATGATGGATGGGGTGCCAAGACTAGGGACATAAAAACACCCCAAGGAATGAGAGCACCAGCACCAGGAAAATGGTGATGGCTGGAGATAAAAAACATACAATTGTGTGTGTGTGTGTGTGTGTAATTCTTGCTGCAATATCATATAAAACAAGGTTCTCATATATATTGTTTTATATGATATTGCAGCAAGAATTACACACACACACACACACACACACACACACACACGTATATATATAAAATAATAGAATCCTAGAGTTGGAAGAGACCCCAAGGGCCATCCAGTCCAACCCCAATCTGCCATGCAGGAACTCAAAATCAAAGCATCCCATACAGATGGCCATCCAGCCTCTGTTTAAAGACCTCCAAAGAAAGAGACTTTACCAGACTCTAAGGACGTTTTCACACGGGCCTTTTTGAGGAGGCAATCCTACCTCCGTCCGGCCTCACTCCGGCTCCATTTCCCGGTTGTTCAGACGCGCGTGGCGGCAAACCCCGCCCCTTCCGGTGTCATCCCTGCGTCCGTCCCGCTTTTCGCTCCGTGTGTTCAAATGCACAGAGCCCTAAGTCTGGCATCACTCCAGCCGAACCAACGATAACTCTGGCTGAAGTGGCAGAAAGGTAATTCCGGCTGTCCAACAGGAATTAGCCTTTCGGTGGCGGAGCCATTCCGGAATCGGCGGCACAACCCGTTCCGGAATGGCTCCAGCCGGCTTTAGGAGGGTAGTGTGAAAACGTCCCAAGGGAATGTGTTCCACATTTGAACAGCTCTCACTGTCAAGAAGTTCCTCCTAATGTTGAGGTGGAATCTCTTTTCTTGCAGCTTGCATCCATTGTTTCGGGTCCTAGTCTCTGGAGCAGCAGCAAACAAGCTCAATCCATCCTCAATATGACCTCCCTTCAAATATTTAAACATGGCTATCATATCACCTCTCAGCCTTCTCTTCTCCAGGCTAAACATCCCCAGCTCCCTAAGTCGTTCCTCATAGGACTTGGTTTCCAGACCCTTCACCATTTTAGTTGCCCTCCTTTGGACACGCTCCAGTTTCTCCACATCCTTTTTGAATTGTGGTGCCCAGAACTGGACACAGTATTCCAGGTGGGGCCTGACCAAAGCAGAATAGAGTGGCACTATTACTTCTCTTGATCTAGACACTATACTTCTACTGATGCAGCCTAAAATTGCATTGGCCTTTTTAGCTGCTGCATCACACTGTTGACTCATGTTCAACTTGTGGTCCACCTGGATTCCTAGATCCCTTTCACACGTAGTCTCGTTCAACCAGGTGTCCCCCATCGTATATCTGTGCTTTTCGTTTTTCCGCCCTAAGTGCAGTACCTTACATTTCTCCGTGTTGAATTTCATTTTGTTAGCTTTGGCCCAACTTTCTAGTCTGTTCAAGTCATTTTGAATTTTGATTCTGTCCTCTGGGGTATTAGCTATTCCTCCTAAATTTGGTGTCATCTGCAAATTTGAGAAGCATGCCCTCTATTCCTTCATCCAAATCATTGATATATATGAGAACCTTGATATATATTGATATATATGAGAACCTTGTTTTGTATGATATTGGCAGCAAGTATTGTATATGCCCCAAAGTGGGAACAAGAGAATATTCCAACGGTTGAGAAATGGCTACTAAAATTATTAGATTTATTGGAAATGAATAAAATAACAAAAGGATTAAGAAATAATAATGATAAAAATTACATTGAAGATTAGAATTTTTTTAAAGAATATTTAACCCAGAAATGGAGGAAATAGTTACTGTGGGTTCAATTTTATATTGAGATGCAAATTGAATAAGGAATAAAAGAAAATTTAAACATAGACTAGGTACGGAAGAGAAAGAAGTGGAACATGTATATGTTGGTGGTAATTATAGTTTAATAATAATAATAATAATAATAATAATTATTATTATTTATATCCCGCCCCTCTGTAGAGCAATCGGGGCAGCTTACAACATTAACAAGTTTAGTGGTGGACATGCATAAAAGCAAGGAAATTTTGGTCTAAAAGACATCATATAGTTAATAAAATATAACAGGAAAATATAAAATTTAAACCTGAAATGTTTTTTGTTAAACATGACAGATGATGCATTAGAAAAAAAGTACAGAAGAATTTTGTTTTATATACTGTCAGCCCTCTGTTTTCACAGGGGATCTGTTCCCGACCCTCTCACGAAAATGGAGATTCGCACATATTCAAGCCCCATAGACTTGAATGGGGCACACCCACGGGGATGCTCCCCATTGATATAAATGGAGGTCGCTCCTCTATGAATATACAAAACCAAGGATTCAAGTGCGCCGCAAGAAGGATCTTTGTCCGTTTGTGGAAACAAAAGACTACACATTCAGTAGGAGACTGGATTGAGAAAATGATTGAAGTAATAGAAATGGACACATTGACAAAGAAATTACAAAATGAACAATTCGAAAAATATAAACAAGACTGGGGAAAAAGCGACTGACTATTTGATTGAGGAATGCAGAGAACTATCTACAATAAGATATATTTGAGGTACTTACATATGGCTTCCATCCAGGGAAATGAAATAAGATGAGAACAATTGTAGTGAAATATTAAGCACTTTTGTAGTTTAATTTAACAGAAAAATGTAAGGGAAAATATTTTATTTTTCATTGCAAGATAAACATAGTGTCATGGGGGGGGAGGGACCCAAAAATGTCTAGATAGGTAGTGATGAGTGAGGTATCAATGATCTGTCTATGTGAAATGTTATTTGTAAATTTAAGTGAATGTTTAATGTCAGTGTTCCATGTTGATTATTTAAAATTAAGTGGAATGTGAGGAAGTGATATAATAATGGATTTTTAGTGGCAATAAATAAAATTTAAAAAGAAAGAAAGAAAGGAAAGAGAATGTTATATTTTCACTACAAGATAGCCTCTTCAAAGAATAAGTTCAGACTAGTAAAACTTATGATGGATGATCTGGGTAATGTTTAGTAAAGTTTGTGTAAATTGTATAGAAAGGCCCTGGTTCTGACTGTCACAGCCTTTCTTGCGGGAAACATCCTTATCTATGTTATGAATCAGTATCTGCAAAATGCTTGCACCTTTGAAACTAACTAAAGAAAGAAGTTGGCAGCATGAGTTTTCATAGACTTCAGTCTACTTCCTCAGGTGTATTTGGAGTCCCCAAAATGCATCTGGGGAAGTGGACTGAAGTCTATGAAATCTCATGCTGCCAACTTCTTTCTTTAGTTAGTCTCAAAGGTGCTACACAGAAGATCTCTCTGCATACTGATCCTACAGACAAACACGGCTATATCTTTCAATTCTGCAAAGTGCTCGCCACCTTTCTTGCGGTTGTTGCTGCTTCCACCTTTTCCCTATCGTGGGACTCAACATGGCTTACAGCAGTTAAAACAAAGCAAAGGCTGTCAGGGGCGGAGGGATAAATCCACATCAGGATTTATTTCAAACTTTAAAGACCTTAAAATAATAGGCTTAGCAGATTTGGTACTGAGTAAACCAACGTGGCGTAGCGGTTTGAGCACTGGATTATGATTCTGGAGACCAGGGTTCGAATCCTGGCTTGGCCAAGTAAACCCATTGGGTGACCTTGGGCAAGTCCCGCATTCTCAGCCTCAGAGGATGGCAATGGCACACCCCCTCTGAACAAATCTTGCCAAGAAAACCCCAGGCTGTAGAGTTGCCATAAGTTAGAAACGACTTGAAAGCACACAACAATAACAACAACAACAACAACAAATGGACTATAACCTGGACTGGATTCCACATAGCACTGACATCCAAGCCACTGGTTGCCACTTGTGCAGATTGTGCGTTGATGTTACTAGTGCCACCAGACAGAAAATGAACGGGCAATATTTAAGATGTTGAAGTGTATTTATCGATAAGATTTTTTTAATGCACAATTGGAACCAAAGAGCTGGTTCCATCAACTGCAAAACTGCATTGGACTAGGTATTTACACTAGAAAACATTTGTTAATATCTGATTTAAATAAAACCAAAGACCCAACAGATGCAGAAATGTCCATGTGGGGGTAGGGGAAAGAAGAAGCCTCTCAACCTGATGTTGAATAGGGATGGAACAAGAATACTGATAGGATTCTGAGAAAGACAAGGAGAATGAGGCTGAGAGATTTCCATATCCCTTTCCTCCTGGGAGGCAGCATAAGATGGGTGAGAGAAAATGACTCATCTCACATCATGCAGCGAGTTCTGTAGATGGGCAGGGATTCAGATTTCCAACCCTGAGAGTCAGGGTTTTCCCTGTGAACCACACTATGCTGGCGGTAGAGCAGTGACATTATCACACCATTGGCTCAGTGTATGGCAGCCACGGTGCCACCTGGATTCCATTGATACAGCCCTATACATGAAGCTTCCAGTAAGCTTTGGGAAGTGGAGTAAATATAGGAGAACACCCACGGGGAATCTGGGGTGCACAGGAGGATGCTATCCGATTCTCTCCAGCATCCCACATGCCTTATTATTAGTATTAATATTCGAATCATAGGACGTTATCACACGGGGAGTTGCGGGGAGAAAGTGGAAATAAACGGGACGAGCGGAAGACTTTAATTTACGGGATTTGTCCCGTTCCGCCTCGTCTGATAACTAAATTCGAATTTAAAAGGGGGTTAATTCGAACGAAAACCTGATCTTTTCATTTTCGGGATTTTTGAGGATTTGAAAAGATCAGGTTTTTGTTTGAATTAACCCCCTTTTAAATTCGAATTTAGTTGTCAGACGAGGCGGAATGGGACAAATCCCGTAAATTAAAGACTTCCGCTCGTGCCCGTTTATTTCCACTTTCTCCCCGCGACTCCCCGTGTGATAACGTCCATAGAATAGAATCATAGAGTTGGAAGAGACCCCCAAGGGCCATCCAGTCCAACCCCCTTCTGCCATGCAGAAAGACAATCAAAGCCCTCCCGACAGATGGCCATCCAGCTTCTTTTTATAAACCTCCAAAGAAGGAGACTCCACCACAATCTGAGGCAACGTATTCTACAGCAGATTCCATTAGTATGTGCATCTGTGCCAGATCCCATCTGATTTTGGAGGCTTACCAGGGTCAGCCCTGGTTAGTACGTGGATGGGAGATCACCAATGAATACCCAGTGCTGTAGGCTGTATTTCAGAGGAAGGAACTTGCAAACCCACCTCTGAGGATTCCTCGGCTAAGAAAACCCTATGAAATGCATGTGGTCACCATAAGTCAACAGGTGACTTGAAGGTACATGCACAATTCGTATTATAATAATGAGGTCATTTGGGCATTTTGGATGGCCAATAAAGGCATTGCTCATTTATGGATTGTGGATTTCCTTTTTTTTAAATATAAAGCTCTGAGTAGAAGGAGATCAAAGGAGGAGAAGAGGGACAGCAGAAGGAGAGAGAAACAACTTAAACCTCCCTAGAGAGGAAGCTTCAAAGTCTGGGAGTCATCACCAAGAAGGCCTTTCTCCTTTGTTCCCACCAAACATACCTGGGAAGGCAGTGGGTCAAAGTGTTGAGCTTTTCCTGAAGATCTTAGGGCTCAAACAGGCTCATATAAAGAGAAATGGTCCTTCAGTTAGCCTTAACATGAGCCACAGGTCCATCGAGTGAGTCTTTTCTCCACTGAGCAAAAACCAAGGAGTTCTGTATGGAGTGGAACCATGCATTCTGTCAGCAAGACCAGAATGGGGCATGGATTTAAGGTGGGTGAAGGATGTAGCAAAAAGACAAATACATGGATCCAAAAGCAAATCAATGCTGAACTCCCATGCAAAGCCAGAATGCTTAAACTGAGGCAATCATAGTTTTTTGTGGGTTTTTCGGGCTGTGTGGCCATGTTCTAGAAGAGATTCTAAACCCACAAAAAACTATGGATGCCGGCCATGAAAGCCTACGACTTCACATTGAGGCAATCATATACTTTGGGCATATTATGAGAAAACATGACTCATTGGAAAAGACAATGATGCTGGGAAAGTTGAGCGAAGAAGGGGAGGAAATCTGGGGGGGGGGAGACTGCATTATAGGTGGATTGACTCAATCAAAAAAGTCACAAAAAAGGTGTGAACAAGACAGTAACAGAACATAGTTTTTTGTGGGTTTTTCGGGCTGTGTGGCCATGTTCTAGAAGAGTTTTTTTCTGACGTTTTGCCAGCATCTGTGGCTGGCATCTTCAGAGCATCTTTCCTCCCCTTCTTCCCTCAACTTTCCCAGCATCATTGTCTTTTCTCTGAAGATGCCAGCCACAGATGCTGGCGAAATGTCAGAAAGTAACTCTTCTAGAACATGGCCACACAGCCTGAAAAACCCACAAAAAACTATGGATGCCGGCCATGAAAGCCTACGACTTCACAGTAACAGAACATCTTGGTGATCTCTCATTCAGAAGATTACCATTATCATAGAGGCCATGTAGTCCAGTGATTCCCAAACTTTAGTCCTCCAGATGATTTGGACCTCAGCTCCCATAATTCCTGACTGCTGGCCAAGTTGCTGGGGCTTTGGGGAGCTGGTGTCCAAATGCAGGACCAAAGGTTGGAAACTCTGATCTAGTCCAACTTCATGCCAGCCAGGAATACACTTCTAAAACATTCCTGAGATATGTCCATCCATCCTCTGCTTAAAGACCTGCAAAGAAGTCCACCACTTAAGGCAGTCTGCTCCACCATCAAACGGTTCTAGTCTTTGGAGTAGCAGAAAACAACCTTGTTCCATCTTCCACACGACATCCCATCAGATATTTAGAGATAGCTATCTTGTCACATCTCAGTCTTCTCTTCTCAAGCCAAAGATACCCCGTTCCCTAAGATGTTCTTCATATGGCATGGCTTCTAGACATTTTGCCACCCTGGTTGCCCTCCTCTGACATGTCCAGTTCATCAATATATGTTTGGAAGCGTACTATCTGTTTCTGGGCACAGTATTCTGCATCCTTAAGAAGATCAGAAAGCCCTGCTGAACCAGACCGAAGTCCTCTATAGCCCAGCAGTCTGTTCCCACAGGGGCCAGTCAGTTATCTATGAGAAGCCTATCAGCCAGACATGAATGCAACAACAACTTTCTGTCTACATCCCTGAGATTTAATCCATGTGTAGAGGAGATCCCTGTGCATCAGCCAAGAAGCAATGCATTTACAAGACCTGTTATTAAAACCAACCGGTGTAACATTTCTACTACAGGTTTCAATTTCTAGGCGGCATTGTAGCCAAAATTACAGTGCCATTGCTTCAGAGGAATTTAATATCTTCATGGTGACATGGAGGCAGCTGCCTCAAGGTGCAAACCTCTCCTCTTGGGTACAGTTGTGAGAATACCAGTTTGGCTGCTTCCTTTTTCCAGAAAATGAACACATATACTGGGAAAATAAATAAATAGCTACACACAGGACATTTTTCATGGAATTTCCCCCTGCATTTTTCTTGTGAGGAGCAGCCCGAACAGATCATAGCTTAGATCAGCTTCCTCCAACCCAATGCTCTTCAGAAGTGTTATAATTCTTATCATCTCCAGACAATATGACCATTGAAGGACACCTGCACACAGCGTCCAATGTTCCACAGATGAAAATTGGGACATGTATGGCCAAGTAACATGAGAGTGCAGTCAAGGTGTCAAAAGTTGTGAATGAGGAAGAAAAGGCAAGCTAGGTGAGGCTGCAGCAGTTTGCTTTTGCCTGAGTGCACAGGGAAAGGTAAAGTTCTGAGCCTCCTGTCCTCTTCCTCCGCTAAGTGCAAACTACTTTTGCACTTTGAATGCAGTTTGCAGCCACTGAGGTAAGATGAAGATGAAGAAGGAAAGTAGATGGGGGAGAGAGAAACTGGAAATATCTTAAAGGTGTCTGTAAAAGTGGGATAAAGGTAAAGGTAAAGGTATTTCCCATTGACAAGGTTGTCAAGTTGTGTCTGATCGTCGGGGGCAGTGCTCATCTCCATTACGAAGCCAAAGAGCCAGTGTTGTCAGAGACTACTCTGTGATCATGGGGCCAGCATGATTGCACAGAACACTGTTACCTTCCCACCAAAGTGGTGCCATTTATCCACTTTTGCATGCTTTCGAACTGCTAGGTTGGCAGAAGCTGGGACTAGTGACAGGAGCTCCCCCCGTCCTGCAGCACCCGGGCCTCGAACTGCCAACCTGCCGATCTTGCAATCAACAGTCAGTGTCTTAACCACTTGAGCCACTGCATCCCATATAAAGTAGGATGGCAGTGGATTAACTGGGACTGTCCCTGTCAAATCAGGACAATTGGAGGGTATGCCAGCATGATTGGATTAAATTGTCTCTGGAATTTGGAATTTGTCTAAACATGGCACCTTTGCATCTGATGCTATTTAGAGCTAATGAAGGTTGCATTACTGTCACTCTGTGATGGCAATACATTGGGCCCTTGGTATCTGCTGGGGTTTGGTTCCAGGATGTCCCGTAGATACCAAAATCTGTGGATGCTCAAGTTCCATTAAATACAACGGCATAGTAAAATGGCGTCCCCTATATAAAATGACAAAATCAAGGTTTGCTATTGGAAATGTATACTGTCTTTGAATATTTTCAATCCATATTGAATCCATGGGGGAAAAAATCTGTGGCTATGGAGGGCCAACTGTGATTTGAGGAAGGCTGGCTTAGACCAATATCTTGAACTGAAGCAAAATCTGAGGCAAAGTAACCCAGATTCCACACCAAGAAAAGCTGGAAGTGACATGTTGTTGTTGCTGTTGTTGTTGTGTGCCTTCAAGTCATTTCTGACTTATGGCAACCCTAAAGTGAATCTATCATGGGGCTTTCTGGGGCTGAGAGTGTGTGACTTGCCCACGATCACCTGGTGGGTTTCCATGGCTGAACAGGGAATTGAACCCTGATCTTGAGTTGTAGTCCAATGCTCAAGGTGGCTCTCTGGAAGTGACATAAACTGTGTAAATTGTGGTGTAATTTACTGCATCAATTATTCTGGTTTTGCCGGCCATATTGAGGAGCAAAGGGCCACACAATGAGCACTGTCAACCACTTTCCAAACAGAGCTGCAGCTTGGCAGCCAAATTCGTCTGTTGCAGCACAAACCGGAAAGAATCATGTGGCATCTGAAAGGCTGGGAAAGACTGATGAGTTTGAAAACTTTCTTTTGAAGTGAGATGGCTCACTTCACAAAAGCTTGCATCAAATGAAACCTGTTAGTTCTCAAAGTGCCACAAGAGTCTTCAGCCTCACTCTGTTGCGGGCACTGTTCAGCCATGCAAGTGTTGCCAGACTGCAACTCCCAGCAGCCTTAGCCACCATAAACAGGAACACTGTGAGTTGTAATCCCATGACATCTGAACACAGTCCTTTAAATCTCTGGCCTGAATGCAGTCCTCAGTCCCAACAAGAGAAGATTCACTTCATCAGTTGCTTAATGGTAACCCAACTGTTGTGTAAATCCCATTGATTTACTGGATCTAGTCTAGCTAGAATTGGCAATTTTACTGAGGCCAACATTGCTTTTAACCAACCATTGGGAACTTTACTTGGTCATTCCTCTTCTGAGATGTAAGCAAGCACTGGCTGGCTTTCTGTTAACATATGTTGTTGTTGTTGTTGTTAACTGCCCTTGAGTTGACTTTGACTCATGGCAACTCTGTGGATGAAACATTTCAAAGTCCCTCTGTCCCAAGCCTCTCTGCTCAGGTCCTACAAGCCCAGGCCTGTGTCCTCCCTGACACAGTCTAACCATCTGGCATGCCATCTTCCACCTTTTCTACAGCCTTAGACCTTTCTTAGCATCATTGTCTTTTCTAATGAGTCATTTTTTTCTCATGATGTGGTCAAAATATGACAGCCTCAATTTAGTCATCTTGGCCGGATGAGAGAGCAGGCTAGAACAGGCTTGATCTGTTCTAGAACCCATATGTTTGTCCTTGGCTGTCCATGGTCTTCTCAGTACTTTCCTCCAGCACTACATCTCAAATGAATTAATTTTCTGACATACGCATGCATAAGTCATGCTACATTTACCATAGTGGAATGGATGGATGCATGCTGCTGACAGTGGTGGAAATGCGGATGTACCTGCAGCAATATTGTGCATGAATTGTTGTGCTTTGCTGTTTCACATTGCATGTTGCAATTCCACACTGCAGTTATACACGGTGCATTGCACATTGCACAATGGCACCAGTCATTGATATGTTTTGCACACTGTTGCTATCCTGCATGGGGGTTGCTTAATCCTTGCCTATCTCTGGATGTGGATATTTACACTAAGCTGAGATGCTGGATTGCAGCCATTGCATATGCAGGTGTATATCCCCAACCCCCTTTAAAGCATATGTCCATAAGGACAAGAAAAGTCTTTTGGGTTAAAAAAGAAAAAGACAAGAAAAAGACATTGAACTCATCCTCAGATATCTGAACGCTATTTGAGATGCCATATTCTGAGCTTATGTGAAGTCACTGCCTTGATGGCAGTGTTGTTTTGACCCTTTCCTGGCCAATGAGGCAAAGTGAGGCAGCTGCTTCAGGTGTCAGGTGCTGAGAGATGTACCTCTTTCACCACCACTATCTTCTCCACCTCTCCCAGAAGCTCATTCCCCTGCTCTGCTGGTTTTACAATTATATGGTTCTCCCTCCTACTTAGCATACGCAGTCTTATCGTGGTTTAAAACTTAGGAAGGAATGCATTTCATTAAAATGTTTAATAGGCAGCCATGAACAGATTTCAAGGTAACCAAAGTCTTTCAGATGAAGTTGTCGGGAAGAAGGGAATACTCACTGGCGTTCTAATACTCAGTCAGAAAAGACATCTTACAGACAGTCTATAAGCATTTGGAAAGGAATGCCATGGTCACTAAAAGTCAACGTGGATTTCTCAAAAACAACTCATGCCAGACTAATCTGATCTCTCTTCTTTTTGACAGAGTCACAGGCTGGGTAGATGAAGGGAATGCAATGGATGCAGCTTATCTTAATTTTTGGTAAGGTCTTTGCAAAAGTTTCCCATGATATCCTTGCAAACAAGCAAGTAAAACGTGGGCTAGATAATGCTACTGTTAGATGGATCTGTAATTGGTTGAGTGGCTGAATCCAAAGGGTGCTCAGCAATGGCTTCTCTTCTTCATCCTGGAGAGAAGTGACCAGTGGGGTGTCCAGTGGGCTTCTGTCCTGGGCCCAGGGCTATTCAACATCTTTACCAATGACTTGGATGAAGGAATAGAGGGCATGCTTATCAGATTTGCAGCTGACACTAAATTAGGAGGGTTAGCTAATACACCAGAGGACAGGATCAGAATTCAAAATGACCTTAAAAGATTAGAAAGTTGGGCCAAAACTAACAAAATTAATGTCAAGAGAGAGAAATGTAAGATACTACACTTAGGCAGAAAAAAATGAAAGGCTCAGATATAGGATGGGGACCACTGAGTTAATAATAATACATGAGAAAGGGATCTGGGAGTCTTAGTGGACCACAGGATCAATATGAGTCAACAGAGTGATGTGGCAGCTAAAAAAGCCAATGCAATTTTAGGTTGCATCAGTAGAAGTATAGTGTCTAGATCAAGAGAAGTAATAGTGCCACTCTATTCTGCTTTGGTCAGGCCACACCTGGAATACTGTGTCCAGTTCTGGGCACCACAATTCAAAAAGGATTATGAGAAACTGGAGCGTGTCCAAAGGAGGGCAACTAAAATGGTGAAGGGTCTGGAAACCACGAAGCCCTATGAGGAGAGACTTAGGGAGCTGGGTATGTTTAGCCTGAGAAGAGATGGTTAAGAGGTGATATGATAGCCCTGTTTAAGTATTTGAAGGAGTGTCATATATAAGATGGAGCAAGCTTGTTTTCTGCTGCTCCAGAGAATAGGGCACAGAGCAATAGATTCAAGCTACAGGAAAAGGGATTCCACTTCAACATTATGAAGAACGTCCTGATGGTATGAGCTGTTTGATAGTGGAATATGCTGCTTTGTAGTGTGGTGAAGTCTCCTGAGGCTGGATGACCATCTGTTGGAGATGCTTTGATTGAGAGTTCCTGCATGGCAGAAGGGGGGTTGGACTGGGTTGCCCTTGTGGTCTCTTCCAACTCTATGACTCTATGTGGTGATTTTGCCCAGTGGGCAGAAAATCTCTGAAAATGGTAATTCTCGTGTGTGAGAATGAAGTCAGCCAAGTTGCACGCTTTTCTGCTGTTCAGCCACGAGGAATTTTGTGAAATATCCAACAGACATAATGGTTTGCAAAACCACAAGGGCACTTTTTCTCAGATGGATTATCCCCTCATTTAGTGGTCCTTCATGAATGACCCTTGGTCTCACAGTAATGCTTGACAATGGCTGGATGCTTTAGTTGAGCATTCCTGAACTGCCAGGGATTTGGGTGAAATGGCCCACAGGGATTCCTTCCAATTCTGTGCTTTCATGACAAATCTGTTGAAAGGAAGCCCCTCCTCTTCAAGGCTGAAATTGTTGTTGTTGCTGTTGTGTGTCTTCATGCCATTTCCAACTTATGGCAACCCTAAGGTAACCCTATCACAGGACTTTCTTGGCAAGATGTGTTCCAAAAAGGTTTGCCATGATCATCCTCTGTGGCTGAGAGTGTGTGACTTGCCCAAGTGGATTTCCATGGCCAAAGTGGGGTTTGAACCTTCCCAGAGTCTTAGTCCAACACTGAAACCACATTGGCTCTATGCTTGAAATTAACAATAAAATCTATCAGTAAATGGCAGAATATTTCTCTTTCTCATTTGTCATCTCCCAGCATCTTTTTGTGTGAAGCAGCTGCTTCACTTTGCCTCATGGCAGGACCAGTCTCCATTGAGATATTAGTGCTGGTGCTCTCTGAGCCTGGATGGCCTTCATCCCTCACTGTGGACGTTATCACACGGGGCTCAATCCAAACAGAATCCAAATGAAATGGCGAACGAATCCGGATTATTTGCCCGTGTTTCCACACGACGTCGCACAGAACCCCGACAGAACCCCGACAGAAAGCGGAAAGAACCGAGATCTTTTGAATTTCGGTTTCTTTAGGAATTGCAATTGTGCGATGGGAATCATTTCGCATTTACAGTAGGTCTGATAACCAAATACGTATTGTGGCGCATTTCCCCGCTGTTGCCATGGTTCCAGCGAGCATTCCTCTCTCTGCGCATGTGCAGGAGGCTCATTTCGGCTACATTTACGGGTTTTTTTCTCTTGTGTGTGGATGTTCGATACACTTACTGTAAATGCGCAATGAAGGTAATGACGTATGTGGAAACAAGGGTTATTTCCCGTTTATTTTTGGGATGCCTCATTTCCACTTTTATTTCCGCTTTCTGGCCCACGTGTGATAACGTCCTGTGTTGGGCTTCTCTGGGTTCCCAGATTCTTTGTTCTTCACTCCTGTCCTGGGATGTATGTAAATGTACCTATAGTTTTCAGCCATTGGTTTAATTGCATCAGACAATTCTAGCAATCCATAGAGAGGAGACAATGCTGAGCCAACAGACCGATGACCAACAGCTTCCATGATGGTGGAGTGCAGAATCTCTTCTGAGTTTTAGACCACTGCAAAAGAGCTGTCCAAAGTGCTGAAATCTCTCTCCCTATTAGGTTCATGCTTTGTAGGCTCCTTTGAAACTCTCAGCCCAAAGCCCATAGTGGGGTTGCCATCCCACCAACATGGGAGCCACCAGCTGTTACTGGCTAGAAGGACAGAAACGCTGACAATTTCTGTATTTGGGTTTGAAGGCAGAGAACAATGCAAGACCTATGCATTTACTTGAAATGAGCAGCTCAGTCCACACTGCTTTTTGTTTTTCTCTAGTTAGGAACACAGGTAAACAGCAACAACAACTTCTTCTCCACCTCCTAGAATCATACAATCATAGAACTGGAAGAGATCTCGAGGACCAATGAGTCCAATCGCCTGCCGTGCAGGAACACACTATCAAAGCACCCCTGAAAGGTGGCCATCCAGCCTCTGTTTAAAAACCTCCAAAAAAGGAAATTCTACTGCACTTCAAGGCAATGCATTCCATTATTGAACAGCTCTTATCATCAAGAAGTTCTTTCTAATGTTGAGGTGGAATCTCTTTTCCTGTAGCTTGCATCCTTTGCTCCATGTCCTATTCTCTGGAGCAGCAGAAAACAAGCTTGCTCCATCCTCAACATGGCATCAAATACTTAAACAAGGCTATCATATCTCCTCTTAACCTTCTCTTCTCCAGGCTAAACATACCCAGCTCCCTAAATCGTTTCTCGTAGGACATGGTTTCCAGACCCTTCACTATTTTAGTCGCCCTCATCTGGACACGTTCCAGTTTTTCAACATCCTTTTTGAATTGTGGTGCCCAGAACCACCTGACCAAAGGCCTGACCAAAGCAGAATAGAGTGGAAATATTACCTCCCTCAATCTAGATACTACGAGTACTTCTATTGATGCAACCTAGAATTGCATTCTTCTTCTTTTTCTCCTCCTCCTCCTCCTTGTCCTCCTCCTTCCCCAGTGGGTTGTCATGGCCAAGTAGAGACTCAAAGCCTGGATGCACTCTCCCAGCCTTGGAAGAAGGCAAAGGCGACTCCCCTCCGTGAACAAATCTTACCAAGAAAACCACATGATAGTTTTGCCTTAGCATTGCCATAAGTCACAAATGACTTGAAAGCACACAACAACAACTTGCTTCCAGACAGAGAGTAGATGCAGAGCATTGTGGAGGGTAGGCTCTGGCACCACAACGATTGGGAGGGAAGGCAGAAATGATTTAAGTACATAGACCCTTTCATTTTGGAGAATCTATTGTAGCAACCCACCAATGAAACCTTGCAACTTGTAGCAAGCTGCTGCTCTGTTTAGCTGAGCTAGAGATTTGCACACAGGGCTTTCCTTTTGCTGGGATTGAGCCACCCAAAGGAGAATTCATACCTTCATCTCCTCACTGGAGATGACTTATGAAAACTGGAGACTCAGGTCCAGGCCTGGAGATCTGGCAACCGTACTACAGAATACACAACATAGTGATTAACCTGGCCCTAGCTAGGCAGCTTGGAGGATTGTGGCTGGTAATTGCTCCCCGTAGCGTAGCATTTGCTATAGCCCTGGCAGGAGGGTTGCATCCAAGATGGAGACATTTAATAAAAACAAAAAACCAAGGGTGTTGACAAGCTGGAGGTGGTTTAGACAAGTCAGGAGCCTCGGATGATTAAGGGGTTGGAATGTTTTTCTGCAGCCGGGGCCTTCCCAAGCTGGCAATTAGGGGCTGCTGGAGCATGCAACTCCTTAGGACTGTGGGCGTTGGCACCAGACGTTCTGTAGGAGCCCAAAGACTGGAGATGGTTTCCTTCACACCCAAAAGAAACTGAATATGGGAGAGATGGGAGGCAGGTAATTCTTTGCTAATTTCATCCTCAAAGGAAGTAATGAGTAATTATAGCCATTTTCTTCCTGTTCTGAGAAAGCCTTTGAAAATGGCACAGTTTTTCAAAATTATTCAGCAAGGTGTAATGGTTTGAGCATTGGACTATCACTTTGGAAGTCCAGGGTTCGAATCTCTACTCAGTCATGGCAATGGCTGACCTCGGGCAAGTCACACTCTCTCAGGTCTGAGGAAAACAAAGCCAAAACTTCTTTGAACAAATCACATCAAGAAAAACCCATAATGGGTTCACCTTTGTTGTTGTTGTATGCCTTCAAATTGTTTCGGACTTACAGCAACTCTAAGGCAAAGCTATCATGATGTTTTCTTGGCCAGATTTGTCCACGTCCTTCCTCTGAGGCTGAGAGGGTGTGATTTGTCCAAGGTCACCCAGTGGCTTTCCACGGCCAAGCGGGAAATTGAACCATGGTCTCCAGAGTTCAAGTCCAACACCTAAACTACTACACCATCAAGATTTTCCCCCATCAATGAAAACATGCACTCCATCAACAACTGAAATGCAAAACAACAACAGAAGAGACACAACGTCATCTGATAAGTACCTGACAAAGATGCTAGTCTGCTACTGCAGTTGCACTTTATTAGCCTCATGTGATAAGCTCCCTGGCTTATTTTTGGTGACTGGAAAGTAGTCATCTCACCCATCACTCCAACAGCAATTGAGTTTGCTTTGGTTCCTATATATCAAATACCTGCCACCTATCTCTTAAAATAAATGTGGGATCCATTTCCACTGCACTCTTAGTGTCCTATCTTCATCTTAAAGATCATAGAATCATAAAATCATAGAGTTGGAAGAGACCACAAGGGCCATCCAGTCCAACCCTTTGCCATGCAGGGACTCAAAATCAAACCATCCCTGACAGATGGCCATCCAGCCTCTATTTAAGAACCTCCAAGGAAGGAGACTTCACCACTCTCCGAAGGAGTGCATTCCTCTGTCGAACATCTCTCAGTGTCAGGAAGTTCCTCCTAATGTTGATGTGGAATCTCTTTTCCTGCAGCTTGCATCCGTTGTTCCGGGTCCTATTCTCTGGGGCAGCAGAAAACAAGCTAGCGCACTCCCTTCAAATATTTAAAGAGGGCTATCATATCCCCTCTTTACTGTCTCTTCTCCAGGCTAAACATCTCCAGCTCCCTAAGTCTCTCCTCATAGGGCTTGGTTTCCAGACCTTTCACCATTTTAGTTGCCCTCCTCTGGACACGCTCCAATTTTTCAACATCCTTTTTGAATTGTGTTGCCCAGAACTGGACACAGGATCATTCCAGGTGAGGCCTGACCAAAGCAGAATAGAGTGGCACTATTACTTCTCTTGATCTAGACACTATACTTCTATTAATGCAGCCTAAAATTGCATTGGCCTTTTTAGCTGCGGCATCACACTGTTGACTCATGTTCAACTTCTGGTCTACTAGGACTCCTAGATCCCTTTCACACGTAGTCTCCTTAAGCCAGGTGTCCCCCATCTTATATCTATGCATTTCATTTTTCTGCCCTAAGTGCAGTACCTTACATTTCATTTTGTTAATTTTGGTCCAGCTTTCTAATCTATTCAGGTCATTTTGAATTTTCATCCTGTCCTCTGGGGGTATTAGCTATTCCTCCTAATTTGGTGCCATCTGTAAATTTGATAAGCATGCCCCCTACTCTTTCATCCATCACCAGAGTACTAGGACTTGTGGTCAAAGTCAGCTTGCAAAACAGTGTCAACTCCCCACTCCCCAGTTGCCAACAGAGAGGTTTTTCCATTTGTGTAGTGACTGCAATGTGTGACAGACCAAGGATCTATCCTGGGGCAGTGTGAGTCCCCCTCATTTGTCACTGTCCATCCTTTTCTCAGGACAACCCTCCTTTTGCATAAGCTGCAAAAGTCTGAATTGTGAACTAGGGCTCCAGGAGATCAGGGTTCGAATCCCCACTCAGCTATGGGAATCCACTGGGTGACTTTGAGCAAAGCACAGTCTCTCACACTCCACAAACAACAACAAAGCATTAACAATAAGGAAGGGAAGTTAACATCTAAATTGTATAAAGTATTGTTGAAACGAGATTTAGAACAAATCAGGATAAAAGAAACAATGATAACATGGTCCAAAGACATTGAAAGAGAAATAAATTTGGAATGCTGGGAAGAGGCAAGGAGTAAAATGCAGAGGTTTACAAGCGGCCAAGATTTAAAAGACAATTACTTTAAAATAACCCAGTGATGCCAGGTATGATGGCAAAGATATACAAAATATGTGAAAACAAGGGTTGGAGGTGCAAACAGGCAGTTGGTACATGGTACCATATGTGGTGGACCTATCCTAATATAACAAAATATTTGAAACATGTTCGTGTTACTATTTGTCAAATTTTTGAAATAAATTTTGATCTACTACCAGAGATATACCTCCTCAATATGATAAAATAAAACTACAAAAAAATTTGAAAGATCTTATGGAAGAGTGCTAGCGTATATGATCTTGGCTGCGAGATTAATATCAGCAAAAAAACCTGGAAAGCAAAAATGAAATTGGTTATGGAAAACCTTAGATATGCAAAGTTTATACACCTTGACTGGAAGATTACGGAAACAAAATATAAAGACAATATAAAAAGATTGGGCTCCAATATTGAGCTACTGTGAGAAAAAATGGTTATGATTATTGTAACATGTATGAGTATAAAGATATATTTATGTATAAGCCTATTGTTTTGTATTTTTAGATTGTACATCTTTGGCAGGTTTTTATTTCTATTTTATGCTTTGATTGTCTCTTTGTACAGCGCTGTGTACATTGACAGCGCTTTAGAAATAAACTTTAATAATAATAATAATAATAATAATAATAATAATATAAGAATGGGATTTATAATACAGTGGGTCAAAAGAAAGAAGATGAGTATGTTAACACTCAGAGAAACAAGGATCTAAAACAAAAAGCTAAAGTCGTTAAGTCAAAGTTAAAAGTGTCATTACAAACTGGATTACCTGACGGAATTAACCATGCAAATGGGCAAATATGTTTACGATAAGAAGACTTGAGTTTGAAATCGAAGGTGTTTTTATTGTTGAAATTTTTTGAAAATATTTTTTTTAAAAAGTAGTCACGATCTTTGTTATCTCCTTTCACATTGAGACCAAAAACCCAGAATGGATTCATAGTCCCTATTCCCAATATTATCAGAGCCGCCAGCCACTATTGGCTCCTAAATGATTATCTATAGGGAAAGACATCCAGTCTTCTTTGGAAAAGGAGATCCAATGCACTAGATCTAGGCAGAAAGGGTATCTGTGTGCGTGTGTGCATGTGTGTGTTTGGGTGAAGTTATTTACACTCTCCCCCTTTGCTTTTATACTTTTATATTTTCTTTCTTATTGATCACAATGGAATGGAATTTAGCCAAGTAACTTCAACATACTTTCCCCTTTGCATCTTTTCATCCTCTGAAGCGGAGAGAGTGTAACTTGCCCAGAGCCGCCTAGTGTTTCATGGCAGTGTTGGCTTTTGTAATGGTGCCATTACAATCCAGGCCTCATCTGCACTGCAGAAATAATGCAGTTTGACACTGCTTTAACAGCCATGGGTCAATGCTGTGGAAGTCTTGGATTTGTAGTCTTGTGAAATATTTTGCTTTCTCTGACAGAGAGCTCTGATGCCACAATTAACTACAAATCCCAGGAGTTCCATAGCAGCTAGAGGCGGTAAAGTGGTGTCAAAACTGCATTAATTTTGCAGTGCAGATGCAGCCAAAGAAGGACAGAAAGGAAAGAAGAAAACCAGGAGTTACTGGATAAAATGCCAGACCGACAATAAAGATGGCAATTACGACAACCGGCACTAATAATAGTTTTATGTACTGTAACTAACTCCCTTAGAAAGGTGTCAGCTCAATGATAGTACAAGAAGGGGACACTTTATTTTTAGCAAGAGGTAATCTTCACACCTCAAAGCCAGAATTCCTTTTGAGAAGGAATTCCCTATTCATCAACATTAGGATTTGTGAAATATACACCCTATGTAGGTATATACACTCTGGAGATCTTTAGCAAAAAGACATAGGATCTGAAGAGCAGCCAGCAGGAATTTGTATGCGCTCATGCACATGGATTATACATACTGGAGAGCAGTGTGCAGTAGTGGTTAAAGCATTAGACTGTGGACTAGGGTGATGCAGATTCAAATCCCCACTGAGATTGATCTGCACTGGAGAAATAATGCAGTTTGAGACTGCTTTAACTGCCATGGCTCAATGCTATGGAATTCTGGGATTTGTAGTTTTGTGAGACATTTAGCCTTCTCTGTCAGAGAGCCCTGGTGCCACAACAAACAACAAATCCCAGGATTCCGTAGCATTGAGCCATGCCAGTTAAAGCGGTCTCAAATGGAATTATTTCTGCAGTGCAGATGGAGACAGTGGCAATCTTTCGCAATCTCTCAGTCTGACCTGCCATACAAGACTGTTGTGAGAAAAAAGCCAGGAGAGGCATGTAGAAATATAATGAATGAAGAAAGAAAGGACAAAAGAATGAAAGAAGGAAGGAAGGAAGGAAGGAAGGAAGGAAGGAAGGAAAGAGAGCCAATATGACTTCTAAAACAAACCCATCTCTTCAAACTAACAGAGAATATCCAACACACTAGACTTAAAATATATGGACCATGACAATCTACCTGAGCTCAGTTCCCTTGTCCTGTTTGTTTTTTGGCAGGGTGGGATTTAAACTAATAAGATAATTGAAATATTTGGACAAGCCTGGAAAGGAGAAAGTTGAGAGGTGAAATTCTCTTAAAGACCTATCTCTTCTGGCAGGCCCACCCAGTTGATTGTAAACTATAAATTTTAAATTGATATATTTTTAATTTTATGTTGTATGATTTTCATGTGTCTTAGGTTTATGTGTTTTAACTTAATGTGTTAAAATGGTTTTATGTGTTCTAATCTACATTGCACTCTGGTTTGAGCCATGGGGAGAGGAGGGTAGGAAATAAAATTGATGGTGATGATGATGATGATGATGATGATGATGATCAGCCTCTTTAAATCCCTGAAAGACTGTCATGTGGAAGATGGAACACACTTATTTTCTACTGCTCCAGAGTAGAAGACCAATGACTTCAGATTACATAGATTTAGATCAATAAATTCAGATTACAAGGAAGGAGGTTCTGATTTAGAGCGTCACTTTAGCTGTGGATTCTTGGACTGGTAGCGGGATAGGATAGATGACCTCTTAGGTTCCTTCCAGTTCCATGATTCTATGATTCTGAGGGATTCTAAAGGAAGAGGTCCTTTCAAGTCACTTGCAGGTCCTTCAAGAGCCTCAAACCCTTATCTCTCACTCCATTAAAATGCATCACAGACAAATTTAATCCACATTTCCAGTTTCAGGCTCAAACTCTTTTCTAACAAGAAATAATCCAGTTTTAGACCACTTTAACTGCACTGGCTCAATGCTAGGGCATCCTGGGAACTGTAGTTTTTTTTCTGAGATATTGAGCCTGCTTTGTCAGAAACCTCTGGTGCCACAATAAGCTACAATTCCCAGGATTCCCTAGCATTCAACCAGGGCAGTTAAAGCAGTCTCAAACTGGATGATTTCTGCAGTGTGTTTTGGACCTGAGTTATTCCAGAAAATAGAAGAGGACATACTTTCAAAAGCTCATTCCCCCTGAAAACAAGACAAAGTAGATAGAAATCTTCCAACTTCAATGCGCCTCCCAGACATAAAAATGATAATATGCAAAGAGAAAGAACAAGCATTCCAGAACATGTCCAGTCAACACCTATTATTTATGATCCAGAGAATGACCCACGCAGAGAGATCCTTAGGTAGACGGCTGCCCTCCTCAAATTAATTGCTCAAACAATTCAGTTAAGAAGCTCATAGCCTCCGACAACTTCGGTCAATGAACAACACCATTTGTAAAACTTTTTCTTGAACGGATAGTTTGCATCTAATCCAGTACATGCAATTGCCTTGTTCAGGCGATTTACATTTCTGGAATTGACTCCGCACATGAAATCCTTTTTCAAAGAGATTGTTTCCTTTGGGTTATGACATTTTCATTTCTACTTTGTAGCATATGAATGGATCTGGCAGCTTTAGCAGTGGCAAACAGCCCGTATCACACTTCGGAGCTGTGGGAATGTGAAGACGCTTTCATTTCCATCACCTTATCAAAAGCATGGGTTCTTAAGAAGGGTGAGAAAGT
Source organism: Phrynosoma blainvillii (assembly GCA_026167975.1). Taxonomy (NCBI): domain Eukaryota; kingdom Metazoa; phylum Chordata; class Lepidosauria; order Squamata; family Phrynosomatidae; genus Phrynosoma; species Phrynosoma blainvillii. Next base: position 452,296,674 of record JANUYF010000001.1, on the reverse strand, counting down.
CACATTTTCTCCTACCTGATGCCAGAGATATTCAGGTCTTGGGTCCCTGCTCCATGCTTAAGTCCAAGTTGTTGATCAGCCGAGCCAGACAACGATGGGAACCAAGAGGAGATGTCTCTTGGTGGTCAATGTTCTTTAAAATGTCTCTTGATGGTCAATGTTCTCTTGATGGTCCATGCTCCCAAATGTCTCGGAGCAAGAGTTGCCCAGGACAGAGGAGATGGAGGTGACAGGAGACACCCAACCCTATCTCTTCTGCTAACAAAGCTTTGGGTAGGGTGTTACTCCCTGGAAATTGCTGTAATATTAAGAGAAGGCCTGCCCTTTCTGGGTGCCTTCCAAGCTCTCAATGGGCATGTCCTTACCTGCTGCTAAGGAGGCAGCTCAGAACCAAAGGAGAAGACAGAATAAATTTCAGACAGCGCTGATCTCAGCAGGACTGACCGCGGAGTCAGATAGCAACTCAACCTACCCCAAAAGCTTGCATTTTAAAACATGGGGACGGCGAATAACCCTAACCACCAGGACTTCCCTCCTGACAAGATGGGTAAAGTGATTCTGTGGGTTTGCAAAAGGGCTTAGCGTCTTTGCAAGGCTGATCCGGAGGAAGCAGAGAGCCTGAGATCAAGCTGCGACTCGTTTTCCCCCAAAGAAAGGAAGGAGCAGCTGGGGGATTATGGAGCCAAGGAGGAATGTGGTTTGCTCACTTCTGAACACCGCAGAAGGAAGAGTTGGATGATGACAGATGCGTAATCGTGGTTCCTTCATGTCTAATACCCAAGGATCGCTCATTCAAGGGAAACGTCTCTTTCACTCGGATCAAGAACCGCAGAAGTCACCCTAAGCAGTCATTTGCTCACTAATTTCTTCGGCATTAAAAAAATTAGAATTCAGAGCTTTTGACTTAACGTCTGCTTCTGGAGTACTCCTTCTCCTTGTAGGGCTTTAAAGCACAGGGGAAAGACATTTCAAAGAAAGAGATTTGGAAGAGGCTACAGGAAGAGAATAGCGGGAAGGAAGAGGGATTCAGCCTGTGTTGGATGGGGTTACTTTTCCCCTGAAGATGTAGGTTCGTAGTTTGGGTGGACTCCTGGGCTCAGCTTGAACCCGGAGGCCCAGGGGATAGTCTACACATAAAGGGAATTATGTGAATTGCTGCAGATTTCTACACGTTCGCTTCAGCATTTAACTGTCTTCACTTTCCTGCGCATATTCGCATCTCTTCTCATCTGTTCTTCCTCCCTTTGCCAAAAAATGTGAATCCATGCAAAGCAGAAAGATGGCAACATGTTAAAAAATGCACACCCTCATGGGTACTCCCAGATGCTCTGGTAAACAACTGTCAAGTCTTTTTTTCCAGAGTTTAAGGAGGCATTTTTATTTTTGCCTCCCACTGCAAAAGTCCCTAATTCCTCTGAATGGTGTATAGTCAGTTCTCATTCTAATCAGCTGGAATAAGGAAAATTTTAATTGTGTAGAGAAGCCCAGCTTTCTGTGATGGTCAGGGGTGCTCTTCCATACTTAAAGCTTGTGTGCCAACTGTGTCTGTTCCTTGGCATGCTTGATTTGCCCACCTTGGTACATGCCTTAGTTACATCTGTGGGAATACTGGACTACTGTAATGCACTCTACATAGACCTGCCTTTGAATAGTGTCCAGAAACTTCAGCTGGGGCCAATAGCTGCAGCCAGAAGACTTTATAGGACAGGATTAGGGTCCAGACAGGTCTCCTGCTTCGGTAGCTCCTCTGGCTGCCAATCTCTTTCCTGACACCATTCAAACTCCTGGTTTTGTTGCCACCCTGCAGAACTAATCCAGTTTGACATTGCTTTAACTGTCATATGGCTCCATCCTATAGGATCCTGGGATCTGTAGTTTGTTGTGGCACTAGAGATCTCTAACAGAAAAGGCTAAATATCTCACAAAACTACACGCTCCAGAATTCCGCAGCACTGAGCCATGGCGGTTAAAGCAGTGTCAAACGGCATGAATTCTGCTGTGTAGATGCAGCCTATGACCTGGTAGCTATCAGGACAATGGACTAGTGAACCCACTCCAGTTTTTAGCTTGAACCCATTCTCAAAATATTCAAATATTTAAGCGTGGCTACCCTTAACCTTCTCTTCTCCAGGCTAACTATATCCAGTTCCCTAAGCCACTCTTCAGAGGCCTTTATGATTTCCAGACCTTTCACCATTTTGGTTGCCCTCCTCTGGACATGCTCCAGCTTGTCAATATCCTTCTTGAATTATAGTGATCAGAAATGTACACAATATTCCAGGTGAGGTCTGACCAAAGCAGAATAGAGTGGCACTATTACTTCCTTTGATCTAGACCAGTGATTCCCAAACGATGGTTCTCTAGGTGTTTTGCATTTCAACTTCCAGAAGGAATAACCAACTTAGCATGCAGTAAGGAATTCTGGGAGCTGGAGGACCAAAGTTTGGGAACCATTGATCTAGACACTGTACTCCTATTGGTGCAACCCAGCATCATCTTGGCTTTTTTAGCTGCCGCATCACACTGTTGACTCATGTTCAGCTTGTGGTCTATAAAGGGCCGTTGCAGACTGGCCCAAAGGGCTGGCCTGGGAGTAGATTTAGGGTGGGGCAGCTGCACGCTGGCCACCCCAACCCCACCCTGACGCTGTCCTGACGCTGTGTGCCCTTACACATGGCATGCGGTGTCAGGACGCCCTCCCGGCGCAGCGTTCTGGAACACTGTGCTGAAAGGCCGCTGAAGAGCCATGGTGCCATTCTTAGGTTGGCAAAAGGGAGGATTGGGGTTGTGGCGTGGGACGGCGGTGGCCCCGATCCGTCGCTTCCTGGGGCGGCTCTCTGCCGCCCCAAAAGGCGGGTCTACATCAGCCCTAAGACTCCTAAATCCCTTTCGCATGTACTGTTGTCAAGCCATCTCTGACATGAGAGCCAAGAGCTGCCACTATGCAACCTGACAGAAGGTAGGGCTGTTCATTCAAAGTGCTTCTTATGGCCCACAAAGTCCTATATGGCTTGGGATCCAGACTATCCGACAAACTATATCTTGCCCATATGAGCCTGTCTAGGTGGGGATGCAAGAGAGGGCCTCCTTGGTGGCTGCCTCCAGGCCAGATGGGTGTATCTTTGCTGACCTTCTTCTATAAACAATTAAAGACCTTTCCATTGGAACAGGCTTTTAAAACAGAAGGTTTTTTTTAATCTACGAGCTTTTATGAGGGTGCTGTATTATTCTAAATTGAATTGCTTTTAATTTTATCTTTTGAATTGCTTTAATTGCTCTTTATCTTTTCAAGTATGTGTTTAAATTGCTTTAATATTGTGAATAGTTTAATTCCATTTTAACACCACCCCCCTAGGTTCCTTGCTTGTTTGAGCCTGTATAATTCCTATGAAATCTTGGTTTGATCCAGTGAGTAGGGAAACCAGAAAGAAAAGGATGTATTTTGGGACTTAAACTGTGATTGTATGTGTAGTGTTGGCTTATAATTGGCCTCACAGAACCTAGAAAAATGTACACTAGCTGGCTTTCTGTGCACATGTGCCATTGACAACTTTCCTATGAATTAGGAGCTATTATCAGCCCCACTTGTCCATCTGTAAAATGGGAGCAATAACATCTGTGGTGTTTTTTTTTTTTTTACAGAGTTTTAACTATTTTTTCCTGCTTTGACTTATGGCTGCCCTATAAATGCTATCAGTTCGAACAGAGACTGCAGTCAAGAAATCAGAAGAAGAGTTGGATTGGGAAGGGCAGCTATGAAGAAACTAGACAAGATCCTGATAGGTAAAGATACATCATTAAATACAAAAGTTAGGATTGTCCATGCCATTGTATTTCTGCTGCTCAGTTTTGCAAACTCAAGGTTGCTGTGGTTTCCTTGATAATAATAATAATAATAATAATAAGTTTTATTTATAGCCTGCCTCTCTGCCCAACAATCGAGGCGGGTTACACAAGTTAAAAATCAACAATGTAAAACAATCCCGACCCTAAATCCCACCTCCCAACCCCTTAAAACAGAATTAAACAAGAGGAAAATTTAAAACAATAGACTACTACATAAAACAACAATACAATGACCAACCCAAGCATCGCAGGGAGGCCGATAAAATACCAGACAAAATATCTCCCCAGGGTAGAAGTATCTGGGGGGTATGATAGAATTAATCTACTCATATAGAGGTCCAAATACCCTAAAGGCACGAGATCCCATCTGATCTTGGAAGCTAAGCAGGGTCAGTTCTGGTTACTACTTGGATAGGTGATCACCACTGAATACCAGGTGCTGAGGGCTATATGTCAGAAAAAAGAACTGGCAAAACCACCTCTGAGGAGTCCATGCCTAAGCAAGCCCTATGAAATTCATGGTGTCACTATAAGTCAGCATGTGCCTAGAAGGCATATACACACATAATGTGATCTTTCTCTTTGCCCAGTATTATTTTTTCCAAATAGTCATGTTGTTTCATGATATGCCCAAATTACAATAGCCTCAGTTTTGTCATTTTAGCCTCTAGTGAGAATTAGGAGTTCATATTTCGGATCAACCATGAAGAGAGCTGAGTTTATCACATGGGGGACAATTGGAAGTAAAAACAGTGATTGACCTGTCATAATCTTGCAATTGCACTAATGGTTTTCACATGACTTCATGTTCAAAGCACTATTATCCTGGGAAGAACCCATGATAATCTCACAATTGTGCAAATGGTTTTCACACGGCGTCAAGGTGAAATAATAATAATATAATAATAATTTTTATTTATATCCCGCCCCTCTGCTAGGCAATCGGGGCGGCGTACAGCATTTCAAAACATCAAAACAAACATTAAAGCAGATACATTTGAATCCCATCCCTCCTTCCTATTCTAGGCTGGGTGGTGCTTGGCCTAGTGTCTCTCTCCCAGATGGCATCGGATGGAATGGAGGGAGGGCTCTTCTTCTTACACTAGGCCCGAAGGTGCTGGGCCTAGTGTCTCTCCCTCAGATGACACTGGATGGAATGGAGGGAGGGCTCTTCTTCTTACACTAGGCCCGATGGTGCTGGGCCTAGTGTCTCTCCCCCAGATGACACTGGATGGAATGGAGGGAGGGCTCTTCTTCTTACACTAGGCCCGAAGGTGCTGGGCCTAGTGTCTCTCCCCCAGATGACACTGGATGGAATGGAGGGAGGGCTCTTCTTCTTACACTAGGCCCGAAGGTGCTGGGCCTAGTGTCTCTCCCCCAGATGACACTGGATGGAATGGAGGGAGGGCTCTTCTTCTTACACTAGGCCCGATGGTGCTGGGCCTAGTGTCTCTCCCCCAGATGACACTGGATGGAATGGAGGGAGGGCTCTTCTTCTTACACTAGGCCCGAAGGTACTGGGCCTAGTATCTCTCCCCCAGATGACACTGGATGGAATGGAGGGAGGGCTCTTCTTCTTACACTAGGCCCGAAGGTGCTGGGCCTAGTGTCTCTCCCCCAGATGACACTGGATGGAATGGAGGGAGGGCTCTTCTTCTTACACTAGGCCCGAAGGTGCTGGGCCTAGTGTCTCTCCCCCAGATGACACTGGATGGAATGGAGGGAGGGCTCTTCTTCTTACACTAGGCCCGAAGGTGCTGGGCCTAGTGTCTCTCCCCCAGATGACACTGGATGGAATGGAGGGAGGGCTCTTCTTCTTACACTAGGCCCGAAGGTACTGGGCCTAGTGTCTCTCCCCCAGATGACACTGGATGGAATGGAGGGAGGGCTCTTCTTCTTACACTAGGCCCGAAGGTGCTGGGCCTAGTGTCTCTCCCCCAGATGACACTGGATGGAATGGAGGGAGGGCTCTTCTTCTTACACTAGGCCCGAAGGTGCTGGGCCTAGTGTCTCTCCCTCAGATGACACTGGATGGAATGGAGGGAGGGCTCTTCTTCTTACACTAGGCCTGAAGGTGCTGGGCCTAGTGTCTCTCCCTCAGATGACACTGGATGGAATGGAGGGAGGGCTCTTACACTAGGCCCGAAGGTGCTGGGCCTAGTGTCTCTCCCCCAGATGACACTGGATGGAATGGAGGGAGGGCTCTTCTTCTTACACTAGGCCCGAAGGTGCTGGGCCTAGTGTCTCTCCCCCAGATGACACTGGATGGAATGGAGGGAGGGATCTTCTTCTTACACTAGGCCCGAAGGTGCTGGGCCTAGTGTCTCTCCCCCAGATGACACTGGATGGAATGGAGGGAGGGCTCTTCTTCTTACACTAGGCCCGAAGGTGCTGGGCCTAGTGTCTCTCCCCCAGATGACACTGGATGGAATGGAGGGAGGGCTCTTCTTCTTACACTAGGCCCGAAGGTGCTGGGCCTAGTGTCTCTCCCCCAGATGACACTGGATGGAATGGAGGGAGGGCTCTTCTTCTTACACTAGGCCCGAAGGTGCTGGGCCTAGTGTCTCTCCCCCAGATGACACTGGATGGAATGGAGGGAGGGCTCTTCTTCTTACACTAGGCCCGAAGGTGCTGGGCCTAGTGTCTCTCCCTCAGATGACACTGGATGGAATGGAGGGAGGGCTCTTCTTCTTACACTAGGCCTGAAGGTGCTGGGCCTAGTGTCTCTCCCTCAGATGACACTGGATGGAATGGAGGGAGGGCTCTTACACTAGGCCCGAAGGTGCTGGGCCTAGTGTCTCTCCCCCAGATGACACTGGATGGAATGGAGGGAGGGCTCTTCTTCTTACACTAGGCCCGAAGGTGCTGGGCCTAGTGTCTCTCCCCCAGATGACACTGGATGGAATGGAGGGAGGGCTCTTCTTCTTACACTAGGCCCGAAGGTGCTGGGCCTAGTGTCTCTCCCCCAGATGACACTGGATGGAATGGAGGGAGGGCTCTTCTTCTTACACTAGGCCCAAAGGTGCTGGGCCTAGTGTCTCTCCCCCAGATGACACTGGATGGAATGGAGGGAGGGCTCTTCTTCTTACACTAGGCCCGAAGGTACTGGGCCTAGTGTCTCTCCCCCAGATGACACTGGATGGAATGGAGGGAGGGCTCTTCTTCTTACACTAGGCCCGAAGGTGCTGGGCCTAGTGTCTCTCCCCCAGATGACACTGGATGGAATGGAGGGAGGGCTCTTCTTCTTACACTAGGCCCGAAGGTGCTGGGCCTAGTGTCTCTCCCCCAGATGACACTGGATGGAATGGAGGGAGGGGTCTTCTTCTTACACTAGGCCCGAAGGTGCTGGGCCTAGTGTCTCTCCCCCAGATGACACTGGATGGAATGGAGGGAGGGCTCTTCTTCTTACACTAGGCCCGAAGGTGCTGGGCCTAGTGTCTCTCCCCCAGATGACACTGGATGGAATGGAGGGAGGGCTCTTCTTCTTACACTAGGCCCGAAGGTGCTGGGCCTAGTGTCTCTCCCCCAGATGACACTGGATGGAATGGAGGGAGGGCTCTTCTTCTTACACTAGGCCCGAAGGTGCTGGGCCTAGTGTCTCTCCCTCAGATGACACTGGATGGAATGGAGGGAGGGCTCTTCTTCTTACACTAGGCCTGAAGGTGCTGGGCCTAGTGTCTCTCCCCCAGATGACACTGGATGGAATGGAGGGAGGGCTCTTACACTAGGCCCGAAGGTGCTGGGCCTAGTGTCTCTCCCCCAGATGACACTGGATGGAATGGAGGGAGGGCTCTTCTTCTTACACTAGGCCCGAAGGTGCTGGGCCTAGTGTCTCTCCCCCAGATGACACTGGATGGAATGGAGGGAGGGCTCTTCTTCTTACACTAGGCCCGAAGGTGCTGGGCCTAGTGTCTCTCCCCCAGATGACACTGGATGGAATGGAGGGAGGGCTCTTCTTCTTACACTAGGCCCGAAGGTGCTGGGCCTAGTGTCTCTCCCCCAGATGACACTGGATGGAATGGAGGGAGGGCTCTTCTTCTTACACTAGGCCCGAAGGTGCTGGGCCTAGTGTCTCTCCCCCAGATGACACTGGATGGAATGGAGGGAGGGCTCTTCTTCTTACACTAGGCCCGAAGGTGCTGGGCCTAGTGTCTCTCCCCCAGATGACACTGGATGGAATGGAGGGAGGGCTCTTCTTCTTACACTAGGCCCGAAGGTGCTGGGCCTAGTGTCTCTCCCTCAGATGACACTGGATGGAATGGAGGGAGGGCTCTTCTTCTTACACTAGGCCTGAAGGTGCTGGGCCTAGTGTCTCTCCCTCAGATGACACTGGATGGAATGGAGGGAGGGCTCTTACACTAGGCCCGAAGGTGCTGGGCCTAGTGTCTCTCCCCCAGATGACACTGGATGGAATGGAGGGAGGGCTCTTCTTCTTACACTAGGCCCGAAGGTGCTGGGCCTAGTGTCTCTCCCCCAGATGACACTGGATGGAATGGAGGGAGGGCTCTTCTTCTTACACTAGGCCCGAAGGTGCTGGGCCTAGTGTCTCTCCCCCAGATGACACTGGATGGAATGGAGGGAGGGCTCTTCTTCTTACACTAGGCCCGAAGGTGCTGGGCCTAGTGTCCTCTCCCCCAGATGACACTGGATGGAATGGAGGGAGGGCTCTTCTTCTTACACTAGGCCCGAAGGTGCTGGGCCTAGTGTCTCTCCCTCAGATGACACTGGATGGAATGGAGGGCTCTAATGTCATTAAAGTGCCATTAATGTCATTTAATGTCATTAAAGTGCCATTCCCGTGAATATCCAGGCAAGAAACAGCAACAGCTCATTCAGGGAATTCAGGGAAATCACATTTTAATCGTGTTTTAATCTCAATTGCACGATTTTGACGGGTTAATCACCCAATCTCCCTCTGTATAATTGGAAAAGTTACATTTGGTACTACAGGTCTCAGAATCCCACAACCAGCTCGACCAGCCCTTGCGAGTTGTAACTTTTCTCTAGCTCTAACCAGGCTTTAGACCAGGGGCCGGCAACCTTTTTTGCCGACGGGCTGGGGGGGGGAGATGGCGCTGGGGGCCAGAGTGCGCGTGCTTATGTGCACGTGTGCAACCCCCCTGCGGGCATGCACCGCCATTTTGAAAAACAAAATGGTACACCCCCCCCAGTGGGCGCATGCGCATGGCGGCCAGGGCTCCCTCCGAGAGGCCCAGCGCCACCGTGGGTGCCCCCCGGAAGCCTCCCTCGGCTGCAACGGGCCTCCAAGAAGCCCAGCGCCACCGCGGGTGCCCCCCGGGAGGCTTCCCTCAGTGGCGACGGGCCTCCTAGAGGCCCAGCGCCGCTGCGGGTGCCCCCCGGGAGGCTTGTTTTATGTTAATTGAAGTTCCCAGTCCACAGGCTATTCTTTCCTGGTTCCCCTGTTGCCACCACAATGTGGTCTCTCACAATACAGAAAACATTCAGGGGGAACTGTGTTTTCTTCTTAAATTTGGACTGAATATGGGAACATCAAGAACGCAGCTCACAGCTTTGGCAGCTTGAGCTGATTTTTCTCTGTCCCTTGTCGGAAAAGAAAGACATGTTTATTTTTGCTCTTTGAAACAAGGCTCACTTCCTCTGAGCTCCAAGCAACCCAATGCAACATATTTTGCACTAGCTAAATCAAACCCTTTGGTTTTAGAGTCTAGTCAACTGGGCTGAGTCAAAACTCACATAGATCCAGGCAAGGAAATCTTTTTTCCATTGTGCTGACAAAGGCTGTTTCCACACTGTCCAGGGAGGGAAGCAGATTTCACTGTGGCAAGAAATAAAATCATTATGCAACCACCTTGGGAATACAAAGTCATCCAGCCCAATGTGGTATTGGATAAATTGGCCTTTTCTTCCTGCCTCGGCTCTGTTGGCTAGAAGATTATAGGAATTGTGACCCAAAACCTTGGGACAGTCCCAGATCAGGGAAGGCAGCTCTAAAGTTCCCTGTGCAAAATTTACGGGTTGATCTAAGGGCAAGTCCACACTCCAGAATTGCTACATTACAGAAGAAAAGCATTAATACCTTTGGAGTACAATAGTATTTCTTTCCAGTCCTTTCAGCCATGCTAGCTAAGAGATTCTCAAAGTTGTAATGCTGTGTCGTAGAATCATAGAATCATAAAATTGGAAGAGACTCCAAGGGCCACCCAATCCAACTGCCTTCTGTCATGGAAGAAGACACAATGAAAGCACTGCCAACAGATGGCCATCCAGCCTCTGTTTGAAAACCTCTGAAGAAGGAGACTCCATCATCTTCCGAGGCAATGTATTCCAATGTTGAATAGCGCTTACCATCAGGAAGTTCTTCCTAATGTTTAGGTGGAATCTCTGTTCCTGTAGCTTGAATCCACTGCTCTGTGTCCTGTTTTCTGGAGCTGCAGAAAACAAGCTTGCTCCTTCTTCAATATGACATCCTTTCAAATACTTAAACATGGCTATCATGTCACCTCTTATCCTTCCCCTTTCTAGGCTAAACATACCCAGCTCTCTAAGCCACTCCTCATAGGGCTTGGTGGTTTCCAGACCTTCCATCATTTTGGTTACCCTCCTCTGGACATGCTCCAGCTTGTCAATATCCCTCTTGGATTGTGGTGACCAGAACTGGATGAAGGATTCCAGGTGAGGTCTAACCAAAGCAGAATAGAGTGGTACTATTACTTCTCTTGATCTTGACACTATATTCCCATTGATAAATCATATTGGCTTTTTCAGCTGTCACATCATATATTTGACTCACATTCATCTTGTGGTCTACAAAGACTCCTAGACCCCTTTCACATGTACAAACTGTTGTCATGTGTTGGATGGTGACTAGAACATCACAGCTGAAAGTTACTTTGATATAATAGTGCGAAGAATTTAGGAACGTAAAATGCTTTATTTCAAATAATCAGATAACTGGTCCATCCAATCTGGCTGGCAACCTTGCTTCTTCAGGTTTTCAGGCAGGATTCTGTCTTAGCCACACCTGGAGAATCCTGACATTTCTTCTTCATGTTCTCTCCTCCCAATACTAACCAGCCTTGCTTTTCTGAAATCAGATAAGAGTAGTTGGGTTCAGGGTGGTGCAGTGGTTGTCGACTTCTCCTTCATCAAGGGTTGACTTTTTCTACAAACTCAACCAGATAAATGTTCTGCTTTGAACATGGTGATTTTTAGCATCACCTTCCCTATAATAATGGTGTGTGTGTGTCCGTCTGTGTGGGAAACAGAGGGATCGAACTCCTGGAAACCTTAAGGGCAGTTGGAGCTTTTCTGGCCTTCCAGGTGGCATCGTATTATCATCCCCAGCAGTCCAAATATCAAATACCTGTCTGGTTACCCATAGCCAATAGTGACAAAAGTGGGAGATGGAGGCCAACAACAGCTGGAAGATCAAATGAATCATAATCCTATTCTAGAGGTGTGCAATACTTTTCTAAAACAAGGCCACCTTATTCTTTGTAGTAGCCCAAAAGTCAGTTTAAAAAACCCTAATCAATTCTAGTTTCACTAGGAGATACTAGGGGAGGTTTATGGCTATTGGTCCCCTTTTGAAGGGATCATGTTGCATGCCAACTTCCCTCCAACCCATGAGCTTCTAGATTGTCAAGAACTGCCTTTGTCCCCATAGTTCAGTAAACAAGTCTCCCATGTTGCAAACAGTAAAGCTATTATTAATAGGATGGCATCTGCAGACATAAGTGCCAATATCCACCAACAAGGGCATAAAATTAACAATGTCCCGCCCCATATTTTTGCAGGTTTCATCTTAATTCATTCACTAATTAAAACATACTAACCCCTTTTCCCATGCCTCCTTTCATTTGCCCAGTCCCCAGTACCAGCCTGTTCTCATCTCTACTTTTTGTTTCCCACCAAAAGATTCAGAATTTTCCTATTCTCCACATCTGTACATCCCTTTGAGCCACCACCAATTATGTCTATTAGTACTGTACTTTCCATCACTCTCATCATTTTCCAATAAAACTATAACTTCTAGACAACTCTCTTATATCTCTTCTAAAACAATAAACATGTAATATATCACAACCACAGAAACAATCTTGTGACAGACTGTGCCAGATTCTGCATAGATGTTGCATCCTACAACTGCCATCATCCTGGGATAGTATGGCCAATGGGAGCTATGGTCCAGTATAATTGGAAGGTGCTAGGTTGCCCTATGCTGTAGGTGAGGGGCATTTTCCTTCATTATTGATTTCTTTTCTTGAGACAGACACAGCTCAGCTACCCAGTGCCAACAGAAGCTCTGGGGCATTGTAGTATTGTTGCATTCAGCAAAGGCTGTGGGTGATGGTGGTGCCCTCAATGAGATGAGCCCCAGACATAATCCCACAGATGGTCGTTTCACCCTCACTGGCTCCTCAGCCAAGTACATTAAGCACATGTCTGCAGCTTCACTTGCACCAAGTGGCATAAGCATTGGGATGAAACGCCATCAAATTGTCAGTTTTGATCAAATCATCGCACTGTGTGACTCATCTGTGTCGGTTCCTCAGCAAATGCTAGTCAATCTCTTGACATCCCATTTGCTCTCAAATGTGTTTTCCTATGGCCGACGGAGGAATTTCATCAATGGATTGGCCTAGCACCTTTTTGGTTTACTATGGACTAGTTTTGATGCCTGGAAACTCTGTGTACATGGCAGGATATCCAACATTGCCTTGGAACCCCTTCACACTGTGTAGTTATAGTACTATGATTCCACTTGACTTGCCATGGTTCTGTCCTATGGACTCCTGGGATTTGCAGTTCAGGGAGGAACATTTAGCATTTTCAGCCAGAGAGCTCTAGTAACTCAACCAAACTACGACCCCCAAGATTCTGTAGAATAAAAGCAAGGCAGTTAAAAATAGACTCAGAGTGCTATAACTGTGTAGTGCAAATGGGCCATTGCTGGAGTGCTGGTTCGCCAGCCCTTCACAATGGACTGGTACAGTTGGCTCTCCATATCTTTCTTTCTTTATCCGCTGATTCAACAATCCACAGCTTGAAAATATTCAAAGGAAATTTAAATTCCAACTAGCAAACCTTGATTTTGCCATTTTATATAAGGGATACCATTTTATTTATCAATGCATTTAATGGGATTTGAGCATCCATGGGTTTTTTAAGGGGTAGGTGCGTTTTGGGGTTGTATATATTTTATTGTAGTTTTAATTGTTGTAAGCCAGGGCTGCAGAGGGGCAGAATAGAAATAAATTTTTTATTATTATTATTATTATTATTATTATTATTTTGTGAATCCACTCTGGGGTTGGGATAACTGTAAAGGAACTATCCAAGGTGCCAAACATGTTCTAGCATCATGGAGATCTATCTTAAAATCTAGCTTAACATTTGGAATGGATTCGTTGCCTCAGCCACCATTGACATAGTCACATTTCATCACGCGATTTCGGATCATGAAGAGAGATGGTGGTACCTATGTTCCATCCCTCTGTGCATCACCCCTCATTCCGATATCAACAACCCTTCTTCCACTTGGGCTGCTGCCACACGGCGGTTTGACACCATTTAAGGTCTTTTTAGAAGAAGACCTCAAGATAAAGTTCCCATAAATCAGAGGCAGGTAATCATGGGAGATTTAATATTCCTTACCCCCTTTTGTTAACATTTCCAGGGGCCGTTCTTTTGTTAAGCAAATGGATCTTTATTTGATGGCCCTTGGGGATCCATTCCAACTCCAGGGTTCTCTGTATTCCTGCACGCACCTTCAAGAAGCCCATGAACCTGTGGTGTGTGTGTGTGTGTGTGTGCTGTGAATTTCCTAGGGTTTTCTTAGGTGAGGAATCCTGAAAGGTGATTTTCCCAGTTCCTTCCTCTGAAAGCTAGCCTGCAACATTTGGTATTCCTGGTGGTCTCCCATCCAAGTGCTAACCAGGGCAGACTGACCAGATGTTGGTCATGGCTTCCAAGCTCCAGATGTTGTTGGACTACAGCTCCCAGAATTTCTCAGCATTGGCTACACCAGCTAGGGGCTGCTGGAACTTGCAGTCCAGCAATAGCTGGACTCCATAACTCAGTTCAGTGCAGTGTATGTACCGTATTTTCTGGTGTATAAGATGACTTTTAACCCAGGAAAATTTGGGGTTAAAGTCGAGGGTTGTCTTATACGGCAGGTATAAGCAGGAGGAGGTGGAGGATGAGGATGAGGATGAGGAGGGGGTCGCGAGGTGCCAGGCAGCGGGAAGAAGCCAGGCAAGAGGAGGAGGAGGAAAAAGAGGGATGAAAAAGAGGGATGAAAGAGGATGAAAAAGGGAAGGAGGAAGAAGGAGAGGAGGAAGAAAAAGTAGTGGTGCAGGAGGAGGAAGAAGAGAAGAATGAAAAAGAGGCTGAGAGAGTGTGACTTCCAAGACTGTTGTTGTTGTTGTTGTTGTGTGCCTTCAAGTCGTTTACAACTGATGATGACACTAAGACAAACCTGTCATGAACCTATCACTTCTTGCCTATGTGTTTTTTCAGACAGGGTTTGCCTTTGCCACCCTCTGAGGCTGAGAGAGTGTGACTTCTAAGATTGTTGTTGTTGTATGCCTTTGAGTAATTTCTGACTTACGGCAACTCTAAGGTGGCCCTATCATGGTGTTTGCTTGGCAAGGTTTCTTCGGAGGGGAGTTTGCCATTGCCTTCTCCTGAGGCTGAGAGAATGTGACTTGCCCAAGGTCACCCAGGGGGATTCTATGGCTGAGCCAGGATTTGAACCCTGGCCTCCAGAGTCATACTCCGATACTCAGACAGGGTGACCAAATGTCTTCAATGCAAAGGAGGACAGGTCACTACAAAAAATGTAGGTCATACAAGAAAAAAATGTAGAGAAAGCTAAAAACACTAATATAAATGTAAATCCATGCTTCTTAGCCATGCTCAAAATGGAGGACGTTTTAAAATGGTCAAAATGGTGACTTTTAACCTTATCATGGGGCTTTCTTGGCATGTCTCTTCAAATGGGGGTTGCCATTACCATCCTCTCAGGCTGAGAGTGTGTGACATGCCCAGGGTCACTTACTTAGCCGCAAATTGTACATACCCCAGAATGCATCATCTAGTATATTGGCAGTCCTTTTCCCCAAAACTTTTTCATTTTCCCCCAACCATCTCATAGCTGGGAGATGGAAATAATTTTTAAAGCAACATTTAAATCTGGATGATTTTTTAAAAAGTAAGGTCCAAAACATACTGCAGAAATGAATTCTAAGGAACATGGGAACTGTAGTTTGTTGTGTTTATAAGTGACAGTTTTCCTGCTAAGTACCTGCATGTCATAAGCATTCGAATTAAGATTACCATATTGAAATCAAATCTGATGCTTTTAAAATTTTTATTTGATGTGTGTTGGAAGAGGGGTTGTCTTATACTGCAAGTATATCCCAAACTCTATATTTTAACTGGAAAATATATTTTAACTGGGGTCATCTTAGATGCCCAGTCGATTTATACGCCGGAAAAATATGGTACTGAAGAGCATGGTAGAGAAAGAAAATTAGAGCTTGGAAAAAGTTTGGACTGCAGCTCCTACAAACTCCCTTCTACCTATAGGATTGATGCAAAACTAAATCTCAACACTTCATTGGCAAGAAAGCTTTATCTACTCAAGTAGATAATTCACACCCTCTTGCACCCCTGTGGTTTTATTGCCATGATGCCATAAAGCAAATGATTTCTTCAAAATTTCTTCAAAAAATTTCTTCAAAAACATTTCTTCAAAAGAAATTTCCCATCTCTTTTCTTTATTTGCAAGTGAACCATCTATAAATTCTGACACCTAGGCGATACAGAAAGCCATTAAAGGGGCCGAGAAATCCACAATTCATATGTTTAGCAAAACCATGATGAGTAATCGTCACATCACTACTTCAAATGTCCAGGTCCTCTGGGGGACATTCACTTCCATCAGTTAAACTAGGCTGTTTTCCAGAAGACTTTTCCTTTGGCCAACACCCCCCCCCCCCCCCCCCCCCGTTGTGGAATGGCCTGCTAGAGGATATTTGTCAGCTGGATACACTTTATGAGTTTAAAACAGCAGCAGTCTCTTCTGACACACCTACCTAGATGATTTTCAAATTGTTAATTTTAAGGTATGCATTGATTGTTTTTAATATGTATTGGTTTTATGTGCTTTTTAAAATTTTGTTATGTGTTTCATCTGTTGTTGTTCCCTCACCTCAACCCATAGGAAGATATGGGTAAGAATTCATCATCATCATCATCATCGTCATCATCTGGAGGGCTACATACCCCTTGCACTTGGAGGTCTGACTCTCCTCTGAAATAAGGTGCAAGCTATCCTATTTCCATTGTTGTGTGCCTTGAAGTGACTCTAAAGTGACTCTGACACAGTGACTCTAAAGTGAAGCTATCATGGAGTTTCTTGGCAGAATTTGGTCAGAGGGGGGTTGCCACAGCCTTCCTCTGAGGCTGAGAGTGCCCAAGGTCATCCAGTGGGTTTCCATGGCTGAGTGGGGATTTGAACCCTGGTCTCCCAGTGCCATAGTACACCTAAGATATTGACAGGGCTGGTTGTTTTGTTGTTGTTGAAAAGTGACATCTACAACAATAAATAAACAATCATCATCATCATCCTTGATGTAGGCTTTTCAACTAGAGAAATGACAGAGATGTGAAAATTGTGCCTGGCATCCTGTTGGTGTTTTACACACATGTACCGGTAAGTTTCCTTATATATACAGTTGGCATTTTTTGGCTATGGCACAACTCAGTTAACCGTTGTGTATACAGAGGTCTGCAAATGTAACTGTTCACATGCAGTTGTGCATTCTTGGATGATGATTTATGTGTAACACACCAACAGGATTCCAGCCATTGACATATAAGGAATTCTTTAATTCTGCTGAATGTCAGTGTTGTCCTCAAAGCTCCAATGGACATCAGAACAGGATAAATATCTATTGACTTGTTGAAGGAAATCAACAAACACTTACTGTTGGGGATGCAAGGAGATGCTGTTAGTGATCCATGTCATGTCCATGTCTGCAAATAAGTGAGATAAGGCAAAACAATTTCTCCAAAACTGCTTACTGTAATTCTGGAACAGGCGTTCAGCAAAATGATTGAAATGGTATCACAGAATCAGTCTCAACACTGACCTGCCAAGACATTTACCAATTGTGAGGGAGAAATTTGCAAACAATGCAGGAGGTTGGAAAAGAAAATGCAATCGCTGGAGCTGCAAATGCGCCAAATTGGATTGGAAATGAAAGTGAAATGGGCACATGATGAGTTCTGCCCAGAGATTTCTCTTAGAAACAGTGGCAAAGAAAGCGGTGATGCAAGAGTCATATTTATGTTGGGTAAGGAATTCCTAAAAGCAAGGTTTGGGGAGGGTGAGCAAATTGGGAAGAAAGGCAAGGACAATTTGGGATGACCGAGAGACAATTTTCCACTGTTCCCATTACATGCAAAAGTCTCACCAGCCCCTTCTGCAGAAACCAGCCGTGATTTGTGGTGGTGGTGGGGAGGGATTTAAGTGACTTCATTTTCAAAAGTATGACCCAAGAAACTGCATCATGCTTGTGTAGTGTAACTCTGCACTTAGGAAACTGTACAAAATGGTTGCACTACAACACTGCTCAAGACCAAGATTGTACATCGATTACATATCTGTCAACATGCTTGTTTCTTGTTCCCTTGTGCCATGGAGAAATGGATAGCGACTGTTCCAGCAAGCCCAGTGGATATGCTAAAGGCACTGACAGCCTCATGCACTGTCCCAGAACTGAGCAATTATGAAATGAATACAGATGCTACACAATGGTTAAAACAAAAAATTACAATCACATGCATAAGAGAAAGTAAAGGCAAGGTTAAGGTAGTCCCTTGACACATAGGGGGTGGTACTCATCTCCATTATTAAGCGGAGGAGCATTGTCCGAGGACTGCTCTGGTGGTTATGTGGCCAGCATTACTGCACCAAACCTTGTTACCTTCCCAGCAAAGTGGTACCTCTTTATCTACTTGCATTTGCATGCTTTCGAACTGCTAGGTTGGCAGGACTATTGACAGGAGGTCACCCCATCATGCAGCACTCAGGCTTCAAAGTGCCAACCTCCCGATCTTCTGATCGTCAGAATTGGCATCTTAACCACTAAGTCACCGCATCCCTACATAAGAGAACGTACATGCACGTAAAACACCTTGGGATTTGAGTGTAGGTATAGGATGACCTGGTGAGCCAGTGTGGTGTAGTGGTTTGAATATTGGATTAGGATGCTAGAATGCTAGAGCTGGAAGAGACCCCAAGGGCCATCTAGTCCAGTCCCATTCTGCCATGCAGCAAGACATCATCCAAGCATACCCGAGAGATGGCGATCCAGCCTCTGTTTGAAATTCTCCAAATAATAAGTCTCCATCACACTCCAAGGGAGTGTATTCCACTGTCAAACAGCTCTTACTGTCATGAGGTTCTTCCTAATGTTGAGGTGGAATCTCTTTCCTGTACTTTGGATTCACATCAACTAGAAAATGGAGGGAGGGTGTCTCACCAGTCACTGGCATCAAGGCATGATGGGTGGTATAGCAACCAAAAATAAAATAAAACTGAAACTGCATATTATAGGTTTTTGTGGGTTTTTCGGGCTATGAGGCCGTGTTCTAGAAGAATGTATTCCTGATGTTTCGCCTGCATCTGTGGCTGGCATCTTCAGAGCATGGTGGCATGGAGGCATGTGGGGTATATACACTGTGGGGTATATATACCAAGGGTCACACAGTATATATACCCCACACCCCTCCATGCCCCCATTCTCTGAAGATGCCAGCCACAGATGCAGGCAAAACGTCAGGAATGCATTCTTCTAGAACACAGCCTCACAGCCCAAAAAACCCACAAAAACCCATGGATGCCTTCGACTTCACAAACTGCATATTGTTTTTGACCAACATTGTACTGATTTTCAGAAACCTGCGAACTTCCTCAGTGATGTGTAGGGTGAATGTTGGGGCCCCCACACAAGGAGCTCTGGTGGCGCAGTGGTTATATGCCGGTTACTGCCGCCACAAGGTTGTGAGTTTGATCCCAGGACTCCAAGGTTGACTCAGCCTTCCATCCTTTCCTAGGTTGGTAAAATGAGGACCCGGTTTGTTGGGGGCAATGGCTAACTCCTTGTAAACTGCTTAGAGAGTGCTGAGTTCACTGATAAGCAGGATAAACATATAATGCTATTGCTATATTGCATTTATGCACCCCTAAGTTAAAAGAGGCCAATCCACTAAGTGTTCAGCAGACGTATTACAGGGAATGCCTGTTCATGTGTGCATGGTGCCTTTGGGCCTAGTATTGAACATTACAATCATGCATTTCACATTTGCTTGTACATTTAGTTGTGCAGTGTTGCAATTTACTAATGCACAATTATCACATAACTCTGTGTTAAGTCTGACTCCTTGATATAGGATTTCAAAATTGGGGTACTCCTTGTAACAACTGAGGGTGTTGCTACCATAAGTGCTGAACTTCCAAATGTCCCTACCCCAGTGAAGCTTAGGATAGACTGATTCATTTCCATTCTACTGATGGTTTTTTTTGCTCATAATATATTCATTGGAACATTGTGCAAGAATGGTGTTTCCCAAGACATTCTTGCATCATATTATAAACACCTGGGCATTTCTCACTTCTTACATCACAGCTCACAAATTTTCTTATTTTCACATTGTCAAGGTGATCCTTTTCGTATCTTTTCTCAGAGAAGCATGTTTGTCACTGATGAGTGGAGGTTTCTATAGAATTCTGTAAAATTTTACGAGTAAAATAACATTAAATTTTACGAGTAAAATAACATTATTTTCATTCCTTTTTTTTTAAAAAAAAGATATTTTCTTAACACATAACATTCAATAATATAAAAGAACATATACAGAAAAGTACACCTACATACTACACAGACTAACACACCACACAAAGGAACACAAAGGAAAATGGGAATACATATGACTTCCAACTTACTAGGTCACAGTAATAGTTATCAAAGTATTCTATTTCTTCTCCATATATGTATAGGTATAACATCTCTCCAGTACATGTTATTTAATAATAATAATAATAATAATAATAATAATAATAATAATTTATATCCTGCCCCTCTGCAGAGCAATCGGGGCGGCTTACTGTTCTTCAAATCCTAAAGTTGCTATTTCCTCCCAATATTTTCTCATACAATGAATGATCAAGTCCTACTCTTTTTAAAGAGTTGCTAATAGACCTCTCTCAAATCAAACTCATCGATTTATCCATTTCAGCAATGTCATACAGTTTTATCAACCACTGATCTTGTGAAGGGAAGTATAATTTTCATTATAGAATTGAGACCTTTCCCTCTCCATTCTTTTTTTTAAGGTGAAAATACAGCCTAGCATCCCGTTAGTGACTTTTGCATGTATAAATTCACTGTACTTTTTTTTTGCATAAAATCTATATTCATTTGAAGGCTGCAGCCTGGCAGGAATTTGAGATCTTCAGAGGAGTCCTTGTTGTGTGTCTCAACACTTTGTGAAGTCAGGTTGGTGGGTACACCCAGCGGGGCTTTCTCTGTCGCAGTGCTTGATTGCGGAACTCCCTGCCACTGGAAGTTAGTTGGACACATGTCTTTTAAGCTTCTGGTGGGCAGCCAAAACAGTGCTGTTCTGCATGACATTCACTGTTTGAAATTGCTGTTTTAATTGTTTTAAAATGGGATTCTATTATTGTTTATAGATTGCTCTCAGGAGTTTTCAAAGTATAGTTTAACATGTTTTAAAAATTTTTTATATCTATTGTTTTACAAGTTGCCTATCCCTTCTCTAAAACGCTTGGGACCAGAAGTGTTTGGGATTTTGGAATACCTATATTTGCACATACACACATAATGAGAGTTCTTGGAGATGGGACCCAAGCCTAAACAGAACATTAATTTATGTTTCATATATACCTTATATGCATAGCCTGAAAGTATTGTATTGTATTGTATTGTATTTTTATCCCACCTTTCTTCCAAAGTGGGACCCAAGGCAGGTCCCCTTTTTATATATTGTATAATTTTATACAATATTTTAAAGTAATTTTGTGCATGAAAGCAATGGGGTCACTCTCCCAG
This sequence comes from Phrynosoma blainvillii, assembly GCA_026167975.1. NCBI lineage: Eukaryota > Metazoa > Chordata > Lepidosauria > Squamata > Phrynosomatidae > Phrynosoma > Phrynosoma blainvillii. The sequence goes on along the minus strand of JANUYF010000001.1, from coordinate 452,275,702 downwards.
CCAGCCACGGAAAAAGTTTTGGCTTTTGGAATATTTTAGACTTTGGAATTCCAGATAAGGGAGAGTTAGCCTGTAATTGGTTTTTATTTGTTCATTGCCTCAAGAGCCCTTGTTGAATAGTAGGTGATACAGGAATACCTTAAACGAATGAATAAATATAAATGCAGCCTTGGGGGGTACGTACAGCCCTTGGGCCACCCTTTGACCACCTCTGTTCTAGCATCTCCATGCAAAGCATCTATTTCCCAAACCTCTCTGTGTCTAAGTAATATTATATTTCAAAATTATATTTATGATGCGTCTCTGGATGGAATGGGCTGAGCCAGAAACCAGTTAAACATGAGTGTCTGAATGAAAGCCAAGAATTTTCAGGATCTTAAAACACAACACCTGGGAGCTTTTGCTACCCACTATGTATATTTGGGATGTGGGTGGCAGAAGACACTTATTGTTTTCAAATTGAGGATGTGTAAATCTCTCTGCCTTGATTTCGTCGCATTTCTCCCATTCTTATTTCTATTTTCTTCTTACTCTTACTCCTGCTTCTTCTTGGCTTGTCAGACTTTGTGCATTTTCTTTCCACACTGAAATGCGTACAATTTTTATGCATGTTCCCTAAATCATAGAATCATAGAATCATAGAGTTGGAAGAGACCCCAAGGGCATCCAGTCCAGCCCCCTGCCATGCAGGAACTCAAAATCAATGCATCCCTTGACTCTGTGCATTTCTTTTGCACAATTTATGCAACTTTCCCTGCTGACCAAAGTATGTTTCTTTATTTGTTCCAACTGTGTGCATCTAAGCCATTTGCCTTTTTAATGATATATTTTGTATTGCCTTTATACTTCAGAAATATCATGGCTGGTATCCTATTGATAATTGCAACTAGAGTATGGCCAATAAATCAATGGAATTTACTTCTGTGCTGACTTGATTCAAAAGGTATACTCTAGTTGGGACTAGGGGTGCATCTACACTGTAGAAATCATGCAGTTTGACACCACTTTAACTGCCGTGGCTCTATCCTACAGAAACCCGAGATGTGTAGTTTTGTGAGGCACTAGCACTCTGGTAGAAAAGACTCAAGTTCTTTAAAACTACAGTCCCCAGGATTTCATAGGGTGGAGCTACAACACTTAAAGTGGTGTCAAGCTGCATCATTTCCACAGTGTAGATGCACCTTAGGAAATAGTATCCAGTAAGTCTCACAAATAAGTGAATGCTCAAAGCAAGGTTTTCATTTTCACTGGATGGAAAAAGGCTATTTTCAAAGAGATTGTCAAGTCCAGAGAAATTTCTTTCCCTCCTTGTTTCAAAAACCTGTTTTAATCCTTACACTGCATCACGATTGCTTTTCTGGTAAGCCCAAAATTACGTAAAAAAGGAATGAAAATGAAGGATAAACTGCAATAACAAATGGTTGATAGCATTTGCTGCTGGGACTTATCACACAGCGCCACCTCCTTTCTGTTGTTGTCTTGGTGGGAGAGTGTTTGGCAGGCATTTCTTTTCATTCATGCAAAACCTTTATGAATGAACTGCTTTCCCCTTTCTGTGTCGCTAGCATTTGTGGTGCAATCTCCTGATGGAGAAACTCAATTCTGCTTCAATCTGATTTTGGGCGTCCATTGCTTGCCCTTTGCTTGCTAGTGAGTTCCTGAGTTGGGAAGACAAGATCAATCATGGGCGGAGTGATTGCTTTCATCTGTCATTGACTAGACCAGGGGTCCCCAAACTACAGCCTGTGGGCCGAATCTGGCCCATCGAGGCTTTCAACTGGCCCGTGGCCAGTCCTGCCGCCGCCTCCGCGCCTCCGCGTGCATGCGCGTGACTCCGGGTGCCATTTTGGAACACAAAACGGCGCTGGAGTAGTGTGCATGCGCGCATGACGTTGGGCGCCATTTTGTGTTCCAAAATGGCGCCCGGAGTAATGCGCATGCGCACGCGACACTGGGTGCATGTGCACGACTTCGGGCACCATTTTGGAACACAAAATGGCTCCCGAGTAGTGCGCATGTGCACATGTTCGCATGCGCACACACGCACCTCCAGCCGCGATTTTTTTTCTTCGGCCCTCCGAAGATCTGGGGGACAGCAAACCGGCCCCCGGATGAAAAAGTGTGGGGACCCCTGGACTAGTCTATGGGTGAGGGCTGTTGAAATATAAGACTCCTTTTAATCACACTCTCTCAGCCTCAGAGGAACATGGCAATGGCAAAACCCCTCTGAAGAAACCTGACAAGAAAAACCATGATAGGTCACCTTTGGTTCACCATAAGTCAGAAATGACTTGAAGGCACACAACAATAACAACAAACCTTTTAATTTACATTTCTTTAGGGGGATGTGTTTGCGTGTGCCAAACTAGGCACGCATTGAGCAGTACTGGGTAGTGCTGGGTGGGCAGTGCCAAATGCTGCACATGATAACGTATTAGTGCTAGCAAAGGTGATAGTACTGGAAAGATTATGAAGATTACGAAGGTGCGATAAAGAAGAGAGTACCGTACTCCCGATTGCATTGTGCTTTTTAAAAGAATGTGATTTTATCGGCAGAACATTCTGGTGTGATAAAGTCCCAAGTGTCTTCTGTAGATGTAAGTCCCCTGTGGAAGTGGTTGGAACATCTGCATTTAGCGCAAATTTCCCAAAGTGGATTTGCACATGCAGTGCTGCTGCTCATGCAAATGTGCACAGGCGTGCTTTGGCATGGGTGCACAGTAGGGATGCGAAGGATACTTGAACAAAGGTAGAAAAACATGTTTCTCAAGTGCTGAGAAACCCCAGTGAGAAGAATCCTGGATTGATGAGAATCTTCACCATTTGAGACCTATTCTATGCGAAAATTCACACATGGTTGTTTGTGCATAGAATAATTCTCAGATTGTGAATAGTCTCGGAAAACTAGGCAGCTTTCAAAGACTTTCTTGCAATGAGAAGAAAATTGCTAAAATTACTCAGTGCTCCCTGTGAGAAGACAATTGCACAGAAAACACACATGTTTCAGTTGTGCATTTGAGTGTTCATTCAGTTGTGCAACATTGCCATTCCACACAAGGGTTGTATGCCACAATCAGTGTGCAACACCACTCGTGTAGCTTTACTCTATGCAACCCTGATGTAGGATTGCATAGAAAACACATGTTTCAGTTGTGCATTTGTGTGTTCATTCAGTTGTGCAACATTGCCAATCCACACAAGGGCTGTATGCCACAATCAATGTGCAACGCCACTTGTGTAGCTTTACTCTATGCAATCCTAATGTAGGATTGCATAGAAAACACATGTTTCAGTTGTGCATTTGAGTGTTCATTCAGTTGTGCAACATTCCAGACAAGGGTTGTATGCCACAATTAATGTGCAATGCCATTTGTGTTTTACTCTATGCAACCCTGATGTAAGATCGCATAGAAAACACATGTGTTCAGTTGTGCATTTGAGTGTTCATTCAGTTGTGCAACACTGCCATTCCAGACAAGGGTTGTATGCCACAATCAATGTGCAACGCCACTTGTGTAGCTTTACTCTACACAACCCTGATGCAGGATTGTGGCCACCTTTCCTGCCCTTCCTGTCTGTTCTTGATGGCTGCCTGTGATTGTTTGCCCACAAGAGACAAAGGTTGCCAACTTTTTGTTAAAGGCCTTGATCTAGGTTGCCAGCCTTTTCTTAAAGGCCTTGATCTCTAGGTTGTAAATACCAGTGAAGAAAAATCAACAGTGTGTGTCAAATAGGAGAGTCTCCCTATCCCGATGCTGTGAGAGCTTCAGGGTCAACAAAAGGAAGCCACAACCTTTGGAAAGAGGAGTGTTGTTCACCTTCCTCTCATGAGGCGGCTGCATACTTTTTATCTATGTGGGCCAGGAGGAGTTCAAAGGGGAACGAGTGGGTGTGCATAAACACAGAACCTAGCACCTTATGGTTTTGATAGCCCACTGAGACCCCAGCGACATATGCCATTACAACATAAATAATTGAGAACAGAAGGAAGGCCGACCCATCTGGCCTTTTAATTATAGATGAATCCTTTTTCTTTATGTTTTCATGTGGTCGGAGGAGCGCCTCCAGGGGAGTGCCATGAAAGCAGGCTCCGGCTTGTAATTATGCCCACCACTGATTTGCAGGAAGACTTGCCGACCGATCACAGAAGGACCCAAGCTGGAGAGAGATGGGGGAAGAAATGGCCTGGTTGTGTGTGTAAATCCTGAGAATTGTTGTTTCTTGTGACACCAGAGCTCTCTGACAGAGAAGGCTAAATAATAATAATAATAATAATAATAATAATAATAATTTATATCCCACCCCTCTGCAGAGCAATGCTCCCTAAAGCAATATCTCCCTAAAGTACAGCTCCTAGAATTCCCTAGCATTGAGCCAGTTAAAGCAGTCTCAAACTGGATTATTTCTGCAGTGTGTTTTCGGCCATAGTTAAGTGTTGACTGCACGACACTTTTGCTGGCTATCAATATTGTGCGATTAATTGTGTATCTGTTAATTGTCCCTTTGAAGGCACACAAGTGGAGTTGAATCCTTTTTCTTTTCATAGATGAATCCTTTTTTTTTCTTTTTGTGTTTCAACAAATGTTAAATTTTCTAAACTCTGAGAATCTCCCACTTGTCCCATGACCAGAAGGAGGAGGTGCCTGCCTACAAGAAATAACCCACCATACCATCTGAACTGAGAACAGAAACAGCAAAATGCAGGCCTAGGACTAACATTTTAATTTTTTAATCCTGTCTGGTTTTTAACACCTTGTCTGATGAAGAAGCCAGAGGAGCTTCAAAAGCTTGCAATGTGGAACAAGGTGCTACAAGATCCCTTTACATACTGATTTTGTGCCAATCATTTTGGTTGGCCCAATAAAGGTATCACTATGAAATCGTAGGCTTTCATGGCCGGCATCCATAGTTTTTTGTGGGTTTTTTGGGCTGTGTGGCCATGTTCTAGAAGTTTCTTTCTGATGTTTCGTTATATATATACACACTCTCTTCCATTCCAGCATTCTCTGAAGATGCCAGCCACAGATGCTGGCGAAACATCAGAAAGAAACACTTCTAAAACATGGCCACACAGCCTGAAAAACCCACAAAAAACTAAAGGTATCACTGTTTGGTGAGTTCTTGACGTTACTGGATTTGCTGTATGGCCAACACGGCTGGATGTTTTCTGAAATCCCCGTTTATCAAACAGTGAAGGCACTGATGAACACTGTTGCACCATCCAAAACTGAGCAATGGTGTGTGCAACAGTTGCCCTGGCAGAACGCTGCTTATGCACCCATGCACTGAACACAGAATTTCACTACGGCCCAGTAAGGACAACCACATATATAAGGGAACCTATTTTATGCAGAGAACACCAAAAGGGTGCCAGGTTACATTCCTTGATGTGTAACAGGCATTTTCAAAATCAACCCTCTGTATCTGAGTCTCTGGAGAGTAGCCAATCCCTGTCTTCATTGTAGTAGTAAAATATTTATGCTCTCTGGCTCAAGGGATTCTGCTTGATGGCCCAGACTCTCAAGAGACGGATCATAAGGTTGAGAAAACAAAGCCCACCCACCCATGTTATGAACGTGGCTCAGATTGTGGCTGTTATAAATAGAAAGGTGGTATTTTGAGGGCTGGCAACATCTGAGTCCATCTGCCAGGGTCTTTCTGTTTCTTAAGCTTATTGCACCAGTACCTGTAACGTTCCCATTGAGTCCCTGGAATGTAACGATATGGGAATGCGTGTTGCTGCATTAGACTATTGGTAATGGGATAGTAACATTATGAGAACACATATTATCGCACTGCATTTACTGTTGTACCAGTACTGGCGCTAAAGTAGTTCCTCAGCCATCCCTCATTGGTGCATGCTCACTGTTGTAAAAACCTCGATGTCTGCATTGGAAAGAATGATACTAAGAGGTTTAGGTAGCAAGCATTCATTGTTTTTCTCGTAAACATGATGCAATTCAATCTAAAAAAATAAAAAAATATTTAAAATTGCCTGTGGCACCTTCCTTGCATCGACACCGGAGGAGTTGAGTTGAGTTGGTGGATGTTCTAGGACAGGAGGGGAGGAGGTTGTCTTACTCAATCAGAACATGAGGACAGATTGAGACCGGGTAGGATTATCGCACACACATCATATGGAACGGTCTGAAAGCGTTCTTGCTGACTGAGGATGCAGTTTTACAGTTCTCTTGCTGGAATGGGCTAGGGACTGTCAGAGCACAGAATGGGAACTCAATGAGGATCATACCGTGTGATAAAATCCGTTCCGTTCTCATCACATTCTCATCACGTTCCGAGAACACAGTGCGATAAGCTTATCTATTTTGATCTGAAGTTGCGGCAGGACTCTAACATACCTACTCCTTTTTTTGCTTATTTTTCTTGTCTTTTCTTTTTGTTAAATCTGGGAGTGGAAGTGTCAGAGCTCATTCCTCACAACCCTTTCTATGGTGAACCTTTAAATCAAAAGAAGTGAGCTCAACACTGATGTTTACTGCAAAACACAAAAGCTAGAATTTATATTGCCATTATGGATATCGAGTTATAGAAGAGTAACTAATCTGTATTTGCAAACCTTACATAGTCATGACTGCAGACTTCAAAGACATAGACATGTTAATTTGGAAAATCAGTATGCAAAGGGATCTTGTAGCACCTCTCAGATGAACTAAAAGAGAAAAATTGGTAGCTTGAGCTTTCGTAGACTTGAACCTACTTCATCCGATGCTTGAGGTGGAGTAGGACCTAAAACTGAACTTATCACCTCATCTCCACACCCACAAAGTTTTGCATTCCTATGGACATTCTCACACAGACTGTGTATATTGGTTTGTCCTTGGACTTTCCATTCTACCCCATGCATCTATGAAAGTCTATGAAAGTCTATGAAAGCTCATGCTACCAGCTTTTTTCTTTTACTCAGTCTCAAAGGTGCTACAAGATCCCTTAGTGTAGTCATGATCGTGCCACTATCGTAAATGCTTCCCCAACCCTACTTTACCAGGTAGCAGCTGACATGAGTGAAGGAGGTCCATCCAGTTGGCGATCAGGGCACCAGAGGATGATGTTTCCCTCTCCTCAGTGGGAAAGGCTGTGACAATCCAAAGCAGGGTCCCTGTTGCAAATCCTTGTTGGATGGTGGGAGTGGGGATGGAAATGTCATCCTTCTGTTTCTCAATTGCCACTTGAATCGACCACTTTCAACTGATCCAGTGGCTGGCTGGTAAAGTAGGTTTGGGGGGAGTCAGGCCAGCAGATTTTACTTAATTCTGCATGGATAACTAAGAAGGTGATTTTGAATTCCAGCCAATATTTTTACACTCCTTTATACTCCACTCCTGATCTGCTTCCACTATGTTCCTGGTAAGTAACACAAAGTGTAGCCCCTTGCTTCCAGGCTCCAACATAAACCACAATCTTCCCTCAGGTAAGTAACATTTGTTGTTGTTAACTGTTGTAAAGACAACTGTAAAGAGTCTTCTTCTTTGGAGGTTTTTAAACAGAGGCTGGATGGCCATCTGTGGGGGATGCTTTGATTTTGAGTTCTTGCATGGCAGAATGGGTTGGACTAGACGGTCTTTGTGGTCTCTTCCAACTCTAGGATTCTATGATTCTATGAACTTTGACTTGTGGCAACCCACTGATATGAAAGGCCTCCAAATCACCCTATTATCAACAGCCCTGCTCAGGTCTTGCAGACTCAGAACTGAGGCTTTCTTGATTCAGTCCATCCATCTGGAGGTCTTTGTCTTTTCCTGCCGCCTTCCACTCCACCAAGCATTGTTGCCTTTTCGAATCAATTGTGTCATCGCATGATGTCTCCAATGTACGGCATCCTCGTTTTAGTCATCTTGGCTTCCAGGGAGAGTTCAGGCTTGATTTCCTCTAGGACCCATTGATTTGTCTTTTTAGCAATCTCTGGCATCCACAGAACTCTTCTCTAGCACCACATTTCTAATGAGTTGCTGTTCTTCTCATCTGCTTTCTTCACTGTCCAGCTTCCATAACCATACATAGAAGTGAGGAATACGATGGCAATGCAAATAGTATGGAAGATTTGAGTTTATTTTCCAAGTGTTTCCCATCATTCCCAACATGGCTGCTGGCCAAGATGGCTGGGGAATTCTGGGAGCGGAAGTTCCAAGGCTAGAAACTGTTTGGTGACTTACACTGGTGTAAGCAGGGCTTCTACCAGTGCATCTACTTTTCAGGGTATGCCTCCTTACACATTTTTATAAGGGTGTGCAACAGATGGTGCCCCAGGTGGACCTGCACCTTCAAGGGTCCCTTGCAAAACCAGCCAGATGGCTGACTTTGCCCTCCATCTTCACCAACCTCCAACTTTTACAACTGCATAGATATTCAGGTCGTTGGTGCAGGTCATTTTTTAATAGTCCCTTCCTCTCCTCAGTGGTTTTTTTGGGTTTGACAAAGGACGTTACCACACTGGCCCTAAAGCAGCGTCATTTCAGCCTCGTTTCAGCCTCGTTTCAGACTTTTTTTCCGTGTGTTCACACGACGTCGCAGCAAACCCCGCCCTTCCCTACCTCATTTCGGCGTCATTTCAGCCTCATTTCAGTCCTTTTGAATTCCGAGAGTTTTAAGGAATACACTCGAGCGGTCGGCACTATGCCGGAATGACGCTGATCTCGGCATAGGTATGAACACGAGATCCTTGTCATGCCGCATTTCCTCGTTTTATGGCTCATGGTTCCTCGCGGTATTCCCCAAGGATTTGAGGAAGCATCTTATGACGTGTACTTCCTGGAGCGGGCAACAAACGGAACGGGTAAACAATGTTCCTCTCTTCAGGGGTTGGGGGGGGAAATCATTATTAGGGATGGCTTTGTAGCCCAGAATTCGGGGGGTTGCGGTAGGGATCTTTCAACTTGTGTGTGGACAGGAGATCCGGGCCCCCGGAGCGGAACCATTCCGGCATCTCACATTCCTCACTGATTCCATTCTAGTGTGGTAATGTTTTCCGCTTGCCGGGCACATTCCGGCATGAGCCCAAAATGGTTCCCAAATGATTCCGACCAGCTTTCTCGCCGCTCTCTTGCTGCAAGTGTGGTAACGTCCACTGCTTATAGCTGGGTGGGAAAAGGAGGAGACTCACTTTCCTGCCCGGCCTGCAGACTCGCCATACCTAGAAAGCAGCCCCTTCCTATGAGCATCTCATATGATACCCTTTCTGAGGTGTCACCTAGTGTGGTCTGCACCCCTGGCACCTAACAATGATACCTCGATTGAGACTCTGACAATCATTCACACCTAGGACTCATTTTTCTGCTGCGTTTGCATCCCCTTGGTCACTTTGCCTGCTCGTTTTCTAAACTATTTCTAAAGGCTCATCTGAAATTTTAACTCACTGTAATTCTAAAATTCAAGGACTGTAGGGAAATTTCTCAGAGGGACAGAATTATTATTTGGGGAGGCGATGCCCTTTTTTTTACTCCCTCTGCGGCTGATGTTGGTGCAACATTGCACCCTGCCAGCTTCTACCTGGGGAAAATGGCATTTTCTTTTCCAGCCTCTGGGAATTTTTTATAATTCAGGAAGGAAAGAATATCTGTGGACATTTGGGAAAGTTCAAAAGTTGATGGGACTGTTTTGCCTGGTAAAGCAGCCGCTGTATTTTTTATTAATGTTTAAGCCCCGAGTGGTGAGATAAGAAGCTTTCAGCATTTGCAAACATGACTGGCTTTTGCCTGGGGAAGGGTGGGAAAATTGGGCAGCGTGCTCCTCTCCTTTTTCCACTCCCAAACCAGGGCTGTAAATTCTTTATGAAAGCATTTTGAGTGTCGCTTTCCCTCCATGGGACGTGTCCCATCTTGTCTGGAAATTGTTCCCGTAGATCAAAGCAAGGACAGGCTTGTTTGCAAAATGGGAAACAACAACAAACAACCACTCTGCCCTTCAGAGCTGCATGTGCATCAGATCATGATAGAGTCTAGCCACTAGACAGCACTGCCTCTGGATGGAATCATGGACTAGAATCCACTTGATGTTTTACACCTGTGTAAGCGGTGTTGTGGTTTGGACAACTTTAGAGACCAGGGTTTGAATCTCAGCATGGACATGCAAAAATCCACTGGGTGATCATGGGCAAGTCACACACTCTCAGCCTCACAGGATGTCAACGCCAAATGCCCTCTGAAGAAACGCGCCAAGAATAACCTGTAAAAGGTTTGCTTTATGGTTGCTATAAATTGGAAACTACTTGAAGGCACACAACAACAAAGTTCCCTTATAGAAGTGGTTGGGCATTTTAGCTGATGCAGGACTCCTCTGGAAGAGAAGGAAAAAGTCTCTGGAAGTATTGAGCATTCCAGGGTCCATACGTCCCCCCAACATTTTAGCTGCATATTCCCAGCTTTGCAGCCAAACTCGAACCTGAGTTTCCCTCCTTTCCCCCTCCTTTGTGTTTTTCCTCATCCCTTCTCTCTAATTATGTATCGCATTTAAACCCATGCAACATTTCAGAAATGGATTTTCACCACCAGTTTGCACAGAGCCTTATTATTATTATACTTTTGTTAAAGTCAAAATGTTGTGCTTTAGCAATGTTGTGCTAATTAACATTAGGAATTTTTGTTCTGGGGCAAACATTCCTCTTTCTTTTGCTTGACCTCTGCTGAATCATGGGACATGATCACACGTGCCCTGTCCCGTGATTATCCCATGATTATCCCATAATTATCCCATGATTATTGCGTGATCGCAGAAAGGACTTTCACACACTTATCGGGACATTGCCCTGTCCAGAAAGCGCAATTGAACGTGATCGTGTGAAATGCTTTCTCGCTAAATCTCGCTGATCTCATGAATGTTCTGTGAATGAAGTGGAATTAGCCCCTCATTTCCCCTAATTTTGTATTATCGGAAGATCCCGGTAATACAATTCCACTTCATCGACGGGACATTCACAGGATCAGCGCAATGTAGTGAAAAGGCCTTTCGTGCGATCACATTCAATTGTACTTTCTGGACGGGATAAAGACGCCCGTACCCATGTGATAAAGTCCTTGGAAACATAGCTGTGTTTTACAGAGCCAGCATGGTGTAGTGGTTTGAGTGTTGGAGTATGATTCTGGAGAAAAGGATTTGATTTCTCACATGGCCATGAAACCCACTGGTTGACCTTGGGCGAGTCACACTCTCTCAGCCTCAGGGGAAGGCAATGGCAAACCTCCTCTGAACAAATCTGGGCAAGAAAACCCCATGATCGGTTCACCTTAGGGTCGCCATGAGTCAGAAACGACTTGAAGGCACACAACAACAACAACATAATATTAATATTATTAATAATAATAATAATAACAACACAGACTGCCAAGTTGTGACAGATTTCATTTTGGAAAATACTGGGTCAATCTAAAATGACCTGGGAAGCAGGGGAAAAAAGGCCTTGGTAATATTGGGAGTTTCTAAGAAAGACATGGAGAAGAAGAAAATGTCATGTGGATCTCCAAAATAAAATTGGCATGTACAGGAACAAAACCTGGGATTTTCAGATAAAAAGGTAAAGGCTTACAAACTGTTTAAGGTAGCACCCTCCTTTCCCTCTCCTTTGTGTTTCCCCTTAAAACATTAAAAGTGGGAGTTCCACATGCAATGCTGTTATGTAGAATATATGTGTGCATTTGGTTGCACATTTCTTTGGAAATGGAAGGCAGTTTTGCTAGGCTTTCCGCCCCCAACATGATTTAGGCTGGAGGCCAGGCAAGCTGGACAGAGATCCTATGGACATTATCACACGGGGAGTCGCGAGGAGAAAGTGGAAATAAACAGGGCACGAACGGAAGTCTTTAATTTACGGGATTTGTCCCGCTCCGCCTCGTCTGATAACTAAATTTGAATTTAAAAGGGGGTTAATTCGAACGAAAACATAAAGTTGAGTTCCTCTCCTTGACTGCATCTGCGCTGCAGAAACAATGCAGTGTGAGGCTGCTTTAACAGCCAGGGCTCAATGCAATGGACACCAATGTTCATCAGTGCAACTTTGCACATCACTGCCACTCTGTTTCTGAAGATGGTTGTTCCACATTGGACCAACATGTCCAATGTAGCTGTGGGAATTTACTAACAAAATTCTGGCAATATTTTGGTGTTGGATGATTTCTTTCTTTGTTGCAGCTTAAGGATGGTATCATTTGGAAAATACATTCCAGGAATATCTTTAGCTCAAGATTATTTGATCCAGGGCTTGTGAGTTATCAAAGGCATTTGAAGGCTCCATATTCAGGGGCTGTGAAGAAAACTTTGACATAGGGTTATATCAGAAGCCTGTAAATTAATTATGACTTCTTTTCTTTAATAATAATAATAATAATAATAATAATAATAATAATAATTTATATTTCCTGCCTCTCCCTGCGGATCGAGGCAGGATTACAACAATAAAAATACAAGAATACAGATACAAAGTATAAAATACACTACCGGTATATAAAAAAACTGGTATCTTTTCTTTAACCATTTGTTATTAGCCATCTCTGTATCCAGAACTTTGCCAGCAATCTATAAATAAATTAATGAAAATGTCTCACATTTAGCTACTTCTTCTTCATCCTTCTCCAATATGTTGTGGATTTTTTCCCCTTTGGGCATGTACTCCAATAGCCACTGTATAACAACATTCAAAATCCACAAAACAGTGATACCTTTATTGGACCAACAAGAATGCACAAAATATTTGTCGCAAGGTTTTGAAGCTGCACTGGCTTCTTCATCAGGCGAAGGTACTAAAAATCATATAGGAGGAAAAAATGATGATGTTACTCACAGGCCTTCATTATGTCAATAGTTTTTTTTTGCCAAATTGCTACTTAGCTATCCAAAGTCTAAATACCCTCGAGGCACCAGATCCTGTCTGAACTTGGAAGCTAAGCAGGGTCAGTCCTGGTAAGTACTTGGATGGGAGACCACCAATGAATACCATGTTGTTGCTGTTGTCTGCCTTCAAATTGTTTCCAAGCTACAGTCAGCCTAAGGCAAACTTATCATGGGTTTTTTTCTTGGCAAGATTTGTTCAGAGGAGGTTTGCCCTGACCTGCCTCTGAGGCTGAGAGAGTGTGACTTGCCCAAGATCACCCAGTGGGTTTTCATGGTCGAGCCTGGATTCGAACCCTGACCTCCAGGAGTTCTAGTCCTACCCTCAAACCACTACAGTGTTATTGTGACTGCTCGGAAATTGTAAATTTTAAAATTATAAATTTTAAATGATGATTTTTAAATGTAGATGGTTTTAGTACGTATGGGTCTTGTTTGTTCTTTTAACTGATGTATGTTTTAACTGATGTTGTGTTCTTAAATGGTGCATATTTGTTGGTCAGTTGTTGTTCCCCACCTCGATCCACGAGGAGAGGTGAGTAAGAAATAAAAATTATTATTATTATTATTATTATTGCACCAATATTTCCAAAGAAGATCATGGCAAAACACCTCTGGGAATTACTTATCTAAAGAAACCCTATGCAATTCATAGGATCACCATAGGTCAACAGGTGACTTGTAGACACACACACACTTAACTATCCATCACTATGTAATATTTATTTTTTTCCTCCTATTCTTGTGCTTTATGTATACATTTTGCAATCAATTTGTAAGTTTCAAAGATATAGCCATGTTAGTCTGTAGAATCAGTATGGACCTTATCACACGGGGCCAAATCCTGACAGAATCCAAAAGGATTCCCGACCTAATACGCATTATTTTTCCGTGTTTACACACGACGTTGCACAGAACCCCGACAGAACCCCGACACAATGCAGCATGATCCGAGTTCTTTTGAATTTCGGTTTCTTCAGGAAGTGCAATTGCATGACGGGAATCATTTCGCTTTTACCGTAAGTATGGTCACCCAATACGTATCGCCAAATACGTATTGGGGAGCATTTCCCCGTAGTGCTGCCTCTCCAAGGGGACCTCCTCGGAGCGCCGCTCCGACGCAGGGCCGGCGCTCCAAGGAGGACCCCTTTGGAGAGCCGGCCCTGCGTCGGATCGGCGCTCCAAGGAGGTCCTCCTTGGAGCGCCGGCCCTGCGTCGGTTCGAGGCTCCGAGGGGGTCCCCCTTGGAGCGCCGGCCCTGCGTCGGGGCTGTCACTCGCCACGGCTGTCACCCTTTCCCAGGTCGTCCTCGGTGCAGCCGGCCCTCCAAGTAGGACCTCCTCGGTGAACGCTGCGGCGGGAGGTCCTCCTCGGAGCGCCGGCCGTGCGGAGGGCCGGCTGCACCGAGGACAACCTGGGAAAGGGTGACAGCCGCGGCGAGTGAGTGACAGCCGCGGCGAGCATAGTGCGCATGTGCAAGAACATCATTGCTTGTTCATGTACGGGATTTCCTCACTAGTGTGTGCACGGCAGATACGTATTTCCTTAAATGCGCGATGATGCTAATTGTGTGTGATAACCATTTGCGTAATGAAGGTTTCTTTGCGGTTTCTTTTCGGGATTTGTCATTTCAGGATTATTATCGCTTTGTGGGCCACATGTGATAAGGTCCTATGTAGAGAGATCTTGGAGCACCTTTGAGACTAACTGAAAGAAAGAAATTGGCAGCATGAGCTTTCAGAGACATCAGTCTACTTCGTCAGTTGCATATTATTATTATTATTATTATTATTATTATTGAAAGGTAATAATACTCTGTAAAATCAATATGTAAAGAGATTTTGTAGCACCTTTGAGACTCACTGAAAGACAGAAGTTGGCAGCATGAGCTTTCTTAGAGTTCAGCCTACTTCCTCAGATGCATTTGGTGGAGTGGAAAGCCAGGGACACACCTATATATATGCCCTTGGTGTGCGAGAATATCAGTCCCACACCATCCAATGCATCTGAGGAAGCAGATTGTAGTTTAGGAAAGTTCATGCTGCCAACTTCTTTCTTTCAGTTAGTCTCAAAGACGCCACTGTACCACTTAATCCGCTGCATTATTCTTTTGTTGGTTGGTTTTAATGCACTTGTGTTTTAAAATTGATCAGTTTAATACTTTTTAAGGGGTGGGTGGGTTAGGGCATTATTGTATTATGGATGTTTTTAATGCTGTAAGCCACCCCGATTGCGTCGCAGAGGGGTGGGATAAAAATACATTTTATTATTATTATTATTATTATTATTATTACAAGATCTCTGTACAGTTTGCAAGTTTGTGTGCCTGGGAGCCTTTTTTTTTTTTTGGTGGTGATAAGAACTTTCACACTCCTTTCCTACAAAATCCAGACCCGACAACACAAGAGTGTCAGTAACTTTTGGGGACGTGTGATGGAGAGCCTGGCTCACCACTTGGTGCTCCAACCAACACTGATGCACTGACACTTTGGATCTCCGAAGGGTGCTCAGACACATTAAGGCGGGTTGGAGAATTCAAGGCAAAGACCCCCTGGACTTGCAGACCATGCAGATCCACACCTTTGAAAGTGCCTCCTTCCTTATCAGAGGTGAGTTGACCCAGAACACTTCTTTTCTGATAAGGCGGATGGATGGCTGCTGCAAATGGACACGTGTGCCAGTGTGTGCTTGCAATTCTTCTTTCGTGTCCGAGAGTTTATATGATCCTTGTGTAGTGTAAATTTCCACATATGGAGATATAGTTGGCCCTTCGTATCCACGGCTTCTTTATCCATGGATTCAACCATCTACAGCTGCAAAATATTGTCTTTTCTTTTTTTTTTAAAATATAAAATCCAAACATTTTGCGAAAAAGTACAATCACATATGTAAAGGAACTTATTTATGCGTGTGTAAGTACTGAACAGGATGCCAACTGAGAACTCTTCAAAAAGAATTAAAAGAAAGGATAATAATAATAATAATAATAATAATCATCATCATCATCATCCCACTTTCACCCCACAATTGAGACACAAAGCAGCTTACAAATTAAAAAGTACAATCACATATATAAGGGAACTTATGCATGTATAAGTACTGAACAGGATGCCAGCTGAGAACTCTTTAAAAAGAATTAAAAGAAAGGAGAAGAAAATAATAATAATAATAATAATAATAATAATAATAATAATAACAATAATACATTTCCCTACTTTCCCCACACAATATATATATATATATAAACTCCATCCTAGGTAGGATAAACCGTTGCAGCTGGTGCTGGGAATTGCAATGTTGTGTGCACTAAGCCAAACCCATTTGATTTCAGGTGCATCCAGGATCATGAGTGCACAATCCACAGCATATGCAACACAGAAAAAGCATTGTGCGCAATTCCTATGTTAGGTTTGAGGGTTTCCATTACTTTAAAATGCCATATTCTATAGTTCTTCCTGTTGCTATAGGGAAAATGTGTGTTTGTGGGTGGGTGAGTGTGTCTGTTTTGCTTGGGGACCAAAGCTGTTTGTTGAATGGAGAACAAGACATTGAAAGCAATAGATTGGCAAGGTAAAGAAGTAAGGTCTTGGATGGAAGATGTACCTGCTTATTCAAAAGAGAACCACGGTTATGTATACAGGGTTTGTCTATCCTTTTATTTTAATTGTTGTAATGTTTTAGTATTTTTAACTGTTAAAAATGTATTGTTTTAAGCACTTTGATCTTTTAAATGGAATTTTTATTCTCTTAATGAATGGTCTGTTTTTAGTATCGTACTAGTTTAATTCTCTTTTAATGACCATTTTTGTATGTTTTTAACTATATTATTGTATTAAAAGCTGTATTAAATCACAAATGCAGAAAGCATTGAAATTAAAATTGTCAGAGAAACTGGAACTCTTTCTGGTGGAGATTTTGATTAAAACTCAAAAATAGAAAAAAGAACATGGAAAGATTGTCTGGTATGTGGGACTGGCAATGAGATTAATCTATGCAAAATTTTGGGAAGAGTCCCCAAATTCCCAAAATGGATGAATGGTGGTGGGAGGGAATAAGATGGAAATTGCAGAGACGGAGAAACTGATGCATCTGATTAGAGGGAGATCTATCAATGGTTCCCAGAAAGAATGGATATTACCTTATTTTCTGGCGTATAAGACTACTTTTTAACCTGCAAAATCTGGGGTTAAAGTGGGGGGGTCGTCTTATACGCCGGGTATAAGGAGGTTCATGGTGGGTTTGCCTTAGTGTCATCATCAGTTGGAAATGACTTGAAGGTGCACAGCAACAACAACAACAGTTTTGGAAGTCATACTCTTCCCAAACTCTATATTTTAACTGGAAAAGTGGGGGGTCGTCTTATACGCCCAGTCGTCTTATACGCCGGAAAATACGCGTATTTATAGAATATGTACAACAGAGGCAGTGGGTTACAATGGTAATAGTTTTCAGTAGTTGATGTTAAAATAGCTAAAGTAAGAATGGCGTGTTATTTGAAAGCTAAGATCACAGTTTGTGGATTAGAAAAGTTAAGGTAGATTTTACCTAATTGCTTAGCCTTGTATGATAAGAGGAAATATGGACAATTAAGTTAACAACTGTGACAGAAGAAAGCTGAAAGTGTTTACTATTAGTATGTTTATTGTGTGTATGTTAGTATATGTTTATTCATGTTTGTTGGTGTAAAGAGTAATCGGATGTTCCCCCCTTTCCCTGCTCTTTTCTGTGTTGGTGCGTATCGATCTTTAACAATAATAAATTTTTAAAAAGAAGAGGGAACTATGCTGAACTGAGCAGACAATGTCAATGGGGAAGAAGCCTTCAGTTTGGATGTGCTCACGTCCCAAAGTAAACACCCAAACAATGGAGTATAATAATGGCACCATCATCATGGAATCTATAAACAAAGCCGTTCCTAAGCTTCGTTCCAGACTGTAATTTAGAAAAAAAGATGGTCATTTGCTGAGATTGCAATGATAGATATTCTTCTACAATAACTTTTCAATCCGGAAATTACATGGTTTCTCCAGAAATCAATCCAAGACATTCTGGCTGAGATCCTATATCAAAGAGATGGTGTGTAATTTTGCACTCACTGAATTATGTGATGGTTGTACGTTTGTGAGTTGCAACGCTGCACAATGGAAGGTATCAACATGACATGCACAACTGCTCAGCTGTGAAAACCAACTGGATGACCCTGGGCAAATCACACTGTCTCGTCCTTAGAGGAAGGCAATGGCAAATCTTTGAATAAAACATGCCAAGAAAACCCTATGAGAGGCTTATCCAAGGACATAACGGGGGGTTGCAGACTGCCAGAAATAGTGTGAATTCAGTCCACTTTTAGGGTTAGGGTTAGTGCTAGGGAATCATGGGAACTGTTATTTTTCTGAGACATTGAGCCTTCTCTGTCAGACAACTCTGATGCCACAATAAAATACAGTTCCCATGGTTCCCTAACTCTAACCCTAACCCTAAAAGTGGACTGAATTCACACTATTTCTGGCAGTCTGCAACCCCCCAACAACAATTTGCAAGAGTAAAGGCCTAAGCAGACTGCCAGAAATAGTGCACATTAAATTGAGGCACTGCCCTGGCTCAGTGCTAGGGAATCATGGGAACTGTATTTTTTTCTGGGACATTGAGCCTTCTCTGTCAGAGAGCTCTGGTGCCACAATAAATTACAGTTCCCATAATTCCCTAGCACTGAGCCAGGGCAGTGCCTCAATTTAATGTGCACTATTTCTGGCAGTCTGTTTAGGCCCTAAGAGAGCAAAGAGTGCTATATTGGTTTGGGTGTTGGACTAGGATTTTGGGAAACCAGGGTTCAAATGCTTACTCAGACATGGAAACTCACTGGGTGATCTTGGAAAGTCACACTCTTTCAGCCTCAGGAAGAGTTTGCTATGGCAAACCTCTCCAGAATGAATCTGGAAAAGAAAACTCTATGACTGGGATTGTATCTACACTGTAGAAATAATGCAGTCTGACAGCACTTTAATTGCCATGGCTCCATCCCACAGAATCCTTGGATTTGTAGTTTTGTAAGGAACTGGCACTCTTTGGCAGAGGAAGAGAAACACC
Organism: Phrynosoma blainvillii; assembly: GCA_026167975.1. Lineage (NCBI taxonomy): Eukaryota > Metazoa > Chordata > Lepidosauria > Squamata > Phrynosomatidae > Phrynosoma > Phrynosoma blainvillii. The sequence goes on along the minus strand of JANUYF010000001.1, from coordinate 452,256,782 downwards.
TTGTAAAACTGTAAATCCTAGGATTCTATAGGACAGAGCTACAGCTCTTCAAGTGGTGTCAAACTCAATGTTGATGCACCCTAGTTTAAATCTGACCTACAGTTCTGGCCAAGAGTTGCCAGGAGTCAGAATCAACTGGAAGGCATCTAGCAGCTGCAACAACAGCTACAACCGGCGCCACAACAATGTGTAATGCACATCTCCTTATGCAATGCACAATGTATACTGCCCATTTCCATGTGCAATGCCCAATGGCGCCACATGAGCAACTCTGCTTCTGCAACCTTCAACTGAATATGGACTTCCACATTGGACAGAAATATCTGACCGGTTCTTTGTCACTAACAGGATGCCAGCCTTTTGTCCCCAGCTTTTTGGGGTGGTCTAGGATGTGTAGAGGAATGGAGGATTGCCCAAACAGCCTTGAAAGACTTAACCACATCACCCATAATATTAGAAACATTTTTTCCTTTCTCGTTCTCTAATGTGATATATGCCATCCTCTGTCAGTGTTGCTCTTCAGCACTCTCCATTGGTCAAACAGGGCAGTCTCTGTGCCAGAGGTTAAATAATAATAATAATAATAATAATAATAATAATAATAATAATAATAATTATTATTATTTGTATCCCGCCTCTCTGTGTAACACAACTGGGGCGGCTTACACGCTAAAACATACATTCCTGTCTCCCCACAACCCTCCCCCAAATGCAATTAAATAATCATATTTTCAAACATACTTTAAACTAAACAACAATACACAACAAGTAACAATACCTTTAAAATAACTGTGAGAGAAGTCAGGGTGTAACAGACACAACATTTTCAGTAGCTGGTTGTCTACTCAGGAAAGGCCTGCTGGAAGAGATTCGTCTTAACAGCTTTTTAAAAAGCTGTTTAAGGAGGTAATGTGATGGATCTCGTTCGGCAGGCCATTGCATAATCTGGGAGCATAAATCAGACATTAGGGATGGGAATACACAAAAACCAGGTTGTGGAACACATCAGTCTTCCTGGGCTTTTTATGTCGGACCTCAGAACAGCGGCTCTTGAACAAAACAACAACAACAACAACACAACGACAAAAGAAGATTGGAAAGAGAGACAGCTGAATTAGGATATATCCACAAACCCATGTCCATCAACAGTGGGTTGAACAGATGGCTTCCAGACACACTGCACATATAACAATGGCTAACACCCCAGACTTGTGAGGTTGCTCTTGGCCAGTGTATCACAACTCCTTTCTGGTTCCCAGCCCACATACACCACATATCCAAAACTCCCTTCGCCATCCATACAGACACCAACCCATCCTGCTTAGACAACATCTTCCTCCTGCCTTTGTTCCTCAACAACCATCCTTAAAGCTGAACTTGTCACCTCATCTCCATACTGGGCCTTCACATCTCTACGCACAACTGCATTCCTATGCCTCTCAATTTTGGTACCAGTTTATGTGCTTCCCAACCAGTGGGGTGGTTATTTATTTTGCTGGGGTGTGTGTTGTTGTTGTTAGAAAGTAGTTTTGATTTTGTTTGGGGTTACTCAATCCTTTCTCATTTTTCGGCCATGAGATTTGTACCAACACATCAGTCACACCTGTCTTCCAAAGAGGCACCTCTCTGTGGGATTCTCCAGCAATATATCCCCTTTCCAGAGCCTATATTGTGGTTTTGTAGTTTAAAATCTCTGCAGCTGGGAAACTGAACCAAGACAGCCAATGTGGAATCCAGTACACAAACAAATGGACACATACATGCATGAGTACAATACATATGCAACTTATGCAACAAAGTGCACCATGTACAGTTAAACCAAACGTTCTGGCACCAGATAGCAATAATGTCACAATTGTGACTAAGCAGCAATCATAAATACAAACCCATTTCCTAGTTTTACTAATCTGTGACTGTATGCTTAACTATACAGAATTCCAGTCATTGCTTTATTTATACTCTGCCTGAGATCCCATGGTAAAGGGTGGGATATAAATACATTCAGCCCTCCACATTTGTGGCTTTGACTTTTGCAGATTCAATTATTTGTGGATTTGGTTAATATGTTATCTCTACAAATCTCTAGGTCCTCCAACAAGACTCTGCCCAAAGTTGACCATGGAGTTGCATTGGAAAACCTAGAGATTTCTAGAGAAAACACTTCTGTAGGCATTTATTAGGTCCTCCGGAGCAATTCTATGGCCATCTTTTGCCAGATGTTGACCATAGAGTTGCTCTGGAGGATGTAGAGATTCTTAGAGAGGTGTTCTCTTAGGTTCAAATTTTTTTTTTTAAAAAAAATTGCAGTTTTTCCACTTTCACAGGGGACCTGTGCTCCTAAAATATGGAGGGCCCACTGTATTTTAATAATACTTATGGAACATACATACATACTCAGCAAACATATCCGGGGGAGCCATGTTAGCTGGGCAGTAAAATATAACCAAAACCCCAAATCCACAAAACAGTGATACCTTTTGCATGACATATTTTTTGTATTTTATTAGCCCCAATAAAGGTATCACTGAGGATCTTGTGGATTTTGGATCCATATATATATTCATAGTATGGCCACAGGCAGGGAGGTTTGCTAAAAGGGACAATAGCCATAACTTGAGGACGTGGGATGAGTTCCAACCTGAGAACATCTTAAGAAAACCCAGGTCAGTTTGCAGCCCAGGACAAAGAAACTGCTCCTTGTAGTGTCCTCCCTTCTTGCTAGCGAACAAGTTCTCTCTTGCCTTGGTGAACTTCCAAAAGAGGCATTCATTCACATAGTTTGAAGATGACACTGAATAACTCATGTGCTCTTCCTCAGTTCAGACCTGTCGTTCTTGACCGGGTCACCTGGCAAGTACAAAAGATGAGCTACTTGTGTAGTTATCCAAGGTATTTCTGCATTACCAACACAACAGAGAAACCCCCTCTGTTCTCAATACAGCAGGCCATTCATGGCTGGATTAAGCAGTACAAAAGACTCTGGCTGCATCTGCACTGCAGAAATAATGCACTTTGACACCACTTCAACTGCCATGGCTCAATGCTTTGGGAACCTGGGATTTGTAGTTTTGTGAGATATTTAGCCTTCTCTGTCAGAGAGCTCACATACTGCAATAATTTACCTATTGGTAAGAGCTGTTTGACTGTGGGAGATGCTCACTCTGAGAGTGGTGGGGTCTCCTTCTTTGGAGCTTTTTGTTCTGTGTCCTAGTCCTAGTCCTAGAGTTAGTGTCACCTGATGTGGTAATTCATGGTGTCCCCCCCCCCCATTGATCTCCTCCCATTTCACACCATGAAGAATTTTTAGTAATGCTTTTTCGCACTAATGTTACTTGTAAACCGTAATTCCCATATACCACTGAATGTACCATAATACTAATAGTTGTGACATAAACAACTAGCAAAATTAAAATTATACCTTCAGATTACAATATCATATGCGCAACCTACATGTCTTTACATATACATAGTGAAGATTTGATTAAAATCTAATGTTTTTAAAGAACATTTAAAAAGAATAGATTTTATTTTTTTTTAAAAAAATCAATTTTTGGAAAAAATTGAATTTAAAATTTTGAAATTTGAAATTTGAAATTTAAAAAATTCTGGGGCTTCTCCTCTCTCCTCCACTGAGCTTCACCCCACTCCCACCATCTCTTAAAGCATTTTAAAGTGAAGCAGATGAATGCCACAGCCCGTTTCTGCCAAAAGGTAGGTGTTTGAGGAGAAGTGGTGCCACCTCCCTATCTTTAGGGTGTCACCTGGTGCAATCCACACACCCCGCACCCCCTAGTGATGGCACTAGTCCTAGTCTCTGGAGCAGCAGAAAACAAGTTTGCTCCTTCTTCCTTATGACACCCTTTCAAATATTTAAACATGGCTATTATGTCACCTCTTAACTTTCTCTTTTCCGAGCCAAACATACCCAGCTCCCCATGCCACCCCCTTATAGGAGGTCCATTAAGACTCCTAGATCTCTTTTGCATGCACTGCTGTCAAATCAATTCCAGGTAGGTTGCAGAAGCAAAGTTTTCCATGCAATGCCATTGTGCACAGATGTCCATGTGCATTTGGTTGGGCACTTTCTGTCTTTCACTGTGATCCTATGGCATACTTACAACGTGTACATCTGCACTCATGTAGTGAAGTGGTGGTCATGCTTCACCACTTTTCTGCTGAATATTGTGAAATCAAGTGTATGTCTGAGTATGCTTGCTGTTTCCAGAATTCTAATGAATGAAGAGGTACAGTGTAGGCAACTGGCAAAGAGTTCCACAACATTCAAGACTATGTAACTGCACATGAAACAGTTACATTGGTAGACCTCTGCTTATGCTGATGTGAGATGACTAAGGTTGTTATGCCATGGTTAATAACCACAACCGCATGTGCAAGGGAATTTGTTGTTGTTAATTGCCTTTGAGTCAACCTCAACTCATGGCAACCCTGTGAACGAGACACCTCCGAGACCCTTATTCTCAATTGTTCTGCTTAGGTCCTGCAAATGCATCCTCACAGACCCTTGATTGAGTCCAACCATCCAGCATGTGTTCTTCCTCTCTTTTTCCTGCCTTCTACCTTTCCCAGAATCATTGTCTTTTCTTATGATGTGGCCAAAGTGTGACAGCCTCAATTTAGGGCCTTTGCAGACTGCCAGAAATAGTGCAAATTGAGTCCACTTTAAGGGTTAGGGTTAGTGCTAGGGAATCATGGGAATTGTTTTTTTCTCTCTGAGACATTGAGCCTTCTCTGTCAGAGAGCTCTGGTGCCACAATAAACTACAGTTCCCATGATTCCCTAACCCTAACCCTAACCCTTAAAGTGGACTCAATTTGCACTATTTCTAGCAGTCTGCAAAGGCCCAAAGTCATCTTGACTTCTGAGGAGTAAAGACTTGATCTATTCTAGGACCCATTTGTTTGTCCTTTTGGCTCTCCATGGTATCCTAAGCACTCTTCTCCAGCAACACATCTCAAATGAATTAATTTTCTTCCTATCCACTTTCTTAACTGTTCATCTCTCACATCCATACATGGTGACATTGGATGATTCTAACTTTAGTTTTCAGTGTTATATTGTTGCACTTTAGGATCTTGTCTAGTTCTTTCATGGCTGCCCTTCCCATTCCTAGTCTTTTTCTGATTTCTTGACTGTCGCCTCCATTCTGATCCAAGGTATGTCTATTTGTCTATTTCAGTTTTCTTGTCATCAAGGATGTCATCAAGGATGGATTAATGTAGATCTTTCATGGTCATTATCCTACCTTAGCACTGTCTTCTTCGACTTTCTTTAGTAATTGTTCCAGATCTTTGTTGTTTTGTGCTACTAGTGTGATGTCATCCTCGTATATTAGGTTATTGATGTTCATTCCTCCTATCTTTATTCTGATGTTATTGATGTTCATTTCTCCTATCTTTATTCCTTCATCTTTTGAGTCTAAACCTTTTCTTTGTATGATATTTTCTGCATACAAATTGAACAAGTAGCGTGATAGAATACAGCCTTGCCTGACCCCTTTGCCAATTGGGATCTTTTTTATATATATATAAAGTTTATTGATTAAAAAGAACATTACAATGACAAGAAAACACAAGACGAAATACAATACATGACAATACACATATACATCAAAGAGAAAAGAAAAAAGAAAATAAGAAAGAAAAAGAAAAAAATACATATATAAACAAATATCCAGATAAGACTCAATATTAACCAACCATTATTAACAGACCAAAATGCAACTCTAACTTACAAAATAAAATTCTGGTATTATTGCCATTCATTCATACCTTATTCCTTATCCATATTATATTGATATTATATCCTGATAGGATTAAAAAAAAAGAAGAAAAGAAAAGAAAAAAAGAAAGAAAGAAAGAAAGAAAGAAAAAAGAAGAAAAATAAAAATATAAGAAATATTTAAAAAGTTAAAGATTAATAATAAGAAATAAAAATGACTTCCTCATTTAGTACATCTTGTCATTTAGCCTGATACATTGACTTCTATATGTGTCATCATTAAAAATAAATTCTGTCATTTGACATATTCAACCTCAACTATATTGTGACTTTTTTTTTTTTACAATAATGAAAATATGGAGTAAGAGGACAAATATGGAGAAAGGAAGAAGCAAATAGTAAAAAAAAAGTAAAGAACAACAACAAAAAAGAACTAACTTAAATACTTCATTTCCTTTCAGTTACACTTACTCTTCTTATATTCCTGACTCTTAACACCAATTCACATTAAAAAAAATAACCCGTCTTAATTTTTCTAAGCCTAAATCATCTAGTCTTCGTTTTAATATCTCTCGAAGCAAGAAACTTATACAAAGGTTCCAAGTCATCCCTAAATGCATCTTGTTTGACTCCTCTAATCATCCCTGTGAGCTTATCCATTTCCATGAGCTCAAACATTTTTAAAGTCCAATCTTGTAATGTTGGAATTTCTTTCTTTTTCCACCTTGCGGCATATAGCAACCTGGCAGCTGAAAGAGAATAAAAAATTAACTTCCCGTATTTTCTATCCAATGTTTCATCAGAGCATATTCCCAGTAAAAATAATTGAGGATCTAATTTAAGATTATAATCTAAAATCTCACCTAAGGCAGATCTTATAATTATCCAAAATGCTTTTGCTTTTTTACATTGCCACCATTGATGATATTACATTGCCACCATTGATGATAGCCAATTGGGATCTTACATGTGCACAACACACCAATAGAACACCCTCCTTGGCTCGGTTGTGCAATGTTGCCATTTAACACAAAGACTGCACAGCACAGTTAATGCATCCCTTCACACGTAGAAAGTTATTCTACCCTGATGGAGAATTACAGCTTTTGCTGCATTTTCAAATAACTGTATCTATATACTGATGTCTCTAATAAGGCCTTCTTGTCTATAATCTAGTTATTCTCACCCTTTCTTGGTTTTGGAAAAAAAGGTTTTATTAAGTTAACTTTACTTTGCATCAAGAGTTTATCTTTTTGTTCTTCAGTCTTTTTCAATCTTTACTTTAAGACAACTTAAATCTGAAGAAACACACTCAGAACGCTCATATCCTGAATTCCGGAGATGAGTTGGTCTTTTCGCAGATGTGACAGCGTATGCACATTGTGGCAGAAATCTCAGTGGGATCATTGATTTTCAAAAGAGCAAAGTGTACTCTTTCTCTCCCCTCCATCACTGTAGTGCGGTGCAGTACGTGCAAATTCTCCCAGTCCCCCACTACCGTGTACCTGACCTTGGTTGCGTCCTCTGAGGATGCGCAAGTCATAAAGGGAGAGGCAATGGGAAAGTGCAGCATTTTCTGCTATGCCTGAGCAAATTACCATGCCAATTCATCAAGACAAACATTTGGGAAACTGCTCTCCTCCTGGGTCTGCACTGATGGCATTCCTCCTTGATGGGTCTGAACTGCAAGCCTTCTCACTCTTTGGGTAATTCTAGGCCATGTGCACAATTCAGAAGTTTGTACAGAATCGGCATCTACTTGAGCAATGAGAAGATTGATTCTGTGAGCAGTTAAATGAACTGCCAAAGAAAAAGGCTGATGGCACTGACACCACGGAGCAGAGTGTTTTGAAACATAAGTCTCAGCACTAATGCGATAATGTCAAAACTTTCACAAAAAATTAACTGGGTAATTTTTCAAATTAATGTTCTTTATTGACTTGTGTGCTGGAATTCCTCTCCACTACCCCTGCAGTTCCCCCCTGCCAGGGCTCCTGTCATTCATGTTGCCTTATTACCCTCTCTGGCTCTGGTATATGGACCTCAATGTGGGCTCTATACTGAACAAATGGCTGTGTTGACTAGTGGTTTTGATGTGGCAAACTATGACCAGTCTTTTGTGGGTTTTTCGGGCTGTGTGGCCATGTTCTAGAAGAGTTTCTAGAAGAGCCCCATAACCATTACTGCACAGCCATGTCAATCTTAGAATGGATTTGGAAAAAGACTGTATACATTCTCTGAAGATGCCAGCCACAGATGCTGGCGAAACGTTAGAAAGAAACTCTTCTAGAACATGGCCACACAGCCCGAAAAACCCACAAAAAACTATGGATGCCGGCCATGAAAGCCTATGACTTCACATTATGACCAGTCTCCTTACCAATTCTTAAATGGAACAGTCAGGTGCAGTTGTAGAAAATCAAATAAGTAAAGATTTAGAGAGTCTGCATGGGGTAGTACTTTGAGAATTGGCCTGTGACTCTGGAGACCAGAGTCTAAATCCCCACTTAGCCATGGAAACCCACTCGGTGACCTTGAGCAATTCACACTCTCTCAGCTTCAGAGGAAGGCAAATCCCTCTGAAAAAATCTTGTCAGGAAAACCCCTTAGGGTTGCTATAACTTGGAAATGACTTGAAGGTACACAGCAACAATTCAGGAGAGAACAAATAATTATTTGTGATGTAATTTCTATCCCTCATTTAATGATATTACTCCAAGGTCTAGCCCTCTGCACCCCTTCTCTTTTTCAATATCAAGTTGATATCAAAAAGGATGTTCGAGGCATGTAGCCAAGGGGGCACCCCAACTGCAGGAAACCAGCCATATCATATTTGCAGATCTGTGGCCATATTTGGAGATCTGGAAGGCTCAGCATGGGGAAGTACAAGAGCACACAGTCAAGGATAGATCAATCAAGATCGGATATTCCTTCACCAATAGGAGTGATGGTGGGTGATAGACGTTGTGTTCACAAGTGAATGAAAAACCAAGAACACTTCCCTCTGGAAGCAGTGCCCCATTGTCCAGGGACATTTGCACTGATTGACCAGATATTCACAAGTTCCCTTCTCATCCTTCTCTCATGGAAACTTCATCTCAATCCCAAAAACTGTCCTGGGACAGGTTTTGCCTTATAAATATGCCTACCCAGGCATCCCCAATTCAGTTTCACTCAAGTAAGCTCTCTGTCAGTATCTTGCTTGACTCCTCAGCATTGCTGGCCACTCCATGATCCACAGGCAGCTGCTGAGCCATTTCATTTCACAGTGTTCCCTGACTGGAGCCTTACTTCTGGAATCAGTACAGTATCACCCTCTGCAATCCCTTCAGTTGCTATCTGCTACCACCTTTTACAGTCAGCCATTTGTATCTGCAGGGGATCTATTCCAGCCCCCCAGCCCCCCGCAAATAAGAAAAAATATGGGACCTCAAGTCCTGTTGTCCCCAATGGAAGGATGACATGCATGTGGCCACTAGTCTGCCTGAGAACAATGGGGCTTGCCATCCTCAGACGCTCAGATCTGTAGATGGAAAGCCCATGGATGGCTAGACCCTATTGTATATCATTAGGTCTTGGCTATGTGCAGGAGTGAGTGCCTCTGTGTGAATGGTGATTCCCCTTGGTTACAAATAAAACTACATTTGGACTTGCACTCTGGAGTTCTGTTTCTCAGAACCGGTATACATAGGCTTGATCCCTGCTCTGAGTTGCCCAAGCACTTTCAGCTGCTGTTATTTGAGCTAATAAAATTCACCTATTAAATATTGATTGTGGGTGCCCTCCCAGGACTCTTGCAATTTGGGTAACAATGAAGTAGATGTATTCTTGGACATTACTTCTTTAACAGAACATTGGGTACCACACTTAGAAATAACAAGGAAAGAATAGGGATAGGTTTCCATAACACTAACATACTAATTTTTTAAAAAAGAGAGCAGTTCAATACATTTCAATGAAAAGAGGCTGGAAGGGTATTTTTCGGAATCCGTTGTGCCTTCTTGCATGGCAGAGGATTGGACAAGATGGCCAATGTGTCCCTTCTGACTCTATGATTGCATGATCTTCCTCCACTGGGGTTAGAGTAGTATATGAGTTGCCTGGTGAGGATGGACATTTCTTACCTTTGCTTAGAGCATTATTACCATGCAGGCTGGGGGATTCTGGGAACTGTTGTCTTTAAAAATGACTTTCCAAAGCTGGACTTTGGACTTTTTTAAAGATGGACAAGTGTGGCATTCAACCGATGTGGCATCTGATGGAGTCTGCTAGTTTTAACTTCGTTTTTCTGCACTAAACTTCTACACCCTCAGGTTTCTTATGTGCAAGAGAAACAGAGAGCAATAATGCTATGCGCATTGCAGCAACTTTCTCCTACATCTCAGAGGGAGTTTACCATTATTTTGTTTGTTGCATAATACATTTTTATTCAATGATTTCAATAACAAAAAAGCTATAAAAAGAACAATTTCCTGGCATAGCTTCTCTAAGCTGATTTACTGAAGTGAGACTATTCCTTCGTCTCTAAATGAAGTCTGCAGAAAACACACTGCAGAAAGCAGCTTACTCCTCCATTATAGAAGGAATGTAAGACGTGCATTTATGTAACAACTTTGTATTAAGTGATATTTGCTCTTTCAGTAAAAAAAGGTCTCACTGAAGACGTGTAAGCAGCACTTGCTAATATAGCTTCTTCTCTTGATTTCACAGGAATTTATCAAACCAGTTACTTCATCTTTTCTAGGGTGCATCTACACTGTAGAAATAATGCAGTTTGACACCACTTTAACTGCCATGGTTTCATCCTACAGAATCCTGGGATTTGTAGTTTTGTGAGGCACCAGCACTCTTTGGTAGAGAAGGCTAAAGACCTTGAAAAACTACAGATCCCAAGATTCCATAGGATGGAACTACCGCACTTAAGGTGGTGTCAAACTACCTTATTTCTACAGTGTAGATGCATTAGCATCTACAGTAAGCAGGGTTCAAGAAAGGAAAAGGCACTAGGGATCACATTGCAAACATACGATGGCTAATGGAGCACAACAGGGAATTTTAAAAGAAAATCAGCATGTGCTTTATAGACTACAGCAAAGTCTTTGACTGCATAGATCATGAAAGCCTATGGCAGGGGTAGGCAACCTAAGGCCCGGGGTCCGGATGCGGCCCCCTGAGGCCTTTGGACCGGCCCCAGGCTGGTCCTGCCGCGGCCCCCCTCTGCCGCTGCCGCCCGCCATTATGATATTGATTATTGTTGTTATTACTTGTTTTTGGGGTTTTCTTGGCAAAATCTCCACAGGGGTTTTGCCATGGCTTTTCTAGGGCTGAGAGAGTGTGCATGCATATTTTTTAATTTTTTAATTTTTTTTAATATATATATATATATATATTAATTTATTTATTTATTTTTGGTGCTTCGGCCCCCCAATTGTCTGAGGGACAGCAACCCGGCCCCCGGCTCAAAAAGGTTGCCTACCCCTGGCCTATGGAATGCCCTTAAATACATGGGAGTGCCAACACATCTGATAGTCCCGATGAGGAATCTGAACTCAGGACAAGAGGCTACTGTCCGGACAGAAGATGGAGAAACAGATTGGTTCCCAATTGGCAAAGGAGTCAGACAAGGCTGCATCCTATCACCTATTCATCTTATATGCAGAACATATTGTAAGGAAAACAGGCTTGGACACAGAAGAAGGAGGAGTGAAAATAGGAGGAAAGAATATCAACAATCTGAGATATGCAGATGACACCAGAATACCAGCAGAAAACCTCACAGACCTGGAACACCTACTAAGGAAGATCAAAGAAGAAAGTGCAAAGGCAGGCTTCATGTTGAACATAAAGAAAACAAAAATAATGACCACTGAGGACCTTCACAAGTTCAATCTAGGCAATGAAGAAATAGAAATAGTAAAAGAATTCCCATACCTGGGATCAAACATTGATAGAAATGGGGACTGCAGTTAGGAAATCAGAAGAAGACTTAGGGGGGTTGCAGACTGCCAGAAATAGTGCAAATTGAGTCCACTTTTAGGGTTAGGGTTAGGGTTAGAGAATCATGTGAACTGTAGTTTATTGTGGTACCAGAGCTCTCTGACAGAGAAGGCTCAATGTCTCAGAAAAAATACAATTCCCATAATTCCCTAGCACTAACCCTAACCCTAAAAGTGGACTCAATTTGCACTATTTCTGGCAGTCTGCATCGCCCCTAAGAAAGGGGAGAAAGAACTAGAAAAGATCCTAAAATGCAAAGACTTACAACTCAGCACAAAAGTTAGAATCATACAAGCCATTGTATTCCCAATTACTATGGATGGATGTGAGAGCTGGACAGTTAAGAAATAGGAAGAAAATCAATGCATTTGAGAGAATGTGGTGCTGGAGAAGAGTGCTGAGGATCCCATGGACAGCCAAAAGGACCAACAAATGAGTCCTAGAACAGATCAAGCCAGAGATATCCCTAGAAGCCAAGGTGACAAGACATACTCTGGACACATCATGAGAAGGGAGGACTCATTGGAAAAGACAATAATGTTGGGGAAGGTGGAGGGAAGTCGGAAGAGAGGAAGGCCACATGCCAGATGGATGGACTCTATGAAGGAGGTCATGGGGATTAAGGGGTTGCAGGATTTAAGCAGAGCAGTGGAGGACAGAGGGTCTCTTGGAGATGTGTCATCCATAGGGTCGCCATGAGTCGAGATCGACTTGAGGGCAGTTAACAACAACAAAAGATGCACCCATATTCTTTCTGTTTGAAAGAACCAATTGGTACATGGTACATGGTGTTATTATTAGAGCTTAGAAAAGTTATATTTTTGACTACATCTCCCAGAGTCCCCCAGCCAGAAATGTCATAGTTCTTGGCTTCATCAACTGATGTATTTTACCCTAATCAAGGGAAGTAACCAAGCCACTCAAATCATCCAGGCTGTAGTATATCTGATTTTATGTATGAGTCTGATAGAGAAGAAAGCTGATAGGAAGAGAATCAACTCATTTGAAATGTAGTGCTAGAGGAATGTTTTGTGGTTACAATGAACTGCTTAAAAGACCAATAAAAGGTTTAGAGCAGATAAGGCCTGAACTCTCACTTGAAGCCAACAGGACAGCTTTTCGACAGTGGAAGTCACTCCCTTGGAGAGTGGTGAAGCCCCCTTCTTTGGAGGTTTTTAAACATTGTCTGGATGGTCATCTGTTGGAAGTGCTCAGATTGTGTCTTCCTGCATGGCAGGGAGTTGGACTGGGTGGCCCTTGGGGTCTATTCCAATGCTACGATTATATGAGGACTAAACTGTGGCTGTTGTACTTTGGACATATCTCAAGACAAAATGACTCATTGGAGAAGACGATAATGCTTGTTAATGTCTGCTGGAAGGCAGTAGGAGAAGGGGGAGACTGTACTATAGTTGGATTGATTTGGTGGAAGAAGCCACACTTGCCCCGAGTTTGCAAGACCAGGGCTGTGGATCAACAGAGCTCTTGGAGATCTCATTCATAAGGTCACCATGTCGAAGTTGACTTGATGGCAAACAATTACAAAATCTAAACTACTTGGCTCAGACCTCACCTGGAGTCCTATATCTAGCTCTGCCCCCTAGGAAGGACATACAGATTCACATAAAAGAGGGATGTGTGAACCCTCCCGCACATCCCTATAGTGAAGTGGTTCTCAGTTTTTTGTCCTCCAGACCTTTTGGACTTCAGCTCCCAGAAGTCCTAACTAGTATGGCCAATGCTAAGGGATTCTGTGGGCTGAAGTCCCAAATTCTTGGATGAGCAGAGTTTGATAACCATTCTGTGTAGTGAACCAAGCAGGCAATGAATTAGTTCCATGATAATAAGAGCTCTACTGCCATCTCCTGGTCCTTAGATCCCAGGATACACTGACAACCAGTTTTTGGAATCAAATAGAACTTTTGGAAAATCCAAAGATAATGTTTCGGTAAGAAGTTGGGGGAACCTTAACTCATTGTCACTCTTTTGTGCTTGTCCACCGCAACTATTTTCCTTCTCTACTCCTGTGCTGCCCCCTGATTTCCCCTCACCCCTTCTTTGGGCTTTTTGCTACAGCAATTCCAGTTAATCAGGATCCCATTGTGACTATGATAACAGCAAGGCATATTCTTGGTGTGTGTCTGTTCTCAGGAGGTTCATAAAGAAAGCATTACAAGGAATGAAGAGGCAAAAGAAGAATCAGTGGCAAGTTCAGGACTCTCATACTCAGACCCACTCATTGAAGCTATCGACCAAACTAGGAAGGATCCAGAACAAAGAAGAGAGAAACCAGAATATTGCTTGCTTAGACTACAAATCCCAGAATTGAAGCTTGGAGGATTTTTATAGGAGCTGGTGTCCAAACAAGCAATTTTGCCAGGTTCTAGGAGACACAATCTGCTGAGACCTTTGGAAGATTCCAGTGGATCTTGACAGAAGATGCCCTAAGATTCTTCTCTAATCCCCCTTCATTCTTCATCAGCCACAAAGTCCTATCATGGTAACACAGGCTGGTGACAGGGGGGCTACAGAAGACTCCTACATGTGGGACTATTTCATTGCATGCAACTATGTAAGATAGGGGTAGGCAACCTTTCCCCTTTAAGGGCCGAGGGACTTCAGCTCCCAGAATCCCAGGAGCTACTGGCCAACATGGGACTATTGGCCAACATGGCTGAGGCTTCTGGGAGCTGAAGTCCCTCGGCCCTTAAAGGGGAAAGGTTGCCTACCCCTGATGTAAGATCTTAACCATGGCATGATTTCTTATAGGAGGCACATAAAGACTGTATGAAAAAATTGGACCTTATCACATGAGGCTAGAAGAGTGGAATTTTAACAGGATAAAAGCTCTTTGGCCAGTATTTATCAAACGACGTCATATCCGTCCTGCTGCTGCCTTATATCCCACCTGTTACTGTAGTGCACCTTTTAATTGACAGGCAGAACCCATGAATCTCAATCTCACTGCTATTCTATTTCTGCCTGTGTGTGATAGGTCCCTTCTGCTGCAGTTCCACTTCTCAGGCAGTCATGTGATAGGGTGGATAACGCTCTGCAATGCAACCGTATCCTAAAATTTCTGCATTCCTGTATTAGAAAGAGTATCTGCACTATGTGTTTCCAGGCTTTTTTTTTCTTTGAGCTCCAGGTGCATTGATTTCATAGAATCATAGAATCATAGAGTTGGAAGAGACCACAAGGGCCATCCAGTCCAACCCCCTGCCATGCAGGAACTCCCAATCAAAGCATCCCTGACAGATGGCCATCCAGCCTCTGCTTAAAGACCTCCAAGGAAGGAGACTCCACTACTCTCCGAGGGAGTGTGTTCCACTGTTGAACCGCCCTTACTGTTAAGAAGTTTCCCCTAATGTTGAGGTGGAATCTCTTTTCCTGGAGCTAACATCCATTGTTTCGGGTCCTAGCCTCTGGAGCAGCAGCAAACAAGCTTGTTCCCTCCTCGATATGACATCCCTTCAAATATTTAAACACGGCTATCATATCACCTCTCAGTCTTCTCTTCTCCAGGCTAAACATCCCCAGCTCCCTAAGTCGTTCCTCATAGGGCTTGCTTTCCAGACCCTTCACCATTTTAGTTGCCCTCCTTTGGACACGCTCCAGTTTCTCCACATCCTTTTTGAATTGTGGTGCCCAGAACTGGACACAGTATTATTCCAGGTAGGGCCTGACCAAAGCAGAATATAGTGGCACTATTACTTCTCTTGATCTAGACACTATACTTCTACTGATGCAGCCTAAAATTGCATTGGCCTTTTTAGCTGCTGCATCGCACTGTTGACTCATGTTCAACTTGTGGTCCACCTGGACTCCTAGATCCCTTTCACACGTAGTCTCATTCAGCCAGGTGTCCCCCATCGTATATCTGTGCTTTTCGTTTTTCCGCCCAAAGTGCAGTACCTTACATTTCTATGTGTTGAATTTCATTTTGTTAGCTTTGGCCCAGCTTTCTAGTCTGTTCAAATCATTTTGAATTTTGATCCTGTCCTCTGGGGTATTAGCTACTCCTCCTAATTTGATGTCGTCTGCAAATTTGATAACAATGCCCCCAATACCGTCATCCAAGTCATTGATAAAGATGTTGAATAGCACTGGGCCCAGGACAGAGCCCTGTGGCACCCCACTGGCCACTTCTTTCCAGGTTGAAAAGGAGCCATTGTTGAGCACCCTTTGGGTTCGACCAGTCAACCAATTACAAATTCATGTAACAGTTACTTTGTCTAGCCCACATTTTACCAGCTTGTTTGCAAGAATGTCATGGGGAATCTTGTCAAAGGCCTTACTGAAATCAAGATATACTATATCCACAGCATTCCCTTCATCTACCAAGCTGGTAATTTTATCAAATAATAATAATAATAATAATAATAATAATAATTTATATCCCGCCCATTGGTAATCCAATCAGGGCAGCTTATGAGCTTAAAACATACAATCCACAGTAAAAACATATAATACAACATACCCCCCTCCCCCCTTAAAACAATATTAAATCAATGACAGTTTCAAACAACAATTCAATTTAAAATCCCAATACAGAAAATAAATCCAATAAAAAAGCCTGGTTTGACAATCCTCTCCATCTAATCGATGGGGCCACGTGAGGATCATCATTGGTGTGGCTGTTTATATCCGAGGCGGGGATAACTAGTCTGGAAAGGCCTGCCGGAAGAGATCCATCTTGACAGCCTTTTTAAAGCTGTCTAAAGATGTTAATAGACGGATCTCATCCGGCAGGTCGTTCCAGAACCTGCCTTGGAAAGAGATCAGATTTGTATGGCATGACCTGTTTCTCTGAAACCCATGTTGACTTTTTGTGATTATGAAATTAGCTTCCAGCTGTTCACAGACTCTCTGTTTAATGATCTGCTCCAGAATCTTTCCAGGTATTGATATCAGACTAACTGGACGATAATTGTTGGGATCCTCTTTTTTCCCCTTTTTGAAGATGGGGACAACATTTGCCCTCCTCCAGTCCGCTGGGACTTCTCCTCCAAGGGATCACCATGGAGCCAACTGCTTCCTGAAGCCAGCTGTTGTGTGAATGTGCACACAGCAGCCAGCATCAGGAATCTGTTGGCGGCTGCAATTGCTGCTCCTCACCCTTCCCAAAGCTTAAAACTGCTGTGTGCACGTTCATATAGCAGAGGAAAAGAAAAAGTAGTTTAAACAATTTAGGTAGGCAGATTTTATTGCAGGATTTTTTAAAAAAGAAATTGTTGAAGACATAAGTAGAGACATGAAGAGATAGGGGAGGAAAGAAAAAAGGATGGAAGAAAAGAAAGAAGAGAGGAAAAGAGGAACAGAAGGGTTAGGTATGTGAGAGAAGGTATAGAGAAAGAGAAAGAACGGGAGAGGTGAGAAGTAAGAGGGTTGTAAGAGGTTAAGTGAGAGACCAAAAGGAAGGAATGATCAGAAGTGAGGGAGAAAAACACAAAGTGAAAAGGAGAGGAAGCAAAGGAAAGGAGAGATGAAGAGAAGAAATGAGACTAAGGTAGGGAAAAGAAAGGAAGAAGTAAGAGAAAAGGAGGAAAAGAAAGAAAAAATTACAGGGAAGAGCTGGGAAAGGAGTAAAGATGGAAGGAAAGAGAGAAGAAAAAGAAAGGTGAAAGGAGTTCAGGGAATTAAAGAAAAAAGTGAGAGAGATAAATGGATTTGACACATGACAAGAGATGAAGTTGAGAAAGAAGATGAAATAATGAAGGATGTAATATGTGTAAAGTAATGTAATATAAAAATGTATTGAATGTAATTGTTGAATAAAGGATATTTAGAAAAACAAAAAAAGAAAAAAAGAAAAAAAGGAAGCTGTTGACAGCTGCAGTTGCTGCACTTTACCTCTCCCAAAGCTTAAAACTTCTTTTTTTAAATTGATTATATATATATATATATATATATATACACATTATATACATTCCTTAATCATGAGTATATACTCAATCTATACAAAATATTAACAAATATAAACTTCCATAGTTCTTCCAAAGTAAGTATGCTACCTCATTCATTAAACAAATCTCAAATTAACACATTTTAATATTTAAACACACTTGTATTAATATCTATATTCATCTTAATTCCACTTTAATGCATTCTATTTTTATAATCCTTTCTATTCTTATCTTACATTACCTCACCTCTTAATTCCATATTTCTTTTATGTATTTCTCTATTGGAACCCACTCCGTCTCTAATTCCTCAGAGTCTTTATTATTCAAAATTCTAGTCAATTGATCCATCTCTTTCATTTCTATCACTTTTAAAATCCATTCATCATTGGTTGGTATTTCTTCTTTTTTCCATTTGTGTGCTAATTGTAATCTTGCCGCTGATACCATATATAAAATAGGTCTCCAATACCTTCTTTCTATTATCGGATCTATTTTATTTGTCATATTCAATAGGTAAAACTCAGGTTGCAATTCAAATTTAGTGTTAAAAATATTTTGCATTGTCTTATGTAATTTTCCCCAGAATTTTTTTTATTTTGGGACATCGCCACCACACATGCATCCATGTTCCCACATTTTGTTTACACTTCCAACATAAATTTGTATTTGTATTATTTATTTTTGCTATTCTTGCCAGAGTCAGATACCATCTATGTTCCATCTTCCAATGATTTTCTCTTAAGTCTTGTGCTTTTGTAAATTTACTTGTTTTTTTCCCAACATTCCAGATTAATTGTTCTTCCCAAGTCAGTAGCCCATTTTATCATATTTTCCAATATTATTTCAGATTCTTGTTTTCTTTCCAATAACAGTTTATAAAATTTGCTTACTCTTCTATTTCTACTGCTTTCTTGAAATACTTTATCCAAATCCATCATTTCTTTTTCAATCCCCTGTTGTTTTACATCTAATTTAAATCTTTCTAATAATTGAAAGTGTAATAACCAATGCATTTTTGGATCCAATTGCTTCAGTTCATCTAATGTTTTTAGTTTCCATCCTTCATTTTGCTCCTTCTTTAATATGTCCTTATATTTTAGCCTTTTAGCCATTTTTTAACTGGTGTCCATTGACCATAAAATGCCTCATGTGGTGAAATCCACAGTGGTATTTTTTTTGATATATATCTTTTTTAATCTCCAGCCAAGTCTTTAAAAGGGATCTTCTGATTATATGGTGGTTAAAATCATTGTGTATTTTTGCCTTGTCGTATCCTAAATAGCCATGCCAACAAAATCTGTTATTAAAACCTTCTATTTTCAAGCTTCCTGTATTTTCCAATTTTATCCAATCCGTTATCCAACCTAATACATTTGCTTTGTGATATACTTCTAAATCTGGAAGATTTTTCCCTCCATCTTCTTTCCTTCTAGTTAGCATTTTCCAACATACTCTTAGCCTTTTATTGTTCCAAGTAAAATCTCTAATATCACGATTCCATTCTTTAAACACTTTTTTGTTATGAATTATCGGTATGTACTGAAAGAGAAAATTCATTTTTGGTAGGATCATCATTTTAATAGTCTCAATTCTTCCCATCAATGAGAGATTTAATTTATTCCACTTTATTAAGTCTTTTTAAATCTCTTCACATTTTATTTTGTAATTATTTTCAAAAAGGTCTGTATTTCTTTTGGAAATCCATATTCCTAAGTACTTCACTTTATTTTGTATATTACATCCAGTTATTTCTTGTAATTCCTTTTCTTCTTCTCTGCCCATGTTTTTGGTAATTATAACTGATTTCTCCAAATTTATTTTAAATCCAGATACCTGACTATAATCTTTTAGTATTTGGAAGAGATCTCTTATTTGATGTATAGGGTCTTCTAATATTATCACTAAGTCATCCACAAAAGCCTGTAGTTTATATTCTTTGCTTTGAATTTTTAACCCTTGGACCTTCTTATTTTCTCTTATTTGTTTTAGAAGGATTTCCAAAATCGTAATAAAAAGAAGAGGAGATATTGGACACCCTTGTCGTGTTCCTTTTGTTATTTCTATTTTTCCTATATTTGATCCATTTAGCACCAAGGTCGCCAAAGCTTAACACTTCTGGGTGCACATTTATATAGCAGCCAGCTTCAGGAAGTGGTTGGCTCAGTGGCAATTGCTTATCCCTCCCCCCTTCTTCCTGGAACAGATCATATAACCATGAATTGCCAAAGCACTATCATGGTGATAAGAGGAGGGATCAAAGTGTGATAAGAAATTATGCCAAACCAGTATGTTCCCATTCTTAAACTAGCACAATTGTGGTGGGACAGCAGACTGGTTTGATCTCTCAACTACTTCAGTTACTTTCTGAATAAACACCTTTGGAATGCAAATTTATAAACCGGTTTTAAGCAAATTTAATAGCCAGAATCCTGTCATTGTCCTAAACGTGAGTGAGTTCTCCTATGGAAACAGCTGGGCTTTTTTGTCCAATGAAAAGCATGTGAATTCAGTTCAAGACATCAGAAACAGAGTTGCATAGGTTGTCCAACTTTGCACACAGGCACAGTATGTATGGATGTGCATTATGCATTCAAATTAATGTGTTGCACATGGATTCATATTGCACATGGAGGTCCATAACTATTTCAAGAAAATTCCTGGGTTTTGTCCATTTTGCATGGAATTTGGCATATATTTTTTTTTAAGGACTGTAGAAGCTGCTAATCAAACCTTTGCTTCATTGAAACCATAAGCGAAATCATCATCAGTCTAGAAAACACTGGTTCAGTTTCTACGCATTTACATAAATTAGAAAAAAGACCTGTCACTTATCTGTCAATGACAGCACGAGAAGCAAAGATTGATAGTGTAGGTGCCAGATACAAGGAACACATGCCATAGATTTTGAGGAAACAGTGCCCAAGATCCTGCATTAGGAAGCATAGCTGCAGTGATGGAGCTCTGTTGTCATAGTGACATTTCCCAATGCTAGCCCCAAAACCTAAATTTTAAGCAATGCAGCTCTGCCAATAAAAGAATTTCTGAGGATATAAAGGGCTTCCAGCCCTCTCCCAACAGTGAAGTGCTTTATGACAGGGAGCTGCAATAAGACCTTGCAGGGATGTGCAGCTCTCAAAACAGGAGTTTCCAAGCTGCTGGAGGGCAGGAAAGTGAGCAAGGCTCACTTTCCTGTTGCAGCTGGCTGTTACATTGTGCCCTGCTACTAGGAAAGAGCAGGATACATCATCATTCACTACCCTGCTTTCCAGCAGCTCAGAAATTCCTCTGTTTGGGGGCTGCATGGTTTCTAAGCTACATTTTGGAGGGGACATTCAGTCATTGCTATGGTGCAATGACTGTAAAAGTGAATTTATATCATTATGGCATCATGCGTCTGACTTATGACATCATAATGACTGAACAGGATGCCAGCTATTCTAAACCAAATGTAAAATGCACAATTGCCATGTGGAATGACCATCTGCATGTGCAGTGTACCAGGTGCAATGCACAATGGCAACACAAGTGCAATGGCAACTTTGCTTCTTCAGCTTTCAACTGAATACAGAGATTACACCATGGCTAAAAGAGTACTTCATTTGTGTAAAGAAATGTACGCATAGGTAAGTCGCCAACAGGATGCCAGCCAACATTTACAGAAGCTAAAACCCTACCAAGAGGACATCTCTCTCGGAATTTTCTAGGTCTTTCAGCATGACTCTATGGTCAAGTTCCAGCAGAAGCATACCATGGAGTCACCATGGAGGACCTGGAAAGTGTCTAGCTATTTGTCACTAGAATTGTTTTATCACAGTCTGTGAATTTAAATATAAAATGAGTAAAAGCTCAGCACAGAAGACAACTGAATCACAACAAAGATGTGTATTGAGCTGAATTGATCCTAAGAGTACTGGTGGTAGGTGAGAGGATTGTTGCTTTTGCCATTCTGGAGGGTGGCAAGGCATCTTCTGCTGGTGTAAAGGTCTGCTGTCTCCTCTGGGGTGGTGAAGCCATAGCTCCAGCTGGTCTGGCAACAGAGGGGAAGAAAGAATAAAAGGAAAAGACTGAACAGAGGCCAGGGAGCGGTCACTTGGGCTGCTTCCACATTGCAGAAATAAAGCAGTTTGACATCATTTTAACTTTCACTTAATGCTATGGAATACTGGGATTTGTAGTTTGGTGGGGCACTACAGCTCTCTGACAAGGCTAAATATCTCACAAAACTACAAATCCCAGAATTCCACAGCATTGAGCCATGGAAGTTAAAGTGGTGTCAAACTGCGTTATTTGTGCAGTGTGGCAACAGCCTTGGATTCCTTCAACCTTCCTTCCTTCATCTGATCTGTCCCTTTTCTTAGGAAGAACTCTATATTACCCAGGAGCAAAGGCAGCTCACAGATTTAGAAGAGGGGTGGTGCCCTGCCACGACTTCTGTCCAAGCAAGTGCCCATGTCTGGGTTCAGTTCTGTTAAAAAAGAGAGAGAGAGAGAGCGTGTATTCAGGGTGGAGGGAAGAGCTTATAGAGGGGAAATGGCAAGTGATCATTTTTGAACTCAGAAAATGTACCCTGAATACATAAATATCTGAATATCCCCCCCTCAAACTGGCAGCCCAAACGAGGCCTTAGTGGGGTGAAATTCTGAACAATCTAGAGGCACTGATCATGGTGCGAGGAGAAATGGTGGTAGATGAAAGATTAGGCATTCTCATTCTAGGGATAGAAATCCTTGACTATTTCCCAGCCTTGGAAGAAGACATATATTCCTCTTTTCGAATGTCCCAAAGTATTGCAGAGGAATTATTTTGCATAAGAAACCTATTTTCTAGCACATGGCTTTTCTACACAGAATAACTGCGCAAGATTCTTACTGATGATCTATTATTCTTCCCATCAGGGTTTCCAAACTGTTGGGAAACCAATTTTGCAACCTGGAAACAAATCATAATGAATATTCGTTCCATCTCTACCTCATTCTACAAATTGGGTTTTTGTTGTTTTTTTTTTTTTAACCTGAAAGGGGCCACAACTTTGGACTCTGCTTTTGTTTTATTTCTAACATCCTTCTCCCACATATGAAGCCATAACTCAGGGGATGGAGAAAGTTCAGCCCTTGGGTCTAACATACCCTGAATCCCACTTTCTTGCCATCTGAGCCCCACACCATGCGCCAAAAATGGGTCAGACTGGCCACCTGGGGTACCAGAAAACCTCCTTCCATATCTGTTACCCTCCTTGCAGCTATTGCCCGCCTAGATGTTCACCATCTCAGATGGGAATGTTATTTATTTATAACATGCCACCTTTCTCCTAATATTTCTCCCACCCAAATGTTGTAGGCCTATGTTGTAGGTTAAAGCAGAATAGATAAAACAATCTGTAGTAAGAAATATTGTTAAAGCATTTTGTTGTTGGTTTTTGTGGGTTTTTTGGGCTGTGAGGTCACGTTCTAGAAGAATGTATTCCTGACGTTTTGCCTGCCTCTGTGGCTGGCATCTTCAGAGAATGGTGGCATGGAGGTGTGTGGGGTATATACACTGTGTGACCCTTGGTTGAGTATATATACCCTCCACACCTCCATGCCACCATTCTCTGAAGATGCCAGCCACAGATGTAGGCAAAACGTCAGGAATACATTCTTCTAGAACATGGCCTCACAGCCTGAAAAACCCACAAAAACCTATGGATGCTGGCTGTGAAAGCCTTCGACTTCACATTTTGTTGTTGTTGTTGTGTGCCTTCAAGTTGTTTCTTACTTATGTGTGTATCCACACTGCAGAATTAAAGCAATTTGACACCACTTGAACTATCATGGCTCCATCCTGTGGAATCCTGGAATCTGTAGTTTAGTGAGGTATTCATCCTGCTCTGTCAGAGTACTCTGGTTATCTCACCAAAACAAAAAACAAAAACAAAACAAAAAAAACCAAAAAAAAAACCCCAGGATTCTGTAGGATAGAGTCATAGCAGTTAACGTGGTGTCAAACTGCTTTCATTCTGCAGCATGGATCTACCCATGGTGACCCTATCATGAGGTTTTCTGGTCAAGATTGTCCAGAGGGGGTTTGTCTTTGCCTTTTTGTGAGGCTGAGAGAACTTGACTTGCCCAAGTGGGTTCCCTGGCTGAGTGAGGATTCGAACCCTGGTCTCCAGAGTCATAATACAATGCTCCAGAGTCGTAATCCAATGCACAATCCACACTCATTAAAACAAAGCATAAGTACAGTGGCAGAATGGTATGCTCAACTGGTGCTAAAGGGGATCTTAAGTGTGGCAATGATACTTACAAGCGATTACTCATACAGTGATTGGACCGACAAATCTTCTAAGGTGGTGGCAGGCTGAGTTGTACTATAAGGGACAGGCTCTTGGCTTCTGCCACTTTCACCGGCAGGGGCTTCCTTTCTTTCCGGTAGTTCTCCCCACTTTTTGATGACATAGGTCACCAAATCAGCAACTGCCTCTTGAAGATCTTGGTTGGGCCTTTGTTGAAGCTTCTCAAGCGCTGAAATAAAAGACAAGGATTACACCGTAGCTCTGTGCTTCAACCATGGAAGATGGTGGCTGAGAAGCTGAGCTGACGTAGCAGTCCTAGGTTTTCGCTTTAATTTAAAAAGGAGGTATCCACAGAATTGGACCTTTACACCCACAAAGGGTTAAGTACATTGGATTGCGCCTTAGAATAAAACCTGGATCAGGTTGACTACTCCACTGGTTTCAAAGCAATCGGCCTCCGCGGCTCTTCAAGTAGCATAAGAAAAATATATCAGATGTTTTATCATCAAAAGTGGCACGCTAATATCTCTTACACAAGAAATTGTTTAATAGTAAATAATAATAGTCATTGTTTAATAGTATTTTAAGGGGTGGGTGGGATTGTGGGACATGAAATGTATATTTTAATGTTGTAAGCCACCCCAGTTGCGTTACGCAGAGGGGTGGGATAAAAATAATTTATTATTATTATTATTATTATTATTATTATTATTATTATTATTATCTTTTTATGAATTCCACACTATAAGAGTTTTTACAAAGAGTTTTTAAACTTTTACATGTGAATATGTAATGTTTTTGACTTTTTGAAATTGCTTAATTATTTTTTAAACTTTGCATCTTTGATGCTTTGTATTGTTTTAACTTGGATTGTTTTGAATTTTGTTAGCCACCTTGAGTTCTTGTACCGGGAGGAAAGTGGGATAACAACAACAACAGCAGCAGCAATAACAACAACATTAATTGAGTATGAAAGAGCTATTTTGTAAGCAAGAGCCCTCTGTTGACAGCATATACAGACAGATATAGCTACATCGTCCAATTTATCGTTATAACCACACTGTTTGGTAGGTTAGGCCGAGAAATCGTGACTGCCCCAATGACATGCTGTCGGGTATAATGGTCATGTGGGGATCTGAACCTTCTGTCCAAATCTGATGTTTTGTCCACTGCATCACACTGCCAAACCCAGCAACCTGACCATGGCTTAATTCTGGATAACGTTCTGCAACGCAATTTTATCCTAAAACTTATGCATTCATGGGCTGATCCTGGGAGCGATGGATCCAACGCTCCCAGGATCAGCCCACGAAAGAGCCCCGACTGCGGCTCCAAGTGCCCCTCTTTCGAGGGAGGCAAAGCGCCTTCCTTGGAGCTGCAGTCGGGGCTCTTTTGTGGGCTGATCCTGGGAGCAATGGATCCAACGCTCCCAGGGTCAGCCCAGCAAACAGGAGGGCTCCGAGAGGCCCAGCCCAACCGCGGGGGTCCTCCAGGGCGCCATTTTGGATTCCAAAATGGCGCCCCAGAGTCTTGTGCGACCTTTCCTGCGATGGGAAAGGTCTTGCGAGACTCCAGGGGCACCATTTTGTAATCCAAAATGGCGTCCTGGAGGATGCCGCGGCCGCGAAAGCAGTGGCGGCAGCGGCGGCAGGACCGGGCAGGGGCCGGTCTGAAGGCTTCTGCGGGCCGCACCCGGCCTGCGGCCCTTAGGTTGCCGACCCCTGCTCTAGCCTATGCTATCCTGGGATTTGTAGTTTGTTGTGGCACGTGAGCTTTCTGACAGAGAAGGCTAAATATCTATTTGTCTTATAAAAGAGCTTTCTGCCCGAGGAAGGTTTTTATGGCCATGCATCTGCACTGCAGAATTATTGCAGTTTGACCCTGCTTTAACTGTTGTGGCTCCATCCTACGGAATCCTGGCATTTGTAGTTTTTTAATATATAATTGTATCAGGGAGGCTTTTATACGGGGTATGTGCACTTTATTATGTTTTTAACTTTTGTATATTTATGTAATTTTATACTGTTTTAGCTAATTGATTTTAATTGTCTTTTAAGTTTTTACTGTAAAGTTTTTGGATGGTTTTATTTACATTTATTGAGTCCTCTGGGAGAAAGGCTTTTGTTGTGACAGCAGAGCTCTCTGACAGAGAAGGCTAAATATATTGCAAAACTACAAATCTCAGAATTCCATAGCATGAAGTCATGAGAGTTAAAGTGGGGTCAAACTGTATTATTTCTGCAATGCAGATGTAGCCAAAGAATCTTTATGTCTCAGTCACAAAGAAGGATAAACTCTGTGTCTATATTTCCAGCAAATCTCTCTTTGCAAAGTTAGAACCCAGTAGGATAAATACATGAAAAACAGTGTTTCACTCGGTCTAGCAAATGGAGCTGCTGTATAGTTATATACAGGTGCAGCTTTGGAGAAAATTCCTTTTTAAAAGTAATCTACAAAACCCTGGAGAAAATTCCTTTTTAAAAGTAATCTACAAAACCCAGACTTGCCCAGTTGGCCAATTCAGAGGCTTGAAGATTTATTTATTTTTTTAAAAAAGAAACTTTTCCAAGCACTGTACACATGCATCTTTGAAAATCACTTTACCTTTCAGCAGAAGCTGCCAAGTTGCTTCATCTAGATCCGTGACCTGCATGCTTTCCAGAATAACTCCTAAGGAGAAAGAGGTTAAGCAAGGAAAAAGTCAGGTCATCAAGCAAACCTCCCTAGGAAATTTTTAAGGAAGGAGGACCCCCTTGGCGTTGACAGGCAGGTTGTTATTTTAAGTACTTGCTGGTGGTGGTGGTGTGTGCCTTCAATTAGTTTCCAACTTGAGGCTGTTGTTACAAAACTATTTAAAAACAATGTGAAGTTGAAGGCTTTCACGGCTAGCATCCATAGTTTTTTGTGGGTTTTTCAGGCTATGTGGCTGTGTTCTGGAAGAATTTATCCCTGATGTTTTGCCTTCATCTGTGGCTGGCATCTTCAGAGGTTGGCGGCATGGAAGTGAGTGGGGTATATATACTGTGTGACCAGTGGTTGGGAGGAGGTGATTTACATGTTAACAAGTTTACAGACCAAAACACAGATTAATATGATCAATCAGATTAATATCAGATTAATATCAGAGATTAGTATCACTTCCTCCCAACCAAGGGTCACAGAGTATATATACCCCACTCACTTCCATGCCACCATTCTCTGAATATGCCAGCCACAGATGCAGGTGAAACATCAGAAATAAATTCTTCCAGGAGCCCTAGTGGCGCAGTGGTTAAATGCCTGTCCTGCAGCCACTCACTCATAGACCACAAGGTTGCGAGTTCAATACTAGCCAGGGCTCAGGCTAGACTCAGGCCTGCATCCTTCCGAGGTCCCTAAAATGAGTACCCAACTGTTGGGGGGCAATGAGCTTACAGTTGTAAACCGCTTAGACATCCCATAGCGTGATATGAAGCGGTATATAAATGAAGCTGCTTTTGCTTTTGCTTTGCTTCCAGAACACAACCACATAGTCCGAAAAACCCACAAAACACTATAATTTAAGAACAATTTATTTCATGTATATCCTGCCTTTCTCCTGGCATGGGAGCTCACAATATAGGGTAAAACTACCTACAGTTAAAACAATGGATAACAACAACAACAACAACAACAAATTTCTTGCCCACCTCTCCCATGGATCAAGGTGAGGAACAACAACAGTTAAAAGACAAGCATCCGTTAAAAAGACAATAGTTAAAACATACATCAATTAAATAGACAAAAAAGATGTGTACATATTAAAATGATCTACATTTAAAATTCATCATTTACAATTCACTATTTAAAAATCATCTCAGTAAGCCTGCCAGAAGAGATTTGTGTTTAATGATCTTTTAAATTCGGACAGCATATTCAGCTGTCAAATCTCTTCTTGGCAGGTTATACCATAGTCTAGGGGGCATCTGAAGAAAAAGTAATAAAGTTAAAAAGCAATTAAATAAACAACCATATTGAAAACATTAATTTAAAGTAGTAAAAAATGCAGTTAAAATAAAATAATAATTGCTGTTGTTGTGTGCCTTCAAGTCATTCCTGACTTTTGGAGACCCTAAGGCTAACCGATCACGGGGTTTTCTTGGCAGGATTTGTTCAGAGTAGGTTTGCTGCTGGCTTCTTTTGAGGCTGAGAGAGTGTGACTTGCCCAAGGTTATTCATAGGGTTTCCATGCCCAAGTGGAGATTTGAATCGTAATCTCCTAGTGTCCTAGTCCAACGCTCAAACCACTATACCATCCTGGATCTCTTAAAATCATCATCATCATCATCATCATCATCATCATCATCATCATCATCATTTCCTAATTAAAAGACCTGCAATGGCTATTTAACATTCAAGGGTCTGGTTAAATAACTAGGACTTTGTCTGCTGGAGGAAAGAAGCAGGGAGGGAAACTTAGCATCCTATGGAACAGGACAATACGTATCTTTCTCTCATATCCTCAACAACTCTGGTATCTGTGATGGTGATGGTGATGGTGATGCCAAGTGAAGGTGGTAACAATTTTAGTACCATGAAAACAATAGCAAAACAGTGATAATTCAGTACACCTCTGGTGGGCAATTTCTGAAGGCCCTCAACTATATAGGAGTCTTGGTTATCCAATTTGCCCGATCATTTCTGTGTCCTTTTCTGGGCACCACAATTCAAAAAGGATGTTGAGAAGCTGGAGTGTGTCCAAAGGAGGGCAACTAAAATGGTGAAGGGACTGGAAACTATAATACCCTATGAGGAGCACCTTAGGGAGTTGGGTATGTTTAGCCTGGAGAAGAGAAGGTTAAGAGGGGATATGATAGCCCTCTTTAAATAGTTGAAGGGATGTCATATTGAGGACGGAGCAAGCTTGTTTTCTGCTGCTCCAGAAAATAGGATACAGAGCAATGGATTCAAACCATGGGAAAAGAGATTCCACCTCAACATTAGGAGGAACTTCCTGACAGTAAGAGCTGTTCGACAGTGGAACACACTCCCTTGGAAATGGTGGAGTCTCCTTCTTTGGAGGTCTTTAAACGGAGGCTGGATGGCCATCTGTCGGAGGGTGCTTTGCTTTTGAGTTCCTGCATGGCAGAATGGGGTTGGACTGGATGGCCCTTGGGGTCTCTTCCAACTCTATGAGTCTGTGATTTTGGGGGCATGTCTTAGGAGGGGCTTGAGCTCCCATGCCCCATCCTCAGTTCCAGGATCCATGGGTCAAAATAGAAGTCCATATTTTGAAAACATTTTCCAGGAGTTTGAAAGCTGCTCAAGACCCCTAAAATTTCCCTGAGGGCAAGGGCTGACCATTTCACAGGCAAAATTGGACCACCAAGATGCCTATGCAATTGACTGCCGCCAGAAATGATCCGTCATTATCTTGCCGTCACTTGCATGGTATTATTTGCATCACCCCCTCCCTGCCAATTTGCTTCTAGGTCCAGAGGACTTTCAAAACAGCCTTTCAGATCCTTCCAGCTTGGCTTTTTTCCTACCTGACAATTCCAGCGCTCTTGTTCGCAGCTCTTCCCAGCTGCTTTGGAAATACGGCAACGTCTTTTGCAGAAGTTCTCCCCTCAGCTCTGGGTTGGTATTAACCTACAATAAACCAAACATGACACTCTCTTGAAAATCCCATTTTGAAGTCAGAGAGAAGAAAAGAAGTAGAGAAGATTTAGACAAATGAAGAGACAACTCTCTTTTATATTTAAGACACTGAATGTTAGGTCAAAGAAACAAATTTATTTGTAAATACATATGTTGTTAAAAATGAATAAAAAATATTAAAAAAGAAAATCCCATTTTGGGAGAAAGGTGAGTTATAAATCTAATCAATCAATCAATCAATCAATTTTAGTAGGGTGCCAAAAATCAAGACCAAAAAAATCCCATGATGCAACAATAGGGATTTTTAAGCCATGGGCAGTGCTCTCCCTCTCTCTTTCTTATCCGAAAATCTGAAATTCGAAATATTCCAAAAACCAAAACATTTTTCATGGGTAGATGAGATAGTGACACCTTTGCTGTCTGATGGTTCAGTGCACACAAATTTTGTTTCATACACAAAGTGATTAAAAATGTTGTATAAAATTACCCTGTGGCTATGATTATAAGGTATATACGGAACATAAATGAATTTAATATGTTTAGACTTGGGTCCCCTCTCCAAGATATCTCATTATGTACATATATGCAAATACAGGTATTCTAAAATTCAAAAAAAGAAAAATCTGCTATCCAAAATACTTCTGCGCCCAAGCATGTTAGGTAAGGGAAACTCAGCCTGTGTTGCATAGAAACACAGGATGTAAATTAAAGAAATGTTTCCCATCTCCTAGAAAATATGGGGTTTTCTTGGCATGTGTAATTTGGAGATTTTCCCTTGCCTTCCTTTGAGGCTGAGAGAAGGTGACATTTAAACCACTATAGCACTTGAGCTCATTATACAATAGGTTTCAAATGACAAACCAGACATCAGACTCCAAATCACCTATGTCACCAAGCCGCACACTACAAACCATGTCCCACGCTACAAACTTTATCGTTAGGTGCCTTCAACTTAACACTAGCTTATGGATGGAGACTCTCTCCTAGGCAGGATTTCCACAGAGAAGGTTTGCCATTGCCTCCCCCTTAGGCTGAGAGAGTGGGATTTACTCAAGGTCACCCATTGGCTTTCCATGGCTGAGAAGGGATTACAACCCTGGTCTTCCACAGTGGCCTCACTGGGGTTGGTGTCACCTGGTGGGGTACTCATGTATACGTCTAGAAATTTTAGTCAAAAAATTGACCCCCCCCAAAAAAAAATCTGAGTCGACTTATCCATGGGTCAATAGAAGTACTGTACTTTAGCCTAGTTGCATCAATACACAATAAGCACAGATAACACTAGTTATCAAGCATCTGGTCATGTCTAGCTTTGCATGTTCAGAAGATATTTATAGGAGATGGAGATAGAAAGCCAAGCCTGTTCTTGTGGGTGGAAGGGAACAGAGTTTGGAGAACTTAAACTTTCCGTTTTCAAATCCTTCAAGGAGAATGCTTGCTAAGGGATTCTGGGACCGGTAGTCCAAAAAGTGACTTTTCCAAATTCTTGGAGTGGGGCATAACTCAGAGGTAGATCATAGCATCATGGAGTTGAAAGAGACCCCAAAGGCTGTCCAACCATTCTGCCATGCAGGACTATGCAATAAAAACACTCATAATAGTTGGCCATCTGGCTTCTGTTTCAAAACTTCCAAAGAAGGAGACTCCACCACTCTCCAGGACAGCATCTTCTACTGTCAAACAGCTCTTATCACCAGGACGTTCTTCCTAATGTTTAGCAGGAATCTCTATTCCTGCAGCTTGACTCCATTGCTTCAAGTCTGAGGGGGGAAGCAGACGAGGGCCTTGGGACGCCGCGGGACGGTGTGCTGCGGGACCGAGGCATCCGCACCGCGGTGCACCGTCGGCGCCCCTGAAAGGAGCACTAAATCAGTGCTCCTTTCAGATGTCAGTGAAAGTGCGCCCCCAAAGCGTAGGGCGCACTTTCACTGACTTATCCACCGCAGTGTGTGCGGACGCTGCGGCGGGAGGTTGCCCTTGGAGCGCCGGCCGTGCGGAGGGCCGGCGGCTCCGAGGACGACCTCGGGAGGAGAAAGGGGCGCCGAGCGTGCGGCTGCCCCTCCTCTTCCCTGCCTTGGAGATGGCTCTGTTAGCTGTCTGCCAAGGCCCCTAGTCTCTGGAGCAATAGAAAACAAGCTCACTCCACCTTCAATGTGACATCCTTTCAATTATTTAAACAGGGCTATCATATCATCTCTTAACCTTCTCTTCTCCAGGCTAAACATACCTAAGGGATCTTGTAGCACCTTTGAGATTAACTGAAAGAAAGACGTTGGTAGCATGAGTTTTTCAAACTTGAGCCTACTCAGATGTAAGAAGTTGGCTCAAGTCTGTGAAAGCACATGCTATCAACTTTTTTCTTTCATTTTAGTCTCAACAGTGCTGCAAGATCCCCTTTCATACTGATTTTCCAGAACAACACAGCTATGCCTTTGAATTCCAGTCAGGCATTAGAGAATGGATGCCCTGCCCTGAATTTGGAGTCCAAACAAACCAAAAAAATATCCCCTTTCCCCAATCTTTGGACCTCACTCCACATAAAGAAGCTTCACAAGTTTGTACAAAACCAAAAGTAGAGGAAATATAGAGCCAGCATGGTGTAGTGATTTGAGTACTGGACTATAACTCTGGAGACCAGGGTTGAATCCTTGCTTGGCCATGGAAACCCACTGGGTGACCTTGGGCAAGTCACTCTCTCTCAGTTTCACAGGAAGGAAGTGGCAAAACACCTCTGAACAAATCACTTTAGGTTCACCATAAGTCGGAAACAACTTGAAGGCACACAGAGGGCCTTCTCGATGACCGCTCCTAGATTATGGAATGGCCTGCTGGATGAGATCCATCATTTGTCATTTCTAGACAGCTTTAAAAGAGCTCTCAAGATGGATCCCTTCTGGCAGGCCTTTCCCGACTAGTCCTCCCAGTCATGGAATTGGTTTTAATGGTTCCTTTCCTCATTTTCAGCCACTGTATTCGCTGCCGCTATAATTATAATTATATGCCCAAAAATTACAAATTAAAATTACCATAATACAATAATTACAATAGTTGTAACTATTGTAATTATTGTATTATGGTAATTTTTAATTTGTAATTTTTGGGCATTTGCCTATTTTAATATTGTTAAATTAATTTTGTTTAATAATTTTTTAAGGGGTGGAAGGGTTAGGGTTGGGTTTGAATTTATTGTACCATATTTTTATGTTGGAAGCTGCCCCGATTGTAATTCAGAGGGGTGGGGTATAAATAAATTTTATTATTATTATTATTATTATTAACAACCAGAATGGAGGAAACACGAGGTTGTGCAATACTATTAACTGCTGAATTATTATTTTCCTTCTATGCCAGGAGTGTATGACTTGTGGTAGATGGCAGCTCCCATCAGCCCCAGCCAGCAGAGCCAATGGTGAGGGAAGACAGGAGTTGAAATCCAACAAATGGCCCACTTTCATTCTAAATACATCACTTCCATTCTAAATACATTGGCTCTGGGGAGAGAGATTTTTGGTCACTCATCGTCTCTAACCAATCATCACTATCCCTTCTTCCTCCACCTTTTTCCTGCTGCAAATGAACTGAATTTATCTTCTGTTAATTCTGTTAATTCAAGATGTCTTTCTCTCTCTCATACACACACACACACACACACACACACACACACACACACATTCGTTCTGTCTCACCAGTTGCACGCATATATGGTTTTGAAGATTTGGGAGGTTCAAGTTGGTAACACGGTAAAGTTCTTCAATATAGACCCTTAGCTTCTTTTTTGCCAAAAACCTCAGACACTTCAGGAAAGCAGCTCTGCAGGCCTGAAAAACAGGAGCATGATTGTTTCAGATGGTGCCAGAAAGCTCTTGAGAAGATTAAATA
The DNA here is from genome assembly GCA_026167975.1 of Phrynosoma blainvillii. Classification (NCBI taxonomy): domain Eukaryota; kingdom Metazoa; phylum Chordata; class Lepidosauria; order Squamata; family Phrynosomatidae; genus Phrynosoma; species Phrynosoma blainvillii. The sequence continues at coordinate 452,223,368 of JANUYF010000001.1, read as the reverse complement.
AGAAGCAGGGATTTCAGTGCCACAGAGGTGGTCTTCGCCATGTGGGGACAAAAGGCAATAAAAGAAAGGAAAGACGGTCCTTCTCTCCCTGGTCTTTACATGGCCAAGAAGAAGTGGCCTCTGCCTGCATTGGGATCTCTCTAGATCATCAACTGAAAATGGCATAAAATATGAGATAATAATAATAATGATAATAAAATTTATTTCTATCCTGCCCCTCTGCAGAAGCAATGGGGGCGGCTTACAACAATAAAATACCACAATATACATCTCCATACCCCCCCCCCCAAAAAAATAGTAGATAGATAGAATATAGGCCTGTGACTCTGATATCTTCGCCATTTTTCTCCTGTAAGATTTTAAACATTTTTGCCTGATGAAGAAACAAGTGAAGCTTCAAAAACTTGCACGGTGCATTTTCTGCCTTCTGATCCAATCCAATTGCTAGCAATGTGAAGGCAATGGAATCAATGGTAAAAGTGCAAGGACAGTTGGCAGCTTTTTCAACTTCCAACAGGTCTTACCTCGGAGACCTTGGCACTGGGGTCACATTGGTGAATAAGGAGTGGCACCAAACTCTTCTTGACCTGCTCAGCAAAAAATCTTTTGTATCTGAGCTTTGTCCAGTCCGCCAGGATGCCAAAGAGGTGTAGTGCCGCCTTGCGAAGATCAGCATTTTCCTATAGCCAAGGAAACAAACCATTGCTCCGTAATGTGCCAGAAACTCATAGTAAATCATGCTTAGAATTCCTCTATGTGTTGCATTTGCTTTTTCCAGGCCATTCTGCCTGCCCCTTCTCTTTGGATGCCTAAACTTTATTTCTAACTGTTCAACTTAAGCATTAATTGACTGCAGTGCTAGAAATTTGGGGAATGGAAGAAAATTCTACTGGAGGATAGAATTCTTTCAGGGAGGGCAATGGCCTCAATTTCTCCCCCTCTATATCAAAACCATTGGGTACAAGGGGGAGGAACGAGGAAAAATATTCAAAGACAGCCTGTCCACTCAGGGTATTAGTCCAAACTTTAAAAGTTATCCAAGATGCTGAACTTTTTTGGGAGTGGTGGGTAGATTTGGGAGGGATGGGTAGCTCTTTTACAGGTTGGACTAAAATTCAGAGTAGATTAATTGTTCCAGTGACAGGGAACCTACTAACCATTACTGCACAGCCATGTCAATCTTAGAATGGATTTGGAAAAAGACTGTATGCATTCTCTGAAGATGCCAGCCACAAATGCTGGCGAAACGTCAGAAAGAAACTCTTCTAGAACATGGCCACACAGCCTGAAAAACCCACAAAAAACTATGGATGCCAGCCATGAAAGCCTACGACTTCATGGTATACCAGGGGTAGGCAACCTTTCCTCTTTAAGGGCCGAGGGACTTCAGCTCCCAGAAGCCTCAGCCATGTTGGCCAATAGTCCTATGCTGGCCAATAGCTCCTGGGATTCTGGGAGCTGAAGTCCCTCGGCCCTTAAAGGGGAAAAGTTGCCTACCCCTGCTGTATACATTCATAGCTGATGGGACCATTAATGGCTATTAGTCAGGATATCTATTTATCTATATATAGACATATATCTCACCTTTGTATCAGCGGTAATGTTCATCTGCATTAGGAATAGTCAAGCATAAAAAATATATATCTGAAAACTTGTTGTTTTTTTTTAGTGTCAACGCTAAAGAGAAGAATCTTGGACTAATGAGAATCTTCACAGTTCAGGACTTATTCTGCACAAAAGTTACAAAATCTGTTTGTTTTGTTTTTTAATCTAGAAGACAGCATTTTCTGTGCTGGAAACAGCATTTTAGACATAGAAAATATTTCTACATATAAATTTTGTTTCATGTGCAGCGAATGCTATAGTTGGAGACTTATTCTGCACAAAATTCACACATGGTTGAAATGTAGAAATGTTATTTTCTGTACAGAAAATGTTTTTTTTTTCCTGTGCAAAATAACAAGAGTGGATCCTTGGTAACTAGGAACCCCTGTGGATACTGAAATCTGTGGTTGCTCAAGTCCCATTAAATACAGTGGCATAATAAAATGGTATTCTTTATGTAAAATGGCAAAATCAAAGTTTATGTTTTGGATATAGTTTAAAAATATTTTCATTTTATGGTTGCAGAATCTGTTTATACAGAGAGCCAACTATATTTGCAAATTTTGTGCAGAAAAAGACTCAGTTTGCAAATAGGCTTCCGAAACTGTATGGATTTTACAGATTTTCTTGGAACGGGGAAGAAAATTGCTAAACTTACCCATTGTTTCCTTTGAGAAGAAGCTTAGTGAAAAATTATATCCCTACTATGTTTATCAACTGGTGGGTTGGGAATGCAAGCTGGAGAATGCAGTTGCCCTCAAGTCCTGTTTCTTTGAGAGAGAGGTCTTTCATTCTTAATATTACACCATACTCCCAATTAGGGACTCAAGGCAGCCCACAGCAAAGATTGAACATAATACAGAAACAGAAAACAGCAACAAAATGTGAGAAGACAGATGATACAGAGAATGCACAGGATGTCTAATCTCTGAGAGGAGACTGCTAAACAGAGTTCAGTGAGGTGAAGAAAAGTTTTATCATCAGCTTACATTAGACAGATATGTTATAGTCTTCAAGGTGATGTCTTTAAATAGGAAGCTCACATCCTTCCGTTTCAGCTGAGGAAGAACCAAGGCAAGCACCTCCAGACTCTCAAGTACCACCTTGGCATCATACAAAGCACCCAAGAGAATCGCTACAATGGTCTTCTTCTGTTTTTTCACCTGGATGGACACATTGGAAGCACCTGAGATGTTGGCGACTGACAAGACTCTCCTTAAGACAGAGTCCCCAAAGTGTGGCTTATGAAGCCCATCCAAGATCTCAGACCCCGTGTATATAAGGATGTAAGTGTGAAGGTGTAAGTATGTGATATTGAAGGAGTAGAGAAAGAAGGATGAGGATGAAGGGTTTATAGATGTAGAATGGGAGGCAAAAGTCAAAGAAAGTGAGAATGGAAGAAAGAATGAAGGAATGCAATGGAAAGAATTGATAAGAAGGTTGGGTAAAGAGGGTAAAGAGAGTTAGGAGGATGAATTTAGGATAGATGTTGTAGGTTATGAAGAAGAAATTTTGAACTGAAGATATATGTGAATTTAAAAAATATCGCAGACTCCATTATATATATATATATATGTGTGTGTGTGTGTGTGTGTGTGTGATTTGAAGTCACCCAAGATCAGCTGCAAATGTGGCAGTTAATCTATTTCTCCAGAGTGCCTTGAGCATCAGTGGCGTACCCGGCCAGGATGTCACCCAGTGCGGAGAGGTGGGCCTTTGGGGGCCTATGGCTTCTGGGCAGGACTTCTGGGGGTGAGGTCACATGGAAACGGCCACCCACCTGCACCAGGAACCTCTCCCCTGAGGCCCGGAGACCTCCCAAGCCACTGGGAAGTGGTGGGGTGGCCAAAAAAGAGCTGCCTGTCACCTGCCCTGGCCTGAGACCAACCCCCAAGGCCCTGGGAAGTGGCGGAGTGGCTGAAAAAGAGCCACCTGCTGCATGCCCAAGCCTGAGACTGTCCCCTAGGCAGCATCTGCGTGGATCTAACAAATGCTGGCAGAGGTGGGGGGCTGACTGGGTGTCACCCCCCCCCCTTCTGGGGTGTCACCTGGTGTGGCCCGCAACCCCCCCCCCCCCCCGTGATACTACTGTTGAGCACATATCAAATACCAAAACAAAAAGGCTGAAAAGTTCCCAGAATGGCAGTACAAAGTGATGTGACGTCACTTCTGTGCACCAAAATGCAATGGCACAGTTGGCTAGGGGAAACTTGATGGGTGGGGAGGGATATCTACCCCTACATGAAGCTAATTAGAAGTGGTTTGAAAAAGTTGTTGCTGCCTATCCAAGACCCCACATTAGGACTGCATAGCATAAATCTCTTCATTCAGAGTTGCTCAATAGTCTGCTACACAAATCTTATGTTGAACCACATGTTGCATAACTGAACCACAACACCAAATGTGTGTCTGAATGCTCAGGCAAATGCATAGCATGCAGCCATGCACAAAACACACTTTGCACTGTTGCATTCCATCTGCATTTGTCAATTGGTTCCATGGGATGAGGGCTTCCACTTATCTCCCCTTCTGCCACCAATGTGAGGATCTCAGTCTGTCCCACTGCTATGGCATCAAATGTGGTGACCTTTTAGATGCCCTCATGGTTCCTGTGAAATAATTTATTCATCTTTTCTCCCTACTGGGCACCACCACCCTGTATTAACTACTGCTACTACAGACATTGCTTTGAACTCAGGCTTCCTAATACATACAATTCTTGGAGGTTCAAGTGTTTAATACAAAATCATGATTTATTAAACAGAATTGAACACAACATCACAGATTACATATCTGATACAACTAAATCCTGATTGATGCTGAGGCTAACACACATCTTTCACTCTCTCACTCACTCATATCCTAACTCTGACCCTGACTCAAACTCATGTCTCTTTGATCCTGACTGTCACAGCTCACCTCCACTTCACTGGCAGACCCAAATCTTACTCATATCCTAACTGACTCTAACCCTGATGGTACCTCTTCTCTAGACCCTGACTAATTGTCCTCACCATTCAAACTCCTAAATCCCACTAATTCCTAATCTTGACAGAATGCTCTTACACACCATCACACCCCAGCCTTATTCAAAATCCTTCCACCAATCACCATTCACTCCCAGCATTCCATTCTTTCACCCTTATTGATCCTTACCCTGGATCAGCTACTACGCAGTGCATACATAACTGTACTGTATCTAATAAATGCCGCTATATTTTCTAAGTAAGTCCAGAACATCACAAAGGGAACCTGTGCATGTATAAGACACCAATAAGATTCTGGCCCTACATCTTGCAGTTATAGCAATTTAAGAGCACTTGGAACTGTCATGGTGCCATTCTACAGAATTTCGAGGTTTATAATTTACTGTGGGATTTAGAATTCTTTGCTTGAAAGATCTTAGTGCTGTAGTTCAGGGGACTGTATCAGAAGCAAAGTACCTCACCAAGATACACCTCTGTTTCCTCTGGGTTGGCAAATGGAGGGCCACAGTCTTCTTCCAAGGATGGATTGATCCTTGGAATTCCATTGACCTGATCATTAGTCTATTGCACTGAATGGAGAGTAGTTTAATAGAATCCAAAACACGCGTTCTGCAATAACATTGATTTTAAAAAAGCAAGCTCTAACCTTGTCAGGTGCCACAAGGAGAATGTTGCCAAGGCCTTTGAGTGCCATCCGACGGGTGCCTGGGTGTTGGTCTCCTGCTCTCTCTAGCAGGGTAGGAAGGAGAGATTTCAGCTGCTCCCTTTCTCTTAACATGGGATCCTGAATCACCTGCATTAATTCATTATGTTCATTATTACACATAAGAGCCATGATACAACAGCAATGAGATGGAATGTAACTTGATGCTTAGTAGTGTGGCAATTGTACAACGTACTTCATTAGTGAATTGCAATATGTACATCCATGTACAATGGCATCTCATAGACAATGCTGCTTCCACAACTGTGAAATGTTTCACATTATGTTTCACATCAGGCAATGTGGTAGAATTCAAAGATATGTTAGTCTGTAGAATCAGTATGTAGAGAGATCTTGTAGCACCTTTGAGACTAACTGAAAGAAAGAAGTTGGCAGCATGGTCTTTCATAGACTAAAGTCTGGGTGTTAGTCTGTGAAAGCTCATACTGCCAACTTCTTTCTTTCAGTTAGTCTTAAAGGTGCTACAAGATCTATCAGGCAATATGTTTCACATCAGACAAAAACCTCCAAGTACTTCTATGTGGGAACTTATGCATGTATAAGACATCAATAGAATTCCCAGCCACAATGGATTTTGCACATGAAGTTTGCTCAAGAGATAGGTAATGGATGTTCTCCAATAAGGTTTGAGATCGATGCACTCCAAAATTATGCACACAGAGACTCATGCACATGGATGTATGCAAGAGTTAAGGGCACAGTCCTCTGAAAGAAGAGCAGAAAATTTCTCCAAATGCCCCGGTCTTACCTCAGCAAAGAAGGCAGTTCCTGTTAGCCTAAGCTTTTCAGATCTTGAATTCATCCAGGGGAGGACATTTTGGATGACTTTGGGGCTGAGGAGTCTGTTCTGAAACAGGCAGCTAGAAGGAAAGATGAACAGTGGAATGACTGTAGGAATAAAAAATGCCTACAGCTACAGCATGGGTATGTGATGATGGCAAAGTGCTATCTGGAGGCACTTGAAATATGAATGTCCCTCATATTGCCCAACAGACGGTATTCCAGGATATGGATCTTGCCCATTGCATATGGCTATCATGCCTAGTAGCTGTCATATTGAGGATGGAGCAAGATTGTTTTCTGCTGCTCCAGAGAGTAGGACATGGAGCAATCAGTTCAAACTACAGGAAAAGAGATTCTACCTAAAAATTAGGAAGAACTTCCTGATTGTAAGAGCTGTTCAACAGTGAAATAGGCTGCCTTGGAGAGTGGTGGAGTCTCCTTCTTTGAAGGATTTTAAATGGAGGCTGGATGGCCATCTCTTGGGAGTGCTTTGATAGTGTCTTCCTACATGGCAGAAGGGGATTGGACTGGGATGGCCCTTGGGGTCTCTTCCAACTCTATGAGTCTATGATGTTAGCCATTGCTAGGTTGCTTACCTGGTCAGCACACAAACACCCTCCTGGTGGGTCCTAGGATCTCTGAGTAATGCCCAGATATTCACCTCACCAATTTCTGCTAGTGACGGATCACAGGTAAGCTTCAAAATCAGAGCTTTCAGGCTTGCCACAGAAAGTCTGGCCCAGAAAGAGCATAGAAATTACATCAGGAATGCCAACAGAGAAATGGAACACAGGAGGAAAAACACCCCACAGGCAATAGAAAGGAAAGTCCAGCCAGTTATTTAATAAGCATGGAAATGACAACAAATAGATTTGAGCCAGTTGGCTCTTTGATCTTTGCTCCTTGAACTCCATATCTCTTACTCCAAGTTTCTTCTGCTCTCTAGCTCAGCTGCTACCATTTTCTCTTGTTGCTCCATTTTCTTGGATTCATCTCTTCTAATATCTGCAGACTACTCCTTTGATTACTGTTTAAAATCTCAGGTAAAGATTTCTCTGTTTTCTAAAGCATTTGGGGTTAACTTTTCTTTGGATTTCTGTAAAGGTTCTGCTACAGGTTGAATCTCCAACCATCCAGAAATCCAAAATATTCACTATTCAAAATGTCTCCACTAAATGCATCTGAGGAAGTAGACTGAAGTTACGAAAGCTCATCTGCCAACTTCTTTATTTCAGTTAGTCTCAATGGTTCTACAAGATCTCTCTACATCCAAAATATTCAGAAATCTAAAATTGTCCATATGAATAGTTGAGATGGTTCAGTGCAGACAAACTTTGTTCCATGCACAAAATGACTGAACATATTATATATAAAATTACCTTCAGGTTATGTGTATAAGGATTATTATTATTATTATTATTATTATTAAATGAATTTCATGTTTTGATTCCAAAAATATTCCAATTCCAAAAATATTCCAAAAACTCCAATATTCCAAAATTAAAAAAAACTCCCAAATCCAAAAAGCTTCTGGTTCTAAGCATTTTGGATAAGGAAGACTCAATCTGTATGTGTATTTGGTTGGTCTTCGTATTACAGTGAGCCCTTGGTATCCACTGGGGGGCCCTGGATAACAAAATCCATGAATGCTCAAGTCCCATTAAATATAGTGATGCAATAAAATTGTGTCCCTTATGTAAAATGGCAAAATCAAGGTTTGCTTTCTGGAATTTTTTGGGGGGTGCGGGTGGAGGAATATTTTCAAGCCATGTATGGTGGAATCTGTGGATACAGAATCTGTGGTTACAGAGGGCTGACTGTATATGTGTGTGTGTTTATGCACGTGTGTGTGGTGTTTGCATTAGTATTAGTCCCTTCTTTCCCCTATATTCTTTTAAAAACAAAAATTACATTGTACACACAGGGAAGTCTGTTTTCTTGTTTTATGTCTAGTGCCATACACACCAGTGCTGTTTTATCATTTCATTAGGGTCATGATGATGACTCCAAACAAATCATCCAGAGACGTAATATACAAACCAAATGGTATATTCAAAAATACACAAGCACACAAAAATAAAGCGAAATTTAACAACAAGTAATACAAACCAGTAAGAATCTTTGTGGAAAGCAGATGAATGATCAAGCAAGATACAATCCTACACAGTCTGATATTGCAAAGATCCAAACAACCCAATGAACAAACCAAATAATATACTAAGAAAGAATGTCCCAGTATCAAACCACAGAAACAGAACAGACTGATATTCTGGAAATGGGAACAGTCAATCCAATAGTACAAGCATGAGATAAAGCAACAGATGTCTCCTTGGTTTATGTAATCATTTAATGCCTTCTTCAGTGTAACAATAAATATCAGCTGTTAAGAAAAATCATCTTGTTCCAGTCTGTTTACACCAAATATTTATAGGTTATTTGTCAAAAAAACCATGGCAGCTTGATGTACAAACAAATCCCATCCAAGACAGAAAGAATATCTTATGCAGCTATGATTGTTCACAAAGATCGCGTACCCATTCACACTACACAATTTTTGTTGTTGTTGTTGTGGGCCTTCAAGTCATTTCTGATTTATGATGACCGTAAGGTGAGGAGATTTCTTGGGCGAATTTGTTCAGAGGGGGTTTGGTTTGTCCTTGCCTTCCTCTGAGGCTGAGAGAGTGAGACTTGCCCAAGGTCACCCAGTGGGTTTACATGGCTGAGCAAGAATTTGAACCCTGGTCTCTAGAGTCATAGTTCAACACTCAAACCACTGCACCACACCACACACAATCATAGTGCTATTATTCCATGTTGACTACCATGGTTTCCATCCACTTGCAGAAGGGCATTTAGAATTAGCAGTCAGAAAACATGTTTTGTGCGAGAAGCAGGTGTAATTCCAGGCCTTTCCAAGAGTTATTTTAATGCCAAACACTGACACTCATTACTGCTATAAGATAAGCTTGATTGGTTGTAAATGATGCAGCAGATGGTAGACAGCAGAAAAGCATCTCATCCCTTTTGCTGGATGGGTCCAGCATCCCCTCAAAGCCAATGGTAGAGCTGGCCACCAAACTAATTGTACCCAGACTATCCCCAGCCAAATTCAGTCCCTATTGCTGGATATATGGGGTCCCTGGACTGGGGTGCATGCCTTGACTGAAGATGATGGAAAATAAACTCCTAAGGGTTATGTTGTGTAGAAGCAAACAAAGAAAATGGATCATATTTTGGGAGAAAGGCGGAATATAAGTGCAATAAATAAATTAGTAAAATCAAAGTGTGCAATCTTGACCCATCTCCCACCCCATTAGGTGTGAGAGCTATGCAAGCAAATTAGTAACAGAGGGAAATTATTGATGATGATGATGATGATGATGATGATGATGATGATGATGATGATTTATCTCCTGCCTTCCTTCCAACACAGGGACACAAGGTGGCTAAATCACTTCTCCAGTGTTCCCAGTCTGTATATTGTTTCAAAGCCTCAAACTGTCACACTGCTGCAAAAACATAGGCACTAATACAAGCAGACTCTCTACACTGGGTGTCTGTTAACACTTGGCCAGGGTGCTAACAAGGACTCCAAAACCCATCTGCCCCAGATTGCAGAGGATGCAGCCATGGCAATTAAAAATGGAATCATAGTGGTATAATTGTGCAGTGGGTCCAGGATGGAGATCACCATGGATGCCATTTTTCTTTTTTAGGGAGACAACTTCTTATGTTGCAAAATTAGAAATAAAAAGAAGCCACATTTTCCAAGACGTGGCCTGGAAAGGAGGGAGGCTTGCCTGGAAGGGTTGCCCTCTGATAAGTGCTGTTCTCTTCGGAAAAGCCTCCGGCGGCCCACGGAAAAGGGCATCTTCTGCCCCAGGGTTTTGCTCACCTCCCACAAGAGAGCATAAAGCAAGTCTGGGAACACCTCCTGGAGGACTTCCTCGTCTTGCAGTACGGAGAGGACTTCATAGATGGCACATGTGGCCTGATGGGAGAAAAAGAGACAAGGAGAGGGTTTCAACAGCATGTTTAGTGGAAATGGACCGCACCTTCCCAAAATGGCCCCCAGTGAGGGGCATGAGATCTATGTTGCTCACCTCTGTCATCAAGATTTGACCACCTTGCTACAGAACCTTGGGATGTTAGCTAACAACAAAGTCTGATTCCAGCAGTCACGTAACATTCCTATTTCTTAGAGCTTAAGATGTTGAGCAACCTATGACCCTCCAGATGTTGTTGGATTGCAATTCCCACCATCTCTCACAACTGGCTTACCTTCCCAATGTCCCCTTAAAGCAGGGGTGGGCAATGGCACAGGGTACAGGGATCATTATTCCATCCATCTTCTTCCCATGAGCAACCTCCTCTGCAAGCCCAAATAACTCCTTTTCCTCTGCAGTCTCCCTCAAACTGGCAACTGGATGTGTCATGATGTTGGACAGTCCTTTCTGGAGGGGTGCTCTCAGAAGGTGGTTTGGGGGACTCCTGACCATTACTCTGTGGTGTCTCTTGTGGTCCAGCCCTGTCCCCCATGTTGCTTAACATCTACATAAAGCCACTGGGAGAGATCATCTGGAGATTTGGGGTTCAGTGTCACCATTACACTGATGACACCCAACTCTATCTCTCCTTTCCATCTGACTCCAAGGAAGCTGCTTCAGTCCTAAACCAGTGTCTGCTGCCAATGAGGGCACACAAAATGAATCTTAATCCAGAAAAGACAGAGGTGCTCCTGGTCAGTCAGAAGGTAGACCAGGGAACAGGGATTTTGCCTGTGCTGTATGGCGTTACACTCCCCCTGAAATCTCAGATTTGTAGCTTGGATGGACTTGGATGGACTCAACCTTGACCTGGAAGCCAAGGTTTCAGAGGTGACCACGAGTACATTTGCACAATTAAAACTAGTGTGTCAGCCCATTCCCTGAGAAGTCAGATTTGAGTATGGTAACACATGCCTTGATTATATCCCATTTGGATTACTGCAACACACTGTCCATGGGGCTGCCTTTGAAGCTATTCAGAAACTTCAGCAGGTCCAAAATGCTGCAGCGAGACTGCTGACTGAGGCCAGTTATAGCAAAGAGATAGCTCATTTGCTGAAACAACTGCAATGGTGTACGGTCTTGTTTCCAGGGAGAATTCAAAGTGCTGGTTATGACCTATAATGTCCTACATGGCTTGGGTCCAAACTATCTGAAAGACTGTTATTTCCCTACCTGAGTTTTAAGATCTTTGGAGGAGGGCTTTCTCTCAGTCCCACCACCTTCACAGGTACGGCAGGTGAGAACCTGGGACAGAGCCTTCTCAGTGGCTGCTCCCAGGCTATGGCAATCCCTGCCAAGGGAGGCTTGCTTGGCCTCTTCCATGCTCTCCTTCCACCTGCAAGCCAAGACTTTCCTATTTAAACAGGCCTTCAGTTTTTAATCTGGCCGGGGCAGCGCATGGGATAGGTTTCAATGTGCTTTTATTGTTTTGCACTAATGTTTTATTCAAGAGGATTATGTTTAATGCTTATTTAATTTTATTTCATTTTATTTTGATTCCAAGCTGTTTTTTCATTGTATTGTTTTAATGTTTGGTGTGAGCTATTTTGGGTCCCATATGGAAGAAAAGTGGGATCTAAATAAATAAATAAATAAATAAATAAAATAGTTGCTTCCTGTCACCATTTTGAGAAGGTCTAAAGAGACTAAAGACTAAAGAGGTGGTGTAGTGGTTTGAGCACTGGACTATGACTCTGGAGACCAGGGTTCGAATTCCTGCTCAGCCATGGAAACCCACTGGGTAACCTTGGGCAAGTCACACTCTCAGAGGAAGGTAAAAATAGCCCCCCTCTAAACATCTCTTATGAAAACACTGTGATAGATTTGCCTTAGTGTCACCATAAATCAGAAATGATCTGAAGCCACACAACAACAACAACAAAGAGATATTTAAGGACAGAGGAGGGTTGTGTGAGGCGGGGTGTTTCTGCATATTTTCAGGTGTTTGGGAGACTTTCTGCATGATTTTCAGGCAAAATTTTACTGAAAATCATAGAGAAACTGTTGCTGAAAGGGAATTGGGGGCTTCAGGGTAAGAAAAATAGACTCCAGCATCCACACATGGCTGACAGAATGCCCTTCACCCAACTGTACTTTAAAGGTTATTTGGAAAAGCAGGTATGCTAATAGTCATCACCTGCAAATGTTTCTTTGGACTTTATCACATGGGGGCCAATTCTGTCTTTAAAGAGATAATAAAGCGCAAATAAACCATCCCCAAAATAAAATGAAAATAGTGTTTAATTGCGCAAATGAACATCACACACAATTAGAATAAACGCGTAATAATGAGGAAAGTGAAAGAATCCGCTTTTGCATTTCATACAAAAGTGAAAGAATTCCGTATATGAAGTAGAAATGGTATACTCGCAAATGCGCAGAGGGATGCATAGTTAGTGCATCACAGGAACCTACAACAAAAACAATAACAATAACTCCTAAATACTTCTATACCAGACACCCTATAGCACCATTAAATATTACCAGACAGGAAATTTTAGAAAGAGAAAGCAGAGAGGCTCATGTCTGCCTGACATGTTTGTCGCCCAGGCAAAACAGGAAGTAAAAGCGGCTCCCCAGAACCATGGGAAAAATAGAAAAACGAGTGAAAGGAGGATTATTGCGTGAATAAACCAAATCTGACTTTCACACTAGAGTAAATGCGCAATTACAGTAATATCACAAATGCATTTTCGCTAAAATCCTGAAAGTAAAAAGATCTGGGATAACACCACTTTCTGACCACTTTAATGATGGGTTTTATGCGACGTTGTGTGAAATCGTTGCATGCAATTATACGTTTTTTTCAGGATTTGTACAGGATAAACTATATATTCTCCCTGTGTGATAAAGTCCTTTATTTGTACTCCCATTTCCAGATTTCCCCAGCCAAAAAGTGCCATAGGGCAATGGGTCCCAACCTTTAGTCTTCCATTTGTTTTGGACTTCAGCTTTCAGAAGCCCCAGCCAACTTGGCCAACAGTCAAGAATTGCAGGAGCTGAAGTCCAAATCATCAGGAGGGCCAAAGAGTAGTGACCATAGGGCATGGCTATAACTCGGTGCTACAGGACACATTTTGTTCTGTAACTCAAAGAGAGAACACAGGCTTCGTTTGTTTGCTTGCTTTAAACCATTTTATGCCCTAATACTTTATACCCTGTCCTTCTGTCCTTAAAGAAAGATGCTCAAGGATGTTGATAACAATATCAAAATACAGCCAATGTGAACAATGTAGAACCCTTTTCACAAAGGGATTGTCCCTATGAAAGGCCTTGGGGAGCTGAGAAGTGTCACTTTGGGGGATTAAAACTCCCCAAACCCTGCAGCCAACCATGATGTTGTCCAAGTTGCAGTCCAAAATGTCAACTTCTCAAAAGCAGTTCTGCCATACAGGGATGTTGGAAACTGTCAGAGAAAACTGCAGCCCGTCAAAATAAATCATACTGGGCTAGTTAAAAAAGAATATGTAATTTCGTTTAAACTTTTTTTTTTTACAATAATGTTATAGTTATACCTTTGGGAGAAAGGCTGGATATAAATTAAATGAATCAATAAATAATTACAATAACTAGATGTATAAGTAATTTGACTTAATAAGGGGCAACTTCCTCCATTCCTCCTAAAGTCAGCCCAAACTTATAAAGGTCTTTGAATTCCAAACTTATGAAGGTTACCATTGTTCACTGTTAATAATATAATAATAAATTATTTATTTATAGCCTGCCCAATCACAAGGAATCTGGGTGGGTTACAGCAATAAAAGTTCATGGAATACAATAAAATTCAAAATTAGTCCCTTCCCAACCCCCAACCCCACCCAATGCTAAAATTACAATAAAGAATAATGATTTAAGAGCAAAATTACATAAAGATTTTTTTAAAAGGGGAGATAATTGGTGGATAGAGCAACGTAGATCACCTTGTGCGGGGAGAGGAGTTAAGTTGGGAAGGCCCGCTGGAAGAGATCCGTCAAAGGCTGTAAGAGTAGAGATGTGACGGATCTCCTCCGGCAGGTCATTCCACAACTTTGGAGCAGCAGTGGAGAAGGCCCTCTGGCTAACCGAAGTTAGCCTAGATTTTTTCGGCTGAAGTAGGTTCATCTCCAAGGACCTTAGTGTGAGGGATGGGCAATACGGAAGAAGGCGATCCCTTAAGTATTCTGGTCCCAAGCCATGTAGGGCTTTAAAGGTAATAACCAACACCTTGTATCTTGCCCGGAAACTAATTGGCCTTCTAGTCATTTCCAGCTTATAGAGACTCTAAGGCAGGGGTAGGCAACCTTTCCCCTTTAAGGGCCGAGGGACTTCAGCTCCCAGAAGCCTCAGCCATGTTGGCCAATAGTCCCATGTTGGCCAATAGCTCCTGGGATTCTGGGAGCTGAAGTCCCTTGGCCCTTAAAGGGGAAAGGTCGCCTACCCCTGCTCTAAGGTGAACCTATCATAGGGTTTTCTGGAGCTGAGAATATGTGATTGCCCAGTGGATTTCCATGACTGAGCAGGAATCGAGCCCTGGTCTCCCTTGACCGTAGTCCAATGCTCAAACCACAACACCATGCTGGCTCTTGCTGTTGTTTTTTACTTCTTCCATAAATTCATGCTTACCCTCTTTCAGAATTTCCCCAGCTCTGCCGGGCTAGTGAATATCTCCCAGAATCTCCTAGGCGGCAACCATACCATCTGGGTCATTCTAGAAGCATTCAAGAAAGTAATATTTCAAGAACAGTTCAAGGTAGTAATATTTCCAAGTGTAGATGCAAAGCTTACTTTGAGAGGTCCTTCCTCAGCGAATTCCTCAATCTCTTCACTGCCCGAGTATGAAGTGGTTTTGACGTTTGAGGGCTGTGTTACCTGGGCTGCTAGCTTGTGAAGGATCACGGAGGCCAGGGCAGGGTCTCGGCCTAGAGACCTCCACAGTTCACCAATCTCACTAGAATTCAAGAATGATAGGCGTTATGAGCATCATCCACACTAGTGGCAGCTGGTGGAGCATGATGGCCATCTATTGGGGGTGCTTTGATTCTGTGTTCCTCCATGGCAGAATAGGGTTGGATTGGATGGCTCTTGGGGTCTCTTCCAACTCTATGATTCTATGGTGGGTCCCAAGTCAGCGAGGTGATCGCTCCATTGCAGGTTTCAGTTGACACTTTAAAGCAGGGGTAGGCAACCTTTCCCCTTTAAGGGCCGAGGGACTTCAGTTCCCAGAATCCCAGGAGCTATTGGCCAACATGGGACTATTGGCCAACATGGCTGAGGCTTCTGGGAACTGAAGTCCCTTGGCCCATAAAGGGGAAAGGTTGCCTACCCCTGCTTTAAAGCTATCTAAAACCTGGACCAGATTCACCACCTCACTGATATGAGACCCACCAGCCATCACTGCCCAGCAATAGTCTTTCCATTCACAAGCAGATTAAAATACAGTGAGCCTTGGGGTGAGTTGGAAACTACATGGGTTGATGCCTTATCTCCACCCATCCTGTTCTTGTCATTAAGTACTTGGTATGGCACTAAAAGCAGTAGGGTCTAATGGGTCTGGGTCCATGTCAGAAGGGCAATGAATGCACCCCAAAGTTTAAGGGAAATCAAAGACATAGCTGTGTTAGTCTGGAAAATCAGTATGCAAAGGGATCTTCCAGCACCTTTGAGACTAGCTGAAAGGCAGAAGCTGGTAGCATGAGTTTTCATAGACTTGAGCCTACTTCCTCGGATGCATTCAAAGGTGTTGAATAGATTTCAGTGCTTTGGATAGCTCATTGAAAGTATGGACTCAAATCCAGAGCCAGTTCTCCGCCGATTGACATGGAAGGCAACCAGCTCCCATGGGGAGGAGGAAAGTGTCTAATGGTACCTCAGATTTACTCTTATTTATACCATGCAACCCTTCTGTTGCATGGCACTGTTGCACAACTAAACTAAGAGAGTAAATGCACAACAAATGTGCTAAACACATCCATCCATGGCATCCAACC
This sequence comes from Phrynosoma blainvillii, assembly GCA_026167975.1. NCBI lineage: Eukaryota > Metazoa > Chordata > Lepidosauria > Squamata > Phrynosomatidae > Phrynosoma > Phrynosoma blainvillii. The sequence goes on along the minus strand of JANUYF010000001.1, from coordinate 452,207,254 downwards.
ATGTGTAAATATGAGCAATACCACTTCATGCACAACTCTGCTTCCACACACTTGTGCTGAATGTAAACATGGCAACATCAGACAAAAATGTCTAATCACATCAAACAAAAATGTCTAAACATCAAGCAAAAAGGTCTAATATAGAGAAATTATGCATGAGACAACAACAGGATTTTGGTTAATATTTTCAAAATGTGGTGTTGGCAGTAGTGGTTCTCTGCTGCCACTTGCTGAGGAACATGGAAAGGAGGGTACTATTGAGAAGAAGCTAATGGACCAGATAGGTCTTTAGATTGTTCCTTTGAGGCTCTTGTGTTTGTAGCAATGGGGGGTTGCAGACTGCCAGAAATAGTGCAAATTGAGTCCAGTTTTAGGGTTAGGGTTTGTTGAATTGTGATGATGATGGATGTACAGCAAACAGTCCATGAAGCCAAGTCACCAAGACACAGGCAGCTTCATCAAGTCCATCTTGTTTTATTGCAAAAATCAGCATGAGCAAAAACTAATAATAATAATAATAATAATAATAATAATAGCATTTTCACTTTATCCAGAATGGCTAAGCTGGAACAAAACTTTAACTGCTACATGTTTAATGTTAGTCAAGCTACAGCATCAGCAAAATATTCTTAATTAGCCCATTCAGCTTAAAGGTTTTAAAAGAAGTGAGGAACTTTTCCAGAATCACAATTTCCACCCCACATCTCTCCACCTCTTTGGGTGTAGCCTTTACAGACTGATTGGTTGATGTTTCATGACGTGTGTTAGCCCAACCTCTAATTTCCATATTACACCATGTGACTGCCGTTCCCAAAACATACTTTGTTATTGAAAACCTCTTGCGTAAATAAAGCTCATTCTCACAGAATTTCAGCTTGTTAACTGGCTTGTTTAGACTAACACACACCTGTGTCTGATAACTGTGAATCTGGCCTCAGAAAGCAAATTTTTTCTCAGCAAGGAAAAATACAGACACACATCTTTACATTTCAACATTTTAACATTGACTATATATCCCATCAAAACCTGACAGGGTTAGTGCTAGGGAATCATGGGAACTGTATTTTATTGTGGCACCAGAGCTCTCTGATAGAGAAGGCTCAATGTCTCAGAAAAACAACAACAATTCCCATGATTCCCTAGCACTAATCCTAACCCTAAAAGTGGACTCAATTTGCACTATTTCTGGCAGTCTGCAACCCCCCAATGACTATATTCAGATCCAAGATTTGTGTGTTTTTGCTCTTTTCTCTTTTGGAGACAGCAGTGACATTTAGATTCAAAGCCTCTGACCTCACTTGGTGTACAAACTGTTGATTTCTGGAGTGGGCTGTTCATCTCTTTGGTTGCCCCAGGGCTGATTTAGGATCACTCCAAGGAGGTTTAGTTTGGGCATGAAAAAAAAAACTTGCAGATTTTATTATCCTCAAAGAGGAAGGGTGTTTGGGTACATCAGAAGACTCTGTCAAGGAAATGGCCAATCTCTACAAGATTCAAAGGGATCTTGCAGTACATTTGAGGCAAACGGTGCAAAAGAAGTTGTAGCATGAGCTTCCATAGTGTTGGTTGACTTCCTCAGATGTATCTTTTTTTTTTTTAATTAAAAATTAAAATTATTTTTTTGAAAAAACTCTGGGGCCTCTCCTTTCTTTTCCCACTGAGTTTCACTCCACTCACACGATCTCTTCAGTGTCACAGATCATTTCTGCCGAAAGGTAGATGTTTGGGGAGCAGTGGTGTCACCCCTTCTTGAAGCTTATTTTCATCAGGGGCGAGAAAAGTATTTTTCACAGATTTCCCGAATGACAGTAAAAGACAAGGGGCAAACATTTACGCTAATTATATGTGTTGGTGCTAATTTAATTTGCATTTCAAACTCAGTTTGCTTGTCAAAAGGAAGTTTGGCAGAGGTTTAAAGATCATTCCTCAGCTTGAAAAATCTTGAAGGCTCACAAAAAGGAAAAACAAAACAAAAAAAACCTTTCTACCATGGAGAAATCCTAGCATTGGAAGGGATTCTCAAGAGTCATCTCATCCTTCTACCAGGAAATAGTCTCTGGTAAAACCCTGTATGAATGGTATGCAAAATACGCAAATCCTGGCCATCAAATTGTCCGCTGAAAGGTCCCGTCCCTTCCCTTCATTTGCAAATGACTAAAAAACAATCTTCTTACTCCTTGAACAAGAAGTTCTAATAATTTCTTCTTTTTGAAAAAAGCTTACAAAATCTTCAAATAACAGATATTTTGTGCGTTTACCAAAGTTTGACGAGAATTCTTTACATCACTACCCTACAGGCAGGCTGCTTTTCCTTCTGGCCTTGTGGGTATTTTAAAGGACCCTGGGAGACTAGGGTTCAAGTCCAGGAAATAAAATTTAAACTCCATTAGAAACATAAAGGTACTTCCTTTGTGATCCATCTTTTGTGAGGCTACCAAGCCCTTTCATGGGCAAAGAACATTGAATTCCTTAAGAGGCCTCCATGGACATTTAAGTATCCTTCTATGCCATCTTAATTGAGAAAAACATCATTACTTTGACAAAATGCAGGCCTGTGACTAACATTGCCATTTCCCCCCTCCCGTATGATTTTTTACCCCTTTGCCTGATGAAAAAGCCAGTAGAGCTTTAAAGGTTTGCAACATGTATTTTGCACATTTTTGTTGGTCCAATAAAGATATCACTGTTTTGTGGATTTTGGATACTATTTTACTATTATGCCCAAGTTAGTTCAGCATCTTGGAAGCCTCTCTTAATGTTCAGGCTAGAAACTGGGAGCCGATTCACCAACTGCAACTGCCTAAAATGCCAAAAAAATTAAGGAAGTATGCTGCCCGAAGAATTAAAAGCTATAGCTTATCTCTTGGACACACCTGTCCATTGGAAGACGCCTGCACAGGAGGCTATTCAACACAGCATCCAGATGATAGTGAGCGATAATGGATACAGCATCCACTAGGACACATTGCAAATCATCCTGTTTGATGGTAGGCAAGCGGCTGTAAAATACATCTAGGATTTCCGATATCTAAGAGGAACAACATAGGTATATATTGCAAACAGCGGTCCTGTTTGTTTTAGCAAAGGATTTAAAAAAATATCTCCTAACAGCTGAAGATAAACATTTTGTCATTTTAAAGCCCAATTTCAAATGATTGTTCTGCTCAAATTTGTTCATATGACAGACCATCTAAGTGTCAGCTTTTAGAAATGTTGTAAACCAATATTTGGGCCTTAAGGATGGCTTTTGAAATATAACACACACAGTAAATAGTAAATATACAAACAGTTGGCCCTCTATATCCACAGATTCTGCATCTATGAATTCAACCATCCATGGCAAAAAGAAAACCTTCATGAGGAACACCATTTTACTACCCCATTTTGTATATGGTGGACCCTTGGTATCCTCTGGAGTTTGATTCAAGGATCACTTGAAATTACCAAAATCCATGAATGCTCAAGTCCCATTAAATACAATGGCAGTAGCTCAGCAGTTGAGACACTGACTCTGACGATTGCAAGGTCAACAGATCAGCAGTCCAAGGCCTAAGAGCCTTGTGACAGAGTGAGTTCTCATTACTAGTCCCAGCTTCTACCAACCTAGCAGTTTGAAAGCATGTAAAAGTACAAATAGATAAATAGGTACCACTTCGGTGGGAAGGTAACAGTATTCTATGCAGTCATGATGGCCACATGATCACAGAGTCATTTTTGATAATGCTGGCTCCCTTGGCTTAGTAACAGAGATGAGCACCGCCCCTACAATCGGATACAACTAGACAACCTTATCAAAGGGAGAAGCTTTACCTTTCAGTAAAATGGTGTCTCTTATATAAAATGGCAAAATCATGGTTTGCTTTTGGGATTTATATATTTTAAAAACATTTTCAAACCATGGATGCTTGGAATCCATTGATAAGGAAACTGTGCCAATTGTACAGGCGGCTCTCCCGCAGGCTGGCCATCCATGGATTGGAGCATCTGTAGATGGCCCCACCTCACTGGTGACGCATGCACACAGCTTCACCAATACAGTTGGGTGTGCAACACATGCCATTGGGAACAATGGAGCTTCAGTTCCCACAGACTTTGCTATCTTTTAGCACAGTAGGCCCTTGATATCCACTGGAATTTGGTTCAGGAACCCCCATGGATACAAACAGCCAACTGTAAGTTGACTTGAGTATCTGTGGATTTTGGTATCCATAGGGAGTCCAGGAACCAAATTCCAGTAGATACCAAAGGCCCACTGTACTAAAAGGACCGAGCATGGTATAGTGGTTTGAATATTGGACTAGGACCCTGGGAGACTAGGGTTCAAATCCTTGTTGGGTGAGCTTGGACAAGTCATACTCTCTTAGGAAGGCCATGGCAAACCTCCCCTGGACAAATCTTGCCAAGAAAACCTTAGGATATAGTCATCATAAGTCAGAAATTACTTCAGCGCATACAACAATAGCAACAAATGGTCTAGCAATACAATCATAAATACACAGAGTTGGAAGAGACTGGGACACCTAGACCAAGACCTTGCCAGGATGGGAAATCAAAGTTAAACCATAGCTGAAAGGTAACAGTCCAATCTCTGTTTAAAAAACCTGGAAAGGAGAAGAATCTGGAGATTATCGCAGTGCTGATAAAATCGGCTTACTTGAGCCGTCTTAAAATTTAAAATGGGTGGCATCCTGCTCTTATCACAAGTATTTAGCCACCGAAATTGCCACTAGAGTCCAGCCTGGGTCCATCTCCGCTCCCAGGGGTGCTCAACGCATCTCTTTTCAAAACTGGGAGTTTTCTGGCTTAAAGAAATGGCCGTCGGAGCGGCCCTGGGAGCAGGGATGGACCCAGGATGGACCCGGGTGGCAGTTTCAGTGGCTAAATCCTTGTGATGAGATCAGGATGCCGCCTATTTTAGATTTTAAACTGGCTCAGGTAAGCCGGTTTTATTAGCGCTACAATAATCTCCTCCATTACCCTTTCACACTTGGAACTGTTGTTATTATCAGGAGGCTCTTCAGAGGCTCTTCCCTTTTCTTTAATTTCACTGAGGTCTTATTCTCTGGAGCAACAGAAAACACAACTGCTCCATCTTCGCCTGACAACCCTCCACATATTTCAAGATGGTTCCCATATGACCCTTAAGTCTTCTTTTCTCCAGGCTCAACATAATCCAGCTCTCTCAACCATTTCTCATAGGGCTTGGTTTCCAGACTTTTCACCATCCTTTTTGTCTTTGTCTGTATGTGTTTAGTCACCTGGTTGACTGTGCCTCACAGCTACTGCAGGAACAAAGGTATGTACTATTTGGATGTTCTCCTTCAGCTTTCAAAAAGCTTCTCCTGCCTTTCACAAGGATGTTCAGTTATTGTTGTTAACTACCATCATGTAAACTTTGACTTATGGTGATCCTATAAATGAGAGCATTTATCTTAGGGTGACCCTATGAATGAGAGCATTGTTGCTGCTGCTGCTATGCACCTTCAAGTTGTTTCTGACTTATGGCAATCCTAAGCTAACCTATCACAGGATGTTCTTGGCAAGATTTATTCAGAGGGTTTGTCTTTACCTTCCTCTGAGGTTGAGAGACTGTGACATGTCCAAAGACACCCAGTGGGTCTCCATCATTGAACAGATCCAGTGCTCAAATCTCTACATCACACTAGCTCTATTCCATGCTGCAACTATAGAATAGTTACAGCTGAATAAATCTAGGTATCTGTTCCATAATCGCAATCACCACTTGAGTCCACTTTTAGGGTTAGGGTTAGGGAATCATGGGAACTGTATTTTATTGTGGCACCAGAGCTCTCTGACAGAGAAGGCTCAATGTCTCAGAAACAAAATACAATTCCCATGATTCCTTAGCACTAACCCTAACCCTAAAAGTGGACTCAATTTGCACTATTTCTGGCAGTCTGCAACCCCCCTTAGATACACAGTTAGGTTACTCAAGTAGCTCAGTATACTTAACTAGGAGCCAAAACACACTGCAGAAACAATCCAGTTTGAGACCATTTTACCTGCCCTGCCCAGTCCTAGGGAATTCTGGGAACTGTAGTTTGTTGTGGCATCAGAGCTCTCTGACATGGAAGGCTAAACGTCTCACAAACTACAGTTCCCAGAATTCCCTAGCATTGAGCCAGGGAAGTTAAAGCGGCCTCAAACTGGATTATTTCTGCAGTGTGTTTTGGCCCTAAATTGCTGATGCAGAATACTGGCCCTTTTTTTCTCCTTGTTTCTTGCACAGAAAATGCTGCTTTTTTGCACAAAACAACCATGGGCAAATTTTGCATAGAATAAAACTCAAAATGGAAAGATTCCCATTAATCCAAGCTTCTTCTGGCCAGCGTTTCTCAACACTCAAGAAACTGCATTTCTCAACCATTTTCTTGAATACTGTCCAATATTCTTTCCATCCCTAGTTCTAAGCGCCTCTTACAGAAAGCTTGGAAACTCCTTAACTGTGGCCAGTAGTCACCTGGGATTCCATCATGTTGCCACAGTCTTGGAGGATGGTTAGCAGCCAGCGGCCAGCCGCAGTGGCACACATTGGGTTTCCAGATACAAGATCCTCCAGGATGGCTTCTATGAAGTCCGGGGCTTGATCAGATGGGAGGTAGGCACTGACCACCTGTAAGGACACCAGAAATTAAGGGCTGTATGCCTATACTTGCTTGCACAATGCATATTTTTCTCCTATACCTCAATGATAGACTGCATAGTTGCTTGTTTTGTTTATTGATGTATGTATGAAAATATGTATGTTCAGGGCCCGGGGGGGGGGGGGGACCTTTTGGACTATAACTCCCAGAATCATTAGCCAGCATGGCCATGCTAGCTGGGGAATTTTGGCAATTGTAGTCCAAACAAAAAATACTTCCAAATTCTGCTATTTCTTAATGTGTGTGTGCACATGTAGATCATGCGTTATGAGGAGCAGCTTAGGAAGCTGGGTATGTTTAGCCTGGAGAAGAGAAGGTTAAGGGGTGACATAATATTTGGAGGGGTGTCATATTGTGGATGGGACACACTTGTTTGCTGCTCCAGAGGATATGGCGCAATGGAGTCAGGCTACAGGGAAAGAGATTCCATCTAAACATTAGGAAGAGTTTCCTGATGGTAAGAGCTGTTCCACAGTGGAATTTGCTCCCTTGGAGAGTGGTGGAGTCTCCTTCTTTGGAGATTTGCAAAGAGGCTGAATGGCCATCCATTGGGAATATTTTGATGGTGTGTTCCTTCATGGCAGAATGGAGTGGTACCGGATGACCCTTGTAATTTCTTCCATCTCATTCTATGATCTGATGTATTGAAATTTATGGGGCATCTGCAACTCTTGTGAATGACTGGTCTGACCCAGTGAGTGGGGAAAGCATAAAGAAGAAGTTATACTTACTAGTTCTGTTCAGAAGAGGCAAAAAGCTACATCTACCAGGGATAAGATTTAGGCCCTTTTCATCTTGGACACAGTAGTAGGACTTTCATTTTATAATTAGGGGGGGATAAAAGGGTGAATGTCTCACAATGGAATTTCTGTTGTGTATTTGCACCTATTTTATAATTTGAAATTAGATCTTTAATGTTTGCATCCAAGGTTGCAATACTGCTGAGCAGTATATGCCGAAGCTACCTGTGTTTAAGAAGAGACTAACGATTAAGTCCTGCACTGGCACTTTGTGAGATGCATGTCACTTTGAAATATCTGATATGTGTTCAACTTAGTATGTAATCTATAGTATTGTTAATGTAATTCTTTTTTTAAAATGGGCTTGAATTGTGAATACGTTTATAATATTTATATATAATTGGCCCCACAGAACCCATGAAAGAGGTACACATGCATAAACTAGGATGGGATGGGAACAGGGCAATGATTTTGTGTGTGTCTGTGTGCTTTGCAGGGAAAACACTAGATGAGCCTCTGGATCCCATTGGCACATGTGTGTGCGCGTGCGTGAGTGCGCCTGTGTGTTGCATCTGTCTTTTGCACAAAGGAACAACAGCTTGAATTGTACCCTGCAGTGACATCAATGCCACCCTATTTACTCATCATTTTTATGGGACAATGTTTTTAATTGCACTTTCTCACATATCTGTATCTAATCTCAGAAACGTTTATTAGCGTTGTAGATCACTTTGACTACTGAGAAAATGGATCAGTCAAACAAACATGATTGCTATCCCCAGTATTGCCACCCCACCTTGTGCTCCCTCCAAATATCTTGGACATGAGTCTCCAAGAGGAGACAAATCACCTTGGCCATTCTAGTGGAGGCCTTAAATAAATCGCTGGAGACGTCGCCTTGTAGGTCGGCATAGGCGGAGAACATTTCTTTTTCTTCTGCATATGTGACTCTTGACTTAGCTGGGGAAAAGAGGAGGAGGAGGAAGAGGAAGAACAGAAAAAGAGGAGGAGAAAGAAGAAGAAAAAAGAAAGGAGAAGGAGGAGAAGATTAAAATAACTAAAATAGCTCAAAATGTTTTAATGGGATGATTTAAATTGTTTTAAATTTTTTATTATTAAATACAAATTTTTAATTTTTACCAGTTTTATTAGTGAGCTGCCTTGGATCATACTTCAGGAGAAAGGTGGGATATAAATAAAGGTATATAAATAAATAAATAAATGAAAAGTAAAAATAAATACCAAAAACACAAGTTTAAAATATCATTAAACTATCCATAAAATTAAAACCAGTTAAAAACCAGTTAAAAACCATACAATTGTTACGCAAAGAAAGATGGGGGTGGGGGGTGGGGGAGTCCCCACCAAGTATGTCAGCATTACTATAATTCTTGGGGAAATTAGCTTTGCAAGAGTTTGGGTAACCTTCAGGACCAATTGGACCTGTTTAGATCAATAATGAGGAGAACTCTAGGTTTGGGATGAATTATAAGAGAGTTTTAGTGCGGTATGAAGCAGTATATAAATGAAGCTGCTATTGCTATTGCTATTGCTATTTTATTTAGAAAAATGCAGAGTGCAATCACACATACAACAGCAGACAGAATTTAGAGCTAACCGAAATGGAAATACAGAAACAGGACAGTGGAGTTTGCGAAGTTTGCAAGGGGGTGATAATTCCCTGTCTGGTGAACAGACCACAGAAAGCTAGAGTGGGCTCAGACTGGGAGGTCTTGAAGATGACACAGAACATACACAGAGTGCAGAGGTGTATGCCGGGTGAGGGTGCTGAGACGAGGTTTCTGAGACCCATACTTATACCGAACGTCTAGCCCCAAGCAGTGTGCTATCTTGTCAGGTAACAAAGACTGGATGTCTTTCGCCAGGAATGAGAATGGGATCCCGGACTGGTTGATGGCTTTAATTTTAGTGTGGCAAAGACAGTAACTAGGGCCCAAAACAGACAGGCCAAACAGAGCAGCGGGAGACTGCGCCGGAGCCATTCGCACTAGGGCCATGGCACCACGCATGTTTGATCCCAATCCAGACTGTTGCCACAGTCCTAAACTGGGCCGCAGTATGGAGCAGATCCTTTTTGCTCTTTTTTGGTCAGGTTCGTCTTGTTTGGCATGGTGTTGGCGCGGCTTTAGGCCGCTTTCTGGGGGTGTGTCATGTAAACAACATGCCCCCAATGCAGCCTGAAGCCACATCATTTTGCCTGTGTGTTGCAGACCTGGATCAGGATATCCCCAGGATGGATGGACAGGAAATTTTGGATGGAAATACAAGAGGAGGTGGACAGAGAAGCTGGCTTACTGCTTTGGGTGCAAGGAGATCCTTTGTCTCAAGGTGCAAGAGGAAATGCAGACAATATGGGGAAAGGAAGGAGCACTAAGCTCGCCTATCTAATTGTCCCATTACCTGGACGCGCACATACCTTGGGAGACATTCCTTTTATGAAAAGTCAACGAGATATGTAATATGGGGATCCCAAAATACAGTGCGGGATATGCTGCGGGTGATAATATAATAAACAAAACACAGATTGACAGCATAACCTCTCCAGCAGAAACCTCAAGTAACAAATCAAAATAAGACAAACCACTCAACCATGGCTGTTGTTGCCAATTAATGATTAGAATGAGGGTCTTTAAAGCCAAGCTCCTACATCAAGCAGGAGGAGCATTAATGCATTAATGCTCTACTCATGCAACTCTTTGTCCATCTCCTGCATCTCTCTCTTTTTGTGGACAAGGAGCAAGATGTTTTTCTGTAGCCCTTTGTTGCCAAACCTTGGGATGGGCCATTGCTGCTGCTGCTGCTTATCAGCAAGGAAGGAAATGAGGAGGGATGCAGGGTAGACAATGAAGAAGGTCTTATCTCAGAAGATAAAGGAAATGAAGTAATCCCATTTTCCTTCCCCTTGGAACCACATTGTCTGAACATCCCTTTATCCCAGTAAGCATCAGCAGCTGTGGTGTTCCCCAGGGATGACACCTTTCTCCTCTGTGGAGTCGGGAGCAAGCAACAGTATAGCCATAATGTCTTTGGGATGCCAGTTCTTGGATGGGTGACAGGTAGACAGAGTTTGGGTATTCACACTATCCCTGCTTAAAGTGTCCTCACCTTGTATGTACATCAGGCAGATAATGCATTGGGCTGCCCACTGACGGCAGCGGATGGAATTGTCACAGGTGTATGGGGCTAGGAATGCAACCCGTGACCCAAATTGTGGGAAGTTTTCTCCATCCTACCAAAGGAAAAGAAAAGGGTTAAAACAGTGGAGACCATCTCTTCTCTTAAGATTGGTTTTCCCGTCTTTTAGAGCTGTATGAGAGCAGGACCTTTTTAGTGGTTGTGTCCTGCACAGGGAAAGCAAAGGAAGCACGCAAGAACCCAGCATGAAATCATTCTTTTTATCAAGGCCTTTATCAAGGCCTTGTAGGGCTTGGTTTTATTCTGCTCACCCTGTTGATCTGCTATTTTTATGGCTGCGATGCTGTTCAACGGTAGCTCCCATGTTAGAAAGGCAGTGGACCCATTCTGGGTTTTAGTCAGATGCTATCCAAAATACTGAACCCTGTTCCCAAAAGAGGCTCAGCACTTTGTATATCTCCTTGTGATGCGTCCCTTTCCTCCTGCTTCTGCTGAGCAGAATGGGGCCTCCAGAGACCATTTATCTAATAAACTGAGCGGACACACCTACTAATCTGATCCCCCTTTTTTCCTAGTAACTCTGTAGGAAGTTACTTTGGGGTTTCACATTCACTTTCCCTCTCTAATGCTGCAGAGACCTTCCTCATCCCTTTCCTAACCTTGGTGAGGAGATGAAATAGAGCAAAAGGCATGTGAAAGGAGTGTGTGTGAGAAAAGTCCTTTTTTTAAAATTATAGTTACAAATAAACATCCAAACATTGTAAACAATCATCACACTTTCATACATAAAATCTATCTTCCATCTTCTTATCTTCTTTCTTAAGCTCTTGAGTGTATCTTAAGCAAGTTAATAAAAATTATTCTTCCTTATATGTCCTATGTTACCATACAATACATTATTTCAGTCCAATAATTGCTTTTCTTAAGACTGAGCATCATAACCCACCATCGGTCCATGCCTCAGATTGAGAGAAAAGTACTTTTAAAGGGAGGCTTTTATTCTAAGTAAGAAACCTCTATGAATGGTCATCTTCCCTTCAGGCAACATGGAAGTTACAAGTTACAGATCAATCTACATCAGTGATTCCCAGTCTTCCAGATGTTTTGGACTTTAATTCCCAGAAGCCCCAGCCAACTTGGCCAACCATCAGGAATTCTGGGAGTTGAAATCCAAATCATCTTGACGACCAAAGATTGGGAGCCACTGGTCTAGATCAGGGGTAGGCAACCTTTCCCGTTTAAGGGCCGAGGGACTTCAGCTCCCAGAATCCCAGGAGCTATTGGCCAACATGGGACTATTGGCCAACATGGCTGAGGCTTCTGGGAGCTGAAGTCCCTCGGCCCTTAAAAGGGAAAGGTTGCCTACCCCTGGTCTAGATCATCTTCAGCCCAGTCAGTAAAATAAGTAAAGGTCCCCGATGTGACTAACTAATACATTCTCCTGCACTGCTCACAGATAGTTGGGATCAAGAGTAGTGGATGTTTATGAAGGTATTCTGCCAGTATAGGAAGTAGGAAACTCTTGGGAGATTATTGTATGGTAAAAAAAACCCCGCAACTTACCTTAACTGGTTTGAATCCTCTTTTGGGATGCAGCCGGGTTCTATCATACCCAATTCATTGCCAATGCGCCTAAAACCCAGCTAAAATCCGCCCTCAGCTCCCGACTGTGTAAATCAGACAGCTGAGGGCAGATTCTAGCTGGATTTTAGGCAGGAGGCAGCCAGGAGGTGGCATCGAGGGCAAATTGCATGTGATAGAACCTGGTTGCATCCCGAAAGAGGATTCAAGCCAGACAAAGTAAGTCACTTTTTTTTTTACCATGCGATATGAGCAACTGCCTGGGGGCCAGGGGCCAATTTTCCTTCCCACAGACAGGAGTCCCCCTTCAAATCAGGCCCTTTCAAAATGACAACAGGATTCTTTGCATTCTTTCCTTTCACCATTTTGTGAGGGACTGCAGAGGCAAAGTGAGACATTTGCAGTAATAAAGCATTTTCAGGTGCTTGACAGGATGGCGGGGGATATTTTTATGCCTTTTCACACATCTGGAGGAGCCTCCTGCAATGTTGAGGCAAAGATTGTCCCTAAAAGTTTTAACTGGGGGATTAGTAGAGGTTTGAGGAGCCACAACAATAGGTCCAGAAGCTGCATGCTACCAGCCACACAATGCCCACCCTTGCTCTAGTGGGAGAAGAAGTATTGAGAAGAGCAGGAAACTCACGGGAAAACTGGCGTTCTCTTGGAAAGCAGCAAGTGCTTGGAAGCTGGCCTGCAGAGCCCTCTCTCTGCTGAATTCTTGTTCTGTAAGCCAGGGATCTATCAACTGTTGGTTCAGGGAGAAAAGGATCATATAATCAGAGAGCTGGAAGGGGCTCCACAGGACATTGAATCCATCTTTCTGCTCAGTGCAGGATCTCCAGCCAGAGGCATCACTAGGCTTGGCATTAACAAGTGCAGAAATTGGTGGTATTACCCGCTTCCCTTGACCTCTTCCCATAACACACCATGCAGAATCTTTAGTAATGCTTTTTGTACTTATGCTACTCATAAATCATAATTCCGGTATATCGGTGAATGTAACAGCAATAGTTGTGACATATACGTAAACAAATCATACCTTTAAATTACAATATCATGTACACAGCCTAAATGCATGTACATGTACATAGCTGTGTGTGGTTGAAGTGAAAATTTGGTAAGATGTGATTTTTTTAAAGGGAATTTTATTTTTTCAAATTAAAAAGAAGGAGGCCTCTCCTCACTCCTCCCACTGAGCCTCGCCACACTGATACCATCTCTTCCACTGACCTCTAATACTTTAAAGGGATGCAGGGGAATGCTACAGCCCATTTCTGCCAGGAGGCAGATGTTTGGGGAAGAAGTTGTGTCACCCTCTCTTAGGTTGTCTCCTGGTGTGGTCCACACCACCTGAACCTTCCTAGTGACAGTCCCTTATCCAGCTAGAGCAGGGGTAAGCAACCTAAGGCCTGGGGGCTGGATGCGGCCCCCCGAGGCCTTTGGACCGGCCCCAGGCCGGTCCTGCCCCCGCCGCCGCTGCCCCCGCCGCCGCCCCCCGCCATGATGATATTGATTATTGTTATTATTACTTGTTCTTGGTGTTTTCTTGGCAAAATCTCCACAGGGGTTTTGCCATGGCTTTTCTGGAGCTGAGGGAGTGTGCATGCATATTTTTTTTAATTTTAATTTTATTTATTTTTTTATTTATATTTGGTGCTTCAGCCCCCCAATTATCTGAGGGACAGCAACCCGGCCCCTGGCTCAAAAAGGTTGCCTACCCCTGAGCTAGAGCATCCCCTGCAGAGAGCTGCCCAACCTCTTTTTGAAGATATCCAGAGGAGAAGGCACCACTACCTCTCTGGGGAACCGAAAGAGCCGCCTCGATACGTAAATGGCTATCACACGCAATTCCAGTCGTTGCGCATTGCCAAACTACTCTTAGAACCTTATCACATGTGGGCCACAAAGCAATAATAAACTGAAATAAGAACAAATCCAGTACTATATCGAAAAGAACCGAAAGAGCCGCCTCAATACGTAAATGGCTATCACACGCAATTCCAGTCGTTGTGCATTTATTGCGCTTCCAAGAATGCGCATTCTGGGCACGTATTTGCCATTCACACACAAGTGAAACCTACTAGATTGCCTTAAAGCAGAGAGGACCATGTTTACCCGTTCTGTTTGTTGCCCGATCCAAACTGGAAGTACACGTCATAAGATGCTTCCTCGCAGACCCATGGGAAATCTCGCTAGGAACCATGGGTCATGACGGGGAAATGCTTCACAATATGTATTGCCTGTTCATATGCATTTCGGACTCGCGGTAAATGTGCAATGATTCCGGTCGTGCACTTGTACTTCCTGAAGAAACTGAAATTCAAAAGATCTCAATTTGTTGCGGATTAGTTCGGGGTTCTGTCCGGAATTTTAGCAGTTCTGTGCGATGTCGTGTGAACACACGGAAAAATAATACGTATTAGGACGGGATTTCGTTTGGATTAATTCTGCTTTGGACTCCGTGTGATAAGGTCCTTAGTGTCAAGAAGTTCCTTCTACTGTTAAATCAAAATCTACTGTCAGAGTTGCCCCTCAAAGATCTCTGCCATTTAGTCAGACCTGCTTAGCTGTTCTGTAGCCATGTTGGGAGCATGAATGTATGGGGAGGGATAAGCAATTGTGGGGGATTGTTATGTTAGAAGCAAGGCCGTGTAGCTGCCTGGTATTGTGTAGGAAAGAATGCCAGCTATTAGGAGCAGAAGTGTTTGAGGGGGTTTGTAGAACCTAAACTTGTAACTTCAGATCTGGCAATGAATTGCTACTGTGCTGATTCTGATTTTCAATAAACACTTTCTGGTTTCATCCATGAATTTCATAGGGTCTTCTTAGGCTACTCAATACAGGTTGAGTCTCCCTTAATCAAAATGCTTGGGACCAGAAGTGTTTATGGATTTTGGATTATTATTATTATTTGGAATGCCTGTATCTGCATATCAATGAGATATCCTAGAGATGGAACCCAAGTCTAAATACAAAATTAATTTGTGTTTCATATAACCTTATACACATAGTCTGAAGGTAATTTTATACAATATTTTAATCATTTTGTGAATCAGAGTTTATGTACCCTCAACCATCAGAAGGCAAAGGTGTCACTATCTCAGCCAACAATGAAAAACGTTTTGAGTTTTGGAATATTTCGGTTTTCAGAATTCCAGATAATGGAGATTTAAGCTGCACTAAACCAGAGGTTTTCACATAAGTGGACACTGGGCTAGAACAAATGCTCACCTGGAACATTTCATCCATCAGCTCTGATGTTGGGTTTTCCTCAATGATTTTCTTCACAAGATCTCCAAAGGCATCCATAGAGCATGTGTACAGGTCCTGCAATCACAAGCCAAACAGTCAAGCACTAAATAAACCAAACATCAAGAGACTTGTGACCTAAATCCAATGCCGCATCAGCATATGACCCTTTCTCCTCCTCTCCCCTGATCTTTCTGCACTGGCCAAAAACCTGTTTCAGAGGGTTTTTACCTGAAGTATTCAATAAAATTCCCCTTTAAATATGCTCTTTCTGGATGTGGATGATTAAATTAATCTGTTTTAAGATGTATTATGGCAAAGTCCAAAAGATCCCTTACAGGAATAGGGGCCTTGTCTGCATGGCCCAGAATACTCTGGGGGAACCTGGAAAATTCTGGACCTGGAGGTGCCCTACCCTCCCTCCATTACCTGGCACTCCTGTTGTGATGCCAATACCTATTTACAACTGCTCCCAAAAACTGCTCCAAAATATATGCCAAATGACAGTCTCGATTCTGTGAATTATAGTCCAAAATGTAAAATGTCCATGTTCATTTCAGATAGTATGAATTGTTTTGATAAAAGCCACTGGACATGCTTGCAGAGGCATTTTAGGGAGTTATAATCTAAAAAAGCAACTTTTATAAACTCTAGGACCTAGGCCAGGTGTCCCCACACTTTTTGATCCGGGGGCCGGTTCGCTGGCCCCTAGATCTTCAGGGGGGCAGAGGTGCGCATGCGCATGCGCATGAGCACTACTCGGGCACCATTTTGTGTTCCAAAATGGCACCTGGAGTCGTATGCATGTGCCCGGCGTTGTGCGTGCATTGTGGCGGCGGCAGGACCGGCCGCAGGCTGGTTCAAAGGCCTCAATGGGCTGGGTTTGGCCCACAGGCCGTAGTTTGGGGACCGCTGACCTAGGCCAACAAGTTGCTTCCAAGAAGACCACAAGCAGAAGAAGGAGGTCAATAAGTCATGACATATTATATTGAAACCTCCTGAGGACCCCAGTGGATCTCGGCAGAAGTCCTCAGTCTGGATCTGGCTATGAGAAATAGCTAGTTCGTTCCCCATTCTTTCCCCACTACCACTAGCAACAGAAAAGCTGTTGGAGATGACTATTGTAGACCCATAGTGAGTCCTGGGCAGGGGGCCTTCAATTGTTGCGGAGAGAGGAATGGAATATCACCCTTAGCAAGGACCAGAAGAGCATACACTCAAGTGTAAGGTGGAATTATAATTATAATCTCATTTGATATGTGGTGCTGGAAGAAGAGTTCTGAGGATACTATGCACGGCCAAAAAGACAAACAAATGAGTCCTTGAATAGATCAAGCCTAAAATCTCATTGGAAACCAACTGGGGCTGTTGTACTTTGGCCACATATTGAGAAGGCATGGATCACAAGAAAAGACAATAATGCTAGGAAAGATCGAGAGCAGAAGAAGGAAAGTAAGATCACATGCCAGATGGATGGACTCAATCAGGGAGGTCACAAGTCTGAATTTGCAGAACCTGAGCAAAGCAGTATTTCTTGGAGATGTCTCATCCACAAGATCGCCATGAGTTGGGATCGACTCAAGGGCAGCTAACAACAACAACAACAACAACAACATGCCATTGATGGACTAAATACCTTCAAGGCACCACGTCTTGTCTGGTCTTGGAAGCTAAGAAGGGTAAACCCTAGTTAGGATTTGGATAGGAGACTGCCAATAAATACCACAAGTGGTAGGCTATATTTCAGAGGAGGGAAATGGCAAAACCACCTCTGCTCATCCCTTGTTTAAGAAAACCCTGTAACTTCATGAGGTTGCCATAAGATGACAGGAGACTTGAAGGTGCACACACATACACACACATATGTCACTGACAGTATGGTGGTCACAGTGGTTGGTCCTCATGGGTGAGCTTGTATACATCTCATAGTCTCCATTGCTCAATTTCTGCCATGGGATATATAAGAATAATGAACTCATTATTAACAATGAATAAAATACTTCTTGGATTTTACATTGTATTCCATTATTTTATTCATTATTCTTATATATCCCATGGCAGAAATTATTTATTTACATTTTATATATATTTGTAAAATTGTATATAAAGCTTGGTATAAATTCCAGGCAGCAAGCAGGCTTTGAGCTTGCAGGGCAAACTCTGCTTGATGCTGTTCCTATCTATAAATAAACTGTTGCAGCCAATCTACTATCAAGCCTCATTTTTGAACCTCAAATGTTATCTTTCCCCCCGGAAACAAACTGTCGCACATACCTTAATGTCTTGAGCATCTCTTTCTGCCTTATCTTTCTCTTTCATTTGCTCCAAGGGAGGGAGGGGAAACAAACTTTTGATGCTTTGGTCCAGGACAGTGCGGATGTCCTCAGTGCTCAAAGGAGGCTTCACTTTGCTGCAGGAAGAAAGGAGGATAGAGAAAAAGTCACATCTCAGAGGGTCACAGTCTGTTGCTGTGTGCCTTCAATTCATGTCTTGAGTTATGGTGACTCTAAGGTGAACTTATCACAAGGTTTTCTTGACAGAATTTGTTCAGAGGGGATTCACTTTTGCCTTCCTTTGAGACTGAAAGTGTGTGACTTGCCCAAGGTCACCCAGAGAGTTTCCATGACCAAGCACAGATTCAAACCCCGGTCTCCAGAGTCATAGTCCTATCTTCAAACCACTTCAGATAACCTGGACCTGAGCCATACACGGCTTTGTCAGTCACAACCATCACTGTTGTGTCCAGAAATAGCCTACCTTAGGATTGCAATGGCAGTAATGGATTTTGGATGAAGTGGTGTCTCCAGAGAATCCAAGGGCTCTTCCTTGATGAAATCCTGGACTTGCAGGAGGAAAGAAATTGTAGAAAGAATGAAAAATGTACACTGAAGAACAGTGAATCTATTCCAGGTCCAAATTTTTAAGGAATTCTCCTAGATGCTGGAGCTATTTTGGGAGGAGAGTTTGCATCTTAGATATCTCCTTTATAGTTCAGACTAAAACCCAGAACAGATTCACCACCCTAATGGCACAGTACCTACCAACTGTCTGCATTTGCTGAAGCAGACAGTCAATGGAAGAAGACCTGCAACCATATGATGCCCATGTCACTCACCAACAAGATATTGAGTAGTTCTTTTTTGCAAGTTAATCTGAAGTTCTGGAAGTCCTGGGTCTCATGGATGGCTTGGCATATGTCTATCATGCTTTGAACAAAGGCCAGTTTGAGGTTTATGTCCTAAATTTCCAAAAGAAGTATGTATTGTAGTGGTTAGAACACTCAACCAAGACTTGGGATATTCAAGCTCAAGTGCCCCGCTAGGGAAGGAAAGATTTTTTTTATGGTTAAAATTTTATTCCTTAAATGATGAGAACCTCTGAGGAGGAAAATCCTGGAACAAAGTGATTATTTTTTTAAAAAATATTTTATTGAATTTTAAAACATACATAACTTAACACCCACTTAAGGACACACATAACATAGCATAATCCTACCCTAAACTAAAACCATACCCTAAATCCTACTATTCTACACTATCATCCCACCCTTAATCCCTCCCCTTATACAAAATGATGCTGGCCAAACTTGTCCATACAGGCCACTAGATGACACTGCATTGTCCCCACTGGTCCATCCTCCTCCATGCCACCATCACTGCCACCACTGTATCACCAGCTGAACATCTCCCTACAAAAGCCTGGCCATCACTCCTGCTGAGGTCAGAACAGGGTGCCCATGCAACCAACAATTGGGGGTAAAGTCACCCCTCTTTGTTGATCGCATGGTGGGGTGCCCCATTCTGACCTCAGCAGAAGTGACAGCAATGGCTAGGTTCTTGAAGGCAGTTGCTTGGCTGGGTTGGCTGCAGCAGTAGTGGTGGTGACATTAAAAGGAATTGGCCGGCAGGGACGATGTGGTAGGTGTATAGACACGTGGACAGTTGGGTCATTCCAGATCCAGCCGTGCTCACATCCAACATACCCAGGTTCACTCCAGTAAACAGAATTTTCTGTTAAAATGGATTAACAGCTTAAAGAAATGAATTCACTGTGTGGATCGTGTGGACTCATGGCACCAGATATAGGGTGAATCCAAGGGTTTTGGCCAATGTACTCAAGCCTTCTCTAGTGTGAAGTTCAGCTTTACAGAAATTAAATAGCAAAGCAGAGATTCTCACGCGGCCACAGTACAGATGGAAACTCACAACTTACCTTGTTTTCAATGCTGACACCCAGCACCTGAGGAATAAAATGTAAAATCCAAGAAGTATTTTATTCATTGTTAATAATGAGTTCATTATTCTTATTACTTCACTGAATGTATTGCCCTTATTCTTTTATATATTTGCTAGAATCCTGTTGGCATTTTACAAATATGGAAGTTCCTCAGTGGAAACACTTGGACAATGTTTTCTGAGACATACTCACTTTAAGGTTGCAGAAGTAGAGCTGTGAATGTGGTGTCAGTGTGCATGCAAATGCATAAATGCATGTGGATGGGCAGTGCACATTGGGCTGTGCATTCAGTTGCACATTCAGTGCTTTCGTTCAGTTGAGCAATGTTGCCAATAAAAAAAAATGGTTGTGTAGCACAGTAAATGCATAACTCCACATTCAAAGATTTATGCTCTGCAACCCTGATGTAAGACCCTTTCTGTTGTCATGAACACTGACTGGGCTAGGACCAAATCTTCATGCTAACCAAACTACTGTCTGTGGTCCAAAATGGTTGGAAGGTTGTTAAAAGTCATAACCAGTACTCTTGAATACTTCCCAGAAATTGACCAGTAGTCAGTGAAGTGCTTTCAACAAGAAAGTGAATGTATATACTCATGTATAAGTCTAAAATTTTTCATCACAAAATTGACCTTAAAAACCTGGGTTAACATGGGTACTGTACTGTAATTCTTATCAAAAGACTAGAGTAACAAAAGGCAAGAACTTTGGGGCTGTACAGATGGCCCCTAAGGGGTGGCTCCGTGCTGCCCCTGGGAGCACTGGATCAGGGCTGTGGCAACTGCACACCGTGGCCCCAATCCGGCACTTTGCCCCTCCAAAAAGAGCTGGCAAATGCTGCTCCTTTTTTGGAGTGGCAAAAAGCCGCTCTTACTGGCACCGCCATGGCTCTTCTGCACTCTTTTGGCTCAGTGTGTCTGTACGTTGTGCCAAGGGAGCACCCTGATGCCGTGCACTGTCTGGTGGGGTGCGTGATGTGACAGCGGCATCGGAGCAGAGTCGGAGCAGCCAGTGCGCAGTCGCCACACCCCAACTCCACTCCCAGGCCAGCCCTTTTGGCTGATCTGTACAAGCCCTTAGTCTGCTCCAGGAGCACCTAAAACAGGGGTAGGCAACCTTTCCCCTTTAAGGGCCGAGGGACTTCAGCTCCCAGAATCCCAGGAGCTATTGGCCAACATGGGACTATTGGCCAACATGGCTGAGGCTTCTGGGAGCTGAAGTCCTTCGGCCCTTAAAGGGGAAAGGTTGCCTATCCCTGACCTAAAAGAAGCAGCAACCTCCTGTACTCTCACCACTGTGGTGCCATTTCTGCCCTTTTTGAATGACTGACCTGGAAAATAGCAGCAGTGCCAGCTCTTTGGTGTTTCTCCTCAAAGGAGCACTGAGGCATTAGAGAGGACTGGTGCTTCTTTTAGATTTTCCCAAGATTAACTAAGCTCTTGCCTTTCACAACTCTACTTAGAGAAGGAGATGGTTCCTTTTTTATTAGACTCTGTACCTTAACTCTTACTTTTACATCCTTTTTGATATGTGTGCATTTTCTTGGCCCCACTCATGCCTGGTTGCCTCTCGCACACATTGCACACCCACCATTTACCATCATTCCCTCCTCAACCTTCAAGCCTTTAGCGTGAGCACAAAGAGTTATGCCTGATAGAATATTGTAAGTTCTTTGGCAAAGTTTTTCTTTGTTTCCTTTGTTTCATCCTTTACATCTTTTATTACATGCCCCTAGGTTTTACCCTTGACTTATCCATGGATCATTTCAAAATCCATAACTTTGGTCCCCAAACCTCAACTTATACATTAAGTCATCATTCTGGCCACACAATTTTGGACTTGCTTGAGTTTCCAAATCATTTGCAAAGGCAGCCCCAACCACAATGTGTTACAGTAATCCAACGGGAATGTAATGAAGGCATGTGTCAGAACAGGCAATGCTGGTGCTCTATTTTTAACTATGGGCCAATGCAGACAGCCTGTAAGGGGTGGCTCTGTGCCGCCCCTGGGAGCATCGGATTGAGGCCGCGACAACCACACACCGTGGCCCCAATCCTCCTTTTTGCCACTCCAAAAAGAGCTGGCAAATGTCGTTCCTTTTGGGGGTGGCAAAAAGCCGCCCTTAGAGGTGCTGCCATGGCTCTTTTGTGCCCCTTTGGCACAGCGTGTGTGTAGGATGCGCCAATGGGGTGCCCTGACATCCCACGCCATGCGGTCAGGCACTGGGCATGATGGTGATGTCGGGGCGAAGTCAGGGCAGCCTTTTAGGCCAGTCTGCATTGCCCCTTTGTGAATGCAAAACCCTGGACAACGGAGCAGTGATATTACAGAAAGCCTCCCCACCAAGGTCTCCTTCTGAATGGCAGGTTCTTTGAAAACTTCCCAATTCCTTCAAAAGCTCTTACCTGGCAGCTCTTCTGGTAATTATGGAGGACTGGTTTCACGAGGTCATTCTCCATGCGAGAGAACAGGAGCTCCTTGGGAGCTTGGAGAGCCACTTTGCCATATGTGAGCATCAGCGTTTGGTAGAGGTGGCCTCGTCTGCCTCTTTGGTAGTCCTGAGCAACAGAAAGTGTGATTTAGTATGGCTTCTTCTTCTCTCTCTCCTGCTAAGGTAGTGCTAGGACTGCACCAACAGAAGCCAAGGCCTGGATTCTATTGGTTAGCCCCAAACAGAGTAGACCATTTGAAGCCATCCTTTCACGAGGAGTCAACATTTAGGTATATTCCATTGTTGGTTTCGTGGGTCTAGTCTATTCAGACTAACACAACAGGATTAAGACCATAGTCTCTTGGTAACAGCTAGTAATGGTGCTCTTCCTTTGGTCCAACTTTACATCCAGTTCTGGGCACTACAGTTTATGAAGGACAAACTGGAATGTGTCAAGGTGAGGATAGCTAAGATGGTGAAGAGTGAAGGAACCAAGTACTATGAAGAAGGGTTGAGGAAGCTGGATATGTTTCACCTGGAGAAGAGAAAACTGCAATTTGATAGCAATGGCAATGGCAAAACTCCTCTGAACAAATCTTGCCAAGAAAACGCTATGATAGGTTCACCTTAGGGTGGCCATAAATTGGAACAGACTCGAAGGCACACAACAACAATCTTTAAGAAATGGAGGGATCTCAAAGAAAGACTAGCCTTGTCTTCTGCTGCTTGATAGTGTAGGTCTGAAAGCAGTGGATTCAAATTACAAGAAAGGGGACATTGACCAAAAAATTGAAGGACTATCCTGACTGTAGGAACTATTTGAAAATGGACCAGATTGATTCAGAAGACGTTTGTGTGACAAGCAGAGGGGGTGGTCACAGGTACTTGATACCACCATTCCCACATTCCCAGACTTACTCCAATGAAGAAGAACATGAGCAATGGGGATTGATGGCATCCAAGGAGAAGGCCAGTGAGTAGCCAGTGCCTGTGTCAGATGTGAGGCCATGTGAGAATGCCATTGTTGAAATGCTGGTTGGTGGCAGCTATGTCAGGCTTGATGTCCGTCAGTCATGGATGCTTAAAAAGCAGATTTCCTTCATCCTAATAATCATCCTCATCAATCATCATCACCACCCTATCCTTTTCCAAGTATTGAGATATTGGGATCCATGGTAAGTCACATAATACTAAAGCCAGAAAAGATTATAAACATACCAAAATATGAGTTGAAATATATAAAAGCTATAAAATAGAATTGGTGAGAGTTAAGTTGGACTGCGGGTCTTTGTAGACTGCCAGAAATAGTTCAAATTGAGTCCACTTTAAGGGTTAGGGTTAGTGCTAGGGAGTCATGGGAATTTTTTTTTCTGAGACATTGAGCCTTCTCTGTCAGAGAGCTCTGGTGCCACAATAAAATACAGTTCCCATGATTCCCTAACCCTAACCCTAACCCTTAAAGTGGACTCAATTTGCACTATTTCTGGCAGTCTGCAAAGCCCCTACATGGTCCTTGTAGAGCCAGTGTGGCGTAGTAGTTTGAGCATTGGACTATGGTTCTGGAGAGCAGGGTTTGAATCCATGGAAACCCACTGGATGACCTTGGGCAAGTCACACACTCTCAGCCTCAAAGGAAGGCAATAGCAGCCCCCCTTGAAAAAAATTCAGAGAAACCCCATGACAGGATCACATTAGGGTTGCTATAAGTTGGAAACAACTTGAACTTGAAGGTACACAGCAACAACAAAGATGACCCTTGGGATTCCTTCCAGCTTTAAAATTTGGAGATTCTGTGATTTATGTCTGACTTTTTAGCAAAATCCTCAAAGTGGATTATGCCATTTCAAAAAACACCACAGGCAGATTAGAAGTCATATGTGCAAAAAACAACCAACTTCAGTGCAACAGGAACTACCATTTAATGTTGCTTTCTCCCAGTGTTTCCAACCTCTCTGTTTCATCTTCCTCTATTTGTTCCCTTTTTGCAGAGAATCCACACAAAACCTATGTCACACAAATGATATCCAATATTTTCTGTATTCCCTTTCTGGCCTCTTGCCTTTTCCCCTTCCACTGCACACAATCCCTGAAATGGAATTATAGTACCAAACTTCTCCAAATGAAATGCCAATGTGCCATTGCAGCCTTTCAAAGAAAACTATGAGTTAATTAGTAGCTTTCTCTTTAATGGCTCCTATCCGAATCATCCCTTTATTACTCACTTCTTGTTAGTTGTGTATCCTGAGTGGTTTCAATTTTTTAAAATAATTATTTTAATTATTTCTCCTCTCCAAAAGCACCACACATTTCTAAAAGCATCACATATTTAAAGCATTTCTGCACCACTTCACTCTTCTGTATTTGGGATGAATGCAGGCCTCACAATTTTTGCAAAAACTCAGTGGCCTTCACAGAAAATTGCTCATCAGTCCTCACCATGGACTTGATCTCTTTTATATACTTTATTTTTTTCTTCAAACATATGCATATCTTTCCAGTAATGTACATTAACAACATAAAACACTACCCCTAAACCACTACTTCCTCAATGTCTCTTGCGGGGTCATCCTTTCCTCCCAACCATATCTATTTGAATTTATTGTTCTTTTATGATATATACCCATATATCTACAGTAGTCACAAAGTTTTATACTCATATGATGCACAGTTCATCTTAGATCCCTGTCATCCTATTACTCTACCTATAGTTTAATTCTATCTGTTCTTACAAAACTTGTTTACCAGAAGCCATTCTTTCTCAATTATGTTCATATCCTTCTGATTCAGACAAGCGGTCAAAATATCCATAATTTCTGATAATTTTAGCAGCCAATCGTCTAATTCAGGAAGTTCATTATTTTTTTCCATTTTTATGCAACTAAAAGTCTTGCTGCCGTTATCATATAGAGTAAAATTCTCCAGTGTTTCCTTTATACATGAGATGGAATCTTATTTAACATATTGAGTAAATAAATTTCCGGTCTCAGTTCATAGTTAATTTTGAATATCTTTTTAATTGTTATGTGAATCTTGTTCCAAAAGATCTTTAGTTTTGGCCATCGCCACCATATATGGATCCATGTACCTCCCTTTTCTTGGCATTTCCAACATTCGTTAGAATTCGTCGAATATATCTTCGCAATCTTACTTGGTGTCAAGTACCACCTATGCTCCATTTTGAAATAATTCTCCCTCAAGTCCTGTGCTCTTGTAAAAAATTTTGTTTTATTTCTGGTGTAACTCCAGCTCTCTAATCCAATGATCTGGTCACAAGCTGATGCCCATTTTATCATCTCATCTCATCAGGACTTGATCTCTTCTCTTGGTGGGTGTCAAACAGACTCCTGAAGGAGATCAAAAGGCTGGAAGGAGAAGGCAATCCTTCAATCTGTTTATTATGTGGAATGTGAAAGAGGAGACTAGCTGCAGTAGACATACTTGTGCATATATGTGCCTTCAAATTGCCTGTTGACTTATCATGACCCCATGAATTTCATTGGGTTTTATTAGGCCAGGAATACACAGAGGTGGTTTTGCCAGTTGCTTCCTCTGAAACATAGGCTACAACGTCTGGTACTTGTTGGTGGTCTCCCATCCAAGCACTAACCAAGGCTGATCCAGCTTGGCTTTCAAGAGCAGATGAAATCTGGCCCATTTAGACACACTTAGGGCCTTTGCAGACTGCAAGAAATAGTGCAAATTGAGTCCACTTTAAGGGTTAGGGTTAGGGTTAGGGAATCATGGGAACTGTATTTTACTGTGGCACCAGAGCTCTCTGACAGAGAAGGCTCAATGTCTCAGAAAAAAACCAATTCCCATGATTCCCTAGCACTAACCCTAACCCTTAAAGTGGATTCAATTTGCACTATTTCTGGCAGTCTGCAAAGGCCCTTAGACACCTTTAGACACACCTACCTGGGACTAAATTCCGATTGGACTCATTGTGACTTACTGCTGAATATAACCTACAGCACCTGGTATTCATTGGTAGTCTCCCTTCCAAGTAATAACCAGAACTGACCCTGCTTAGTTTTCAAGATCAGACAGGATCTGGCACCTTTAGGATATTTAGACACACTTACCCAGGACTAAATCTCCATTGGACTCAATGTGACTTACTGTTGAGAAGATATGCATAAACTTGGTCCCATGATCTCATTTACCTTATATCGACTGATGATATCAGACATCTGAATTTTCAGACCCATTCCAGCTTCAAACTCATGCAGTGTGGCCAGAGTCAGGTCAAAATGGCCCTTGGCAGAAAAGGAAAGGATCTGGATGACTTTCTACAATGTGAAGAGAAAACAGATCAGCCTGTAAGTTTTGTCAGCCCTCCTCAGTGGTATGTACCAAACCCAGAGACATAAATGGACTGTCCCCTTGTAATGCCAACCGTTTGGATGCCCTACTACTCTACACTGGGATGGGCAAAATCTATGCTGGGGCTGCATGTGGCCCTCCAAGTCTGCTCTGTGACCCTCAGCTCCAGAAGACATCCAAAGTCCTCAGATCCCAATTGTGCTAATTCTGGGGTGACTATTGTTGGGATTTGTAGTCATGCACAACTGGCCACAGATATAGTGGATTACCTCTCCCAGCCCCACCCAATAAAAAAAGGAACTGAAAACTGGACAAAATGGCAACCAGAAGTGGTATTACATAACTTCCAGGGCACTGAAATGGAAAGGTGTAGCCCACTTGTGGGGCTGAACAAAAAAATACCCCCTCCATCTGTACTTGCCCTGTTTTAAATAGATTGCAGACACACATACACTGCACACCATTCAACATTAATAGCATCAATGGTTTTTCAACCATTGGGCATAACTCATGAAATGCCAGCCAGAATATGTTACAGTAATCCAAATGAACTATAATCAATCAATCAGTCATGTTGGATGGGGGATTCTGGGCGTTCTCATCCAAAGAAAAGTAACTACTGAGCTTGATTTTGGAACACAATCAATCAATCAATTAATCAATCAATCATTCAATCATGTTGGATGGAGGATTCTGGGAATTCTCATCCAAAGAAAAGTAACTACTGAGCTTGATTTTGGAGAGAACAATAGGACAGTTTGCAGTGTTGACAAGCATCTCACCTCTCTCTCTGATGCTTCCATATAATTGGCATTTTTGACCAAATATTGCATCCTCCCTTGAACAAAATTCAGATCCTCACAACTTGCTAGTGAAACTCCCAAGGCTTTGTACAGGAAGCTCTGAAATGAAAACGAGGAGGATGATAGATTTCAGCTCAGTACCAAGAAAAAGGTTGGAACAGTTCAGCAATGGAGTTGAATACCTCACGTGTATCCACATGACACAGTTATAACAGTCTGGTACTACTTTAACTGTTACGGTGCCATCTTACAGGATTCTGGAATTTGTAGTTTGGAGAGGTAATTGAAATTCTGTACTAGGGAGTCCTTTCAGAGAATAGCAGAGCACTCCCAAACTACAAGTCCTAGGATTCTTGACCCATGATTAATCATTGTTGCTGTGTACCTTCAAGTCATTTCCAACTTATGGTGACCCCAAGGCGAATCTAATATAGGGTTTTCTTGGCAAGATTTCTTCAGAGGTGGTTTGCCATGGCCTTCCCTTGAGGCTGAGATAGTGTGACTTGTCCATGGTTTCATGGCTGGGCTGGGAATCAAACCCTGGTCTCCAGAGTCACAGTCCAGCACTCAAACCATTATGCCACACTGGCTCATGATTAAACATTAATTGGTATCAAACTATTGAAATTGTGGAGAATAGATACACTAGTAAAGCACTGGATGAACAATCCCTTTCTTTGAGCTATCAAGCCAAGCTTGGGCATCAGTCTGCTAAGGAAGCATTTACTTCCTGCACTGAGCTGGGATTTGGACCATGCTATCCTATGGACACGCTATCCTATGGATGTCTACACAGAAGTAAGTACGTTCAGTGGGGCCAACTCCCAGGCAATTGGATATAGGATTGCAGCTTTAGCCCAAAACTGTGGAATAAACCTTTTCAGTTGACTGATCGGAGTAGCTGGTCATCTGATTTTCCAGTTCTCTGCTCAAGTTCTGGGTCCAAGTGTTATCATCAATGGTTTCCAGGGACCTTCTGAGAAACTATGGAGGATAGAAGATCAAAGACCAAGATCCTGTTAGGGAATTATGCTGGTATAAATCTGGGTTACACTGGTGGTTGTACTTTTTAGATCCTTGCATAAAGAGGTATCTTGTACCCCCTTATGCAAAGAGTTTGCCATTTGCCCACAGTGCAGAGATGGTTCACAAGTTGATCCAGAAGATAGGCATAGCTTCTCCCTCCCCACCACAACCCAGAATAGCCAGTGGAATTGCTTGAAATGGCTAATGGGATGTCACCACTGTCCAACTATGTGATACCAACTATGCTGGTTTGACAGGGACAACCTATTAATCCTCTGCTTTCCCATTTCCTCAGCTGTTTTTAAAATACCTCATTTATCTTTCCTCCTTCCACTTCCCTCCTCTGTGCTTAGCTTACTTCAGTATCTGCAAACTGAGGCTGCATCTGCTCTGCAGAAGTAATGCAGTTTGACACTATTTTAACTGCCATGGCTCAATGTTATGGGATTCTGCGAAATGTTCTGGGAACTGGGAACTTTAAGCAGAGACTGGATGGCCATCTCTTGGGGATGCTTTAATTGGGAGTTCCTGCATGGCAGGGAGTTGGACTGGATGGCCCTTGTGGTCTCTTCCAACTCTAAAATTCTATGATTCTATGATTCTATGTAGTTTGTTGTGTCACCAGACCTCTCTGATACAGAAGGCTAAATGTATCACAAAACTACAGTTCCCAGAATTCCACAGTACCGAGCCACAGCAGTTAAAGTGGTGTCAAACTAAATTATTTCTGCAGTGCAGATGAAGCTTGAGTCCAAAGTGCAGAAATAGATTGCACTCAACTCCAAAGGAGAGAAAGGAGAGGCAGGGGTGGAGTTTTGCTCTTCCTAAACTCTATATAAATCCCAGGATTTCTCTGCTTAAAATATTAGTTTTGTGTTTTCTTCCTCACTGATAACCTCTGCCTGGCCACACCATCTCGACTACATTCTGATGTGGCACATGGCCATATAAGTTCCAGTTTTCGGCTGTGAGATGTTGGAGAGTCTGCACTGCGTAAGAACACCAGGGATGTTCTATGCTCTGCTTGAGCTGAACAAGATCTTGGCAAAAATATTTTCCCAGATAGGCTTTGCCTTCCGGTCTACCTCCGTTGGTCTGAAAAAGTGGTAGGAAACCACCCGAAAATGCCACCCCCCATGTGAAATTGTGAGACGCACAACCTGGTGAGCTTGCAAAACACCCAAGACTCATCACCGTCCATCTCTTTTGGCATCTCTGGTCCAGCATTCCTCCTGCTTCCAACCTGTCCTGCCAAAGCTACTCCATACCTGTCCCGTCCAGGTAAAAAGGTTAACAACCGCTTACCTGCAGCAGCTTCTGTTCCCATTCAGGGCTGCTGACCTCTGGACTTTCTGCAATGAAAAAACAAAATAATAGTGCCACCTAAATTACGATTCCTGGCTAAGGGTGTACATTGCAGAGCTTGACTGGCCCTGCATCTGCACTGCAGAAATAATCCAGTCTGACACCACTTTAATTGTTATGGCTCAATGCTACAGAATTTTGGGAACTGTGGTTTGATGAGATATTTCACCTTCTCTGTCAGAGAGCTCTGCTGCCCCACCAAACTACAAATCCAAGAATTCCATACCATTAGGACATGGCAGTTAAAGTTTGTGTTGAATGGGATTATTTCTGCAGTGCGAATGCAGACTTTGGAGTTTTTCGCACAGCTAATAAAAGCGACTTACCTCTCCTGGTTTACAGTCGCATACGGGATGCAGCCAGGAATTATTGCACGGCAAAATGCCACCAACGCTGCATCCTCAGCTAGCCAATTTGCAAAGTTGGGAATTTTGTACATCAGCCAGCTGAGCGTGGCTGGGAGCCAGGTTTTAGGCAGGATGCAGCCAGAAAGTGGCATCAGTGGCATTTTGCCATGCGATAATTCCCGGCTGCATCCCGTATGCAACTGTAAACCAGGAAAGGTAAGTCGCTTTTATTAGCTGTGCAAAAAGCTCCTGGGACACTACAAAAGCTGCTTAAGGGAGAGAGCAATGCAGGACTGTGCATCTCGAGTGTCACAGTCTGCAAACCCTGATACAAGATCTTGAAAAGAGTTTTTATGCAACAAATATAATTCCTGTGCACTAAACAAGTTGGAAAAAAGCACGGGGAGGGGGAAATGCACATTTCTGTGCAATACAATTCTGCAAAAGGTTTTGTAAAGTGAGAAGAATCTGACAGTTGTGCGGTGAGGATTTCGTGAATGTCGGGAAATCCATTTTCTGCTAGGAAATGAATAGCAATAAATACTTTTTGTCTGCCCCTAGTATACACTGTTGGTGTATTCACACTGCAGGAATAAAGCAGTTTGACACCCCTTTAACTGCCATGACTCTGTCTTACAGAATCCTGGGATAGTTTGGTGAGGTACTAGAGCTCCCTGACAGACTAGGCTAACACCTCACCAAACTACAAATCCCAGGATTCCACAGGACTGAGCCATGGCAGTTGAATTGGTGTCAAACTGCTTAATTTCTGCAGTGTGGATACATCCAAGGCAGCTTACCTACCTGCTTGGAAGGTCTCCAAAAGGAAGGGGAGCTGTTTGGCCCACAGCCTCCTGACGGCTGAATGGATGTTGCTGTGCAGGGCGTGTAAAAGCTGCAAAGCCCATCGTCCTCTCTGGATAGGATTGGAGGCCAAGACCTGAGGGCAGGAGAGGAAGCACAGAGACGGAGAGCTGCAGAAGAATCAAGTGCCATTGCTTCATAACCTGAAGGGAAATTTATACAATATTTTTCATAATTTTGTGCATGAAACAAAGGTTGCATACATTGAACCACCGGAAAGCAAAGGTGTCAAAAAGTTTTGGTTTTGGAATTTTTTTGGATTTCATTATTATTGTATTTATTTATTTCATTTTTTAATGCTGCCTTTCTCCCAGAAATAGACCCAAGGTGGCTCACAAGATAAAAACAATTTTTTAAAACTTAACAATAAGAATTTAAAAACAATTAAAATCATCTAGTTAATACCGTATAAAATTAACATAAAAAGATATAAAAGTTAAAACATAACTAAAACACACACCCCATATAAAAACCACCCTGTCATGATTATATATTAAAAAGCCTGCCTAAATAAAAATGTTCAACCTGTTTCTCTCGCAATGAAAAAGAATGTGCTTTTATTAGCCTTTCTTACCAGGAGCCTCGCTACCACTCCTTGGGCGCTTGGAAGATTCACTAAAAAAGAAAGCCACAAGAACAAGAAAGTAAATCTCAGAAGACTTTGGATAATGGATAATTTATTAAGTGATTTTTTTTTTAACAATTGTGTTAATTTATCTATTTCAAAATAATCATACAGTTTTAAAAGCCATTCCTTTACATTTGGACAGTCATTCCCACCTAACCACCCATTTACTTGCTTATAGAATGCGTGCTGCTGTAGTCATATAGAACATAAGTCTACCATATTTATTTTCCAAATCCTCATCTATGACTATTCCTAGCAGATACATTCTCGGATCTAATGTTTCTTTAATATTCAGCATTTTAAGACTTGATTGTAAATATCATTCTAGTACTTTTTAGTCCCACATGCCCACTAAAGATGATAAAAAGTGCCCATTTCTTCATTGTATTTCTAACATGTAGTTTTTGTAGCTTTATTCGTTTTGGCTATTTTATAAGGAGTAAGATATTGATTGTATTGCATCCTATACAAGTTCTCTTTCAGGTCATAATTTAAGGCGTATTTCTCTTTTACTATAATTTCTCCCATTGTTGTAGAAGAACTAGTAAGAAAGTAAGTTCCAGTGGTGTAACCTGGACTTACTCTATTGTAAATCACTAATACGAAGCCTGCCTACATGTACCAGAATACTGCAGTTAGCCTGGGGGATTCCCTGTCAAGACTACCATGGATCTGCTATAATAATAATAATAATAATAATAATA
Organism: Phrynosoma blainvillii; assembly: GCA_026167975.1. Taxonomy (NCBI): domain Eukaryota; kingdom Metazoa; phylum Chordata; class Lepidosauria; order Squamata; family Phrynosomatidae; genus Phrynosoma; species Phrynosoma blainvillii. The sequence continues at coordinate 452,175,136 of JANUYF010000001.1, read as the reverse complement.
ATAATAATAATAATAATAATTTATTTATACCCCCCCCCCCCGTCAACCAAAAAATTTGTTATGCCAAGTTTTATGGTTCCTCTTTCTTACAACTAGTGAGGCTGTCTCATGGAAAGAATGGACTAGCTATACTTATTACTGTATATACTCAACTATAAGTTGACCTCATAAGTCGAGGGCAGGTTTTGGGGCCAAATGTATGGATTTTGATATGACCCATGGATAAGTCGAGGGTAAAATGTACGAGTATCTAACAAAGGATCTAAAGCAGGGGTAGGAACCTTTCCCCTTTAAGGGCCAAATCTCAGGAGCTATTGGCCAACATGGGACTATTGGCCAACATGGCTGAGGCTTCTGGGAACTGAAGCCCCTCGGCCCTTAAAGGGGAAAGATTGCCTACCCCTGATCTAAAGGATGAAGCAAAGGAAAACAATGCCAAAGAACTTACAAAATTCCAGCAGACATAACTGTGCCACCCTAAAGGCTGAAGGGATGGGAGAATAAAGGGTGAGAGTCAGTGCTTCCAGGACAGAGTACACTCTTGCCTTTCGCCAGTGGATGGTTGTATATATGAGTTAAAGCACAGTACTTACGGTATATTGACCCATGGATAAGTTGACTCAGATTTTTGGGTCAATTTTTTGACTAAAATTTCTAGACTTATACATGAGTATAGACACTAATTAATTTAATCCTATTTTTCTCCCAACATAGAAACCAAAGCATCTCACAACAGGAGTTAAAACAAAAGACAGTTAAAACTATGACTATTATAAAGGTATTTTTTTTTTAAAAAAAATCAACAATCACGTTAAAAATATAAACATAAGACTGTTTTAAGAGGCAGTTAAATTAAAATAACAACTCAAAGGCCTATGTAAACCAAAATGTCTTCATCTACCAGTGGGAAGAGACTAGAGAGTGGGCCAACCAAGCTTCCCATAGGAGAGAATTCCACAGCTTGGGAGCAACCACTGAGAAGGCTCTTGCCCATGTTCTCCCCAGATAGTGATGGGGCTAAGAGGAAGCCCTGCCACAAATGGCTTAACACTTGGAAAGGCTCATATGGGAGATAATGGTTTTTCAAACAGGCTAATAGGTCATAACCAGCATTTTGAATTCTGTCCAGGAATGTACCAGTAGCCAGTGAAACTGTTTCAACATGCGAGTTATATTTCAGAGACATAGCCATGATGGTCTGGAATATCAGCAGGCAAGAGGATTCCCGCTACAGCTATTTTAAATTTAATTTATTTGTCATTTATTGTAATTTTTTTTGTAGTTTGTTATTTCTAAATATGTTTTTAAAATCTGACTATGGGGGGTTGCAGACTGCCAGAAATAGTGTGAATTCAGTCCACTTTTAGGGTTAGGGTTAGAGTTAGGGAACCATGGGAACTGTATTTTATTGTGGCATCAGAGTTGTCTGACAGAGAAGGCTCAATGTCTCAGAAAAATAACAGTTCCCATGATTCCCTAGCACTAACCCTAACCCTAAAAGTGGACTGAATTCACACTATTTCTGGCAGTCTGCAACCCCCCTCAGTATATTTTTTTTGGGGGGGTGGACTATTGGGGACGGGATTGTTCATTTTATCATGTAAGACACCTCGGTTGTATTTTACAGAGAGGTGGGATATAAATAAATGTTGTTGTTGTTGTTGTTGTTGTTGTTGTTATTGTAGCACCTTTGAGACTAAGGGGCTGTACAGACAGCCCCTAAGGAGTGGCTCCTTAGCCCTGGTGGCGCAGTGGTTAAATACAGCCACTCACTCATAGACCACAAGGTTGCGAGTTCAATACTAGCCAGGGCTCAGGCTCAACTCAGGCCTGCATCCTTCCAAGGTCGCTAAAATGAGTACCCAACTGTTGGGGGGCAATGAGCTTACAGTTGTAAACCACTTAGACATCCCATATGAAGCGGTATATAAATGAAGCTGCTTTGCTTTTTTGCTCCGTGCCACCCCTGGGAGTGCCGGATTGGGGCCATGGCAACCACACACTGCAACCTCAATCCAGCAGTTTGCCGCTCCAAAAACAGCTGGTAAATGCTGCTCCTTTTTGGAGCAGCAAAAAGCCGCCCTTACCACGGCTCTCTGTGCTCCTTTGGCACAGTGTGTCTAAATGCTGCACCAAGGGAGCGCCCTGACGCTATGCGCCGTGCAGCGGGGCGCACGGCATGATGGCAGCATCGGGGCATCTGGCGTGCGGTCGCCTCACTCCAACTCCACTCCCAGACCAGCCCTTTTGGCCGGTCTGTACAAGCCCTATCTGTAGGGAAAAGCTATAGCATTAGCTTCTGTAGACTTGGTCTATTGACTAGGTCATCTGTAGACTTGGTCTACTTGGTCCTCTAAGGAAATAGACCAAGTCTCTGAAAGCTTATGCTGCAACCTCTTTTGCACAGGTAGTCTCAATAGTGCTACAAGAATTCTCTGCATAAGGGAGTTATGTGTTCCCTGTAACCAGCCCTGTCAACAGTCTGGGAGTCTGCTGTTTCTAAACTATCTGCAAAGGTAGCCCCAGAAAGAGTGCATTACAGTAGTCCAAATGGGATGCAACCAAGGTCTGTGTCACCTTGCCTTTTTTGCATAGACCACTGTTAGGTAAGTCTGTGGGGGCAGCTTTCAGGAACAAACAAACCTCCTTTGCAAGAGCCAAGGAAAAGGATGGACTCGTCCTGCCGAATGGTGGCCAGTTCCTGCAAACATCTGCAGAGGGGGATCAAAGTCGGCGTGTATGGTGCTGGCACCACAAAGAGAAGCAACTTTGGCCAAAGAGCCTGCAAAGAAGAGGGAGGTATAATTTAGCACTTAATGCAGTGTTACTAGACATGATTTAAGTAGGATTGCATTTATGATGGGCTAACTCCATGGATGAATGTTAAGGAGAAAAATGCAAATGTGGGGTTAGAGGGATTATTAACAAAAATAATGACTGGTTTAAATAACTTGAAAAATGTACATGGTGAAGACATCAAAATAGTTAAAGATTTTCTATACCCATAGAGACTATAGCCAAGAAATGATAATAGGACTAGGAGTTAAGAAGGCAGATATGCAGGAACTAGGTAAGACTCTCAAGAGTAAAGATATATCATTAATTACCCAAGTCAGTATTGCCAATGCCATAGTTATTTGGAATTGTAGGTGTGAATGGAAAAGATGGGTAGTGAAGAGAGCTGACAAGTGCTGTAGCTTCATACTATGGAATCCTGGGATTGGTTGTTTTACAAGGTCTTTAGCCTTTTCTGCCCAAAAGTGCTTGTGCTTCAGAAGACTACAAATCCCAGGATTCGGTACGATGGACCCATGGCAATTAAAGTGGTGTCAAACTGTATTATTTCCAGTGTGTAGATGTACCCAGAGTATTTTTGCCTAACACTCAAACCACTGCAGAATGCTTTGTCTCTTACGTATTGCTACTGATACTAAATCCAGACAAGTCACTCACTTTACTCATCCCTTCTGCAGAAGTGTTGAGATGCTCCAAGGCATCAATGCAAAGATCCTGAATGCACTCTTCTTTTTCTCTTTCTTTCTGGTCCACAAGAAGATCTTTCCCCTACACAGGGAAGACAAACCAGAGAATAACCTGCTTAAGAAAAAGTCACAAACTGAGAGTTGAGGAAAGGGACTGTTTCTGAAACAGGGATGGAGAAAGTGTGATCATGGAGCTATGGATGGCTCCAAAGACTGCTTTTGAGGTCTTTGACCCACAAGACATCATGGAGTAATGTTTTTCTTCCACCCACACTACAAATAGGATGAATCGTCTGTCCTGGAAGCATCCAGGAGATGCAGTTTACCTTTTTAATAGGATTGTCATTTACTTCTTTTAAAAGCAACATTAGATATCCACACGGCTTCTGGAGGATCCCAGGGGCAGAAAATTGGCCTTCAAATATGTTACAACTGACCACCCCTAGACTATAGTGCCCAGAATCCTTTAAGCATAGACTCTGGGAGTTGTAGTCCAGTAAGCCACTTTCCCTGGCCCTATTTATAGTCTTCTATAAACCTGAACCGAGGTGGGGCAAAATGAGAGCATTGCTCTTCAAATGAGAATTCTATCCCCTCAAATGTAATCCCCCTTCAGTCCCCAAATTTCTACCATTTCAGTAACTTAAAACTTGAGTAGACGATGAAGTTTAGGCACCCCAAAGCAAAAGGGATGGCAAGGTAACCAAGGGAAGGAGAGCACAGCAAATACAAGAGTTCTAGGTATGAATGGTCTCCATTTCCAATGTCTCACTCTTTGCAATGCTAAAACTTTGGAGCCTGAAGGAAAATTTCATTAGAAATAGACTTTTTTTTCCTATGGGGCAATGGTACCATAGCTCCCCATTGCTATACCCCTAGAGGCCCAACATGGTGTAGTGGTGTGAACACTGGACTACAACTCTGGAGACCAGGGTTGGAATCCTCGTTCAGCCATGGAAACTCCCTGAGTAACTTTGAGTCACACTCTCTCAGCTTCACAGGAAGGCAAAGGTAACACATATCCCCAACTAATATTGCCAAGGAAACCTGTGATAGATGCATCCATGTGGTTCTAATATTGGGACCGGTCAAGTCAAGGATGCTGGTCCACACTGGCCATCAGAGCTGGACCTACATTTAGGCAGAGTGAGGCAACCATCCCAAATGGAAGCAAGAAGCCTCTATCTGACCTTTCCCCATCATCCCTCTCCAGATGTCCCCATCCTTGGAGCCCTAATGATACTATGGTTAAATGGCAGTACTGCAGACACAAGGCTGTGAGTTCAATCCCAGGGTTCCAAGATTGAATCAGCCTTCCATCTTTTCATAGGTCAGTAAAATGAGTACCCATCTTGTTGGAGGCAATTGGCTTACAGCAGGGGTAGGCAACCTGTCCCCTTTAAGGGCCGAGGGACTTCAGCTCCCAGAAGCCTCAACCATGTTGGCCAATAGTCCCATGTTGGCCAATAGCTCCTGGGATTCTGGGAGCTGAAGTCCCTCAGCCCTTAAAGGGGAAAGGTTGCCTACCCCTAGCTTACAGATTGTAAACTACTTAGAGTGTGCTGAGTTTACTATGAAGTGGTACAGAAATGTAAATACTATTGCTATTGCTATCCTCTTGAGCCAGTAATGGCAAGTGAGTCAGCCTCTTGTTGGGCCAGCTAGCTGTTTCATCCTTTTGCCACTACTGCAAGGAAAGACCCCAAAGTGAGGACTTTATCACACCAACCTGCTGTCCCACCACAGTTGCGTTAGTTTGAAAATAGAAGCACACCAGTTTGGCATCATTTCTTATCACACTTTCCCCAATGACAGTGCTTTGGCGATCCATGGTTGCGCGATTTGTTTTTCGCACTGCCAAACACTGCCTTCAGGAGGAAGGGAAGGAATGAGAGATTGTGGCTGCCAACCATCTCCTGAAGCTGACTGATGTGTGAATGTGCTGCTCCCTGCTCCCAAAGTGTGGAACTGCTGTTTGTACATTCACCCAGCAGCCCTGTGCTTTGGGGATGAGGGAAAAGTGATCATGGCAGCCAACCACCTCCCTAAGCCAGCGACTGTCTGAATGTGCACAGAGCAGCAATTTTCGAAAAGGTATTGATGACCACAATCGCTAAAGGAGAAGTGGGGAAAGGAGGAAAGGAGCAGAATCATGCCCACTCACACTATGTGACTGCCTGAGAAGCTGAACTGCAGCAGAAAGGGCCTATCGCATCAAGACAATAATGAGAATAGCAGTGAGATGGGGAGCCTATTGACAGGTTTTGCCTGTCAGTGAAAAGGTGCACTACAGTAACAAATAGGATGCAAGGCAGAGGAAGGATGGAAACATTATTGTGTGATAAGTACCATCAAGACACTTTTCTCCTGTTGAAATTCTGCTTCTCTAGCTTTATGTGATAAAGTCCTGAGTAAAGAGGTACTGGAGCAGGTGGTAGTCCAGTAGACATTGGGCAGTTACTGCCTCATGCGATATCAGTAGCAGCTGGTGGCTTCTATGGCAGCAGAGAAATGAATCTGCTCTGGTTATAGTATGAACCTAAAAGGAGACAGCTAATGTGTTAAGCCCTGTCCTCTCCTCAATAGGTTCAGTAACTCGGATACCTCCAGGGCAGTGGTTCACCTGCCCTAGAAAATATAGTACAAAGGGCATTTTAGTGATCTCATCATTGACTTACCAGCTGGCTGACGGGCATGATGAACTGCTTGAAGATATAGGCAACCATGTCCCATACGGCACAGCCCTCCACGCTTTGTGAGCGAAGGAGCTCCTTAATAAAGCACAGGATTGCCCTCCTCACCTGTCACAGAGGAAGAGAGGGAGGGAGGAAATAAAGAAGGAAGGAAGGAAGGAAGGTCACTTCTGGTGCACTCTGTATGCAAAACCTCAGCCTTGGGAGGCAGAAATTGGCACAGTTGCCTACCCCAGACTTAAAAGCATGAAAGTTGAGCCAGATCCAAGTTGGAAAGTCCCTGTCCCCAGAAGAAATTTAATGTGATGGATTCCTCCTCTCCCCCACTGCCCCTGCCCATTTGGGGCTTGGTAGACTTAGGACTTTACCACAGAAGGCTAAAAAGTGAAATTTTAACAGGATAAAAGTGTCTTTTGCTGGAACCTATCCGATGACATTGTGTTTGCCCTGCTGCCACTCTGATACTATAGTTCACATTTTCATTGATGGGCAAAACCTGTCAATGAGCTCTCAGTCTTGCTTTTGAGGGAGGTGTGTTAAGAAATGTTTTCAAAACAGGAAGCTTCTGTTTCCTTTCATAACATGATTGCCGTGAGACATGAAGCTGCTGTGATAATGTCCTTACGTGTGGTGGCACTGCACCAGGCAGCCTAGAGTGACTGGCATTAGCCACCATTTTAATTTCCAACAATACCTCATAGCTGGACCAGTGGCACTGTGGAAGTTTAGAGGATGGGAAATGGGTCCTAGAACAAATGGGTCCTAGAATAGATCAAACCTGAACTCTCCCTGAAAGCCAGGATGACTAAATTGAGGCCATCATACTTTGGCCACATCATGAGAAGGCACGACTCATTAGAAAGGACAATAATGCTAGGAAGGGTGGAGGGAAGCAGAAAGAGGGGAAGACCGCATGCCAGATGGATAGATTCCATTGGGGAGATCACAGGAATGAATTTGCAGGACCTAAGCAGAGCAGGAGAGGACAGGGAGACTTGGAGATGTCTTATCCGTAGGATCTCCTTGAGTTGGGGTCAACTCGAGGACAGTTAACAACAACAAAAGGATGGCCAGATTGAGCTGCCTGGTTTTTCTCAGCATATCAGGTTAGACCAAATAAATGGGAAAGATTTATTATAGGCCTCAGAGCTGAGCTCCAAGAACTGACCAAGGATGACAGGAGTGGATCCTGTGGACCAGTAAAAACAAAGTAACAGCAACAGTTTGACCGCAATATCTTTTGTTAAAAAACTAAATTACAAGGATACCATCCCATCTAGTCTTACTGTTTCACGGTGATCATCCATAAGGCATTTCACAGCTTCCACAATTGGGCGCTTCCAATTTCTTGTTGAACTTGCTGGGGGTTGATGGGGAAGAGAGAGATGTGCATCATATTTTATTGGGAATCTAATATTAACAGTTCTTGATATATACTACTACTACGACTACTACGACTACTACTAATAATAATAAAATTTATTTATATCCCGCCCTTTGGGGACCCAAATCAGAGTGGCTTACAACAATAAAACCATACAATATATCCCAAAACATAATCCCTCCCCCCCCCCCTTAAAACTTTCTCCACAGAGGTTCATGAAACAAGTTTTTAAAAGCATGATCTCAGGAATCACTGGGCAAACAGTGAAAGCTCTTCTGCTTCCAAGTCACTAGGGGCGTTATTTGGCACATGGCACTTGTACTTACGTTCATCCCTGCCAACAATCATTTTCAGATTCCTTAAGAATTCCACACGGATCTCTTCGGCATCGTTCTTCATCTGGGTCTGCAAGAAATCCAACGCTTCAGCAGGGCAGCAACAGACTGTGTGAGGAAAAAAGGTACATATTCAGAGAACACAAGCATTTCACTATGACCACCATTAAAGATGGGGATGCAGCAAAATCTGCCACATAATTTCCTGGTAGTGAGCTCCTTTTCCAAAACAGTGGCATCCTTATGATGCCAAACTGCTTGTCTCAATGGAATCTGTGGCTGATCAGGAAGGATCCCTGCCCTCAAAATTTATGGAAATATGTATGCATACCTCTGTGGAAAATATTGGCTGAGATCATACAGTGAGGTTGCATAACATAAATCTCCACATGTGGAATTGTGCATACATTCTGTAACCCCAATACTGAATAGTGAGATTGCACAACGAAACCAAGACTCCCAACATCCTGCCAAATAGACAACCAAAAGCACATACACATCCATGTGGAATGCACAATGAATTCTGTATGTGATACCAAGAACAATGTGCATTTCCACGCAACGTGTAGCCATGAATTTGCTAATTGCATGAACAACCCCACATCTGCAACCTTGGAAAAAATGCAGCCATTCCGCATCAGGTTTTTTAAAAGTCCAGGTACTTCCCTAAATTCATGCATACAAAAGACACCGACAGGATTCAGCTACTGTTTCTCTTTTGAAAGTGATGAAAGATGATGAAAGAAATGGAAATCAAAGGGCTGGGAGAAGAATCACGTTTTTGTGTATACAAGTGCATACATATGTTCCTTCCCTTTCTTTTTTCCGCCTTTCTTTGTAATTTAAACAATATTTCTTTGTACTTTAAAAAATACAGTATTTTTAAAAAAAAATATTAGTTTATTAAACTGCAGTGGGGCCACTGAGACTGATTTAAAAGAGGAATTGCTACTCCTGGAATACAGGGTCTGCATCTACACTGCAGAAATAATCCAGTTTGGCACCACTTTAGCTGCCATGAGTCAATGCTATGGAATTCTAGGAATTGTAGCTTTGTGAGACATTTAGCCTTCTCTGTCAGAGAACTCTGGTGCCACTTTGTTGTTTGTTTTTGTTGCCGTTAACTGCCCTTGAGTTGATCTCGACTCATGGTGGCCTATGGATGAGACACCTCCCAGACCCTCTGTCCTCCACTGCTCTGCTTAATCCCTGCAACCCCTTAATACCTATGACCTCCTTCATAGAGTCCATCCATCTGGTATGTGGCCTAGCTCTCTTCCTATTTCCCTCCACCTTTCTCAGCATTATTATCTTTTCCCTCCACCTTTCTCAGCATTATTATCTATAAGAGTCTTCTCTTCTCATGATGTGTCTGAAGTACAACAGCCTCAGTTTGATCATCTTGGCTTCCAGGGAGGTTTCCGGTTTGATCTGTTCTAGGACCCCCTTGTTTGTCCTTTTGGCTGTCCATGGGATCCTCAGCACTCTTCCCCAGCACCACATTATCTCAAATGAATTGGTTTTCTTCCTATCATCTTTCTTAACTGTCCAGCAATCACATCTATCCATGGGAATAGGTAATACGATGGCTTGTATGATTCTAACTCTTGTGCTGAGTTGTATGTCTTTGCATTTTAGGATCTTTTCTAGTTTTTTCATAGCCACCCTCCCCATTCTTAGTCTTCTTCTGATTTCCTGACTGCAGTCCCCATTTCTATCAATGTTTGATCCCAGTATGGGAATTCTTTTACTATTTCTATTCCTTCATTGTCTAGGTTGAACCTGTGAAGGTCCTTGATGGCTGTTATTTTTGGTTTCTTTATGTTCAACATTAAGCCTGGCTTTGCACTTTCCTTTTTGTTCTTCCTTAGTAGGTGTTCCAGGTCTGTGAAGTTTTTTGCTAGTACTATGGTGTCATCTGCATAGCTTAGATTGTTGATATTCCTTCCTCCTTCTTCTGTGTCCAAGCCTGCTTTTCTTATAATATGTTCTGCATACTATTTGAACATATCGGGTGAAAGGATGCAGCCTTGTCTGACTCCTTTGCCAATTGGGAACCATTCTGTTTCTCCATCTTCTGTTCTGACAGTAATCTCTTGTCCTGAGTACAGATTCCTCATCAGAACTATCAGATGTGTTGGCACTACCACGTCTTTAAGTGTGTTCCATAGCCTTTCATGATCTATGCAGTCAAAGGCTACATTTTCTTTTGGAATTCTTTGGTGCGCTCCATTAGCCATAATATGTTTGCAGTGTGGTCCCTCATGCCTCTTCCTTTCCTGAACCCCACTTGGACCTCTAGGATTTCTCTTTCCATATATGGATGGAGTCTATGTTGATATGACATAGTCTATGTCTATGTATTTTGAGCATGATTTTGCTTGCATGGGAGATCAGTGCTATGGTTCTATAGTTGCTGCAGTCTCTTGTGTCTCCCTTTTTGTGGATGGGGATGGATATTGATCACTTCCAATCTGATGGCCATTGTTTTGTTTTCCATATCTGTTGACATATGTTGGTTAGCACTAGGTTGACTCTGTCAGTGTGGATTGCAGCAGTTCAATTGGAATATCATCTGTTCCTTGTGATTTGTTTTTCACTATTTCTCTTATTGCAGTTTCCACCTCACTTTTTAGAATTTGGGGTTCATCTTCATATGGCTCTTCATTCCATGTGTGCTTCATTTTGTCATCTCTTTTGTATAATTCTTCTGTGTTTTGCATCCAACATCTTTTTATTCCTTCCTGGTCTTGAATTATGTTATTTTTATTGTCATACATCATCCCAGTCCTTGGTTTGAATTTTCCTTTTCACACAAGCCGTTGTACTGTTGCATTCATAATTCTTAGTTTGTTCCTATCTCCCTTTTATTGTGGTGTTTTTTCTGTCATCCATGTTTTTTTCTCTTTCTTTTTGTTTATTGAAAGTGTCTGTCTGCATTCTTCTTTTACTATGTCCCTGGATTCAGACCATAGTTCCTCTGGTTCTTGGTCTATTATGCTTAGTAATGCAAACCTGTTCCTTATCAATAAATTCTGTTGAGATGTTATTTAGATCATGTTTTGTTATAATCACTGTTTTCTTCTTGAGTCTTACTCTTATTTTTGATATGAGTAATTCATGATCAGTGCCACAGTCAGTGCCTGGTCTAGTCTTGGCCACCAGTATAGAATTTCACCATCTTTTGCTTCCAGTTATATAGTCTATTTGATTTTTGTGTTGACCATCTGGTGATGTCCATGTGTATAGCTTTCTTTCCGGTTGTATGAAGAATGTGTTTGTAATGAATAGGTTATTGGCTTCACAAAAATCTATCAGACGCTCCCCTGCTTCGTTTCTTTTGCCTAATCCAAATCTGCCTACTGTTTTTGATTCTTCTTTGCTTCCAACTTTTGCGTTCCGATCTCCAATGATCAGCTTGACATCCTGTGTTGGTGTGCTGTCAATTTCTTCCTGTACTCCTTCATAGAATCTATCAATTTCTTCCTGTCCTGCCTCTGTGGTTGGTGCATATATTGAATTATAGTGATATTCATAGGTTTTAAATTAAGTGATGTTAAACTGGATTATTTCTGCAGTGCAGATGCAGACTGGGAGAGGTGATTCACTCTTCTGTGAGTAGAAAATGGATTCCTGGGATTTTTAGTTCTACAAAGTCTTTAGCCTTCTCTGCCAAAGCATGCTAGTGCCTCATAAAATGACAAATCCCAGGATTCTGTAGGATGGAGCCATGGCAGTGAAAGTGGTGTCAAACTGCATTATTTCTACAGTGTAGATGCATACTGAGATCTGATAAAAACCAAGAAGACCTGTGTAGGGGCAGCTTTCAGACCCCCTTCTTACCTAAGTGGCCAAAAGCATCCATAAGGATATTGCAGTGATCTCTGCAGAGCTGTCCATCTCCATAACTGGTCTATAAGAAGCAGGAGAAAGAAGATTTCAGGGGAAGCAGTCATCTTCTCAGATCAGATGAGAAACTGGGCAAGGTCTTACAAATAAGTTTTATTTCCCATAATACTTGAGAGATGCAATGGTGTAACTATGGGAGGGGGACAAATGTGGGCACTACTTCTCCCAATAAAAAGTTTGCCCCCAATGAAGTTGCCCTTCAGTTCCCAAGTTTCTAGCATTGCCAAGGATGAGATCCTGAAAACCGTTCACATCAAGAATTCTTCTGTTTATATTTGCTGTGTTTGCATTCTCTTGCTCACTTTTCTTGCCCCCTTTCTTTTGATGCCTAAACTATATTTCTAAATGCTCAGCTGAAGCTTTAATTATTACAAAGCTAGAAATGTGGGGACAGAAGGAAAACTGAATTTCTTCTTGGCAAAGGTAGAATTTTTATTCACGGGGATAATGCTGTCATTTTGATACCCCTGTTGCTACACCCCTGGACACTAAAATTTTTGGCAAATATCTGACCTAAGAGTTGAACAGCATAGAGGTATAGCCAGCCTTCCATATTCACAGATTCTTTATCCATGGATTCAAACCATCAACGGATCGAAAATATCCCAATAAGATATACATTCCAAAAAGCAAACCTTGATTTTGCCATTTTATATAGGGACACCATTTTACTATGCCATTGTATGTAATGGGACTTGGACATTCATGGATTCTGGTATCCATGGCGGGTCCTGAAACCAAATCCCAGCAGATACCAAGGCATTCACTGGGCTACACAATTCTGGTGCTGAATGGCAAACTGGCACAACTGTATGAACTCCTAGCTCTACTCTAATTGGGAAATTATTGTTGTTGTGTGCCTTCAAGACATTTATGACTTACGGCAACCCCAAGGTGAACCTATCACAAGGTTTTCTTGGCATGTTTCTTCAGAAGGGTTTTTCTTTTGTTATCCTCTGGGGCTGAAAGAGTGCGACTTGCCCAAGATTACCCAGTGGGTTTACATGGCTGAGCACAGAATTTAATCCCATATGAATTAAATGAGACACACAGTAGTCCCATACCAGATCACATGTAGTTGATCCTCCTTTCTCAGCCTTTTTTTCCACGATAGTCATTTGGATTTCAGGTTTCCAGCTGTGATGTGTGAACCGCTCGACAATCTTTGGGGACTTCTTTAATTGTTGGACTGGAGTGCCAAGTGGTAGAATCTGGAACAGATAAGGAATTCGAATAGGTAACGATGCCATTTAGATACCTATAAAGCCCTATATTGCTCAGGTCCAGGGTACCTGGAGGACTGTATTCTCCCATGTGAACTTGCAGGTGCTTTGAGATCTTCTGGGAAGGCTCTTCTCTGTGTTCCACTACTCTAGCAAGTAAATTCAGTAGGAATATGGGATGGTTGCCAGATGCAAAACTGGAGAGGAGTTTTGCAGCTTTAAAAGGGTGCATTGTTGTTGGGTGCCTTCAAGTCATTTCTGACTTATGGTGACCCTTGCAAAAAAGAAAAAGCCCCCCCCCCCAAACCTCCAAACAACCCTATGATGGGGGTTTCTTAGGCTGTATCCACACTACAAGAATAATCCAGTGTGAACCACTTTAACTGCCACGGCTCAATACTATGGAATTCTGGGAAGTGTAGTTTGTTGTGGCACCAGAGCTCTCTGAGAGAGAAAGCTATTGTAAATATCTCATAAAACTACGAATCCCAGAATTCCATAGCACTGAGCCATGGCAGTTAAAATGGAGTCAAATTGTATTATTTCTGCAACGCGAATGCAGACTTAAGCAGCCTCTGTACTGCAAAAATGATGCAATTTGACACTGCTTTAACTACCATGGCTCAATGCTATGGAATTATCCAGGAAATTTTAAATTGTGAATTAAGATGTTGAATTTTAAGTATACAGTAGTCTATTGCAAAATGTGTGTATGTCTTATTGGTCTATTTAAACTGTTGCATGTTTTAGTTGATGTTGTTAATTGTTGACTAGTTGTTGTTCCCTGCCTTGATCCAGGTAAGAAATTGTTTTTGGCTTTGTTGTTTTGAGAGATATTTAGCCTTTTCTGTCAGAGAGCGCTGGTGCCACAACAAACTATAAATCCCAGGATTCCTTAGGATGGAGCCATGGCAGATAAAGCGGTGTCAAAGTGCATTAATTCTGCAGTGCAGATGCAGCCTTAAATCAGTCACCTTGGAGGAGCATAACATTTTACAAGCTTATCGCTCGCCGAATAAGCCAGCTTATCTTTTCCAGCTTCAATCCTGGATCTGGGATACCCCTGGATGTTAGCAGACATAAGTTACTATTTTAAGTGTGTTTTAAATTGTCAATTGTTTAATAGTATTTTAAGGGGGGTACGATTGTGGGATATGGAATGTATATTTTAATGCTGTAAGCCGCCCTGGTTGTGTTGCGCAGAGGGGCGGGATAAAAATAAATTTTATATTATTATTATTATTATTATTATTATTATTATTAATTATTATTATTATTATTATTATTATTAAGTTGCTGCTGATTTAGCTGCGCTGCTGGCTGAATCCATTCAGGGTCGAAGCCTCACTCAGCTGGCAATTTTTCGAAGTCGGGGAGTTTCCAACTTCAAAAATTGGTTGGCTGAGCGAGGCTTTAACCCGAGATGGATTCGGACGGCGACATTGTGGCAAAGTCAGCAGTGATTTATGTCTGATAACATCTGGGGCTATCCTGGGTCCAGGATTGAAGCTGGAAGAGATAAGCCATCTTATTTGGCAAGCGATAAGCTCCTTAGTCGCATAGGTGGCTGAAAAGACAAATCAATAGATTGAAGAGTAAATCAAACTGAAAACCAATGGGGCCTTTGCAGATTGCTAGAAATAGTGCAAATTGAGTCCACTTTAAGGGTTAGGGTTAGGGAATCATGGGAACTGTATTTTATTGTGGCACCAGAGCTCTCTGACAGAGAAGGCTCAATGTCTCAGGAAAAAAACAATTCCCATGATTCCCTAGCACTAACCCTAACCCTAAAAGTGGACTCAATTTGCACTATTTCTGGCAGTCTGCAAAGGACCTTAGTTGACTCAACCTAGGCTATCATTTTGGACTAACATATCATGACCTGGCATGATTCATTGGAAAAGAAAATAATGCTTGGCAAAATAGAAAGCAGTAGGAAAAGTGGAAGACAGCATTGTTGCTGTGCGCCTTCACGTCATTTCCAACTTATGGCAACCCTAAGGGAACTCTATCGCTGGATTTTTCTCAGCCAGATTTGTTCAGTAGAGCCTTCCTCTGAAGCTGAGAGAGACAAGCCGACTTGTCAAGGTCATCCAGTGAGCTTCCATGGCTGAGAGGGAATTTGAACCCTGGTCTCCAGAGTTGTAGTTCAATCCTCAGACCACTGCACCATGCTGGCTCTGTTAAAGGTTTCATAGAAGAGGGGATTTCAGCAGGTGTTGCTTGTTACCTAGTTGTGTGACAAGCAATGCCTGTTGAATTTCCTCCTTCTAGGCAACTAAAAGTAGAGGAACCCTCTCCAGTTTTAAATCCCAATGGGAGAAGGCTTTCTTGGTGGCTGCTCTCAGGCTCTAAAACTCCATTCCTAGAGAGGTTACACAGGTACCTGCCTTGCTGTGAAGACCTTGCTCCAAAACGCACTGCAGAAATAATCCAGTTTAAACTGCTTTAACTGTCCTGGCTCTGTGCTAGGGAATCCTGGGAATTGTAGTTTATCGCAGCACCAGAGCACTCTGACAGAGAAGACTAAATGTCTCACAAAACTACAGTTCCCAGAATTCCCTAGCATTAAGCCAGGGCATTTAAAGTGGTCTCAAACTGGATGATTTCTGCAGTGTGGTTTGGGCCCTTGTGTTACATACAGCAGAGCTTTGAAGCCTGATTGTTCCATAAGAAAAGGCCTCTCAGAATATGCTGTACTGTTTATATTTGCTATATAAAAAACAAAAACATATTTATTTATATTTTATTTGCAGTGGTCATGCCTTTAACTGCTTTTAACTCTGTTGATACAGTAGTTTAATTGTATTTTTAACTTTTGTATCATCTGGATTTGAAGGCTGTTATCTTTTTTAGCCTTTGTAATTGCCTGGAATCCAGACTGGAGGAAAAGATGGGAAACAATAACAACAACAGAAATGATGATGATGAAGATGATGATATAGTAATAAATGCATCTGAGGAAGTAGGATCAAGTCTATGAAAGTTCATGCTACCAACTTCTTTCTTTCAGTCTCAAAGATGCTACAAAATCTTTTCGCATACTGAACAACAACACTGTTTTTCCTGATAAAAATAACTTGCAATCACTCTACAGAGGCTTCATATGAGCATGATCCATCTCTTTGGATCTAAAATGTCACTTTTTTGGTCTTCACAGACCACAACAAATATTTTCAAATATTTTCTTCCTACTAAATGAGAGTACAAAAGTTTTTGTACATTTTTCAATGATTTTTCAGACTTGGAAAAAAAATTCTTTCTGCAAAAATTGTGATCTGAACTTTATTAGCCATAACCAGAGTAGGTCCGTTATATCAGTAGGATTTAGGCTGCTGCCATGCTGCAAAATTAATGAAATTTGACACCGCTTTAATTGTCATGTTTCAATGCAATGGAATCTTGGGATTTGTAGTTTGTTGTGGAACCAGAACTCTCTGACAGAGAGGGCTAAATATCTTACAAAACTACAGATGACTCACCGTTCAATGGATCTAGTCTTGGGATGAATGAATAGTATTCAGGCCTTTGTTTTGCATGTGTGTCAAAAACCTGTGTTTTTCTTTGCAAGCCCCCCCCCCCAAAAAAACCCCACATTCTCCTATAGAAAATTGTGTATACTGTACAAAGTACACCAAGTATAAATCCCATTTCTTTTAAGAAACTGAAATGTAGTTTTTCCACTCATTTTTCCTCAAAAGATCACAGACAGAAAAAAACACAAAACCCAACCATCATGATGGTTGGCCATTTTCTCAAGGAATTATTATGATGAATGTCAAGTATTCATCCCACTTATCCTTCAAGTTTCTTGGATTTAATTAAAGTGTTCAAATAATAATAATAATAATAATAATAATAATAATAATAATAATTTTATAGCCCGCCTCTCCCTGAAGGATCGAGGCAGATAACAATCATAAAATATCACAATGACATTAATTAAACATAATTCCCTAACCCTAAAGACACCAGATCCTGTCTGATCTTGGAAGCTAAGCTGAGTCAGCTATGGTTAGCACTTGGATGGGAGACTGCCAACGAATACCAGGTGCTAAGGGCTATATTTTATAGGAAGGAGCCAGCAAAACCACCTCTGAGGATTCTCTAAGAAAACCTTAGGAAATCCATGGGGTTGCCATAAGTCAACAGGTGAACTGAAAGCACATCGACACATACACAAGAGATGGTCAGGAGAGAGACCGCTTGGCCTATTTCATTTTGGGTGAACCATAGAGCAGATCAAATGCAAATTTCTGCAAAGCAGCTTATTTATATACCGCTTCATATCACGCTATGGGATGTCTAAGCGGTTTACAACTGTAAGCCCATTGCCCCCCAACAGTTGGGTACTCATTTTAGGGACCTCGGAAGGATGCAGGCCTGAGTCGAGCCTCAGCCCTGGCTGGTATTGAACTCGCAACCTTGTGGTCTATGAGTGAGTGGCTGCAGGACAGGCATTTAACCACTGCGCCACCACCCCTAAACATGTTGGGGAGGCCACTTCACATAAACAATTTGTTCCATGCTTTGTCAGCTGTGGAGTTTGTGCTTTTGATGCTAACTTTGCAGTTCGTATCTCAATTGGATTGCACCAGGCCAGGGCATTGAACAATTAAGTTGGACTACAGCTCCCATTCTGAAAACTATAATCTGAAGTAGCCTTTCCAAGCTCCAGCCTCAAGGTTACAGAGATCTTCAAGGCCCAGCGAAATCCTAAACCCCCGTTGTCTCACCTGCTTGAACATGAAGTCACAAAGGGTTTGGAATATCTTCTTGGGAATGTGGGGTTTACACTCCTCACAGACGTCCAGGAAAAGACTGAGCCTCTGAAAAGAGGAATCAGGATTTATGAGGCATCCCAATGCAAAGCTTGTTCATGATACAAACAGAAAAACCTTTATGAAAAACTCGGCGGCAGAAGTCTCCTCTTGATACTCCCCATCCCACTTGTGGGCCGAAAATGTGCAAATACCTTATATGAGCCAGCCCTGCCTCCGAGGAGACTTTCTGGTCAGAGAGTGTGACTTGTCCAAGGTCACCTAGCGAGTTTCCAAGGCCAAGTGAGGAATCAAATCAAACTCGTCTCCAGAGTCAGAGTCGTACACACAAACCATTGTATCATACTGGCCCTGGTTTATTCTGGTTTAAATTGGTTTACTTTTTACTTTTTTTTTTTTTTTTTTTTTGCCTGCTCTTCAAGCTGGTAAAACCAAACAGATTCTTTATAAAATCCAGCGATTCTTTATGTTTTACAACCTCATAGCTCCATTTGTAACAGAAGAGAACATTTATAAACGTAAACTCATTTTGGAATTAAACTGAATAAACTGGACTTTCAATATACCAAAGGTGATATTTTTAGGCCAAGCCAAATTATTTATACTGGATCTTATGTTCCTAAAGTGATTTTTCAATCGAGGAAAAGGTGCTAATATTGCAATTTTTTCAATTTTTCTGAAAATGTATGTCGTTTCCCCCCCCACCCCACCCCCCAAAAAAATCCAGGAAAAAACAGGTTGTTGATCTTCCTGCCATGGTGTCCAAATTTCCAGAAATATTGCATTTCTTCTAGTGAGACTTCCTTTACTTTGGCTACGAAGAAAGAGTCGAGAATCCTGCTCTCAAGGAGAACCTTTGGGATGTTCCGGATGATTTCCTCTTGCTGCTCTCTACGCCGGACCAAAACTCCCAACATTGGCCACTGAGCTTTCACGGAGGCCTCCTTCACCTGCAAAGGAGACAACAGAAAGAGTTTCCGTTCAATACGGTGCCATCACTGTGCCCTATCCTGCTTCCATATGGTTAAGAGTGGACATGATAGCCATGTTTTAAACCTCCAAAGAGGCGTCATGCTCAGGATGGAGCGAGTTTGTTTTCTGCTACTCCAGAGATGAGGACACGGAGCAATGGATGCAAACTAGAGGAAAAGAGTTCAACGATATAGCCATTTTTAGTCTGCAAAATCAGTACGTACAGAGATCTTGTAGCACCTTTGGGACTAACTGAAAGAAAGAAGTTGGCAGCATGAGCTTTCATAGACTTCAGTCTACTTCCTCTGATGCATTTGAGCAACTAGACTTCAGTCTACGAAAGTTCGTGCTGCCAACTTCTTTCTTTCAGTTAGGAGCTTGACAGACAGCCCCGATAGAGTGGCCTCTGGCCGCCCCTTTCCTTGTCGGATCAAGGCCACAGCAACCGTATGCCATGGCCCCAATCCGGCAGTTTGCCAGTCTAAAAAGAACCAGCACAATGCTGCTCCTTTTTAGAGTGGCAAAAGGATGCCTTTGCTGTGGCAGTGGCAGCATTTCACCGATTCTTCAATGCAGCGTGTCTAAACGCTGCGCCAAAAACATGGCATGATGCTGCCCACTGCCTGGTCAGGAGAGTGGCGTGATGCCAGCGTCGGGGCGGCGTTTGGGCATGTGGCATGCGGTCGCCACACCCCCACTCTGCCCCAACGCCAGCTCAAAGTGCCGGTCTGTACAGCCCCTTAGTCTCAAAAGTGCTACAAGATATCTCTACAGGAAAAGAGATTCCACCTCAACATTAGGAAGAACTTCCAGACAGTAAGAGCTGTTCAACAGTGGAATCTGCTGCCTCAGAGGGTGGTGCAATCTCCTCCTTTGGAGGTTTTAAACAGAGGCTGGATGGCCATCTGTCAGGAATGTTTTGATGGTGTCTTCCTGCATGGCAGAAGGAGGTTGCATTGGATGGCCCTTGGGGGTCTCTTGCAACTCTATGATTCTAAGAAGCCCTAAAAGCTATCAAATCAACCACCTGCGCAGTGAAGGATATCCAGCTAGAACATCCCCAGCAGGTAGCTCTTTTTGAAGATGTCCAGAAAAGGAGACCCTACCACCCCTCTAGGCAATTGGTTCCATTGCTGAAGTTCTTTCTAATGTTCAATTGAAATCTACTCACCTGCAACTTCAAACCACTAGAACTGGTCCTTCCCTTTGAGGCAGGAGAGAACAAACCTGCCCCCTTGTCTCTGTGACAGACTTTGGTGCATTTGAAAAATGTGATCCTGTCACCCCACAGTCTTCTCTCCATCAGGCTGAACATGCCCAGCTTCTCCAACCTTTCTTCATAGGTTTGGTTCTCCATACCATTTCTCATCCTTATTGCCTTTCTCTGGGGCTACTCCACTGTGTCTATATCCATCCTAAAACAAGATGCCAAGACAAGTGGGTGCAAAACTGTTAGTCCAGATTTAATAAGGAGCTACTGAATGTGCTGATCTCTCTCACCAATACAGCTTCAGCACCTTAGATAGTTCCTTCCACTTTCAGACGGCAACTCAGAGCAGATGGACTGTCCTGGCAACTTGGGCTGCATCTATACTTACACTAAGGTCCAAACTACACTGGAGAATTAATGCAGTCGGACACTGCTTTGACTGCCATGGATCAATGCTGTGGAATTACCAAAGGGTGGTATATAAATAAATTTCATTATTATTATTTATTATTATTAGTTCTGTGAGATGGTGGGTTTTGCCAGAGGAGGGGGATCTGGTAAAGCCAAAGTGGTTTGAGCATTAGCCTACAACTCTGGAGACCAGGGTTTGAATCTTGGCTTGGCCAAGTAAACCCACTGGGTGACCTTGGGCAAGTCACACTCTCTCAGCCTCAGAGGACAGCAATGGCAAATTCTCCTCTGAAGAAACTTGCTAAGAAAACCCCATAATAGGTTCACCTTAGGGTCTCCATAAATACATAAGTTGAAACAACCTGATGGAGATATTATCCTTCTTTGTCAGAGAGCTCTGGTGTCACAACAAGCTGCAAATTCCAGGATTCCATAGGATGGAGCCATAGTAGTTAAAGTGGTGTCAAACTGCATTAATGCTGCAGTGTGGCAGCAGCCATGGAAGCCAACAGCAGGCACTGGTGCTAAGCAGGACCAGTAAGAGAGACCTCTCAAATCACAGCAGGGCATCTCATTCTAACCTCAGAGGGAAGTGACCTGCGGTGGTGATGGATGCACTGGGTGGCCTAGCAAGACACATGTGTGATCAGCCGGACCAGAACAGAGGGCCTTTGCAATGCAGAAGGATCAAGGCAGCTCTGGGGCAGGATACTTTGAGCTGCCTCACATCAGTGCAGACACAACCTATGAAGAGCTGAAGATGTTCAGATGCTCACTTTCATTTCCTCATCATGCAGCCAGTCACCAACGAGACGATGGTAGATGGGAACGACAGGACTACAGAGCTGAGATTCAGCCTCTCTCGGGAACGGACAGGCTCTCCAGTTCTTGTAGTAATAGTTTATCGCCGTGCAGAAATTTTCCATGACTGTGAGAGACAGGGAAAGATGCAAAAAGTCGGACCAGTGGACCAAGATAATCAGAAAGTCAGCTTTTCTGCTACATAGAGCTTGTCCATTGACAAAAGCCGGGGGGCTGACAATATTTTGCAAAGCTTTCAGTCATGTTGCTGCTACTATCATTCCGCTCTGGGAGAAAATGTGTAAGATCTTTCATGGCTGCTGAATTTGCAATTGCAAATTCGTTTATTTGGCATCATTGTTTTGCTCATTGTCATTTAACATTTTCATTAGCCCTTGTGTTGAAAGACAATGCAGTGGATCTGAACCAAGACGTTAAATGTGCAACCAAAGGATGACTAAAACCGCGTATGAATTCATATGCCAGGTGCCATTGAATCCATGTGTGATGCACATATCTGCGCAACACGTATGCATATATCTATGTGTAATGGGTATCCATACAGAATGGCAATGCATGCAGCACAATTCCATTTCTACAACCTTGAACTGAATCCAGCCATTCCATATTGGGCAAAAACACCCACCGCTTCCATGGGGAAAGTTAAACATGATTAAGGTCTAAACTACACTGGAGAATTAATGCAGTTTGACACTGCTTTAACTGTCATGGCTCAATGCTATGGAGTTCTGGGATTTATAGTTTGCTGAGCTATTTCACTGTCTCTGTCAGAAATCTCTGGTGCCATCACAAACTACAAATCCCAAGAGTACCTCTTCTCCAGGCCAATTTCTTTTTTCTTGCAAATGACTTATCCCTCAGTCAAACAATTTTATTTACAGTGTTTTTATCTCACCCTGGAACCACTTTAACTGGCATGGCTCTATTCTAGGGATGTAATTATTCACCAGATTTCTTTCTGAAGGAAACAACAAGTAATTTTAATGATTTTCACTTGCAATTCAGGACTTATTCTGTGAAAAAAAATGCACATGGTTGTTTTGAACAGAAAACAGCATTTTCTGTGTTGAAAGTAATGTTTCTGGACACAGGGAATTTTTTCCTGGAAAATCAAATATAGTTTGCACAGACAGAAATCTCAATTAAAGAACGTTCTGTGAAGAAACTTTGCACAGAATAAATCTCAAACTGTGAAGATTCTCATCAGTTCAGGATTCTTCTCATCATGCATATATCTATGTTTCTCAACACAAGGGTTTCTCAACACTGGAAAACACTTGTTTTTCAACCATCTTAAAAATGTTTTAATTATGTCATCTTGTGAAATCCTGGGATCTGTAGTTTGGTGAGGTGCTTAGTGAGCTCTTGTGCCTGTCTATAGTGAATTCTACATGTACGTGTATAATGCAAATTGCTGTGGATTTTTACACATTTGCAACCACACTTAATTAACTGTCTTCACTTGTGCAAATTCACATTTATTCATCCTCCCTCTGCTGTAAATGTGTAGCCATGTGAAATGAATGGATAACTAGGTTTGATAATGCACGCCCTCTCAGATCCTCATCTACGAATCTTTTTTTTTTTTTTTGCAGAGTTTATGGGGTTTTTCAACCTCCCCACCTTGCAAAAAGCCCAAATTCCTCCAGATCTTATGTGGCTGGATTGCATTTTATTCTGATTGAATGAGGAGCATTTTAATCAGGAAGACAACCCCAGAGTTATGATAGTGATGCATAAAAGATCTGCAATCACTGAAAGAAGGGGACATTGGGATGCTTAGAAAGAAAGGGGGCTGTAAAGGATAGAGTGAAAAGGAGAGGAAGCGGTCCTCTTCTCTTACTCACCATAACATATTTCTTCTTTCATGTGGCTTATCATGGGCACCCTGAGCATCACCCTTATATACACAAAGGTCAGGGACAAAAATGGGACGCACTTGAGTGCTGTGGAGTGAAGAAAGAGATACAAACATGGGTCTAATAATAATAATAATAATAATAATAATAATAATAATTATATTTCCCTTTTTATATTTATATTATAATTTATATTTATATTATATTATATTTACATTTACATTTATATTATAATTTATATATTAGGTACCACACAATTGCAATGTACGATTTCGGAGGCAAAGGCTACCCCTGTCTTCTGGCAAAGTGAGGCAAGCACTTTAGGTAACTGGTTTTGGGTACAACAACAACAATAATAATTATAATAATAATAATAATACATTTTATTTATAGCCCGCTTCTCCCTGCGGATCGAGGCGGGTTACAACAAATAGGAATAACAATAAAATAACAGCACAGAAAATGTTTACATTGATTAATGTGTTGTTGTTGTTGTTGTTGCTGCTGCTGTTTGCCTTCACGTTGTTTCCATCATATGGCAACGCTAAAGTGACCCTACCATGGGGTTTTCTTGGCAAGATTTGTTCAGAGGAGGTTTGCCATTGCCTTCCCCTGAGGCTGAGAGAGTGTCACTTGCCCAAGGTCACCCAATGGGTTTCATGGGCGAACCCTCATCTCCAGAGTTGTAGTCCAACACTCAAACCACTATGCCATGCTGGCCTTGATTACGTACTTACTTACATACATTAATTGATTAATTAATTATACCTTATACATTAATTATGCACTAATATACTTTAATTAATCTGCATGTACTATTGCCACCTTTTAAATTTCTGGGAGCGATACTGGTAGGATTTTCTGCCTTGGCTATGCTTATGGGTTTAAGAGGCAATATATGCTCTTGTTCTTCTTGTTGTGGATGTCATGTTCTTTCCAGTTGGCTAAGGCTGCTTCTGCACAGGCTACAATACTCTGGGAGCAGCCTAGAATATTATGGCCCCAAAGCTGTCCGAATGTTCCCTGTTACTTTGGACCCTCCATTGCAATGCTGGGCAGCTGTTTGCACATGTGTCCTGCTGCGTCACCCAGCGTTGGCACCACCAGCGTGAGTCTCTGAGGTCAGAAAGAGATGTCCAATGTCAATTACATAGTTGGGCATCTCATTCTGACCTCAGAGCAAGCCACTCATCCCAGCAATGTGAGGACAGGACAGGTTGCCAACAGCGGCCTGGCATTGCAACAGAGGGCTCTGGATTTTCTGGAAGATCCAGAACAAATGGTGATTTTTTAAAAAATTGTTTAAGGGTGGTACACTCCAGGTTTGATGCTGAACTGGCCATACATTTTGCAGAAGAACTGTCAATCAGGCCTTGCATCGGCTGTACTGATCGCTGAGAGGACAGGGAAGGATGGATTATTTGGCCCATGAAGACAGGGCCACTGACTTCTGGCAACCTGCTCCTAGGGGTTTCTTAGCAATGTTTTATTTCCACAAGAGCTTTGCCATTGCCTTGCTAGGTTGCTAGGTTGAAGAACTGTAACTTGCCCAAGGTTGCCCAGTAGATTTCCACAGCGGAGTGGGGATCAGAACCCTGGTCTCCCAGAAGCTTAGTCCAACATTTAAATCACTGCCCCACGATGGCTCAAATTCTAGGAACTGTTGTTGTGAACTTCCATTAAGTTGTCTTTGACGTAAGATAACTATGAATGAGAGACCTCTAAGGACGTTATCACACATGGGCCACAAAGCGATAATAAAGTGGAAATGAGAAATCCCGAAAATAAACCGAAAATAAACCTTGATTCCACAAATGGCTTTCACACGTAATTACCTTAAATGCGAAATTACAGTAAGCGCATTTAACGTTCACACACAAGTGAGAAAAGCCCTCGCCGCGGCGGGCGGATGTTGTTTTCGTCACTTCCTTTTCCCCATTTCATCATTGCTTTGGCTGTGTGTTTTAGCCCCAATTGTGTTCCTTCACAAACCCCACATCAACCACGGCCCGATATCTCTAGTAAAAGACAGTATATTTAGAAAGACGAGGCAGAGAGGCTCATGTCTGGCCAGCAGGTTTGTCACCCAAGCAAAACCGGAAGTAAACGTAATAAGGAGACGCTGCCTCGATGACCCATGGGAAACCCCGCGGAACCATGGGAAAATACGGGGAAATGCTCCAAATGCGCATTTGCTTTTCACATTACGGTAAATGCGAAATTAACTTAATTTTGCATTTTCATTTCCTCAAAACAACCGAATTTCAAAAGATCTCGGTTAACAGAAGTTTCTGTCCACTTTCTGTCCAGTTTCTGTGCGACATCGTGTGAAAACGCGAGGCACAAATCCAGTTTCTGTTTGGGGTTTGTGTGGATTAACCAGCAGATTTGCCCCCGTGTGATAACGTCCTATGTCATTCTATCATCAAGAGCCCTGCTCAGGTCCTATAAAGTCAGGGCCATAGCTTCCTTGATGGAGCCTATCCACCTATAGTGTGGTCCTCCTCTTATCCTGCTGCCTTCTACCTTCCTAGCCATTACTGTCCATAAAGGCAACTTTCCCAAGATTTGAGAAGAGCCCATTTTCCCCCTCTTTCCCCTTCACTTCCATCTAAACCTATAAGAGGGAAGGATGAAGAACTGGGGGAGTGTCAGACCATAGCGAGAGGCCAGGTTTGCCAGGGTCCTGAAGACCATGTGGTGAGGGAGCGCTCCCATCTTGACGCTCCGCTGAAGCTCATACATCACATCATTGAAATGAGAATTGGCCAGAGACAGAAGGACCATGCTGGCTTGTGTGCTGGTTTTCTCAGGAGCCCCCTAGGAGGAAGAAGAAGAAGACCAAGAAATCACACTCGTCCCTCCATATTTGCAGCTTTGACTTTTGTGGGTTTGATTATTTGATTATAGGGCCTTTGCAGACTGCCAGAAATAATGCAAATTGAGTCCACTTTAAGGGTTAGGGTTAGTGCTAGGGAATCATGGGAATTGTTTTTTTCTCCCCTGAGACATTGAGCCTTCTCTGTCAGAGAGCTCTGGTGCCACAATAAAATACAGTTCCCATGATTCCCTAACCCTAACCCTAAAAGTGGACTCAATTTGCACTATTTCTAGCAATCTGCAAATAATAATAATAATAATAATACGGTTTATTTCTATACCGCCCCTCTGGCAAGCCAATCTAGGCGGTGAACAACAATAATATGTATACAAAATTCAAAGCATCAAACAAATAAAATCAATACAGATCCCATCCCTCCTACCCTCCCCCACCCCCCAAAACAAATGGCAAAACAAATTACAACAATTGCATATAGATATACAATGCAAAGGCCCTTAGTCTGTAGGGCACCTTAGTTAGTGTGCCTAAGCCTTTGTCATTTTATCAGCTTGAATGAAATAGCTGTATTTCTGTACTTTTTGTGTCTTCTGTAACTACAATTTCCTCCCTGGGAGACAAGTAGGTTCCCATGTAAATGATATCCTTCCTCTGAACTTCCTTTAGTTAGAATAGACACTCTTTCTTTCAAAATACATTGGCTTCTGTCTCACTCACTCAAATTCATGTGCCTTGCCTCGGTGACTGTTTGGTTGTTGCTTGCTTAAGTTAGCAAAGGTAGGAAGTAGAAATCCCCTAGCAAAGTCCTAGGAGGGAGATCAGGAATCCATCAGGTAGTGGCAGTGTGGTAGATGGTCGCAGGAGTTGCCCTGAAGCTCAGCAGGAGTGGAAAAGGGTGACTTGGAAGACCAGGGAACCAATGATCTGCTGAGGGCCAAGTGCCAGAACCAGGCTGTTGGTTGGCTGCTTGGACCTAGAGATCCTAACATGGTGGCAGCGGTGGTTGAACTAGGGAGTGTGTGCTTATGTGCTGTTAAAGGAAAGTTGTTTTGCTCTCAGGAGATTGGTGAACCTAGATGTGTCCTTTTACTTGGGTTCTGACAGGGAAAGTTCTGTTCTGGGCTCGATCCTGAGATAGATCCTTATGGAGAAGGGGCAAAGTGGCATTGGAACGCTGGAGGTTTTTTTTTACTCTCTCTCTTGCTCTGTTTGTGTTTTCTTCTTTGTGTTGTGCTGTTATTGGAGGAAGGGGGCCAAGCTTTGCCCGAAAAGGCTTTGCCAGGGCTCACCCTTTCATAAACAGCAGTTTTTTTCCTCTGACTCCAGAGCTGTTTGCTATCAGCAATGGACCTGGAGTTTTGTGTCTGTGCTGTTGAGTCTGCACCATTCAACACAATACAACACACAAATTAATTCCACCATTAACATGTAAACCATTTCCTCCTAAGCAAGGGTCCCACAGGTATATATACTCCACACACTTCCATGCCACCAGCCTCTGAAGATGCCAGCCACAGTCACAGGTGAACGCGGCCACATAGGCCAGAAAACCCACAGAAAACTATAGGTGCCAGCCATGAAAGCCTTAGACTTCACATAGGCCTCCAGGAGTTTGTGTACTCCTGCAGGAAGGCAGGATGGAAATCTTGGGCAATTTCTGGAGGCCTTGCTAGGGAAAGTCAGAGAGTTTAGTTTAGGGGCTTCTGGGCCTACGGCAATATATGCCGTTGTTATGGTTGTCATGTTCCTTCCAGCTGGTTCTGCACAGGCTACAGCCTGGTATGTATTACAGTTAACGAAGGCTACATAAGTCTACCATCTAGTGACTGAAGATATTATTGCAGGCTACAAACAGAAATGAAGATGTAGCATTTTAAAATTAAGAAGTAGCATAGGGGTACTCTTAGCAGGTCAGAAAAATGTAGGCTAGATAGCACAAAGCTTTTTTTTCCCCACAAGAATTCACAACGGAGACTCCGAAGTGACATTCAGACTTTGCAGACTGCCAGAAATAGTGCAAATTGAGTCCACTTTAACTGTCCTGGCTCAGTGCTAGGGAATCATGGGAATTGTATTTTTTTCTGAGACATTGAGCCTTCTCTGTCAGAGAGTTCTGGTGCCACAATAAACTACAGTTCCCATGATTCCCTAGCACTGAGTCAGGGCAGTTAAAGTGGACTCAATTTGCACTGTTTCTGGCAGTCTGCAAAGGCCCGTTCTCTTTGTGCAACTGTCTCCTACCTCCTTGAGCATCTCCTCTGCCAAAATGTTGATGGCTAGCTTGACGTTCAGCTCTCCCACTGTCTTGACAATATCATGGGCTGTTTGGTCAGCATTTTGCACGCATTCCAAATGGAAGCTGAGATAGTCGTACATCTCTGAAAAGCAAGAAAGGAACATTAGAGAGTGTCACCAATGAGGGCTTGATTTCCTTTTTTGTCGAAAATCCTGAAACATTTCCCATTTCAAGTTGACAGGTACCTTTCTCTGGATGGGGCTGCTGATTATTCAAAAAGTATTCCTTTGCAGAAGATGGTAAGTGAAGTGATGTGGTGGTGGTGGGGAGTTCTCTTGGGCTAAGCTTGAGACACTGACAATCTATGCTGTTTTCACCCCAAACCAAGTCCTTTTCAGCAGAGGGATTTTATTCAGCAGCACAGCAGGGGGAGGAAATGTATATATAATGCATTTCTCCAGATATGATTATTATTATTCACTTTAGTACTACTACGACTACCACTAGTAGTATGCGTGTACGTGCCTTCAAGTCGCCCATTGACTTATGGTGACCCCATGGATTTAATAGGGTTTTCTTATGGAATGCTTTTCCTGTTCATTCCTCAGAGATGTTCTGCCAGTTCCTTCCACTGAAATACAGACTACAGCACCTGGTATTCACGGGCAGTCTCTCATTCAGGTGCTAACCACAGCTGATCGTGCTTAGCTTCCAGGATCACATGGGATCTGGTGCCTTTGCTTGGCCAAAATCCTGTTGGGGACTTACATCTTTGTAAGTAGACTTGCATCTGTGGGATTAAAATTTGGGGAGTTCCATAACATTCATATCCACTAAAGGGCAGTTATTACGCTTCTATGCAAGGGTGCCTGTGAAGTGACCAATTATATTGTGCATTGGTCCCACTGTGCATCCAGACACTGGCTAGGGACTGACCATATGCTGGTGTCCCATTATGTATCGTCGCAATTTGCTAACAGGATTTGCTCCAGCCACTGGATGGCCTTGAGGAATTTGCTCCAGTCACTGGATGGTCTTGAGGAATTATCTCCTCTTTATAATTGCTTGGCCTTCCATACAGCTGCAGCTGAAATTAGGATTGGACTCAGTTGGGCACCCATCTCCCCCCCCCCTGCATACTGTAGCTGACTATAGTCTGGGGGCGGACATTCAGGTGGTGTGGGGGAGGGGGAGGTATGGTGGCAGCAGAACCAACAGATGTTACAAAAGAAGGAGGGATCGATGTTTGATATCTATCCCCCCTTCAGTTGGCTCTGCTTCCCAGGATAACTTGGGGAACGCACCAGCCATTCCACTGACCCTTAACCTGCTCCTTTGCAATGCCAGGTCGGTCAAGAACAAAACACACATCATCCACGATCTCCTGGTGGATGAGGCAGCCGACCTGGCATGCTTCACTGAGACCTGGCTGGGGGATGCCAGCTCCGCGACTTGGGTGCAGGCCCTCCCAGCTGGGTTCTCAGTTATTGAGCAGGTGAGGGAAGGTGGGCGGGGGGGTGGTATAGCCTTGGTCTATAGGAACACCTTAACCCTGATCAGAAAGCCTCTCCGGAAAATGACACACATCGAGTGTATGTACCTCAGCCTGAAGACCAGGGATAGTTTGGGGATTCTGCTGGTATACCGGCCACCCCGTTGCTTAACAGATTCCCTGACCAAGCTGACCGCCCTGGTTTCTGAGTTGCTGTTGGAGTCGCCCAGACTTTTGGTTCTGGGCGACTTCAACATCCCACTCGAAACCAGCTTGCAAGACCTAACTGGCGCGGCTCGGGAGTTCATGGAGACCATGACTAACATGGGCCTATCCCAGTTGGTCAACGGGCCCACACATTGTGCTGGTCATACACTCCTTGTATGGAGCAGGAATATCCGTGGGCGGAGGTCAGGGAAACCTCCGCCCTGTCATGGACGGATCATTTTCTGATCAGGGCAGAACTAAAGGCTACTATCCACCCTCCCGGGGGTGGCGGACCTATTAGAATGGTCCGCCCTCGAAGGCTAATGGAACCAATTGGTTTCCAGAAAGCCCTAGAGGGTTTAATGGTTGGTAACGCCGGTGATTCTGTCGAAGCCTTGGTGGACACTTGGAACACCGACCTCACCAGGGCTATTGACACAATCGCTCCCAAGCGTCCTTTCCAGCCCGCTTCGAATCGTAAGCCCTGGTATACCGAGGAGCTTAGGAGGATGAAGCGAGCTGGACAACGACTGGAGTGCGAATGGCAAAAGACTCGTCTCTTATCTGACAGGACTCGCCTTAGGAAGCATCTTGATTCCTATAGGGAGGCTCTGCGTGCAGCACGGAAATCCTTCTGTTCTGCACGCATTGCGTCTGCAGAGTCTCGCCCGGCAGAGCTGTTTAGGGTGGTAGGGGAGTTGACAAAGTTTCCGCCTGCGCCGAACCCCCTACTTAACCCGACGACAGCCTGCTGTGAGGCCTTTAACATCCACTTTGCAGATAAAATCTCTCGGATAAGAGCCGACTTAGACGCCATCGTTTTGGCAGAATCCGTAGACGAGGCATCCAGGAACTCCGTTGATGGCACTTTATTGGATACATTACAATCTGTGAGTACCGATGACGTGGACAAGCTGCTCGGAAGTGTGAGAAAGATGACTTGCCCCCTCGATCCTTGTCCATCGTGGCTGGTCGTCCGGGGGGGACGCGTTGAAGGAGTTCCTCCGGGACACAATCAACGCGTCATTCAGGGAAGGCAATGTACCATCCTGTTTAAAGGAGGCGGCAGTTAGGCCACTCCTGAAAAAGCCTTCCCTGGACCCCCTGGATAGAAATAACTATAGACCAGTCTCCTTGCTCCCTTTTTTGAGCAAGGTGATCGAGAGGGCAGTTGCTTCCCAACTTCAGGCAGGATGAAACCGATTATCTCGACCCATTTCAAACCGGCTTCAGGACAGGATATGGAGTGGAGACTGCCATGGTTGCTCTGACCGATGACCTCCGCTTGAGTATCGACAGGGATAGTGTGACCTTGTTGGTGCTCTTGGATCTCTCAGCGACCTTTGACACTATAGATCATGCCATCCTCTTAGATCGCCTGAGAGAGTTAGGAATTGGAGGCACTGCTCTGCAGTGGTTCCGTTCCTTCCTCTCGGGCAGATCTCAGAGGGTGAGGCTCGGGGACAGTTGCTCATCTAAAATCAAGCTTAATTGTGGCGTCCCGCAGGGCGCCATCCTGTCCCCGATGTTGTTCAATATTTATATGAAGCCGCTGGGAGAGATCATCCGGAGGCATGGAGCTCGGTGTCTTCAGTACGCTGACGACACCCAGATATACCTCTCCATGACCAGATCATCGTCCCAGACTTCAGATGGCGCCTCTCCTCTTAATGACTGTCTTAGAGCGGTAATGGGTTGGATGAGGAAAAACAGATTGAAGTTGAATCCTGACAAAATGGAGGTACTTGCAGTGACAGGCCCGAAACCAGATTTGGGAATACAGTCTCCAGTCCTGGATGGAGTCACACTCTCCTCTAAGGACTGTGTTCGCAGCTTGGGGGTGCTCCTTGATTCGTCGCTTCACATGACTAGTCAGGTGAATGCGACGGTCAGGAGTGCCTGTTATCAGCTTCGGCTGATACGCCAACTGCGCCCTTATCTGGATATGAGGGATCTGGAAACTGTGGTACATGCCCTGGTAACCTCACGTCTGGATCACTGTAACACACTCTACATGGGGCTACCCTTGTGCCTAACCCGAAAACTACAATTGGTGCAGAACATGGCAGCCAGGGTAATTACAGGAACATCTCGGAGGAAGCACATAACACCTGTGCTTAAATCCCTCCACTGGCTGCCGATTAGTTTCCGGGCACAGTACAAGGTATTGGTTTTGACCTTTAAAGCCCTACATGGCTTGGGTCCATCTTATCTTAGGGACCGCCTCTCCCCATATGATCCCCCCCGCGCCCTACGGTCCTCTGGGAGGAATCTGTTACAGCCAATAAGAACTAGGCTGTCCCAGACCTCCCAGAGGGCCTTTTCCACAACTGCCCCCAGACTCTGGAATGGCCTGCCGGATGAGATCCGTCTTATCACTACTCTTGCTGCTTTCAAGAAAGCAGTAAAGACGGATCTCTTCTGGCAGGCCTTCCTGGAATAACTTCAGCTGGGAGATATATTTTAATCTGTTGCCCTGATTTCATCCTATGTTCTTATCTGTTTTAATTAATGTGGCATTTTTAATTTTGATTATGTTTAATTCTTTTTTAAGGGGATGGGAGGGTGGGATTATGGGATGAGGGATTGCTTTTAACTTTGCTTGTTTTAAATTTGTTGTTCCCCGCCCCGATTGCCACGCAGAGAGGCGGGTTATAAATAAAAATTATTATTATTAATTATTCTTAGCCCTTTCGCTGCGTAGCTTAAGTATATGCAGCCTTAGCTATAGAAGCAGGACAAATTGCATTTCATAACATACACTGTGATAGCAGATTCTGGCCATTATTCTTTATTACCACCCCACTATTACTACTATATGTGCATACAAGTCTTTCCTCCTCTCCACAACAACCTTTTGAGGAAAATCAGGTTGAGAGAATGAGTGGCCTGCTGGAAGTAACTTGGTGAGTTTCATGGCCCAATACAGCTTCGGTGACTCTGAGGATCCTGCCTTGTCGGCTACAATTTTTCTTGGTTCAGAAGGTCTTACCAAGTCTACTATTACTTTGAGAGCTCAGAGGTTCTCACCTAGTCTGTTGCAACTCTGGTGTCTCAGGGGGTCTCACCTCTTCTGCCCCAAAAAATCTGTGGTCTGGAAGATTTCATTTGTCCTGCTTATGCAGCTAAGGCTGCATCCACATTGCAGAATTAATGCAGTTTGACAACTCTTTGACTGCCATGGTTCAATGCTATGGAATTGTGGGGTGTGTAGTTTTGTGAGATATTTAGCTTTCTCTGTCAGAGAGCTCTGATGCCACAACAAACTACAAATCTCAGGATTCCATAGGATAGAGCCATGGTAGTTAAAGCAATGCTAAACTGCATTAATTCTGCAAGGTGGCAGCAGCCTTGGAAGGTCTCAGCTGGGATGCATCTATGCTGAAGAAATAATGCAGTTTGACACTACTTCAAGTGCTGTAGTTCCATCCTATGGAATCCTGGGATTTTTAGTTTTACAAGGTCTTTAGCCACCTCTGCCAAAGCGTCAAAAAACTACAAATCCCAGGATTCTGTCATTTGAAGCCCTGGCAGTTAAAGTGGTGTCAAAGTGCATAGTTTTACAGTATTGATGCACCCCCAGTCTACTACAACTTCCATGGCACAAAGTGTTATGTCCAGTTGGTTGCAACAGTGACCACACTTGGCTGGCAGATTTTGGGAATTGTAATCAATTACAATTGCCAAATTCTTATTAACACCTATCTGCTTGCTAGAGGGGTTAAAGACAATAAAAAGGCCTTTTTTGGGTATGTCCATAGCAAAAGAAAGAAGGAGGAAATGGTAGGGCCACTGCGCAGAGAAGATGGAGAAATTCTAACAGGGGACAGAGAAAAGGCAGAACTACTCAACACCTTCTTTGCCTCAGTCTTCTCACAAAAGGAAAAGGATGTTCAACCTGAGGAAAATGGAGCAGAGGACACAATAGGGGAAATGCAGCACAAAATAAGTAAAGAGGAGGTACAGGAATGCCTGGTTAAACTAAATGAATTCAAGTCTCCAGGACCAGATGAACTACATCCAAGGATGATAAAAGAACTGGCAAATGTAATCTCAGAGCCACTGGCAATAATAATCTTTGAGAACTCCTGGGGAACAGGAGAAGTCCCAGCAGACTGGAGGAGGGCAAACATTGTCCCCATCTTCAGAAAGGGGAAAAAAAGAGGATCCCAACAACTATCGCCCAGTTAGTCTGACATCAATACCGGGAAAGATTCTAGAGCAGATCTTTAAACAGAGAGTTTGTGAACATTTAGAAGGGAATGCCATAATCGCTCAACATGGGTTTCTCAAAAACAAGTCATGCCAGACTAATCTGATCTCTTTTTTGGATAAAATTACCAGCTTGCTAGATGAAGGGAATGCAGAGGGTGGTGGAGTCTCCTTCTTTGGAGGTCTTTAAACAGAGGCTGGATGGCCATCTGTCGGGGATGCTTTGATTGGGAGTTCCTGCATGGCAGGGGGTTAGACTGGATGGCCCTTGTGATCTCTTCCAACTCTATGATTCTATGATTCTATGCTTTAAGCTATGCCTTACCTACCTTTCTTTAATTTCAGATCAGTGGAGGGGTCCATTATGAAAAATGGCAGAACATTCTCTCTGGAGGTCATGCACCAAACTATTTTTTTCCAATACAATAGCAGGTCATCTAGCTAACAACTTAAATGAACTATCAGTCCAATTCTAGGCATGTTTACTTGGAAATAAGCCCCACTTTGAAGGAGTTTACTGCCAAGTAAGTGCA
Organism: Phrynosoma blainvillii; assembly: GCA_026167975.1. Classification (NCBI taxonomy): domain Eukaryota; kingdom Metazoa; phylum Chordata; class Lepidosauria; order Squamata; family Phrynosomatidae; genus Phrynosoma; species Phrynosoma blainvillii. The sequence goes on along the minus strand of JANUYF010000001.1, from coordinate 452,140,536 downwards.
CAAAGGACCACAGGTTAAGTTTAAAAAACGAAGAGACCAATTCATATAGACTATTGTGATATGACTGATGGCATCATTCATATCTATTGTGATATGACTAGTGATGTCATTCTTCTTGAGAGTTCCACTTTTGACATAATGTCTTTTGCTGAGATAGAGCCAATCACCAACCAATTTGTAAACCCATCTCCTGCTTTGCATTTTTGACCCTTTCTACAGATGCTAACAATTGTGTGCAAGATAGCATTGTGTAGCATTGTGAATGTTGACTGTTGAATGGACTACTGAGTCAACAGTGTGATGTGGCAGCTAAAAAGGCCAATGAGATTCTAGGCTGCTTCTATAGCTAAAGCTGTATATACTTAAAGGAGTCTCCTCCTTTGGAGGTCTTTAAACAGAGGCTGGATGGCCATCTATTGGGGGTGCTTTGATTGTGAGTTCCTGCATGGCAGGGGTGTCTGACTGGATGGCTCGTGGGGTCTCTTCCAATTCTATGATTCTATGACTAGCACTCTGAGAGACCAGGATTCAAATCCTTGGTCAACGTGGAAACCCATTGAGCAAGTCACACTCTCTCAACCTCAGAGGAAAGCCGTGGCAAACTTCTTCTGAATAAATCTTGCTATTATATTATAGTGGTTTGAACGTTGGACTAGAACACTGAGAGACCAGGGCTCAATGTATTTATTTATTTATTTTATTTAATCCATTTATATCCCACCTTTCTCCCAATAATGGGACTCAAGGCAGTTAACAAGGTATTTAAAACAATATAGGTTAAAAACTATACTTAAACCTCAAAGGTAGCAATAGTACATACAGATTAATTAAAGTCTATTAATGTATAATTAATGTATAAGGTATAATTAATTAATCAATTAATGTATGTAAGTAAGTAAGGGGGGGGAGGGATTGTGATTTGGGATATATTGTATGGTCTGTATTGTTGTAAGCCGCCCTGATTGGGTTCCCAAAGGGTGGGATATAAATAAATATTATTATTATTATTATTATTATTATTATTATTAAAAACATTAAAATTCATTAAAAGAATGCAAACCATGAATCCCATAAGTCCCATCCAGTTTTGAAAAGCCTGGTGGCAAAAAGATGTTTTCCATTGCTGATGGAAGGTGAGCAAGGAAGGAGCAGCCACCAAGAAGGCCCTTTCTCTTGGTTCCACCAAATGAGCCTGAGAAGGTGGTGGGACACAGAAAAGGGCCTTTCCAGAAGATCTTAAAGAGTTCTCATAAAGGACAGTGGGGTCACTAGGGCTGGTGTCACCTGCTGCCCTGCCACGGCTTTCCTCTGAGGTTGAGAGAGTGTGACTCAGTGCATTTACATCTCCCATCCCACACCATAAGAGACTCTTGAGTCATTTTTTTCGTACTAATGTTACTCATTATTCATAATTCCTGCATATTACTGAATGTCATGGTAACAGTTGTGACATAAACAACTAGCAAAACTAAAATTATACCTTTAAATTGCAGTATCATATGCACGGCCTCAGTGCATTTACATATGCCTAGTTTCACATGGCTGAAGTGAAAATTTGGTAAAAGATTATGTATATTGATGTAAAGCTACATTGTATAGTATATACTACTGATTATTGTTTATTGATGAAAGTATTGTGTGTTGTGCACTTTTAATTAATATTTTTTTTTTAAAAAAGAAAGAAAATGTGGGGAAAAGTGATTTATAAAAAAAAGAATAAAATTTAATTTAATTAAAACATTTAAAATTTAATGTGAAGTTGAAGGCTTTCACGGCCAGCGTCCATAGGTTTTTGTGGGTTTTTTGGGCTGTGAGGCCATGTTCTAGAAGAATGTATTCCTGATGTTTCACCTGCATCTGTGGCTGGCATCTTCAGAGAATGGTGGCATGGAGGTGTGCGGGGTATATATACTGTGTGACCCTTGGTTGAGTATATATTCCACCCACACACAGTATATATACCCCACACACCTCCATGCCACCATTCTCTGAAGATGCCAGCCACAGATGCAAGCAAAATGTCAGGAATACATTCTCTAGAACATGGCTTCACAGCTCAAAAAACGCACAAAAACCTACTTAAAATTTAATATTTAAAAAAAACAAAACCCTGGGACCTCTGCTTTTCCTCCCGCTGAGCCTCACCCCACTCACCCCATCTCTTCCACATTTTAATGGGACACAGGCAAGTGCAACAGTTCATTTCTGCCAAAAAGCAGATGTTTGAGAAGCAGTAGTGTCACTCCTCCTTTAGAGTGTCACCTGGTGATGACTGCACCCCCCCCCCCACTAGTGATGCTACTGATAAAAGGAGATACAGTCCTTCAAATAGCCTGGACCCAGAGCCAGGCATAGTGGCGTAGTGGTTTGGAGTACAACTCTAAAGACTAGGGTTTGAATCTCTGCTGGGCCATAAAAATCCACTGGATGACTTTGGGCAAGTTAAATCCTCTCAGCCTGAGAGGGTGGCAATGGAAAAAAATTTCTGAAGAGACTTGCCAAGGAAATGCTATGATGTGGCCTTAGGGGTCACCATGAGATGGAAACTATTTGAAGGCAAACATCAACACCTGAATGTTGAACATAAAGAAAATGACCACCAAGGACCTTCACAAGTTCAATTTAGACAATGAAGAAATAGAAATAATAAAAGAATTCCCATACCTAGGATCAAACATTGAGAGTCAGGAAATTAGAAGAAGACTAAGAATGGGGAAGGCGGCTATGAAAGAACTAGAAAAGATTCTGAAATGCAAAGATATACAACTCAGCACAAAAGTGAGAATCATACAAGCCATTGTATTCCCTATTCCCATGGATGGATGTGAGAGCTGGACAGTCAAGAAAGATGATAGGAAGAAAATCAATGCATTTGAGAGAATGTGGGGCTGGAGAAGAGTGCAGAGGATCCCATGGACAGCCAAAAGGACAAACAAAGGGGTCCTAGAGCAGATGAAACTGGAAACCCCCCTGGAAGCCAAGATGACCAAACTGAGGCTGTCATACTTCAGACACATCATGAGAAGGGAGGACTCTTTGGAAAAGACAATAATGCTGGGGAAAGTGGAGGGAGGGAGGAAGAGAGGAAGGCCACATGCTGCCAGATGGATGGACTCTATGAAGGAGGTCACTTTGGGTATTATTTAGCCCACCCCCTCCTCCCCTGAAACACCTGGCTCCAGGGAGGCCTTATAGCCAGCCCGACAACCTGAACACCGGCACCAGTGGCAGCCTTGGCATTCTAAGGCCACGGAGGACTGTTTTGGTTGGCCTGCAGCCCTCGGAGGACCACCTGAGCGGCTTGAGCCGCTGCACCTGCGTGCAGCCAGGAGGAGCACCGGCGGACATAAAGTCCCCGCCTGATTCCATCTTCCTCTGGCACTACGCGGCGAGCGGCGGCATTCTAAGGCTGCGGAGGACTGTTTTGGCCAGCCTACAGCCCTCAGAGGACCATAATGATATTGAAAGATTATGTATTTTTAAATTGTATATTTTTAATTATTGTTATTTAACTTGTTTAGTTTGATTTGTTTTGGGGGGATGGGTGGGTGTGGGAAGAAGAGATGGGATTTGAATTGATTTATTTATTCTGATGTTTGTTTTGATGTTTTGAAATGTTTTGAAATGTTTTGAAATGTTGGACGCTGCCCTGATTGCCTAGCAGAGGGGCGGGATATAAATAAAAATTATTATTATTATTATTATTATTATTATTATTATTAAGGGGTTGCAGGAATTAAGCAGAGCAGTGGTGGACAGATGGTCTTCTCGGAGAGGTCTCATTCATAGGGTCTCCATGAGTCGAGATCGACTCAAGGGCAGTTAACAACAACAAAAATCAACACCAAGCCATATAGGGCTTTATAGGTCAAAACCAGCACTTTGAATTGTGCCTGGAAACAGACTGGCAGCCACTGGAGCGGTTGCAACAAAGGAGTTGTGTCCTTCCTGCAGCCAGCCCCAGCTAGCAATTCTGGCTGCAGTAGTTGTATAGGTGTAGGTTAACTAGTGGACAGTTTATTACTTTGACCTGTCTAGAATCCCTTTTTTAGCCTTATGACCCTTCAGGCCTGCACAAACTATCAAAAAATGCTCCAAACTAAGACCAGAAGCAACTGGAAGCTAAATGGGGTGGGGAAAGGGCTGTGTCTTATTTTAAAAATATAACTGGGAAAATGGGTGAGGATGGAAGCCTTCAGTGTTTTAAGGCTATACAAGAACATCAGCTCCTTTTGGAAACAATACATCTCCTGGCATCCCAGGCTCTTGAATTATTGGTTTAATCAATAGCCTTTATTACAATTAACAAATGCTCAGGCAAGTAAAAATGATTAAGACACAATGGTGATGATGATGATGATGATGATAGTAATAATAATAATAGTTTTTATTTGTATTTTCCCGCCTCTCCCTGCGGATCGAGGTGGGATTCCATAGAAATATAAAAAAATACAATATATAAAATCAATAATAAAAACAATAATAAAAAAACCCACAATCCATATAATAATATAATGATATTATAAACGCATTATAAACACATTAATATTATAAATACATTGTGGTTCATATTGTACATTTAATATATGATGAAATGATATAAAAGATTTCCAGTATTTATATAATACTCTTCAATATATTTATTAAAATCAAAACCAAAGTAACAGAATCATAGAGTTGGAAGAGATTTCAAGGGCCATCCAATTAACCTGATCCTAAATCCATTTAGGTCACTAAGGGCCTCGGCAGACGGCTAATAGGGCCGTCTCCGAGACCCGGAAGAGGAGGGGCAGCCGCACGCGCGGCGTCCCTTCCTCTTCCTGAGGTCGCCCTGGAAGCTGCCGGCACTCCACACGGCCGGCGCTTCCAGGGCAACCTCCCTCCGCAGCGACCGGACGCGCTGCGGAGGATAAGTCAGGGAAAGTGCGCCCGCCGCTTTTATAGCGCACTTTCCCTGAAATCTAAAAGGAGCGCCAATTTGGAGCTCCTTTTAGATTCGCCGCAGGAGCGCCACGGTGTGGAGGCTGAGCTCCGCCGGCGCTCCAACCTGCGGCGTCTCCGGGGCCTCCGTCTGCCGAAGCCCTAAGGCCTGCTCTTTCATATTCTATTCACCTGCTCCTTTCTCCATGCACTAATTTTAAAACCCTTCCTTTCCTGAGGGGGCTTATAGTATAATAATAATAATAATAATAATAATAATAATAATAATAATAATAATAATAATAATAGTCTATTTTTATTCCGCCCCTCTGCAATGCAATCAGGGTGGCTTACAGTAAAACATCAATACAATAAAACCATCAACCCCCTTACCCACCCACAGTATAGGTTTTGTATGATGGCTTTACAGGTGTTTGTCACTGGCATGAGGAATTTTGCCACTTCCTCAGTAACTTTTTAAATTTGTCATCTAAAAGGAATTTTAGCCACCAATTACAGGATCTTCTAGGGTATTCTTTAACTGGGGGAAATCAGTCTCACTCACTCATCTTTATAGAAGGGACATTTAAAAATGACATGTTGTACTATCTCCTCCTCCTTTCCACAGGGGCACACCTGCTCATTATATGCCTGTCTTTGGTAGTGACCCTCTAAGAGGGCCTATGGAATGGTATTAAATCTTGCTCTGCTGAAAACCTGGTGGGATTCAGGGATATTTAGGTTTTTGAGATATCTAGCTTCCCCCTTGTGTTAAACCCCAGCCCTAATTTAATACGGGAGCAGGTGGTGCGAGCTGCTACTATTGCAATTTGATAATCTATGTATTTTATATGTTGGAGATTATCACATGGGAGACGGAACAGGGACCGGATCACTCCCCAGTCCTTATCCTATCCATGATCCAAGTGAAAGCGATGTGTGAATCACTTTCACATGAAAGCAGGCTGAAAAGTGCTTTCAGCCATCTGCTGAAAGCACTTTCAGCTGTCATGGTATTAATGGGTTTTTCGGTTAATGCAAGAGACTGCAAATGACATCTGAAAGTGTTTTCAACTGATGGCTGAAAGCGCTTTCAGCCCGCTTTCATGTGACAGTGATTCACGCTATCACTTTCACTTGCGCTTCCCTGCCAGGTCAAGTATGGGTTATGTGTGAAAGTCCTTCCCGCAATTGGGTGGGAAGGACGGCACAGGAATGGGACAATCGGCCTCTGCAGATGGTGCAAAGCGCCGTCTTGGAGGCAAGGAAGGGGAGGGGCAGCCACATGCCGGCCTCCTCAACCTCTTCCCAAGGACATTATCGGAGTGCTCGCCATTGCACATGGCAGGTGCTCCGATGACGTCCTTCTGGCTCAGTGTATGGACATGCTGAGCCAGAAGAGGCGCAAAAGAGCCACATGGCGGCTCTTTGGGCGCCCCTTTCACGGCTTTTGGAAGGAGCGCTATTTTAGCACTCCTTTCCCAGGCGGCAAAAGGAAGGATCGGAGCCGAGGCGTGGGGCAGCCTCGGCCCCAATCCGCTGCTTCCAAAGGCAGCCCACGGCCACCTGTCTGCATCCCCCACAATGACATCCCTTCCCTCATGCGATAATTCCAGTTGTTTCAAAATCATATTTGCTCTTGTCAGATCCCCCAATGATAGGGAGCATTCTGAAAGTCCCAATCTAAGCAGTTTTTCTGTAATCACTTTATTTAGGTACAAGGTATAAGTGTCTTTTTTAATCAAATGCATATATCTTGCTTCCTTGTCAAGGAAAGCACATCTTAACCAGTACCCTAGTGCCCATTTCCACACCATACATTCAATTGATGTTATTATCACCTCAGGCCTTAACACTGCTGTGGGCACACAGGTTGGTACTACAAATAGTTTGAATTGTTGATTGTCTCATGGAGTGGTTTATAGATCTGATTATACTTGGACACTAATGGTTATTTATCAGCTGTCAACCTAAGAGTGGTAGCAGGACCTGCTGTCTTCCCATCTTCTCACTACCTGTTCTTGTTTTGTGCCTTATGGTGACTCTATCATGGGGATTTTTGGGGCTGAGAGTGTGTGACTCATCCAAGGTCACCCAATGGATTTCCATGGCTGAGCAGGGAATCAAACCCTAGAATCATAGAGTTGGAAGAGATCCCAAAGGACATCAATTCCAATCCCCTGTTGTGCAGGAACACAAAATCAAAGCACTCCCAAGAGATGGCCATCCAGCCATCTTTAAAGACCTCCAAAGAAAGAAACTCCACCACACTGCAAGGCAGAGCGTTCCACAGTTACACAGCTTTTTACTGTCAGGAAGTTCCTCCTAATGTTTAGGTGGAATCTCTTCTCCTATAGCTTGCACCCATTGCTCTGGGTCCTAGTCTCTGGAGCAGCAGAAAACAAGCTTGCTCCAGCCTCAATATGACATCCCTTCATATATTTAAACGGAGCTATCATATCACCTCTTAACCTTCTCTTCCTCAGGCTAAACATACCCAGCTCCCTAAGTCACTCCTCATAAGGCATGATTTGCAGACCCTTCACCATTTTGGTCACCCACCTCTGGAAATCTTCCAGCTTGTCCACATCCTACAGACCCCTAATCTCCAGAGCCATAGTCCAACACTCAAACCACTACACCACATTGGTTCTCCCTGATTCTGCAACAATGATCTCAACTTCCTTCATCTGTGGCTCCCACACTCTAACCAGCTGATCTCCATTACAGTAAAAATAAGAACAAGATGATAGGTCTATCAATGGATATTGGCTGTAACAAAGCAGAATGGAATCTGTATGAGTCAGTTTCCTCCACTGGATATTTATTTATATTTATTTATTTATGGATATGGAAAAGTGTGGGACAAACCACAGGGACCAGCTACTAGAAAATCAATCCTTTTCGTGAGCTTCCCAAGCCACTGGACTATTCCCCTGCAATGAGTTTGGTGTGATCCAGCAAAGTACCATTTAGCCAGAATCCTACATCAAGGTTGTGTTGCATAAACATACACATGTGGAATCACACATTCATTGGACTGTGCAACCCTTGCGCACAATGGCAACATGATGCAGGATTAAAGGTGCAGTCCTGTCAAATCATTTTTGATTTGGCCAATCATTTTGCCAAGTCCATTTTTTCAGCTGCTTTTAAAATGTTTCACTTTGGGCCTTTACAGACTGCTAGAAATAGTGCACATTGAGTCCACTGTTAGGGTTAGGGTTAGGGTTAGGGAATCATGGGAACTGTATTTTATTGTGGCACCAGAGCTCTCTGATAGAGAAGCTCAATGTCTCAGAAAAAAAAAATTCCCATGATTCCCTAGCACTAACCCTAACCCTTAAAGTGGACTCAATTTGCACTATTTCTGGCAGTCTGAAAAGGCCCTTTATCTCTCCTGCTTCCACTTTCCCCCTTTGTTTTCAGCTTACTACAGATGCTGCAAATTGAGTTCCAGGCCCACTCCATTAACTCAGCAGGGGAGAGAAGAGAGGAAGGTTTGAATCTTGTCCTTCCCAATAGGCTCAAGCAAAAGCAACCATCTGCAGCCTCTCCTTGCTTGTCTGTTCTTCATTACTAACATTTGCCATCTTGACCACTCTGATGTTGCTTGGCCACAAGCATCCCAGTTTCATCCATGAAATGCTGAAGGGTATGGCATAATACCACTTCTTTAACCTTGGACAGAATGTGGACATTCCACATCAAACACAAATGTCCAACCATATCCATAGAGGAACTTACTTATGTGTAAAGGCACCAGTGGGTTTCCAGAATTTGTGTGGCAAAGCTGGTTGAGATACTACATCTCCTGACATTTCCTCGTTGAACAGGCCTCACTTAATATTTCTCAGCTGCTTAAATCCGCTTCCCTCCCATGCTGTGTCAACTCCACCATTTCCCTGGATGCACCCTTCCCATGAGTCCAAAATCCTGGCAAATTAGACCTGAACTGTGGAACAGCCCTATGCATTAACACTTAGATCTTTGGAATCCACTTTGAGGTTAAGCATCCACCAATGTTTGCCAGCAGAAAAGAATCCAGATGTTTTTCTGTTGACTTGGGCAAATTCCCAAATTAATTGTATTTTTTCCTTCTTAAAGACTTTAAGTCTGGCAAGACAAAAATTACTGATACAAGCAGGACTCCTATTGGATCTGGGACATTCTTATAATGTCCGCTGTGTCCATAGGCGGTTCATTGGCCAGGGAAGTGATTTAAAGGCCCACCAATTCTGACTGAAAACGTTCCACAAGGGTCTTTGCATGGGCCTTCCAGTATCAATGCAGGAATTAAATCATTACAGTAAAACATTGAGAAGCTGTTTTCCTTGGCAAGGGCCAACATGATCTAATTCAAATGCCATGAAAAGTTAGTCATTTCTGGTCATCCCTTCCCCCTGCCCTTGATGAATAAATAACAAGACCTCTTGGCAGCCAAGGACAGTAAATTTAATAATGTCTGTGATACTCTTTGAATCCGAAAAATGAAGCAATGAAGCTTTGAGAGTCCATACAGTAACCCACCTTTCCCCACCGATTCCCGGACCGGTACTACTGTAGGGACATTTCTAAGCCAAATGAGTCCTAAGACCAAGATGAGACCTTATCAGTCACATATGCCACAGGTTTCTGATGTGCACATTGCTGCAGCCAGACACTCGCTCGCAGGTGGTCTGAATTTGTGTCTCTGACAAGGGAGATTTAATATTTCGTAAGGGTTGCACTCCATCTCATGGCTTCATTATTGACACCACATGGAAGTCAGGAAATTGGGCCTTTCTGGGAATGGTTTGGAGAAGTATGCGGCCCGTCAACCCTTCCTCAGGGGTACATTAAGGAGAGAGAGGCTCACAGTTTCAAGCGCATGAACCTTCTCCAGATGTCTGCTGCAGCTCTGCTCCAACTTTCTCTTTCGATGGACAAGACCAGCTTGACAAGGAGGATTATTGCGGGGGGGAGATAAATATCTCAATGTTCCAAGAAGAATAACAAAAGTGGAAAAAAATCCCCAGAGGCTCAGGCCAAAAGCCCCCTGCCCCCAAAGGCAACGCTGGAAAGAATCGAGTGGCTGATCTGATTGAGCATCATCCCCTGCTTGCAATTCCCAATGAAAGGAGTACTTGGTAATTCCACCCCCTCCCCAGTCCTCACAGTTACACTCAACCCCAGGCTGCTTTAATTCTTCCTCTTTGAGATACTGTTTATGTTACACACATTAAAGTTAGGACATGTCTTTAATAAGATGGAAGTTGGAAGTGAGATGCAAAAAAGAGAAGGGGGGAGGCATTGGCTTCAGGCCATGTTTGGAAAGTACAGTTGTGGGACGGAGACCGCACGTGTGCTCGCACACGAAGGGAAAGAAAGCAGATAGGATGGAGCAAGTAAAACGCTGAGACCCCCATCTGTGTGCTGGTTTCAGAAGGGGAGGAGAGTTTGCCTAAAACAGTTATAGAATACCAGGAGAGAGCTGAAACATACTCAAGTGATTTTCCTTAGCGTCTCTGGCCATGTGTTTAAAACACCTTGCAACTTTTGTTTTGGCAAAAACACAAAACACAAAAATGTTTCCATATTCTGGGAGGGCACCCATAATTAATTTTCAATAGGGGAATTTTATTAGCTCAATTAAAAGCAGCCGAGAGGGCTTCGGCAACTCAAAGTGGGAACCAAGCCTGTGGATAATGGTTCCGAGAATCAGAACTCCAGAGTGCAAGTTTCAAAATAGTTTTATTTATGACTCAAAGGGAACACCATTCATGCAAAGACACTCATGCACACAGCCAAGAAATGATGAAATGAAAGATGGTAGCAGACAGTGACTAAATGGGTTGCAGAGGGCAATACTGTACCAATTCCAGATGCAGAGCTCCAGTCAGGAGGACACTGTGAGATGGAAGTGGCTTAGCAAGCTGCATGAGGATTGTGGTGTGGTCAGCAATGCTGAGGAGTCAAGTGAGATACAGACAGCGAATATGTCTGACCTCAAGTGAGATCAAATTGGTAGTGCATAGGCAAGCATATTTATAGGTCAAAATCTGTCCCAGGGCAGAGTTGAGGATCAAGGTAGAATTTCCAGGAAAGAAGAATGGGAAGGGAAGTTTGTGAATGACTGGACAATCAGTGCAAATGTCTCTGGACAAAGAAGTATTGCTCCCAGAGGGAGGTAATCTTGGATTTCATTTGTAAAGACCAGATCTATCACCCACCATCAGTCCTATCAGTGAAAGGATTCTGATATTGATTGGGTAACAGTTTGAAAGTGCCATCACTGAAGACAAGTGAGGGCAGTTGTGAATAATATACCCACATTTGCCTTCAGTGATGGTTTAGTGAAATCCTTGATGTGCCAGAAATTGTTGAGAAATCAACAGGATTTCCATACAAAAATGTTTCTATATTCTTTGAAACTGCCATCACTGAGAGCAAGCAAGGGCATTTGTAAAGAATATGCCCTCACTTCTCTTCAGTGATGGCATTCCATAGTAAAATCCCTGATGTGCCAAGACACTCTGTTGAGAAACTGTCGACAGGTTTTCCATTAAAAAAAATGTTACCATATTCTTTGAAAGTGCCGTCATTGAAAGCAAGTGGGGGCACTTGTAAAGAATATGTTTTTTCTTGCCTGCTATGGTGATGGCATCCTTTAGCCAGATCTAGTTTACTGCTTTGATATAAGATATTAGCCCTGTTGCTTTAATGCTCCAAGAAAGCGCTCCCTCGAGAAATCTCCAGACTTTGCAAGTGTGATGGCCTCAGTTTGATGACTAAGTGTCACTTTAGGAAAACCACCCTCATGGTATGTCTCCTGCCAGGTACGTTTAATGATATTTCTGCTAGTACAGTGGAATCCTGTTGTTGCCTTTTGTATCTGTAGGTTCTGCTGCAAAATAGATTTTTGTTCAATGTTCATCACTATTAAGTTCAAGGTTACAGAAGCACGGATGCACATGCAGTGTCATAGCACATGGATGTACATTGTACATGGATCTGAATGTGTGTTGTGCACAGGTGGTATCAGATAGGTAGGTACATTGGGTGTCATGCCTAATTGTGTGATGTGCAATGAACATGCAGATGTGAACATGCATATGATTGTGCAGTGAGCATGCAGATGCATGCACACACTGGTTGTGCAATGAACATGCAGATGTGTGCACACATATGGTTGTGCAACATTGCAATTTCTTGATGAAATAGCTTTATGCAGCTCCCATGCAGCTCTGCAGGGATAACATTTATATACCTTCTCCTTGATGTAGGATGTTAGCTGGTGTTACTTTATCCTTGTGAGTGTGAACCTATATGGGGGATGAATTTGGGATAAACATTCCTTCAATAAATCTAATAAAATCTAATGGGGTGTGCAGAGGGGTGGCAAAAATTCTCAAACTACCTCCCCTAACAGTCCATTAAATTAGGAGGACACTGTATCACTCTCATTTTTGCAATTTGCTTAAAGGTAGCATCATGAAGGTAAAGGAATATATATGGCAGAAATCCTATTTGCCACATTGGTGTTGTTGTTTTGACTTATGTCAACCCTGTGAATAAGGAACCTCCAAGATCCCTAGCCATCAACTGGGAGACCACTACAAGCCCACTACAGCACTGGGATCATCCAGGGAGGCCCTTCTTTCTGTCCCTCTCTAGAGAGCCCCCAATGACTCCATCCCTGCCCTCCTTCGGCAGCAGATAAAAACATTCTCATGCCATCAGGTTTTCTCCAATTGACAAGGGTTGGACTTTAACTGCAGTGTTTGTATAGAATTTTGTATAGTTTGTAATATTTTAAAATTTTTAATGTGTAATGTTTTTCATTTTAAAAAATTGTTTAATTGGTTTTTTTTTTAAAAAAAATTGTACCTATATTTTAATGCTTTTAACTTGTACTGATTTAAATTTGTTAGCCACTTTCAGTCCTTACACAGGGCGAAAGGCGTAGTAGTAATAGTAGTAGTAATATAATAATAATAATAATAATACTGCTCTGCTTAGGTCTTGCAAATTCAGGGCAGCCATGTCTTCTTTGGTTGAATCTAGCCAAACTGCAGTGCCATTTTGCTTTTTTCCTCTTGCCCTCCATTTCACCAAACATTAATGGAACTTATCGCACTGCTAAATGAACCTTCTTACCTCTCCTGAATTCAATCTTAATTTGGGAGGCATCCGGATACTATCACAGGGGATTTTGCTGCCGAATCCGCTGCCCGCATCCCAGGGGCGTTCCGGCAGCCATTTTCTTAAGTCAGAAAACTCCCAGTTTTGAAAAGAGGTACGCTGAGTGCCCCTGGGATCTGGGCTTGACCCGGGCTGGGTGCAGGCAGCAGATTCAGTGGCAAAATCCCTGTGATAGTATCTGGATCCTGCCTGAATTAAGATTGAAGTCGGGAGAGGTAAGAAGGTTTATTTTAGCAGAGCAATAAGCTCCATTATCATTTTTTTCTAATGAGTCATCTCTAGATAGTGATGTCACTAGCCTTGGTGTCACCCAATATGGAGGGTTGCCAGGGGGCAGCACTGCCAGTGCCAATGCCAGTGGCCTGCCCTGACCCTTCTCACTGCCTCACTCACCTGCCCTCCCTCTCCAGCCACCTGCCGCCCGGCCAGATCCTGCAAGGGCTACAGGCAGCAGTGGCAGTGATGGACTTTCCTGTCCCGCTTCCCCTTCCCCTGCCTCCTCACCCGGGCCGCCTTCCACCCGACCATACTTGGGAAGAGTTGCCACTCAGTAGCATCCCTAGGGTTGGTCTCACCCTTTTCAGGAACTCGTGGTGTCAGCAATCCCATTGACCTCCTCTCATTTCACACCATACAGAATCCTTAGTAATGCCTTTTTGCACTAATGTTACTCGTAAATCATCATTCTCATATACCTCTGAAAGTAATGCTAATAGTTGTGACATAAACAACCAGCAACATTAAAATTGTACCTTCAAATTACAATATCATACGTGTAACCTAAATGTATTTACACATACATAGTGAAGATTTGGTTAAAATGTAATGTTTTTAAAGAAACTTTAAAAAGAATAATTTAAATAAAATAAAATAGAATAAAATAAAATTTTGGAAATTTGGAATTTTAATTTTAAAAAATTCTGGGGGGGGCTTCTTTCTTCTTCCACGGAGCTTCACTCCCACCATCTCTTAAAGCAGGGGTAGGCAACCTTTTTGAGTCGGGGGCCGGTCCCCCGAAGTCATCCCTTCCTACGGGCCAAGGGGGGGGAATGGTGGTGCGCATGCTCATGCGCGCATGCGCAACCCCCGCCGCCACGCGCACCCCCCCTGTGTGCGCTGCCGCCGCCACTGCCACTGCTGCCGCCGCCGCTGCTGCACACAGTGCCGTAGCCGCCTCTGCACATGTCGCGGCCGCCATCATGCACAAACGAGTCGCAGCCACCATTTTGGAGAACAAAATGGCGGCCGCCACTTGCGACCGCCATTTAGATTTCCAAAATGGCGGCTGCCACTTGTTTGCACATGTGCAGTACTCCTGCGCATGCGCAAATGCATCACAGCTGCCATTTTGGAAATTAAAATGGCGGTTGCGGCACGTGCGGTGATCAAAACGCGCAGCGGCAGTTGCGTGTGGCGGCGGAGGAGGCAGCAGGGGTCCGCCTGGGCCAGTAAGCGTGGGGCCCTGGGCTGGAACCGGCCCGCGGGCCGTAGGTGGGCGGCCCCATCTTAAAGCATTTTAAAGGGATACAGGGAAATGGCAAAATGTTCCTGCCAAAATACAGGTGTTTGAGGGGCAGTGGTGTCACCCTCCCTTAGGGTGTCACCTGCTGCGGTCAACCCCCTGCACCCCCCTAGTGATGCCACTACTGCCAGTGATGACTTACCCTGCCCTCCACGGTCTCCTCCCACAGCCTCATTCTCTCACCCATCTGACTGCCAGCCTGCTGCCCACCCAGAATTGTGGGAATGTGACCAGGCAGCCTGGAATGTGAGGCATGGGGAAGGGATGGAAGGGGCATGCACTGCAACTCCTCCTCTGCTGCCTTGGCTTCTTCCATGTGGAGAGTGCCAGGGCAACAGAGAAGAAGGAGAGAGTGCCAGGTAGCACCAGCATGCACACACACACACACCTGCACACACACAAACTGCAGTGGGATGAGGGCCCTCATTAGGTGTCACTCTACTGCTAAGATGTCACCCAGTGCAATCTGAACTCCCTGCACCTCCCTATTGATGCCATGCCTGATATAGTCATGGCTGGGTAAACTGACAGCATACATGTAATTATCTCTTTCCTAACACATGGGCATGACCATGTTGGCATGGCTAGGGAATACGAAAGCTGTCAGTATTTTTTGCCAGTGGACTTCCACCTGCCTGAATTTTCACCAAAAGCTAAGCTTATTAAATTAACGCTGTCATACTTTAGACGTGAGACATGCACAACTGCATCAATATGTACATGCATGTGGAATGCACATCTAGATACAATGGGAAATGTGCACCCATACAAGTCTCAGGGTTTCAGCCAACACCAATCCAGGTGACATAATGAAAACAAAAACACATCAGCACAAATCCTACATGGGAATTGCGTAGCATCCCTAGTTGCAAATAGAGTTACATATTACTCGTCCTACATAACCCATGCAGTGAATGGCAACATTGCACAGCAGAATGAAGACAACAACTGTGCAACCAAATGCAGAACCAGATGTCCATGCATACCCATCTGCTATGTGCATCAGCATCCATGTGCAA
Source organism: Phrynosoma blainvillii (assembly GCA_026167975.1). Classification (NCBI taxonomy): domain Eukaryota; kingdom Metazoa; phylum Chordata; class Lepidosauria; order Squamata; family Phrynosomatidae; genus Phrynosoma; species Phrynosoma blainvillii. The sequence goes on along the minus strand of JANUYF010000001.1, from coordinate 452,124,891 downwards.
TGGCATCTCATGTGAAAGTCTGATTCCACAACCCTGAACTGAATGTAGACATTCTGCACCAGACATAATATCTGGTAACACACACACACACACACACACACATTCCATGGGCAAATTCATAAATGCCTCACCTCTCTGCCCTAACCACTTCCCAACAAGATTCTGGCCACAAGTATATATGCACTTTTCTTTCCAACAGGCATGGAAGCTATGTCATGCCCACTTGTGGGGACATCACTTAGCAGGATGGAAACACACACACACACACACACACACACACACACACACACGTGCTATGTTCCAGACAGAGTAGAAAGTCAATTACAGTTATCTCATTGGTTGCTTATAACAAAAGAGTAATGATTATGAACACTAGGAGATACCCACTGGGAAGCAGCTGGAAAAGAAATCTATGCACGGTCTTCTTCATCGAAATCAGCCTTCATGTAGCTTTATCTGTGTTATATATTCTCAACATTTGATGCATGGCCCCACTTGGATTGTAACTTCACAAACTGACATATCCTAGGCCTCACACACTAGCTAGGACAAATCCTTCACTTTGCATTTGACCCTGAGTGTTAATTCCATGTTAATACTCCCCAAAGGCCTCCATGTCAGTCTCACGGACAGATGGAGTCTGCATTATCTTCTCTTTAAATCATAAGTCGCCTAACATACAGATCATAAGGCCAGGGTCCCCTCTGGGATATTTTCATGTTATCCAAGACTCTTTGATGTGGATCTTCTATTAATGGACAGCTTGCCCGTGCTCTCCAGATGTTATTGTTTAATGTCCCCTGTTTAGACGGTGGGATTTCCTCCATCTTTGGAGAAAAGCAGCAGCTGATGTGCCTCATGTTGCTTCCATGTGCTTCACTTTCCCCAACTGCTTGAAGAGAAATGGATTGGGAAAGAGCTGTTTCATCTGCAGCCATTGCTGTTACAGAAACACAGGCCAGTATTCTACATCAGCTACTTTATTAAGTATACAATTCTTTTACATTAGCATCATAGGACTTTATCACACCAGGCTCCTAACATGCCACAGTCCCATTAGTCTAGCAAACACAAACATATGGGGTTGGGACCAATTATTATTGCACCGCTATTCAAAAGTGCAATCGTGCTGCTTCTGCTTTCCTTCCTAGGTTGCCACCCATACCTGCCCTAACCCCTTCCCAGCATGCTTTTTGGTCTGCATTTATTTTTATTTTATTTTAATCACAATTGTGCAATCATGAAATCCATTAGGTTAAAAGAAAAAAGAAAGAAAAGAAAAGAAAGAGAGAGAGAGAGAAACAACCCACTTGGGAATAGGGATGGGGAGGAGAGAGTAAGGGAAAGGAGCAGATTCATGGCCACTCACACCATGTAACTGCCTGCATACCAGAACTGCAGCAGGAAGAACATGAATCAATAGTAGTAAAGCACTGGGATTGGGAGGCATTGACAGGTTTTACCTGTCGATAAAAAGGAGCTCTCCTGCAACAGGTGGATTACAGACTAGCTACTGGACAGACACAGTGTCCTGTGATAAGGTACAGCTAAAGATGCTGTTATTCTGCTCTAATCCCACTTTTCTGAAGCCTGGTATGATAGTCCCTAGTTAAGTATACCTGCAAGTCAGTGTGCTGTAGTGGTTTGAGTGTTAGACTAGGATACTAGGAGACTAGGTATGACCTGCTACCACACAATGGGGGGTTGGTGATATCTTTTGTGTCTTAGATGGAGAAAGAGCCTATCCTTAACAAATCAGAACTCTTGTCCTGTGCTATATTATGCAGATCCCACTCTCACAACTTTGTAGGGTATGATCTTGCTTTGAATTTGCCTCAGTATCTCCTTGTAGAATAAGGGCTGATATTGGCTCAGGGTCTCCCTGCTGGGTACTGTGTCAGCAAGCTGGTGAGAGAATGTGGGCAGTGTTGGTGGGGTAGCTGTGGTTTATAAAGACCATTTTAACCTGACCAGATTACCTATTAGGGAGTGAGCCACATCGAGTGTGCATATCTGAGTCTGAAAACTGAGACTGGGGATTCTCTTAGTGTAGCATCCACTGCACTACTGGCGGACTCCCTAGCCAAACTCACAGAACTGGTTTCATAGTTGTTGTTGGAGTCACCCAGACTTCAACATACCATTGCAGGCCAGTTTGTTAGGTGCACCTTGGGAGTTCATGGTATCCATGACAAACATGGGCCTATCTCAGATGGATTCAGGACCTATACATTCAGCAGGTCACACCCTTAATGTGGTTTCCATCTCCAAATTGTTATGAACAATGTCATTTTCCAGTCAGGATTAGTATCACAGCTACAACCTGTCCCTACGGGGTGGAGGACCTATTAAAAATCTACCTTCAAAGGCTAATGGATCCCTTGAGAATCCACGAAGCTGCAGATGGTTTTATTATTGGTACCACCAACAATACTGTTGAAGTCCTGGGCAATGAGTGGAATCTGTTAGCATTTCACCCCCTTGTCTATGCAACTGCTCTACCATTTCCTTGTTCATTTTGCTATGGATATAACCAAAAAAGCCCTTTTTATTTATTCTTTAACCACTCCAGCAAGCCTACGCTCCTTCTGTACTTTAGCTTTTCTGACTTTCTCCCTACATGTGCTGGCTATTTGTTTGCATTCTTCTTTGATGACCCCCCCTTTTTTTCCTATTCCTTATACATGCCCCATTTAAATTTTAACTCAGTTTAAAGTTCTTTAGACATCCTTCCTGGTTTCTTTAGACACCTCCCATTTTTCCTCCTCACTGGAACTGTATGAAATTGTGTCTTTAATATTTAATTTTAAAGAAACTCCCATCCTTCTTGAACTCCCTTCTCTTTTAGTATTCCTAATCATGGGACCACCCCCAGTATTTCCCTAAATTTGAAATCAGCTCTCCTAAAGTCTAGAATGTGTGTCTCAATATGCCTGGCTTCTCCTTTCCACTGTATAAGAAACTCCAAGAGAACATGATCACTCCCACCTAAGGTTCCCACCACTTGCACCCCATTTACCAGGTCATTCCTGTTGGTTAGGCTCAGATCTAGAATAGCTGATCTCCTTGTTGTCTCTTTCACTTTTTGGACAATGAAATTATTTTCCAGGCAAGTGAAAAAGTTGCTAGACCTTAAAGTTTTGGCTGAGTTTGACTTCCATCAAATATCAGGATAGTTGAAATCCCCCATTACTAGTACATCTCTCCTTTCTGAATGCGTGGCCATCTATTCCAGGAAGGCATCATCCAGGTCCTTAGTCTGGCTTGGAGGTCTGTAGTATACCCCCCACAATGATATCACAATTGTTTCTCTTAATTTTTTAAAATTACATTTTATTATTAGTTGATTATATTTATCTGCTGTCTTGATTTGTGTCAAACAAACATAAATAGTATTTCTTATGACAGAAATGTTTTTGCATGCACACTCACACACATTTTATATACACACAGTTGTCCCTCCATTTTCGTGGGGGATCTATTCCGGAACCCACCCACCCCTGCGAAAATGGAAATTCCCATATATTCAAAGCCCATTGATTATAATGGCTACACGCTCCTGTGCGTGGCTGCACACATGCGCCACAGGCACACATGCCATTTTAATCCCTCTCCATCTTGCTGCCACGAAAAGCAAGACCGCGGACTCCAAGTCCATAAATTAGAAGGGACAACTGTATATAAAGAATTTACAATCACCGACTTCCTCCCTTCATTAGTCAAACTTATCCTTTAACAGTTTTTCCCTTGATATTTCTAATTATTTGGTCCTCTTTTTCCCCCTTTGTTACTTCTATCTCTTCATTAAATAATATAAAAGATTATTTTAGTACTCTTTTCTCCCTTTATTTTGCTCTCAAACTTATATTTTATCTTGTTAGTCTTGGAATCTATCTTGTCTCTTTGCATTTCATTCAATTCCCTGATTACCGGTATTAGTAACAGTGATGTATGAAAGTTTATTATTTCATTCGCTTCATTCTATTTTCTTTAAGCTTGGCCATTTACTCATGCAGGCTGTTTTGACTGATTTTCACTCTTCTTCCATCTGGTATGTTTCTCTTAATTTTTACACAAATGCTCTCAACCTGGCTTCCAGGATTTAAATCGATCCCTGCAGTATTAAATGGCAGTACTGCAGCCACAAGGTTGTGAGTTCAATCCCAGGGCTCCAAGGTTGACTCAGCCTTCCATCCTTTCGTAGATCTTTGATGTACCCAGCTTGTTGGGGGCAATTGGCTTACAGATTGTAAACCACTTAGAGAGTGCTTAGTTCACTGCTAAGCAGTATAGAAATGTAATTTGTATACTGCTTAGTAGTTCTCTGTACAAGAAAACCTCTGAGCTCGAAAGATTAGGGCAGTAGCTGCATAGAGCTAATGGCTCTTAGCTTTGCCCCCAAGTAAGTTATGACTTAGTAGAAGCCCCCTTGTACCATATATCCAGCGTGAGCACAGGGCCAAAAACAAAGAAAAGCCCCCCAAGCCATTTTTGTTGTTAAGTGCCTTCGCATCAATCTCGACCCATGGCAACCCTCTGGATGAGACATCTCCAGGTCCTCCTGTCCTCTACTGCTCTGTCCAGCTCCTGCAAACTCTTATTTGTGGTCTCTTTAATAAAGTCCATCCATTTAATATATGGCCTTCCTTTCTTTCTATTTCCCTCCACCTTTCCTAACATTATTGTCTTTTCCAATTATTCATGCCTTCTCATAATGTGTCCAAAGTATGACAGCCTCAGTTTGGTCATCTTGGCTTCGAGGGAAGTTTCTGTCTTGATCTGCTCTAGGACCCCTTTGTTTGTCCTTTTGGCTGTCTATGGGATCCTCAACACTCTTCTCCAGCACCATATTATCTCAAAGGAGTTGATTTTCCTCCTGTCTTCTTTCTTGACTGTCCAGCTCTCACACCCATCCATGGTAATAGAGAATACGATGGCTTATATAATCAAGCCTTAAAAAATAGTAAAAGAATCAAGGATGACCCCACACACACACACACACATACAGCTCACTTTCTGCTTTCTCCTGAGAGACTGCAGTTAGATTTCAAATACAACGTATTAATAACATCTCTGAGGGAAAGGAACTTTCCATCTTGTTTTTAAAAAGCAGTGGTTAGAGCACTTTGGAAAAAAGCCCTCCCTGGACCCCCTGGGCCTTATTCATTATAGACCAGATTCTAATATTCTTTTTTTTTGGGGGGGGGGGGCAAGGTGATTGAGAAGGCAGTTGCCTTCTAGGTGGTTTGGATGACACGCTCTTCCTTGACCCATTGCAAACCAGCTTCAGAGCAGGATACGACCACTATCGTTGCCTTAGTGGATGGTCTCTGTCTTAACACTGACAGAGGGAGTGTGTTCATGGTGGTGACTTTAGACCAGGGGTAGGCAACCTTTCCCCTTTAAGGTCCGAGGGACTTCAGCTCCCAGAAGCCACAGCCATGTTGGCCAATAGTCCCCATATTGGCCAATAGCTCCTGGGATTCTGGGAGCTGAAGTCCCTCGGCCCTTAAAGGGGAAAGGTTGCCTACCCCTGCTTTAGACCGTTCCGTGGTGTTTAATGCCATCCACCATGGCATCCTTCTGCAACGCCTGGGGGCATTGGGAATTGGAGGCATTGCATTGCAGTGGTTCTGGTCTTACTGCTCAGGCAGGTTCCAGATGGTGGTGCTTGAGGATATTTGCTCCTCAAAAAAGGAGCTGTTATGTGGAATACCACAAGGTATCATTCTATCCCCAATGCTATTCAACATCTACATGAAACAGCTGGAAGAAATCATCCGGAAGCGTGGGGCAGGATGCTATCAGAAGTGGCATCACTAGGGTTGGGGTCACCTGGTGCAGTACCTCATGGTGTCACCACCTCCCATGCCACACCATACAGAATCCTTAGTAATATTTTTTGTAGTAATCTTACCCATAAATCACAATTCCCATATATCACCAAATGTAATGGCAATAGCGGTGACATAAACATGGAGCAAAATTAAAACGATACCTTTACATTACAATATCATACGCACAGAATAAATGTATTTACAAGTCCAAGTTTATTTACCTTAGCTGACCAAGCTTTTGCATACAACCATAAAACAATCCAATACTGTATTAAAACATAGAATAAATAAGACAATTAAATTGGTAATAAAACATCCAAAATAAGACTGAGATTATATCTTGTCACTAGACAATTTAAAAGTTTCTCTTTATGTCAGAGCTAACTTGATGTACTTGGTAGTTCAATAGGACACATAGTAATCTGTTCCTGCCAATATATATATATATATATATATATGGCAGCATCTCTGATATGTACAACAAGAGGGTCAAGGTATTGGGCTCTCAAGTCCAAATACAAAGAACATTCCAGAAGAAAATGGTACAAATTGTCCATCTTTCTGCAGCCATATGGGCACTGTCTATTAGAGTTCGGTAAGCCATCATAGCACCCTTTAACTTCCATTAAGTGCAAAGTATTTAATTTGTATTTGGTTAAAAGGGACTTAAGGTTGCATGGGCAAGAAAAGGCTAAATAAGGTGGCAATTTACCAGGATAAATGGTGAAATTCTTATACAAAGAAACAGAAAGACAATTATCCACTAATGCAGCATTTTCGTGGAAATCAATACCAGCTAAACGCCTTGCAATTTCTAGGCAGCCCCATTATAGCCTTTTGCATAATTTCATCTGCTTAAAATGAAAATTGAGTAAAAATTCATGTTTTTAAAGATTTTTTTTTTAAAAATAAGAATGTTGAATTTTTATTTAAAAAGAAAAACCTGGGGCCTCTCTTTTGTCCTCCCACGGAGCCTCACTTCGCTCACACCATTTTTTCAGCACTTTAAAGGGACACAGGTGAATGCCACAGCCTGTTTCTGCCCAAATGCAGAAAGTTTCACCCGGTGTGATCTGAACCCACCGCACCCCTGGTGACGCCATTGTTTTCAGTGCATTGATGACACTCAAATATAATTTTTCATGCCTTCAAAAACATTCTCATCTAATGATAGTGTGTCTCCTCTGAATGAATGCCTGGAGGGGGTAATGGACTGGATGAAGAAAAACAAATTGAATCTGCATCCAGACAAGACAGAGGTACTTACTATTAAAGGTCCTAATCTGAGAATGGAGGTGCATCAGCCAGTTCTGGATAGGGTTACACTCCCCCTGAAAGACTCTGTATGCTTAGTTTTTTGTGGGTAGATGCCAGCCACAGATGCTGTCGAAACATCAGAAAGAAACTCTTCTAGAACATGGCCACACAGCTCGAAAAACTCACAAAAAACGATGGATGCCAGCCATGAAAGCCTACGACTTCACACTCTGTATGCTGCTTGAGACTATTCCTGGATCTGTCTCTCCAAATATCAGCCCAGATAGATGCGACGGTCAGGAGTGCTTATTATCACCTTTTTGGCTCATATGCCAGATGTGCCCCTTCCTAGAATTGGAAGACCTAAAGATGGTAGTGCATGCGCTGGTAACTTTGAGGCTGGACTTTTGCAATGCACTCTACTTTGGGCTACCTTTGTACCTAGTTTGGAAACTTCAGTTAGTTCAAAACAGCCAGATTGATCTAGGAGTGAGCATATTGCACCAATATTAAAATCACTCTACTGGCTGTCTGTTAGTTTCCGAGCAAAGTACAAAGTGTCGGTTATTACTTTTAAAGCCCTACATGGCTTAGGTCCAGGTTACCTGTGGGATCACCTCTTCCCATATAATCTGCCCTATACACTCAGGTCTTCTGGGGGACATTTATTTTACCCAACCAATAAATTGAAAACAGTATTAAAGACCTATCTCTTCCAGCAGGCCTATCCACTTAATTTTAAACTATGAATTTTAAATAGGTATATTTTTAATTCTATCTTTTGGAAGATTTTAATGTGTTCTGTTTTTACTTGTTTTAATCTATGTGTTTAAATGATTGCAAGTGTTTTAATCTATATTGTACCCAGCCTCAAGCCTTGGGGAGAGGCGGGTAAGAAATAACTATTATTATTATTATTATTATTATTATTATTATTTAGCGCTGAAGGCACCAGATCTTGTATGATCTTGGATACTAAGCAGGGTCAGTGCTGGTTAGTACTTGGATGGGAGACTGCCAATGAATACCAAGTCTTTCAGAGGAAGGAACTGGCAACAAAACCACCTCTGAGTACTTCTTGTTTAAGAAAACCCCATGAAATTTATCAGGTTGCCATAAGTCGACTGGCCACTTCAGACACACACACATACACTGTTTATTCATGTGAGATGTTTAATTGTTTTATTGTTAATGAGATTTTAATCTGTATAATGATTTAATATATTTTTAAGGGGGGGTATATGTTGTTGGTTGTATGGGTGTTTTAACTGTAAGATGTCTTGACAGCTTCGGCTAAAGGCGGGATATAAATAAAGTATTATTATTATTATTATTATTATTATTATTAATTTATTTATTGTTAAGTGTGAATGGGGCCCATGTGTCCCATTTTCTAAGGTGCATCCCATATTGGGTGCCATAGAGGCTCATCTCATATTGGAATAATATGGGATGCCCCGAATCCTGTATATGAGTGGGCTCCAGTCACACTCCTTGCAGACTAATCCCCCAAGAAATTTTGTATAAAATCAGACCTAATACACCAAATCCCAGCGTGTTATTTATTAGGATTGCAGCTGACAAGCAGCAGAATAAAATTTTCATCTTCACTGTTGCGCTGCCATTGGGAAATTTGTATGGATTTTGGGATGCCCATGAAATTTCAGATTTCATGGGAGACCTGATATCTTGTGAGGCTTGGGGTGGCTTTACAGAGGTCTGCCTATAATAATAAGAATTTTTGTATTTTTAAATTTGTATATTTTTATTATTGTTATTGATTTTATTATTGTAATTGATTTTGTTTAATATGTTGAGGGATGGGTGGGTGGGTAAAGGAGGGATGGAATTTCAAGTTGATTGTTGTTTGTAATTTTGTAATGTTGTACGCCGCCCCGATTGTTTGGCAGAGGGGCGGGATATAAATAAAAATTATATTATTATTATTATTATTATTATTATTATTATTATGCCTACCTTGTACATCGTACGTTGATTTCCAGGAAACAGAGATGGCAGCCCAAATTCAACACTAACACGTAGGGCAGGGGTAGGCAACCTTTCCCCTTTAAGGGTGGAGGGACTTCAGCTCCCAGAAGCCTCAGCCATGTTGGTTAATAGTCCTATGTTGGCCAATAGCTCCTGGGATTCTGGGAGCTGAAGTCCCTCGGCCCTTAAAGGGGAAAGGTTGCCTACCCCTGACGTAGGGTTTGGACCCCAAAATGTAAGAGATAAGCACAGAAAGGTCTATAGGTGGATGAATCTACCATCTTCGATTTCTCTCTCATTCATTTTTTTCCCCATCCTAAATATTGCAATCAATGGGAGCTATAGTCCAAAAATAAAAGGAACATTCCCAAGCTGTGAAATTCCTGACACATCTCAAAATGTGCTCTCCATGGGCAAACCTGACCCCTAGACATTGGATAGATGCCTTCTCCCAGGCACTCCATCCTCCCTTATTCCTCAAGGCATGACTAAGGGTGCATCTACACTGTAGAAGCCATGCAGTTTGATGTCACTGTAATTGCCACGGCTCCATCCTACCGAATCCTGGGATTTGTAGTTTGGTGAGGCACCAGTACTCCTTGGCAGCGAAGGCTAAATAAAGACCTTGTAAAAATACTAGTCCCAGGATCCCATAGGATGGAGATACAACTCTGAAAGCGGTGGCAAACTGTGTGATTTCTATAGTGTAGATGCACCCTTAGAAGTAGTGGATTGGTTGTTGCCTTTTTTACTACTTCTTGACTCTATCAATCTCTCCCCAGTCTCTATGGCCCAAAAGGGAAAGTCAGAGCAACATGCAGCCAGCAGAGGGTGCTGTTGGCTTTGAATCTTTCTCCCATATTTCTTTTGGGATGACCTTGGGTAGATGCCTATTCTGTTGCTGGCACATGCCAGAAAAATCGCTCTTATTTCTTCCCTGCATCTCGAATGCAAATATGTGGCCAGGCTACACCAGGATCATGTGTGGCCGTCCTTGCAATCCTCACATCCATTTCCACAGAGTGTAAATTGCAACCTAAGAGCCCGTTCAGTTTTTATTTGAGCTGCTTCATGCAGTTTGTTGTTGTTGTGTGCCTTCAAGTCATTGACGGCTTATGGTGATCCTATCAAGGGGTTTTCATGGAAAGATCTGTTCAGAAAAGGTTTGCCTTTGCCTTCCCCTGAAGCTGAGAGCATGTGGCTTGCCCAAGATCACCCAGTGGGTTTCATGGCCGAGCCGGGATTTGAACCCTGGTCTCCAGAGTCTAACACTGAAATCACCAACAGTACAGCTGGCCAAATCTGCTGCTTTCAGACCTGGCAAGCAAATGGCCACAACTTTAGCACTAATGCTAAGAGTGGACAAAATATGGCCTACACATGGCCCACATGTGGCTCACCAAGGCTGTTTCTGTGTCTGAAGGAAGCACTCTCTCTTTCAGCATGGCTGTGTTGTTGTTTTGTTTGAGAAGGGGATTTGCTGCTGTTGCTGTTGCTGTGTGCCTTCTAGTCAACTTGTGGTGACCCTCTCAGAGGGCTTTCTTGGCAAAATCTCTTCCAATGGGGTTTGCCATTGGCTTCCTCTGAGGTTAAGAGAGTGTAACTTACCCAAGGTCACCCAGTGGTAACCAGGGCTGAGTGAGGATTTGAATCCTGGCCTCCCAGTTTAACACTTAACACCACACTGGTCAGTTTGGAGAGGGACAGTAGAACATACATCCTTTCATGAATGAATGGATCACAGTATGGAAAAGGTCCTATCATAAGGTCAAATCTCTTAGACCAGAAACCCTTTGGTGTGTTATGTGTGTGTAAACTGCCTTCAAATAAGGTCTTGCAGACTGAGGGCGGCTGTGGTTTCCTGAATTGAGTCTATCCATCTGTAATGCAATCTTCCCCTTTTCTTGCTGCCTTCTACCTTACCTAGCATTATCATCTTTTCCAGATCCCCTGCAGAAAGGGTTGGACATCTTTGTCTAATGTGCTACATTTCCATTCAGGGCAAGTTTGGGCAAACAGAACTGTACATGTGGTGCCATTGTGCGTGTGAGTGTGCATTTTGGTCTAACGCTTATCTGTCTCCCCTGCTAAAATTAGTGGCGGTACTCCTTGGTTGCACATTTGGTTGCACCACATTGCCATTCAACAAAAGAGCTGGAACATATGTGTGATTCTGACACTTCAGATTTCTCACTTATTCATTTAAAAAAAAAAATACTAGAGTTCTTTCCATTCTCATAAGCTTATCGCATGGCACTTAAGGAACGGGAAGGGAAGGGAAGGGAAGGGAAGGGAAGGGAGCAAAAATGCACTTTACTGCATGGGAGAACACCACCAATGCTGCCGAGAGTCCCCAAGGAGTTCCCCAGCTGTTCCTGGCACCCGATTTTTAAGAACGATTTTGAACCGTCCAAAAATCAACTGCCAGGAATGGCTAGGGAATGCCTTGGGGACTCCTGGTGGCATCAGTGGCGTTCTCCCATTCAGTAAAATGTGTTTTTGCTCCGTTCCGTTCCCTTCCCTTCCATTCTGTTCCCATTCTTGTAAGTGCTGTGCGATAAGCTTATCAATATAAACCAGTATCCCTGCATCTAGGACACTATGGCTGAGATCCTATATCTAGAAGACAAAGTGTAACTTTACACTCACGATTGGTGAATCACATTGGTGAACTGCACCACTGAAGGTTCAAACAAATGTGAAATGCACAATTGCAATGCACAATGGCACTACACATGCAATGGCACCATATGTTGAACTCTGCTTCTGTGACTTTCAGCTAAACAGGGACATTTTGCAAGGGCCAAAAAAGTACAAATATATACACATGGAATCTTTTACAATTGGAAGTTGCTAAAGACCGTCAGCCAGAATGTATCTTCATACTCAGCAATCATAGGATTCTAGAATTAGAAGAGACCCCAAGGGCCATCCAGTTCAATCCCATTATGCTATGCAGGAAGACATAATCAAAGCACCTCTGACAGATAGCCATCCTGGCTCTGTTAGAAAATCTTCAAAGAGAGAGACTCCATCACACTCTGAGGCAGTGACTTGCACTGTTGAATAGCTCTTACCATCAGGACGTTCTTCCTAATGTATAGGAGAAATCTCTTTTCCTGTAGCTTGAACCCATAATGATAAGACATAATAACCATGCATTAGTGAACTGCAACACTGCACAATGGAAGGTGCAAACAAATGTAAAATTCACTGTTGCAATGTACAATGCACATTTGCATATACAAAGTACGATAATGCATCATGATGTGTAATGTGAAATGGCACCACAGGCACAACTCTTGTTTCTGCAACCTTCAGCTGAATACCAGCTTCTGCAGGGAAATGTATACTTGTATAAGTCACTCACAGGAAGTTACCCAGGATGAGATTTGTGCATTTTGGGAAATTCTTATCTGTAATTAACTGAAAACCTACAGCTGCTTGGGAAAGCAAAAAGGAACCTCCCCAAGCTTTGGAATGAATGATTAGACGAATAAATGCACGCATGCATGAGTACATGCGAAGTATCGTGTCAAGGGAGAATGTTGTCAAGACCAAAGCAAATTAGAAAGACAGTCACAAAGCCCCACAACAGCAGATCCAGTATTGCCGTCAGACCTTCGCATTTCAAACCCACCACAGGCAACCCTAATCCTTCGAGCAGGCCTGTGCTCCAGAGACTCGGGGGAACATCTGGGATTCCTCTAAAGCAGCCCTTGCCTTTGGGAGGGTGGGCGAAAGCATGTGCTCCGCTAAGCCGAACACACATCCTCTGGGGGGTGTCAGGTTCGCTCTGCTCTCCTCGCCTTCCATGGGGCATGCCAGCGACAATGGCAACACCTGCAGCCACAGATGAGTTGCCTCTTGGCAGCTGCTGACTCCAGATGCCAGATTCTGCCTCCCCCGTCGTGTTATGGGATTCCCCCCCCCAGAAGGAACATCTGGGTCTCGAGCGGAGCTGCCTGCTGGCACCTGCGGACATTGCTGTCGATAGTGGTGGTCTTGGAGCTGACTCCACTGGCATGGAAGACTCCTGGCTGCCAAAAGGACATTCTGAAAGCAAATCTCCCTCTCTTTGCCCCCCTTACTAGAGAGGTGAAAATGAAGAACCCAACCAGTGTTTTCTGGGAGGTTCCTGCAGAGAGGAAGTTTTTCGCAGAACGCACGGAATGTTCCTTCCAACCCGCCTCGACCTTTTTGGTACAAGTTATTGTTTCCACAAGAACCGCTTGCACGGATTTATATTACAGGTTTATTTATTCTCACTTCCCTTTTACTTTACTTTTTTATTTTTATTTTCTTTCTTTTTTAAAAAATCCTCTCCTTTCAAAAGCAAAACAAAATCCGTGAGGCTCGCAAGGCATTGCCGCATGGTGCCAGGACAAAAGAATCACAAGCAGGGAATAGAAGGAAAATCGGAAAACAAATCTCAAACAAATAACAGCACATTGCAGCAGAGGGAAGAAAGGCAAGGTTGCTCCTTTCAAGATGGAATCCACCTGCCACCTCTAAGTCAATCCATACAATTTCATAGAATGACAGGTTGAGATCAGATAAGACTGAATGCAGTGTACAGCTGCCAACATTTCACAGATGAACACTGGGACAATTGTGACCAAGCAACATCAGAGTGTGGTCAAGATGGCCAAAACGATTAAAGAGGTAGAACAGATGAGCTAAGAGACGCTGCAGCAGTTTGCTTTTACCTGAGCTGACTGGGAAAAGTGGGATTCTGCTCCCTCCTCACTTCTCCTCCCTGCTGAGATAATGGAGGGCAAACTACTTTCCCACTTCTGAATTCAATTTACAGAAACTGAAGTAAGCTGAAGACAAAGGGGGAAGTAGGTGGAGAAGAGAAAAACTGGGGCATTTTAAAAGCAACTAAAAAAGTGGGATGGCAGAGGAGTAATTGGGACTGTCCCTGTCAAATTGGGACAGTTGGGGGGGGTATGATTGGGTAAGCATTCTACATCTGGAACTCTCCGCTATGGTTTCCCTGTCATAACCCACAGGTCTCACCATTGCACTGTGATAGCCACCTTCCCCAGCAATTCCATGATTGGCAGAAAGTGAAGGGGATCGGAGCAACATCTGGTTATGTCTCCTCCAGGGGTAGGCAACCTTTCCCCTTTAAGGGCTGAGGGACTTCAGCTCCCAGAAGCCTCAGCCATGTTGGCCTATAATAGTCCCATGTTGGCCAATAGCTCCTGGGATTCTGGGAGCTGAAGTCCCTCGGCCCTTAAAGGGGAAAGGTTGCCTACCCCTGCTTGCAAACTGATGTCATCTTCTACCAAGATCTGCTAAGGTCCTCTGGAGGTCTCAGTGTGTTTGGCTATGAGAACGTAGATAACGTTATTTTCACCCTTTCCACCCGCAAGAGAATGACCATATTTTATATAATCGTTATTTATTTCAAGGATTTATATCCTGCCTTTCTCCCACAATGGGATTCAATATAGACCATAAGGAAGGCCTGTCACAATGCAGTGGTGAATCATGGGGATGAGGGCTGGATATGGATATTGTGGAGGAGGGAAGACAATATCAGTCTTTGCAACTATCAACATACACATGCACGTAAGTTGGATTTATGCTTGCGTGTGACACTAACAGGATGTCAGCCACAGAGGCATAATATTATGGAATGAAAGGAACCCTAAAGGCCATCAAGTCCAGTCCCATGCTGTACAGGAATCCACAAACAATCATATCAAAGAGACGGCAGCTCATCCTCTCCAGCTTATAAAATCCAAACCTTTTTCTTTGTTCTGTAATTTAAATCCATGAGTTTGCATCCCAGAGTCTTGAGCAGCTACAAAGAGTTTGTTCCATCTTCTATATGACATCACCTCAACAGGGATTCCTTCTTAGCCCTCCATTCATGTCCTCATGTCCTCCATTCAAGGTCAGATGGATGCAACATCACAATTCACTAACAAGGCAGCATTGTGCAGTGGTCATGTAACTCCATGAGCATAACATTCTGGACATGCCGCCTTCTCAGTGTAGGATGTTGCAACAAGAAACTTGGAACTAGACTTGGATCCATCTGTGTGTTTCCAGTTCAAAAAAGATTTTCATGACCTCGATCCTACACTGGGATTGTGTGGTGTAAATTCTTCCATGTAAATTTTCACATTGATTGTGCTACATGTCACTTGTGTTGAATAGCAATGTTGTGCATCTGAGTACACATCCAAATGTGGAACTGAATGAATATCCAAATGCACATGTGTATCCATATATGCATTGCACTGCTTTGCAGAATCATGGACATTGGGTGCATAATGGCACTCCATGTCCAAGTCTACTTGTGTAAACTTGAACTGAATGCAGACAAAATTTCATTTTATGAGAATGCATCTGACAAAAAAGTCCATTTGTGTCCATTGGGGACATTATACAGGATTCCGGCCCATGAGTTTTACAAGTTTGTTCCCCTTAATGTGTACTTTTTGAAAAGAGAGCGAATCTACCAGTCATCCATCCATCTCCCTCTCTCTCTCTCTCTCTCTAGTGTTGCATCAGGTCCAAAACACATTGCAGAAATAACCCAGTTTGAGACCACTTCAACTGCCCTGCCTCAATGCTAGGAAATTCTGGGAACTGTAGTTTTGCAAGACACTTAGCCTTCTCTATCAGAGAACTCTGGTGCCACAACAAACTACAATTCCCAGGATTCCCTAGCACTGAGCCAGGGCAGTTAAAATGGTCTCAAACTGGACTAATTCTGCAGGGTGTTTTGGACCATCAGATACATAGCTATGAAGTTGTGACTATGATCTGTCTCCTCATTTGAGCTCCCAAACCCACCTTAAAATCCAGCCAGCTGCACCAGGGGATGGAGTTCTGTAGTGCCGGTGAGCAGGAGGTTGAAGGCTGATATAATAATAATAATAATAAATTTTATTTGTATCCCACCCCAAGAGGGAATGGATGGATGTGTCATCCTTCGGTACCTCACTCTCCAGTGCTGCAGAACTTTACCATTGAGAAAGGAAGATTAAGGGGTGACATGATAGCCATGCTTAAATATTTGAAGGGATGTTGTATTGAGCATGGAGCAAGCTTGTTTTCTGCTGCTCCAGAGAACAGGATACAGAGCAATGGATTCAAACTATGGGAAAAGATTACTTAAACATTAGGAAGAACATCTTGACAATAAGAGCTGTTTGAGAGTGAAACATACTCCCTCAGAGAGTGGTGGAGTCTCCTTCTTTGGAGGTTTTTAAACCAAGGCTGAATGGCCATCTGTCACCAGGAGTGTTTTGACTGGATCTTCCTGCATGGCAGAATGGGGTTGTAATGGAAGAAGCCCTTGGGGTTTCTTCCAACTATGGACTTTATCACACCGGGAAATCCTGTGCAGAAACGGGATTTAAAAGCTGGGGCAAATCCGCAAAAGCGGGTTGATTTTCACACACATTGCTTTTAAACGGTTGTTAACCCAAACGGAAAGTAGTCAAAAGCCGCTCCTTTTTACTTTCAGAATTTTCCAAAAGTAAAAAGGAATGGCTTTTGACTACTTTCAATACTTAACAACAGTTTAACAATGATGTCATGTGAAAATCTACCCACTTTTGCAGGGTTTTTTTTCCAATTTAAAATCCCGTTTCTGCACAGGATTTCCTTCATGTGATAAAGTCCTATGATTCTATGGTCACTCAATGCAACCGTGTGGATTTTAAGGTAGGTTTGGGGGGGGCAGATTTGGAGATGCAGAATCTTGGCCATTATTTACCCCATCCCAGGTGGAATCTCACTTGGAGTTGCTACCACCATCATGATATGGAACCTGACTGCCTAGCAATGGCAGTTTGCCTGTGTAACACCAATACCGTAAGAGGTGTCCCTAAGTTAAGCAATATGGGGCTTCCTAGATCAAAGCAAATAGCTTTCAATTAACCTTACAACCCCCGAGCTGCTAGATTGCTCAGATCTATCATCTTACACACCAGCTTTGGAAGTCCCCAACTACTTTGCTGACTGAGCTGAGTGGTAGATGGCTAGAAAAGTATTTATAAATGGTGTAGAATTTGGAGCCAATTCAGATGTTCAAAAATAAGAAGTTCAGAAACATGAGTAACTGGTACTGGCCTGATATGATCAGGCCTCAAGTCAGGTTGTTGATCTTTTGTCCTCACAGTTCCAGACATGAGGAAGGCCTTGTTCTTTTCAAGCCCACATGTTCGGGTAGAATCATAGCTGAAGGGGCAAAACATCCACCCGGTCCAGCTTGGTCTTGCAAGCTGAGGAGCATCAACTCCCCATTTGTCAATGTTGAAAAACATTTATTTTTAATTTTTTTGGGTGAGCGGATGGTTTCCCAGATTTAAAGTTTTGGGACAGAATCCTTCTGTGGTTTTGTGCCGATCTACATGCTATTTTGCAGGCGTATACTATTTTCTTGGGAGTTGTGCAAGGTAGCAGAAGCGAAGTTTTATGTGCTTTGTGGTTCGACATACAGGATTATATAAACCCTGTAATACTGGACTAAACCATTATGGAACCAGTTGTGCTGTCCTAGGGGTTATTCAGATGGAGGGGAAAATCCAAGATAAACGTGGGATGAATCTCTGTTGTTCACATACATTTCGAATGCATCTGATAAAGTTTTAGGGAGCGCTTAACCCAGGATAATTCCCCGAGTTTTGAAAAAAGATTTGCATTGTTGGCAGTGTGAATAATCGATGCGAATGAATCCAGGATAAACTGCATGCCTTGAACGTGGTTTGAATACATTTGGCTTATCGACTCCATCCTTATTTGCACTGCTGCCACATGTGAGCAATAGAATTTGCAGAGATGCACAGAGATGTGGTTCTGATTTAAAAAATAGTCTGAACAACAAAACCAGAACCTGTGACTGTGTGAATTTGCATAGTTGCACTAAAAAAGATGTTTGAATGTCTCCCAAGAGATTTGAGGATTGGGGACCTTAGTAAGGAGTGGGAAGTTGGATGGACTGATGAGCAATTGGAGAGCACATGGCCATCTCACCTATTGCAATACTGGCTACGAGAAAATGAGATCTAGGAAGTCCAACACAGCTTCATTGGTATAATGCTATCCTATGCAATTAAGGAACAGGATCACAGCCCTGGATTCCCTCAATATTTCCAATATACTCCCTGCTGTGAGAGATGCTGTGGGATCCTCTACTTATCCCACCTCCACCACCATTCCCTATGAGGATCTTATATGTTAAATCCCACTCCCTACCACCAAGGCTGTAGCTATGGTGCTGGGAGAAATAAAGGCATTGTCCCTGCAAGTAAGAATTCTGCCTTCCAAATGACTTCTTCCTGCGTTTGCATTTTCTGGGTCACATTGTTCACATGTTGTCTGTTCCAAAAAGCTCAATTGAAGTTCTCAGTTAATGCCCTGCTAGATATTTGGGAAGTGAAGGGAAGTTTCATGTAGGGAACAGAATTTTTATTTAAAGGTACTACCCTCATTTCCACCACCACCACCACCACCATAGCTACACTCCCAACTCCCATAAAATGTAGGGCTTTTCTAAATGAGCTCACATGAACCCATGTAAGAGATTTTGTTCCATTAATTTCACCTATGAGCACTACCTATGGGATGCATTTAAGAGAAGCTACTGCCACACACAAGATTGATCAAACATCTGACTAAGTGGTTCTTAACCTGCAGTCTGTGGACCCCAGGGGGGGCATGGTGTCATCACAGCCCCCCAAAAAAGTCTTGAAGGCTGCTCAGCCCACCTCCTCCCTGGCCAAGAGAGCTCCCATGAGGCTGGGGGTTAGCTAGTGTTATAATGTGTGGTGTGCTAGGAAACCATTGTCTCTGTTCAACTCACTGTTGGTGGACTGCAGTTTGTTTCCGTCTCTGCTGTTTCTGTTTCCAGTCTCCCTTTGCAGGCTTTTTGTTTCTTCTTTCACTCAAGGACTATTGTTCTGAGGTCTGAGATGAAATGCCCAGCAAGACCGAAGTATTCTGCAACTGTTTTTTGTATATTCTCATTTCTCATTTCTAATGTTGAATCATTCTACATGGGCAAACAGGCCAGTCCCTGCACCAGAGGATAAATGAATATACATGAGACATTAGGAATGGGAATACAGTTAGCCCTCCACATTCGCGACTTTGACTTTTGTGATGATGATGATGATGATGGTTATTATTATTATTATTATCTGATTATTCATATATTTGATTAATATGCTTACTCTAGGTACTCCAGTGTGACTCTGGCAGAAGTTGACCACAGAGTCACACTGAAGAGCTTTGTTATCCAGGATCAGGCCCCCAGTCATCCCTCTCATATTTGACATCCATTTACTATTAAAAAGGGCAGCCTGAGATGCACCCACTACAGAAACCTGGCCATGCTATATTTGGAAGTCTAGTTGGCTCTAGCAAGGGAGGAAGCAAGAGCACCCACCACAATGAGATCATCCAAAGACATCAGCATAATCCCTTTTGCTATAGAGGGCAATGATGGGATTCTGATCAAAGAAGGTGGTTGTGCATACACAAACAAAGGAGTCTCCTCCAGTAGTAGGAATTTTCCTTTGTCTGAGATATGCACACCAGTCATCCAAACATTTCCTCAGTCTCCCTACCATTCTTCTCTCCTGGAAAACCATTTAGCAGTGAGATAATCCATTCATCCTGAGATTACTGCCCTGGGACATGATTTTGAGTATAACTGTCAATATCTGCACACTAGCAATTTGGTCTAGTCTGAAGCAGGACCAACACTCTGTCCGACATCTACTAGATTCCTCAATAAGCCAGCCACCCCACTTTCCATTGAGGCTATTGAGCGATCTCCATTCCAGACATCCATCGATTGGAACCAAGTATCAGAATGGGTACGAGTAGAGTATCACCATTAGCAAGGCCTCCAATTTTCTCATTTTCCCAACTTTGCTTCATTAGTTCTTATGTGTGTGCAGAATGTGAGCATGTGCATGTGTTGATTCTTTTATTAATAAAACTACAAAATCTATTTGGAATTGCTTCTGAACTTCTGTGTGATTTGAAAGTGGTATAAAAAGGGTCAAGATCCCAGGCTGAATGTTGCCCTAGCCAAAGGTATATTTTAAATGAGCTAAATTAATTCCCCTATTAAATATTGTTTGTGGGTGCCTTCTCAGGACTTCCAGCATTTTGGGTAAAAGATTCCTAGAGAAAACACTTCTCCATGCCTTTGTAGTTCCTCCAGAACAATTCTGTGGTCACCTTTTGCTATATGTTGATCATAGAGTTGCTCTAGAGGACCTAGAGATTCCTAGGCAGGTGTTCTCCCAGGTTTAAAAAATGTGGGGGTTTTTATTTGCAGTTTTTTCTCTTTCATGATGATCCTGCACCTCCATCCCCAGTGAATGTGGAGGGCCCGCTGCACACAAAAACTAGTTCCAGGTAAATGAGCCTAGTATGTGAGCAATAGAGAGATTCAGTGTGGCATAATGGTTAGAGCATTGGACTAGGACTCTGAAGACCAGGGTTCAAATCCCCACCTGGCATGGAAACCCACTGGTTGGCCTTGGGCAAGTCACACCCTCTCAGCCTCAGATGCAGGGGAAAGCAACCCCCCTCTGAACAAACCTAGTCAAGAAAACCCAGTGATAGGGTCACCTTATGGTCACCATAAGTTGGAAACAACTTGAAAGCACACAACAGCAAAGTTTCCAACTTATGGTGACCATAAGGTGACCCTATCACTGGGTTTTCTTGACTAGGTTTCAAAAAAGGTTTGATATTTTCAAAAAAGGTTTGGACACCTACCCGCTGTGGGTGCTCTAGATGGAAATCCTGCACCAAGCAAGGGGTTGGATTTGATGGCCTGTGGGGGCCATTCCAACTATGACCCCTGGTCTCATGTTTGGGCCTTGAAACTAGAAACCCTATGTTTATGAGAGTCAAGAACTACAATCAAGATCCTACACCAAGGAGATGGAACATAACTTACACTCACAGGGTTGCACCGGGGTTGTGGAATGCCACTTCATTATTAATGTCAATGTTGCACAGTTAATGTGCAACCCCTTGTGCATGTGCAATACAATATGCACCCTCCACATGCAATGTGCATGCACATCCATGCATGTCGTGCATGTGCAACCAAGCACAATGCAAAGCCATGTGCAGAGGTACTTCATGCATAACTATGTTTCTAGGAGCCGAAACCGAATACAGCCATTTCACATTGAACAAATATGTTCATCTACCTCCACAGAGGAATTTAGGTATCCATTAAGACACCAACCAGATTCCAGCCCAAGTTTTCCACCTCTGAATTTCAGGCAGCTTGTCTGAATCTCTCTTGATCCACTTGATGCTCCATCACATCAAACCAGAATTGTTCTAAAGTGTAGGTTTGAACTGGGAAAGGGCCATTAAGAGATGTAGCCTTGCCCTTTGCTGGAAAATGAGTCTGGAAACCATATGTTTCTCCCCTCCATGAGTGTGATGATTAGGATGAAAGATGTCACGCTCGGAAACTCCAGAGTCTGGAGATACACAGACCACATGTGGCATCTTTCAACAAAAGGAACATGATTTCCAACATCAGCTGGACCATGAATGCCCCCCCCCCTCTGGAAACACATCTGTGGACTGAGAATGGGCAGCAGAGGGAGGAAGGAACATTTCTTGCTCTCATTCCAGGAGATACTTTAAATATATATATATAATCTCTTTGCAGTTGGATGGGCAATCCAGCTGCTGGCTGCTCTCTTATGGCATCAAAGCCCACATTGATCCATTGCAACCATTATTACAATTTATTCCTTGTTCTTTGTGCCCAGTCCTCATGCCCCTTTCGTTGTTGTTGTTGTGTGCCTTCAAGTCATTTCCAACGTATGGTGAGCCTATCATGGGGTTTTCTTGACATTTACTAGCCCATTTACGCAACACTTTCCAGATTTGGTACAGAACCTGAGCTTCTGTCCTTGGCTAGCCTTTATATAGTACAATGTTGTTGTTGTATGCTTGCAAGGGATCTAGGAGTCCAGGTAGACCACAAGTTGAACATGAGTCGACAGTGCGACGCAGCAGCTAAAAAAGCCAATGCAATTTTAGGCTGCATCAGTAGAAGTATAGTGTCTAGATCAAGAGAAGTAATAGTGCCACTCTATTCTGCTTTGGTCAGGCCTCACCTGGAATACTGTGTCCAGTTCTGGGCACCACAATTCAAAAAGGATGTGGAGAAACTGGAGCGTATCCAAAGGAGGGCAACTAAAATGGTGAAGGGTCTGGAAACCATGAAGCCCTATGAGGAACGACTTAGGGAGCTGGAGAAGAGAAGGTTAAGAGGTGATATGATAGCCGTGTTTAAATCTTTGAAGGGATGTCATATTGAGGAGGGAACAAACTTATTTTCTGCTGCTCCAGAAACTAGGACCCAGAACAATGGGTGCAAGCTCCAGGAAAAGAGATTCTACCTCAACATTAGGAGGAACTTCCTGACAGTAAGGGCTGTTTGACAGTGGAACACACTCCCTCAATGGAGATTTTGGTGGAGTCTCCTTCCTTGGAGGTCTTTAAGCAGAGGCTGGATGGCCATCTGTCGGGGATGCTTTGATTGGGAGTTCCTGCATGGCAGGGGGTTGGACTGGATGGCCCTTGGGGTCTCTTCCATCCCTATAATTCTATGATTTTATGATTCTATGATTCTAAGTAATTTCTGGTCAATATCACACTACACGGTTATAGCGCTATTATTCCACTTTAATGGCTAAGTCTGGGCCTAAGCAGACTGCCAGAAATAGTGCACATTAAATTGAGGCACTGCCCTGGCTCAGTACTAGGGAATCATGGGAACTGTAATTTATTGTGGCACCAGAGCTCTCTGACAGAGAAGGCTCAATGTCTCAGAAAAAAATACAATTCCCATGATTCCCTAGTACTGAGCCAGGGCAGTGCCTTAATTTAATGTGCACTATTTCTGGCAATCTGCTTAGGCCTTACGTCTCTTGTGGAATTCTGGGGTTTGTAGTTTATTGAGGCCTAAGAGCTCTCTAACTGAGAATTCTAAATGTCCCCCCCCTCCTAAACTGCAAATCCCAGGATTCTACAGGAAGGAGTCATAGCAGTTAAAGTAGAATAAAAGTGGAATTCTGGGATTTGTAGTTTGATGAGCTATTTAGCCTCCTCTGTCAGAGAGTGTCATGCAATAGACAGCAGCACCTTTAGACAACCAACCAGTCAGTTTGATTGAGAATCAACAGAACTTTATTGGAAGATCCATAGGTCAGACATATCTACCAGACGTTTTAGCTGAGACTGAAAATTCCCCCTCCCAACAGCCAGTAAAAAGAATATGCAAAAGCCCGTGCATTCACCCCTCCCTTCTCTCTCAAAACAAGCTCTGCATTCCCAGCTAGAAAAGCCTAGCGCTCAAGGTCAGCAGATAAGGCACCTGGACTACTAACTCTTCTAACCCAATCTTCCATTATCCCCACACTAAACTACATATCTGATAGAATACTACCAGGATTCTAACAGGCTGCCCCCCCGAAAAAAGAAACCCCCCCCCCACAAAGAAAATAAACAGGAAGGAAAACATCAAGGAACTGAAGACAAAGAGGGCTTGTCTGGATATCGATCATGAAAACGTGCCACTAAGTCAGGCGCGTTGACATGAGCAGCAGACACCCATTCAGAGTGGTCAATGGGGAAGTGCTTCCAACGAATCAAATATTGAAGTTTGCCTCGATGAATCCGAGAGTCCAAAACCTTTGAAACTTCAAAGTGTTGATGTCCATCCACCATCAAAGGAAGGGGTGGTGACTCAGTGGATTTCCAAGGGCTCGTGGCACGATCAGGTTTCAGCAAGCTGAAATGAAAAACTGGGTGAAGATGACGATAGGTCTTAGGGAGAACTAATTCAGCAGTAACATCATTGACAAGTCTTTTGACTGGAAAAGGACCCACAAACTTTGGGCCTAGCTTTTTGGAAGGAAACTTAGATCTCAAATTTTTTGTGGAGAGATAAACCATATCCCCAGGCTTAATGTCCCAACCCTTGGCCCACTTTTTGTCAGCATGTTTTTTGTATTGTCTTTTGGCCTCTTGCAAGGCCTTTGTAATGGTAGGCCAAGCTCCCCTGACTTTGTCAGCCCACTGGGCCACAGGAACCGGGTCAGCTCCATCCACAGGCAAAGTGGGGAGGAGCTTAGGTTCAAAACCATAGTTAATTGAGAAGGGGGAGCGCCCAGTACTGCTGTGCACGGCACTATTAAAAGCAACTTCAGCATGTGGAAGTAGGTCAAACCAATCATCTTGCAGGTAATTAGTATAAGAACGCAGGTATCTCTGGAGGGCCTGGTTCATCTTCTCGCTCTGGCCGTCACTCTCCGGGTGAAAAGCCATGCTAAGCGCCAGTTGGACCCCCAATTTGTCCTGTAGCACCTTCCAAAATTTAGAAGTAAACACACTGCCTCGATCGGAGATTATACGGTCTGGAAGGCCATGAAATTTATATATGTGCGCTATGAACAAATCAGCTAATTTGGGGGCCGAAGGCATCCCTTTGCAGGCCACATAATGTGCATGTTTGGAAAACAAATCTACAACCACCCAAATAGTGTCCCGGCCTTTGCTCGGAGGTAGATCAGTTATAAAGTCCATAGCAATGTGTTTCCAAGGCCCTTCAGGAGTGGGCAAAGGGTGAAGCAGTCCTCTAGGCTTGCCCACTATTGGTTTGGCCCTAGCACAAACTGGGCAGCTTTTTACATAAGCCTCTACATCGGCACGAATCCCATCCCACCAATAGGTGCTGCGGATCTTGTGCCAAGTTTTTAAATAACTCCAATGCCCTGCTGCCTTAGAGTCGTGGTGTAACTGGAGAATGTCTTTTCTTAATGAAGCAGGAACATAGATCTTAGATTTCCACACCCATAAGTCTTGTGTATTTTTAGACAGTTGATCCTTGTGCTGTTGTAGCCACTCATCAGTTTCTGCCCCCTGCTGGATTTTGAGCATAATGTCGTCTAATGGAGGTGGGGAGTCAGCCTGTAGAGGGGGCTGAGCTAAAGCTTTGGCCTTGCTGCATGTAATCACTGCCAGTCCCAACTGTTCCCGGGAAAAAATGGTCTCAAGAGGAACCGCCTCCTTTCCCCCATGCTGTGGCAATCTGGACAATGCGTCTGCCAAAATGTTTTGGTGGCCCGGGGAAAACTTTAGTTTGAAATTATATTTATAAAAGTCCTTAGCCCACCTCCTTTGCTTGGGGCTGAGTTTGCGGGGGGTCTGCAAAGCCTCTAAGTTCCTGTGATCAGTCCATACCTCGAAAGGGTGTGTAGCCCCCTCAAGGAATTGCCTCCAGCTCTCCAGGGCGTGTTTAACCGCATAAGCTTCCCGCTCCCAGCAAGGCCAGGAAAGTTGGGGCCCTTGAAATTTCTTAGATAGGTAAGCACAAGGTCTAAGTTGGTCTTTATCATCTTTTTGCAATAAGACCGCTCCCATAGCAAAGTCACTAGCATCTACTTGAACTATAAAAGGTTTGTCTGGGTCTGGGTGAAGCAAGATAGGTTCAGAACTGAACAACAGCTTTAGTTGGTCAAAAGCCCTCTGGCATTTTTCGGACCATTGAATTGGGGTGGAGGGTTTGGGTGGCTTTGATGTTGCCTCCTCCCCACTTTTGGACCTTTCTTTTTGTTTTGAGCAGGTCTGTAATGGGCAAGGCAATCTTAGCAAAATCAGGAATGAATTCTCTATAGAAATTTGCAAAACCCAGGAACTTTTGTACCTCTTTTCGACTTTTAGGGGGTGCCCAGTCCAACACTGTTTGTACTTTAGCGGGGTCCATTTCTATGCCCTGGTTAGAGACCCTGTAACCCAAAAAGTCCAACCTCTCTGTGTGAAAATGGCATTTGGAAAGTTTCACATATAGTTGATTATCCCACAGTCTCTTGAGCACTTCTCGCACCAACTTGACATGACTGTCTAAGTCTTCAGAGTAGATGAGCACATCATCCAAATATACTAAAACCCCTTCAAAAAGCAAGTCACGTAGCACTTCATTGATGTGTCTCATAAAAATTCCGGGGGCCCCCGACAGTCCAAAAGGGAAAACAAGATATTCAAATGCCCCCAAGGGGCAGTTAAAAGCCGTCTTATATTCATCTCCTTCTTTAATCCTAACCCGATGATAAGCATCTCTTAAATCCAGTTTTGTAAACACCTTGCCTGTGCCCAGTCTCCCCAACATGTCCTTCATTAGGGGCAAAGGATATTTATTGGTGTTGCAAATCCCATTTAAGTTGCGATAGTCCACTACCAATCGCAAAGAACCATCCTTTTTTTCCCTGAAAAATACTGGAGCAGCAAAAGTAGAAGTGGAGGGCCTAATAAACCCCCGAGCCAAGTTTTTTTTCTATGTAGTCTTTTAAAGTGGCCAGCTCTTTTGGGGTCATTGAATATAATTTCGGTTTAGGAAGGGGCGCCCCTGGCAAAATTTCAATGGCACAGTCTGTTTCTCAGTGTGGAGGCAACACGTCACATTCTCTTTCTTCAAACACCCCTTTTAGATCTCGGTAAACCGGGGGGATAACTGGCGACCCCTCCCCACCTTGGCCAATGTCTCTGTCCTTGGACAACCCTTCCGAGTGGGCAGCTGCCTCTTTTACGACTTGCCCGGGAAGCGGCATCATGGGGAGGAGAGGAGGGAGCACCATCCTCTGGGCAAGGCGGTGGTTTGCACAACCCGGATCATCAAAAATTAACTGTCTCTTCCTCCACCGCAAGGCAGGGTTGTGGTGGTGTAGCCAGTCGATGCCCAACATAAGATGGTAATTATAGGTATTTCCCACCACCAACTCAAGCTGTTCCCAATGGTCTGCTATCCCCAGCCACACTGGGGCAGTTTTTTTCTCTGCAGCACGCCCCCCCATCAGAGATCCATTCATCTGGACAAAAGGAATGGGCTCTCGCAAAGGGTGGGTGGCTATATCCAAACTGTCTACCACTGCTGGGTTTATCAGGCACCTTGTGCACCCACAGTCAATGGCTGCAATTAGTTGCATAGCCTTTTTTTTGGATCCCACCATCAAAGTCACTGATACTGACAACAGGGGAATGCCCCCACTCACCATCCTTCCGCGGCTCTCTGCTCCCACAGCCCGCCTTTCGCCGCTTCCCAAGGTAGGATGGTGAGTGGGGGCATTCCCCTGTTGTTAGTATCAGAAACTACCAATCCCAGAATTCTGTAGGATGGATCTATGGCAGTTCAAGTGGTGTCAAACTGCATTATTTCTATAGTGTAGATGCAGCTTTGATCTTCCACAGTCCCAGTCTAATCCTCAAACCACTGCACCATAATGGCTCACATAGAGAATCTGGGTCTTGCTGTCTTGCTCAGGCTACACTACAGCAATTGTTCACAAGGACAATCTTGCTACTGATTGCCATGCAGGAAGGTACACTCAAAGCACTCCCTGTGACAGATGCCATCCAGCCTGCATTTAAAAGTCTCCAAAGAAGGAAACCACCACCCTCCAAGGCAGCAACATCTTCCACTGTCAAACAGCTTTTATCGTCACGAAATTCTTCCTAATGTTTTGGTGGAATCTCTTTTCCTGTAGTTTGCATCCATTGCTCTGGGTCCTGTTCTCTGGAGCAGCAGAAAACAAGTTCACTCCATCCTCAATATGACACCCCTACGAATATTTAAACATGGCTATCACATCACCTCTTAACCTTCTCTTCTCCAGGCTAAACAGACTTCCCTAAGCTGCTTCTCACAGGGCTTGGTGGTTTCCAGACCTTTCACCATTTTCTTTGGTTGCCTTCCTCTGGACATGCTCCAACTTCTCAAAGTCTCTAATGAATTGCGGTGTCCAGAACTGGACACAGGATTATTCCAGGTGAGACCTGACCAAAACAGAATAGAGGAAGAAGAAGATTCCTTCCTGGTGGCTCTTTGAGTGTTTTAAGCTCGTCACATAAATTATTTTGTTGCCGTCCTTTCCAAAGGCATGCTAAGTAGATGTTTGGGACCATCCAAAGGCAATCGTCTAAGACAGGGGTAGGCAACCTAAGGCCTGGGGGCCAGATGTGGCCCCCCAAGGCCTTTGGACTGGCTCCAGGCCGGTCCTGCTGCCGCTGCCCTCTGCCGCTGCCACTGCCCGCCATGGTGATATTGATTATTGCTGTTATTACTTGTTCTTGGGGTTTTCTTGGCAAAATCTCCACAGGGGTTTTGCCATGGCTTTTCTGGGGCTGAGAGAGTGTGCATGCATATTTTAAAAAAAATTTAAATTTTTTTTTAAATTATTTATTTATTTATTTATTTATTTATTTATTTTTGGTGCTTCGGCCCCCCAACACACTCCCTCGGAGAGTAGTGGAGTCTCCTTCCTTGGAGGTTTTTAAGCAGAGGCTGGATGGCCATCTGTCAGGGATGCTTTGATTGGGAGTTCCTGCATGGCAGGGGGTTGGACTGGATGGCCCTTGTGGTCTCTTCCAACTCTATGATTCTATGATTCTATGATCAATTGTCTGAGGGACAGCAACCCGGCCCCCGGCTCAAAAAGGTTGCCTACCCCTTGTCTAAGACAAGGAACTAGGACTTGTGCCAGGACAAAAATGCAGCCAGGATTGAAACAGGAGCAAGGAAGGTAGACCATGAGGCTCAAAGGACAAAGAGCAAAGAGCAAGCCAAAAGTCAAGAAGGCAAGACAGATCAGGAAGAACATGCTACATACCTTCCAACCGTCCTGATTTGGACAGAATGGTCCCAATTAACCCCCTGTTGTCCACTTTTTCAGTTGCTTTTAAAATGACCCAGTGTCTCTCTCCTCCGTCTACTTTCCATGCCTGTCTTCAGCTTACTCCAGTTACTTCAAACTGAGTTCAAAGTGCAAAAGTAGTTTACACTCAACGAAATCAGCAAGGACGTTATCACATGGGGAGTTGCGGGGAGAAAGTGGAAATAAACGGGCACGAGCGGAAGTCTTTAATTTATGGGATTTGTCTCGTTCCGACTCGTCTGATAACGAAATTCGAATTTAAAAGGGGGTTAATTTGAACGAAAACCTGATCTTTTCAAATCCCCCAAAATCCCAAAAATGAAAGATCAGGTTTTCGTTCGAATTAACCCCCTTTTAAATTTGAATTTAGTTATCAGACAAGGCGGAACGGGACAAATCCCATAAATTAAAGTCTTCCGCTCATCCCGTTTATTTCCACTTTCTCCCCGCGACTCCCCGTGTGATAACGTCCGAAGAGGGAGAGGAATGGAGAGGCCAGTAGAGTCAGGCAAAAGCAAACCTTTGCAGCCTCTCCTGGCTCATGTGTTCTTCCTCACAAGAAACTTTTGCCATCTGGACCACACTTTGATGTTGCTTGGCCACATGTGTCCCAGGTTCCATCTGAAATGTTGGAGAGTATGGTGCTAGGTTTTAGGCATATCTACACTCTAGAAACAAAAGGCATTTTTCACCCTACTTTAATTGCTGTAGATCCATCCTATGGAACCCTGAGATATGTGGTTTTACAATCATAGAATCATAGAATCATAGAATTGGAAGACACCCCAAGGGCCATCCAGTCCAACCCCCTGCCATGCAGGAACTCCCGATTAAAGCATCCCCGACAGATGGCCATCCAGCCTCTGCTTAAAGACCTCCAAGGAAGGAGACTCCACCACACTCTGAGGAAGGAGTCTGTTCCACTGTCAAACAGCCCTTACTGTCAGGAAGTTCCTCCTAATGTTGAGGTGGAATCTCTTTTCCTGGAGCTTGCACCCATTGTTTCGGGTCCTAGTCTCTGGAGCAGCAGAAAACAAGCTTGTCCCCTCCTCAATATGACATCCCTTTAAATATTTAAACAAGGCTATCATATCACCTCTTAACTTTCTCTTCTCCAGGCTAAACATCCCCAGCTCCCTAAGTCGTTCCTCATAGGGCTTGGTTTCCAGACCCTTCACCATTTTAGTTGCCCTCCTTTGGACACGCTCCAGTTTCTCCACATCCTTTTTGAATTGTGGTGCCCAGAACTGGACACAGTGTTCCAGGTGAGGCCTGACCAAAGCAGAATAGAGTGGTGCTATTACTTCTCTGGATCTCTATACACTATACTTCTACTGATGCAGCCTAAAATTGCATTGGCCTTTTTAGCTGCTGCATCGCACTGTTGACTCATGTTCAACTTGTGGTCCACCTGGACTCCTAGATCCCTTTCACACGTAGTCTCGTTCAGCCAGGTGTCCCCCATCGTATATCTGTGCTTTTCGTTTTTCCGCCCTAAGTGCAAGGTCTTGAGCTTCCCCTGCCAAAGAGAGCTGATGCCTCACCAAACTAGAAAGCCCAGGATTCTGTAGCATGGAGCCATGGCAGTTAAAGTGGTGTCAAACTGCATTATTACTCCAGTGTAGATGCACCCTCACTCTCTCCCCGCCTTAGAGAAAGTCAAAGCCAAACCTCTTCTGAAGGAATCTTGCCAAAATCCCTAAGATGGGGTGGCTATAAATCAAAGTTGATGTGAAGGCATATAATAACAACAAAATGCTTGTTAAAGATCTACTATGTTCTATTGACTACAAATTATTACCTTAAAGGGGAGGGGAGATGACATTTCAGAATGATTCAAAATGAATTATTGTGATATTCACCATGTATCAGGGTGACAGCTTGGCTCTTTGGGAAGCGGGAGTGATTTACTAGGATACATGTAAAACTCTTGAATTAACAGTCCTGGTGTTTCTTTCAGATGTCAGAGGATCTGATAATGCACTCCTTCAAAGTCATTTGAAAATGAAATACAGTTGAGATAATTAAAGGCCCAGAGAAAGAAATGAACAAATATGTCCATATGTTCCAAATGTAGTTTTAAGTGACATCCTGAATTTTTTTATCTACCAGACTAACCAAAGTAAAACACAGAGCCACAGATTTGGAAGGAGGCCGTGTAGTCTAAGCCTTTAACTCAAATGAAGAAGAGTCCACCAATTTCCAAGGAAGTCTATTCCACTGTTGAACAGCTCTCACCATCAAGACTTTTTCCTAGTGTTTAGACAAAATCGTTGTTGTTGTTGTTGTTGTTATTGTTGTGTGCCTTCAAATCATTTCTGAGTTATGGCGACCCTAAGGCAAAGCTTTCATAGGATTTTCTAGGCAAGATTTGTTCAGAGGAGCTTTGCCATGCTTTATCCTGAGGCTGAGAGAATGTGGCCCAGGGTCACCCAATGGTTTTGATGGCTGAGCTGGGTATCAAACCCTGGTTTCCAGAGTCATAGTCCATAGCGCTATGCCACACTGGCTCTCAGAATCTCTTTTCTTGGGATTTTATCACACCAACCTCCTGTCCGACCACAACTGATCTAGTTTAAGAATGGAAGCATACTGGTTCAGCATTGTTTTGATCACATCTTTCCCCGCAATAGTGCTTTGGTGATCGCGTGATCCGTTCTCCACAATGCCAGACACCGTCTTCTGGGAGGAAGAGGGGAATGAGCAGTTGTGGCTGCAAAGCACCCCCTGAAGCCGGATACTGTGTGAATGTGCACACAGCATCTGGCTTTGGGAAGGTGTTGGCTGCCATGATCACTGCTCTGCTCCCTCTCCTGAAGTGTGGCACTTCTGTGTGCACATTCATACAGCAGCCCCACACAATCGCTGCTGAGCCAAGTATCTGCCGAAGCTGGCTGCTGTGTGAATGTACACACTGCATCCAGCTTTTGGAAGCTGTTGGCATTCACACTTGCTGTGAGAGGAGATAGGGAGAGGATCAGAACCCTACCCACTCACACCACATGATGCCTGAGAAGCAGAACTGCTGCAGAAGGGACCTATTTCACGGGCAGTGAACATGGCGTAGTGGTTTGAGTGTTGGTCTGCAACTCTGCAGACCAGGGTTCAGTTCCTGGCTTAGCCATGAAACCCCCTGGATGAGCTTGGGCAAGTCACATGCTCTCAGTTTTTGGGGAAGGCAATGACAAACCTCCTCTGAATATCTTGCCAAGAAAATTCCATGATAAGTTCACCTTAGGGTCTCCACAAGTCAGAAACGACTTGCAGGCGCACAACAACAACAAAAGTCATAGAATAACAACACAATTGAGAGCCTATTGACAGGTTTTGCCCATCAATGAAAAGGTGCACTACAGTAACAAATGTAATGCAAGGCAGCAGCAGGATCATAGATGGACATGACGTTGCCTGATAAGTAGCAGCCAAGGCTGCTTTTATCCTGTTAAAATTCTGCTTTTTAGCCTCATATGATAAAGTCCTCAATGAGACACTACACTGAGGAAATGGAGCACACCTTTACGCTCATGGAGTTATGTTGCAGTTTTGCAATGCTGTCGCATGTGTGAAGTGTAATGTTATGCAACTAAATATGCCTATGGATTTGTGTTGTGCATCCACATGCAATGCACATGTGGAACTATACTTCTGTACCTAAAAATGTGAATACCTCCATTGTGCAACATTGCAAACGTGTAGTCTGTGGGCATAAAGTAATTTACATCTGTGCATGCCACCACATCTTTCCCTTCTGGTCATTTCATTCCAGGTCCTAGGGCTAGAAAATAGCCCCCAGATTCCTACTATTTCCCTCGCCTGAATTAGATGGACCAATGGTCTGATACAGCATAAGCTACTTTCCTATGTGAGTGATTTTAAAATGAATGCAATTGATACCTGGATCTTTCTATCTGAGTGATATTCACTGCAAAAAATAAAAATAAATAAATCTGTTTCCCCCCCCCCCCCACAACTTTTGGGAGGGGGGCTTATCTCACTAAGGATGTCTAGGAAGTTGCTCTCACTAAGGCCCTTATCACATGGGGTCTGAAGCAGAGCTAATCCAAAGGGCATCCACAGCTAATACATATTATTCCCCCGTGTTTACACACGACGCTGCCCCAGAACTCGGCAGAATACGGAGCTAATCCGTAAGGAGTAGAGAGATTTTGACATTCGGTTTGTAGAGGAAGTACCTAGGGAGCCTTCGCATTCATTGCGAATTGGTGGGCAGGGCGAAAATCCCAGCGAGGGGAAGGGATTGCCTTGGCAAAAGGCAAACCGGATTGGAAAGAAGAGGAGGAGAGGAAGAGGGAAGAGGGAGGCGATCTCTCTCTCTCCATGGGCTGCCTTCCCTTCTCCAGTCCTCCAGCCCTCCTCCTCCTCCCCGGTTCCCATGGCTGCCTTTCCTCCCGGCTTTTTGTGACGGGAGAGAAGGGAGCCTTGGTATTAATTGCGAAATGGCCAAAAGGGCGATATTCCCTTCGTTTCGCTATGGAACCGAATTTATTCCTACTTCGGTTAGCCTTCGCTTTTTCTTTGCTTCGTGGCCAGCGTTTGATAAGGTCCTTAGCCTCAGAGAAAAAGGAGGATGTTACAGACGAGCACACAGGCCTACTTTTCTGATCCACATGGCACTTCCAGGAGATGACAGTAACAGGAGAGGAACAAATCTCATGCCTTTGTTGGATTCTGTTAAGTAAATAGTGAGTTGCTGGAGTCATGGTTCTAGCAGAGATAAGAGATCATTTGGCTATCACTTGCTGAAGTTTTACAAATCAATGGGTCATCCGATAGAAAGATTCTGCTTGTATATGGGGTGCTGGTGTTGGGGTGGAAGAATATGGTGATATAAATCTGGGCAAATCTGCTTGCTTTTTCTACCTTCCTTAAATTGTTTATAGAGGCTTTGGGTACTGAAATTGAATTGGGTAATTGAAAAAGATGGATGGACTAGGTTTAGGTTCTGAGAAATCTTTATGGTATTACGAGTGACATAAATTTAAAATAAGACGTGCAAAAAGATATGTGGGATATAAGGTGATCCACATCAGAGATACTTGGGAAGTAAACAATGATATAAATTTTATATAATGATAGAGCATTTGTAATGTTTAAAAAGGTTGGATGTAATGTGTATATTTGTGAATTGTGAAAAAAGAAAAATTAAAAAGAAAAAGAAAAAGATGGATGGACTAGCTAGCAGATTTACCTACGAAGTTGTTGTTGTTAATAGCCTTTGAACTGATACTGACTCAAGATGACCCTGTGGATGAGACATCTCCAAGACTCCCTGTCCTCCACTGCTCTGCTTAGATCCTGTACATTCATACCTGTGATCACCTTAATAGAGTCCATCCATCTAGGGCCATCCAGTCTAACCCAATTCTGCCATGCAGGAATACAAAATCTCTCAACAGATGGCCATCCAGCCCCTGTTTAAACACTTCCAAATAAAGAGATTCCACCATCCTCCAAGGCTGCGTATTCCATTGTTGAACAGCTCTTACCATCAGGAAGTTCTTCCTAATATTTAGGTGGAATTTCTTCTCAAGGAGTTTGAATCCTTTGCTCTGCGTACCAGTCTCTGGAGCAGCAGAAGACAAGCTTGCTCCATCCACAACATGACATCACTTTAAATATTGAAACAGGGCTAACAAATCACCTCTTTACCATCTCTTCTCCAGGCTAAACATACCCAGCTCCCTAAGTCTCTCCTCATAGGGCTTCATGGTTTCCAGATCGTCTAACATTTCACCAATGAAAACCAACCAAGTCCAGTCAGGATGGGGAAAGTTATTAAGGAGAAAGAACGCACAAGCTGGGAGATCTTTCTATCTGTTTGTAATCTATCTAGATCTATCTTATTCTATCTGTTTTGTAATTATCTAGATCTATCTAGCTGTTTTGTAATATTTTGATTTGATGTGATGTTATTTTAATTGTTGGTTTTAAATTGTACTTAGTTTAATGCTTTTTTAAGGGGAGCTGGGAGAGGGTGGGGGTTACTGGGGTTCGGGGGTCTTATTCTGTAGTCTGTATTTTATCTGCTGTAAGCCGCCCCGATTGTTTTTAACAGAGGGGCGGGGTAAAAATAAATATTATTATTATTGTTGTTGTTGTTATTGTTATTGTTATTGTTGTTATTGTTATTATTAGATGCTGCAGCAGTTTGCAATTGCCTGAACCAACTGGGAAGGGCAAGATTCAGCCATCTCGTCTCCTCCTTCTGAGTTAAGTGAGTGCAAGGTACTTTTGCACTTGAAGTAAGCCAAAGACAAAGGGGGAAATGGGGAGGAGCTGGAGAGAGAAACTGGGACATTTTTAAAAGAGCAGAAAAAGTGGGATGGTAGAGGAGTAATCAGGGCTGCCTTTGCCAAACTACGGTGTTGCTCTGATTTTGAATGCTTACTTCATTTGGACCAGGTTAAGGCCCAACCTTGCCAACAGATGCTGGGAATGATTCTGGCATCCACAAAGCCCTGGTTGCCTGGCATTCCTGTTACCAGATGTTACTGGATTCTGTGCTGAGGCTGGTGAGCTCAGCATCCCAAGGGTTTCACCATTCCTAGTGGTGGTGCAATTCCATCAAATGCTCTAGAAGGGTGAGGAGAGGAATTATTCCGTGCCAAGCCTGTTCCTCCCTGGCATGCAAAGCTGCTTCCTTCCTGACCCACAGAAATGGGTTTCCCAAGCCAGATGAAGGGGAAGGGGGAAATGTTCCTCTGCAAGCCAGAAGCGATAAGCATACATCCCATAGCAAACCCAGTTGGGCAGCAAGCATTGGCTCTGTGGAGAAAACACAGAAGGCTCTGCCAGCAGCATTTAAGTGAGATTTCAGATTCCAAAATCAACCCCTGGACAAAGGTGAGAAGTTGAGTCTGTCTTGGGTCCGGCTCCAAGGTAAACCTATAAAGCCAGGAGAGAAATTCTGGGTGATCACACAGCCTTGGAAGCCCATTTAACTAAGAGGCAACAAGCACACGCTGCAGCTAAAGTCTTGCTCAGCTGCAAGTCACAGGACTCAAAACAAAACGGGAGTTCGGTTCTGAAGATATGCCTTTGGATTTATTTTATTTTGTGGGAAATATTCTACACATGCCCTATGATATCTAAATCAATAGTATCCAAAGAATGGCTGTGTTACGCTGCATCTGCACAACAGAAAAACAGTTGGCCCTCTGCTTCCATAGATTTATTTTTTTTATCCACGCATTCAACTATCCATGGCTTGGAAATATTCAAAAATAGTATAAATTCCAAAGCAAAACTTGGTGGGTGTTTGTTTGTTTTTTTACATTTTATATAATGGATACTGTTTTACTATGCCATTGTATTTCATGGGACTTGAGCATCCACAGATTTTGGTATCCATAAAGGGTCCTGGAACAAAACCCCAGTGGATATCAAGGGCCCAGTGTAATGCAGTTTGACACCATTTTAACTGCCATGGCTGAATGCTATGGAATTCTGGGATTTGTAGTCTGTTGTGGCACCAGAGCTCTTGCACAGAGAAGGCTAAATAGCTCACAAAACTATAGAGCCCAGATTTCCATAGCATTGAGCCACGGTGGTTAAAATGGTGCCAAATTATATTATTTCTGCAGTGCGGATGCAGCCTTAGTCTGTTTTAGCATAAAAAGAAATAAAGGAATCCAGTAGCATCTTTGATACTAACTGGGAAGAGGAAATTTCTGGCATAAGTGTTCATAGACTTCCTCAAACACATGGAGTGAAGATGTATACATAGATGGCAAGTGTGTGTGTGTGTGTGTGTGTGTGTGAGAGAGAGAGAGAGAGAGAGAGAGAGAGAAGTAATGGAAGTGCAACACATGCTGGTGTGGTGATAAGTCTCTGTTTATCACCAGAATTGTCATGAGACTCAGTATGGTGGAATGGTTTGAGCATTGGACTATGACTCTGAAGACCAAGATTCGATTCTCCGCTCAGCCATGGAAATCCACTGGGTGACCTTGGGAGAGTCACATTCTCTCAGCCGCAGAGGAAGGCAAAGGCAAACCTTTTCTAAAGTGCGCCAGTTGGACTATGACTCTGGCACCAGAGCTCTTTGACAGAGGAAGCTAAATATTTCACAAACCTACAAATCCCAGAATCCCATAGCACTGAGCTATGGTTGTTAAAGCAGTGTCAAACTGCTTTAATCCTGCAGTGTAGATGCAGCCCTAGTGATTTAACAGCGTGTTGTATGCCAAGGAGTTATTGCCTTTGTTCAAACTACTGCCAATGTATTGGAATTTGTGGATATAGCCTAGATCAGCAGTTAACCCTGCACCCATTTGGAGGCAGGGGATGGAGTTTAGCACCTTGGACAGCACATCTAAAATTCAGTCCAAAATCTGGAGTGGATTCAGGTGGCCATGGCAGCAACGTAATATATGTGCGCTGTGTACCTTCCAATTGTTTCCAACTTATGGCAACCCTAAGGGGTTTCTTGGCAAAATTTGTTCAGAGGAGGTTTGCCAATGCCTTTCCCTGAGGCTGAGAGAGTGTGGCCATGGAAGACACCAGCCAGCAATGAGAGTTAAAACCTCTTCAAAATGGCTCGGGGAAGACTTCCTTTTGATCCGACATGGAGAAGAGTAATCTGTGAGTCATTCTTAATCCCAGCAAAGCTCGACTCGACACATAACAAAACAGCCTTGCATCATCTCCTGCCGAATTTGCCTTTGCTGCTTCTGCAAACTCAATTTTGGGTTGCGAAGCGGAGAAGGGGGGTGGAGGTAGAGGAGATGCAGGGGGTCTGCTTTCACCATATAAATGAAAGAGACAAGATGGAAGATACATGAGAACATAAGGAGGGCCATCTCATGCACGTCTGTCTAAAATCTCATTCGCCACGGACAGCACATAAAGTAATTTTGGGTTTGGACGATTCAGAATAGGTGTGGAATTAAAAGGACAGAGAAAGGCCTTTCAACAAAGAAAGAAAGGGGAGGGGAAAGGAGCCCAGAAATAGAAAAATAGATTGCCCTGAATATCCCTCCTGCCCCATCATTTCTCATCTTTCAACTCCCAAGGTCTGCATTTCCACTTATCCAGGTTTTGGGTCCAGTTTGTGAACAGCTGCTGAAATGATCATATGAGAGGTAAGCCGGGAGTGGTGTTGGATCGAGACAACTATTTCATCACCCGCCGTAGTAAACAAAGGGAAGCAGGTGGCAGACCCTGGTCAGAGCTGAAGGCTAACTAGGGTGGCAGGGAAGGGAAGGACGGCTTGCCCTGCCTCTGATCCTGGAGTGGGTTTGCCAAGAAATCTCAATTTGTTTCTATAAAAATTTTCTTGTTCTTTTTACAGCTGCCCCACAGGATGGGAAGAAGGCAAAGGGTGTTTGTTGACACTGGAGCACAGACAAATTCTCTTATGAACTACAGTGCCCAGTATCCTCTAGTAGCTGTGCTGGCTGGTAGAATCCTGCAGTTGGAAGAGACCCCAAGGGCCATCCAGTCCAACCCTATTCTCCCATGCAGGAAGACACAATCCATGCCTCTGTTGAAAAAACTCTGAAGAAGGAAATGAAATAAATGGTGGCTCTCTCAACCAGGGATCATAAAATCACAGAATCCTAAAGTTGGAGGAGACCTTAAGAGCTATCTAGTCCAACCTCCTTCTACCTTGTGAAGACACAATCAAAGCATTCCCATCCAGCCTTTGTTTGTTTTGTTCAAAAACCTCCAAAGAAAGACATGCCACTACATTCCCAAGCAACATATTCCACTGTTGAATAGCTCTTGCCATCAAGACGTTCCTCCTATGGGGAAGTATTACCTCCCAAATAACCTGGCTCCAAGGCCAATAGAATCCTAGAATCTTAGAGTTAGAAGACTTCACCATCTTCTGAAGCAGGGTCTTCCACTATCAAGCAGCTCATACCATCAGAGGTTTCTTCCTAATATTGAGGTGGAATCTCTTTTCCTGTAGCATGCATCTGTTTTCCAGGTCCTATTCTCTGGAGCAGCAGAAAACAAGCTAGCTCCCTCCTCAATATAACATCCCTTCAAATATTTAAACAGGGCTATCATATCACCTCTTAACTGTCACCTCCAGGCTAAACATACCCAGCTCCCTAAGCTGCTCCTCCTCAAAAACCTCCAAGGGCATGGTTTCCAGACCCTTCACCATTTTGGTTGCCCTCATCTAGACATGCTCCATTTTGTCAACATCCTTTTTGAATTGTGGTACTGTTAGCCAAAGTGCATTTTTCTGAATTTTGATGTGTGTGTGTCATTCCACATGACCCCCGATGTACCCTGCAGTGGACCCCAAGTGCCACCTGGGTGATGACAGGCAGGTCATACCAAGGTCACTTGGAAGACTGACAGAAAACATCTCAAGGACAGGCAGATAGTGTGGGAATTGCTAATGAATCATCATCACCTCCATAATCAGAACGAATGGGCGATAATTGCCTAGATGTCTCACCTGACGGGCCAGCTAACAACTTAATCCTTTTCCCATTCACCTTGAATATTACCAGACCAGATTACCCCACCCATGCAGTCTCACACCTTTGCCTGGCAGCTAGTTTTAGTCATTAAAAACCCCAGATTTCCCCCCTCAGTGTGCTAGTTTGGAGTTCATGGGGACACTATGTCACTGTGATCTCTAGTGGCACTTCTGTTCAAACCAACGCTCTCGGAACGACTGTGCCCCATGCCACTTCACCAAATTGCATCCTGGAGAAAGCCTCATCTGTAGTAAGTATCACCCATAGTTTTGCCTCAAGATCTTTTCCAAGCTAACCCCTGATTTCCTGAGCTTGGAATGAACGAGTGTATGAGTGTGAATTACTGTGTGATTGTCCCTTTTATAAAATAATATTTTAATTGGAGAATTCTGTCTCTGCATCAATTCTTAGATCCACCGGCCTCTTGGTATACTAGTGGGAGACGGTTTCACAGGGTCTTTGTAGCTGAACCCCTCTCAGTTTGAGCTAAACAAAATTCCCCATACTAGAACTGGACATAGTATTCCAGGTATCTGGCCAAACAGAACAGAGTGGTACTATTTTCCCCCTTGATCTATACACTATACTCCTATTGATGCTGCCTAGAATTACACTGGCTTTCCTAGCAGCAGCATCACATTACTGGCTCCTGTTCAGCCTAACGTCCACTCAGACTCCTAGATCCCTGGGGTTCTGGGAGCTGCTGTCCAAAAATGGAATTTTCCCAAGCTCTGGCTTAAAACAAAGTGAGTCCCAATGTGTACTTACAGGGGCTGCTACACTAAGGAACTGTGGGAATGAGAACAGAACCATAGAATTGCAAGGAGCACCCAAGGGCCATTTAGTTTAGCTCCCTCTTCCAGTTCAGGAAACCACACCTTAGCAGCTCTGGGAGACATGCAGGATATACAAATTCAATTAAAATAAAATTGATGTTTGGCAAGCATCACTTTGGCTGCATCTCCATCATGGCACTTCTCATCCAAGTACATTTTTAACCTTTCCTTTTTAAATTTGGATTCTCCAAGTGTCAGTCCTATGAGGATAGAGCTGCAGTAGCCCAGAAGCTATGAGACTGAACTGGGTATCAGAGAGGGAGGGGCTAGTTTATTTATACATGTATTATATGTATTAAAATAATTCCTTGGTTCACTTTCCATACACTCAAGAAAGTAAAATTAGGAGATAAAATGACGAAAACGGTCAAGAAAGAATGAAACTGATCAAAAAATGAGACTGAGAGGAAGGTGGAAGAAAAGAAGACAAAGCAAACAAACTGGGCAAAGTGATTGGAAGGCTAAATGGAAAGTAAGGAAGGAAGGATATTGTAGCAAAGAGTCTGTTTGTCCTTTGTCACTTTGACCAGAAAGTCCAAACAGGAGGTGCATCTCAGCATCTGGCCTTGCCACATGATCATCTCTCCTCTGTTCCTATTTAGGTTCAGTAATGTTGCACAAAGTCATTGCCACGACCAAGTTGGGTCATTAGGGGTTGCCAAATATCAGTGCAATGCCCGGAGTTTCCAGTTTTCATGAGTCACTCCTGAGAGACAAGCAGGGATGCAACTTCTCCACTTTCCATGGGGTCAGCTTTGGATGCTGCATGCAAATCTCTGGTCAGACAGAAAGCCTTCCTCCTGGTTGTGCGGCTTCCAACTCTATGATTCTATGATTCCATGAATCTATCTCCACATATGAACCTGCCTACATTTTTAGGGAGACCCTTCTCTGGTCCCACTACCTGGTAGGAACATGAGGAAAGGTCCTCTTGGTAGCTGCCACAGGCAGTATGGATACCAGGTGACCATCCTTCCCATGTCACTGAGAACAGGAAAAAGTGAATGATATAAACCAATGGCTAGAATCCTATTGCTTCCTTGGATATGTAGAGATGGTTTGGTTTTGAACAAATGGCAGTGGTGGAGCCCACAGATGTATGGGGCAGACACACTGCTAATTCTGTGTTGGTATCTAGGGATGATGGTGGTTCTGTCTGTAGAAGTCATCTGTTAACTTCTTTGGTTGCTGAAATAGAGCTTGTTGTTAAAATACAGATGACTGGCTTACTGAACTGGAGGGAGTGGGCAGTTCTTGACAGACCAGAACACAAAGCAGTGGATTCAAATAACAAGAAAAGTGATTCCAGTTAAACATTAGGAAGAACCTATTTACTATAACAAGTGCCCAACTGTGGAATAGATTACCTTAGGATGGAGGTGGAATCTCCATCTTTGGAGATGTTCAAACAGAAGTTGGTTGGGCATCTTTTAGGAGTGCTGTAGTCATTTAATTCTGTACGGAAGAGGATTGGAGTAGATGGCCCTTGTGGTCCTTTCCATCTCTATGATTCTGTGATTCTACGACCTTGAACTGAAAGCAGAAGTCCATGTGCAGTGTGCAGTGCTCATCCATTCTCAGTGGTACCACAAGTTCACATCTGCTTCTGAAACACTGAACTGAATGAGGACATTCAGCACTAGTAGGCTTGCCATTTGTCCCACAAAACCAGGAAAATCACGGACTGAAGGTTCTGAAAAATGTCCCA
The DNA here is from genome assembly GCA_026167975.1 of Phrynosoma blainvillii. Classification (NCBI taxonomy): domain Eukaryota; kingdom Metazoa; phylum Chordata; class Lepidosauria; order Squamata; family Phrynosomatidae; genus Phrynosoma; species Phrynosoma blainvillii. Next base: position 452,083,068 of record JANUYF010000001.1, on the reverse strand, counting down.
GCCAGCTTGGACAACTGAAGCACCAAATCCCAGATTCCTAAAGGCAGGAGTGAAACCTTGCGAGAAGAGTCACCATTCCATCTTGGAGGCTCTGGATGGTACTGCACAAGCATGCCAGGCCCAGAGCCCAGAAGGTGGGAAAGGAAAGGAGGTGAGCAGAGACTCCTAGCAGAAGAGGGTTTTTGTTGCGTCCTGGTAAGCATGTGGTGAGGCATCTTAAGCCTAGGGCTAGGCAGTATGGTGGAATTCCACTTCCAACCAGCTATCAGAGTAAGAGGGAATCTCTCTTACTCTCATAGCTGCTTGGGAGATTCCCTCCATCCTCTCCCTATAGGAGTATGTGAAAATAATACACCATTATCTTAGGGACCGCCTCTCCCCATATGATCCCCCCCGCGCCCTACGGTCCTCTGGGAGGAATCTGTTACAGCCAATAAGAACTAGGCTGTCCCAGACCTCCCAGAGGGCCTTTTCCGCAACCGCCCCCAGTCTCTGGAATGGCCTGCCGGATGAGATCCGTCTTATCACTACTCTTGCTGCCTTCAAGAAAGCAGTAAAGACGGATCTCTTCCGGCAGGCCTTCCCAGAATAACTTCAGCTGGGAGATATATTTTAATCTGTTGCCCTGATTTCATCCTATGTTCTTATCTGTTTTAATTAATGTGGCATTTTTAATTTTGATTATGTTTAATTCTTTTTTAAGGGGATGGGAGGGTGGGATTATGGGATGAGGGATTGCTTTTAATTTTGCTTGTTTTAAATTTGTTGTTCCCCGCCCCGATTGCCATGCAGAGAGGCGGGTTATAAATAAAAATTATTATTATTATTATTATTATTATTATTATTATTATTGTTGTTGTTGACAGGCCCCACTGTTTTTGATTGTTGTATTTGTAAAGCAACAACAACAACAACTGAAATATGCAGTAAAACCATGTTAAATGTCAAAATGTGGTGAGTGGGTGTGTTTTGGTTTGGGGGGAGTTGTCAGTAAACTGACCAATCCAGTCCCGTATATTTTTGTCCTAGTTTTGTAGGAGAGAATTATGGCAACCCTAAGCACCAGACAAAAATGCCCGATCACATCCATGGGAGAAAGCATGTGAAGATCACCAACAGGAATCCACCCTTGTCACAGACCAGACTTGTTTTACATGGATGATGCTGTTGTGGACAAAAAAGAGACCCATTCCAAGATTTCTCAGATGATATGAAGCTCATCAAGCTCCATGTGGGGTGTCTTGCATGGAGCAAAATAAAAGAACATTTTCTGGTGGGGGGTGGTTGAGTCGGCAAAGGCATGACAGATGTTTTTGCCATTTTCACTGCCAAATGAAGCTGAAGTGAGAGAGAACATCCTGTCATTATCTGAGAAAGTGTTTTGGTCACAGCTGACATGGAAAGTGGAGAAATCCAGACTTTTTAAAGTCCTGGTGTGGTTAAAAATGTACGAGGGTTTTTAAACCAAGAAGCTCCAAACAGAGAATCCAAATTACAAAGAGCAGCCTGATTTTATTAATATGCAGGAAGCAGAGATGGCCTGATTTTTAATACCACATTCAGAGATATTGAAAATGGGTGGAGGGGTAAATAATGGACAATTTTTGAATGTGGGAATACAAAAAAGTGGCAGTGGGGTGTTACTTGTTGGTTGCAATCATCTTTGCAATCCATATATTCCTAGAATTGGAAGAGACCTCAGGGGCTATCCAGTCCAATCCCATTCAGCCATGTTGGAATACACACAATCAAAGCACCCCAAACATGGCCATCCAGCCTCCATATAAAAACCTCCAAAGAAGGAGACCCACCACACTCCGAGGCAGCATCTTTCACTGTTGAACATCTCTTATCCTCAGGAAGTTCTTCCTAATATTTAATAATAATAATAATAATAATAACATTTATTTATATCCCGCCCTTTGGAGGCCCAATCAGGGCGGCTTACAACAATAAAAACAATACAATAATCCAATCCAACCCCCCCCCTTAAAACAGTATTAAATCTACAGAATTTAAAATCTACAATCAACAAAACAATTAAAACCCAATAATAAAACCCAATTTAGGTGGAATCTCTTTTTCTGAAGTTTGAATCCAAACTACATGAGGGTTTGAATCCAAATTACAGTCCACAAGGGTTTGACTTATTCCACAAAACACTGTTGGAGAAGCAATGATGGCTTCCATGTCTTGGTTTTAGTCCAAACTCTAAAGTAACTGTCCAAAGTGCTGGACTTATTTTGGGTTCATCAGCTTGGATTGCTTCTTTAAAGTTCAGATTGAAACTGAAAATGGATTCACTGGCCTTCTGGCTTGGGAACACTAGACCCTACTGCTGAGAAGGCCATCTCATGCTCATGGATACCTGAATCAAGTTTGGCCCACCACACCTTGGCTGGTAACATCAAGCCATGATGGATTAATAGTGTGGGTTGAAGGAGCACTAAATACCTCACTATATCAGGGGCAAGTGTCTACTCCATTGAAAGACACTATTGTGCACCTTCGCCTGAAGAGAACCTTCTTAGATCCAGAGATATTATGAGAATAACCTCTTATTACCTCATAATATCGTCTTTTGGAGCACTGTGTTTGAACATATGGTGGCTGAGCAATTTCAGATGTTCTTGGAGGAAATGGATTACATGGACCTTTTCACTCTGGTTTCAGGCCAGAGGGCAGTAATTCAGGGCCTTTGCAGACTGCCAGAAATAGTGCAAATTGAGTCCACTTTAAGGATTAGGGTTAGTGCTAGGGAATCATGGGAACTGTATTCTTTTCTGAGACATTGAGCCTTCTCTGTCAGAGAGCTCTGGTGCCACAATAAAATACAGTTCCCATGATTCCCTAACCCTAAAAGTGCACTCAATTTGCACTATTTCTGGAGGTCTGCAAAGTCCCTTAGTTGCCTCGATTTATAACATACGGCACAGGAAAGATGAAGAAGTGCTACCCTGTTGACCTACCTGGACTCCTCAGTGGCTTTTGATGTCATTGAAAATGGTAATCTTCTCAGGCTGAATTGGTGGGAGACAGGGTCTTCTCGGTGGCTACTCCCAGACTTTGGAACTCCCTCCCTAGAAGGGCCAGGATGGCTCCAACCTTGCTCTCCTACCATTGGCAAGTCAAAACATTTTGTGCTGTCAGGCTTTTACAAACTTACTAGGGTTGGGTGTTTAATTCATGTCAATTCATGCTGTTTTTTAAGATTTGTATATAGTTTTTAATGAATTGTAATGTTTTCAGTGTTTAATATTTTAACTTTATAAGTGGTTTAATTGGTGTGTTTTTTTAATTTTAAATTTATACTTTCATTAATGGTCTTGTACAGTTTTTAATTTGCATTGTTTTAAATATGCTGTTTGCCGCCTTGAGCCCCATTAGTGGGAGCAAGGTGGGATATAACTGAAAACAACAACAACTACAACAACAACAACATCTTACTGGACTGACTCTGTGGAATGAGAGTAGGATGTACTGTATTACTGTGGTTCCATTCCTATCTATGAGGCCATTTCCAGAGAGCATTTCCAGACATGCTCCAGCTATTCCATTGGGGGAATAGCTGTAGCATGTCCAGAGGAGGGTTACCCAAATGATGAAAATTCTGGAAGCCATGCCCTATGAAGAGTAGCTTAGGTGCTGGGTATGTTTAGCCTGGAGAAGAGAAGGTTAAGGGGTGACATGAGAGCCATGTTTAAATATTTGAAAGGATTCGCACCCCATGCACTCCCTCTCCCTGTGATGTCCCTGTAGAAGTACAATGTTCCTCTTGGCTGATCTTTGTTCCTTCTATAAAGGGATTGGAAAGGCATTCTTGAATTATACTCCCAGTCCATATTACTGAGTGGTTCTTCCCCAGTCCTCCAAATGAGAATGTTTTGCAAAGGGGAAAAATCTATTTAGAGAAATATGCAGACAAACCAGTGCTAAGAATCCTGTAAACACTTATGGTAGATTTCCACTCTATCCAATGCACTTGGAGAAAGAGTTTGGCTCCCAGAGGATGTTTATAAAGTTGGTTTGACCTGTGGTTTGTATGCTTCTGGCTGTGAAATGATGGGCAATCGTGCTTTCTCAGCCTGATACACCCAAACAGGCAAAGAACTCAGTGTGAGCCAGAAGAGCTCCTTGGACTAAAAATACAATCTTTGTTGTTGTTGTTTCTTAAGTAGCAGAGGAAATGATTCATTCATTACCAGTGGCTCAGGTATTTTAAAAAGCTCCCTAAAGTTTTTTTTCCTAGAAAATGAGGTAGCAAGAGACAGACAAGTGGAAGGGAAGAGCAACCCATTTCTTTTTTAAGAAAAGAAAAGGCTAACTATAACGGTCATTGCCAAAGAGGAAACAGCCTCAGAGGAAAATCCGCCCCGTCTGAATGCATGTCAGTGCCTCCTAATAAATTGGGGTTTTTAATGGTCAGAATCCTGTTAATGCTTTAAGTCTAAGCTTCACTGCAGAAGTGATTGGACATCTGGGTTGGTTCCATTGCAAATGAATGAATGTTTCGTTGTGCATTCAGGTGCACATTTGATGTCTTGGGTCAGTTGCATAATATTGCCATTCAACACAATGGTTGTATAGCACAGTTACTGCTTAAATCCAATAGCAGAGATATGCTATGCAACCATGATGTTGGATTATTTAATTATTTCTCTCCTCTTATCTCATGGATCCAACTGAGAACAAGAACAAATTAAACATTTGGTGTTAACTGAGTTGACTTTGACCTATGGTGATCATGATGATTCATCATGGATGATGAACAAGAGACCTCTGAGTCTCTCTTACTCTCGGAGAGTAGTGGAGTCTCCTTCCTTGGAGGTCTTTAAGCAGAGGCTGGATGGCCATCTGTCAGGGATGCTTTAATTGGGAGTTCCTGCATGGCAGGGGGTTGGACTGGATGGCCCTTGTGGTCTCTTCCAACTCTATGATTCTATGATTCTATGATTCTACGAGTCATTCTATCCTCAGCTGCCCTGCTCAGTTCCTAAAGACTGATGGCCATGGCTTCCTTGATTGAATCTATCCATCTGGAATGTTTTCTTTCCCTTTTCCTACTGCCCTCCACTTTACCAAGCATTATAATCTTTTCTAGTGAGTCCTTTCTTCTCATGATATGGCCAAAGCACAATGACCTCAAGTTTAGTCATCTTTGCCACCAGGGAGAGTTTGGGCCTGATCTGCACTAAGACCCAATCCATTGGTCTTTTTAGCAGTCCATGGTATTCTCAGCGCTACCTTTCCAGCACCACATCTCAAGAGTTGATTTCCTTCCTATCAGCTTTCTTTGCTATCCAGCTCTCACAACCATACTTAGAAATGGGAAATACAATGGCATGGACAATCCTAACTTTAGTATTTAGTGATATATCTTTACATTTCAGGATCTTGTCCAGTTCCAAGTCCTAGTCTTCTTCTGATTTCTTGACTGCAGTCTCTACTCTGATTGATGATTGAACCCAAGTATGGAAAATCTTAAACTATTTCAATGTCTTCATCACCTACTTTAAAATTATATAGATTGTCTGAGGTCATAATTTTTTATTTTCTTGATGTTCAGTGGTACATCTGCCTTTGCAATTTCTGCCTTGTTCTTCTTCAGTAGTCATTTCCTATTTTTGATATTTTCTGCTAGTATTATGGTGTCATCTGCATATCTTATTGTTGTTGTTCCTTCCTCCAATTTTCATGCCTCTTCCCCTGAGTCCAATCCTGCTTTTTGCATGATGCTCTCAACATGCAAATTGAATAGATATGATGATAGAATAGAGCCTGGCCCCTTTATCAATTGGAAAACATTCCATTTCTCAGTATTCTGTTCTGACAGTAACCTCTTATCATGAGTACACTTTATACATCAGGACTATCATATGTTGTGGCACAATTATTTCTTTAAGAATAATCCATAGTTTCTCATGATCTATACAATCAAATGCTTTACTACAGTCAATAAAGCACAGGCTTTAAACATATAACACAGTTAAAAGAGCATAGAAAACTGATGCATATTAAAATGCTCAATAAAACCCCTAAAATACATAATTAAAAATCATTTGGATAAGCCTGTCAGAAGAGATTAGTTTTAAGTCCTGTTTTGAATTCGGACAGCATATCGAGCTGTGGTCATCCCATGGTCTAGACTCAAAAAGCTTCCTTGAGTAACAGTTGTCAGCCTAGTCCTGGCTAACTGAAGTAATGTCCAAAACACACTGCAGAAATAAACCAGTTTGAGACCGCTTTAACTGCCTTGGCTCTGTGCTAAGGAATTATGGGAACTGTAATTTTGTGTTGGCCATTTAGCAAATTCAAACAAAAATCCATCAGTGATATCTTTTTTGGCCAACCAAAATGCACAATATACTTGTTGCAAGCTTTTGAAGCTCCATGGACTTCTTCCTCATCAGGCAAGATGTTACAAATCAAAAAGGAGGAAAAAAAATGGAAATGTTAGTCAGATGCCTACATGTTGTTTCAGTCTTTAGTTAAGATGGAGCTTGCCTGCAAAAGATATCCTCCCTCCCCACCATAGACCATCTTAACTAAAGACTGAAACAACATGTAGGCATCTGACTAACATCTCCAATTGTTTCCTCCTGCTTGGTTTTAACATCTTCCCTGATGTATATTGTGCATTTTGGTTGGCCAATAAAAGTATCACTGATGGATTTTTGTTTGTAGTTTTGTGAGACACTTAGCCTTCTCTGTCAGAGAGCTTTGGTGCCACAATAAACTACAATTCCCAGGACCCACTAGCACTGAACCAGGGCAGTTAAAGCAATCTCAAATTGGATTATTCTTGCAGTGTGTTTGGACCTAAGTATCCCCCAGACTATCTGAGAATATGGAGCAGAGAATATGAGAGAAGGCAATCTTGTAGATAACTTGGACCCAAGACATGTAGGGCTTTAAAGGGGAACCCAACATTTTTTGCCTGGAAACTAACTGGCAGCCAATGGAGTGATTGTAATATTGATGTATAGGCTTCCCCCATTTCTTTGAAGGGTAAGGGCTGGAGCACACCCATGCACTGACATGCACAACGGTACTGTGTGTATAATTCTTTCCCCACAATCTTGAATTAAATGTGGATGTTCCATATCAGACAAAAATACCCAACTGGTTCCATAGGGGAACGTCCACATACATAAGATACAGGATTTCAACCCCTATATCGGGGGACATTCCCTGCAATATTCGAAACATCAGTAAAAACATAGACACTGAGGCACACATTTGGGAACACACACATCACACACACATTACATATACATATTCATACAGATTTATTTTTAAATGCCTGGAATTTGGCTGAAACAAAACCCAAGGTCAGAAAAAAAGGGAAATGAGGTGGAACCAAAATGGACAGATTCGTCCATCTCTGCCAAGTTTCTGGACTGAGCCCAGCCTTAGGTTGAAACCTGCTGGTATCATCATCCATCATCTTGACTTTGAGCAAATAAAATTCCTTGATGGTAGTGGTAGGCCTTCTTTGAAAATTCCTCATGTTGAACAGTTTGCAGATATCCACCAAAGTCTACCAGGACTCTCCTTCCAGCCACTCAACTTGTTATCTTCCTCATCTGGCAGAAAAAGATACAGCGAGTGGAACTCATGCTGGCTTTGTTGAATGAGAAGTGGAGTCAACAAGAAACTCTGGTTGAAGTACAGTTGGCCCTCTGTATCCATGGATTTTTTTTTTATCAACCAATTCAAACATCCATGGCTTGAAAATATTTTTTTTAAAAATCCAAAATGCAAACATTGATTTTGCTATTTTATATAAGGGGCACCATTTTACTATGCCATTCTATTTAATGGGACTTGAGCATCCACAGCAGGTCCTGGAACCAAACTCCAGTGGCTATTGAGGGCCCACTGTACACATGTATGTGATTTAATATGCTTTTATCCTATTTTAAATTATTTTGTTGTTTTTACCTTGGATTGAATGATCAGATTGTGCAGAGGAAGAAAACCAACCCATTTGAAAGGTGGGGTTAGAGAAGGGTTCTAATGATACCATGGACTACTAAAAAGACAAATCAATGGGTCCTAGAACAAATCAAGCCTGAACTCCTCCTAGAAGTCAAGATAACTAAACTGAGACTGTTGTACTTTGGATATATCATGAGAAGACATGGCTCATTAATAAAGAAAATAATGATTAGTAAGTTACGTAGTCAATAGGAAAAGAGGAGGACTACATTACAGGTGGATTTATTAAATCAAGGAAGCCACATCTGAGTTAGCAAGACCTGAGCAGGGCAGTCAATAACCAGGTTTCTTGGAGGTCTGTCATTCATAGGGTCCCCATAAATCAAAGTTGACTTGGTGGCAGTGACCAAGGCTCCAAGAGCCCTGCATAGGTCTTGTGAACTTGTGGCTTCCTTGATTGAATCATCACCTATAATGTGGTCTTCCTCTTTATTATTGGAATGTAGTGTGATGCTGGCGGGGAACCAGAAAAGAGATGAGAAGAGAAACTTGCCAAAAGAAACTGAAGAGAAACTAGCCAAGAGCATCCTCATGAGGCTGGGATGTTAATTATTGTTATGATATGTGTAACATGCCAAGAAACTGTTGTCGCTGTTCAACCCTCTTGTTGATGGATTGGCATTTATGGATATATTCCAATTCAGCAGTTTCTCTTTCCAATCTTCCTTTATATATATATTTTTTGTTGTTCAAGGACTGCTGTTCTATGATATGAGATGGAATGCCCAGGAAGACTGAAGTTGTCTGCATCTGGGTTTTGTGCATTCCCATTCCTGATACCTGATTTATGTCCATTTATCCTCTGGCACATAGGCTGGCCTGTTTGTCCAAGGTAGAGTGCTGAAGGGACTGTTGACAGAGGGGGACATATATCACATTAGAGGATAAGCAAGTGAAATTATCTCTTATATTGTCGGTGAGGTGGTTAGGTCCTGTATAACATTTCCCAAGTAGATGAGTAGGCAGAATTGGCTTTTGGGTTTGTGGCAAGGTCTTGCACTCATCTCCCCATCTGTGTTGTGTGTCCTCCTGTAGGTAAGTAATAGTTTAAGGTTGGGAGACTGAATGTAAGCAAGTAAAGGCTTGCCACCAAGTGACCATGAGAGGGCAGCTTTATTGTCCAGAATTGGTTGTAGTTCATTGATGATACATCTCAGTGATCTCCATTAGGAGCTGCATGTGACCACTAGTAGAGTTCTGCCATTTCCTGTCTTTAATCTGTTCTATAATAGATGTTTGGGGAGTAGTGGTGTCATCCCAGCTCAGAGTGTCACCTGGCATGGTCAATAATAATAATAATAAAAATTATTTATATCCCGCCTTTAGCCAAGGCTATCAAGGCGGCTTACAATTAAAATACAATCCCATACAATTATAATAGACATATAGCCCCCCCCCCCTTAAAAATATATTAAATCATTATCAACCTTAAAAGTAAGTTAAAACAAGGCTACAAATCCATACTATTTAAATAGCCAGCACTCTAAATATATTGCGGAGTGATCTAATAATCTAATGGTCTGCACTGCCCACACGCCCATAGCAAGACACGCTAGGCCATGAGGCCTTGGGTTCCTCATGGTGAGTTAAGCATTAGTTGTGCTCCACAACTCTTGTGTTGAATGACAACATCATGGAACTGAACCCAGACATCAAAAGTGCAATTGAGCATGCACACTCATGTGCAATGCACAAGGTGCACCCATGCAAAACACCAGTGCCATAACCTTGAACTGAATCTAGGCACTCTACATAAGAGAATAATGCCCAACTGCTTCTGGAGAGGAACTTACCCACAAGTAAGACATGTAGAGAATTTTGTCCTATGTATTGTTTGCTGCACCAGAAGTAATCTTTCTCCACATCATCATTCCAAAACCCAGATGTCTGAAACAACAAAAGAAGTTCTGGGGCTTTGCTGTCGAAAAGCCAATGACCTCTGATCAAGTGCACAAATAAGATAATGGATGAAAGAAGCAGGAAATGGATGAGGTGCTGGCAGAAAACTGTGGTCAAATGTGTTTAAAACTAAGATGGACAGCATTATCAGTTCCAACAAGGACGGCTTTTCCTTTTCTCTTTTTTCTTCTTTCCTTCTCCCCCCTCCCCAAGGGAAACTTGACACTTGATGCTTATAAAACTTTATCTTCCCTTTTAAGAGAGAGTGGGTAAACAAGAGGATGGATTCTCTGACAGACTGCCAAGTGCTGCAATTGAGGTTCATCCAGGTGGCACTAATTTGAGGGGCCCATTCAGTCATTTTGTGCCACACACACAGACATACACACTTTTTCCTCTCTGTAGCTCAGATGTCTGGCAGGCTGCAGCCCATGAAGTTTTTCAACAGCTCACACTGCTGCTGATGGATGCCATTATGAGGATCACTGTGGGCTGGACTGTTGTTGTTGCTGTTGTAATACACAACATAGTTTGTTTGTTTTTTTAGATAAAACAATATCAATTTAAAAGAAGAAATAAGACACATACATATTGAAACAATCCACATTTAAAAATGCATCATTTAAAATCAACTGGATAAGCCTGCTGGAAGAGATTGGTCTTTAATGCAGTTTTAAATTCATATCCAGCTGTCAAATCTCTCCTGACAGGTCACTCCACAGTTTAAGGGCAGCTAGAGAAGAAGTCCTCTGGGTGACAGTTCCCAACCTAGTCCTGGCTGACTGGAGCAAATGTCCCCAAAAGGACCAGCGTGAACAGGGCAAATTATATGGGAGGAGGCGATCCCATTGGTAACCTAGACCCAAACCATGTAGAACTTTAAAAGTAATAACAGATTGTGCGTTTTCTTTTCTTTTTTAGTTGTAAGTGTATGTGTGGTTTAATAAAAATTAAATAAGAAAAAAAAATAAAGGTAGAAGCCAACACTTTCTACCTTGCCTGGAAACTAATTGGCAGCTAGTGGAGTGGTTTTAATATTAGGGTGAAAAGTCACACCAAAATAAGAATCACAATCGATTAGAGAAATAAATGAGTCACAAATCTTCTCCTCCTTGAGGAGAAAGGGTGACTTGACAGATCCACCCCATTGAGAAAATGGTCAGGTGCCATTAAATGTTTTTCACATTTGTCAGTTTGGGGCAAGCACACAACATTTTGCACAGAAGACATTGCCTAGAATCCTGTTGGTGTTTTGGGCATGTATAGTCTGAGATCCTACATTGAGGAAAAACAGAATAACTCTATGCTCACGGAGTTAGTGTCATTAGTGAATTGTGATACTGTGCCTCTAAATGTGCATTGTACACAGATGTGTATGCATGATGCACTTGAATATGAGTTGTGAATACCTCTGTTACACAACAATGAAGAACTCGGGCATAAGGCGATTTATGGCTATATATGTCACCAACAGGATGTCAGCTGTCTTTTCCCCTATTGAAATGATTGGACATTTTATCTGGTCCAGAACTCCTGCCTTAAGGTCAAGATTGCTATACATGTGATGCCCTTTTGCCTGAATGTGCATAGCATATTAAGTATGGATGCACATTAATGTATGGTCATGCATTCAGTTGCACCTCTGGATTCTTGGTAGTAGAATTCAAAGATATAGCCATGTTGGTTTGGATCACTATGCAAAGGGATCTTGTAGCACCTTTGAGAGAGAGAAAAGCTGGTAGCATAAGCTTTCGTAAATTCTACATCCTCAGACTTAGGTCCAAAACACAATGCAGAAATAATCCAGTCTGAGGCTGCTTTAACTGCCTTGGCTCAGTGCTAGGGAATCCTGGGAATTGTAGTTTGTGGTGGCACCAGAGCTCTCTGACCAAAAACAAAATGTCTCACAAAACTATTGGTTCTGACTTATGGAGACAATAAGACAAAACTATCACAGCTCCCAAGGTGAAATATCACAGGATTTTTTGGCAAAATTTGTCCAGAAGGTGGTTTTTCTTTGCCTCCCTCTGCTCCATAATTAAAATTTAAAGGCCTGCCTAAATAAAAATGTCTTCAGCTGCCAGTGAAAAGATAAGAGGAAAAGGTCGACCAGACCTCATGTGATTCCACAGCCTGCGACCAGCCATGGAGAAAACTCTCTTCTGAGTCCTCACCTACCATACCTGTGAAGGTGGTGAGATGAAAAGAAAGCCCTCCCACAAAGATCTTAATGCACACCCTGGCTTGTATAAGAAGATACAGTTTTTCAGATAGTCTGGACCCAAGCCATGTAAGGTTTAAAGGTCAAAACCAGCACTTTGAATTCTGCCTCAAAATGGACCAGTAGCTAATGGAACTGTTTCAACAGAGGAGACACATGATCCCTGTAACTTGCGCTAGCCAACAGCTTGACCGCAGCATTTTGGACCCACTGAAGTTTCTGAACAGTGTCCAAAGGCAGCCCTGTATAGACCGCATCTCAGTAGTCCAAACAGGATGTAATCAAGACAGGTATCACTTTAGCCAGATGTGACATTTCAAGGAACAGGAGCAGCTGGCACACTATTTTTAACACTAGTGTGCGAGCTGCACTGCTGGCCTCTGGTAAGACCTGGGCATCCAGGCTCAGATCTGACTCCAGAAGCACACTCAAGCTGCAAACCTGAGATTTCAGGGAAATATAATCCCATCCAGCACAGGCTGAATCCCTATTCCCTGATCTGCTTTCCGACTGACCAGGAACACCTCTGTCTTTTCTGGACTGAGCTCAGTTTTTTCACCCTTGTCCAGTCCATTACTGACAGCAGACATTGGTCTTGTGAAGAAACTGCTTCCTTGGAGTTGGGAAGAAGAGATAGAGTTGGGTGGCATTAATGTTCCCCAAAATTCAAGTTGACCAATCCCAGAGGTTTCATGTAAATATTAAACAGCATAGGGGCCCCGAACTGAGCCCTGAGGGACACCAGAGGATAGTAACCAGAGTGTCAAACAGGGATCCCTCCATACCACCTTCTGAGTGTGCCTCTCTAGGAAGACTGGAGCTCTGTAAAACAGTGTCCCCAAGCCGTATCTCAGAGAAGCACCCAGAAGGATCCCATGGTCAATGGTATCAAAAGCTGCTGGGAGGTCCAACAGAACCAACAGGGACACACTCCCCCTGTCCAGTTCCCTGCATAAGTCATCCCCCAATGTGACCAAAGCTGTCTCATAGCTAGGTCTGAAGCCAGATTGAAATGGGGCTAAATAATGTGTTTCATCCAGGAACTTCTGGAGTTGGGAGGCTACCACATGTCCCAATACCTTGGCCAAGAAAGTGATATTGGAGACTGGTTGATAATTCTCTAGAACAGTGGGGTCCAGCATGGGTTTTGTTTTTTCAATAATGGCCTCACCACAGCCTCTTTAAGACAAGATGGAAGCCAGGGGATGAAAAGCCCTACTCTCCTTAGCAAATCCATCAGGCTGCTTCAGGCTGCTTTCAACAACAACAACAACAACAACAACAACAATAAAATTTATTTTTATCCCGCCCCTCTGTGACGCAGTCAGGGTGGCTTACAATATTAAAACCAAGACAAAATACATACAAAACTCCCATACCCTCTCACTCCTTAAAAATATATTAAACAAAGAACAATTTAATAGCCTGGAAGGGCATGGGTCCTGGATGCACGTGGTGGTAACCTCTCCAAGGAGAGAGTCCATATCCTCAGGTTGAACAAATTGAAATGTATCCATTAACACTGGACCAGCAGGGGCTAAGGTTAGATCATCTGGGACTGTATCAGCTATTCACAGTGGCTATTCCCAACCATTGGTCCTCCAGATGTTATGGACGTCAGCTCCCATAATTCCTGACTCTTGGCCATGTTGGCTGGCTTTTCTGGAATCTGAAGTCCAAAAGAAAGGTTGGAAAGGTTGAGAACCAAAGGCTGGGAACCACTGAACTAAGGTTAGGAGCCACTGAACTATAGCATGCAAGCCAGAAAGAATCTGAGTGATTTTATCTGCCAAGTGCTATCAAAGTCTTCACAGTGGAGTGCCGAGTGGTTTATCTTGTGGGGCAGAATGTAAAAAGACCCTTGAAGACACTGTGAGGATGCAAGGGTGGCAGTGAAGAAGGATTTCTTCATTGCCACCTGTGCCATGGCATAGGCCATCCAATGAGCTCTAGCCCTTGTTCAGCCAGACTCACTCCTAGTCTTGAAATCATGGCTCTAGACTTTCTCCTGCTCATTTCATCACTACCAGCTCCCTAGGGAACCAGATATGCCTTGTGCATTGTACATGGCCAAGGTGACAGATGTCATAACTGAAAAGGATGACAAGGCACCACAAAATGTAAGGCATTCAAGAAAAATGTAGGACGTTACCAAATAAAAGCTAAAAACACTAATATAAATATAATGTCATATGGTTTATTCACAGCTATATGACATATACTGTATTTGATTATGTACTCAGCGAGGCTCCCAAGTAGACAAATTTGTCAAAGGGAAACAGCAAATATGATGTTACTGAATGGGCTTCTTAGTCATGCTCAAAATGGATGACAATTTGGAATTCCTCCTGGCCAGAAAGTTGAAATATAGGATATGTCCTGGAAAAGGAGAACATGTGGTCACCCTGTACATGACACTTGGAGATATGCATTGCAAATGGCCACCCTGGATTTCACATTTCTTTGCATGTCCTTTCGTGCAATGTTGCAATTCGCTAATACACAATTGCTCTATAACATTGAGAGTAAAATGATGCTCCATTTCCTTGGTCCCATTCACACTAGAAAAATAATCCTGATGAATCCGAGTTGAATCCTTGTTGATCACATACCTCCCGATTGCACTCGATGCACCGGGGTGTGTGTGGGAGTGTGTGTGGCAAAAACCCCACATAACCAAAGATATTCAATACTGTGTTTTTTTCCAAGTTTTCCTGAAAGATCCACATCGATCTACATTGTCAGCAGTGTGAATAAGCTTCCGAATCGATTCGGATAGCTATGTATTGTTCAAGTGAATGGAAGTGCTCCATTTTATCCTGAAATGATGGCATGTGTGACTAACACAGGGGTTACAATGACTGGAAAAGATTTGCAAGCCCAAAACAAAATGGGAACAACAAGCCTGATATGCACCAGCATGGCGATCCACATCTCCTTTGGACAAAAAAAAATGAGTGTGAATGCCCCCCTTGATGTAAGACTGCAGCTCCCATTTGTTCCCAGAGCCGCTTTCCCTTTGCATTTGAGAGTCCCCTTTTTACCCCCAAGTGAACTCAATTCCAGGGGATGAAAAGCCGATTACTGAATTAAAAGGGCCAGCAAAGTGCCTGGGTGACAATCTGTATATCTCTGGTGCAACTTTGGGTAGGGGGGTACAGGGGCTGGGTTGTTCCAAGGGACCGGGCGCACATATGGTATCATTTTCCCCTTTTATTCAGAACACGCAGCTCTAAATGAATAACAGTGCTTACAAGGCCCTCAGGGGGACCCTTGATAGAAAGAAAGCTGCTCTCTTTAGGAGAAATGATGGGGCAGGAGGGAAAGAAAAGCGGGAAGGGGGGAGAGACAGAACAAACTAGGAAAAAAGTCTCTCTGGGAGAGAGACACTTGACTTCTGACCTTTTTCTTTTTCTTTTCCTCCCCCCACCCCCTGCAAAAAAAGGCACCTGTGTGTCAGCTTTTCAACCTCACCAGCAACAATTATCCACTTCTGGAGGTGAAGTGTTTTAAACCTTGGCCCACATTAATGGAGCTTAGTGCCTATCATTGATGGTGGTGGTGGCGGCCATGTGTCATTGCAAACTTCAATGGGGGGCTGTGTGGGTGGGGTAGGGTGGTGGGAAGCAAGGTCTTTCTGACACAGTTGAAAGAGAGTTTAGGGATGGGGAAGAGGAGATGAATCGGTTTCTCCTTCCTGACAGCTTCAGACAAAAGAAACCTTCCAGCCACCTGGTCTGCATCTCCTGCACCTGCACCCAAAGAGTGGTTTTTTGTTGTTGGGGGGAGCTTAAAGGGGGGGGTTAACGCAGAGCTTTGTACTCCCTTGCCTTGATCCTTTTGTTTGCAGGTATCTGTCTACAACCATCCTGGGTCTCTTAATAGTCCTTCAGAGAAAGAGAGAGACAGAGACAAAAGCCAAGGGGATTTACAATGGCTTGTCCCCCCCTTCCCCCCCCCTTCCAGACCTGCCAGCTGGGATGAACAACACTTTCTGTTGCATTACATGGATTTATCTTATAGGGATGCAGGAGGTAAAGCACCGAGGTGGACAACAGAAGATAGAATTCAAAGATATAGCGGTGTTAGTCTGCAGAATCAGTACGTAGAGAGATCTTGTAGCACCTTTGAGACTAACTGGAAGAAAGAAATTGGCAGCAGGAGCTTTCCTAGACTTCAGTCTACTTCCTCAGATGCATTCTGAGGAAGTAGACTGAAGTCTAGGAAAGCTCCTGCTGCCAATTTCTTTTTAACAGAAGATCGATGGGAGCAAATGGGTCTGGTTTTCTTCCTTTGCCCAAGTTGAGGGCATTGTCCTGACTTTCTCCATT
Organism: Phrynosoma blainvillii; assembly: GCA_026167975.1. Taxonomy (NCBI): domain Eukaryota; kingdom Metazoa; phylum Chordata; class Lepidosauria; order Squamata; family Phrynosomatidae; genus Phrynosoma; species Phrynosoma blainvillii. The sequence continues at coordinate 452,066,616 of JANUYF010000001.1, read as the reverse complement.
GGCTGCTACAATGTTGTTATTCTAGTTAGCTGCCTTCAAGTTGACCAACCCATGGTGACCCTATGAATGAGAGACCTCCAAATCACCCTGTCCTTAGTCGTCCTGCTCAGGACCTGCAGACTCATGGCTGTATTTTCTCTGATGGAGCCGATCCATCTGGAATGTGGTCTTCCTTTTTTCCCATTGCCCTCAGCTTTGCAAAGCATTATTGTCTTTTCTAGTGAGTCCTGTTTTCTCGTGATATGGCCAGAGTATGATAGTCTCGGTTTAGTCATCTTGGCTTCTAGGAAGAATTCAGACTTTATTTGCTCTCAGATCTATTGATGTGTCTTTTTAGCAGTCAATAGTAGCCATAGACCTCTTCTCCAGCACTATGTCTCAAATGACTTGATCTTCTTCCTATCCGCTTTCTTCACTGACCAGCTTCATTACTGTACACCGAAATGGGAAATGTTTTGGCATATGCAATCTTAACTTTTGTATTCAGTGATATATTTTTACATTTCAGGATCTTATCTAGTTTCTTCATAGCTGCCCTTCCAAGTCCCTATCTTCTTCTGATTTCTTCAGTTTCTGCTCTGATTGATGACTGAGCCTAAGTATGGAAAATCGTACTTTATCAGTCTCTTCGTCGTCTCCTTTAAAATTATGTAGATCATCTGTGGTCATTATTTTTTGTTTTCTTAATGTCCAGCTGTAAACATGCCTTTGCACTTTCTGCCAAAATGGGAAGGATCCTGTTTTGCAGCTAGGATTGTCAGTTCAAGGTTGTCCCTGGCCCTGAATTTTCTGGGCCAAAGCCTGAAATCTAGGAATGGCCTCTGGGGATGTCACTGCCCATTATACATTAACTGCCAACCACAGTTGCTTGCAGTTTATCACTCAAACATGCACACGTAGAGACAAAGAGAAAGTATCCTGTTTGCAAATTAATTAAAACAAAGCAGAAATGGAGCCAGAGAATAACAGCTTTCTCTGTGCCTTACCACATGCAGTGCTTCAGTTCTCTTCTGGTGGGAGACAATTGTAAAAGCACATCTTTTTTCTAGCTGAAAAAACTGTTCAACAAAAGACATGCTTTTACATCCATCTCCCACAGGAAGAGAACTGAAGTGCTACAAGGTCATGCGATAAGGCAGGAAGAAAACCACTGCTCTCCAGCTCCATTTCTGATTTGTTTTCTCATGCAGTAACACTATCTTAGGTAAAGAGGCTGTTCCCAGAGCAAAGTGAAATGAGGGGACTATTCTTTCTCACTTAGGGAGACAGGGTTAGGAGTGTTAAATCAAGGTCCTTACTTAGGGCCTGAACAGACTGCCAGAAATAATCCAGCTTGAGACCACTTTAACTGCCCTGGCTCAGTGCTAGGGAATCATGGGAACTGTAGTTTATTGTGGCACCAGAGCTCTCTGACAGAGAAGGCTAAATGTCTCACAAAACTACCATTCCCATGATTCCTTAGCATTGGGATGTGATGGGAATTGTATTTATGTATTTCAATGTTGTAAGCCTCCCCGATTGCTCTGCAGAGGGGTGGGGTATAAATTATTATTATTATTATTATTATTATTATTATTATTATTATCATCATCATCATCATCATCTCAAGCTGGATTATTTCTGGGAGTCTATTCAGGCCCTTAGAAGGTGGAGGCAGGGCAAGGCAGAGCAGAGCAGAGCAGAGCAGAGGGAAAGCCCTGGTGCCGCGATGACTGGGAGGGAAGGGAGAAGCTAAGTAGATACATAAATAGATCCCCTGGAGAGTCTTTGCAATTTGCATCAACCAATGAATTAAACCTTGTCAATTGCAGCAAGTGGCTACTGTACCAGTTGAGCTGGAGAACTGCACGTATCACTTTTTTCTTGCCCAAAGCTGATCCCACTAAAAGTGGAGAATTTCCACTTGGAAATGACCCTGCAGATGACCCACAAAAATGGAAGATAGTGCAGGTCCTGAGATCTGGCAACCCTATTTGACACATGGCCTTCTGTGACTCTTACACTGTTCATAGAGTGTGCCAGTGCGTGATATGCCCCTCAATGCCACTACAATTGGTTCCAGCCAAAATGCTGATGTCTTGCACACAGACCCCCACATCTAGTTCAGGATATCCAACTGTCAGGATCTGAGTCCCTCAGAGTTCCTGCCATGATGGTTAGTCATTTAAGCTGTACCCGCTTTGCTTTGTATTACTGGATGATAGGATGTGCCATATTTTTGGTACTGCGGGTTGGAAGGAATATTTATCTTCATGGAGCTGGGTAATGAGCAGATGTGAAAGAGAGGTAATAGGGATTGGAAGCTGTCAAGGTCCCATGGGAATGCTTTGTACAGAGATAGAGACAATGGGGCAATCCTGGAAAAAGGGATGTTTTGGAATGGGAGTGAATGAGGTTTGAGCATGCAATTAATATACCAGAGATGGCACGCAAGTCAGAGAATCATGGAATTGGACGAGACCACAAGGCCCATTGCAGGAATATATAATCAAAATACCCCCAACAGAGTACTCCAGCCTCTGTTTGAAAACCTCCAGAGAAGACTCCAACACTCTCTGAGGTAGCAGTATCCTCCATTGATGAACAGCTCTTACCATCACCAAGTTCTTCCTAATACTGAGGAGGAATCTCTTTTCCTGTAGTTTGAATCCATTGCTCCAGATCCTTTTCTCTTGCTTGGACTTGCTTTAGTCTTAAAAACATTGCCATACTGTGAACTACCTTCATTTTCTAAGTAAAGCTTTCCATTTTCACACTGAAGCTTGGATTTCTGAACTAAAGTCTGCCAATACAGAATGGGGCCCAAATCATGGTGATGACATACAGAGACATAAGTTGGTAACATACACAGGTTTCCAGGAGAGGCAGCTCTCTGGCTGAGAATTTTAAATACTTCTTCCCTAAATCCCAAATCCCAGGATTACATGCATTACTCCAGTCCTGCAATCTTGAACTGAATCTAACCATCCTTCCTCAGACCAAAATGTCCAGCTGCTTCTGTTGAGGAACTTACAATACATACGGCACCATCAGGATTCCAACCCATTAATGGGAACAGCTCTTTCCTAGCAAATGACATGTTTAACCTCAGGGTTACCAAATATTCTATTATCAAAGCACTACAATTTGGGAAATGAAAGGTGGTAGCTGCAACATTAGTGTTTATGGAAATTGGGGCCATGGGCGCTCAGGAAATACCTAGAATCATAGAATGATACAGTTGGAAGAGACCCCAAGGGCCATCCAGTCCAACCGTTCAGGAATACACAATCAAAGCATTTCTGATTGATGGCCATCTAGGTTTAAAAACCTTCAAAGGAGACTCCACAACTCTCTGAGGCAGCAGAGTATTTAACTGTTGAACAGCTCTTACTCTCTGGAAGTTCTTCCTAATGTTGAGGTGGAATCTCTTTTCCCAAAGCTTGACTCCATTTTGCTCCTTCCTCTATATGACACCCCTGGCAATATTTAAACAGGGCTATCACATCATCTCTTAACTTTCTCTTCCCTAGGCTAATCATACCCAGCTCTCCAAGCTGCTCCTCATAGGGCTTGGTAGCTTCTAGATCCATGGTGGAGAATCTATGACACGCAAAGCCAGAGATGGCACACAAAGCCATTTTTCCTGGCACATGGAGGGTGGGGAAGAGGAGGAACAGGCACACGCTTCTTCCTCCTCTTCCCAGCCATCCCGGGCCTTCAGCTGTCTTCCAGAGGGCAGAAGTCCCACCCCAGAAGTCCCCCCCTCCGGAAGTGCCAGAAGTTGGTCTCTTCCAACTCTATGATTTATTTATTGCATTTATAACCCACTCTTTATAAATGCTCTCAGAGTGCCTAGAGCTGACAATTTTCAATATTTTTATCAGTGATTTAGCAGACTGCCAGAAATAATGCAAATTGAGTCGACTTTTAGGGTTAGGGAATCATGGGAACTGTAGTTTATTGTGGCACCAGAGCTCTCTGACAGAGAAGGCTCAATGTCCCAGAAAAAAAACCAATTCCCATGATTCCCTAGCACTAACCCTAACTCTAAAAGTCGACTCAATTTGCACTATTTCTGGCAGTCTGCAACCCCCCTTAGATGATAGGTCAAATGGGAGGAATCTTTATCATGTTTGCAGATGCTACAAAACTGGAAGGAGAAGCTAACATGTTGGAAGATAAGAACAGCATTCAAAACCAATTACCTAGAGAGATGGTGGGGTCTCCTTCTCTGGACATCTTCAAAAAGAGGCTGGACAGCTCCCGTCTGGGGGTGCTTCTGCTGGAGCTCCTGCCCTGAATGCAAGGTTGGACTCAATGGCCCATGAGGTCCCTTCCAACTCTATGATAGTATGATTCTATAATGCATCACTGATTTCTAGATTCTTTTTGATTCTTCAATAGAAATCTGAATCACTGATAGTCCAAAGCTCCAGTCTACTAGACCTATTGGATGATGAGACCAAGATAATAATTTCCTTTATTTATATCCCATGTTCTTCTCCGGAATCAGGAGTCAAGGTACCTTGACCCATCCTGATTCATGGTACTTGGGAACTGCATTTCAAAAAACAAAACAAAATCAACTTTTCCAAGCTTAGGCAACATTTCATCACATATTTTCCAAAGAAGAAGAAGAAGAAGTTGTTGTTGTTTTTTTTAAAAATCAGCACTTCTCCAAAGTGTGGTGGGCAGAGGTTTATGGACATTCTAAACTTTAAGAACTAAACAGGCTGTAATCACTTCTATTTCCAAACTTTAGCAGATAAGTACACCCAATTCCCTCCCTCCCCTGCACCATGAAGAGATCAACAACTGAGCAACTGGCCCAAGGAGATGCCTTTAGCTAACTCCGTATGGCAGAGATATTAGAAGCACAGATGACTTTCTCACTAAGGCCAGGATCAAATTGGCAAGGTTGCTGAAAGCATCGCTGAGCCATTTCAAAAGAATCTGCAACATCTTCCTTGCTTTTAGGAGACTTTTTCTTGTTCTAAAACCAACCAGCTTCCTATCAGTTGTGTGACTCCCCCACATGCTACAGGTCAAGGCTGAAGATGGTGAATGCGAGCCAAGATGCTACTTAGCTCAGTAGTTGTGCAAATCATGGCCCAGAGAGATACTGCTACAGAGTCTAAAAACACAGTGGAGCTTGGAAACATTGACCAAACCCTGTGAGTGTCTCAAACTGCTGCCACATTGCAGAAATAATGCAGTCGGATGCCTCTTTAATTGCCATGGCACCATCCTATGGAATCTTGTTGTGGCAGCAGAACTCTCTGACAGAGAAGGCTAACTCTCTCACCAAACTACAAATCCCAGAATTCCATAGCATTGAACCATGATGAGGCACTTGTCAGGAAAAATAACATGGCAACTGCAGTTCATCACCACAAACATGATTGAACAGACAGGGATTCAAACCCAGTCTTTTAAGAGCTAAGCACTAAGAGCGTGGTGGATTCTCCTTCACTGGACGTCTTTAAACAGAGGTGGAAGAGTCATCTCTTGGAAATGCTTTAGTTGTGTATTCCTCCATGGCCAGGGATTAGACTGAATGGCTCTTGCAGTCCCTTAGAATCATAGAATCATAGAGTTGGAAGAGACCACAAGGGCCACCCAGTCCAACCCCCTGCCATGCAGGAACTCCCAATCAAAGCATCCCCGACAGATGGCCATCCAGCCTCTGCTTAAAGACCTCCAAGGAAGGAGACTCCACCAAAATCTCCACTGAGGGAGTGTGTTCCACTGTTGAACTGCCCTTACTGTCAGGAAGTTCCTCCTAATGTTGAGGTGGAATCTCTTTTCCTGGAGCTTACATCCATTGTCCCGGGTCCTAGTCTCTGGAGCAGCAGAAAACAAGCTTGTTCCCTCCTCAATATGACATCCCTTCAAATATTTAAATACGGCTATCATATCACCTCTCAGCCTTCTCTTCTCCAGGCTAAACATCCCCAGCTCCCTAAGTCGTTCCTCATAGGGCTTGCTTTCCAGACCCTTCACCATATTAGTTGCCCTCCTTTGGACACGCTCCAGTTTCTCCACATCCTTTTTGAATTGTGGTGCCCAGAACTGGACACAGAATTGTTCCAGGTGAGGCCTGACCAAAGCAGAATAGAGTGGCACTATTACTTCTCTTGATCTAGACACTATACTTCTACTGATGCAGCCTAAAATTGCATTGGCCTTTTTAGCTGCTGCATCGCACTGTTGACTCATGTTCAACTTGTGGTCCACCTGGATTCCTAGATCCCTTTCACACGTAGTCTCATTCAGCCAGGTGTCCCCCATCGTATATCTGTACTTTTCGTTTTTCCGCCCTAAGTGCAGTATCTTACATTTCTCCGTGTTGAATTTCATTTTGTTAGCTTTGGCCCAGCTTTCTAGTCTGTTCAAGTCATTTTGAATTTTGATCCTGTCCTCTGGGGTATTAGCTATTCCTCCTAATTTGGTGTCATCTGCAAATTTGATAACTATGCCCCCAATACCGTCATCCAAGTCATTAATAAAGATATTGAATAGCACTGGGCCCAGGACAGAGCCCTGTGGCACCCCACTGGCCACTTCTTTCCAGGTTGAAAAGGAGCCATTGTTGAGCACCCTTTGGGTTCAGCCAGTCAACCAATTACAAATCCATGTAACAGTTACTTTGTCTAGCCCACATTTTACCAACTTGCTTGCAAGAATGTCATGGGGAACCTTGTCGAAGGCCTTGCTGAAATCAAGATATACTATATCCACAGCATTCCCTTAATCTACCAAGCTGGTAATTTTATCAAAAAAAGAGATCAGATTTGTCTGGCATGACCTGTTTCTCTGAAACCCATGTTGACTTTATGTGATTATGAAATTACCTTCCAGGTGTTCACAGACTCTCTGTTTAATAATCTGCTCCAGAATCTTTCCTGGTATTGATTCCACACCTATGTTTCTGTGATCATAACAGTTCCTATAGCAGCATCTCCAAGGAAAGCCCAGCAAATGGCTGTGTTGGTCTAAATTTTTAAAAAGCCATTTCTACTAATGTCCATCTTCTTCAGCAGCAGGTCTTTTATAAAGCCAATAGGGTTTGCCCACTCAAGACCAAAGCCTTCCAAAAATATTTTGGATGACAACTGAGATCGTTCATAACAGAACATTCCCCTGGATCCTACACCAGCATTGTATATGATTCTGTAGGTAGGCAAATTTGTCTGTTTTGCTTTTTTATATATTAAAATAAGCCCTCTTACTCTTGGAGAGTTCAAAGACATAGCCCTGTCAGTCTGGAAAATCAGTATGGAAAGGGAACATGTAGCACCTTTGAGACTAACTGAAAGAAAGGAGTTGGCAGCATGGGCACCTGAGGAAGTAGGCTCAAGTCTAGAAAAGTAGGCTCAGGTCTACCAGCTTCTTTCTTTCACCTAGACTCAAAGTAGGCTCAGGTCTATGAAAGCTCATGTTACCAGCTTCTTTCTTTCAGTTAATTAGTCTCAAAGGTGCTACAAGATCCCTTTTCATACTCTTACTTGTGTGCTTATGTAGAAATGTGCAAATTTTGTGAAAATTGCTCATTTCTTTCTTTCTGTGTTAAATAAACAAGTAAATGAAGTTCTCATCAGAGAAACAAACAGAGCAAAATTCTCAAAGGGATCTTGTAGCACCTTTGAGACTAATTGAAAGAAAGAAGCTGGTAGCATGAGCTTTTGTAGACTTGAGCGTACTTTGAGACTAGATGAAAGTAAGAAGTAGTAGACTTGAGCCTACTTTTGTAGACTTGAGCCTTCTTCTTCAGGTGCCCATGCTACCAGCTTCTTTCTTTCAGATTAGTCTCAAAGGTGCTACAAGATCCCTTTGCATCCTGATTTCACCCTGAGTATTTTCTTATGAAACCCGAGAAAAGGTGGCCAATATAAGGGGACCCCATGTGCATCTGCTTGGTATCGAATCCCATACTTCTCCATTCCTTTGAGTAGGCCAAAGGAAAGGTCCATTAACCTGTCCAGCAAGAATGACAGAAGTATTTGGGCTGGCAAAAAAAAAATATCACAAAAAACAAAGAAAAACCCACTTCTATGTATACTCTCCTTCCTGATCTATCAGGATAAAGCAGTGAAAACTGCAATGTGCTCTTCTCCCCAACAGGTGGCAGTAGATCCCACCCTCTTGTCATTCTGGCAGATCACAGAAAAAGCTGCGCCAGGAACCAACAGCTGGTGGGGGATGAGTAGAGTAGGAGCTGCTGCCACCTGCTGGGGAAAGGAGGGTATTGTAAGCAGCTTCAATTTTTATCTTGAAGGTTGGAGGGGAGAGAGCTTGAAACAGACACTATAGAATTGTGCTACTCTTTGGGTGGCCATTTGAGGAATCCTTCTTTTGCAGTCAGCCTGTTTTGCAGTAGGGTTGCTCTGAAGACAAAATGCCCCTGTTGGCTCCTCAAAGGAAATAAATTTATTGGGGATGCTTTGATTTTGAGTTCCTGCATGGCAGGGGGTTGGACTGGATGGCCCTTGTGGTTTCTTCCAACTCTATGATTCTATGTTTCTAAATCTCTCCTATTCTGCACACGTATTATTTTCTTTGTTCCTCCCACCTTCAGTTTAACTCTCCACTTTCTTGTGCAAGTGTACACCCCCCTCCCCACCCATAGAAGTAGCTGGACATTTTGGTCTGATACTGGACCTCCATGTTCATGTCAAGGTTGCAGGGGCGTAGTAGCACATGCAGTGCTGCAACACAAGCAGCAGCACACGTGCAAGAGATGCACGTTTGGTTTGGGATTGGGGTGGTGCATAGGCTTGCCATGTTCCAGTCCCTCATAGCTGGGCATCTAATTTCCATATTATGCAAATTATTATAATTATGCACATTATTCATTTGCATTCTGATTATGTGAATTCAACACATTAATTATTGCACTTTTTCTACCATTATGTTTCAGTCTCAGTTCCAGAACCAAAGTAAGAGCTCTTTTCTTTCTTTCTTTCTTTCTTTCTTTCTTTCTCTCGCCCTCAGCTGATGTGAAGAGAGAGAGGCTTCCAAGCAGCCCCAGAGATTGAAGAGATTCCTTTTACCCTCTTGAGGCCATTTGGAAGTGAAGTTCCACCATGCCTAGCCCTAGGCTCCAGCCGCCAACACAATCACCACACAACACAAGGCCATCTCTGCTCGCATCCTTTCTTTCCTGCCTGCTGGACCTGTCAGGAAAAGAGAGCAGGGAATGGAAGATTAAGGTGGCAATGCTACCCCTGTGCAGAGCAAGATGAGGCTTCCACCAGTGCCAGCTTTCTTGCATGATTTTCTGCTCCATCGCCACTGCTGCCTTTTAAACTACCCATCAGCCTACGATGAAGGAGAAATCTGGGATTTACTGCTTCAGCTGGCCCAGCCAGCCAGGACATTTTTTAGCCCCTTCAATCTGGGATTTTCCAGGTTTTCCGGGACAAATGGCAACCCCTAGCTGTGTATTCCACTGTGCAATGTTGCTATCCAAGGTTGCGTAGCAAAGATTTGTGCAACACAATCCTGATTCTATGACCTCTGACATGATCTTCCTCTTGAGCAACTAGAGTAGTTGTGGACATTCTGTGACATGTCAATGGGCCATCTAATGAGAGAAAGAGAGAGATAAAAGCCACTTCTTGCCCTCTTATAGAGAAGGTTTCGGGCACATAATACCTTCTGCTGCCAATGCTGAGTTTTCTCCCTTCCATTCAGAGACCAGCTTTTTTCTCCCCCAAGCTTGGATAATTGCATATCTACATGTGTGCATGTGCTCTTTCTTGCTCTCTCTCTCTCTCTCTCACACACACACACACACACACACACACAAGAACTTCGCACATCCCCAGATGTCTGTGGCGCATGACATCAATATTGGGTGGAGCATGCCCTGGGACAAAATCATCTCCATGCAGTGTCCAGGAAGAATCACCCATTTTTGGTGTTTGAGTAATAAAGCGCATTAATAATAGAATCCTCATGTTGAGATCACTTTCTTTTTAACTTCTCGTTGCCAAGGCAGGTTCTAAAATAAGCCCAGCTGTGACTGCAAAGTCCATTTACTCTGGGCTGGTTTACATTTCGCCAAGCCTGTCTTCCCTCTCCTCCTCCATCCGCCCCACCAGCCGTCCTCCTGCCTTGGGTTCAGCTCTTTGTTTGTCACAGTCCTTGTCACGACAGACAGTGCCAGAATCCAGCTGTTCTTCCTTTCTCCACCACCACCCCTTCTACAAAAACAACCCCCCCCCAAAAAAAAGCCTTCTGGGAGAGAGAAAAAGAGAGAGAGGGAGAGAGAGCGCGCAAAAGAGGCCTGGTTACATCTCGTTCGCATTCTCGTAAATACAAAAAAATAATAATAATCCTAGTTTGAGCAAGTCTTTGAGCCTGGGCCGTCACAGAACGCCCATGGCAAGTGTGTCATTGGAAACAGGCATTCAAGCCAGGGGTGGGAAGGGGAAGCAGAGAGACGGAGGAGCAAACAGTACTCCACATAATGGCCTTCAGGAAGGCTGCCTGCTGCGGGAGAGGAACACAACATGTGTAGCCCATCCAGAGCTGTTTCCCCATGGCTTACGTCTCAAACACATCTGCAGCTGAGCCAAGTGGAGGAAAAGCACCAAGTGAAGGAAATTACAATAACATCCAAAATCCACAAAACAGGGATACTTTTAACCGGCCAACCAAAATGCACAAAATACATAATGCAAGCTTTTGAAGCGCCACTGGTTTCTTCATCAGCCAAAGGTGTTAAGAATCATTTGTTGTTGCTGTTGTTAACCACCTTCCAGTTGATCTCGACTATGGATGAGACATCTCCAAGACTCCCTGTCCTCCACTGCTCTGCTTAGTTCCTGCAAACTCATACCTGTAATCTCCTTAATAGAGTCCATCCATCTGGCATGCAGTCTTCTTCTCTTTATACTTCCCTCCATGGGACAGCACAGGAGGAAGAGCACACATGGGGAAGGAATGGGGGAAAGATCCAACCTGTTGTCACCCCTCTTCTGGGGTGTCACCCAGGGCAAGGGACACCACTGACCCCCCCCCCTTCGTAATACCACTGGGTGAAAGCCTCCCCCATGATATTTAGCAAACAAATTAAATGTGGAGTAGACGGAAACACTGTCAGAAGGATTCATAATTTGTTGGATGACTGTGTCCAGGGAGTCATCATCAATGGCTGCACTTCAGATTGGAGGAAAGTTTCAAGTGAAATGGCAACAGGTTTTACCCTATTTACTATGTGTGAAAGGGATCTAGGAGTCCTAGTAGTCCACAAGTTGAACATGAGTCAACAGTGTGATGCAGCAGCTAAAAAGGCCAATGAGATTTTATTTTTATTTTTTTATTTTTTGGTTAACTGCCCTTGAGTCGATCTCGACCTATGGATGAGACATCGCCAAAATCCCGTGTCCTCCACTGCTCTGCTTAGTTCCTGCAAACTCATACCCGTAACCTCCTTAATAGAGTCCCTCCATCTGGCATGTGGTCTTCCTCTCTTTATACTTCCCTCCACCTTTCCTAGCATTATTGTCTTTTCCAATAAGTCATTCCTTCTCATGACATGACCAAAGTAGGACAACTTCAACTTTATCATCTTGGCTTCCAGAGAGATTTCAGGGTCGATCTGTTCCTAGGACCCATTTGTTTGTCTTTTTGGCCAACCATGGGATCCTCAGCACTCTTCAGCACTACATTCTCTCAAATGTGTTGATTTTCTTGCTATCCCCTTTCCTGACTGTCCAGCTCTCACATCCATACATGGTGATAGAGAATACTATGGCTTAAACAATTTTAACTTTCATGCTCAGTTGTATATCTTTACACTTTAGGATCTTATCTAGTTCTTTCATAGCTGCCCTCCCTATTCTTAGTCTTCTTCTGATTTCTTGATCACAATCCCTGTTCTGATCAATGTTTGATCCAAGGCTGGGGAACTCATTAGGAATTATACAGGAGGGGGGGAAATGACGATGTTAGGAGATTATCACACAGGCTTCTGCCCAGCCCCACAGCAGACTGAAGATTCAGGATTTATTATTTTTTTCAGATCAGGTGTTATCACACACTTCCATCCTCAGACTGGAGGCACTGCGACCCGATTTTAGCCAGATCCACCCCCAATCTGTCATAACCCCTTCCTTCACAAAGAACGGGAGTTACCTATCCTTTGCGGAGGATGGGATTAGGACAGATCGGGGATGGATCTGGCTAAGATTGGGTTGCAATGCCTACGGTCTGAGGACGGAGGTATGCGATAACACCCAATCTGAAAAAATTCAGATCATGCGATAATCTCCTTAGTCACCTAAGTCCAAAGCCATATCGCAACAAAGCATTCCAAAGTCCAGGAGATAAAATTTGGATGCCATTAGCAATGTAAAAAATTGTACCTCTTCTGAGATCAAATGTGAAGCCTGCCAGGTCTGCCAATGTCCTAGTCCAACCATCAAACAACTACACCACACTGGCTCTCATCTCATCTTTTGAAGTTGCTATCAACAAAAGAAGGGGGACTTTTAATGGGAAACTGAAATGCCAAGAAGATGATCCCATTTGCCCATTTGTCACCCTCCATTTTGGCTCAGTACAATGGCAGGGAGACTTTAGTGCCATTGGAACAAGCAGAAGGAACAGCACGGGCTCCTTTTTCCAGGACAACATGTTGAGAAATGAGACGTTGCTGAAATGAGAAATCCATCCTCTGGAAACACCCATTGGACTTGGCCAGTCTCAAACCAAAACAGTTCCCCTGCAAGGGAACTTTAAAACTGGCAGCATCCAGGGAGTCCACTGAAAATGATCTTGGATTAATTATTTTATTTCCTTTCTGAGGAGTCAAGCTGGCTTACAACAAGATTAAAACAAGATAAGGCTAAACCCCCCTTTTTAAAAAAAAATCAAAGCTAAAAACACAATTATTTAAACATATGGAACACCACTAATTTTAAAAAGTATAAAATCCTTGAAAAACATTAAAAGGATAAAAATACAGCAACCCCCACCCACATAAAAATAGACTCCCCACAATAAATTAACCACCAAATGCCTGTTTAATTTTTTTAATAGTTGTTGCCTGAATTTCACAATCTGGGAGCAGCCACCGAGAAGGTCCTGTCTCTTGTGTCCTCAACTGGTGGGTCTGTGATGGTGAGAGGAAAGAAAGAAAGTCATCCCCCAAGGATCTTAAGACTTTGGCAGATTCATATAGGGAGATCGCTTGAGTGGGTTAGGAATCAGAGGCACTGCATTGCAGTGGTTCCGTTCCTTCCTCTCGGGCAGATCTCAGAGGGTGCTGCTTGGGGACAGTTGCTCCAGTAAAAAGGAGCTTACCTGCGGCGTCCCTCAAGGCACCAGTCTATCCCCGATGCTGTTTAACATCTATATGAAGCCGCTGGGTGAGATCATTCGGAGTCATGGAGCTGGGTGTTATCAGTATGCTGATGACACCCAGATCTATTTCTCCATGTCTTGATTGTCGGCCTCGACTCCTGAAGGTATCTCTCCTCTCAGTGAATGTCTTAAGGCAGTAATGGGCTAGATGAGGAAAAACAGATTGAGAGTGAATCCAGACAAAATGGAGGTGCTCACAGTAGCGGCCCCGAAACCAGGAATTGGGTTGCAACCTCCAGTCCTGGACGGGGTCACACTCTCTGTAAAGGACTGTGTTCGCAGTCTGGGGGTGCTTCTTGATTCGTTGCTCCCAATGACTAAGGTCAAGAGTGCCTGTTATCAACTTTGGCTGGTATGCCAGCTGCGCCCTTTCCTGGAAGCAAGGGACTTTGAGACTGTGGTGCACGCGCTGGTAACCTCACGTCTGGATTTCTGTAATGCGCTCTACATGGGGCTACCTTCATGCTTAGTCCAGAAACTTCAGTTAGTACAAAATATGGCAGCCAGAGTGGTTTCAGGAACATCTAGGAGGGACCATATAACTCCAGTATTAAAGTCCCTCCACTGGCTGCCTATCAGTTTCTGGGCCCAGTATAAGGTGTTGGTCATTACCTTTAAAGCCCTAAATGGCTTGGGTCCCACTTATCTTCGGGACTGCCTCCTCCCGCACACTCAGGTCCTCTGGGAGGAATTTGCTACAGCCGATGAAAACTAGGCTGTCTGCAACCGCACAGAGGGCCTTCTCTGCAGCCACTCCCAGATTATAGAATGGCCTGCCGGACGAGATCCGTCATATCACCAACTTAACCAGCTTTAAAAAGGCTGTCAAGATGGATCTCTTCTGGCAGGCCTTTCCTGAATAATTATCCCAGCCTCAAGAGTTAGTCCATCTCTCCTGTGTGTTATTGTGATTTATTTTAAGTATATTTTAATAGATTGATTGTTCAATATTATTTTAAGGGGTGGGTGGGTTTATGGGTTTTATATTGTGTTTCTATTGTATTTTTAATGCTGTAAGCCTCCCTGGTTGCATCTGCAGAGGGGCAGGATAGAAATAAATAAAGGTCAGGGCAGCTGGAGGGCCGGAATACTCTGGGCTGTCCCCAGAGTAACTTGGCCAGTGCAGTCAGGACCCAGATGATCTGATAAGAATTCATTGTTGCCCCCCAGCTATGGTGAGGATGTCAGCTAAACTCAGGAGTGCCAGGGGAGCTCAAGGAGGAAGAAGCTGATGATGCTGTGATCCTACTCATCAAAAAGTCCTGGGGCTTCAACCCTGAGAGTCCTGGCTCCACTACACTGCTGCACAGGGCCAAGGCTCTTCACCATTTATATAGAAAACAGGTTTCAGAGTAGCGTAGATGAGGACAACGTTAAAAGAACAGTAGGATCTTTTAAAAAAAGAAAACATCTGGTTCATCCCTTTTGAAGCTGGCTCTCCCTGTACATTAATCATTCCTTGCTTCTCCTGTCTCCCCCTTCCCTACTTCTTCATCCCGGAGGGAAAAGAACAGAAGCTCCCCACCCCACCCCACCACCCTGCATCCTGTCACAGACCAGCAACGCCTTGCACCAAAGTGCTCTGCCTCCCACACGCTTCACCTCCTTCATCCAACGCATCCCATTTTGAGCCTGGCCAAGTTAGCCTTATCCCCTCCCGGCCCCACATAAGCACTTGTTGCTGCTATACAGCTTATCTCCCTCTCCTGATGGCTCAGTATCCAACCCCAGCAAGAAAAATGATTCACTTGCGTTCTCAATACAGGTAGTATTCCTCCTGGGGCGCCTTAATGACTTCAGCAAAAGACCTTTCCACCTACAGCCGAGTGGTCTGATGGCTTGGCCATCTGCTCCCAACACCCTGACGTTGAAATCCAGGATTATTTCTTTTAAGGAAATAACAATAAAAAATGTCCAGATTGCATCAATTGCATAACCTGTGGTTTCTAAATCAGCCCAGAGCCCAAGCCTTTTCCTCCAAGGTGAAACACAAAGCCACTAAATGGAGGGCTTGGAAGTCTTTTTCTCTAGTTCAACAAGCAATTCAGGGGCCTGTCAGCTTTTTTGGAGGGGGAACCCTGATTTTTGTCCAAATGGGTTCATTGTGGGTCAGGAAGGGGTCAGATAACTGATGTTCTTCAGCTGGTTTGGCTCTTCTCCCTTCCCAGCAGGAATGGGAAACTCAGCTCAGCAGGTGCCATTAAACACCAATTCTACCCCATCTACCCCAAATTACACAATTGCTTAAGATCTAATTGCAATAAACCCAAAAAGTCCCTTTAGACATTCCCTTCAGACAATCCCAGGAGGCCATCAAATGCTCAGAGGAGTAAGAAAGCTGATATTAGGTTTTTGTGGGTTTTTCGAGCTGTGAGGCCATGTTCTAGAAAATGTATTCCTGACATTTCTCCTGCATCTGTGGCTGGCATCTTCACAGATGCAGGCGAAACATCAGGAATACATTCTTCAAGAACACAGCCTCACAGCCTGAAAAACCCACAAAAACTATGGATGCCTGCCGTGAAAGCCTTCGACATCACAAAGCTGTAATTGTTCAGCCAGGGCTGATGTTCCTTCAAATACAGAACAATTACTTTGGATTCTAGTATGAGTGTAATTTTTAAAACAAGATCATTTCTGAATGTATGCATAGGCTGCATGTGTACTGCAGAAATAATGCAGTTTGACACTCAATATGGTGCTGAATATGATGGCCTCATGGGAAAGCTATGGGAAAAGAGGGAGAAGGGTCTCTTGGAAAGTGTGCAGACGGTGCTCCAATTCTAGGCTGCATCAATAGAAGTATAGTGTCTAGATCGAGGGAAATAATCATACCACTTTATTCTGCTTTGGTCAGGCCACATCTGGTGTCCAGTTCCGGGCTTCACAATTTAAAAAAAGATATGGAAAAGCTGGAGCATGTCCAGAGGAGGGTGATCAAAATGGTGAAAGGTCTAGAAACCATGTCCTGTGAGGAGCTGCTTAAGGAGCTGGGTATGTTCAGCCGGGAGAAGAGAAAGTGATGTGATAGTCCTGTTTAAATGTTTGAAGGGATGTCATACTAAAGATGGAGCAGGCTTGTTTTCTGGTGCTCCAGAGAACAAGACCCAGAGCAATGGATTCAAGCTGCAGGAAAAGAGATTCCACCTCAACATTGGGAAGAATATCCTAACACTAAGAGCTGTTTGACAGTGGAACACACTCCCTCGGAGTGTGGTGGAGTCTTTTTCTTTGGGTTTTTTAAAACAAATAGCCATTTCATAGAATCATAGAATCACAGAGTTGGAAGAGACCCCAAGGGCCATCCAGTCCAATCCCCTGCCATGCAGGAACTCACAATCAAAGCAACCCTGACAGATGGCCATCCTCCAGCCTCTGTTTGAGGACCTCCAAAGGAGACTCCACCATTCTCTGAGGGAGTGTGTTTCACTGTCGAACAGTTCTTACTGTCAGGAAGTGCCTCCTAATGTTGAGCTGGAATCTTGTTTCTGTTGGGAGTGCTTTGATTGAGTCTTCCTACACAGCAGGGGGTTGGACTGGATGGCCCTTGGGGTCTCTTCCAACTCTATGATTCTATGATATTGGCCCAGGTGAGTGGACAGCTTATCCTCCCTGCAGATCTGGAAGCCCTGACAGTAAGCCAGGCTTTGTCATCAGTGTGGACACAGCCCTATGGTCCTAGTCCAACATTCAAACTACTATACCACACTGGCTATAAATAATTAAATAATCTGATATAGGACAATATTGTTGACCTGATATTTGGAAGGTCAGGTGACCAAGCTGGTGGACTCTAGGGAACTCCTTATAGAGACTGACTGATTAACAAATAGCAACGAACCTACCAATCCCTCAAATAAAGAGAGGAGGGTTGATTAACCATGCTTGCTCCAGCACTCTGTGCAACTTTGGTTGCTGCTTCAAGTATCATGCTCCAGGACAAAACTTAAGTTCACACTTAATGTATGGTGCTTAATGGCATCACCAGGGGCCATTTCTAGGTCTCAAGTTGGGGCTCTGAAATCCACAACTCTTCTGATGTCTCCCTTGTAACATCACAAGGGCCTGCTTCCTGTGATATCATAGCAGTAATATATAGTTCTAATGTTCTGGCCCTAG
This sequence comes from Phrynosoma blainvillii, assembly GCA_026167975.1. Classification (NCBI taxonomy): domain Eukaryota; kingdom Metazoa; phylum Chordata; class Lepidosauria; order Squamata; family Phrynosomatidae; genus Phrynosoma; species Phrynosoma blainvillii. The sequence continues at coordinate 452,049,141 of JANUYF010000001.1, read as the reverse complement.
GGCTGGGATCTGTAGAAAGAATGCAGTTTGGTACCACTTGAATCTGTAGTTTGACAGTGTCTTTAGCCTTCTCTGCCAAAGAGTGCTGGTGCCTCACAAAACTACAAATCCCAGGATTCTGTAAGATGAAGCCACAACAGTTAATGTGGTGTCGAACTGCGTGGTTTCTACAGTGTAGATGCACCCCAGGGCAGATGAAGTTGTCAGGTGGACCTGAGTTTCAACCTAAAACCTGAAGTTGTTCTTCATTGCTGTCAAAGGGGTTGAGCTCGGTGAAGCAATTAAGCATGGGATATGAAGCATCGGCCATAGCCGCTGAGGGCAGATCACTGAAATAATAACAGCAAGTCTAACAGAAATGAGAAAATATTTTCCTGGTTGGGAATTCAGTAGTAATCCAAGGTCTGCCTCAAAACACATGTGCACACTTTCCCCATTTCTGCTTTTAACACCTTGGCAAGCTCTGTTCTTAAGGTCACATGGAAGATGTAGCCCAACCAAAGAACATTTCCCAAGCTGTGCTTTGAATTCTACAAACAATCCACAGTTCCAATGGGGGTTCATGATGCATATAATGGACTGGATCTTATTGGTCAGCTAGAGTAGATCCATTGAATTAATTGTTCAGCGGTGGTGAATCGGCACATAGATAAATTCCACTGATTGAAGTTGGGCGTTCAGACCAAAATGTGTGTGCGTTTGTGCTTCTGTTTGTATATCTTTTCTGTTTGGGGATGAAAACAATATTTGGGGGAAAAAATGATCAAAAATGTGTTTTTAAATTGTTAAGAAGAATTCTGGATGGTTGACGATCTTTGCAATTTCAGATTTATTCTGTGCAAAATTCAGACATGGTTGTTTTCTGCAGGAAACAGCGATTATCCATGCAGAAAATAATGCAGAAATATTATTTCTTGTGCAGGTGAAACTGTTTCTTGTGGAAAAATAAATAAATAAATAAATAAAATTGCCGTAGCTGGGGAATTATTCTTTGCAAAATTGGGAGATAGTTGATTTGTATTTGTTTTTGTTGTTAACTCCCTTCAAGGAGCTCTTGACTTGCGGTGACCCTGTGGATCAGACATCTCCAATACTGCCTATCATCCACTGCTATGCTTAGGTCCAGCAAACTCATGCCCATGACCTCCCTGATACTTTTCTGGCATTTGATCTTCCTCTCTTTATACTACCATCTACTTTTCCTAACATTATTATCTCTTCCAATGATTCATGCCTTCTCACTAGTGACAGACTCATTTTAGTCATCTTGCCTCCAGTGGGAGTTTAGGCTTGATCTGTTCTAGGACCCATTTGTTTGTCTTTTTGGCCTCCATGGGATCCTCAGCACTCTTCTCCAGCACCACATTCTCTCAAATGCATCGATTTTCCTTCTATCCATCTTCTTCACCGTCCAGCTCTCACATCAGTATATGGTGATGAGGAACACAATGGCTTGGACAATTCTAACTTTTGTGCTTAGTTGTATATCTTTACACTTTAGAATTCTATCCCATTCTTTTACAGCTGCCCTTCCCATTACTAGCAGTATGTGCAGATCATTTTATTTGTAGAAGATCATATTTCTGCATAGAAGTCTTATTTCTTGCACAGAAGAAGCTGTCCCCAAATGCTGCAAATGGAGACTTATTTTGTGCAAAAGGCAAACATTGTTGATTTGTGTAGAAAGTAGCATTTTCTCTGCAGGAGAAACTCTCTTCTCTCTCTCTCGCTTGCTCGCTTCATGGAATAACATTTCTGCACAGAAATATGATTTTTTTGCACAGGAAAAAACTGTTTCCTGTACAGAAAAATGCAGGACTCAATATAATTCAGCCACGTGCAAATTTTTCACAGAATAAGTTCAGAATTGCAAATATGCGTAAAAATACCTGTGGTTTTCAGAGGCCCTGTCTGCATGGGCCAAATAAAATGCCCTCTTCCATCCCCCCAGCAGGTAGACCAGATGAGACACAACCCAAACCCCAATTCTAGTGCAAACAGGTCAGATGTCCAGCCTGGACAGCATCAGAACCAGGGGAATACTCCTCTTACACCATACTAAAATACCTCCCTGTTTGCTCTGCATCTTCCTAGAAGATCCAGAGCCCTCTGTTCTCACACCAAGTAGTTGTTTAAAATGCCTTGCACCAACGTTGCTGTTGCCAGCCACTTGTGATCATCACTGGGTGACTCGCTCTGACCTCAGGGCGAAGTAACCCATGACATTGGTGGAAACACAGGGTAGCTTAGTGGGATGCATCTACAAAATCTGCCCAGAGTTGGAATGGAGGGCCTTTGTAATGAAGGAGTGTCAGATCAGGTCCGGGGCCAAGATTCCCCAGGCTTTCCCTAGAGTATCCTGGCCAGTGGAGACAGAACCAAAGATTTTCTCATAGTGGAAAGAAAATTGCTACAATTACTTGTCCCTTCCTTTAAGAAGAAACTTAATGGAGAATTGCATCCCTGCTTTTGAGACGATACTGTCAATGATCTTGCCTTAGGAATCGTCTCCCCTCCACCCCAAGGACTGGAGAAGAGGGGCCACCTCCAGAGACTGGAGAAGCCTAGGGTGCCTTGTCTAAGTGCATGCCTGTTCAACAAATAAAATGCAACCAAGGGTTTTCCTTTTTAAAATGCCAAGAGTTCTCGAGAACGCCACAGCTGGGAAGGAGGGGGAGAACAACAACCAAGAGCAACAGCTTTCACACAGGGAAACAAATCAACTTTTTTTAAAAAAAAAATATTTATATATATAATATTAGTTGCCAAACAGATGCCGTTGGGCTGGCACCAGTTCTTCCCTGGCAAGGATCAGAGGGCCCAGGGAGCTAAAAGGTTCAGAGACAGAAGAGTATCCAGAGACTGTTTGTTCATAAACACAGCTGGACGCTTTAGTGAACAACCTGTTTTCTGCCTTTTACTGGATGGATTCCTTCCACCCGGCCATCCTGGGGTGGGGAGAAGTAGGGGGAGCAGGCATGCAACACCCCATCACTGGAGCCCATGCGCCAGAGAAATAATTAAACAGTTTTTCTTAACCTTTCGACCTCCTCCATTTAAACTCCCCATCCATTATACGTCTACCTTCTCAAATAGCTGGATCCTGAAACCAAGCCATAGAGGTCAAGGGGTTTATTGTTTAATGGAGATGAAACATTTTGTAAATTGTACAAAGTCACAATGTTTAGAATAGAGGCTTCTGGAAAGCTGGATCGTTCCTTCCCTCTCTTCCTCTCCCTCCCTCCATTTCTCTCTCTCTCTCAATCTCTTTCTCATCCCCCCCTCCATTGAACAAACAGGGAGACCTAACATATGTTCTCTCTCCATCGCAGGAAATTTGGGATAAGTGTAGAACTGGCATGGACATGTTACCAAATCCTTCTTATAAACCAAATGGCATCTGCATTCAAATAAAAACATTCCTTCCCTTCTGAATACCAGGAAATGCTAAAAGTATCACGATTCTTCTAAGGTCATGCTGAAATGAAATTTTTGGCGTCCACAACACAAAGTGAGTTCAACAAAGGCCAAGAGTTTATTTTCTCTTATTTCTTTCCCCCCGCCTCCTTCTCTTTTTCTCTCTCCGCTCTCTCTTTGTACAAACTCAACACATTTGTTAAGGCAAATCTCAAGAGCCTTCCTTCTGGGTCAAATGTGTGTGTGTGTGTTGAATTTTGCAAGCATTTAATCTTCCTCATATGAATCCGTATAAATATTTGAGGAGAAGGGACTTACATTAACAAATACACCAGCCAGCTTGTGTTTTTCCTAGCGTTCTCCTTTTCCAGGGGAGGAGAAAGGGGTTGCTATAAAGCAAAGCAAATATCTTCCAAACATGCCATGCCAAAATCATCAAGGGGATAAATAGCCGGGGATTGATGGAATATGAATATTCTTTAGTAAATAAATGGAAGAAGGAACAATGGTGGGTGCGGGAGGGCCCGCTAACATGACATAGAAGCTGAAGTATAGGTGAATATAACACCTGTACTGAGAAATGCAGGCTGCTGGTGGTGTGCGCCAGAGGTTATGGCACTTGATGTTGTACTGCAGATGGCTGGATTGAACCCTTGTAAAAGTGCAGTTGTTGCTAAGGTCCAGGCCACTGACTGAGTGTAAATCTCCACCAGCAGGCCTATCTGGGTGCTGGGCGAAGGAAGTATGTGATTGCTTCTTCTTGCAATTTTAGGCTGCATCAGTAGAAGTATAGTGTCTAGATCAAGAGAAGTAATAGTGCCACTCTATTCTGCTTTGGTCCGGCCTTACCTGGAATACTGTGTCCAATTCTGGGCACCACAATTCAAAAAGGATGTGGAGAAACTGGAGCATGTCCAAAGGAGGGCAACTAAAATGGTGAAGGGTCTGGAAAGCAAGCCCTATGAGGAACGACTTAGGGAGCTGGGGATGTTTAGCCTGGAGAAGAGAAGGCTGAGAGGTGATAAGATAGCTGTGTTTAAATATTTGAAGGTATGTCATATCGAGGAGGGAACAAGCTTGTTTTCTGCTGCTCCAGACACTAGGACCGGAAACAATGGATGCAAGCTGCAAGAAAAGAGATTCCACCTCAACATTAGGAGGAACTTCCTGACAGTAAGGGCGGTTCGACAGTGGAACACACTCCCTCAGAGAGTGGTGGAGTCTCCTTCCTTGGAGGTCTTTAAGCAGAGGCTGGATGGCCATCTGTCGGGGATGCTTTGATTGGGAGTTCCTGCATGGCAGGGGGTTGGACTGGATGGCCCTTGTGGTCTCTTCCAACTCTATGATTCTATGATTCTATGTTCCCTGGATTTGGAAGGATAAGAATGCAGATGCCATTTGGTTTATAAGAAGGATTTGGTAACATGTCCATGCCAGTTCACTGTTGTGGTTTCTTCCCACCACGTCATGGACTGGCTTCAGGGGTGCATCCAGGAATGATCCAACTGTCCTTGGACACCAGCAAGAGCAAAAAGAGGCAGCTGTCACCTCCGGACATAGATGGAAGCCACTTTTTCATTTCCCAGGGTGCAAAAGGATGGCTTTCAGGATCAGCCCCATGGCCAATCAATGTCCAGGAGGAAGGAAACACACCAGGAACCTGCAGCTGCTCTTGGGCACCAAGTGGCAGGGGCATTGCACAAGGAGGCATATGATATCTCCTTCTGCAATGTCTTTGAAAGCATTTACCCTAGTGAAGGCCAACCTCCAGATGTCCTTGGGTACCGAGTGGTAGAGGCATTCCACAAGGAGGAATATGATATGTCCTTCTGCATTGCCTTTAAAAATATATTTGTTCTTCTTGTTAACAGCCTTCGAGTCAATCTCGACTCATGGCAACCCTGTGAATGAGACATCTCCAAGCCCCCCTATGCTCCACTCCTGTAAATTCATACCTTTTGTCTTTCTGATAGACTCCATCCATCTAGCATGTGGTCTTCCTCTCTTTTTACTTCCCTCTACGTTCCCTAGCATTATTGTCTTTTCCAATGATTCATGCCTTCTAATGATGTGTCCAAAGTATGACAGCCTCAGTTTTATCATCTTGGTTTACAGGGAAATTTCCAGTTTAAACTGTTCTAGGACCCATTTATTTGTCTTTTTGGCTGTCAGCAGTATCCTCAGCACTTTTCTCCAGCACCACATTCTCTCAAATGAATTGATTTTCTTCTCATCCACTTTCTCAACTGCCCAGCACTCACATCTGTACATGGTAATAGGGAATACAGTGGGCTGTATGATTCTAACTTTTTAAAACATATACACTGGCATAAAATCAGGATAAGCCACCAGTACAATTCTGATCACAATGTAACTTCATCCTCCTTTGTTGTAGCAAAAAGGAATTAATTATAAGTCATTCATTATTTGTAAGGCATTTACAAAAAAGTGAACATTGAAATAGAAATAAACGACTCACCATATTAAAACAATTCAAACCTCCGGTTAAAAGATTAAAATGCAATTTCATAGAATCATGCAGGAAGACACAATCCAAGCACTCCCAACAGATGGCCATCCAGCTTCTGTTTAAAAACTGTCAAAGAAGGAGACTCCACCAAAATCCAAGGCAGAATATTCCACTGTCAAACAACTCGTACCATCAAGATGTTCTTCCTAATGTTTAGGTGGAATCTCTTTTCCTGTAGTTTACATCCATTGCTATTCTAGTCTCTGGAGCAGCAGAAAACAAGGCTCCACCTTGTCAACATCCTTTTTGAATTGTGGTAATAATAATAATAATAATAATAATAATAATAATAATAATAATAATTTTCATGATGTGGATGGTGGAATCTGTGGATGCAGCATCTGTGGATACAGAGGGCCAACTATATAGAAAGACTTCAGAACTCCATATAGACATATAAGGGTTGAAATGAAATGACTCAATTTTTAACCTTCAGTGTCCAACCAACATCACTTGTCATGACTTTTTATTCATCCTTCCTCTGCTTTGTTCTTATTCCCAACTGCCCTCATGAATTTTTCCTCTCTGATATCATCATGCAGACAAGCCTTCCTAACTATCTGGTTTCCTGGTGTTGCATCCATTTGCACTGCATGATCCCTAACAGGGGTGTCATTCGTGGGTGAAAGGGGTGAGGACTGCACTAGGTGACACCCTAAGAGGTGTGTGACATCAGTGATCCCGAAATATCTGCCTTTTGGCAGAAATGGACTGTGGTGTTTGCCTGCATCCCATTAAAACACCGGAGCTCAGTGGAAGAGATCATGTGAGTGAGGCGAGGCTCAGTGGGAGGACAAAGGAGAGGCCCCAGTTTTTAAAAAATAAAAATAATTTAAAAAAAAATTTAAACATTTAAGATTTAACTCTTTTAAATATTTCTTTAAAACATGTCATCTTGCCAAGTTTTCACTTCAAGCACATGAAAGTATGTACATGTAGATACATCCCGGCTGTGCGTTGGATATGGCAACTTAGAGGTATCCTTTTAATTTTGGAAGTTGTTTATGTCACAACTACTGCCATTTCATTCATTAATATGGGAATTAGGATTTATGAGTAACATCAGTTGTTGTTTTTTAAACATATTACAAAGGATTCTGTATGGTGAGGTATGGGATGAGTTCAATGGGGTGATACCAATCCTAGTGATGCCACTGATCTCTGGTTGGCAGGAATCCCCCATCTATCTATTCCAAGGGAAAAAGATGCACCAATTCCATTTAAGAAGTAGGAGGTGGAGAAACAGCTTCTGCCAGCAAAAACATTGACTACTGGACAAAGTTTTTTTGTTTTGTTTTAACTTAAATTTTATTAATAAATAAAACTGGTCAAATAACATAAAAGTCATACCGATTTTGTTACATTCATAATCATATTTTCCAAATCTTATGTTTACTTCACAAAATCCTTATAACTAAATAATCTCTGATTGATTTGATTACTATTCAAAGAATATAATTTATATAAGTAATGGGTACTGTAATGCATTGTAAGCAATGATCCCTCCTGATGAACAACCGAATAGCAGCAATTGCCAACAAAATATAACTTAATTAATTATATGGTGTATGCATAATTGGTTTTTAGAATACTACTGGACATTCCCCCCCCCCCTTTAACAGCAATGGATGTCTGGCATCTTATTAGTTACGTAAGCACATGCCTAAGTCTCCCTACAAAATCAGTTGGCCATTTTTATTTGATTTGGAACAACTATATTCTATTCAGGATTATGGAAACTGAGTTGTGCATACTGGGCATTTCCCATTGATGCTCATTCTGCGTTTTGATTGAGCAAAGTTACAGTTCTTCAGTAAGGGAGCGTTGCATGTAATTTCGTGAACATAAAGGTACACTCTGTCCCATAGAATCATAGAATCATAGAATCATGTAGGTAGAATCTCAGCCAAATATTTGCACTGCCAGAGATCTAATCTGCCCTGCAGAAATAATGCAGTTTGATGCCGCTTTAACAGCCGTGGCTCAATGCTATGGAATTCTGGAATTGAAGGTTCTATGAGATATTTAGCCCTTTCTGTCAGAAATATCTAGTAGCACCACAGACTACAGATTCCAGGATTCTATAACATGGAGCCATGGGAGTTAAAGCACTGTCAAACTGCATTATTTCTGTAGGGCAGAGTTAGGAGATTATCGCAGCGCTAATTAAACCGGTTTGCCTGACTTGGCTTTAAATTTAAAACGGGTGGCATCCTGATCTTATCACAAGGATTTAGTCACCAAAATCACCGCCCGGGTCCAACCTGGGTCCATCCCTGCTCTCAGGGGCGCTCAACACACCTCTTTTCGAGGCTGGGAGTTTTCTGGCTTAAGGAAATGGCTGCCAGGGTGGCCCTGGAAGCGGCTGGGCCCCGGCGGCGATTTCGGTGGCCAAATCCTTGTGATAAGCTCAGGATGCTACCCGTTTAAAATTTTAAGCCGGCTCAGGTAAGCTGGTTTAATTAGCACTGCAATAATCTCCTTAGACCAAATTCTTCTTAGGAAGTAGTCCTACGCAAAAGAGATGATATTCAGGGATAGCCATGTTGGCCATGCATCAAAATACGAGAAAATCCCAAATCCACAAAAGAGTGATAGCATTATTGGCCAAGCAAAAGGCAGAAAATACAGCATGCAAGCTTTCAAAGCTTCATTGGCTTCTTCATCAGGCAAAGATGTTTAAAATCATACAGGAAAGGTGAAGATGCTAGTGTCACAGGCCTCCGTCTTGTTTCAGATGTTATTTCTGTTATCAGTTCAGATGGTACTGAGGGATCTCAATGCAAGAAAGGCCATTCACCTTCTTGGCCATGTGCAACAAAAAGGGCAATAAAAACAGGTACAGTGAGCCCTTGGCATCCCAGGGTACCAAAATCCATGGATGCTCAATTTCCATTAAATACAATATGCAAAGGGATTTTGCAGCACCTTTGAGACTAACTGAAAGAGAGAAGTTGGTAGCATGAGCTTTCGTCGACTTGAGCCTCCTTCCTCAGATGCATGTTGTAGGCTCAAGTCTATGAAAGCTCATGCTGCCAACTCCTCTGTTTCAGTTAGTCTCAAAGGTGCTGTAAAGTCCCTTTGCATACTGATTTTTCCAGACTAACATGGCTAGGTCTTTAAATTAAATATAGTGGCATAGTAAAATGGTTATCCCTATATAAAATGGCAAACATCAAGGTCTGGTTTTTGGAGCTTATATATTTTTAAAATATTTTCAAACCGTGGATGTTTGAATCCATGGATAACGAATCCATGGATACAGAGGGCCAACTGAAATAAAATTTCAACTCCATTAGCAACAGAAAAGTACAATTGATCCTTCATATTTGCAGCTTTGACTTTTGCAAATTTGATCATTCACGAATTTGATTATCATGTTCTCTCTAGGAATCTCTAGGAATTTCAACTCCGTTATCAACAGAAAAGTACCGTTGGCCCTCCACATTTGTGGCTTTGGCTTTTGCAGATTTGATTATGCGCAGATTTGATTATTATCTTCTCCCTATAGAGTTGTGCTAGAGGAACCTAGAAATTCCTAGAGAAAACATTTCTCTTGGCTTTTATAGGTCATCCAGCGCAATTCTATGGTCAGTGTCAACTCCATGATGACCATAGAGTTGCATTGGAGGACCCAGAGATTCGTAGAGAGATTTCTCAGATTTAAAAAGTGGGTTTTTCATTTGCGGTTTTTCCACTTTCATGGGGTTCCTGTGCCCCTAACCGCAGCGAATGTGAAAGGCCCACTATAACTTCCATTGATGGTTAAGTCCCCTCCACCACAAAAAAACTGGGAAATGGAAGAAATCGGTGTGTTTAGAAGAATAAACCATACAAAAAGCAGTCAGCACTGACTGCCCTGACTCCCCCCCCTCCCCATTAAAAACCAGCCATTATTGTTTGGATAAGCTAGGGTTAACTTTGCTTGCTTGAACAGCCCAGACTGTGTAGTTGTAGCAAGGGATAGGAATTAGCTAAGCTGTCCGTGCGGACCACCCAAGAAGGCCTAAATATGGGGTTTCTTTTAAGTGGGGTTAGGATCAAAGAATAAAAAGAGATTAGAACCAATAAGGAGCTAAAGGGGGAACATCTGGTCCTTTTCAAAAATCACCCGTGGAAAGGTGAAGCAGGCTGCTGGAAAAAGGAACTGCAATACCGATTCCCAACATATGCCAAGCAAGACAGGAGCCAGCCAGGCAAGGCCCCCGCAACCGTCACCACCGGAAGCTTCTGGGTTGCCTGGAGGAATGGGACTTAATCATTTGGAACACAAAAAGATGGAACCTCTGGCTTGGAAACCTAAGGTCATCACCGGAGGCTGTACTACGTGTCCCATGAGGTACACATGGCATGGCATTCTCAGTAGCAGCCCTCATTCCCTCTCAGACTGTGGAATTCCCTCTCGAGGTAGGTCAGGCTGACTCCATGCCTTTCTGAGGCTGCATCCGCACTGCAGAACTAATGCAGTTTTATACCGCATTAACTGCCATGGCACAATGGTACTGAATTCTGGGATATGTACTTTGGTGAGATATTTACCTTTCTCTATCAGAAAGCTCTGGTGCCACAACACTACAAATCCCACAATTCCATGGGATGATGCCATAGCAGTTAAAGCAGTGTCAAACTGCATTAATTTTGCAGTGTGGCAGAAGTCTGAGTTTTGGGGGGGCAAGGAAGACTGCTGGGAGAAAATAAATGGGCAGCATATAAATGAAATATACAACAACCAAGTACATTTTGGGCCTCCTGACCCAAATGCCACTGATGATCCAGGAGGCAGAACCAGGCAGGTTGCAATCGTTCAGTGCTGCTCCTTGACTTGAAGCCATCATCTTCCTCCAAGACCTCCAGCAGAACTATGCTGGATGCTACAATTTCCCATCACCAGCTTGCCATCATCAATTTGCCTCCGGCTGCAGAAGGGGGTACAAATGAGAAAATAAGTGACCCTGCTGACTAATGGAATCTGGGAGATTTTAATCCAAAATGAGTTTGTATTCCAGACTCCTTTGGGACTATTATAATAAAAAGTGGTATACAAATGTCAGCCATAAACAGACAAATAAAGAAAGCCATATTTCTGATTCCTGCCCTAAACAATGTCCATTCTAAATTCCCTTCTGACTATTAGCTAATAGAATAGACAACATAGTTCTTTTTGTTGTTGTCAACTGTCTTCATGAATGAGCCATCGCCAAGATCCCATGTCCTCCACTGCTTTTCTCAGGTCCTGCAGGCTCAGGCCCATGATCTCTTTGACTAACCATCTCACATGTGGTCTTCCTCTCTTTGTACTGTCCTCTACTGCCTTCTAGTGTCATTGTCTTTTCCAGTGATTCATGACTTCTCATGATGTGTCCAAAGTACGACAGCCTCAGTTTCATCATCCTGGCTTCCAGAGAAAGTTTAGGCTTGAACTGCTCTAGGACCCATTTGTTTGTCTTCTTGGCCATCAGTCTTCTTCTCTAGCACTCTCAGATGAGTTTATTTTCTGTCTAACAGCTCTTTTCACTGTCCAACTCTCACATCTGGACATGGTGATGGGGAACACAATGGCTTGGACGATTCTCACTTTGGTGCAAAAAATTATATATTTACACTTTAGGGTCTTGTCCAGTTCTTTCATAGTTGCCCTTCCCATTCCTAGTCTTCTTCTAATTTCTTGACTACACTCCCTGTTCCAATCAATATTTGATCCAAGGTATGGGAACTCTTTGAATATTTCAATTTTCTTGTCATCTAGGATGAATTTTTGTAGATCTTATGCAATCATTATTTTTGTTTTCTGGGTTGCCTGGAGGAATGGGACTTAATCATTTGGAACACAAAAAGATGGAACCTCTGGCTTGGAAACCTAAGGTCATCACCGGAGGCTGTACTACGTGTCCCATGAGGTACACATGACATGGCATTCTCAGTAGCAGCCCTCATTCCCTCCCAGACTGTGGAATTCCCTCTCAAGGTAGGTCAGGCTGACCCCATGCCTTTCTGAGGCTGCATCCGCACTGCAGAACTAATGCAGTTTTATACCGCATTAACTGCCATGGCTCAATGCTACTGAATTCTGGGATATGTACTTTGGTGAGATATTTACCTCAACATTAAGCCTACCTTGACACTTTCCTCCTTGACCTTCTTCAGTAATTGCTCCAGGTCTTCGTTGGCTTCTGCTACTCAAAGCCAAATCTCCTCCTTCCCTTGTTTTATCTTACATACTGTAAATTATCGGGGGGAGTGTTAATTCACTAGACATTGAGGTGTGAATGATGTCCCCCCTCCAAAAAAGAAAAAAAAGGCTTACAAGAGAGGGTAAGGGTAAGCGCCATGATTAATTGTCCAGTTGTATTATTTTGATTTGGGCTTGACAAGTTTTCTCCGACTGCTGAACTCTAGTATAAATACATCCTCAACCAGCTGTTCAAACAGTGTGATTAATTAAACTGGTTCCATGTGAAAAACAACACCAACTCTTGCTCTCCAATTGCAAATCATTCCCAATAAATAGGGGGAACCGGCAGCTGGGGGTTATTAATTGCTTTCAGGGTGATGAATCAATATTGCAAGCAGCAGCCCACATGTCTGGTGGGCATTCCAGAGACCTCCACATGATGATGGATTTGTTTGAGGGGGGCAGAAGTACATGAGATAACTGTGACCAGCATACATGGGAGGGGATGGGGACAAATCGTGTGCTATTTTGCACTGAGCTTTGGTTGCAAACAACAGAAAAGGGGAACAATGGGCTGCCATCCCGTGAGTGACTCATGCCAGCAAAACTACAGAAACAGACATTTTTGTTCAATACAGAAATCCTTTTTCAGCTGAAGGCTGGGGAAATGGACTTGCAGATGCACTGCCATTGTGCATGTGGTGTCATTGCGCTGTGTACAAGCAGAAGTGCATAGTGCATTGTGTATTGCACTTGAGCATTGCCTACTTGTTTGGGTAACCCCTATGAGTTACTGGTTTGGTCCAACGGATGCACAAACCCTAGGGGCTGTACTTGCTGGTTGAGTTCAGAAAGAATGGGAGAGAGCTCAAGGGTGTCACTATGGTGGTACGGGGGTGAGAGGGGTGCAGATCACAATGGGTGACATCTCAGCAGAGTGTCACCTTGTGCATTGGGGGAAGGTGCTGCCTTCTGGGTCTGGTGGCTCGGCTGGCTGGGCAGGAAAATGAGTTACCTCCATTTCCTCCTCAACCAGCAGCTTTGCTAGACTTTGAAAAAGCTGTCGAAGGGAGGAGAGGGGTATTAAAAATTATTATAGTTGTCCCCAATGAACCCAGAAAGAGGTATACCTACCCATTACATTGCACAATGCTGCAGTTCAGTCATGAGCAATCGTCATGTAACTCTGTAAATTAGTGCGAATCTGGGCCAATGTTTCTAGTCCTTGTTGCTGGAGACAGGAAATCTAAAGAGTAGCAGGGGGTAGTGGGGAGATGCATTGGCCCATAAACTGGGTTGGTTTAGTTTAGTTTTAGAGATTAAGGCTGTAGAATGGGGTAAAAAACCGGCGAGACTGAGTCAATGGCAACACTAGGGTTGGTGTCACCCCAGTGTAGTAACTCATGCTCACCTCCAGGCTCAAAGCCACAATGCCTTCCAGGGGACACAGACTGCTCAAAATGGCACACACGCATGCACACATATATTAGGGATAGAATTTTTTAAAAGAAATATTCAAATAATGGCTGGAAAATGTGTTTCTTGACTGTCAGGATAAAAAAAATCTCAAAGACAAAGACTATTCACATTTCAGGACTTAATCTGCGCAACGTTCACATTTTATTTTTTGTGCAGAAAAAAACTTTCTGTTCAGGAAGCAGCATTTTCTCTGTAGATAATAATGACCCTGAGCAAATTATTATGTGCAGAAAATACTGTGCACACACACACACACACACACACGTGAATTTTGTCCAGGCAAAGTCCTGCACAACACATTATTTTCTGCAGAGGGGGGAAAAAAGCCATGTGCAAATCTTGTGCTGTATAAACACTGAACAGCAAAGAGTTTCCAAAACAGTTTTCAAAACTGTATGGTTTTTGAAGAGTCTCATAGCAGGTAGAAAACTGCTGGAATGGCACTGTTGAAATGACTTTTTGCAAATAAAATTAGTGAGGGGTTATATCCTTAACACACACACATTTCAACTCAAAAGTGCCTGGATGTCCAGCCTGGTGTAGTGTTGCCCACATCAGCCTGGCCACCTCAGTTCTCTCTGTAACCCTGTGTATTAATGCCAGCGATCGCTTTCCGCTCTGTCAATGCTCAGCAGAAATGTTGCCACTGTTGGTAGTGCCATGCAAAGAATGGCTTGCTACGTCTCATCTAAGTCTCATCCCTGCACCTTGCCATGACCCCCAGGAGAAATGCTGTCAAATGTAGCATTTCCAAATGCCTTGCAGATGTGCCTCCAACTGTCACACAGGCCTTGGCTGACCTGTGTGCTTCAAATGAGCATTTCCTTGCTAGTGGGGGGGCTGAGACTTGTCAGATCTTGAGCTTCAAAGGCAAACCTGCACTTGGAATTTCAAAGAGGGGCAGGGAAATACAGCGAGTGGGGAAAGAACCAAACCTCGATACTCCTTGATGAAAACTGCTCCCTTCTGAAGACGTTTTTTTCTCCAAAAAAAAAGGGCCGTCAAGGTTCAGTTACTGTCATTTCATGCATTATGCCTATTGGAAAATAAAGCAGCAATGTTGTAACAATAGGCATGGGGAATAAGAAAAAGTTTTTCAGTTCAAAGAATTTTGTGGAATCATAGAATTAGAAGGGACCCCAAGGGCCATTCAGTCCAACCCTATTCTGCCATGCAGGAAATCACAATCAAAGTATCCCCGATAGATGGCCATCCAGCCTCTGTTTAAAAATTTCCAAAGAAGGGGACTCCACACACCCACTCCGAATAGCTCTTACCATCAGGATGTTCTTCCTAATGTTGAGGTGGAATCTCTTTTCCTGTAGCTTGAATCCATTGTTGCATGTCTTTGTCTCTGGAGCAGCAGAAAACAAGCTCGCGCCCTCCTCAATATGAAATCCCTTCAAATTCTTAAACAGGGCCATCATATCACCTCTTAACCTTCTCTTCTCCAGGCTAAACATTACCCAGCTTTCTAAGTTGCTCCTCATAGGGCTTGATGGTTTCCAGATCTTTCACCATTTTAGTCGCCCTCCTCTGGACATGCTCCAGCTTGTCAACATCCTTCTGGAAAGGGACACAGGATTCTAGATGAGGTCTGACCAAAGCAGAATAAAGATATACATGTAGACTGCTATCTTTAGGCTTTACATCCTCCCTTCTTTCATGGAGGCCACTTGCTGCTGTTCCTTCTCCCAGCTAGAGATAAGCAGACATGGACTTTTCCTAATGGTTGCCTGACTGGACCTGTTCTGTAGAAGTCAACATTAAGGGCTTGTGTAGCTGTCTAGATTCTGTTGTTTTCGGGTTCGATTTCCAACTTGGCCATTAAACCCAATGGGTGACCTTGCACAAGTCACACTCTCTCAGCCTCAGGGGAAGTCAATGGCAAACGTCCTCTGAATAAATCTTGCCAAGAAAACCCCAGGATAGCAGAGCAATAGCATTTACATTCCTATAATGCTTAATAGTGAATTCAGCACTCTCTAAGCAGTTTACAATCCGTAAGCCAATTGCCCCCAACAAGCTGGGTACTCTTTTTATCAACCTACGAAAGGATGGAAGGCTTTAGGTTGGGTAATGCACAACCTCCCCAAAATTTTGCATTTTGTAGAGTTTTCCATTTTATTCTAAGTCTCCCTCCTTTCCAGACAATTTTTTCCAGTTCTTTGTCCCAATCCAGAAAGGTTTTATTCTTGGTAAATTCAAAAATAAAAAGAGTAACTTAGGCAACACGTACATCTTTATGACTGCAATTCTCCCTAAGAGGGATTAAAAATATTATTTCATCATTGGAGGTCCATCTGAATATCTTTCCAAATTTGTTTATAGTTGTTATCATACAGATCCGCATTTTTGTTCCTTAGGCATATTCCAAGGTATCTTGGAATACTGGCATTTAACCACTGCTCCACCAGGTTCACTATAAGTCAGAAATGACTTGAAGGCACACAACAACAACAACAACAACAACAACAACAACAACAAATCTTTCATTTCCTTTTAAGAAATAGATCCAAGTCTTCTTTCAACCTAATTGTAATAATCTGAAGTAGTTACTCCTATATTTTTAAAAAACGTGCTACAGCAACGGCCTATTACATGAAGGAGGAATATCTACTGTGTGTCATACTCTGTTGTGGGTTCTGAGCCAATAAAGAGGTGGAGAGAAAGGAGGATGTGTTTTGTATCACAAGTCAGCTGCTTGTAATTGAAGGGTTGTTGTTGTTTTTAACCCTAACTCAAGCTGGACTATGATTCTGGAGACCAGGGTTCGATTCTCCTCTCGGCCATGAAACTCACTGGGTGACCTTGGGCAAGTCACATGCTCTCAACCTCAGGGGAAGGCAATGGCAAACCTCCTCTGAACAAACCCTGCCAAGAAAACCCTATGACAGGGTCACCTTAGAGTTGCTATAGGTCAGAAATGACTTGAAGGCATACAGCAACAACAAAACAACAACACAAAGTCCATGGCAGCAGCTGGCTTGTATGTCCATGGGTTTAGCTTGAACCTGAAAGTAGCTTTCCAAGGTGCTGAACCTATTAGAAAGGAGCAGTGTTCAGCACTTGGAACATTTTCTCTTAAAGTTTGGACTAAAACCCAGAGTGGGTTCAGCCAACCCTGGGAACTGTTTTTGTTGCTTTTGGGAAGAGGGAAAAGTAAGAGCTGCTATGTTTAAAAAAACAGTCCCTTTGGCCAGTAAGGAACCTTGGGTGGTATTGCGGTAACTAGTTCCTTTCAAAACTAATTCCTTTCCTGAGCTCTGCCCATTCAGAGGGCGGCGATCCAAGCTCCAGAAGAAACTGCAGCTGCTTCTTGCTGCTTTCAAAGCCTGTGCAACCCACCTGTGATTTATTGACCGGCATTAGACGCTTATTGTGTATGACACTTTAAATACTATTACATCGGAGTTTATACAAGAGAGCCCAAGTTTTGAAAAAGTGGAATCTTAGCAGAAAACAGCTGGACCATTTGTTTACATGATAGACGGGAAAGAATCTTGTATTTGGCTCCAGGATGTTGTACAGCGGCCCATGTGTGTGTATGAGTGTGTGTATGTGTGTGTGTGTACATGCATGTGACTCATCAAGCCAACAACCAAGGGGGAAAATACAAGAAGAGGAGCTGTTTCCCCATCCTTTGCTCTGTTTTACATTTGCCAGCTAATTTATCCCTGATGTTGAGACCTAGGCAAGCATCGACTCTGGGATTGCTCCTTCAACCATTGCACACCTGCCTTGCAGACCCCCAAAATTTCAGGTTCCTAGATATTCCTGGCTGTTGGTGGAGGAGGGAATGCCTGCCCTCCAGTTTGCTGAACTCCCCATAGACTGCGCTTGCATTCCACATTTCATTTCTAGCATGAAAGACATTGTTTGAAATCATAATAATCACCAGGCTGCAACCACGTTTGGATGCACATGAAGAACGAGAACAGAAAAGAAAGATGGATGGGCTTGGCATTGTGATTTATGGCAGTGTGTGCCAGTTATGCAGCTGTGGCCCTGTCTTCTGTCCAAAAAGCTCTGGATGGCTTCACTGCTGTTCTTCGCTTTTGTTTTAAAGAAAGCAAAACAACATCCCAGCCTAAATCCAATGCTAGATCTGGCTAGAGAAGACCTATTAAATCAGTAGAATTTACATATGCATAGACTTTCCAGTTTTCCATTGATTAGTGAACATAGCTGGGGCTCCTTCTTCTTGTTGTTGTTGTATGCCTTCAAGTTGACTCTGACTTATGGTGTCCAAGGATTTTCTTGACTAGATTTGTTCAGAGGAGCTTTACCATGGCTTCCTCTGAGGCTGAGAGAGTGTGACTTGCCTAGGGTCACCCAGAGGGTTTCCATGGTTGAGCAGAGATTCAAAGCCTGGTCTCTCAGAGTCCTAGTCCAATGCTCAAATAACTGCACCACTATGGCTCTTAAAAACTATCAAGCCACCTTGTTACCTTGTTGTGAGACAATTATGAGCCAGAAATGGTGGTAGAGCTCTCACAGAGATCTACCTAGAGATCTACCTGTAGAATCAACTTCTGGGATACCCCTCTTTTCCTGCAATTACTCTTGTTATGTGCCTTCAAACTGACTCTGATTTATGTTGACCCTATACTAGGGTTTTCTCGGCAAGATTTGTTCAAAGGGGCTCTGCCATTGCCTTCCTCTGAGACTGAGAGAGTGCCCAAGGTCACCCAGTAGGTTCCCATGGCTGAGGAGAGAGTTAAACCTTGGTTTCCAGGTCCTGGTCCAACACCCAAACCACTGCACCATGCTGGCTCCCAAACATTTCCTTCACTTGATGCCTTTTCCCTGCTTGGCTCAAATGCAGATGTAAGCAATGGGGGAAACAGCTCTGAATGGGCTACACATGTTGTATTCCTCTCCTGCAGTAGGCAGCCTTCCCAAAGACCATTATGAGAAGTACTGTGTGCTCCTCTGTCTCTCCACCTCCCACACCAGCACCTCCGCCTTGAACACCTATTTCCAAAAACACACATCCCATGAGCCTTCTTCTTCTTGTTGTTGTGTGCCTTCAATAACAACTTCTTGTAATAATAATAATAATAATAATTTATATCCCACCTCTCTGTAAAATACAACCAAGGTGGCTTACATGATAAAACAAACAATCCTGTCCCCCAATAACCCACCCCAAAATACAATTAAAGAATCAAAAATTAAAAACAAACTTAAAAATAACAAAGTGCAAAAACGTTCTGAGAAATGACAAATAATTTAAAATAGCTATAGAGAGAGGTCTGCAGCCTACCAGAAGACAGTCTAGCCAACAGATTTCCAAACTCGGTTCCTTCAGTTGTGGCTCTTGCGACTGCTGCTGTTTTTACTTCCGCTCCCAGAAGCCTCAGCCATAAGGGCCAATGGTCTGGGGTTCTGGGAGCTGAAGTCCATTTCTGGGCACCACAGTTCAAAAAGGATGTTGAGAAGCTGGAGTGTGTCCAGAGGAGGGTGACTAAAATGGTGAAGGGTCTTGAAACCATGCCTTTTGAGGAGAGACTTAGGGAGCTGGGTATGTTTAGCCTGGAGAAGAGACAGTTAAAAGGTGAAATAATAGCCCTGTTTAAGTATTTGAAGGGATGTCATATTGAAGTTGGAGCAACTGAGGCACCACAATTCAAAATGAAAGTTGAGAAGCTGGAGCGTGTCCAGAGGAGGGTGACCAAAATGGTGAAGGGTCTAGAAACCATGCCTTATGAGGAGAGACTTAGGGAACTGAGCATGTTTAGCCTGGAGAAGAGTAGGTAGGAAGTGGGCAGGACGAAAAAACTCATTGGAGAAGTGGTGATGGAGAAGGGTTTTGCTTAGGTCAGGCCTCACCTGTTCTGGGCACCATAGTTCAAAAAGGATATTGAGAAGCTGGAGTGTGTCCAGAGGAGAGTGACTAAAATAGTGAAGGGGCTGAAAATCAGGGACAGGCATAACTATTTTCGGTGGCTGGTTACCTACTCAGGAAAGGCCTTCTGGAAGAGGTCTGTCTTAACAGCTTTTTAAAAGCTGTTTAAGGTGGTCACGTGATGGATCTCATCCGACAGGCCGTTCCAAAGTCTGGGAGCGATAGCTGAAAAGGTCCTCTGGGCAGTTGCAGATAACCTAGTTTTTATAGGTTGCAATAAATTCTTCCCAGAGGACCTTAGTGTGTGAGGTGGATTGTACGGAAGAAGGTGGCCCTGAAGATAGATTGGACCCATGCCATTTAGGGCTTTAAAGGTAACAACCAACAACTTGTACTGCGCCCGGAAACTGATAGTCAGCCAGTGAAGCAATCTTAGAATAGGTGTTATGTGGTCTCTTCTGGTTTTACCTGAGACCAGCCTGGCTGCCATATTCTGTACCAACTGAGGTTTCCGAATGAGGAGCAAGGGTAGCCCCATGTAGTTATGCCTTCAAGTTGGCTCTGACTCATGGTGTCCCTGTACAAGGTTTTTCTTGGCAACATATCTTCAGAGGAGGTTTGCCATGGCCTTCCTCTGAAGATGAGAGTATAACTTGCCATGGTCACCCAGTGGGTTTTCATGGTTAAGCAAGGACTCAAAGCCTGGCCTCCCAGAGTCCGAATCCAGCACTCAAAGAATTACACCACATTAGTTCACTGGGTTTGGGTAACCTTGGCCAAGTCTAAGTGGAACACAATCGGAAACTTCTTCTGAAGAAACCTTGCCAAGAAAACCTCTTTATAACCTTAGGGTCTCAATAAGTTAGAAGTGACTTGAAAGCACACAACAACAACAGCAACAACATTAATAGAATGGTAAGATGGGCAATTGGGTTTTAATTCGTTTAGTTTAAGAATTATCATTAATTGAATGTTTCGACAAACCCAACCACACAATGATTTGTACTGAACACGGCTTATTGCTAAAATGTCACCATTATGAAATCAAATTCTATTTAAATTTTATCACCAGCAATGGAAGGGACATCTCCATCTGAGAACAATCTTTGAAAAATCTTTCAGAAGACTCTCAGAATCACAAAGTCAGCATGGCTAACATACTAGTTGGGGTATTCTAGGAACTGTAGTATAAAAAGTAACTTTTCCTAGCAGTGGAGGGGCAGAAATACACATTTCATGTTGTTGTGGTTTCTCTTCCTAACAGGGATGCCAACCTTGATTTAGAAGACTCAGGGGATGGTCAGTAGAAGATGCTGGCTCTGATCTCAGTGGGGTAGGGAATCTGCTCTGGGTTTTATCCTGATCTTTATGAACAATGGAGGCTGCTGGCTCTGATGTCAGAAAGATAGGGAATCCACTCTGGGGTTTAGTTTGACCCAGCTAAGGGATAAATTATCTGCTTCTCTTCTCCAAGCTTCTCTTCTCCCTAAGCTGTTCCTCACAGGTCTTGATTTCCAGACCTTTTGCACCTTGGTTTCAACACCTTAACAAGAAGAAATGTATTGGGAAAGCTGTATCACCCCATGCCTAGCTGACTGAATACCTGCAGTACCATCCTTTGGCCATCTGCAATGGTGGAGCTGCAGTATAGCAGAAGGCAGGCTATTCCCTTCCTCTCACTAGAAGAGATGGCGAGGTGGTTTGGACAGCTTTTGAAGTTCATGACTCCAGTGATAAGCTGCTGGCCTCCACAGATTGCTGTCTGCACTAACCTTCCATAAGGGAATGAGCACAGTCAAAAAGTGAATTTTGAATTTTGTATTTGCTAACTTTTCATAAGAATAGAAGCACAATCAAAAACTAGACCCACTTCCCTCACCTCCTGACCTGTTTAAAGCCAGCAAATGCCCAGGTGAGCACATGTATAGTTCCAAGGCTTACATAGGTTTACAAAAGGAAAAGTGATCCAAGCAGTTCAAGGTCCAAAGGCAGAAAGCAGTCTGAGCAGAATCTAAAACTGAGAGGGGAATTGCCGGAAAGATTAGTCAGTAAGTTTGTATCAAATGTAAGAGAGCCAGGAAGCCAGAGATGTCACACAAGGTTGCA
Source organism: Phrynosoma blainvillii (assembly GCA_026167975.1). NCBI lineage: Eukaryota > Metazoa > Chordata > Lepidosauria > Squamata > Phrynosomatidae > Phrynosoma > Phrynosoma blainvillii. Next base: position 452,027,586 of record JANUYF010000001.1, on the reverse strand, counting down.
CAAAGTCTTGGAAGCTATTGTTCTGAAGCAACAGAATGGCTTAAGTTGAGCTAATTGATAGCCAGCAGTTAATCAGCTCAATTGATTAGCTCAGTGACTTCAATTTAAAATGGAGCATGGTATTGCCTGACCTTTTGCTCCTGGTGCTTTAATTTGCATTGCTCAAGAGATGGTTTGGGCTCTGCCTCTGCAGTACTATGGCAGGACTACCAGCCTCCTCCATCTTCAACTGGAACCCATTGTTCTGACTCTCTTCTTCCCCTTCTTTGTCCAAGGAGGCCTCCTCCAGGTAGGGTATGACCTCTCCTCAAAAAGGTACAGAGTTCACACAGCAATGGGTAGAAAATAGAGTCCTCCCTCTCTCCAGTGACTGTCAAGTGTTGCAGAGGAAACTAGAGGAAGGGAAAACAATAGTCAGGCATACCACCAACATACCTGTATCCTCCCCCCCCCCTTCAATTACCAGCTGCCATAGTTGAGGCTATTGGTGGTCAATGAAGCAGCAGCATCCATTGCTTGCAAAGTGCTTAGATTCAGCCCTGGGAAAGGTGATCATGCTTGGCAGAAGGATTCTCGGAGTTTATGAAATATAACATCCTAGAACCATAGAGTAGTAAGCGACCACAACACTACACTCATCTAGTCATAATGAGGATGAGGCAAGCTTGTTTTCTGCTACTCCAGAGACTAGGATCCAGAGCAATGGTGGATGCAAACTACAGGAAAAGAGATTCCACTTAAACAATAAGAAGAACTTCTTGATAGTAAGAGTTGTTCAACAGTGGAACACACTTCCTTGGAGAGTGGTGGAGTCTCGTTCTTTGGAGGTTTTTAAACAGAGGCTGGATGGCCATTTGTCAGGAGTGCTTGGATTGTATCTTCCTCAAAGGCAGAATGAGGTTGGACTGGGAGGCCCTTGAGGTCTCTTCCAACTCTGTGATTCTAGGATTCTATGATACACACACACCAATGAGGTTCCACCTGCTACATTGGTTTCCTGTAAAGCTTTTGGACCTTCTGGAAGCTTCTAACTGGTCTAGTGCAGGAAACAGAACATTAATGCTGGTGTGATCTGATCCAGCCACAGGGCTCTTCTTTTGTTCTTCTGAAGTACCTCCCCAGTTGGTCACTGCTCCCTCCATGTCCTTTTTGATTGTGGAAATGTGGACTTGGCGCATATTACCTGCCTTTCAACACTTGCTTTGCAAACTAAGGGGAAACCCCCCTTTGCTTTTTGCTATATTTGGCAACATCAGTATGCACACCACGGAGTTCCCCACTGGGTAAGCACATACTTCAGAAGGAAAACTTTGGCAGGGCATGCCTGCAAGATTGTTTCCTTTCTGGTTTTGAACTCCCGCCACTGGTCGGTGACTCAACAACTCATTAAAAGCATGAACAATAAGCATGTTTTCCCACCCGGAACCTCAGTGGCCACCTGTTGAACTCAAAGCCAAACTGGGTTAATCCACACATTTCTGCTAACATCAGCCAAGCAACCTTGCACAAAGCAGCCTGCCTCACAATAGGAGGTTGCAGGGGGCCTTCGTCTTGAGTCAAGTAGGGTCACTGCCTGTTCATAATGGCAGAGATGTTCTTATGGAGACACTTTGCCTTCAATAAAAGGGAAATTATGGTCAATGATGCCCTTCCTGTCTCAAGGACTTAGAATTGCATTCTGAGTTCAAGACAGGAAAGGGCTTTGGGACCCAGAGCATTGCCCTACCTCTGCTCAGCTGTAGATGGCTTCAGCATGTCTTTGGCTGGCATTCTCTGAACAAGATATGCAGGTTGGAATTGTCTTATGCCTGCAAACCAAGCATTTGCACTGTTGTGCCACAGAGGTATTCATATTCCAGGGTTCTGCTGCAGCTCCATTGGTGCATGGATGAGTATTGCAGACTGATGTGCACTGGGCATGGTTATGCATGGTGTGCATTGTGCATTTATCCACAATGCTCTTTGAGTTGTGGTTCATTTTCAGGCATAATTCAAAGCTGGCCCTATACAGCTTGGATCCAGACTGAAAGACCGTATCTCCCTATATGAACCTGCCAGGACTGTAAGATCATCAGGGGAAGGCTTTCTCTCGGCACTACCACCAGTGGATGCTCCCAACCTCTCGAACTCCCTTCCATAGGAAACTAGGCTGGCCCCCTCCCTAATTTCCTTTCACAAGCAGGCAATTAACTTTTTGTTCAAGCAGGCTTGTAATATGTTATTAATGCTCAGGGAGGTTTCTTCTTAGGTGCGTGCTGCGTTTATGTTTTAAACTTTTGTATTTTTAACAAAATTTTATACTGCTTAAATGAAATTATTTTAATTGTTTCTGAAATTGTATTGGTCAGTTTTTAAGTCATTTTATCTGTCAGCCTCCTTGCATCCCGCTCTGGGAGAAAGGTGGCCTATAAATAAAATATAAATAATAAATAATAAATTGTGTAACCTTGCAATTCACTAATGAGGCAGTGTTGCACAAATGTCATGTCACTAAGCATGCATAATGCTATAGCCCAGGGGTAGGCAACCTTTCCCCTTTAAGGGCTGAGGGACTTCAGCTCCCAGAATCCCAGGAGCTATTGGCCAACATGGGACTATTGGCCAACATGGCTGAGGCTTCTGGGAGTTGAAGTCCTTCGGCCCTTAAAGGGGAAAGGTTGCCTACCCCTGCTATAGCCTGTCCAGTCAATATTATCTTTGAACTGACCAAGCTATGGGAGAGTCTGCCATTTTCCACTGTTCAGCATTCTTCCTCTTGGGAATTTCTTCCTAGCATTCAGTCAAAATCTTCTTTCTTAAAATCTGAATCCATTGGTTTAAGTCAAACCCACTGGAGCAGCTTGTTCTCTCTTGTACATCTTCTCTTACATTGTACTTGAGAGTCCTCCAGATATTTGAAGACAACTGTCTGATTACGTCTTCTCCAACCTAAACACAAACAAGTGAACATTTAATTCCATAGATTCCCCCCCCCCCCTTTCATGACTTAGTTTGTATATGGTAGGGAACCAGTATCACAGCCTTTCTTCTCTTCCAATGACAATAAGTTTCAGAATACAAACTAGCAAGTAGGATTTCTTCCAACAAGATACAACTTATTTCTGAAATTCACAACCACAAAAATGTGGCCATGGCTGTTTGATTGGAGGGCATTTGGATATGTACAGGTTGGGTCTCCCTTGTCCAAAATGCTTGGGACATGAAGTGTTTTTGATTTCAGAGTGTTTTGTTTTCTTGGAATATTTGCATACACTTATTAATGAGAAATTGTGGAGATGAGACCCATGTCTAAACATGAAATTTATTTATATTTTATATACACTTTATGGTAGGGATGCAGTGGCTCAAGTTGTTAAGATGCCAATTCTGACAATCGGAAGATCGGCAAGGTGGCAGTTCAAGGCTCGGGTGCTGCATGATGGGGTGAGCTCCTGTCACTAGTCCCAGCTTCTGCCAACCTAGCAGTTCTAAAGCATGCAAACATATGGAGATAAATAGGTACAATTTTGGTGGGAAGGCAAACAGGGTTCTGTACAGTCATGCTGGGCACAGGATCACAGAATAGTCTCTGACAATACTGACTCTTAGGAACGGAGAGGAGCACTGCCCACTATGGCCCGACACGACTTGGCAATCTTGTCAATGGGGAATACCTTTACCTTTATCTTTATACACTTTATATACATAGCCTGAAGGTAATTTTTATACAACATTTTAATAATTTGTGCATGAAACAACAATTGTGTACATTGAATTATCAGAAAGCAAAGGTCTAACTATCTCAGCCGCCCATATGTTTTGGAGTTTGGAGGATTTTGGATTTCCAGATAAGCAAGACTCAACAAGTGTGTGCATGTGCGTGTGTGTGCACGCATGTATGTGTATCTTTTGTCACCACCTGCCAGTCACAACTGCTAAATAAAGTCTCCATTTTCCAAGGCAGTCTACCTCTGATCACCAAATACTATAAGGCCTTCTTGCCATGCTCATAGCTTCCTGGAATCATTTCCCAGTGTGCAAAACTTGAGCAAGTCCCCCCCTTTCCCCGAACTATAACTTCCACAATGAACCAGCCAGGGGCTTCTGGTACTGGGCATCCCAAAATGAGGGAGGAAAGGAAACCCCAGGCTTTGCCAGATGGTGGCTGGAAACCAAACCGCAGCTTGGAATGGAATGGCAGAGAAGATGAAAATTTGATTCAGCCTGGGAAGGTGATTCTTCACTTTTATATCCCCCTGATTCCTGAAGGATCTGTAATGGTATGATGAAAGGGAATTTCTGTCTGTCTGCCTGCCTGCTACCTCTCTCTCAGTGCTGCATACCAATCCAGTTACAAACCAGCTGGTATGGGAGCCAAACATGACAGCTCTTCAGCTTCCCTTCTGCTCCTCCTCTTTCTCCTCTTCTTTTCCTCCTCCTCTTCTTCCTGCTCATTCTCTTCTTCTTCTTCTTCTTCTTCTTCTTCTTCTTCTTCTTCTTCTTCTTCTTCTTCTTCTTCTTCTTCTTCTTCTTCCTCCTCTCCCTCCTCCTCCTCTTCCTGTTAACATCTTCCAAGCTGCTTGCTTTATAGGATGCAACTCTGTAGAAATACTGTAGTTTGACACAACTTTAACTGCCCTGGCTCCATCCTACAGAATCCTGTGATTTGTAGTTTTGTGAGGCACCAGCATTCTTTGGCAGAGAAGGCTAAAGCGAAGCAGCTTCATTTATATACCACTTCATATCGCGCTATGGGGTGTCTAAGCGGTTTACAACTGTAAGCTCATTGTCCCCCAACAGTTGGGTATTCATTTTAGCGACCTCGGAAGGATGCAGGCCTGAGTCAAGCTTGAGCCCTGGCTAGTATTGAACTCACAACCTTGTGGTCTATGAGTGAGTGGCTGCAGTACTGGCATTGAACCACTGCGCCACCAGGGCTCCTGGTGTCAAACTACAGATTGACGCTGTCAAACTACAGATCCCAGATTCAAGTGGTACCAAACTGCATTCTTTCTACAATATAGATGCACCCTTAGCGATTAGCCACCTCCGGTAGGTGGCTCAGCAGCTGTGCTCAGCATATCTGGCATGCCTTCAAGTCATTTCTGACTTATGACGACTCTAACGCACAAAGGTTTTCTTATCAAGATTTGTCCAGGGGGGAGGGGGTGTTGCCTATGGCTTTTGTCTGAGGCTGAGAGAGTGTGACTTGTCCCAGGTCACCCAGTGGCTTTCCATGGCTGACCGAGGGTTCACTATACTGGCTCTTATACATCTGTAAGTTCCCCTGTGGAAACGTTTGGACATTTTTGTCTGAACTGAACATGGCTGAGAAGATGCTAAACCATATCTGGCACTGGGGCAAAGCCAGGAGGCATTCCATTTTGTGGCTTCAGCTTCCAGAGTCACCCCCGCCCCCAGCCAACAAAGGATCTCAAAGAGGCGGGATATAAATAAATTTTATTATTATTTTATTATTATTATAACATAGTTGGTGGTCATGCTGGCTGAGGATATTTTGGACGTTGCAGTCCAGAAGTGTAACTTTTCCAGGTTCTGGATCCCAGCAAGGGTGGTAGAGGATAGATCATGGGATTGCTTCCCTCTCTGTTCCAAGCAGGTGGAAGGAATGATTTCATAGGTCTAGCGCTTCTTCCTGAAAGCTGCCACCAACACATGAAAAATGCATTTGGATGCTCACTTGAGATTCCGGAAGGAGGAGTTTTCGGGGCTGGCAGCAGCTTCTTACCAGAAACAACCTCCTGGATTCTCCTCTTTGCTCTTTGCATCAGTGGTGCACCTTGCTTCTACAAAGGGTCTCTTCCTAAAGATTTAGGAGTCTTTGTGGGATTTTGCGGAGAAGCTGGTAGCTGTCCAGCAACCAACACTGCTCTGCCATTTGTGTACTACAGAGTTGTTCAGCAGACTCCTGCTGACTTGGCTAAGGCTGAAGTGATGTGTCAGTGTTGGAGGATGCTCGCTTGCCAAATGAACTGGCCTGAGAACAGATTCCTGCATGAGATCTGCATTCCTCCACTCCCATCCTCGTTCAGTATCCTAAAGCACAGCAACTGCATTGTAAAATAATAATAATAATAATAATAATAATAATAATAATAATAAATCAAAGATAATATTTCTAAGACTCCAATACATTATATATATGTGAATATACAGGCCCAAATAAGTCAGCATGTCATAGTTGTTTGAGTGTTGGATTACTACTCTGGAGACCAAGGTTCGATTTCCTGCTTGATCATGAAACCCATTGGGCAAGTCACATGCTCTCAGCCTCAGGGGAAGACAATGGCAATCCTCCTCCAAACAAATCTTGCCAAGAAAACCCCATGATAGGGTCGCCTCAGGGTTGCCGTAAGTCAGAAATGATTTAAAGGCATATAACAATAAAGAAACCCAAGTTACGATTCTCAGTTTGCTATAGCTAAGCCTTATGGTTGCTATAAGTCAGAAATGACTTGAAGGCTACACAGAAACAACACATAGACTAGAGGCTCAGTTGGTGTGATTGTTTGTGTATGAGACCAGGACATGTGATACCAGAGTTCAAATCCCTGCTTGCCATGGAAACCCACTGGGTGGGCAAGTCACAGTCTCTCAGACTCAGAGGAAGGCAAGGGCAAGCCCTCTCTGAACAAATCTCGCCAAGGCTTGAAAAGTGGAATTAGAGTGGGATAGTAGCATCTGTAGGCATACCTTATGATGCGGGGCCTCGTCCAGGAGCTGGTCTATAGTTCATCTATTTCTGGAGTGCTCCTTCTATCAGTAGCATCACTGGGGGTGGGGGGGTGCAGGGGATGCGGACCGCATGACACCCAGCCGGTTCCCCACCCCCCGCGGTGCCTCCCCACAGCCATAGCCCTGGTTTATGGGGCTTCTCCAGCCCTCCCTGGCTTTTCCCCAGGGCACGTGGGGCTTCTCATGCCCTTCCTGGCCTTTCCCTGGGACATGCGGGGCTTTTCTGGCCCTCCCCGGCCTTTCCCGAGGGTGTGAGTGGCCTCTCCAGCCACATGCTCACACTCACGCACATGCCGGAAGTTGTGCACTGGAAGTCCTGCCCTCATAAGTCCCACCACCCCCACCACCCCACAGTCAGTGATCGCATCGGGTGACACCAACCCTAAGGATGCCACTGCCTTCTATTGATAGGCAAAACCCATCAATGCCTCCCAATCAGGCTTCTTTTGCACTGTTGATTCAAGTGCAATAAGTTCCAAATGAGTTTTGATATGTGGGCAGTTAGATGACAATTGTGCATTAATGAATTGCAGCTGTACCAGGGAATGTGCAGGTAAAGGCAAAGTGCACAGTTGGAATACATAATGCATAATGCACATCTGCATGAGTAATGTCCAATGGCATCACATATGTAAATGGCACTATTTGCGCAGCTTTCAACTGAACATGGACCTTTAGGTCATGCTAAAAAAGTACAGCCAGGAGCACAAGGAACTCAAAAGTGTGTAACTCACTAACAGGACCCCAGCTATTTTTGTCCAATGCACAATGGCCACATTCAGTTCAAAATCACAGAAGTGGAATTCTGCATGTGGTGCTTTCAGCTACTCATGTTGGGATGATGGGAATTATAGTCTGGAGGATGCCAGTCTGTGGATGGGTACTTCAGGCAGTATTGCTGGAAAATTTCAGCATTCTCTCTTCCCTGCCTCTCTATGCTATTTAGAGCAAGTGGGATTTTAGATAGCATAGCATTTCCTGCATACCTAACTCTGCTGTCTTTCCTCAGTTAAACCCCCCGTTTGCTTTCTACTATCTTTGAACTGCATGGTCATAAATAACCAAGTAAACAAACCACGTGATCCAGGTCACTTCCTTTTGGAAGTTAGTCACACAGAAAGAGAATCTTCTCTCCCTGTCGGTTACCATCTCCTACTCCTACACTTCTTCTTCAGAAGGATCGTGAGACAGAAGAGATTATCACAAGCCTTAAATATTACTCCTTACCTCTCCTGAATTTAAATCTAATTCGTGCTGCAGCCGTGTTTTATCGCATGGCTTTTGCAGCAGAATCCAACTTCAGAGTAGGTCCTTGCTCCAAAGCAAATTGGGAAACGTGCTCCAGCAGCCATTTTTCCAAGTTGGAACCTTCCAACTTGGAAAAATGTCCACCAGAGCATGTTTTCAAATGCGCATTGGATCAAGGATCTACTCTGAAGTTGGATTCTGCTGCAAAAGCCATGCGACAAAACATGGCTGCAGTGCGAATTAGAGTTAAATTCAGGAAAGGTAAGGAGTATTATCTAAGGCATGCAATAATCTCTGGAAGCTTTCTTCTTTTACCTGATCTATTCATTAGCTAGGCTTCCCATGCATATGTAAATTCAAGCCACTGGTAAACTTTTCATTAATCGCAAGCTACTTGTTTGTTTTTCAGGCAGCTTCAGTTCTCAAGAAAACAGTATCAGACTGGGGCAGTTTTTTCCCCTCTGTTCTGCAAATGAAAGTTAATCTCTACCAAGTTTATCTTTGATATTTTTGATATTTAAATGCCTAGCTTCCTAAACAAAGACTGAAGACTTAGGAAGCTTGAATTGCCCAACAAGTATCACAACTGTAGCATTGTCTCTAAAGTGGCCCTGCTCCAAAAGAGCAAGAATTGAATCTCTATCTCTCATCAAAGGAAGAGAATGATATGGAAGAAGATGTTCTCCAAAATAGAAACTCCACCCAAGCTATTTCAGGCTTTTAAAAATCCCAAAGCCCCAAATGATATTAAACCCTTCCCAAGACCACCACTCGTGGTGGTGAAGCTGGGTTCTTGCAGATGGCAAAAATTTCAGAGATGGGTAGAGAGCTTAGGGTGGGTTTGCCACATCCAAAAAACCAAATGTGATCCATCACACCACGCTGGCTCTGTGTTGCTTTAACACAATCAAGCATAATTATTTACATCAGTAGAAGCCTAAAATAACTGTGACATGGGTGTGGATGGGATGAGAGTAAAACAGAACACCCTCACTGTTGGTGAAACTAAATACTACTACATGGTTGTCTATGTGGGGATGATTTTTAAAATATATATATATCAGAACATCCTTTGAGATCAATAAGAGAGATTGAGCATTGAGTCTCCTCAACATTACTTTGGTGAGAAACCTTTTGAGCAGCTGAATTTCTAAAGAAACCATGGTATAGAGTTGTCTGTCATGTGGAAAATGCACATACCTCTTTGAAGAATGGTCTTCAATCAGCAGATTTTTAAAATGGCGGCAACACAGAGCAAGAGGCCTTAAAGGCAAGCTGGGTGTGCCTCATAAATGTATATTTTTCTCAAAGACTATAATCCTCTTTCTTTGATGACATGAGGGTAAATTAAGTAGAGATGGGGAAATGATAGTTTAGATCTCTCTGGCATTTGCTTTTCAAATTACTTCAAAATCAATGATTTGCAAATTTTGATAAATTCTCCTTCATCTTCACTGGTCAAATTCAAGAAGGACAGCAATTCACAGCTGGGAGAGGAGCACATATCTGCCTACTGTCATATGTACACGTAAATAAATTGACCTCATGTATAAATCGAGGGCAGGTGTGAGAGCCAAAATTATGGATTTTGATATGACCTGTGGATAAGTCAAAGGTAAAATTTAGGGACATGTAACAAAGAATGTAAAGGATGGAGCAAAGGAAAACCATGGCCAAGAACTTACAATATTCCCACAGGAATAGGTATTTGATAGAAATGGGGACTACAGTCAGGAAATCAGAAGAAGACTAGGAATGGGGAGGGTGGCTATGAAAGAACTAGAAAAGATCCTAAAATGCAAAGATATACAACTTAGCACAAAAGTCAGAATCCTACAAGCCATTGTATTCTTTATTCCCATGGATGGATGTGAGAGCTGGACAGTTAAGAAAGATGATAGGAAGAAAAACAATGCATTTGAGAGAATGTGGTGCTGGAGAAGAGTGCTGAGGATGCCATGGACAGCCAAAAGGACAAACAAATGGGTCCTAGAGCAGATCAAACCGGAAACCTCCCTGGAAGCCAAGATGACCAAACTGAGGCTGTCGTACTTTGGACACATCATGAGAAGAGAGGACTCTTTGGAAATGGCAATAATGCTGGGAAAGGTGGAGGGAAGTAGGAAGAGATGAAGGCCACAGGCCAGATGGAGGGACTCTATCAAGGAGGTCACTTTGGGTATTAAGGGGTTGCAGGAACTAAGCAGAGCAGTGCAGGACGGGGGTCTTGGAGATGTCTCATCCATAGGACTGCCATGAGTCAAGATCGACTCGAGGGCAGTTAACAACAACAACAATAACAACAATAACAATAACAACAGAACAATACCTATTCAACACAGAACACACAGTTCACCTGGGAACCACTCCTCCCTACCCAGGGTCTCACAGTATATATAGACCCATGCTCCTCCAATTCAGTTTTCTTTGAAGATGCTAGCCACAGATGCTGGCAAAACGTCAGAAAGAAACTCTTCTAGAACATGGCCACAGAGCCCGAAAAACACACAAAAACTAACAACAATAACTGTTTGTGCTCATCCTAAAGGCTGGATGGATGAGGAGGAACTACAGTAACACTGGCTGTACATTGTGTGGGGAAGGAAACGAGGTATGAGTGGGGCCAAGAAAACGCGCATATGTCAAAACGGATGTGAAGGCAAGAATTAAAGTACTGGATTAACTCTTATTGAAAAAAGGAACCATCTCCTTCTCTTAGTAGAGTGTCAAAAAAGGAGAGGTTAGTCCATCCTGCGAGAACCTTTACTCTTTTGGTGCTCTTTTGAGGGGAAGCACCCAAGTGCCACCATGGCCGCTATCTTCCCACCCAGGCATTCAAGAAGGCCAGAAGCAGTGCCATGGTGCAAAGAGTAAAGGGGGCTGGTGCTTCTTTTAGGTTCTCCCAGGACAGACTAAGGACTTGCCTTTCATCACTCTTCTCAAAGAAGGGGATGGTTCTTTCTTTGATCAGAGTTAAGACACAGTACTTACATTGACCCCTGGATAAGTCAACCCAGGGTTTTTGGCTAAAGTTTCTAGACGTATACATAGGTAGGAGTTGATGATGAGGCACCTCTCAGGGAGGGCTTCCAGTTGAATATAAGATGGTGCTCCTGCAGCTTTTGATATGAACAGATCCTGGATCAGGAAGAGGTACTGTTAAGGTCCACCAGAAAGGATTATGACAAGTTTCATATACAAAAGTTAAATGACACAACTAGAATCATAGACTCATAGAATCATAGAGTTGGAAGAGACCCCAAGGGCCATCCAGTCCAACCCCCTGCCATGCAAAGTATCCCCGACAGATGGCCATCCAGCCTCTGTTTAAAGACCTCCAAAATAGGAGACTCCACCACGGCCCCGATCCACCGCTTCCTGGGGCGGCTCTGTGCTGCCCCAAACGGCTGGTCTGCATCAACCCTTAGTAGACCACAAGTTAAACATGGGTCAACAGCAGCAAAACAAGGACATGTGAAAGGAATCGAGGAGCCCTAGTAGACCAAAACTTAAACATGAGTCAAAAGTGTGATGCAGCAGCTAAGAAAGCCAATGTAATTCAAGGCTGCACGAATAGGAGTATAGTGTCCAGATCAAGGGAAGTGCCACTCTATTCTGCTTTGATCAGGTCTCATCTGAAATACTGTGTCTAGTTCTGGACACCATAATTCAAGAGAGCTATTGACAAGCTGGAGCACGTCCAGAGGAGGGCAACTATAACGGTGAAAGGTCTGGAAACCATAAAGCCCTATGAGGAGAAGCTTAGGGAGGTGGGTATGCTTAGCCTGGAGAAGAGAAGGTTAAGTGATGTCATGATAGCCAGGTTTAAGTATTTTCTGCTATTCCAGAGATTAGGAAATGGAGCAATGCATTCAAAGGACAGGAAAAGAGATTCCACCTAAACATTAGGAAGAACTTCTTTACCGCGAGGGCTGTTTGACAGTGGAATACACTGCCTTGGAATCTCCTTCTTTGGAGGTTTTTAAACAGAGGCTGGATGGCCATCCATTGGGAATGCTTTGATTGGCAGAAGTGGGTTGGACTGGATGCACTTGGGGTCTCTTACAACTCTTGGGTTCTAGGATTCTATTAATTGCATCCCTATGGAGGATGTTATCCTTTGCCTCAGGCAGCCAAATGTCCTGGGACGGCCATGCCTCTTCATTTCCTGCAAGTCCTCTCCCACACAGCTAGCTGTGCCCAGAGGCTCTTCAGTCTTGTGAGTCCTTTTGCTCAGACCCTTCTCCCTTTCATCATCCCTCCCTTTTTCACAACCACTCCGCTTCCCTGCCTGCCACATCTTCCATATATCCAGCTGCTCACAGTAACCAGGCAAGAATTTTTTTCCAAAGCCCATAGTAATACTTATTAGTGCAAATGCTCACAAATTAGCTTTCGACAGAAAAGCATTTCCGAACTATTCGCTTACATCTTCAACAGCGGCAACAGCAGCAGGTATATTAAAGCTTGTGCCATACGGAGCCAAGGAAAAGCTATTTGGGACTAAATTATCCCAGCTGTGTCCCTTGGATGAAAGTCAACCGTCTTTGGAAACCACATGCATCAAACCCATTGGCTAAACAGCCATGTAGACAGGATGTCTCGTATTTCCATCCAAAGTGGCTATACTCCCTGTTTAAAATAGAAATGCAATTCCACTCACAGTGTTTACTTAGCCTATTTACAAATAGTCATTTTTGCTTCTGCAAAAAAAAAAAAGAAAGAAGAAAGAGAGAGAGAGAGGAAGAAAGAAAGAGAGAAAAAAGAAAGAAAGAAAGAAAGAAAGAAAGAAAGAAAGAAAGAAAGAAAGTGGGTGCTAAGCTGCTAAAGCTATTGTGAGAGGTTCTAGTTCAAAGCCTCTTTTTAAACCAAGGCTTTCTCAAAGATGATCATAGAATCATAGAATCATAGAGTTGGAAGAGACCCCAAGAGCCATCCAGTCCAACCCCCCTGCCATGCAGGAACTCCCAATCAAAGCATCCCCGACAGATGGCCATCCAGCCTCTGCTTAAAGACCTCCAAGGAAGGAGACTCCACCAAAATCTCCATTGAGGGAGTGTGTTCCACTGTCGAACCGCCCTTACTGTCATTAAGTTCCCCCTAATGTTGAGGTGGAATCGCTTTTCCTGCAGCTTGCATCCATTGTTCTGTGTTCTAGTCTCTGGAGCAGCAGCAAACAAGCTTGTTCCCTCCTCAATAGGACATCCCTTCAAATATTTAAACACGGCTATCATATCACCTCTCAGCCTTCTCTCCTCCAGGCTAAACATCCCCAGCTCCCTAAGTCGTTCCTCATAGGGCTTGGTTTCCAGACCCTTCACCATTTTAGTTGCCCTCCTTTGGACACGCTCCAGTTTCTCCACATCCTTTTTGAATTGTGGGGCCCAGAACTGGACACAGTATTCCAGGTGAGGCCTGACCAAAGCAGAATAGAGTGGCACTATTACTTCTCTTGATCTAGACACTATACTTCTACTGATGCAGCCTAAAATTGCATTGGCCTTTTTAGCTGCTGCATCGCACTGTTGACTCATGTTCAACTTGTGGTCCACCTGGATTCCTAGATCCCTTTCACACGTAGTCTCATTCAGCCAGGTGTCCCCCATCGTATATCTGTACTTTTTGTTTTTCCTCCCTAAGTGCAATACCTTACATTTCTCCGTGTTGAATTTCATTCTGTTAGCTTTGGCCCAGCTTTCTAGTCTGTTCAAGTCATTTTGAATTTTGATCCTGTCCTCTGGGGTATTTGCTACTCCTCCTAATTTGGTGGTGTCTGCAAATTTGATAACTATGCAAATTTGATAACTATGATGATGATGATGAAGATGATGATTTGTTCATTCTCGCATGCTGGTGACCTGGAAGGAAGAAGGGGAATAGGCCATGGTGTCCCCCTTATGGCACTAGCTTTGGTTTGCCCATCTTCATTTCAGTCTGGTATTTTCCTGCCCACCTTGGTTTTGCAAGCTTGCCTACTGAGCGGTGAGTGTGTAAAATTGGGTGTGTGTGTGTGTGTGTGTGTGTGTGTGTGTGTGTGTAAAACATCTGGTTTGCAATGCAAAGGGCAACCATTTGCATTCTTTTTGACAAGTGTTGGAGAGCCTTCAGGGAGTGGGATAGAATGAGCTGTAATGTATTACAGCTGCACCAAATGTTCCCATGTTAGGGCCCAATATATAGTTTTTGAAAAGCCAGAAATATTCCTGAATCTAAGAACCATAGGCTGAGTTCTTACATTACCCTCCAGTTCTCCCCAGTTTGGCAGGGACAGCCCTCATTAATCTTCTGTCATCCTACTTTTCCAGCTGCTTTTAAAATGTCCCAGTTTCCCTCTCCCCTTCCTCCTTTCCCCTCAGCCTACTTCACTTTTTTTTAACTGCATTCAAACTACAAAAGTAATTTTGTTCATGTTGTTAACAGTCCTCAACTTGACCTCAACTCACAAGGATCCTGTGGATGAGGCATCTCCAAGACCTGTCCTCAACCTCTCTGCCCAGGACCTGCAGGCTCAGGTCTGTGTACTCCCTGAGTGAGTCTACCCATCTAGCATGCAGTCTTCCTCCATCTTCCCCAATATCATTGCCTTTTCTAATGATTCATTTTTCACTCATGATGTGGTCAAAGTATGACAGCCTCAATTTAGTCATCTTGGCTCCCAGAGAGAGATCTTCTAGAATCCATTTGTTTGTCTTCTTGGCCATCCATGGTATCCTCAGCCCTCTTTTCCAGCACCACAGCTCAAATGAGTTGATTTTCTTCCTATTGGCTTTTTTCACCATCCAGCTTTCACATCTGTATGTGTTGATGGGGAATACAATGGCTTAAAGGTGCATAGTGTTCAGAGTTAAGTTTTTACATTTTATGACCTTGTCCAGTTCTTTCATAGCAACCTTTCCCAATCTTAGTCTTCTGATTCCTTGACTTCAGTCTCCGTTCTGATCAATATTTGAACCAAAGTATACAAACTCTTCAACTATTTCAATTTTCTCATTGTCTAGGATAATTCTCACAGATCTTCCATGATTATATTATTATTATTATTATTATTATTATTATTATTATTATTATTATTAAATGTTCAGCATTAATTCAAGCTTGGCATCTTCCTCCTTGACCACCTTCAGTCATTGCTCCAGGTCTTTGTAGCCTGAAAACAATTAACTGCAAGAAAGGGAAGAGAGGCGGGAGAATCTTGGCCTTTCCTGTAGACTCAGGCAAAAGCAAACTGCTGCAGCCTCTCCTATATTTACTCATTAAGAGCACTTGGCATCTTGACCATACTCTGATGCTTGGCCATCATGTCTTGGTTTTCATCTATGAATTGTTGGAGGAGGCAGCTGTGTGATGTAAATCCTTTCATGTGAAATTGCATGTTTCTTGTGTTAACCAGCTGTCAAGATTTGGGTGGAGTCTTTCTGGTCGATCTCTGACAGACATGCATCTTGAGCTGAAGCTGAGAAGTACAGATCAAAGTCTGGAATGTTTTAGAATGCCTAGAAATTATCAAAATACAGAGACATTAGCAGGAATCCTGCTGGTTTCTTGTACCATCACAAGTTCCCCTGTTGTACCAGTTGGACATGTTGGTTTGGTGCAGAACATCTGCCTTCATTGCAGGATTATAGAAGCAAAATTATGCATGCATTGCCACTGTGCTTGCAAAATGTGTGGGCAATTCTGGTGTGAAGGTGCTTACGCATGTTCTTGTGCGTGAGATGTGCATGCCAGTATGCATGTCCATTTTGTTTGGCAGTCAGTTGTCAATTCAACTCCGCAGTGTTGCACACAGATTCCATCTATAATGTGGCAATTTATGCTACAGCCTCTAAAATCTGACATCAAACCAATGAGTCACAATTTTGAATTTTGAGGCACACATTTAAAAATGGCTGGTTCTTCCCGTGTGGCTAAAAGTTAAGCATATTACATTCCCACTGATATCAAAGGGAGTGTTAAGCACGTGCTTACGTCTATCCCAATGGCATCGAGAGGATTTAGGTCAACAATGGGAAGTATGCTACATTAAATACTTTGCTCCCTCCTTAAAACCCTTAAATCCACATTAGGACCCATGGGGAAAAGGAGGTTGAAAACAGCACATTTTTTTTTCTAAGGGATTCGAGATCGCTCATTCATCGGCTATTTGGAGAACTGGCTTCATGCAGGTGGCATGCTTGGAAGAATGTTAGATTCAAGAATGCTTGAAATACTTTCTCCCTAACAGGCCGATTAAGAAGTCTTTGCATGGTCAAATCATCAGCGCCAACAGTAAATGTTCTTGGACGAGAGCCACAACGCTTTCCTTTACACAGAGTCTTGCCATCAAGAGGAAGAGCCTTATTATGGCCTGTTCCTTCTGCTCTGATACAATGAAGAAAAGAATTTATTCTCCTGAAGACTTTATTTCTATCTGCGTATCCGCAGATTCATTGCTCAATTTGCATGGTCTGCTACATGGATGAATTAGGGAGGCAATATATATATATATATGTGTGTGTGTGTGTGTGTGTGTGTGTGTGTGTTCATTTTTGCATTTGCTTTCCTGTCAATCATAAAATAAAGGCAACTGCAAGGTTCTTTCACATTTAGAATCTTTATCTGTGAACCACCTTGGATCCCTTCTGGGAGAAAGGCTGCATACAAATTAAATAAATAACTAGAATCATATAATGATAGAGTTGGAAGAGACTCCAAGGGCCATCCAATCCATTCCCTTTCTGTCATGCAGGAACACACAATCCAAGCTCTCCTGACAGATGACCATCCAGTCTCTGTTTAAAAGCCTCCAGAGAAGGAGACTCCACCACACTTCACTTCATGAAGCCCCTTACAAAGTCTTTGCCTGTTCAAAATACCAGCATTTCTTTTCCTCCAAAGCAAATACATTACTCTGGGCAGCGACCATGTTTGCTGCACAGAGAACATGTGCACAGAAAACAGTGTGCCTTTATGGCAGGGGTAGGCAACCTTTCCCCTTTAAGGGCCGAGGGACTTCAGCTCCCAGAATCCCAGGAGCTATTGGCCAACATGGGACTATTGGCCAACATGGCTGAGGCTTCTGGGAGCTGAAGTCCCTCAGCCCTTAAAGGGGAAAGGTTGCCTACCCCTGCTTTATGGCATCTTAGTGGCGTTTTAATGTCCTCGACAGCATCTTAAAAATTGGAGCTGGCATGCTAGGCAGTTAAGGATGTCATAATCTAAACTTACAAACTTGTACTGTATTTTCCGGTAGATAAGACAACGGGGGCGTATAAGACGACCCCCAACTTTTCCAGTTAAAATATAGAGTTTGGGATATACTCGCCGTATAAGACGACCCCTCTTCCAACTCACACCAAATAATTTTTTTTAAAAAACCATCAGATTTGATTTCAAAATAGTAATTTTAATTCAAATGCTTATAATATGCAGGTACTTAGCAGGAAAACTGTCATTTATAAACACAACAAACTACAGCTCCCATGTTCCCTAGCATTTATTTCTGCAGTGGACCTTACTTTTTTAAAAATAGTCCAGATTTAAATGCTGCTTTAAAAATTATTTCCATCTCCAGCTATGAGATGGTTGGAGGGAAATGAGTAAGTGTTGAGGGGAAGGACTACCAATATACTAGGTGATGCATTCTGGGATATGTACAATTTGCGGCTAAGTAAGTGACCCTGGGCGTCTCAGCCTCAGAGGATAGTAATGGCAACCCCCATTTGAAGAGACATGCCAAGAAAGCCCCATGATAAGGTTAAAAGTCACCATTTTGACCATTAAAAAGTCCTCCATTTTGACCATGGCTAAGAAGCATGGATTTACATTTATATTAGTGTTTTTAGCTTTCTCTACATTTTTTTCTTGTACCGTAACTGCCTTGTATTCACATTGTGATTGTTGGCACTATTGCCACAACTACAAATGACCCCGAAACCTACCTTAAAAGCCAATCAACCATTTAGAGTGGCAGAGTTGTGCAATACTGGCACGTGGGGTGCTGCAAGATATGTGACCAGCTTCCTCCCTCCAGCAAACATCTGGTGAGGGGTGTGTGTCATCCAATAGTTCCCCACTCGCTATCACTTGGGATGGCTGACTGACTTTTAAGGTGGGCTTCAGGGGCCAGATCAGGAGATGAAGTTTAGCTCCAATATGCAAAGGGATCTTGGAGCAACTCCAAGACTAACAGGAAGAAAGAAGTTGGTAGCATGAACTTTTGTAGACTTGAACCTATTTCATAGAATCATAGAATCATAGAGTTGGAAGAGACTACAAGGGCCATCCAGTCCAACCCCCTGCCATGCAGAAACTTCCAAACAAAGCATCCCTGACAGATGGGCATCCAGCCTCTGCTTAAAGACCTCCAAAGAAGGAGACTCTACCACTTTCCGAGGGAGTGTGTTCCACTGTCGAACCGCTCTTACTGTCAGGAAGTTCCCCCTAATGTTGAGGTGGAATCTCTTTTCCTGGAGCTTACATCCATTGTTCCGGGCCCTAGTCTCTGGAGCAGCAGAAAACAAGCTTGTTCCCTCCTCAATATGACCTCCCTTCAAATATTTAAACACGGCTATCATATCACCTCTCAGCCTCCTCAGATGCATGTGTACGAAAGCTCATGCTACCGACTTTATTCTTTCATCTCAAAGGTGCTAGAAGATCCCTTTGCATACTGATATTTCAGATTAACATGGCTATGTCTTTGAATTCTTAGCTACAATATCATACCTGTGCCAACAATACACCTGGAACTTTAATACCAAGCCTGGGCCATTTATTTAATTTTTTTCTCTTGCCTACTTTCTTTATTACAACTGTGGTCAGGCACTTGCATTTGGTGGCAGGGTCCTCTGTGGCACAATGCTTGAGATCTTGGGGCAGAGCTTCGGAGCACCCCATAAGTCAAGCATGGAGCAGGATGTGAGAGGCGCATGACCTAGGGTGCACAAGAGAGAGCTGTGGGTGTGCCCAAGTCACTGGTCAATGCAAAGTGGAGTCGGATGGACTCTGGAGGCAGGGAAGCTGCAATCAATAGCAAAACTTGCCTCATGTCAGCTAGAATCCTGTAGGTGTTTTATACATGGATAAATTCCCCTAAGGAATAGTTTGCTCATTTTTGTCTAATGAAGAATGGCTGTATCCTGTTCAAGGTTGCAGAAGCAGAGTTGTATACAGAGTGCTTTTGCACATGGATACCTGTTGTGCATGCAATGCCATTGTGCATAGGTCTGCATTGCCCATTCCCTAGAAGTGTGCATGCACTTATGGTTGTGTATTCAGTTGCACATTTCCTGTCTTCATTCAGTTTTGTGATCTGGCAATTCAGAGCAAGGTCTGTGTAATGCCATTAATGCATTAACTCTGCATGCAACAATTTAAACCAGGGGTAGGCAACCTTTTTAAGGTCTGGGCTGGTCCCCCGAAATCCTCCTTTCCACTGGGCTGGGGGGGGGAATGGCGCCGCGTGCCCCCGTGCGCGCTGCCGCTGCCGCGGCCGCCACACATATTGCGGCCACCATTTTGATTTTCAAAATGGCGGCCGCAACGCGTTTACACATGCGCAGGAGTGCTGCACATGCGCAAATGAGTCACGGCCGCCATTTTGAAAATCAAAATGGCGGCCGTGCCGTGCGCGACCAGACAGAGGCGAAAGCGCGCGGTGGCGGCGGTGGCGGCGGTGGCGACAGGGGTCTGCCTGGGCCGGTAAGTCCAGTGACCTGGGCCAGAACCGGCCGGGGGCTGTAGGTTGCCGACCCCTGATTTAGACTATGGAATCCTGACATGGGATCTCACCCATTCATTTTTTTTCTTTATTCTCTGCCTTTACTTTGTGCTTCTGTTCCTTAATCATTCCCTTGAAACGGTTATAGATATATAATCATATATCTAAATAGGAAGATGCAGGGATCATAAAAATCTAGCAATCCTAACTTATTGGGTGGCGGTGGCACCCCCATCCCTGGTGTCACCCAGTGTGTGTCTATTGGGGGGGGACTGCCAGGGGGCAGCAGTGGCCAAAAGGGCATGCTTGCTCCTTCTTATTCTCTACAGTGGTGGTGGTGGCCTCCTCCTAGACTGCCATTGTTGCAGCAAAGCTGGGAGAGTTGTGCTCGGCCTCTTCCTTCGCGTGGTGGTGGATGCCTCCTCCAAAGGACACAACCATGGCAAAGCCATGCTTGGCCTCCCCCTGCACCATGGAAGCAGAGGCCTCCTCCTGAGGAGACCACCACCATAGCAAAACTGGAGGAGCACACTCACCCCTTTTCACCCCACAGTGGGAGGAGGCCCTGTTGGGTGTCAGCCCTCTTCTGGAGTGTCACCTAGTGAGGTCTGAACTCCCCGCACCCCCTTAATGATGCCACTGCTGGGCAGCAGCCATTGTAAGACACAGAGGTCTGCTTTCCTCTCAGTCAGGAAACAGCAGACTGACATTTCCACCTCTTGCCTGCAAGCAATCTCTGGTGAGAGGACAAATTGTAACAGGGATCCTTCTTCTCAACATCAGACAAGAATTTGTTCTGGGGAGGTGGGATTGAAACAGTATCTTTGTCCCAACTGATAGAAGGACAGACCTCTATTGCTCACAGCAGCTGCTGCCTACTAAGACAGATGTGGGGAGAGACCCAACTGGCACCAATGTGAGTGTCATTCCAACACCAAGTCTTTTTTGGTTTTTATCTTCATAGCCCTAGAAGGTTTTTGTCCTGGTTACCTACGGGGTCACCTTCTCCCATAAAATCTACCCTGTACACCCATGTCCTCTGAGGGACATTTACTTCAGGGCATTTCCTTCAGCCATCCCTAGATTGTGGAATGACCTGCCAGAGGGGATTTATCAGCTGGATACACTGTCTAAGTTTAAAACAACTGTGAAGACCAGTCTCTTCCAGAAGGCCTCTCCAGATGATTTTTAAATTATGAATTATAAAGTCTGTATTGATTGTTTTTAGTATGTATTGGTTTTATACAGGTTGACTCTCCCTTATCCAGAATTCCGAAAACCAAAATATTCCAAAATCCAAAACGTTTTTCATGGGTGGCTGAGACAGTGACACCTTTGTTTTCTGATGGTTCAATGTACACAAACTTTTTTTCATGCACAAAAATATTCCTACAACATTGTATAAAATTACCTTCAGGATATGTGTATAGGGTGTACATGAAACATAAATGAATTTTGTGTTTAGACTTGGGTCCCATCTCCAAGAATATCTTATTATAGATGTATATGCAAATATAGGAATTCCAAAATCCCAAACACCTCTGATCCCAAGCATTTTGGATAAGGAGACTCAATGTGTCTTCTTTTAACTGCTGTTACATGTCTACTTTGTTGCTGTTCCCTGCCTCAATGCATAGGGGGGAGGCAGGTTGTATTATTATTATTATTATTATTATTATTATTATTATTATTATCATCATCATCCAAGTTAATAATAAATAAATGAATGGTTTAATTGTGGTAACCTGTCCCTCCCAAGGAAAAAAGTCAACTGTGTGACAGAGTCCCATAAGTTGCTGCAAGTGTTCTGTTTGCTGTGAACAAACAGACACTCCCAGACTTTCTTGAGCTGTTGGAAAACTACTCTGATGTAATTGCAATGATGACATCACTGTAAAGTGAAGTCATAAGAAATTGACATTCAGGATTACCTTTGCCCATGTGGTTTCACTTAACAGCCAGTAAGCACACTGCTCTCTTCTGTTTTATTGGGGGGTGGAGGGGTTAAAAGCCTGTTTGCCTTTGAATATATTTTTTGAACTTATTTCATGTTTGTTTACAATGCAGAAATGTTACTCAAGGTGACAGGAAACTCTGAAATGTGGAACAGAAGGCCCTTTGAGATCTGAGCGCATGGAAAGAGAAGCCTCTCATAAGTGTGGCTGACATGTGAGTTCGTCTCCTGGCTGGCTGATGTCAGCGAAGGGCTTGGCACTGGGCCAGGGTTGGCATGACTCTTTTGGAGGGAGCCAAACATTTCAAACAGTGGGCGTCCTGCATATAGCCATAGGCCAAGATCTGACATTGTCGGCTTGTTGGCTGTAGACCTGGTTCTGGGACAGAGACCGCTTTAGATGTCTTAGTGGGTGACCTTTGTAGGAAACTGGGCAGGGAGAGTGTGTCTTTGTTGGTTCTGCTGGTTGGACTTGGACACACTGTTCAAGAGTGATTCCAGTCCTTCTTGGAGGAATGAACTCAGAAGGCGGTGCAGGGGAATTCCTGTTCTACCCCACAGCCATTGGCTTGTAGGGTACCCCAGGTTTCAGGTTTGTCTCCCATGCTGTTTAATCTCTACTTTAAACTGCTGGGAAAGGTCATCTGGGATTTTGGAGTTCACCAATAGACTGATGATACCCAGCTCTATGAAGCTTATCACATTCATTTTAAAACCGGCTTACCTCTTCTGGATTAAACTTTGAATTGAGTAGCATCCTGATATTATCACAAGGACTTAGCCACTGGATCTGCTGCCTGGGTCCATCCCGGGTCCATCCCCACTCATAGGGGTGCTCTGGCAGCCCATTTTCTTAAGCTGGAAAACTCCCAGCTTTGAAAAGAGGTGCGCTGAGCACCCTTATGAGCGGGGATGGACCCGGGATGGACCCAGGCAACAGATTAGAGATGACATCAAGTGATAAGTATTGCCAAAGGCACTATTTAACTAATTTAATAGTCGTTTACAAGCTGCGTGTAATAAAGTCCTAACTTTACTTAGTGGTGGGATTGTGTGCTCCTGTAAAGCAAGAAGCTACACTGATAGTAGCGGTGCTGATAGTAAGATATCCCCATGTCAGACAGACTAAATGTGCCAAATAGCTACTGGGCAGCAGCATTAGTGGGAGGTGATATTGGCAGAGGATCCCTCAGAGACTAATCAGTAGCATCATAGGAGGGACTGGTAAACTCCCTATCCCCACGGTTGGATTATGGCCCCCATGGGCTGAGGTCTACTACTGAGATGAATCAGTCAGAAGATGGAAAGGGCTGAACAACACAAGGAAACTGAACGGTGCAGGTATGACTCATCTCACATCCTAAGAGCAATGAGAAGAGTAGAAGTGCTTTGCTCAAAGGTAATATACTCTGTTGGCCTGTTCCAGCCTTGAACTGCCAGGCTGAAGTGTATCTATCTAGCAGGACCTACTAGACAGAAAGGCAAGCATCCTTTAATGACTTATGCAGAACACAGAGAAACAGAATGGGTAGAGTGGGTATGAAAGAACTAGACAAGATCCTAAAATGCAAAAATATACAACTGAACACAAAAGTTAGAATCATACATACCATTGTATTCCCTATTACCATGTATGGATGTGAGAGCTGGACAGTTAAGAAAGAAGATTGGAAGAAAATCAATTCATTTGAGATGTGCTGCTAGAGAAGAGTGCTGAGGATTCCATGGATGGCCAAAAAGACAAACAAATGGGTCCTAGAGCAGATCAAGCCAGAAATCTCACTGGAGGCCAAGATGACAAAACTTAGGCTGACATATTTTGGATGCATCATGAGAAGAGATGAATCATTGGAAAAAACAGTAATTCTAGGAAAGGTGGAGGGAAGTAGAAAGAGGGGAAGGCTGTATGCTAGATGGATGGACTCTATTAAGGAAGTCACTGGTATGAGTTTTCAGGAACTAAGCAGAGCAGTGGATGACAGGGAGTCTTGGAGATGTCTCATCCACAGGGGCACCATAGGTTGAGATCAACTCAAGGGTGGTTAACAACAACAACAGAAACACACAAACAGAATCAATTCTGATGTTAACCAAAATCTGCCAACAAGTATGGAAAACAAAATGGTGGCTAACAAACTGGAAACGTTCAATACACATTCCCATACGCAAAAAAAGGAGACACAAAAAACTGCAGCAAATATAGGACCACAGCACTGATCTCTCATGGAAGCCAAATCATGCTCAAAATTCTGCAACATAGAATTAAATCATATATGTAGAGAAAAATCCCAGAAGTACAAGTAGGGTGTAGGAAAGGTAGAGGCATAAGGAATCGCATTGCACCTATATGATAGTTAAGGTGTGTACAAAGGAATTCGAGAAGAAAATCAGCATGTGCTTTATAGACTATAACAAAGCCTTACTGCCTAGATTATGAAAAACTACAGAACAATCTTAAAGAAATGGGAATGCCATTACATCTGATAGTCCTGCTGAGGAATCTGTACATAGGACAAGAGGCTACTGTTTGTTCAACTTGTACACAGAAAATATCATGGGAAGAGCAGGTTTACACTTAGAAGAAGGAGGAGGAAGGAACATCAACTATCTAAGATATACAGATGACACAATCTCTCTCTCGCTCTCGCTCTCTGGCTTTTCTTCGCAAACGAAGATTCAGGAAGGATTCATCCCACGCTTTTTGCAAGCGCGCTGATGACTAAAAAGGCCAATCTGAGATAAACAAGTCTGGTTGCAGAAAGCACAGCAGAAGATCTCCTTGGGTGATGTTTCCGGGTTGTGATTCTTTCTGCGTTGTCGTTTCTCTTCGAGACTTGTTCGGCGTGACTTCTCAAATACTACTAGCAGAAAACATCATGGCCTTGGAACAATTACTAAAGAAGGCCAAAGAAAAAAAGTGCAAAGGGAGGCCTGTTGCTGAACATAAAGAAAACAAAAATAATAACTACAGAGGATCTATTTCACACAACCTAGACAATGAGGAAATTGAAATAGTTAAAGATTTCCTATATCTTGAATCAAACATTGATAAGAACAGAGATTTCAGTGAAGAAATAAGAAGAAGCCTAGGAATGGGAAGGGCAGCCATGAAAGAACTAGATAAAGCAAAGCAAAGCAGCTTCATACCATGCTATGGGATGTCTAAGCGGTTTACAACTGTGAGCTGATTGCCCCCCAACAAGCTGGTTATTCATTTTAGCAACCTTGGAAGGATGCAGGCCTGAGTCTAGCCTGAGCCCTGGCTAGTATTGAACTCGCAACCTTGTGGTCAATGAGTGAGTGGCTGCAGTACAGGCATTTAACTTTAGATCCCAAAGTGGAAAAATATACAACTGAACACTAAAGATAGAACTGTATTCCCCCTCAACACGTACAGAGAACTAGAAAATGAAGAAAGTGGCTAAGAAGAAAATAAGCTCATTTGAGATGTGGTGCTGGAGAAGATGCTGAGGATCCCATGGATGGCCAAAAAGACAAACAAATGGATCTTTGAGCAGATCAAGCCAGAAATCTCTCTGCAAATATATTAAATTAAGGCTGTTGTGTTTTGGCCACATCGTAAGAAGGCACAATTCATTAGGAAACACAATGATGCTGAGGGCAGTGGAAAGAAAGGGAGACCACATGCCAGATGGCTAGACTCAATCAAGGAGATCCCAGGCCTGAACCTGCAAGATCTACATGGAGAGGTTGAGAATAGGGGGTCATGGAGATGTCTCATTCACAGGGTTGGCATCAGTCAAAGTTGACTCAAAGACTGCTAACAACAACAGAAGTACCCGTATTTTCCGGCGTATAAGTCGACCCGTGTATAAGACGACCCCCCCCCCATTTTCCCAGTCAAAATATAGAGTTCTAGCACCTCTATCCTCATTATCCTTATATTCGGAGTATAAGACGACCCCCCCCCCCCACTTTAGCCACAGATTTTGCAGGTAAAAAAGTAGTCTTATACGCAGGAAAATAAGGTAGTTGGATTTTATGTCCAACACAGAGACCCGTATTCAGTTGAAGGTTGCAGCAGCAGAGTTGTACATGGGCTGCCATTGCCCACATAGTTCCATTGTTCACCGGACAAGCAATGCACATTGTACACTGTTCATGGCACATTAACATTGCACACTGCAGTCATGCATTTCTCATTTGTACATTCAGTTGTGCAACATTGCAATTAACTAAAGCACATGAAAGTGAATTTATGCTGTATCTCCTTGTTGTCGGATGTTAGTCAAAATAGCCTGACACAATATTGGAAAAAAAGATTTCTGTTAGCACAGGGGTGGGGAAGAGCAGCTACTCCCAGCCCAAAATGTGCCCCCCAAACTGCACAGATTGTCTGTGTATATTATTTTCAGGCCATTTTTGACCCAAAAATGACTTTAAAAATCTCATGCTGATGGAGTGGTTTGGTGTTCCATCCTTCCGAATCGCCAAACCTTCACATGAGCCATTTTGGGGGATACATTTTCTAGCAGCAAACAGCAACCCAAAGTGACATCATGGAAGTGACATCATGCAGGATGCACCAATGAAGCCCTTAAGGGAAGGTACATCCACTTCCCTGGTTAGACTAAAGTGTAAAGCCCTAAGAGGATCCCAGTCAATGTTGCCTTTCCGCATCTATTTTATACTTCTGGGCACTAGGAGATCCAAAAAGACAGAAGCAGATCTTCAATGGAAGCAATCCTGCCCTCAAAATTCTCTCATTTGAGGAAAGTCTCTGCTCAAATTTTGCTTTCCTTCAGTCTTGGGATATTCCACACTGAACCGTTTGGTCTCCAAAGCCCCAAGTGCATTTGGAAAGCTGCCACTTCGTTCACAAACTAGCAATTAGTCACTCGTCATGGTGACCAAGAGATTGTTACTTTTCACCTTTATGCAGTATGGTGTGGAGACTGCATGGGAGGTTGTCTAAAAATATAGCAGGTCCAGTCACATTCACTGGATGCTTGACTGGGAAGGAAGGAAGGAAGGAAGGAAGGAAGGAAAGAAGGAAGAAGGGAATTACAATTGGCCCTCCATATCCACTAATGCAACCATCCGTGGCTTGAAAATATTTTAAAAATATATAAATTTCAAAAAACATTTTTTATATATATTTCATATAAGAGACACCATTTTACCATGCCATTGTATTTAATGGCATTGGAGCATCGACAGATTTTGGTATCCACAGGGGTCTCGGAACCAAACCCCAGCAGATACCAAGGACCACCGTAAGTCCCACTGGTGCCTCTCCTTTCTCCTCCTACTGAGCCTCACCTGACTCACACCATCTCTTTAGTGCTTTAAAGGGATGCAGGCCAAAATCATGGCCCATTTCTACCCAAAGGCAGATGTTTTAGCTTACAGTTATAAACCACTTGGAGACTTCATAATGCAGTATAAAGCAGTATATAAATGAAGCTGCTATTGCTATCTTGGGAGCAGTGGTGTCACCCTCTCTTAGGGTGTCACCTGGTGCAGCCTAAACCCCCTGCACTCCCCTAGTGATGCCACTGGTTTGGGCCTTGCATCGTCTGGACTCCCTACCAAAAGGATGGGGGAGCACATTTTATTTGGCCAATGCAGACAGGACCTATATGTATAGTAGTTGTGTGTGTCAGTTTTCAGTACCCAGTGAAGTCAATGGAGGCTTGGGTAGGTTTGGAATTGCATTCATTTCCAGCTCAGAACAGAACACCTCACCATTGTCAACTAGGACCTTGACCTATGATTTCTTATTTATTTATTTGGAGTATTCTTCAGCTACAAAAGCTCTTATCTCTCTCTCTCTCAGCTCCATACCAGCCAGAAAGGGGCAAGTCAGGAAAGGTGAACATCTGAACAATAAAATAATATCAATGCAAACAACTTTGAATGGATTTCTGATTGCTCCATGTTTGTTTTTGGTTTTGTTTTAAAAAGACAAAATAGATATATAATATATGCAATAAAAAAAGAAGACTGTCATGGAAGTGGAAGCTGTCAAGCTAATGAGACAGATAAGATCGCTTTGGCAGAGAAAGTAGCTTGCAAGAGGAAATGTATATTGTTCTAAGCCTCAATTAATTTAATCCAGTCTATCACCGAAAACAAATGATGGTGTCAGATGGAACAAAAGCCTAGGAAGAGAAAAAAAGAAGAAAGAAAATGAGAGCGGAGGGAAGGAGCATGGAGAGAACAAAGCTAATGACTCCCGATTAGTTGTTCAAAGCCCATCTGTTTATTTAGACTATTCACGGACATCCATTTCTTCCTAAACTGTGTATGAATAATTTGATGGCTGTTTCCTATCACGCTTTTGATATTGGTTGGCTGATGCCAGCCCAGGGCACTGATGGGACAACAATGTGAAGATATCAGTCCAGCAAGCTTGGCTATTCACCTCTGTAAATAAACCAGGGGAGACAAATGATTTTTCCCCCTTTTAGTTCCCCTGACTGATGTTCAGAATGGCAAAGACCAGGAAAGAAAGGCAAGGAGGCTTCTGTTGAAAAACCAGGTTGCGCAGTCAACCCGGTTGCATGGTACTATTCTTCTTGGGCTGCACCACTTCATGTTGTGGTGAGGAATACCAGTCTTGAATCTGGCCTCCTATAAATAGAGGGAGGAACCCTACTGGTTTGCAATGGAAGCAAAGTAGGCGGTGGTGACTTTTTGGGAGAGATAAGGACATCATAAATAAGCTAGAATTGTGCAAGCAATTGTATTCCCCCTTACCATGTATGGATGCGAGAGCTGGACAGTTAAGAAAATGGATAAAAAGAAAAGAAATTGATTTGAAATGTGGTGCTGGAGAAAAGTGTTGAGGATACTGATGACAACCAAAAACTTGGGTCCAAGGCAAATAAATGGATCCTAAAACAGATCAGGCCTGAGACCTCCCTAGAAGCCAAAATAAGTTGAGGCTGTTGTACTTTAGTCACATCATGAGAAGACATGATTCATTAGAAAAGACAATAATGGTAGGAAACATGGAGGGAAGAAAGAAGAGGGGAAGATCACCCACCAGATGGGTGGACTCAATTAAGGAGGTCACAGGTATGAATCTGCAAGGACAAAGAAAAGTACTGGAAGACAAAGAGTCTTAGAGATGTCTCATCCACAGGGTTGACATCAACTCGAAGGTAGTTAACAACAACAACAAGGACATTTAAATTGAATGAATTTAAAAGCACAGAAATTGAAGTACACAAAGAGAGTTGACAGTTTACAAGGTTTCACCATCCATAATTGTATGACAATATCCCACAGTCTGGAGAAAGAGTTCCTTCCTGGAAAAGCACAACACACTGAAGACCTGAAACTGCATTCCAACGGAAGTATCTGCAGCAATATAATCTGAAAACATTGAATAATGTGGCTTTCTCATTAAAAAAAAAAAAAAGATGACGGGGGGGGGTTGCAGACTGCCAGAAATAGTGCAAATTGAGTTCACTTTTAGGGTTAGGGTTAGTGCTAGGGAATCATGGGAATTGGTTTTTTTCTGAGATATTGAGCCTTCTCTATCAGAGAGCTCTGGTGCCACAATAAAATACAGTTCCCATGATTCCCTAACCCTAACCCTAAAAGTGGACTCAATTTGCACTATTTCTGGCAGTCTGCAACCCCCGCTAGGAGAGTTCCCAAGAGTGGCCACAAAATAAAAGAGAAAATATATTGTGCGCATCTTCTTCAGAGTAAATGATACTGGGGGTGGGTTCCCCCTTGTTAGCACTTTGCCAAGGAGGAGATAATTGTTGTCTGGAAGTAATAAGAATCTACTTTCAAACAGAGTGGAAGCAAGCAGAGCACAATTTTTATTTGTCAGCCCAAATAAGTATGTTAGAGCAAAATTATTAGCATTCTTCTGGGAAGTACTTTAATGTTGTATATGGATACTGAGAAAGTTCTCTAAATTGCAAATCCAGAAATGTGAGCAAGCATGCTATTGCAGAATCCTCATCTATCTGTCACCTGGTGGAAAGTGACTGGAGTCTTCTTTTCAGAAATAGCCCATACATTTCAGTCATTTAATGTAGTGCCAGTACATTACAGTGCCAGTACAGCCACCCTGAATCCCATTTTGGGGGAAAGGTGGGGTATAAATCCAATAATTAAAAAAAACGGCAATGAGAGAAAGATAATTAAGGCTGTGTACACATGGAGTTCACACTCTCTCAGCCTCAGAAGATGGCAATGGCAAACCTCCTCTGAAGAAACTTGCCAAGAAAATTCCTAAGGTGAATGCCTTAGGGCTATGTTCACAAACCTATGGCATGCATACCAGAGATGGCACACAAAGTCATTTTTCCTGGCATGCGGAACAGAGAAGAGGAGGAAAAGGCACACACACGCCTGTTCCTCCTCCTCCTAGCCATCCCAGGTTCATCTGCCTCTGAAGAAGCAGATGAAAGCCTGGGAAGGTGCTGGGAGGAAGATGTCTTGCCCCAGAAGTCCTGCCCCCATAGAGTGGAAGTACTGCCCTGGAGGTCCCATTCCCTCCGGAAGTGCTACCTCTGGCATAGGGTAATACCCGGTGCCGGAAGGGCATTTAGTTTGGGCACTCGGTGCCTAAAAAGTTTGTCATCACTGCCTTAGGATCACCATAAGTCAGAAATGACTAAAGGCACACAACAACAATGGAGGAAAAGAAACATTCCTGCCCCATTCCTGCACTGATCTGTTCAGATGATGCACAGGGCCCAAATGGGTGAAACACGGGTCCAATCTAGAGCGATTCTCCAGAGTAAAAAGAATTCCCACCAGGAGGAGTCACTGACCTCTTCCTTCCCATCACTAGTTTGTGTGGTTCATCCGATACATACTGCATTTTAATGGGATGTAGGCCAGGACATGAGGGGGGAAGTGTGCAGACAGTACAGACAATATCAACCCATTGTGGGTGCCAATTGTGTGGGCAGCTCCCCCCACCATGGATCCAGAAGCTCTGACTGTAAGATGGATTTTCCCAGCAGTGCAGGCACAACCGAAGTCAGCAGGGGATGCAGTGGCAACCATGGAAAAGGGTGGTTACTGGCTATGAGTAGGCTATTTCCAAATATCTGGCTCCTAGAGGGTAAGAGAAAGGATCCTCTGAGACACGGCATGTTGGGAAGTGTGGTTCAGAAAACCACCTTTCCTGTTGCACGAGTGAGTTTCTAAGCCAGTTCTCAGAGTGCCTTTAATTCCAAGGAGTTCCCCTCCCTAAGAAGTTTACCATTTGGAAACAGGCTACTCAGAGCTATAAGCTTGGGTCCAGATAGTCGGAAAAGCCATATCTCCCTATAAGGCCCTGCCTGAGTTTTAAGATCTTTGGAGAGGGTTTTATCTCAGTCTCACCACAGTCACAGGTGCATTTGGTGAGGATATGGGAGACAGCCTTCTCAGTGGCTGCTCTCAAGCTGTAGAATTGCCTCCCACAGCAAGGGGGGAACTGTAGTTTCTGGGATCTGCAGTTTGTTGTGGCACAAGAGCCCTCTGACAGAGAAGGCTAAATGTCTTACAAAACTAAAATTCTATACAAAACTATAATTCCACAACATTGAACCATGACAGTTACAGTGATGTCAAACTGCTTTATTTCTGTAGCGCAGATGCAGCCTAGAACAAGAGATTGAAGTTCGTGTCATCCTGAGATGCTCTCTCATTGTTTCACGTTGACACCAATCTGCTTTTTCAGCCTTTGAACACAATCTGCTTCTGACAAAAAGATCCAACCAGCTATTGGGTGGGTCACTTATACAAATGCATGTCACTAACAGGATTCCAATAATTGTGCAACTTAAATTCTTGGGACATTATCACACAAGGCTTTTAAACCACAATTAAAGTTGGATAATAGTGTCTTTCAAAATACTTATTGCACGAAGTCGTCTCTGTTGCATTGGTGCTGTGCCTGTGAAGTGTTGTTAGAGCATCCCTTTTCATTGATGGGGAAAACCCATCAATAAGTTCCCAATTGCATTGCTTTTCCATTACGATAAGTTGCTCCAGGGACAGTTCTGATATTGGAAGTCACGTGGTGCCGGTATCTCCTTGTCTCCCCCGGCCCACCTCCTTTGTGCTATTCCCAAACAGTCTGTTTTCCTTTCTCTTCCCCCCCCCCCCCCAAATTTCTTTCCTTTTCTTTTTGAATTAAATTGGATTGGCATAACTCTAGAATTGTGTTAAAAATAAACATTAAAAAGGCATGCTGGGTAGGGCATAGACAGGAAGGTGGAGACAAAGAGGAGTGCCGAAGAGAGCAGAAGGGGCCATTAATGGCAAAAACTGTACTTTGTGCTATTGCAGAAATGTACAATAATTGAATGCTCTCAAACTGGTATGCTTCCATGAGGTTTGGGTCATAATGTTCTCAGAAAGCAGGCAATTGTTTTTCAAGGTTGCTGTTTTATCATGCCGGTATATGTCCATACCTTATGGCAGATGGTAAACTGCTTTAGAAATTCTATTGAATAAAATGCACCATATATTTTAAATAAGTATTTAAAGCCAGCATGGTGGAGTGGTCTGAGTGTTGGACTAGGACTCTGGTAGTCTGGAGTTCAAATCCCCTCTCATCCATGGAAACCTACTGGGTGACCTTGGACAAGTCATATTCTCTCAGCCTCAGAGGAAGGCAATGGCAAGCCTCCTTTGAAGAAATCTTGGCAACAAAACTCCATGAGAGGTTTGCCTTAGGGATGCCATAAGCTGGAAACAATTTGAAGGCACACAGAAACATATATAACCAGGAAAACTCTCAGCTTTCAGTGAGAGGGAAAATGTTCTCCCTCTAGTCATTGACAGAAAAAATTACCAAATTGCAAATTCTTTGCTTTGTTGTGTTTGGGGGCTTTTCAGAATTCTTCTGTAAATGTGTTGTTCCCTGCTTGAAATCTGCCAAAGAGGCGCATGCAGAATTCTTGTATCTGATGCTAGATGAGTTTGCTGTTTCCGTTTACATCTTTGCTGATGTTAGAGAGCATTCCTTCCCAGATTAATAACAAAAGGGAAAACAAGGACTTTATGCCACAAGATGCTTGAGCTATAAGGGAAGGAATTCCAGAGAGATGAGACAAAAGCAAAACCATCATGATGACATTATGGAAACCTTCTCTAAGTGCGCCTTTCTATGGTTCTCATGAACTCTCCTCAGCAGAGTTCAGTGCAAAAAAAAAAAAAAACCCCAAAAAAATAATAATAATGGGACGCATTAAGATCATTTCCCCCAAATTTTAGCAAACAGGTCATTGTCTTGGGAAATTTGGATCCTGTTTGTACATCTCATGATATTATCAGATGTGTGACAAGGTTCCAATTCCTGTCCCAGGGTCAGATTTTAATAATAATAATAATAATAATAATAATAATAATAATTTTTATTTAATATCCCACCCCTCTGAGAACAATCGGGGCGGCTTACAAATTAAAATCATAATACAACATTAAGAACTATTCCCCCCCCACCCCTTAAAAAATTATTAAATCCAACATATTAAAATACACCATATAAAAGAGGAAATACCTCTATAAAACATCAAAGCAATATACAAAAAAGCGTAGGCATCAGAGTATATAAATCTTAACTCTCAAAAAGGTCAAAGGGAAGGACACATCTTCAGAATATTCTAAAGTCTTGAGCCGGTGGTTATTCCGGGAAGGCCTGCCGGAAGAGATCCATCTTGACAGCTTTTTTAAAGGTGTCAAGTGATGTCAATCGACGGATCTCCCCAGCAGGTCATTCCATAGTTTGGGGGCGACAGCAGAAAAGGCCCTCTGGGAGGTAGTCACCAGCCTCGTTTTTTGAGGCTGTAACAAATTCCTCCCAGAGGACCGGAGAGTGCGGGGAGGATTATACGGGAGGAGGCGGTCCTTAAGATAGTCTGGACCCAAGCCATTTAGGGCTTTAAAGGTAATAACCAACATCTTGTACTGGGTTCGGAAACTAATAGGCAGCCAGTGGAGGGACCTTAATACTGGGGTAATATGGTCCCACCTAGATGTTCCAGATATTAATCTGGTTGCCATATTTTGAACTAATTGCAGTTTCTGAACCAAGCACGAGGGTAGCCCCATGTAGAGCGCATTACAGAAGTCAAGGCGTGAGGTTACCAATGCGTGCACAACAGTCTCAAGATCCCCTACTTCCAGAAAAGGGTGCAGCTGGCGTATCAGCCGAAGCTAATAACAAGCGCAACTGACCGTCGCATTCACCTGATTTGTCATCAGGAGCGAGGGATCAAGGAGCACCCCCAGACTGCGAACACAGTCACTGGAGGAGAGTGTGACCCCATCCAGGACTGGAGGTTGCAACCCAATTCTTAGTTTCGGGGCCACTACCGTGAGCACCTCCGTCTTGTCTGGATTCAGTTTCAATCTGTTTTTCCTCATCCAGCCCATTACCACCTGAAGACATTCATTGAGAGAAGAGATGCCATTGGAATTCGAGGCCGACGAACGAGACACGGAGAAATAGATTTGGGTGTCATCAGCATACTGATAACACCCAGCACCATAACTCCGGATTATCTCACCCAGCAGCTTCATATAGATGTTAAACAACATCAGGGACAAAATAGCTCCCTGAGGAACCCCACAAGTGAGGTCCCTCTTACTAGAGCTACAGTCCCCGAGCAGCACCCTCTGGGACCTACCCGAGAGGAAGGACCGGAGCCACTGCAAAGCAGTGCCCCGATACCCAGCCCCATCAGGCGGTCCAAGAGGATGCCGTGATCTATGGTATCGAAAGCCGCTGAGAGATCTAAGAGCACCAACAGGGTCACACTACCCCTGTCGATGCTCAGACGCAGATCGTCGGTCAAGGCAACCATGGCAGTCTCAACCCCAAAGCCTGTCCTAAAGCCGGTTTGAAATGGGTCTAGATAATCGGTTTCATCCAAGACTGCCTGGAGCTGAAGAGCAACCGCCCTCTCGATCACCTTGCTCAAAAATGGCAGCAATGACACAGGCCTGTAGTTCTTCATATCCAGGAGGTCCAGGGAAGGCTTTTTCAGGAGCAGCCTAACCGCCGCTTCCTTTAAACATGATGGAACATGTCCTTCCCTGAAGGATGCATTGACAATATCCCTAAGGAATCTCGTCACAGCATCCCCCCCCCCCAGACGGCCAGCCATGATGGGCAAGGGTCGAGAGGGCAAGATTTTCATTCCTTTGGCAGGAATAGGCTGGGTCAGTAAGTCAGAGGTGGACAACTGTGAGAGATTGGGAGGGGGCACATTAGCACATGGAGAACTTGGAGGACAGCATCCTTGCCACATCATCCCTTTGCAAAAACAAATAGCAATGGCATTTACATTTCTATGCCACTTAATAGTGCTGAGCACTCTCTAAGTGGTTTGCAATGTGTTAGCCAATTGTCCCCAACAAGTTGGGTACTCATTTTACTGATCTACGAAAGAATGGAAGGCTGAGTCAACCTGGAGTCCTGAAGAATCGAACTCACAACATTTAACCACTGTGTCACCAGGGCTCCTGCAAACAAAAACCTATTTATTTATTTCAACTGGCATTCTGTTGAGCAGTTATGTGTGAACATGTTTATCACTGCTCGGTATTCATGTTTATGGATAGTGCCATGATTGCACTGATTGTGCCATGATTGCAATGGTAGTGCCATGATTGCAAAGGCATGATTCCACCCTGCCTTAGCAGCCAGCAGCTACCCTAAGCAATGGAGATCTGTTCTGCTGCTGTTTGGGGCACTGCAAGATAACATTTCCAGCCTTCTCCTACAAGTGAGCTGTAGTGGAACAATCAGAAGCAGGAGCCCATCTCAACCCCTTATCACACTGCAGTTCCCTGGCAGGAGATGGCTAGAAACATCTTCATGTTATGCCCCAGTCATCAGCAGAACAGATCTTCATTGCATGGTGTGGCTGCTGATTGTTAAGGTAGCTTTCAGCAGTTGGGTCAGGAGACAATACGTAGTATACAGTAATGTAGACTTGAGTCAACTAACTCAGACTCAAGTCAGACTCAAATCATTTCAGTGACTCGACTTGGATTTGACTCAGCAATAAATGATGCTCTGACTTGACTTGACTCAACTGTCAACTTGTATATTTTAACCAACTGACTCGCCGGCATCATTCACTTTGAGCACAACAGCTCTCCTACCAAAACTACCAAGACTATGGTACCATTTTGCTTGCAAAGCTGGAGCTGGGAGGCAATATCTGTATGTGCCACTTGGGGGAACCAGAGAACATTTTCCTGTATTTTCCAATACCCCAGTGTTAACAACAATGCTAACTTGAGTCAACTTTCTGGACAGTCCTGGGAGCAACAAGCAATGACCAATTTGGGGATCAGGTTAATGGGTAAAATCATTTGTTCCTTTTGAAATGTAAATTTCCTAGCTCTGTGAGAGATAGTTGGGCTGGTGAGTGATCAGAAGAGGATGACTACAGTGACCTCAGCTCACCACAGGTAACACCAGTTTCAACAGCTAATGACTGAGATGTATTACCACTGCTCCTGTTATCCTCCTTGAAATGCCTTTCTTCTTTCTAAAAAGACATGCAGATGCTGAACTCAATGCCTGGAGGCTAACACAAGAGAAGAATCCAAGTAATTGCCACATGACTGTGGAGCTGTGACAGAAGGGCACTAATAATGGCAGTAGAGGAGTGAGATTTGCAGTTGAGAAGTGGTAGGTTGGGAAGAGGTGATTTAGCCAAGGTTCGAATCCCCACTCAGGCATGGAAACCCACTGGGTGACCTTGGGCTAGTCACACTCTCTCAGCTTCAGAGGAAAGTCATGGTGCAAAAAAATAACAACAACAACCATGGCAAATCTTGCCAAGAAAACTCCATGGCCTTAGGGTTGTAATAATTTGGAAATGACTTGAAGGCACACAACAACAACAACAACAACAACAACAACAACAACGGTGCCAGCCTACATGTCTCCTATCACCTTGGTCATGTTCAGTCTAGAGAAGTCCTTCTTGAAGAAGGTGAAGATGAAGTATTTATATCCCACTTCCTAGATGAAGAAGGGGAAGAGGTGGGCTATAAATCCTCAAAATAAATACATAATAAATAAATAAAACCAACAATTTGTTAATAGTAACTGGCTGGAATCCTCTTTTGCAGTCTACATTATGTAACTTTCTTTTTAAAGACAAAGACTTTTCTATTCTGACAGACATTTGATGATTAACAATATACGTCCCTTATAATACAATGCACTTGATATTGCTAAGACTGTGCTGGTATAGTTGTGTTTTAATATATGTTTTAACCTGGTTTTATAACTTTTTTTAACTTTTGTATTTTGTGGATTTTTAACAATGTTTTTTAATTGTTGTAAATGGCTTTTAGTCCCAATCTGGGGGAAAGTGGGATATAAATAACTACAAGAAGAAGAAGAACTACGGTACTACTTTACACATACTTAGCTATGGGAGAGCCAGTGTGGCATAGTGGTCTGAGCATTGGGCTACAACCCTGGAGGCCAGGGTTCAATTCCACACTCAGCCATGGATACCCGCTGGGTGACCTTGGGCAAGTCACACTCTCTCAGCCCCAGAAAAGCCTGTGATAGCTTTGCCTTAGCATCACTATAAGTCAGCTTGCAGGCACACAACAACAAAAGCTATGTAGCAGAGGTGCTAAGGAGCCCTATTAACGAATTGCAAAGACATGTAATGGGACATCAGCACATGTCCTGAAGCACATCAGGCTCTACTGATGTGCAGCGCCACTCCCTAGCCAATGTCCCTGTATCCCAATGTGCATCAGTCCCATTAGGTATCACACCTGATGCACAACAATCACTTATCTGGCTTCCTGACACAGTAACACAACAGCAGCCCCTTGCTGAAAACAGATGCTGTGACACTGCTCAATTCTGTTTCCTGCAAACATAAGTCCGCTTATGAAGACGTAAGCCCCAAATGAATTCTGACCATTATTGCTCTTGTTCAAGGGATTTCCTTGGGGCATATATGTTATGCCCCATGCTTGAGTGGGGACAAAGGATGATTTGGATCTTCTGTCTGAAGTTATCAAACTATCCTGGGCCAACTCAGTCCTAAATTTGATCTGCATCCTTCATATCGGGGGTAATGCCATAGTTTGGAAAAGTGACTTTCTGGATTAGAGTTCCAAAGAACTCGCCACTAACATAGCCAACAGGGGTTCTGGGTGCAAAGGGATCTGGTAGCTCCTTTCAGAATAACTGTGGTCCAAAACACACCAAGTCTACAAGAGCTTCTTCCATACATGTCCAAAACACACTACAAAAATAATCCAGTCCAAGACCACTTTAACTGCCCTGGCTCAGTGCTAGGGAATCCTGGAAACTGTAGTTTTTTTGTGGCACAAGAGCTATCTGACAGAGAAACCTAAATGTCTCACAAAACTACAGTTTCCAGAATTCCCTAGCATTGACCCAGGGCAGTTAAAGTAGTCTCAAACTGGATTATTTCTGCAGTGTGTTTTGGATCTGTACAAAAGAAGCTCTTGTAGGCTTGGTCTACTTCTTCAGATGCAGGGAGTGCATGCATCTAAGGAAGAAGACCAGTGCTACAAAAGCTTATGCTACAACTTCTTTCCCACAATTAGTCTGAACGATGCTATAAGATCCCTTTGCATACTAATATTCTAGATGAACACGGTTTTGTCTCTGAATTCTACCGCAAGAAGTTCTGGATGCTGTAGTCCCAAAAGCAATTCTCCCAAACTCTGGAGTGCTACAACGGTGCAAGTCTCTACAGCATCCTTCCTCGAACTGAGAACTACAACTCCTGTCATTCTTGGCTGGGCAGCCAGGGGTGTTGTTTTTTTGGGGTTTTTTAATAGCTGTATTTTTGTCAAGCATCTCTTGTTTAGGTGAGTGGTGGTGTAGCCACTCCCAGCTGGCTGAGCCAGAATGATTCAGGGCTGGTTATAGCAATAGCATTTACATTTCTATACCACTTCCTAGTGAACTCAGCACTCTTTAAGCAGTCTATAATCTGTAGGCCAATTGCCCCCAATAAGCAGGGTATTCATTTTACTGACCTACGAAAGGATGGAAGGCCGAGTCGACCCTGGAGCCTTGGCATCGAACTAACAACATTGTGGCTGCAACTCCCACGCTCAAACAGCTTTAGTGGCCACCGGTCCATTTCTGGGCAGAATTCAAAAGTGCTGGTTATCACCAACAAAGCCCTATACTGCTTAGGTCCAGGCTGTTTCCTTATATGAGCCTATCCAAGTTTTAAGATCTTCAGGCTTTCTCTCAGTCCCACCTCCACCACAGGCATGTATGGAGTGGACATGAAAGACAGGGTCTTCTTGGTGGCTGCTCCCAGGTTATGGAAGTCTCGACCAAGGAAGGCTCAATTGGTGTCCTCACGGCTCTCTTTTCTCCAGCAGGCAGAAATTCTTATTAAAACAGGCCTTCAGCTTTTAACTGGTAGGATGTTCTGTTTCTCAATGTGTTGGTTCTTAATGTGTCAGAGATTTGAACATGCTTTCAACTGTTTTGGATTAATGTTTTAAAGGGGATTGTGTGTAATGCTTTTTAATATTTTGTAATTCAAACAGTTTTAGCAATATTGTTTTATTGTATGGCACAATCTGCTTTGGGTCTCATGTGGAAGAAAACCAGGATATAAATTAAATAAATAAAGGGCCGTTGAAATCCAGCAACCTGGCCTGGGGAGGCCATTGTATGCAATGAAGAGAAAGCAAAGACAGCCCAGCAGCTGGTCACACTTAAGCTCCATAATGCTGGGTCCCCTTGATCTCCAACACCAGGGAAGGCGACCTCAGATCCTGGTTCCGGTGCCAAGCCATTAGAGAACATACTGTAATTCCATAATGCAAAACAGAAAGGCCTCTTTAACTGAGCTGAGCTGGGGAAGAGAAGATCTGACATAATCCATTTACATGTTTTATGGTAATCGCTTCCATCTTTGGGACACATGCAAACAATGGCCCTATTAGACATTGATGCTTGGCAGAAAGACAGATGTTCAAAACCGCTGAATGCCCAGTCGAGTGGTGGTGGGAACGGGGAGATGTTAGGCACAGGATATTGTTGCAAGCAAGCAAATGCCCCCAAAGCCATCCCAAAATGTAAAGGAGTTGGAGTGGGTCTCCTTTCTGCAGAGCTAGGATTCAGATCACTTCGGCCCAGAGCTGAGAAAGGAGAGCGCTGCTTGTTTATTTGGTCTAATCTAGCGTTGCTTTTCCAGCAACCAAAAGACAGAGTTTAATCATTGGATCATGCTGCGTTTATGTTTATTAATATGGATTGTTGCCGAACTCTGGTGGTGATCTTGTTAGTGTCTTATACTTGTGTGAGTTCCCCTACAGAAGCCACTGGACATTTTTGTCTGATTAAGAAGTCTGCATTCAGTTCAAGCTTTCCGGAAGCAGAGTAGTGCCATTGCGCATTACACGTGCAGAAGTGCCTTGGGCATTGCAATCAGGCATTTCACATTTCTTCACACATTCAGTAAAGCAGTGTTGCAATTCATTTAACACATAAGCACATAACTCTGTGAGTGTAATGTTATACTCCATGTCCTTGATGTGGGATCTCAATAAATGTGTTTAAACATCCCCATTTCTTTCCCTTTTCCCTGATATTCCAGCAAAAAGCATCCTGTTTTTAATAATGAGTTATATAGGATACATTTTATCAGCTTGCAAATAATGAGTTATATAGGATACATTCCTATACAAAAGAGATCTTTCACATGCAAAAACCCTTCCCTAATATTTGTTCAAGCACCTGCTATTCAAAAATATTACCTGAGGTCTTACAAGGACAGATTGCAACTTTACACTCACAGACTCATATGACAGCTGTGCATTACCGAATAGCAACACAGCCCAAGTGAATGTGCAAACAGATGTGAAATGCATGATTGCGATCTTCAGTGCATGCCTGCACGCACAATGTGTAATCACATCTGCAATGCAAAATGCAATGTACAATGGCACCAAACGCACAACTCTGCTTCCACAACCTTCCATTGAACATGGACTTCTGTATTTGACAATGAAAAAATGTTCAATCTTTTCTGTAGGGGAACATAGGCATGCTTAAATCACTAAAGGATGCTAGCCATAATGTGACTCAATGTAGACTTTCCATTCAGATAAAGAATATTCCTCAGTCTGTATTCCCTTAATTAATCTGGTAATAATAATAATAATAATAATAATAATAATAATAATAATGTTTTATAATGCCATTTTCACCAAAGGGCGGAACATCAGACATATATAATCAAAAACAAAACAATGAAACCCAACACTATAATATACTATAATACTACAATAATATAATAATGTACTAAAAAAAAAAATCCTCATCAATTGCACCCAAAGAATATGAATATTTTGCCACATTTTGTTTCTTGTTGTTAACTGCCCTTGAGTGGATTCAACCCATCTCATCCTGTGGATGAAACATCTCCAAGACTCCCTGTCCTCCACTGCTCTGCTTAGGTCCTGAAATCTCATACCTGTGACCTCTGTAATAGAGTCCGTCCATCTAGCATGTGGTCTTCAACCTTTCCGAGCATTATTATTCTTTCCAATGAGTCCTCATGATACGTTTGAAGTACGACAGCCTCAGTTTTGTCATCTAGTGAGATTTCTAGCTTCAT
This sequence comes from Phrynosoma blainvillii, assembly GCA_026167975.1. Lineage (NCBI taxonomy): Eukaryota > Metazoa > Chordata > Lepidosauria > Squamata > Phrynosomatidae > Phrynosoma > Phrynosoma blainvillii. The sequence goes on along the minus strand of JANUYF010000001.1, from coordinate 451,986,347 downwards.
CTGCTCTAGGACCCACTTGTTTGTCCTTTTGGCTGTCCATGGGATCCTCAGCACTCTTCTCCAGCCCCACATCCTCTCAAATGCGTTGATTTTCCTCCTATCTTTTTTCTTGACTGTCCAGCTCTCACATCCATCCATGGTAATAGGGGATACGATGTCTTGTATGATTCTGACTTTTGTGTTGAGTTGTATATCTTTGCGTTTTAGGATTTTTTCTAGTCCTTTCATAGCTGCCCTCCCCATTCTTAATCTTCTTCTGATTTCCTGACTGCAGTCCCCATTCCAATCAATATTTGATCCTAGGTATGAGCACCCTTTTACTATTTCTATTTCCTCATTGTCTATGTTGAATTTGTCTAGATTCTCCATGATCATTATTTTTGTTTTCTTTATGTTCAACAGTTAGCCTGCCTTTGCACTTTCTTCTTTGATCTTCCTCAGTAGTTGTTCCAAGTCTGGGAGGTTCTCTGCTAGTATTATAGTGTCATCAGAATATCTCAGATTGTTGATATTTCTTCCTCCTATTTTCACTCCTCCCTCTTCCATGTCCAAGCCTGGTTTCCTTATAATGTTTTCTGTATATAAGTTGAATAGTTAGGGTGATAGGATACAGCCTTGTCTGATTCCTTTGCCAATTGGGAACCATTCTGTTTCTCCGTCTTCTGTTCTGACAGTAGCCTCTTGTCCTGAGTACAGATTCCTCATCAGGACTATCAGATGTGTTGGCACTTCCATGTCTTTAAGGACATTCCATAGGTTTTCATGATCTATGCAGTCAAAGGCTTTGCTGTAGTCTATAAAGCACATGCTGATTTTCTTTTGGAATCCCCTGGTGTATTCTATTAGCCATCATATGTTTGCCACATGATCCCTGGTGCCTCTTCCTTTCCTGAACCCTGCTTGGACCTCTGGGATTTCTCTCCATGTGTAGTTGGAGTCTATGCTGCAGAATTTTGAGCATGATTTTGCTTGCATGGGAGATTAGTGCTACGGACCTATAGTTGCTGCAGTCTTTGGTGTCTCCTTTTTGGTGATCATTTCCAATCTATTGGCCATCATTTTGTTTTCCCTATCTGTTGACATATGTTGGTTAGCACTAGAGTTGACTCTGTCAATGTGGATTGCAGCAGTTCAATTGGAATATCATCTGTTCCTGGTGATTTGTTTTTTGTTATTTCTCTTATTTCAGCTTCCACGTCACTCTTAGAATTTGGGGGTCCCACATCTTTAATGCTTGTCTGGGTCTTTTTTGAATTGGGAAGTCCAATTTGTCACTTCCCATTTTGAAAAAAGGCCTATCCCAGAAATTAGACTATTTGTGTCTTATGTATGCATAACTTCCCTTGCACTTTTTGCACTTTTACTTATCCATGTAGTTGTTCTTTCTCACCAATGCATAAGATACATATTCCTTGGAAGGCTATGAAAGTGTAGATAGACAAATGGCACAATTGCACATCATTGTACATAGGACTTCATTTCCCACTGTGCTTTCATTGCATGGTCACACATTGTTTTGCTATTTTGCAATTCTCTAACAAGGTGGCATAAAACAATGGAGCTATAATTCCATGAACTTGTACTACATCTGTTTAATGCAGGATCTGATTCATTGCCTGAATTTCAGAGCAGCTATCCAAAGAGTTGGAATATAGTGACCAAAATCCTATGTCAAAGAGGGAGAGAGCAAAAATACACTCACAGAGAGAGGAAGAATAGCAGCATGATAGGTTTATGTTGAGATATAGGATTTGAGTCAGGGCTAGATAAGTAAACTGATGGAGAAGGTGGGAGTCATTATGGTAATAACTGAAAAGAACAGTGACTCCTGCCTAGTCAGGTAATTAATTATTAAATCAGTCTTCAATGATCATTGTAGCCTTCTGTAATAAAACCATTGGTGCATTCCCATCTGTTTCTCAGATGCTTTTCATTTCTATGTTGCAGTGCAAGCACCAGCTTCTTCCATTGGTAAGAATTTGAAAATACTCCAATTTTCATTAAAATCTGATCCTGGAAATGTTACTTCCTTTGGACTATGATGAGTGTATAGCTACAGGAGGGGACAAAATGAAGGCATCACTCTCAAATAAGAATGGGGGGGGGGTTTGGGGGGAATGAATTTTTTGCTCACTATCCAAATTTCTAGCATTGAAATAACTTAAGACATCTGAGAATTCAGAAATACAGTTTGGTCATCCAAAAACATTTCAGACAGCAGAATTCCCAAGGGAAGGCAAACACATCAAATGTAAGAGTTCTACGTAGGTAGAATTTATTTTCAGTATCTCGGTCTCCCCAAAGCCAGAAATTTAGGGACTGGAGGAAAATTGAGGGGGGGGGCAGAATTCTTATTTCAGGGATAATGCCATCATTTTGCCCGCTCCCCATAGCTATACCTCTGATTAAGGCTTCATCTACACTGCAGAATTGATGCAGTTTGACGCCACTTTAAACTGCCATGGCTCACCGCTTTGGAGTTCTGGGATATCTGTGAGATATTTAGCCTTCTCTGTCAAAGAACCTCAGTGCCACAGCAAATGACATATCCTGAGATTCCATAGGATGGAGCCATGACAGATGAAGTGGTGTCAAACTGCATTAATTCTGCAGTGTAGCAGCACCCATGACACCTCAGATCCTCCCGCCAGGACAGCCAGTTGGAGGTAGTGTACTCCAAAAGAAGTAATTTTCCCAAGTTCAGAATCCTTAGAATCCCCTTTTCCTTTCAAAGCTTGCCAGATGTTTGGCCTGAACAGTATTTTTCTGTATTCAGCTTTTCAGGAAATGTAGTGATAGCTCCATTTTGGAGATTGGCAGCTGAGCCAAACTTGCAGGGGAGAGTGATGCCTTCCTTGCAATGAAAGAGAGAAGATTCATATTTGTTGGCACTCCACTCTATATTTCAGAAAAGGGAACTAGGAAAAGCACCTCTGAGGACTCCTTGCCTAAGAAAACCCTATGAAATTCATGGTGTGGCCATGTCAACATGTTGCTTGAAGGCACATACACACACAAACAAGTCACCAAGAGGACTGGCCAGGTTTGACTGCCCCAAACCTTGGCCAAGATCCTATGACAGGGTTGCAAAGTGTAAATCCTCACATGTGGAATCATGCATTGATTGTGTATACAATACTTGCATTGAGTGTCAATGCTGCACAAGGAATGCACAACATGATGTGCCACCAGATGCAAAACAGAATGCACAATGCAAATGACAAACCATATGCACATCCACATGCCCAGTGACCCAATGGTCTGCCTCTATGACCTGGATCTTAATGCAGACTTTCACGTTTGACAAAAATGTCCAACCACTACCATTGGGGAACAAGAATCTAGCCTTCAGCTTTTTGAATTGTTTTGTTCTGTTTCATAAATAGCTGGAAGCAGGTGTTCCCTTGCCTTTCCACGCTGGCCATATTGCTTCTTGCTCTGATCAGTTTCAGAGGAGCCCCCAACAATAACGTCACATTGAGAAGACACTACAAGGCTGAAACATGACCCATCAGGAGCCAAGCTCAGGAAGTTCAAACACAACAAAAGGCAAAGATAAAAGGCTTCAAGCCTGTGAAGCCTGTCCCCCTATGGACCACTCCCCAGGCTTCACTCGGTCCTGACAGAACAATTGGAGATGCAAGCCATTCACCACTTAAAAGGAGAGTTTCCTGGCATGGTATTGTGTATCTTCGTTCTGAAAGACAAGAGAGGGTTTGGGGTACATGGGACAGACTTCCAGAGAGGTCTACAATTGAGTCATTGTCTGGGTGAGAATGACTATTCCAAATTCAACTTGACGTGCCTCAGTTCCCCCTCCAAGGGGAATTGCTGTCAGTATTTCAACCACCACTTTTATGTCCTCCCCATTGATCAGAGCTTCAGCAGATGCTAAGGGGAAAGACCAGAGAGAGGGAGAGAGAAGAAGCCATTGGGAAGGCTGATCAAATGAGCTGCCTGTAAATAGAACTGGGCCTATTTGTTATAGATTCATTCATAACTTTGCCACGTTTGGAACATCAAGGCAACCAAAGCCATGAGAAGTCCTGAGGCTGTGGGAGAAACACAGCCATTCATCAAGGCCTGGGATTTGAGAAGGTTCAGCAACCCAGAATGGTGAGAAAGCAGACAGATGCCCAGGGTTTCTGCATATATGGGAAGCTAATGAAATTAAGATACAAAAGGGAAATGGGGCTGGTATTCTCTTTCTCTTCTTCTCCGCCACTCTAGGAATTTCTGTGCCTTGTTGTTGTTGTTGTTGGATAGAATTCACTATAGCAGTTATAGATGCAAAACCTAGAGTTACACATCTGTAAATGATTCATATTCAAAGTCCCTATATATTCACAATCAGGGTACTATTACCATGATTGTAAAAATCCTCCAGTCCTGCTTTCCTGGGAAGTATTCACTGTAAGCAACACAATTCTGTTCTCCTATGAATGAGGGCACAGCATACTGACGTTTCCACTCCCCTTCTGCCAGCAATCTCCCTTGCAAGGAAGAATTGCAACAAGAACCTGCTTCTGATTGTTGCACCAGAGGTCACTGGAAGGAGGAGTGGAAATGTTGGTCTGCGGCACTCTTATCGGCCAGAGGACAGTCCTCTGTCACTGCCCAGCAAAGCAGCACTGGGGTGGGGAATTGGACCAGGAAATGCTACTAAGTTAAGTCTACTAGGATCTAGAATTTCTGCCATTATCATCATCCGTCAGCATTATCACCTTTTTTTATATCCCACCTTTTGCCCAATATTGGGACTCAAGGAGATAAATTAAAATGGTTACAATATAAAGTCAGCCCTCTGTATCCATGGTTTCTGCATCCATGGCTTCCACCATTCATGACTTGAAAGTATCCCCCCCCCCCCCCAAAAAAAATGAAATCCAAAAAGCAAACTTTGATTGTTGCCATTTTATATAGGGATACATTTTCCTATGCCATTGTATGTAATGGGACTTGAGCATCCATGGATTTTGGTATGGATGGCCCCATCCATGGAGAGGGGTGGATCCTGGAACCAAATCTCATCAGATACCAAGGGCCCACTGTACTTAGAAACACCCCTCAAAAAATCACCATTAAAACCAAATTAAACTATTAACCCTATTGAAACCACTGAAAACATGCACTATTTAAGAAAGATAAAAACAGTACAATTTGAAAAAACGCAAATCATACACCCTTTTCTTTGAAAGCTTTCATTTCTAAAAGCCTGTCTACATTTTTAAAAGTTTTCACCTGCCTTTAGAAGGACAGCAAGGATGGGACCATTCAGGCCTCCTTAGGGAGGGCATTCCAGAGTCTAGGAGCAGCCACCAAGAAGACCCTCTCTTGCCTCCCCACCAACCATGCTTGTGTTGAGACTGAGAGAAGGGCCTCTCCTGATGATCTCGGGGCAGACAGTCTGATTTGAGGAGATACATTCTGTCAGAGAGCCTGGACCCCAGCCATGTAGCTGGATGTCTAAATGGAATAAGACTGTGCTAAAATAAAAAGTTGGGTAGAAAGGACAGCTTCTCTCAGTCTCAACACTGAAGGTGCCTAGACATGGGAGTGCCAACACATCTGACAGTCCTGATGAGGAATCTGAGCTCAGGAAAAGAGGCTCCTGTCAGAACAGAACACAGAGAAACAGAATGGTTCCCAATTGGCAAAGGAGTCAGACAAGGCTGCATTCTATCACCCTACCTATTCAACTTATATGCAGAACATATTGTAAGGAAAACAGGCTTGGACACAGAAGAAGGAAGAGTGAAAATAGGAGGAAGGAATATCAACAATCTAAAATATACAGATGACACCATAATACTAGCAGAAAGCCTCACAGACCTGGAACAACTACTAAGGAAGATCAAAGAAGAAAGTGCAAAGGCAGGCTTCATGTTGAACATAAAGAAAACAAAAATAATGACCACAGAGAACTTACACACACACAGACTAGACAATAAGGAAATAGAAATAGTAAAAGAGTTCTCATATCTGGGATTAAACATTGATCAGAATGGAGACTGCTGTCATGAAATAGACAGCAGCACCTTTAGACAACCAACCAGTCAGTTTAATTAAAGAATTAACAGAACTTTATTGGAAGATCCATAGGTCAGACCTGACTATCAGACGTTTTAGCTGAGACTGAAAAAATCCCCCCCTACAGTTAGTGAAAAGAATGTGCAAAAGCCCGCGCTCTCAACCCCTCCTTCCTTTTCCCAAACATCTCGTCCGTTCCCAGCCAGCCGAGCCAGCCACTCAAGGTCACTTGATAAAGCACCTGCACTCTAACATTACTAACCCATCTTCCCATCATCCCCACACTATATTACATATCTGATAGAATATTAACAGGATTCTAACAGTCTGCCCCCCTAAAAACAGAACCCCCCCCCCAAAAGGAAAAAAATGAAAGAAACATCAAGCAACAGAAGACAAGGAAGGCTTGTCTGGATAGCGTTCATGAAAATGAGCAATCAAATCAGGAGCATTGACATGACCAGCAGACACCCATTCAGAATGGTCAACAGGAAAGTGTTTCCACCGTATCAGGTATTGCAGCCTGCCTCGATGAACCCGAGAGTCCAGAATCTTTGAAACTTCAAAGTGTTGATGTCCATCAACCATCAAAGGCAGGGGTGGTGAGTCAACGGGTTTCCAGGGGTCAACCGCACAATCAGGTTTCAACAAACTGAAATGAAAAACTGGATGAAGATGACGATAGGTCTTAGGAAGAATCAATTCAGCAGTAACATCATTAACAAGTCTCTTAACTGGAAAAGGGCCCACAAACTTTGGGCCTAGCTTCTTGGAAGGAAACTTAGACCTCAAGTTTTTGGTGGAAAGGTAAACCATATCACCAGGCTTAATATCCCAACCTTTTGCCCTCTTTTTGTCAGCCTGATTTTTATACTGTTTTTTAGCTTCGTGCAAAGCTTTGACAATGGTGGGCCAAGCCCCTCTGACTTTGTCAGCCCACTGGGTCACCTGAACCGGGTCAGTTTTATTTACAGGCAGGGCAGGGAGGAGCTTAGGTTCAAAACCATAGTTAATCGAAAAGGGAGAGCTCCCAGTGCTGCTGTGTACTGCACTATTGAAAGCAACCTCGGCATGTGGAAGTAAATCAAACCAGTCATCTTGCAGGTAGTTAGTATAAGAACGCAGGTATCTCTGGAGACTTTGGTTAGTCTTCTCACTTTGACCGTCAGTCTCCGGGTGAAAAGCCGTGCTAAGGGCCAATTGAACCCCCAATTTGTCTTGTAGCACCCTCCAAAATTTAGAAGTAAACGAACTGCCTCTATCGGAGATTATTCGGTCTGGAAGGCCATGGAGTCTATATATGTGCGCTATGAACAGATCAGCTAATTTGGGGGCCGAAGGCATCCCCTTGCAGGCCACATAATGTACTTGTTTGGAAAACAAATCTACCACCACCCAAATAGTGTCTCGGCCCTTGCTAGGAGGCAAGTCTGTTATAAAATCCATAGCAATGTGTTTCCAAGGTCCTTCTGGTGTAGGCAGAGGTTGAAGTAGTCCTCTAGGCTTGCCCACTCTTGGTTTGGCTCTAGCGCAAACCGGACAACTTTTAACATAAGCCTCTACATCTGCACGAATTCCATCCCACCAGTAGGTGCTGCGGATCTTGTGCCAAGTTTTTAAATATCCCCAATGTCCTGCTGCCTTAGAGTCATGGTATATCTGAAGGATGTCTTTTCTTAAGGAAGCAGGAACATAGATCTTTGAATTCCACACCCACAAGTCTTGTGCATTTTTTGACAGTTGGTTTTTATGTTGTTGTAGCCACTCATCGGTTTCTGCCCCCTGCTGGATTTTTAGCAACAGGTCATCTAATGGCGGTGGTGAGTCACCCTGTGAAGGGGGTTGAACTACAGCCTTGGCTCTACTGCGTGTGATTACCGCCAAACCCAACTGTTCTCGGGAAAAGATGGTCTCAAGAGGAACCGCCTCTTTTCCCCCATGCTGTGGCAATCTGGATAATGCGTCTGCTAAAATGTTTTGACGGCCCGGGAAAAACTTTAACTTGAAGTTATATTTATAAAAGTCTTTAGCCCATCTCCTTTGCTTGGGGCTCAGTTTGCGAGGAGTCTGTAAGGCTTCTAAGTTTCTGTGATCAGTCCATACCTCAAAAGGGTGTGCCGCCCCCTCGAGGAATTGTCTCCAGCTTTCTAGGGCATGCTTAACTGCATAAGCTTCTTTTTCCCAGCACGGCCAAGATAATTGGGGCCCCTGGAACTTTTTGGACAGGTAGGCACAAGGTCTAAGCTTATCTTTATCATCTTTTTGTAGCAGGACCGCCCCCATAGCAAAGTCACTGGCATCAACTTGAACCACAAAGGGTTTGGTTGGGTCTGGGTGAATTAAAATAGGTTCAGAGCTAAACAACATCTTTAGTTGTTCAAAAGCCCTCTGGCATTTTTCCGACCATTGAATCGGAGTGGAGGGCTTGGGAGGCTTGGCCGCAACCCCCTCCCCACTTTTGGGCGTATCTTTAGTCTTGAGTAAGTCTGTAATGGGCAATGCAATCTTAGCAAAGTCAGGAATGAACTCTCTGTAGAAATTTGCAAAGCCCAGGAACTTTTGTACATCTTTTCTATTTTTCGGGGGTGCCCAGTCTAACACTGTTTGTACTTTAGCTGGATCCATTTCTAAGCCCTGGTTAGACACTCGGTACCCCAAGAAATCTAGTCTCTCGGTGTGAAAGTGACATTTGGACAGTTTCACATACAGTTGGTTATCCCACAGTCTTTTGAGTACCTCTCGCACCAATTTAACATGACTGTCTAAGTCTTTAGAATAGATGAGCACATCGTCCAAGTATACCAGAACACCTTCAAAAAGCAGATCATGCAGTACTTCATTTATATGCCTCATAAAAATCCCGGGAGCCCCCGACAGTCCAAAAGGAAGGACCAAGTACTCAAATGCCCCCAAAGGGCAGTTGAAAGCAGTCTTATATTCATCTCCCTCTTTAATCCTAACTCGATGATAAGCATCTCTCAAGTCCAATTTTGTAAAGAGTTTGCCCGTGCCCAGTCTCCCCAACATGTCTTTCATTAGTGGCAAAGGGTACTTGTTGGTGCTGCAAATCCCATTTAGATTGCGATAGTCTACCACCAGCCGCAAAGAGCCATCCTTTTTTTCCCTAAAAAATACAGGAGCAGCAAAGGTAGAAGTAGAGGGTCGAATGAACCCTCGAGCCAAGTTCTTTTCTATATAGTCTTTTAAGGTGGCCAGCTCTTTTGGGGTCATTGAATACAGCTTGGGTTTAGGAAGGGGTGCCCCTGGCAATATTTCAATGGCACAGTCTGTTTCTCGGTGCGGAGGCAACACATCACACTCTCTCTCTTCAAACACCCCTTTTAAATCTCGGTAAACCGGAGGGATGACTGGCGACCCCTCCCCGCCGTGCCCAATGTCTCTGTCTCTGGGCAGCCCTTCCAAGTGAGTAGCTGCGTCTTTCTCTATTTGTCCGGGAAGCGCCACCGTGGGGAGAAGAGGGGGGAGCACCATCCCGTGGGCAAGGCAATGGTTTGCACAATCCGGATCATTAAAAATTAGCTGTCTCTCCCTCCAGCGCAACTCCGGGTTGTGATGGTGTAGCCAGTCTATGCCCAACATTAGGTGGTAATTATAAGTATTACCCACCACCAACTGGAGCTGTTCCCAATGGTCTGCTATCCCTAGCCACACAGGAGCAGTTTTTCTTTCTGCAGCACGGCCCCCCATCAGAGACCCATCCATCTGAACAAAGGGAATGGGCTCTCTCAGAGGGTGGGTGGCTATGTTCAAACTGTCTATTACTGCAGGGTTTATTAAGCACCTCGTACACCCACAGTCAATGGCTGCAATTAATTGCATAGCTTTTTTCTTGGGCCCCACCATCAAAGTCACTGATATAGACAACAGGGGAATGCCCCCACTCACCATCCTTTTGCGGCTCTCTGCTCCCACAGCCCGCCTTTCGCCGCTTCCTAAGGCAGGCTCTGGAAGTTTAAAGGCTCCCCTCCCGAGCTTGTAAAACTGTCTGAGTCGTCTGAGTCTGTCCAGATCTCCTGTTCTTTGGGCTCTTCTACTTTCAGGCTGGGCTCAGTAGAGGATTTTCTTTTCGGCTGACTCTTTTCTTTCTTGGAGCCTCTGCCGGGGGGGGGGCCCTGAGAGGAGCCGGTCTTTCCCTCCTGGGCCATGTCCGGGCAAGCCGCAATCAAGTGCCCCTTTTGGCCACATTTTAAGCATAGACCTAACCGGCGCCGTCTCTCCCTCTCAGTCTCTGCAGTGCCGGTGGGAAGTTTTCCTTTGTGGGCTTGGCTTCGCCCCCCCTTCGCTTTGGTCTCTTGGGTTTGTCTTTGATCTATCATCTTCACTTCATGTAAGATGGCTTCCGCTTCTCCCGCCACTCTGATCCATTCCATAGCTGTGAGGGGTTTTCCTTTCATCAACACCCATTTGGCTATCTCTGGGCGCAGTCCATCTTTAAAATATTGGATCTGCATTCCCCCCGGGCAGTCCGGCACTTGGGCCACCAGCCTTCTGAATTCTGCCGCATATGCAGCCACCGTCATAGAACCTTGTTTTAAAACTTTTAGTTCAGCCAGGGCAGTGGTGGCCTGGAAGGGGTCTTCAAATCTAGTCCTAAGGGCCCTCATAAATTCGTCTAGGTTCCCCAGCTCCGGCGCTTGTCGGTCGTAGAGCTGTACCAGCCAGCGGGCCGCCTCCCCCCGCAGATGCCTTGCCACACACTTCACCTTGGCTGATTCCGAAGGGAAAACCGGGCCCCACTCCTCCATATGATCTGCCACTTGTGATAAGAAATAAGGCAACGTTTGGGAATCCCCATCGAACTTGACCCCCATCTTCTTAGCCTGTGCATCGGGAGCCCTCGGCTGCGGGGGGACTGCTGGTGGGGGCCCTGGAGGCAAGGCTCCCTCGTCCCCTGCTCCCCTCGCTTGGGGTTGCCCACCTGGGGCTGGGGCTCGGGCAGCTCCTGCTCCTGCACCCCCTATTCCCTCGCCAGCAATCTGTTGGAGGATCTCTAGCATCGTGGTCATGGTATCTCGCATCCCCTCCACCTCAGATTTCAGCTGTTGTACCTGCATCTCCACGTCGGTCTCCTCTCCCGAGGACAGCTGTAGTGGTTGCGTGAACCCGGTGTTCCAATCTGACCACCTCGCCGCCCGCCGGCGTTCTCTTGTGTGCACGGGGGCCACCGGAGCACCGAACCATCTCCCAGGCACTAGTGGGGTCTGTGGCAATTGTGACCCTCCGGTCTTTGGCACCGCTCCGGTTCCTCTGTCCTCCGGCCATGGTTCCTCTCCATCCTCTGGGGTTTGGCCCTCTTTGGAGGACATCTCCGTTTTTGCCTCCATCTCTCCAGGAGCAGGAACAAAATACCAAAAATAAAGTTGAACTTGGGGTGAGTCTCAGCTAACTGTCATGAAATAGACAGCAGCACCTTTAGACAACCAACCAGTCAGTTTAATTAAAGAATTAACAGAACTTTATTGGAAGATCCATAGGTCAGACCTGACTATCAGACGTTTTAGCTGAGACTGAAAAAATCCCCCCCTACAGTTAGTGAAAAGAATGTGCAAAAGCCCGCGCTCTCAACCCCTCCTTCCTTTTCCCAAACATCTCGTCCGTTCCCAGCCAGCCGAGCCAGCCACTCAAGGTCACTTGATAAAGCACCTGCACTCTAACATTACTAACCCATCTTCCCATCATCCCCACACTATATTACATATCTGATAGAATATTAACAGGATTCTAACAACTGCAGCCAGGAAATCAAGAGAAGACTAAGAATGGGGAGGGCAGCTATGAAAGAACTAGAAAAGATCCTAAAATGCAAAGACATACAACTCAGCACAAAGTCAGAATCACACAAGCCATTGTATTCCTTATTACTATGGATGGATGTGAGAGCTGGACAGTCAAGAAAGAAGACAGGAGGAAAATCAATTCCTTTGAGATAATGTGGTGCTGGAGAAGAGTGCTGAGGATCCCATGGACAGCCAAAAGGACAAACAAATGGGTCCTAGAACAGATCAAGCCAGAGAGATCCCTAGAAGCCAAGATGACAAGACTTAGACTGTTGTACTTTGGACACATCCTGAGAAGGCATGAATCGTTAGAAAAGACCATAATGTTAGGAAAGGTGGAGGGAAGTAGAAAGAGAGGAAGTCCATATATTAAATGGATGGACTTTATTAAAGAGACCACAAATATGAGTTTGCAGGAGCTGGGCAGAGTAAAAGAGGAGAGGGGGGTCTGGAGATAGGGGTTGCCATGGGTTGAGATTGATGCGAAGGTAGTTAACAACAACAAAGGAAGCAGTACCTTCCTCTTGAAACAGAAAGGTCAGTGTCAGGTTGTGCAAGATACAGCAACAGAGAAACTAAGCAAAGGCAAAGTTAAGTATGCTACTGAGAGATTTGGGGAAAGAACTTGAAACACAGACTGCACAATTTTTTAAATTTTTTATTATTAAAAGATATAACAAAATTCATTACAAATCAAACATCATACTTTGCAAATCTACAATATAAACAATATAAAGAAATAACATCCCAAATCCCCCCTAACCATAGACATAGACATAAACTTGAGCAGACTTTATCCACAACACACAAACAAAAAGAAAAGGAAAACAACAACAACAACAACAACAACAACGACAAAAGAGCTTCCTGAGCGTTGGGGTGGTCTTATCCCCACTTACAAACATCTCTGAGCTTCTATCATAACAAAGAATAACCAAAATTTCAACCTTCTATACAATCTTAAAAATTTAAATAAAGCAAATTTAAAGCAACTTTTCAATGAACTTACGATTTAACGAAAAACCCAGCGTGAATGACTTCTTATCGTGCTTTAATCTAGTAGGCCTAATACCAAGTTTTTGTAGTCGATCATTTCTAGGAACTTTATCAAAGACTGCACAATTTTTCAGTTGAAATGGACATTTTCAAGGTGGAAAACAAACAAAAAAAACCACCAAGTATCAGCCTCCTCTGAGAGTTGGTAAAGGCAGACATCCAGGCAAAACAGTCTTATCCTCACAGTCTCTTGCCTTACAGCTTAACACACTAAACTGAACCTGTATTTCACCACAAGCAGAGGACAGATGTTTCCTTCTGGCTAGCTGATGATGACTGGACAGGTGCTTCCAGGAAAACTTTTTGCACAGCAGAAGGTGGAGATGAGGTGATGCTCTGTGTCTGTTGCTCAGGCCCTGTCTGCTTGAGCCAAATAAACCGATCTTCCTCCATGCATGTGGCAATCTTCCTCCATCTGCTCAGTGGGGAGTCGAGATGATGCACAGCCCAAACTCTTGAGTCTGACGTGAACAGACCAGACAACGTTCCTCACATTCAGTGCTAAACTTGGGATATGCTCATCTTTAACCAGACTAAAATAGGTCCCTGTTTGCTTTGGATCTTCCAGGAAGATCCAGAGCCCTCCATTTCAACTCTGGGTGGCTGTTTGAAATGTTTGATGGTGGCAGGGGGTTGCTTACTCTAAGGTGAGAACAAGGTGCCCAGCCAGAGGCCAAGACCTCAGGAGTGAACGACTCACCACCGCCACGGCCAACACCGCAGTGGAATCACTAGGGCATGTGGGAGTGCGGACCACACCGGGTAACAATCCAGAGCGGGGTGTCACCTGGTAGGGTAGTACACCCCAGGTGGGGATGGCTGCCTTTTGGGTCCCATGCAGCCATGGCCATGTGGGACTCAGAAGGCCACGGGGCTTAGGCAGCTGCCTTCTGGGTCCTGCGTGGACATGGATTCCAGACACTATCTTTTAACCAAGAAACAAGACTGAGCAGTTCTTCAAGTAGAAGATGCCTGCAAAGAGAGAGCTCTCCTTTTGCAGCCCTTTAAATAGAGGACTGTGCTTTGTAAAGGAGGCCATCTGACACACCACCACCGCCACATATTCATCTGGAGGTCTGAATGCTCCCTACATATGTAAGCACATGAGCTCTCTTCAGAAGTTCAGATCAATGCCTGGATATGCTACAAGCAAGCATGTACCTCCATGGATAATAATATCTTTGAGCAAGCAGATGGGGAGAATGTGCTCTCTTCCAAAAAGTGTGTTATATACTAAGCCCCATACATGCACTTAAGTCAATAGGTGATGGCACTTTACATAAATATATGACGGTCTGCTGCTTAGTGCAATAAAAATCTGCCATATGAAACGTGGAAGCAATTCAGAAAAGCAGATCTCACATTTTTGCCATCGTTAAAGTCAAATCCTGACATGCCATGATTAAAAACCCAACATCTGCGCACATTTAAAATTAAAATATATAGGGATCCATGTTTGCCTCCCTCCACACAAATGTTTTACAGCCAACGTGCTCTCTTTAAATATTAAAAACATTACATTATTTTATTTCAGATGTCACAGTATGTTACAGATCACCCTTTCACCTTGGAGTTTTGGTCCAAATCCAGCTCTTAGCTAAGGAAATAGAAACCATCTGACTGTGTTTGAAAGCCTCTGCTTGGGCCTCGCAGGGTCTGTGTTCATGTGACAGAATGCAAAGCAACAGAGATTTCAGCTGCAATCTGAGACCCAGGCCTCAATCCCATTGCTAGGTCCAGTTAGAGATGTCCCATTGAATCAATGGGATTTGCACAAATATCAGTTTACCATCCAGCTGGCGATTCAAAGACTAGGAACTAGACTGAGGACTTTAATACACGGGGAGAATCCCATACAGAAATGGGATTTAAATAGAAAAAAAGACGCAAAAGCAGGTAGATTTTCACAAGACGTCGGTGTTAAACTCTACTTAACCCGAACGGAAAACCTTTTTACTTTTGGAAAACCAATCAGGGATGAAATTCTTCAACACGTTACTTCTTAAAGGAAGCAGTGAGTAATTTTAGCAATTTTCTTCCCACAACAAGAAAGTATTTAAAAACCACACAATATTCAAAGGCACTTCACAGTTTGGGTTTTATTGTTCACAAAATTCACATGGTTGTTCGGAACAGAAAAGAGCATTTCCCAGGCCAAAAATGTTGTTTCCTGTGCATAAAAAGTTGTTTTCTATTCAAACCAAATACATGCAAATTTTGCACAGAATAAATCCCCAATTACAGCATTTTCTGCACAGGAAATAAAGTTTCTACATAGAAATATTTATCTTCATGTATAAACTGCTGTTTTATGTGCAAAACAACCAGGTGTGAAATTTGCGTCCTGAACTGAGAAGATTCTACTCAGTCCAGGATTCTTGCCAGGGTTTCCTGACTCTCAAAATAACACATTTTTGACCATTTTTCTAATAATTTTTGATATTCTTTCTATCCCCAGACCCAGTGGACTCAGTGGGATGTATTTCTGAGCAAATGCATATGGAATTATATCTGGAAACCATGCCCTATGAGGAACGACTGATGGAGATGGGTA
The DNA here is from genome assembly GCA_026167975.1 of Phrynosoma blainvillii. Classification (NCBI taxonomy): domain Eukaryota; kingdom Metazoa; phylum Chordata; class Lepidosauria; order Squamata; family Phrynosomatidae; genus Phrynosoma; species Phrynosoma blainvillii. The sequence goes on along the minus strand of JANUYF010000001.1, from coordinate 451,970,909 downwards.
TGTTTAGCCTGGAGAAGAGAAGGTTAAGGGATGACAGGATAACCATGTTTGAAAGAATTTTATTTTGAGGATGGAGCAAACTTGTTTTCTGCTGTACCAGAGACTAGGGCATGGAGCAATGGATTCAAGCTACAGGAAAAGAGATTCCACCTAAACATTGACAATAAGAGCTGTTTGATAGTAGGACACACTCCCTTGGAGTATGATGGGGTTTCCTTCTTTGGAGGTTTTCAAACAGAGGCTGGATGGTTGAGAATGCTTTGATGGTGTCTTCCTGCATGGAAGAATGGTGTTGGACTGTATGGCCCTTGAGGCCTCTTTCCTTCCAGGTGTACATTTTTTAATCCTCAATTCTGGCCCCATTCAGCTATTTTAGATGCAAGGGAAACCTTTTTTTCAACCCAGAAGGAAGCGAATCAGAAGGCTTTGGGATGGGGGAATGCCATCTCCTGGGCCTAAAACAGACCAAAAACCAACTAAATAAGGTTCTCAGATCTCAGGGCCTAGCCTGAAGTCTTAGGACCAGAACCTTCTTCTCCAGTGCTCAGGGGGAGAGGAAAAATCTCAGGGCAAGAGTGCAACCTTGAAAAGTGTGCATATCTATTTTTGCTCACTAAAGTTAGACTTGAGATCCTATATCTCAAGGAAATAGAGTGTAACTTTACACTCATGGAGCTACATGATGATTGCCTATTAGTGACTTCCAACACTGTACAACTGGATGTGCAAACAAAGGTGAACAGTATAATCACAATGTGCCTTTCACAAGGCAGAATATGCAAGGGCACCATCACATGTGCAACTCTGCTTCCTCAGCCTTCAACTAAATATGGCTGTTCTGCCTCAGACAAAAATGGCCAGTTGCTTCTGCAGGGGACCTTACCTAGGTGTAATATTGTAAATATTAAATATTACAATATTGTAAATATTACAATATGGGATATTGTAAAGTTTTAATTATCACCTTTAAAAAAATTTGACAGAACGTTTGTTTTGATTTGTAGTTGCATAGTCTGCATAGTCATCATCCAGATTTACACATTTTTCCCAGCAGTTCTTGACCCTCCGAATACCATTATTGTAGAAGTCTGCAGATTGCGCCTTACAAGGATTTTACACTTTAGTCATTTCTGGCACAATCTGGCACAAAAATAAAGGACACAATGAGCTGATTTTCTCAACATCATGCACTTAGGGACCAACGATGACACTGACAAATTTCCATCAATATACCATAATAACTTCAAAGTGATTATTACGTTATGATACCTCCCTCGTAAAGTGTAATCTGCAGATTTCTACAATATCAGGTATTCGGGGGTCAAGAAATGCTGGGGAAAATGTGTAAATCTGGATGGTGACTATGTAGATATAAGTTAAAAACAAAGAAATCAAAACAAACTTTCTGTCAAAGTTTTTTAAAGGTGATAATTAAAACTTTACGATACCCCCTCATAAATCACTAACCAAATACGCAGCTGTGGTCAATGCTTGATGCCATGTTTAATGCCATCACCAGGGATTGCTTCTTTTAACATCACTGTTGTAACATCACCATGTCCCATTCCTGTGCTAAAACAAGAAGTCATCCCTAAGTCTCAGATTCTGGCTCTGAAATTTTGGGACAACCCTAGAACCAAATACATGGCAAAATTGTCCACTATACCTCCTGATCCTGGGAAGAGGGGGACAGACATTCAGTTGCTTTCTCCTACCCTCACCAAGAGGTGGAAGTGTTTAACCTCCCCATTAACATTGAAGCTACTAGCCACCATGGCCACCGACAGGTGAAGAAGCTGGAGGTGCATTGGGATTGCTCCAGCCTCAGATATGTCAGCTGGGACAAAAGCAAGAAAGGAAGCCCAGAGGCTCATTGTCTCAGGGCTAAAGGTCATGTTTAGGTGCAAAAGAACTGATCTCTTTTTTGCAACCATCTGCAATGGGAGCTGAGTCAGCCACAAGGAGCACATCTTCTGGTCACCTCAAGTCAAGAAGGACGTTGACAAGCTGGAGCTGGAGGGTGACCAAAATGATGAAAGGTCTGGAAACCATGCCCTATGAGGAGTGGCTTAGGGAACTGGATATGTTTAGCCTGAGGAAGAGAAGTTTAAGGGTGACAGGAGAGCCATGCTTAACTATTTGAAGGGATGTCATACTGAAGATGGAGCAAGCTTCCTTTCTGCAGCTCCAGAGGCTAGGACAAGCTACAGGAAAAGAGATTCCACTTCAACATTAGGAAGAACTTGCTGACGGTAAGAGCTCTTCGACAATGGAAGATGCTGCCTCAGAGAGTGGTGGAGTCTCCTTCTTTGGAGGTTTGAAAACATAGGCTGGGTGGCCATCTGTAGGGAGTGCTATGATTGTATATTCCTGCATGGAAAAATGGGTTTGGACTGGATGGCCCTTGGGGTCTCTTCCATCTCTATGATTCTATGATTCACCAGGGGTGTAGCTGCTCTTGGACGAGGTGGGGCACTGTCTCTGGCCCTACAGATAATGGAGCCCAACTACATGACTTCCCTGCCCCCAGTCCCTGCCCCAACAGATAAGATGGAGGTAAGGGTCCTGTTGAAGGAGCCATTCGTCCTTCTTGACACTTAAACCCATGCAGCAAGATGAAATCTTACACTGAGGAGACCCAAGGTAATTTTACATTGATGGGCTGCCATCCTGTTAGTGGCGTAGGCTTGCATAAATTTCCCTTACACCTGTGTAGGTCCTTTTTGGGTCTCTGTGGAGGTTGGTATCCCTTTCTTCCTTTCCCAGAGTTCCCAGAGTCTACCCTCCAGACTTTGAAGCCTCCTCATGCAGATATGCCACATTTCATAGAGAGCAAGGAGGATTAGATAAGCCTCTGGCATGTGCAGTATACATGCTTGCACATGCATGCACAATATGCAACTATGCCCCCACAGGATATTTTCTACATGAGACAAAAATGTTCCCCATCAGGCATACTCCATCAGAAAAAAATGTCCAGCCACTTCCATATGGGAACCAATGCACCCCTAAGCCATCAACAGGACTCAGGCCGATGCTATGACTTAGAAAAGAGAAGGATGGAATGCCTTCTCCTTGGGCTGACTCCTAAGTGATGGTTCACATCTGTGAAGGAGTCCTCATACCTCTTCCAAACATTCGTACACACACACATACACACACCAGAAACAAAATTCCTCCATCAGCTGATTTCATCAGTGCATGTGGGGATCATGCAGAGAGAAAGGAAAGGATGTGTGCAACTGTCCAAACTAAGGATACTCAATCTTTATGATTTCTGATGTGAACCTAGCCTACTCTGGACCTCTTGAACTCATGAGCAAAGCACAACAGGCTTTAATCTTGAGTTTTTCTGCTTCTCTGAGTGAATATTTCAGTGCTGAACTCAGTGGGAGGGGAGGACGCAGGACAAATGAACACTGCAAATGTGGATTGTAGGATAAAATGTGTTAAGAAAAAATATACATTTAATATTTTATAAGAAAATTGGTATAGAAATATGTATTTAAATATGCATTTATGTAAACATTTTCATACAGAGACAGAGAAGAGATGACTTTCCCAGAAGGGATACACAAAGACACACAAAGTATATCACTTTATTACTATAAATAATATACTATTGTATATTAGTGTATACAAAGTATATAGCCCTGGTGGCTCAGTGGTTAAATGCCTGTACTGCAGTCACTCACTCACAAATATGAGTTCAATACCAGCCAGCCACTGATAAGTGGTATAGAAATGTATTTGCTATTGCTATTGCTATATATTAATGCACAAAATAGTTGGAACCCATTAATGCACAAAGAATAAGGGATGCAAATTCTATCATCACAGTAGTTTTCTTTCAATTGTGTGTGTATAGGGGGGGGGGGATGAATAATTCTCCATAGAATTCTGATGACACAAATGTCCCAAACTGTTGTGGAGAAATTATTCTACAGAGAAAAACAGAAAGAAAGAAACCTGTTTTCTGTGCAGAAAGCAGGTTTTTGCACACACAAAAACCCTGCATGTTTTTTTCTGCAAAATAATGTCTCCGCTTTGAGACACTTTGAGACATCAAATAATAGAGGGAAATTGCACAAAATTCTCACTGGTCTATTATTCTTCCCATCAAGGTTTCCTGGCACATGCAGATTAACAGGAAACTAGTCTTTCATCATTGGAATTAATCATTATGAATATGAGACTGCTCATGTTTTAAAATCTTCTAGGGAGCTGCTTCTCTGTCCCTCCACCTTCACTAGTACATCTGGTAGAATGCAAGGCCTTCTCTGTGACTGGCATCCTCTTTGCTGTCATTCTGTATGCAAGTGAAAACCTTTTTTTGCTTTGGTAGGCCTTTGAGGACTGATTACTCAGGGGAAAGGGCCTTTAATAATGTGTTCTATTGCCTATTGCATTCAGTTCAGTCTAACTTGGGGGTCTGTAGTAGACTCCCACAATAACATCCCTGTTGTTTCCCTCCCCTTTAATTTTTATCCAGATGCTCTCTACCTGATTTCCAGGATTTAAGTCCTGGATCTCTTCACAAGTGTAAACATCCCTGACATATAATGCTATTCCTCTTCCTTTCCTGTTTGGCCTATTCATCTTTAAAAGGTTATCCTCCTTTATTCCTACATTCCAATCATGAGACTCACCCCACAAGGTTTCAGTGATGCCTATTATATCATATTTGCTTTGTTGTGTTAGGAGTTCAAGTTCATCTTGTTTATTATATCTTGATTCAGTTGTGAGGAGTTGCCATTCAACACAAGGGCAGTGTAGTTAATGGGTAACTTCACATGTGGAGGTTTATGCTATGCAGCCCTGATGTCAGATCTCAATCCTAATTTCCATTTTGTTTGAACATTTCCTACAATTTTGGGTGGACATGGCCTGAATCCCACTTGTAGTCTAGTAGGACAACACCTAAGGCTTGTTTCTAGATCTAGAACTGTCAGAAAGAAACACTCAGGAACAATGAAGTTCCCCATCATAGTCTTCCCCAATACAATGAGATGTACAGTATTTCTCTAAACGACAGTAATGATTTCAGAATTTTCCTCTAGGTCTGTATAAATGAGTAGATGTAAATATCCTCCTTGTGGGTTTCCCATCAGCAACTGGTTGGCTGTTGTGTAAACAGAAAGATGAAATAGAGCAGTTTTTGGTCTGATCTAACTGCAAAGCTCTTTTTAAATTTTATACAGATCGGTTTTCCCTCTCTCTGTGTGTGTGTGTGTGTGTGATTTTTAAATGCTGTTGTTTTTTTCTAGGGGGAAGAAGGGGGCAATGGGTTTTTTTTTTTAAATCTACCTCTAGCCACTTCATCTGGTCCTTTTCATTCCTTCCTTTATTTATAGTATGTTTCCCCCCTCAAAGTTGGGACTCACAGTGTCTTACAAAATAGGAAGAATTAGAAATAAAAACACATATTGCTAAAGACATACAAAAAGTTGTGATTAAGTATGGCAGCCAAACTGTGACTATGTAATCACGGTGCCATCTTGGATGGGGGGTTATGGGAGCTGTTATCAGGAAAAATTACTTCCATCACATCTGTGAAAGCAAAAAAAAGGTAATTCAGAGTGAAGGCACCGCTTCCATCCTCTGCAGGTGTTGCTTTCATTCTGAAGTAGTATCCAATGATGTCATAAACAGAGCTCCTTCTGGTAGAATCCAAAGACATAACCATGTTACTCTGGAAAATCAATATGCAAAGGGATATTATAGCACCTTTGGAACTTTATAGTTCAGAGGCACTGCAAAGGAAATCATGGAGTCATACAGTTGGGAGAATTCAAAGACATCGCCATGTTCGTCTGGAAAATCATTATACAAAGGGATCTTGTTGCACCTATGAGACTATGTAGTTTGGAAGGACTGCAAAGGAAATCATAGAGTCATATCATTTGGAGAATTCAAAGACATAGCCATGCTAGTCTGGAAATGTCAGCCATATTGGCAGTGAAAATGAACATCTGTTGAGCTGCTAAGTCATTATGGGTGTGTAGTGTGTCTGACAAGGCCAGGACATGTAGATAAATGTCCTTGAGGCCAGACACCAATATGTGGATTCCAGCATATACCTGTGTGTATGACTCAGCACAGTGAGGTAATGGCTTATGCCATGTGCTGGAGTGGTTGCATCAGTCAAGGCTATATAAAGCTGTGTCTTAATGTAAACAGGTAGTGGTTACAAGTAGTTAGTGACTTGCTCTATGAATTGCTGTAAGAGAGCTATTGTGAGTCAGAGAGGGACTCTGTACAGTTCCTGCTCTTGTATATAGCTTCTACTTAGCATTGTAAATAAATCTCTTCACCTTTGAGCTGCCCGGTCCAGCTTCTTCATTCCATGCTGGTATCTAAGTACCTGGGCGAAGATACTGAAGTCTCATTCAAGCCTGTGTTACCAGTGTGACAGGAAAATCAATTATCAAAGGCATCTTGTAGCACCTTTGCGACTAAGGAGGGATGCAGACCAGCACTTTAGGCCGGCCTGGGGGTGGAGTTGGGGTGGGGTGACTGCATGCTGGCCTGAATCCGCCCCGACTCCGCCCCAGTGCCACGCGCCCGACCACACAGCGTGTGGTATTGGGGCGCCCTCTTGGCACATGTTGTGCCAAAGGGACACAAAAGAACCATGGCAGTGGCTCAAAGTGCGGCTTTTTGCCGCCCTAAAAAGGAGCAGCATTTGCCCGCTCTTTTGGGGGCAGCAAAAAGGAGCATTGGGGGCGCAGCGTGTGGTTGCCGCAGCCCCGATCCGTCACTTCCAGGGCCATCTGCTTTGGCCCTAACTGAAAGAATAAAGTTGTTATATGATGGCCCCACTGTTGCTAGGAAGAAGAGCTACTTAGGCACTTGTGTAAGGTGCTTTCCCAAGCCACTTCCTTATGTGGCTGCTACCTAGGACCTGCAAAAAAGAAATCCTTGGAGCTGGGAAGCCATCCCATGCTGCAGGAACCTTTTCAAGATATGAAGTTTTGAAAACTGATCAGTATTTTTCCAATACCATGAGATCCAAGGAGGGCTTTTTCAACAACCATCTTAAAACTGCCTCCTTTTGGCATTTTAGAATGCTGCCTTCTTGTAACAAGGCGCTGACCACTTTTTCTCCTTCCTTGACCAGTCTACCTATGGCAATTTTTTAATAATCAAGAAAGGATCTAGCACATATATGGTGGTTCTCACCTCTCCAAGAATCCTGTCCCAATCATTGCTTATGGATAGAAACTTCTAACAACCAGGTTTCTGCCTTTCTGAAAGCTTCTTACAAGGTACAGGCATGAATTACAAGCATTGAGTGGATCATCACAGAGATAACATGGCTGAAGGGACACCCATCAACTAGGGATTGAATTCTTCTAAGTCTCTTCCTAAAGGAAGCCATGAGTAATTTTAACAATTCCCACTATGTGAAAGTCTTCAAAAACAATGCAATGTTAAAGACAATTCACAACTTGGAACATGTTCTGTGAAAAATCACATGTGCTTGTTTTGCATAGAAAATAGCCTTTTCTGACATGAAAGAGCATTTTCTGTGCAAAAAGAGCTTTTTCTATGCAGAAAACAGAAGCATAATTTTCAGCACAGAAAAAGATGTTTCCTGTTTTCTGCCCAAATCAACTGTGCTAAACTAAAAGTTCCCAAGTTTCTTACACAGCATTTTTTTTTCTGTGCAAGAAATAATTTCTGGACAGAAACATTATTTCCTGTTTTCTATGCAAATCAGCCATAGGAGAATTTTACACAGAGTAAGCCTTCAAGTACAGCCAGCATGGTGTAGTGGTTTGAGCACTGAACTACAACTCTAAGGATAATGGTTTGATTCCCCACTTGGCCATGGGTGACATTAGATGAGTCACACACTTTCAGCCCCAGAAAACCCTATGATAGCTTTGCTTTAGGGTAGTCATAAGTCAGAAATGACTTGATGGCACACAACAACAACAAAACCCTCAGGTTCCTAGACAAAACACTTCTCTAAGCATTTGTAGGTCCTCCAGCATGACTCTGTGATCAATTTATGGCAGATGTTGACCATAGAGTTGCACTGGAGAACCTGGAGATTCCTAGCGAGGTGTTCTCTTAGGTAAAAAGAATAGTGTTTCTTCATTTGCAGTTTTTCCACATTCACAGGGGTCCTTCACCACTAACCCTAGTAAACGTGGAGAGGCCACTGTACTTTAATTATACTGTGCTAAAGCTGGATCTCCAGTCCTGACAACAAACATCTATGGTGAATATCTAGTGTTTCTGAATAAAGCTTTCTTGTTGTTAGTACCGAAGCCTGGATTTCTGAACTGGAGTTACTTTACATGACATCTCCAACTGCCAACCGCCAACCACCAACTGCCAAAACAACACAAAAATATGAAAAATTGGCCAGCATGGTGGCTGGAAAGGCTATGACTAGGACATGGGAGGAAATGGCCTCTTCCTCCTCTGCTCCAGCCTCTTGTGTCCCATCCAAAACCAGCCCCAGGGAACTCTCAAGCCCGGTGGAGGTGCTACTAGATGGAGGGTGGGATGGACCCCATCTTCAAGCTGGTCCCACAGTTCCAGCCCTTGGGCTCCTATCACTCACTTTTACTCTTAAGATCCCTCTCTTGATCTGGTACTCAAGACTCATAGAAACAGCTATATTGGAGAAATTGATGTATTGATCAGTGGGTTTAATGCAGTAAAGCATGACGGATTGTCCTTATAATTGAATCAAAGAGTTGGAAGGGGCCACCAGAGACCATCAGGTTCAACCCCCTGCTCAGTGCAAGATCTCCAGCTGCTAAAGCATTCCCAGCAGGGAGCTGTCCAGCCTCTTTTTGAGGGAATCCAGAGAAGGAGACCACACCACCTTTCTAAGCAATTGGCTCCATTGCCAAACTGCTTTTACCATCAAGATGTTCTTTCTAATGTTCAGTCAAATCCTACTCTCCTGTTGCTTTAAACCATTAGACCTGGCCCTACCCTCTGCGATAGCAGAGAACAAACCTGCTCCTTCCTCTCTGTGGCAGCCCTTGAGGTATTTAAAGAGTGCAAGCATGTCACCCCTCCATCTTCTCTCTACCAAGCTGAACATGTCCAGCTCCTTCAGCCTCTCCCCATATGTTTTGTTCTCCATACCTCCTCTCAGCCTTGTTGCTCTTCTCTGAACTTGCGCCAACTAGTCTCGTTTGGACTTCTGTAACACGCTCTACATGGGGCTACCTTTGTACCAAATTCGGAAACTTCAATTAGTTCAAAATGCAGCAGCCAGGTTGGTTGCCAGAACATCCAGGGCGGACCATATTACACCTGTGTTAAAAGCTCTTCGCTGGCTGCCGATTAGTTTCTGGGCGCAATACAAAGTGTTGGTCGCTATCTTTAAAGCCCTACATGACTTGGGTCCGAGTTACTTAAAGGAACGCCTCTCCCTACATAATCCGCCCTGCACTCTCAGAACATCAGGGAAGTATTTGTTGGAGTACTATAATACTAGATTGAAGGTAACTTCCCAGAGATTGTTCACAGCTGCAGCTCCTAAGCTATGGAATAGCCTGCCGGAGGAGATCCATCTTATTAATACACTAGAAGCCTTTAGGAAGGTGCTTAAGATGGAACTCTTCCAGCGGGCTTACCCACCTGACCTCCCTAATTTGTAAAAGACTAATTGTTTCATCGATATGACCTCCTGGACATGTGAAGATGGCGACCAACCTGTTCACCGGATAGGGTATTGGTTTTAATTATAGGGATTATGGGGTTTTATTGTGGGGGGGGGGCATTGTTGTTATGATTTTATTATATATTTTATGTATTGTATTTTTATACTTTTTTTTATACTACCTGTAATCCTGCCTCGATCCGAAGGGAGAGGTGGGAAAATACAAATAAAAATTATTATTATTATTATTATTATTATTATTATTATTATTAAATTATGAATTATAATTCAATAATAACAGGGGTGAGTTATTACATTTATTTCTTCATTTCTTTATGATGTGTTATTTGATTTAATTTCTTATGCATTATTTATTTAAAGTTATTTATTATTAAATTATTATTAATGGTTAATTAAACTGATTATTATCAATTATAATCATATCATGATTAAAGCAAAAATCCAGACTAGAGATTTGAAAATCAGAACAGTAAAGATTGTACAATAAAATGAACATCTAGCCTTATGCCAATTCCAAACAAACACAGACAGCATTCTGTTTCAAGCCAAGTAACTCTTTTCCCTGAATTCTCTCCACATCGCCAGCTACCAAACCCCTTTTCAGATCTTCATTCCCCTTCTTCTAACTAGCCCTCACTCTATCTCTGGCTGCCTGTGCGCTGAGAAGTAATTCAGTTTGACACCACTTGAACTGCCATGGCTCAATGCTATGGAATTCTGGGAACTGTAGTTGGTTGTGGCATCAGAGCTTTGGGTTATTTTCCTAGTGCAGAGGCAGCATCTGACTCCCTAACTCTACTTCATCCTGCCTCTATCTCCCTCTTTAGCAGGCAGCATCTTCCACTGTCAAACAGTTCTTACTATCAGGAGGTTTTTCCCTAATGTTGAGGTGGAATCTCTTTTCCTGTAGCTTGCATCCATTGTTCCGGGTCCTATTCTCTGGAGAAGCAGAAAACAAGCTCAATCCATCCTCAATATGACATCCCTTCAAATATTTAAACAGGGCTGTCATATCCCCTCCCAACCGTCTCTTCTCCAGGCTAAACATCCCCAGTTCCCTAAGCCGTTCCTTATAGGGCTTCATGGTTTCCAGACCCTTCACCATTTTAGTTGCCCTCCTCTGGACACGCTCCAGCTTCTCACCATCCTTTTTGAATTGTGGTGTCTAGAACTGGATATAGCATTATTCCAGGTGAGGCCTGGCCAAAGCATAATACAATGGCACTATGACTTCCCTTGATCTAGACACTATACTTCTATTGATGCAGCCTAGAATCACATTGTCCTTTTTAGCTGCCACTTGAGGCAGTCCCCACAACTCACTTGTCCCCCTACTCTGTCTCTCTCTTGCTCCACAACCATTGAACAGTAGTAGTTGTGCCCCCACCCCAAGATTTGGCAACTACCAGTGGGGAAGACACAGAGCTAAATGCATAAAGCAGTTATTCTCCATGCATACCATCTAAAATATCAGCCTTTAATTCCCAGAGCCCCCGCAGGCTGCTCAGCCAGAGGAGGGCAATCATGTTGTCAAGTGATGTATGGCCATGTGTGAACCAAGCCCCAGTGTATAGCAACCCAAAGCCATGCACGGATGTGTCAATGAGCATCTAATGAAAATCGTCCTATACATCTCTGCCTATGGCCCACACGATGGCCAAGTTCTCTCTCCCACCATATGGAAACAATTCTTCCCCATTGTCATGCTTTGCCTTGGAATCTCGGCTCTTCCAACTGACTCTCTCTATGCTAATTGCATAATATTTATCCAATTCTCTTTAAAGCACATTTTTTTAAAAAAAGAAATACAAGTGAGGAGAGCCGCTCTGCTTATAATAAATTTGGTGTACTGTATTGTAATCTAAACTGTATAGTTATAGATTGGGAAGGAACGAGAGTTTTGAGTTACGCCCCTTGGCAAACATTGTTAAAGGATTGCTTCAATAAGCAGTACGAAACCAGATGTCCTTTGGTAAGAGAGTATCAGAGTGGCCAAAAATGTGCTGTCTGGGTACTTTTTCTTTCTTTCTTTCTTTAAAATAAACTTTCCAAAAAAGCAAAGGGAGAGAGAGAAATTCTTTGGATTTATATCATATTTAGCAGATGTGAAGTATCACAAACAACTGGTGATACCTGGGGGAATAGACCACTGTGGTCATCACCTCCTTATCACTAAAGTTGTGTCTGCATGGAAGAAAAGAAACATTCCTGCCCTGTTCCTGCACTGACCTGCTTCAATGACACATGGGGTTGAAATGAGAGAAACGTGGGTATAATCCATGCTCTGAGGGTTTAAAAGCACATAACAACAACAACAGTGACAACAACAAGTCCTGGTGGGGCAGTGGTTAAATGCCTGCACTGCAGCCACTCACTTGCAAACCATAAGGTTGTGAGTTCAATACCAGCCAAGGGCTCAGGTTTGACTCAGGCTTGCATCTTTCCATAGATCCCTAAAATGAGTACTCAGCTTTTGTGGGCAAGTAGCTTAAACATTGTAAACTGTTTAGGGAATGCTTAAGTGCACTGATAAGTGGTATAGAAATGTACTTGCCATTGCTAATTGCTGACAACAAAGCAATAGAAAGCCAATGTGGTGTCGAGGTTGAATATTGGACTAGGTCTCAAATCCCAACTCAGTCCTGGGAATCCATTGGGTCACACTCTCTGTCTAAGGGCGTTATCACACGTGGGCCAGAAAGCGGAAATAAAAGTGGAAATGAGGCATCCCGAAAATAAACGGGAAATAACCCTTGTTTCCACATACGTCATTACCTTCATTGCGCATTTACAGTAAGTGTATCGAACGTCCACACACAAGAGAAAAAAAACCGTAAATGTAGCCGAAATGAGCCTCCTGCACATGCGCAGAGAGAGGAATGCTCGCTGGAACCATGGCAACAGCGGGGAAATGCGCCACAATACGTATTTGGTTATCAGACCTACAGTAAATGCGAAATGATTCCCGTCGCGCAATTGCAATTCCTGAAGAAACCGAAATTCAAAAGCTCTTGGTTCTTTCCGCTTTCTGTCGGGGTTCTGTCGGGGTTCTGTGTGACGTCGTGTGGAAACACGGGCAAATAATCTGGATTCGTTCGCCATTTCGTTTGGATTCTGTTTGGATTGAGCCCTGTGTGATAACGTCCTAAGAGGAAGACAACGATAAACCCACTCTGATAAATGTTGCCAAGAAAACCCTAGGATAAAACCATCATAAGTTGGAGATGGCTTGAAGGCACGCAACAACAACAGCAGTGACAACAACAACAACCAATGTGTGCTTCTAGCTATATCCGTTGTAACTTTGCGAGCTGCCTTTTGTCCCCAAAGCTGGGGGAAAGGTAGGAAATAACAATAACAATAGCAAAATATTAATCATAATAATGATCTTCAGCATGACTGGTTCCACCTTAAGCACTGCCGTGTATCTCAACTTCAGTCTTCTATGGCAACAGCCCCTGGTCTTGAAGTGACATTTTGATGATGGACCACTTGAGTATTTCTCTTTCAGCCATATGCTCAAGAAGCTGTCTGCAGCCTTGTTGGGTCAAAGAGGTTAATCCAGATGATAACCTGTTGATTTCCACTTGGGTCACAGCCTCCTGGAGATGGCATTGCAGGCCCTTACCCCGTCTTGCCAGAAAAGGTACAAAGTCAGGGCAGAAGACAAGATTTGTGACACTCATAAATGGTGGAGCATTTGTTGTCCAAGAGACAGATTCCCTGGCCTGAACAAGATGTTCTTAAAACAGATGCAGGAGACTGAAAGATAGAGGAGGGCCTAAGTGCCATTTCCATTGTATTAGAGTGCAAATAAATCATTTTTGGAGAGGGCAAAAGGAATTGGCTGAGCAGACAGAGATTTGTAGATGGGCCCTCCTGACAAAGGAGTTTATCACATGGGATGAATCCTGTGAAGGAACTACATTTAAAGTGAAAACAACCCGCTTTTTCAGGTTGTTTTTCACATGATGTTTGGAGTTAACCCGGACAGAAAGTAGAAAAGACCCTCAAATGAGAGTTGTTTTGCAGACAATGTTTGTGTGAAAGAGAACGCGAAAATAACTCAAATGGAAAGCCGACAAAAGCTGCTCCTTTTTACTTTTGGGAAATTGCAAAAGTAGAAAGGAGTGGGTTTTGTCAATTTTCCATTCGGGTTATTTTCGCGTTATTTCTCTTTCTGCCAATAGGTCTGAAAAACAACCCGCATTTGCAGGTGTTTAGCGGATTTTAAAATCCTGTTCCTGAATGGGATTTGCCTCTGTGAGCCTCTGTGTGATAAACTCCAAAGAAATTTAAAACGGGAGCAGCTCCTTCCAAACTGCAGATGTAAGTGGGGCTGTTATATAAGCAGAAAAGATTTGCAGCTTGCAAGGAAGGAAGGAAGGAAGGAAGGAACGAACGAACGAACCCAGAGCAAGCATATATGGAACTGCTTGTGGCTATGGGATGCCCTTTTAGAAAGAAACAGAGGGAGAGCAATCTCATTCCTCTTGTCTATCAGGGCTCACAGACACATTCAAAACAGCTGGAAATATTTTTCTAATTATGTAAAAATAAACCTCTTTCAACAGAATCTATATTAATATCCCCCTTACACGTGCAGCCTGAAAGAGGTGGGGGAAATTCCCCCTCCAGCGTATATGATGCGCTGAAGGGTTTGTCCACATGTAGCTCTCAGAGAAAAACTTGGAATGACAACTGGAGAAAGTTAAGGAAGAAAGTGCAAACGTAGAGTTACAGGCAGCTGAATACCAAGAAGACACAGGGGGGTTGCAGACTGCCAGAAATAGTGCAAATTGAGTCCACTTTTAGGGTTAGGGTTCATGCTAGGGAATCATGGGAATTGTTTTTTTTTTTTTTTTCTGAGACATTGAGCCTTCTCTGTCAGAGAACTCTGGTGCCACAATAAAATACAGTTCCCATGATTCCCTAACCCTAACCCTTAAAGTTGACTCAATTTGCACTATTTCTGGCAGTCTGCAACCCCCCACAGATCATGGCCACCGATGATTTAAATAACTTCAAAGTGGGTAACAAAGGCTGCATCCACACTGCAGAAATAATCCAGTTCGACACCACTTTCACTGCCATGGCTCAATGCTATGGAATCCTGGGAAGTGTAGTTTGTTGCAGCACCGGAGCTCTCTGACAGAGAAGGCTACGCATCTCACAAAAACTATAATTCACAGGATTTCATGGCATTGAGCCACGGCAGTCAAAGTGGTGTCAACTTGGATTATTTCTGCAGTGTGGATGGAGCCCATGACAGCCTCAATTAAAACCATCTTCACTTCAAATGGGAATTCAGGCTTGATTCCTTTCAAAAGCAGCTGCTGGGGTGAAGGATCATGGACAGGAGCTGAGATGGTTCCGCCTTGGGTCCCACTTTGGGAGAAAGGCGGGATAAAAATAAAATAAAATAAAATAATAAATCATAGGGAATGTTTTTGTTGCTAATTTTTAGTGGTTTTTAAAACCATTTATTGGGTTTTTGTGGGATTGTTTTTTTCAAAAAGCCAACAAAAAAGGGGAGAAATGAGGGAGAAGAACTCACAGGCTATGAACAAGAACTAGATTGACCACATTTCTAAAGCTACATTTTCTTCAAGCTGACATCTATAAAATATACATTTATGCATAGCTGAAGCAATTAAGATCTTCTGACCATTTGAACAATGACTAGCGAACGTTTATCTTTCCAATCTTGGAATACAAATCTTTTGGCAACAGTAAGCGCATACAACATTGACCCTCAGTTAAATTCCACATCACAGGAACATAATTTAAAAGAACATATGCATCTAGAAATACCAAAGTTTTTTTTTTTCTAACACAAAATTATGATGTTGTAACACAGCCAATCAAAAGCAAGTAACCACTGGACATGCCTGCATCATATGCCACAAGAAAATGCATGAAGGGGATAATATTCTTCTGCTGCCGCCATGTGTATGAAAATCACACACAGGGTGCATCTACAAAGTGGAAATGGTGCCATTTGGCACTGCTTTAACTGCCATGGCTCCATCCTACAGAATCGTGGGATTTGTAGTTCGCTGAGGCACCAGCACTGTTTGGAAGAGAAGGCCAGAGACCTTGTAAAACTAAAAATCCCAGGATTCCATAGGATGGAGATAAAGCACTTAAAATGGTGCCAAACTGGATTATTTCTAAGTGCACAATTCAAAGATATAGCCCTGTTAGTCTGTATAATCAGTATGTCGAGAGATCTTGTAGCACCTTTGGGACTAACTGAAAGAAAGAAGGTGACAGCATGAGCTTTCATAGACTTCAGTCTACTTCCTCAGATGCATTTGGTGGAGTGGAGGCCAGGCATAGACACACACACACACACACACACACACACACACATATATATATATATATATATGTGAGGATGTCAATTAAAATGAAAAATGTAGGGCACCGCTATGAGGATGGGGTCAGATAGTGTTGATGTGTGTGTAGTGAGTCAGGAAACCCTTGTCTTTATTCAATCCATTGCTGAGGGACTAGTTTATGGATGAATTCCAATTCTGCTGTTTCTCTTTCCAATCTACCTCTGTAGTTCTTTTGTTCTGAGGTCTGAGAGGGAATGCTCAGGGAGATTGAAATGTTCAGCCACTGGTTTTTGTGTATTCCCATTCCTAAAGTCTGATTTAGGTCCATTTATCCTCTGGTGCAGGGACTGGCCCATTTGCCCAATGTAGAATGCTAAAGGGCATTGCTGACACAATATGGCATAGATCACATTGGAGGATGAGCATGTGAAGGTCCCCTTAATATTGTGAGTGATGCCATTAGGTCTCAGATTTCAGATTTTTGTCCTTGAACAAAAGATCTACAAAGGTAGATTGGAAAGAGAAACAGCAGAATTGGGATTTATCCACAAACTACAGTTCCCTCAGCAATGGATTGAACAAAGACAATGGGTTCCTGACTCACTACACACACTTCAACACTATCTGACCCCATCCTCATAGGGGTGCCCTACATTCGTCTATTCCTCTCACCACTAGGCTTATCCCATTGCGAAACTGGATCGGCCAGTTCAGCCCTAGGCACAAAGACCAGTTCCCTATGCCTTTGTGCACTAAGACCATTGTTCACACTGGAACTGGCACTTCATTTCCATGCACAAAAGATTTGTAATTTGAATTGACATCCTCACACATATATATATATATATATATATATATATATATATATATATATATATATATATATCTGTGCTGGCCTCCACTCCACCAAATGCATCTGAGGAAGTAGACTGAAGTCTACAAAAGCTCATGCTTCCAAGTGTAGATGCTCTCACAAAACTACCACTAGCTGCATTTGGAGAGCGGGACAGGAATCCATATTGTGTTTGTCCCCTCCCCAACAACCAGAGCTTGACGGTAATAAGCTCTAAATAATTTAATCATTTCATCTTCTTCCTTCTAGAGAACTGATTGCAAAAATGTTCTATCTAGAAGTGCCCTGGAGCTATACCTTTAAGAATTATAGCTCTAACGCATTATAATGCTATAACTTTAGGGGACTCTAGAGGTATATAGCTCTGTGTGATCTCAGAAATGACACCAGAAGCACTTTGGGAAGTTTCATGGCCAACAGAGGCAAGACCACCCAGCTCTTGACTCTTTAGGGCAGTAGTTTGCAGCAGACCAGAACACATGTTTTGCTGCAGTAGTTCTTAGCTCCAATTTGTGTCATCTCCAAGAAAAGTTGTAAACACTCTTATGTGAAGCTGCTGTCAATTGCTTTTTACAATCCTGGGCTAGGATATCAAGATGTAATCGACCATTGCTTCTGAGAAGTACAATGACATCTAAAATCCACAAAACAGCTATACTTTTATCACTGTTTATTGGAGCAACCACAATGCACAAAATACTTGTTGCAAACTTTCGAAGCTCCTCTAGCTTCTTCATCAGGCAAAGGTCTTAAAAATCATACAGGAAGAAAAATATATATATATATATATAATGACAATGTTAGTCACAGGTCTGCATTTCTCAAGGTGCTGTTCCATTGTTCTTTGGAGGAATATATAGCAACCATGAGGGACTAGGATAGGGTTGCCATTTGTCCTAGAAAACCTGGAGAATCCCAGATTGAAGGAACTAAAAAATATCCCATCCGACTGAGCCAGCTGAAGCAGTAAATTCTCGTATTTGTATTGAAGTTGAAACATGATGGTAGAAAAAGTGCAACGTTTAATGCGTTGCATTTCCATATTGAGAATTCAAATTAATTTGCATAATTATAATAATTTGCATAATGTGCAAATTAGAAGCCCAGATATGAGGGGCTGGAATATAGCAACCCTGCACTGGGAACAAAGCATTCCAAAGTCCAGGAGATAAAATTTGAATACCATTAGCAATGCAAAAAGGTTATTTCTTCTGAGATCCAAGATGTCTCCATCCTTTCTGAGGCCACAGCCCCTTTTGTTATGCAGAGAACATTGAATCTCTCAAGATTCAATGCTTTCGCATTAGGGAAAAAATTAGGGGCTGTTTTGGTGAAACATGAGAGTAGTTTATAAGGTCTTTTTGCCTTCTCTGCCAGACCATGGAGTTATAGCAATTAATGTGATGTCAAACTGCATTATTTCTACAGTGTAAATACACCCTGAATCTTTTCAATGAGGATGATGGTGTAATTTTAATTTCAGTACTGTTTAATTCTTTTTTAAAGGGAGGGATATTCTATATATTTTGTATCATTTTAATTGTTGAATGCCACTTTGATTGTTTTTACAAAAATAAGGATATAAATAAAGTTGTTGTTGTTGTTGTTGTTGTTGTTATTGTTGTTATTATTATATTAAATTTTAAAGTTGTAGTTTTTCCTTCTTTGTCAAAAAAATATAACTATGATAAAATACAATGGGCGGTTGGTATCCACTGGGGTTTGGTTCCAGGATCCTCCATGGGTACCAGAATCCATGGATGCTCAAGTCCCATTAAATACAGTGGCATACTAAAATGGCATCCCTGATATAAAACGGCAAAATCAAGGTTTGCTCTTTAGAATTTATACTTTTTAAAAATATGTGGATATGGCAGGCCAACCGTATGAACAAAGTAGACAGCTTTTGATGTATGGTTATGAAAGCATAACTGAACATGATGGCTAATCACAGGCTATCTGAATATGATCA
This sequence comes from Phrynosoma blainvillii, assembly GCA_026167975.1. NCBI lineage: Eukaryota > Metazoa > Chordata > Lepidosauria > Squamata > Phrynosomatidae > Phrynosoma > Phrynosoma blainvillii. Next base: position 451,952,085 of record JANUYF010000001.1, on the reverse strand, counting down.
CTGGTAAACTTTTGTATTTGCTTTATTCCCTAATGTGTAAATCAGCGGTAGGCAACCTAAGGCCCGGGGGCCGGATGCGGCCCCTTGAGGCCTTTGGACTGGCCCCAGGCTGGTCCTGCCACCGCCGCCGCTCCCCGCCATGATGATATTGATTATTGTTGTTATTACTTGTTATTGTGGTTTTCTTGGCAAAATCTCCACAGGGGTTTTGCCATGGCTTTTCTGGGGCTGAGAGATCGTGCATGCATTTAAAAAAAAAAAATGTGCTTCGGCCCCCCAATTGTCTGAGGGACAGCAACCCGGTCCCCGGCTCAAAAAGGTTGCCTACCCCTGGTGTAAATGCATGTTGCATAAATGTGGTTGAAAATGTAGCAGTGCAGTCAATTGCCTTCTTGATTGAGTCTATTGACTTACAGTGTGGTCTTCCTCTTTTCCTTTTGCTTTCCATTTTACCAAACATTATAATCTTTGCTAAGCATCAAGACATATGTCCAAAGCATGATAGCTTTAGTTCAGTCATTTTGGGGAAAGTTTAGGGAAAGTCAGAGCTGAGTTGATGTCTTACACATGCAGAATTTCTCCTATGGAAGCAGCTGGAGATTTTTGTTCAATGTGGAATGGTTGTATTCAGCTCTCAATTGCAGACACAGAAGTGGTGCCATTTCTACATGGATTTGCTTGTGCATTCATCTGTGCATTGTTCTCACATTTGGTTCAACATTGCCATTCAACACAAGACCGACGTAACAAAATTACTGCATAACTCCACACATGGAGATCTATTCTGCCCAACCCCAATGGAGTAACTGGATCCAAAAAAGCCAACAATAATTCCAAAAAATATACCAAAACTTTTGTAACTTCACCCAGCAATGAGAAAACGAAATCAGGGAAAATGTGCATCCCTCCCCAAATGCAGATCAGGACATCTTTGCTATGCAACATCTCGAGTAATTCAATACGGCTGCATTTTGCATGTTTTTGGATGCCGTCAGCTGCAGATGTTGTCATTTACTGTTAGCCAACCTTGAGCCTTTGGGGCAGAACTTTTTAGAAATGTGAACAAATAAATATTGACCCACATTGGTCAAATCATGGGAAATGTTGCCGGTGGTCCAAATTTCCTGTCGAAGTTGTTGTCTTTTTAGAGGAGCACGAAATAACCCCATGGGGCCGGAAAGGTGGTTTCACAGCATCTTTACTTTAAATGCCACCATCTGGAGGTGGACAACACCATGTGGGTTGTTTTCTTAGAATGCTGCCTTCTGCCTCTGACTCTCTGTGTACCCATCTAAATATTCTCCACGCCGGACTGAATCTATTACAGGATTTTATTTCTAACCTTCCATTGGTTTTGGCTAGGCTGCTCTGCAATTAAAGTCTGTTTGTTGACCCAACATGGAGATCTTTGAGCAAGTTTTGTTGCTGCCTCCATGAACTGAATTGCAAAAAAAAAAAAAAAAAAAAAAAAATTAAACCAGACTTGATCCATTTTTACTACTTTCACTTTGGGACCAGTTCTCAGAATTGCAAGGGGCAATTGCTGCTGTCATACTTTTGCTTTTATGGATAAGCTGCTCATTTCAGGAGCGCTAACAGGCCAGGTTTGTTTTTGTGTTTGTTTTTTCCCAAAGTAAAAGGCATCCAGGGCTGTATCCACATTGCAGAAATAAATCCATTTTGACACCACTTTAACTGCCATGACTCAAGGCTATGGAATTCTGGGAATTATGGTTTGTTGTGGCACCAGGGCTCTCTGACACAAAACTACAGTTCCCTGAGTTCTATAGCATTGAGCCATGGCACTTAAAGTGGTGTCAAACTGGATTGTTTCTGCAATGCAGATGAAGTCCAGGAATGGTTTACCATTGACATGGAAGGGTTCCTATAAAGGAACTAGATAAGGTCTTCAAGCATAAAGCCGCCTTGAGTCCCTGCACCAGGAGGAAGGCAGGAGGATAATAATAATAATAATAATAATAATAATAATAATAATATCATTGAATACCAAAAGTAAGGCTCATCCATGCCATTGTATTTCTTTTTTAAAAAAAATTATTGATAAAAAAACAATTAACACACACAAGAGAATAAGAAAAAAACAAAAACAAAACAAAGAGACGTTATTGACAAAACTGTACAGGAAAAAAAACTAATACAAAAGACAACCACAATGACTTCCTTATCCATCATGTCCTGCTATTTAGCCCTTTCTTAAAGTACTCCGTGTATATATTAATTACATATGTCATCATGCTTTTACCTCTATTTAAACGAAAAATTATATTGCCCTTTATCCCACTTATCAATATTTCATCTTTCCTATCAGAGTTCTCTTAATTAATCTAGTCCTATAACAAAATTAGATCCCCATTCTAATCGCCAGTAGTTATTAACAATTTCCAATCATGTTTAAATACCTCCATTCCTTTCTTTTTTATCAAACCCGTTAGCCTGTCCATTTCCATGAGGTCATAAATCTTCATATACCAATCCTTAATAGTGACAGTTTCTTCAGATTTCCATTTCACTGCATATATAATTCTAGCCGCTGTTATTAAGTAAAAAATCAACTTTCCATGTTGTATTTCCAATTCATCTTCTGTTATTTTCCCCAGTAAGTACATCTTTGGGTTTAGTTTTAGTTGTATATTTAATATTTTTATCATCTCCTTATGGATACATCCCCAGTATCTTTTTGCTTCTTTACAGTTCCACCATAAATGGTAGAAAGTACCAACCTTCTTTCCGCATTTCCAACATTTATTCTTTTAGTTTTTCCTCATTTTCGCCAATTTATACGAATTTATAGGAACAATGAATAAAGAATTTGAAGATATAATTATGTGAGAAGATAAGCATGAAATATCCAGACTGTATAAAATGTTGCTGAAAATAGAAATGGAAAATGAGGTGGTAAAACCACATATGCCAGGATTTTGGGCATGCCATTGTATTTCTGATTTCAAAGCATGGTTGTGAAAGATGGACAGTGAACGCAGCAATAAGAAGAGAATCAGTTTGTTTGAAATGTAGTGCTGGAGGAGAGTTCAATTGAAAAAAGACAATTGAAGGCACGCTAGAGAAAATCTGGCCTAAACCATCACTAGAAGCTAGGATTTCCTTAGCAGTCCCTCTCAACTATATATTCTAAAAGATCCCTTTGCATGCTGATTTTCCAGATGAATATAGCTATATCTTTGAATTCTCTCATGTGATATGAAATCACAGTCATATAGTTCAGAAAATTCAAAAACACACCCATGTTCCTCTGGAAAATCAGCATGCAAAGGGATCTTGTAGCACCTTTGAGACTATTTGGAAGCAGCTGGACATTTATCAGTCCCTCCCAACTATATGGTCCCAAAGGTGCTACAAGATCCCTTTGCATACCAATTTTCCAGACTAACATGGCTTTGTCTTTGAATTCTCACAACTATATGACTACGATCACTTGGAGGTCAGGTGAAAGATGGAGATTCCTTTCATAGATTCTCCTGCCATCCCTCCAGCTTCTTACACTACCTCTTTGGCTGATCCAGAGGGGTTTCCAACTTTGTAGAGCCATTTAATAAGGGCTACAGAGAACTGAAGGGGAAGGAGGGATAGGCAAAGTTTTCCCCCTTCATCAATGGAATCACAGAATCGCAGAGTTGGAATTCGTGACCCGGTGTTAATGCGACTGGCAAACCGGTTTAAATGCAAGTGGGAACAGGCGCTATGACCCCATTTTACCTTCATCCTATGGAATCCTGGGATTTGTAGTTTGAGAAGGCATTAAAGGAGCTCTCTGACTGAGAATTCTAAATACCTCTCCCTAAAACTACAAAGAGCCAGCATGGTGTAGTGCTTTGAGCATTGGACTATGATTTTGGAGGCTAGGGTTCGATTCCCCACTCAGCCATGGAAACCCACTGAGTGACCTTGAGTGAGTCACACACTCTCAGCCCCAGAAAACTCCATGACAAGGTTGCCTTAGGATTGCCATAGTTTGGGAATGACTTGAAGGCACACACAACAACAACAACAACAACAACACTGCAAATCCCAGGATTCCATAGAGGATTGCCGTAGCAGTTAAAGTCACACCCTTGTGCTATAATTGTGTAGCACAAAAGGGCCGCAACTCAACACTTTGGCTTGAATGAAAAAGTGTCTACATCATTTTCTCTTCTCTCCACCTCTTCCCTTTCTATCTTCAGGCAGCCAAATCGCTGAAATACCTGACCAGACAGATGAAAGCTGAAGAGTTTTGCAATGTCTTCCTGTTTAGGGGAGGACAAAAAGAAAGGATTTGCTCCCTGATGCAGGCTCTTATCTAATTGCCATTTTTGGGATCAGCATGGAATGTCCCCCCAGGTGAAGAACGGACTCCTGGTCGGGACTCAGACTTTTCCTTTCTGCTGAGATTTTCCGACTCTGGGCATCTGTTGAGGGAGGCTTATGCCTTATCCCTTCAGTGCTTTGCTCTGGGCCTTGCTCCATCCTCTTCTTTTTTCTCTCCCCTTGTTACACATTAGACCTAAAAGGCCTACTTTTCCTTTTGTAATTCTGCCAAGGGTGAGTCCATTGGGCCCAGTTTCTCTCTCCTCCTCCCATTCCCCCCCCCCCTTATTTTAGTTACTGCAAACTGATTCAAAGTACAAAAGTTGCGGGGAGGAGAGAAGCAGGGGCAGGATCTTGCCCTTCTCTATAGGCTCAGGCAGAAGCAAACTGCTGCAACCCTACTCCTAGCACCTGTGATCTCCCTTATTCATGCTTTTTTGCCATCTTCACCTACTCTGATGTTGTTGTTTGTTGTTAACTGCCCTCGAGTCAACCTCAACTCAGGGCAATCCTGTGGATCAGACATCTCCAAGACCCCTGTCCTCAAACACTCTGCTCACGTCTTGCAGATTCATGCCCACGACCTCCCTAAATGAGTCTATCCATCTTGTGTGCAGTCTTGATCTCTTTCTACTGCCTTCCACCTTTCTCAGCATTATTGCCTTTTCCAAAGAGTCGTGCCTTCTCATGATGTGGCCAAATTATGACAGCCTCAGTTTAGTTATCTTGGCTTCGGGCTTCCTCTCTTCTAGAGCTCATTTGTTTGTCTTTTTGGCCATCCACAGTATTCTTTGCACTCTTCTTCAGCACCACATCTCAAATGAGTTTTCTTTTTCCCTTTTTGTTTGTTTGTTTGTTGTTTGTTTGTTTGTTTTTACTGTCCAGCTCTCACATCCATACATAATGATGGGGAATACCATGGCTTGGACGATTCTAACGTTAGTGCTCAGTTGTACATCTTTGCTCTTTAACATCTTGAACAGATCAAACCAGAAATCTCTCTGGAAGTCAAGATAACCAGACTAATGCTTTCGTACTTTGGCCACATTGTGAGAAGGCACAACTCATTGGAGAAAACAATAATGCTAGAAAACAGAAAGAGAGGAAGGCTGCATGCTAGATGGATGGACTGTATTATGGAGGTCATGGGTATGAGTTTGTGGGAACCAAGCAGAGCAATGGGAGACAGGAGTCCTGAAGATGTCTCATCCATAGGGTGGATAACAACAATTAGTTCTTTCATCGCTCCCCTTCCCATTCCTAGTCTTCTCTTTATCTTAGCCCTATATGTCCCAGTTTTCATCTGTGAGATGTTGGAGGTCTGTTGTTGTGTGCCTTCAAGTTGTTTCCGATTTGTTTAAAGACCTCCAAATAACAAGCATCCACACCCTCCAAGGCAGTCTATTCCATTGTTCAACAGTTCTTACATTCCAGAAGTTCTTCTTAATGTTTAGATACATTTTTTTTCTTGTAACTTCAATTCACTAGTTTGGGTTCTGGTCTCTGGAGCAGGAGACTTCAAGCTCATTCAGGCATCTATATGACATCCCATCAGATATTTAAAGATGGCTCTCACATCATGTTTCAGTCTTCTCCTCTCCAAGCTAAAGATACCCAGATGCCTCAATAGTTCCTCACAGGACTTGGTTTAAAATCCAGATCTTGGACCATCTTGGCCACCTTCCTCTGGACCTGTTTCATCTTGCTCCTTCTACATGGTATTTAAAAACGACTATCATATTTATTTACTGATGTCACTTCTAAGTCTTCTCCAAGATAAACTTACCCAGCTCCCTAAAGAGATCCTCACACAATTTCATTTCCAGACTTTTGGCCATCTTGGTTGCCCTGCTCTGAACATGTTTCCACTTGTCAATTTCTTTTTTGAGCACTGCTGGCCAGGTTGGGTTCTTCCATAAACTGAGGTTGCCCTGACCTTCCATTTCTGGAATGATGAACCTGGAAGAAACTTTGGGGGGGGGGGGTTTAGGATGCAAACAAGTCAACAAAATAGGGTAATAGTGTGAAAGCAGCAAGCTTTAACCAGGTGACAAAACCCCAGCAAAGTTGTCAAATGCTAAAACCAACTCCTGACTGTGGTGTAACACCTGGACAAACAGTCTTCCCCGGCACTGAAAAAGATGACTATTTTGATGCCATCCAAGCATCCCTGCTAAGGTGGCCACATAACAAAAGAAAGAAGACATGTCTGTGTTTGACATCTGATGGTGGGAGATATGTCACTTTATCCTGTTTTTCTGAATTCTTACTCTGTTCATCCTACCTATCAAAGGAAAATATAACCTCTCCTTTTACAACTTACGTACCCATTTTCTTAGGCAAGGAATATTCAGAGGCATTTTTAAAAAATGTTAAATAGTGCAAAGTATGGGCTGCAATGTATTTTAAAGATTAATTGCTTCTCCTGGATTTTCTAGGAAAGGCAAATCAACTCAAAAGGAAATTCAAGTCACAACAATAGGCCATATTCTACTCCATTGATGTTATATATGCACCACTATAAGTCAGTGGAGTAGAATATGGGCCATTGTAGTGAACTGCGTTTAGTTAGGTATGTGTTACTACTACCGCTGCTGCTGCTACTACTACAACTACAGGTTGAGTCTCCCGTATTCAAAATGTTTGGGACCAGAATTGTTTTGGATTTTGGAATTTTGGATAAGAGACACTCAACCTGTACTACTGTTACTACTATCACTACTTATCGTCATCATTTTTATTGTTATTGTTTATTACCTGGTAAAATAGGTTTCAGAGGACATTTGTGATTGTGGGAATAATGCCACAATTGTTACAATGTTGTTAGTGAATGTGGAGCAGTTATGAATCCATAATTCTAGTTTATGAATCTGTAACTGCAATACAGAATGCCAACCAATGAACATAAGGATCACACTCTTACCTGTGACAGGAGCAAGCTTTGTAAAAGCTACTTTTGGGGCAGGCTACAATGACCAGAATCTCGCTCCTGGGGTCCAACCACATGCAGGATTAAAACAGAGTGACACCAGTTTAACTGCCATGGCTCCATTCTGTGGAATCCTGGGATTTGTAGTTTGGTGAGTTACCAGCACTGTCTTGTAGAGAAGGCTGAATATCTCACCAAAGTACAAATCCCAGGATTTAACAGGATAGATTCATGGCAGTTAAGGTGGTGTCAAACTACCGTACATTAATTTTGTTGTGTGGCTGTACCTGCAGTGGGGCTATCTTGCAGGATTTACCTTTTCAAACTAAAACTCCCACACACATACACCCCACCAAGGAAGCATGGCCAACTTGAAAACTTTACTTTTCTGGAGGAGATCTTCCAAAAGTGATCCAATTGTGGGGAAATAGGGTCCAAGATCCAACCTCAAGGAGACAGCGTATAATGTTACACTCACAATGTTATGCCACAATTGAACATTAATAAATTGTGTAACACAGACCTAAGTCACAAACAGGATATCAACCAACATTTCTGAGTAGGAGATACCATTTCAGACAGTCTCATAACCTCCCAACTTCACCATTCTTCAAAATACAGCATGAAAGCCATAAGCCAATAACTTCATCCTTCCTTCCTTCCTTCCTTCCTTCCTTCCTTCCTTCCTTCCTCTAGTCTTAGTATGGAGTAAAGTCCCCTTGAACTCAACCAGGCATTCTTTTGAGTGGACATGCATAGGATTGCCAAGAAAGAGCCCTGCCAGAAAGATGAACAAGATTATCACATAAAATTGCTCAATACGTCAGTGAAAATTACAGAATAGCATTAACATTGTCTGTCTTTAAACTGGATAGGAACCATAAGTCTTGTGGAAACTTTAAGACTAACCAGTTTGTTTCAGTATCAGCTTTCATGGACTACCAAATTCCACAAACGCTGATGCTAAAATAAATCACTTGGTCTTAAGGTCACCACATGGCTCCCTTTTTCAGATTCCATAGAACTGGATGTCTATAATCTTGCAACCTGGAACCATAGATTAATAGACACAGAAAGAGATCTCAAGGGCCATCCACTCCAGCTTCATTCTGCCCTGCAGGAAGACACCATCAAAGCACTCCTGGCAGATGTCCATCCAGCCTCTGTTTAAAAACCTCCAAAGAAGGAGACTCCAACACACTCAGAGGCAGTGTCTTCCCTTGTCCAACAGCTCCTAGCATCAGGAAGTTCTTCCTAATGTGCAGTGGAATCTCTTTTCCCTGTAGTTTGAATCCATTGCTCTGTGTCCTCGTTTCAGGAGCAACAGAAAATAAGCTTGCTCCATCTTCAATATAACATTTCCTCAAAAATTTAAGCATGACTATCATGTCCCCTCTTAACTTTTTCTTCTCGAGACTAAACATGCCCAGCTCCCTAAGTTGCTCCTTACAGGCTTGGTGGTTTCCAGATCCTTCACCATTTTGATCACCCTCCTCTGGACACGCTCCAGCTTGTCAACATCCTTTTCAAATCGTGGTGCCCAGAACTAGGCACAATATTACACATTAGGTCTGACCAAAGCAGAATAAAGTGGCACTATTATTTCCCCCTATCTAGACACTACACTCCTAGGACGTTATCACACGGGGAGTCGCGGGAAGAAAGTGGAAATAAACCGGACGAGCGGAAGACTTTAATTTACGGGATTTGTCCTGTTCCGCCTCGTCTGATAACTACATTCGAATTTAAAAGGGGGTTAATTCGAATGAAAACCTGATCTTTTCATTTTTGGGATTTTTGAGGAAATGAAAAGATCAGGTTTTTGTTTGAATTAACCCCCTTTTAAATTCGAATTTAGTTATCAGACGAGGCGGAACAGGACAAATCCCGTAAATTAAAGTCTTCCGCTCGTCCCGTTTATTTCCACTTTCTCCCCGCAACTCCCCGTGTGATAACGTCCCTATTGATGCAGCCTAGGATCATATTGGCTTTTAAGCTGCTGCATCACACTGTTGACTCATGATCCTATGCATGGTAGAATTCAAATTCAGCTGTGCTAATCCGGTTCAGTATGCAAAGGAATCTCATAGCGCCTTTAAGACTGAGAGAAAGGAGTTGGTAGCATAAGCTTTTGTAGACTTTGCAAAAGCTTACACTACCAACGTCTTTCTCTTTCTCAAAGGTATTACAAGATCCCTTTGCGTACTGATCCCATACAAATGCACTCACAAGTACCCCACTTTGTTCAATGAGATTTCTTTCGAATAGGCCTGCAGTCTTAGGGCCTTTGTAGACTGCCAGAAATAGTGCAAATTGAGTCCACTTTAAGGGTTAGGGTTAGTGCTAGGGAGTCATGGGAATTGTTTTTTTTCTGAGACATTGAGCCTTCTCTGTCAGAGAGCTCTGGTACCACAATAAAATACAGTTCCCATGAATCTCTAACCCTAACCCTTAAAGTGGACTCAATTTGCACTATTTCTGACAGTCTGCAAAGGCCCTTAGTGAATAAGGCGAGCTATTGAAGGCAGTCTGACAATCAATAAATAACCAGATGTAAAAGCAAGTTTTGGAAAACCCTTTCCCTTGATTTGAAGCATAGTGTGAAAATATTAATTTTTGACTGTGTGTGAGTTTTTGTGTGGATTTTAAAGGTTAATTTGGCCACATTTAACTTTTTTTAAATAAATTTTATTGATTTTCACATATACTAACACATTCATCTAACTACTTACAAACATATTTGATTCTATTCCTATTACTATCTACATAGATTCCTAACTACTACAGCATTCATACTCCCTCTCCCCTGACTTCCTCCTCGTAGATTTGTAAGTTATCATTATATTGGCTTTCTTTAGTCATACCATATTAACTTAGCATGCATAATAACATTTAATTTATGTGTTAAGATTAGACTCTCCATAGCCTACCCTATCTTCTAATTGTCCCTTCCCATCTCTCCTTCTATAAGGAAAAGTATCTATTTCATCTCTTCCATCATCACATTTTAGCATAGCATTAAAAAGATCACACCTATTACCTAATTGGTGAAATTTTATATAAGTCACTATATTACCCCCATTGCTCCTTTATATATGTAGTTACTTCTAACCATTCTACATTGAGTTTTCCCAAAGAATGGTTTTTTAATTTTTGCGTTAATTTATCCATTTCTGTCATATCCTATAGATTACTTTTCCATTCATCTATCTCTGGTATTTCAGGTTTCTTCCACTTTTGTGAATATAAAATTCTTGCAATAGTTATGATATAAAATAATAACTTTTTAACTTTTTAACTTTTCAACTTCAAATGTTAACTTTTTTTAATTTAAAAATTGCTAATGCACTTGATTTTAAAATAAAATAGCTCTTCGGCTAATCTAAGGGCATTTTGGCTGTGACCTTTTTTGTAGTATAGAAATAACTCCTTCGAGGAGGCAAAGCAAGGTGCTGACATGACCTCAGGAAATGTTACATCTCTTTTAGCCCTGTTAATAATACTATTCTTTGTCTTATAAAGAGACCTCAGTTCAGCCTTTGCTCTGGCTTATAAAAGGCTGATAAAGCTCTTGCTCAGCCTTGTTTTAAAAATATATGCATGCTATACTTGAATGCATCTCTTGCTATCTTTATCTGCCATTTGGAGAAGTAGCTGTTTTTCAGAACTGGCCTTGATCTGGAAGAGGAAATCTCTAATTTTCTGTTTAAACACAAGGCTGGAGAAAGAGGGTTAGATAAATACAGATGAATGCCCACCAAATTCCCTGGGACATGCTACCGAATAGGTATGCCAAGGGCTGCAGTGTAAGCCACTGGACTAGGTCCATACTGTATAAATAATCATTGCAGTTCCAGTATTAATTGAGAGGTATTCTTTATGGCTGTTGCTACCTTCAGGTCAACTTATGGCAATTCTATCCTACAATTTCCAGAGGAGGTTTGCAATTGACCTCCCCTAAGGAAGAGAGTGTGTGATTTGCTCAAGGTGGTCCATTGGCTGAGCACAGTTTTGAACTTTGGTCTCCTGGAGTCCTATTGCCTGTGTTGGTTGGTTTAATATGCTTTTAGTCTTTTAATTATTTTAAACTGTTTTAAAGCATGGCATACTAGTTTGAGCATTGCACTACAACTCTGGTGTAGTGGTTTGAGCATTGGACTATGACTCTGGAAGCCAGGGTTCGATTCCTACCTCAACCATGAAACCCACTGGGTAACCTTGGGCAAGTCACACACTCTCAGCCTCAGGGAACGGCAATGGCAAACCTCCTCTGAACAAATCTTTCCAAGGAAACCCCATGATATAGCAATAGCAATAACATGTATATTTCTATACCGCTTATCCGTGAACTCAGCAATCTCTAAGCGGTTTACAATCTGTAAGCCAATTGCCCCCAACAAGCTGGGGACTCATTTTACCAACCAACCTACGAAAGGATGGAAGACTGAGTGGACCTTGGAGCCCTGCCTAGGATTGAACTCACAACCTTGTGGCTGCAGTACTGGCATTTAACCACTGCGCCACCAGGGATCCTTATAACCTTAGTGTCGCCATAAGTCAGAAATGGCTTGAAGGTTACAACAACAACAAAACTGGTTTTATTCTAGGCCATCCTGACATCCCTGGATACAAGGTAGGATATAAATATTTAAATAAATAAATAAATTACAATTTACATCTATCAGTCCCTTATGACCTTGGCTACAATCTTTTCACTTCATCCAACCTCAGGCAGATGGTTCGAAAAGACATGCTCAGGCACTTTGTCCTAAGCACCTGGATGGAGAAGGAAGCCACAGAAGTGCCCAGTACATACATTTGTAACCATGAGACTCCATCACACGGGTACCATAAGTAAAGAAACTGTACCCCCCGCTGATCATTAAAGAAATAACCATATCATGTTTTTCACAACATTGTTCTCCTTTCCAATGAACTCTAATGCATTTTCAGCATGAGGGCATCCCTTCCAAATGAGCTCAAAGAGGCCAAATGGCTGTCAACACAGGAGAGGAATTTGATGTGATGGAGCTGGTGCTTTAACTATTGTTGATGTGCACCATCAAGTTGTTTCCAAGTTATGGCAACCCTAGTGTAGAGAATCATCTTATTAAACATCTCTGACTTTTTGGTGGTGGTGGCCCCAAGGGACGTCATCATCACATGGGACTGTGATAGGTCTTCTAAACATAGTACTTTTGCTCAAGATTCAAGTTCTACTCTTTCCAAATCAAGAAAAGATTCCCATAGAGGAGAGTATCAGCTCCATCTCTTGGGGTGCATGCTTTCCAAGCTAAAAAAAAAAAATGGCATTTTTTGTCCACATTAAGGTGAACATTTCAGAACTGGCGCACAGACCACTGCTATATATGCACATGAGCATGCAGGTGTGTACATGAGTGTGCATAGAAGAACATGGGTGTACCTTAAGGCACATCCATATTCTGCTGTACATTCAGTTTCACATTTGGTGTCCTGGTTCAGTTGCACAAAGTTGCCATTTAGGACAAGGATCCCATAACTCTGCATGTGGAGACTTATGTTACACAACCCTGATTTACATTCTCGGTCAGCATGCCTGGAAATGTATATAATAAAAAGGGGAATCATCTCTCATGTTCAGGCCAAGGCTGGATTAAGTATGTTGTTGTGTGGCTATCTGTTGTTTCCAACTTATGGTGACCCTTAGGCGAACCTATCATGGGGTTTTCTTGGCAAGATTTGTTCAATTGAGGTTTCCCATTACCATCCTCTGAGTCTGAGAGAGTGTGACTTGCCCAACATCACCCAGAGAGTTTCACTAGTTGAGCAGGGATTTGATCTCTGGTCTACCAGATGCTTAAACCAGCACTCAAACCATTACACCATGATGGCTTTTGTCCATACATACTTGCTAGGTACCTTCAAGTTAACTGCAGTTTAGGGCAACCCTCTCCTAGGGTTTTCTGGGCACCATTTGTTCAGAGATGGTTTGCTATTGCCTTCCTCCAAGACTGAGATAATGTGATATGTTATAGCCAAGTGTGGATTTGAACCCTGGTCTCCTAGTCCAACAGCCAAACCACTACACCACACTGGCTCTCCAGTGGAAGTGAAATATATTACTGTAATTGTGTAGACCAATTGTGCCAACACATCTCATAGTCCTAATGAGGAATCTGTACTCGGGACAAGAGGCTACTCTCAGGACAGAATGGTTCCCAATTGGCAAAGGGGTCAGACAAGGCTGTATCCTTTCACCCTATCTGTTCAATTTGTATGCAGAACTGATGATGCCAGGAAATGTACAATAATGTGCAATTGTGCCATTTGTCTATCTACACCTTCATAGCCTTCCACGGAATATGTATCTTATGCATTGGTGAAAAAGGACAATTGCATGGATAAGTAAAAGTGCAAAAAGTGCAGGGAAGTTATGCATACATAAGACATCAATAGTCTAATTTCTGGGATGGGCCTTTTTTCAAAATGGGAAATGGCAAATTGGACTTCCCATTTCAAAAAAAGACCCAGCCAAGCATTAAAGATATGGGACCCTCAAATTCTAAGAGTGAGGTGGAAGTTGCAATAAGAGAAATAGCGAAAAACAAATCTCCAGGAACAGGTAATATCCAATCAAACTGCTGCAATCCACATTGACAGGGTCAACTCTAGTGCTAACCAACATATGTCAACAGATATGGAAAACAAAACGATGGCCAACAGATTGGAAATGATCGCTATACATCCCCATCCAACAAAAAAGAGACGCAAAAGACTGCAGCAACTATAGGGCCATAGTACTAATCTCCCATGCAAGCAAAACTATGCTCAAAATTCTGCAGCATAGACTCCAACCATACATGGGGAGAAAAATCTCAGAGGTCCAAGGAGGGTTCAGGAAAGGAAGAGGCACCAGGGACCATGTTGTAAACATATGGAATGCACCAGGGAATTCCAAATGAAAATCAGCATGTGCTTTATAGACTACAGGAAAGCCTTTGACAGCATAGATCATGAAAGATTATGGAATGCTCTTAAAGACATGGGAGTGCCAACACATCTGATAGTCCTAATAAGGAATCTGTACTCAGGACAAGAGGCTACTGTCAGAACACAAGACGGAGAAACAGAATTGTTTCCAATTGGCAAAGGAGTCAGACAAGGCTACATCTTATCACCCTACATGTTTAATTTAAATGCAGAACATATTGTAAGGAATGCAGGCTTAGATGCAGAAGAAGGAGGAGTGAAAACAGGAATATAAACAATCTGAGATATGCAGATGACACCAAAATACTAGCAGAAAACCTCACAGATCTGGAACTACTAAGAAAAATCAAGGAAGAAAGTGCAAAGGCAGGCCTACTGCTGAACATAAAGAAAACAAAAATAATGACCACAAAGAACTTACACACACTCAGACTAGACAATGAAGGAATAGAAATAGTAAAATAATTCCCATACCTGGGATCAAATATTGATAGCAATGGGGACCGCAGCCAGGAAATCAGAAGAAGACTAAGAATGGGGAGGGTGGCTATGAAAGATCCTAAAATGCAAAACATACAATTCAGCACAAATGTCAAAATCATACAAACCATTGTATTCCCTATATCAATGGATGTGAGAGCTGGACAATTAAGAAAGATGATAGGAGGAAACAATGCATTTGAGAGAATGTGGGGCTGGAGAAGAGTGCTGAGGATCCCATGGACAGACAAAAGGACAAACAAGTGGGTCCTAGAGCAGATCAAACCAGAGATATCTCTAGAAGCCAAGATCACAAGATTTAGACTGTTGTACTTTGGACACATCATGAGAAGGCATGAATCATTGGAAAAGACAATAATATTAGGAAAGGTGGAGGGAAGTAGAAAGAGAGGAAGGCCATATGCTAGATGGATGGACTTTATTAAAGAGACCATAAATAAGAGTTTGCAGAAACTGGGCAGAGCAATGGAGAACGGGGGCCCTCGAAATGTCTCATCCATAGGGTCACCATGGGTTGAGATCGATGCAAAGGCAGTTCACAACAACAAATTGGTGTGCTGCCACTGATTAGTTGAAATTTTGGAAATAATAATAATAATAATAATAAATTTTTATTTATAGCCCACCCCTCTGCGCAGCAATCGGGGCGGATTACAGCATTTTAAAAAACAACAAAGTTAAAAAACATTCCCTCAATCCACAACCCTCCCCCTCTTAAAACTGAATTAAACTTAGAAAGAATTAAAATACAACGAAATAACAACAACAACAATAATAGGAGAAGTCAAGTCTCTGACGTGAATATATCAGAGAATGATGGTTTGCTTCATTTGTATCTTCTTCTTTGATGTAAAGAGATCTTGTAGCATGTTTGAGACTAACTGTGCAAAAGAGGTTGTAGCATAAGTTTTCATAGACTTAAGTCTATTTCCTCAAATGCATGGAGTGAACTGGTGCCCAGGAAGGACCTTTATAACCAGTCCACTCCATGCATCTGAGGACATAGACCAAGTCTACGAAAACCTATGCTACAATTTCTTCTACACAATGCATCTGAGGAAGCAAGTTCAGGGCTCCAAAAGCTCATGCTACCAATTTCTATGTTTTAGTCTCCAAGGTGCTGCCAAGTCCCTGTGTATACTGATTCTTCTATGCAGTTAATCTCAAAGGTGCTCCAAGATCCCCTTTCATACCGGTATTCCAAACTAACACAGCTACGGCTGCATCTGCACTGCAGAAATAATGCAGTTTGATACCACTTTAACTGCCATGGCTCAACGGAATTCTGGGATTTGTAGTTTGTTATGGCACCAGAGGTTCCAGGCCCTGAGATTCACATTCAGGTCCTGAAATCTGGGACCTATCCTCACGACACTATGATAGTGCTATGATTCCACTTTAACTGTCATGGTTCCATTCTATGGAATCCTTGAATGGACAGTTTAGGGAGTGATATTTAGAATTCTCAACCAGACAGCTTTCCAGCCTCACCAAACTACAAATCCCAGGATTCTGTAGGACCAAACCATGGCAGTTAACATGGAAACATAGCACTATAATTATGTAGTGTGGTCTTCGAACAATGTGAGGAAAGTTCGTTTTAAGGAGAGAGCTGAAAGAAGTGCTGCAAGTGCCACATCACGATTTTACAAGAGAACTTAGGGTTAGGATGAGCAAAACTAGACCATGATGACACTTCAGCATTTATTTAGAATATTCTCTAGTACTCAGTTGGCAAAACTATGTCTCATCCGATTGTTAATTGTTCTTTGTTGAAGTTTCTTCTGTGTATGGTTGATGCCATGTTAATCTACTACATTGTCTCTTTCCTTGCCTAATAATGAAAATTTAATTTTAAAAAAATTAATTGAAAAGACAATTGACCTCACCAGAAGACCACATCTGAGTACAGATTCTTTATCCACGGATTCAAGCATTCATGGCTTGAGAATATTCAAAATATACCATATATAAATTCCAAAGAGCAAACCTTGACTTTGCCATTTTATATAAGGGACATCATTTTACTGTGCCAACGTATTTAGTGGGACTTGAGTATCCATGGATTTTGATATCCACGGGGGATCCTGGAACCAAACCCCAGCGGATACCAAGGTCCCACTGTATTGTAAACAAGCAGCACAAAATGTTTGACTGATGAGTCTTCAGTTTTTAAAAGAAATGTCTAAAAATGGAGGCTGGAGTCCACAGAGCTGGATGGCACAGCTGTGAGAAAACCCCATTGGCAAAAGACACAGACGCTGGGGATCACATTCGGCCAACTTCAGTTCCGTCTGCAAATCATGCAAACAGCTGAGAGAGAGGGAAACGGGTCCTTATTTTATTTTATTTTTTCATGACTTGTACACAGAAGCAAGAAAAACAGGAAGCGGGTGTTTATTAGCAGTTTCCAAATATACCAGCCAAAAACCCAAACTCCCCTGCATAATCGGTGGCATCCAAAACAGAGGGAAGAATTCCTGAAATTATAAAAGGCCGATTAATCACAAGTGCGCCTCACCTTTCACAGGCCAGCAAGCTCAACGTCCATCGCTTTCCCTCTTCTTTTTCACTGAAAAACTTTGGAGCAAGAACAGGTCTCCAAGCAAATCGGGTGTCAAAGAACAAAGTTGCAAAGCCTACCCAGTCAATTTTGAATCATGACTTTGCCATTGGTCTGTTTTAAAGAATGTATTATATTAGTGTGCTTTAATGATTTTATAGTATTGTATTTTAACTGTGGGTTGTATGCGTTTTCTTTTTTAATTGTGTTTTGTATTTTAACGTGTACCCCACCTCGAGCCTTGAGGAGAGGTGGGAAAGAAAGTAAATTTACTATTATTATTATTATTAAATCTAATTGGAGTGAGTGATGCAGTCTGTGCACTTCCTAAGTCAACAAAATAAAATAATATAGATTGTTCCCACTGGGCAAAGTTTAGGGAAGCGCATGAATATTAAAAATTTCCTGGGTTCCTTCCACACTCAATAAATAATGCCCAGCACAGAAGAATAGTGTAAAAACCAACTGATATTGTGGAATATCTTGGCTGATTATCAGTAAGTTGCCCTGCTAAGCACAGCCATACTATGTTAGACTCACTTCATAGGAATGTAAGCATAACTTGGAGTCTATTTTATTTTTTAAAAAAGACGAAGAAGAAGAAGAGGAACTTCCACTTATGGGAAAGTTTTATCTGGCTTTATCTGGCAAGGAAATGCAAACTCTTGCGAAATGGTACAAATGCATTAGAACTTAGCAAAGATCTATGTTGTTGTTGTTGTGTGCCTTCAAGTCATTTCCGACTTATGGTGACCCTAAGGTGAACATATCATGAGGTTTTCTTGGCAAGTTTCTTCAGAGAAGTTTCCCATTGCCATCTCTCAGGCTGAGAGAGTGTGGCTTGCCCATGGTCACCTGGTGGGTTTCATGGCCAAGCTGGGAATTGAGGCTTTGTCTCCAGAGTCTTAGTCCAGCACTCAACCAGTACAACATATAATTAAGTTATAATTTTAATTTTACTAGTCGTTTATGTCACATCTATTACCATTGCATTCAGTGATATATGGGAATTTATGAGTGACATTAGTACAAAAAACATTACTATGGATTTTGTATGGCATGGTATGGGAGGAGGTCAACGGAGGGGTGACACCATGAGTTACCACTCCAGGTGACACCAACCCTATTGACTGTTTTTCGGGGATCTAAAAAAT
Organism: Phrynosoma blainvillii; assembly: GCA_026167975.1. Classification (NCBI taxonomy): domain Eukaryota; kingdom Metazoa; phylum Chordata; class Lepidosauria; order Squamata; family Phrynosomatidae; genus Phrynosoma; species Phrynosoma blainvillii. Next base: position 451,933,640 of record JANUYF010000001.1, on the reverse strand, counting down.
GGATTCTTGGGAATCTGGAAGGGTTGAGAATCTCAAACACATCTTGGGGGCCACTTGGGCCACACCTCGCCCATCACTAGCTAAAAGGGTTGTATGGTCCATGTTCCATTTCATGGTGAAGAACAATAAGAAGTGAGAGAGAGAGAGCAAAAGGGTCTGAAGTTAGCACTGGAACCGAAGACTGAGCAGGAAGCAGACAGGTCACCAAGGCAGAGGGTTCCCCGTTGTAGTGAGATGTAAGCTGAGGTTTGTTTTTTTTAAAAATAATTAATTAAAGTATTAAAATTTTATTTAGTAAACCTGGGGTCTCTCCTCCCGCTGAGCTACGTCCTTCTCACACCATTTCTTTAGAATTTTAAAGGGATCCAGGTGAACTTTACAGCCCATTTCTCCCCAAAGGCTGATATTTGGGAAGCAGTGGTGTCACATTCACCGCTAAGGTGTCACTCGGTGTATCCCATACCCCCTTGTGATGCCCCTGATTTTAGAACTGCATTTTGCAAAGCCAAAGCTGGGTTTTCTACTTGATTTGGCTTTGGGACATATTTGGCACTCCATTTTAACTCCCAGAATAGCCTAACCTGCCTTAGATGGAGGACATCTTCAGAAGAGGGATGCTCTTTATAAAGTAAGGGCACATGGCCACCTCCCCCAATTTCTCATCTGTTACAGCACAGGGGTGAGAATCATGCGCCTTTCCAGTTTTTGGACTTCAACATCCAGCATCCCTAGCCTGCATGGTCACTGATGAAGAATTCTGAGGTTTGCATTCTGACAACATCTGAAGGGCCACATGATTCCCATCCCTGTTTTAGAGAGATGTTGGGAGTTTGATCACAGGTCCTTTGTAGGTTGAACATACATCCTAACACCAATCTTCTTCTCTCATTCTGGAGGGAGTATGAAACAAAAACACCAAGGGCCATTTTCAAAAATAAAAATAAAGGCTCACATTCTGTTTATGCTTTAAACAAGTGTGAGTTCCCGTACACATATGGATGTACTTTTGAGGCATGGTGTAATGTCAATGCTCAGGAATTTATCACATGGTTATTAGAGCTGGCGATACTTATCACATGATACCTCCGACCCATAGCTTCTATGTCCCTGAAGTGCGGTTTTGTTGTGTTTGTTAGCTGCCCTTAAGTTGACTCCAACTCATGGCAACCCTGTGGATGAGACATCTCCAAGTATCTCCGTCTTCAACTGCCTTGCCCAGATCCTGAAAGCCCTTCCCCATAGCCCCCCCTGATTGAGTCTATCCATCTGGTTTTGGTCTTCCTGTCTTTCTTCTACCCTCTACTTTTCCCAGCATTATTGTTTTTTCTAGTGATCTATGCCTTCTCATTATGTGGCCAAAGTACCATAGTCTCAACTTGATCATCTTTGCTTCCAAGGAGAGCCCTGGTCTGATCTGTTCAAGAACCCATTTGTTTGTCTTCTTGGCTGTCCACAGTATCCTAAGTAGTCTTCTCCAGCACCACATTTCCAAGGAATTGGTTTTCTTTCTGTCTGCTTCCTTCACTGTCCAGCTCTCGCATCCATACATGGGGATGATGGGGAATACAATGGCCTGGACAATTCTGCTCAGTTGTCTGTCTTTGCTCCTCAGTATCTTTTCCAGTTCTTTCATAGCTGCCTATCCCATTACTAGTTTTCTTCTTCTTTCTTGACTGCAGTCTCCATTCTGGTCAATGTTTGGTCCCAGAGATGGGAATTCTTTAACTATTTCCATTTCCTCATTTTCTAGATTGAATTTGTGTCTTTCTTCTGTGGTCGTTATTTTTGTTTTCTTTATGTTCAGCATCAGACCTGCCTTTGCACTTTCATCTTTGACCTTTCTTATTAACTGTCCAATTCCTTAATGTCTTCTGCTAATATTATGGTGTCATCCGCATATCTTAGGTTAGGGCATCCCTTTTCATTGATGGGGGAAACCCATCAATGAGCTGAAAATCGCACTAGTCCCCAGATGTGGAACATCGCTGCTGGGGCAGCTGCAATATTGGCAATTACATAGTTTCAGTGTCTTCTCTTCTCCCCCATCCACCCTTCCCCATCACTATTCCCAAGCAAGATGATTGCCTTTTTTCCTATTTATTTTCCTTCAAACAAACAAACAAACAAACAAACATTAAATCACAGTAGAAGAGCTCTGGAATTGTATGAAACAGTAGAAATAAAAATAAATAAAATAAAATAAAACCAAAAGGCATGCCAAGTAGAGCATAGGGCAGGAGGGCAGGGTTAAGGGGGAATCAGGAAGAGAGTGTGGTGAAAGAATCAGTCCCAGTTGCGCGATTGACAAGATGTGATAATAGCTGGTCACAAACAGGTATAATTCTATTTTCTTTAACAAGCACAACTGCAGCAAGAACGGGGCTCATGCGGCAATATCGTCAGTTGAAGGTTGTGGTCTATGACTGGAATAAAGAGTTATTCTATAGTCTATGCAGTTGAAGGTTCCCAAAGCAGAGTTGAACATGCGGTGCCATTGTGCATTGCACATGTTGATGTGAATTGCGCAGGGGTTTTGCACATGCAGATGTTCACTGAGCATTGCAATTGTGCATTTAATCTTTCTCTTCACATTCATTTGTGCAGTGTTGCAATTCATAGACTCAAAGAATCCTAGAGTTGGAAGAGACCCCAAGGGCCATCCAGTCCAATACCATTCAGCCATGCAGGAAACACCCCCGGCAGATGGATATCCAGCCTCTGTTTAAAAATCTCCAAAGAAGGAGACACCACCATATTCCAAGGCAGCATACTCCACCATCAAGCAGCTCTTACCATCAAGAAGTTCTTCCTAATGTTTAGGTGGAATCTTTTTTCCTGTAGTTTGAATCTATTACTCCATGTCCCAATCTGTGGAGCAGCAGAAAACAAGCTTGCTTCCTCTTCAACATGACATCCCTTCAAACATTTAAACATGGCCATCATGCCACCTCTTAACCTTCTCTTCCCCAGGAAATTCTCTACAGCACAATCAGCACATAATCTCATGAAGGTGAATTTATGCTCTTGGACAAAGATACAGTAGAATGGCTTGCCATTATTGGTCTGGGCCATTTAAGTTCAACAAGTTATTATTTTGCTGTAGATGGGAAAGAATGCCATGAACAAAACCCTTTTAACAAAGGATTAAATGCCACCTAAATGCACACAATTCTCCATAGCTCCAAGCATGTTGCTAATCTTCATATAGACCTGCAGAGGAATTCAAAGCCTGCTGGATTAAATGAAAAATGTGAATGCAAAGCTGACGACTCAGCAAACAAATGGAAGAAAGATGCTTTCCCAGTCTTGAATGGAATCGGAAAAGGACCAGGTGCTTCTACTCTGTTCCCAGTATCTGGCTTCGAAGAAGGTTTGGGATTTACATCTAGTTCCAAATGCAGCAGCTAGCTTAGCCTTCACCAGCTTAACAACTCCCTACAACTCCCATCATCCGACAACCAGAAGGTAGATTACAGATGATAGGAACTGTAGTCCAACACAACTGGGGGATAGGTTTCCAAGGTAGGAGAATTCAAACCCTGGAGATTTCAGGACAAAAATCTGACATCTAGGGCAACTCCAGCTGGCATCACAGGCAATGGGTCTTGGTGACAGCATTCAACATCACACATTTATTGTCAACCCCAATGCTAGAAGGTGTCAAAGAATAAATACCAAGGCTGACATTCTACTGATGTTTCATAGATACCTTCGGCCCTTTGCTCATGAATGCACATATAACAAAAGAAATCTTCTCAGAGAGTTTGGAACCCTGGGAATCTGACTTTTGCTAAGCAGATTTATTGCTTTCACACATCACCACTAACTGACCACTGTAAAGATCTGAAAGACCTGCATCATTTTATGCAGCCCTTTGAAAATGTAGGGCAAGGGACATGTTTTGTTTCTTTCTGGATCCTCTTTCATTCTATCCCACTCCTACAACTATATAAATATGCTTTATACCTGAGACTTTAATATCACTCTGCACTGTGTCTAAAAGAGTGGGTTTATATCCACAAAAGCTCATGCTAAAATAAAAACTTGGTAGTCTTAAATGTGCTGCCACATTCCTTTCCCCACCACCACCCTTTCTCCTTTTTATACTTGTTCATGAGGTTGTACTTTTTGGGCCATGGTGTAACATCAGTGTTCAGTTCACAGTTGCCTACGTGGAGTTCCACAGGTGCAATGGTTGCACATGCAGTTATGCATTATTGAATGTTGTGTAACTTTTCAACAGTGCCTCCAGTGCACACAGGAATTGCAATACACATTACGCAGGGATTCCAGTAACCTCAAGTACATTCCCAGATACTCAGTGGCATAACGTCAGTATTCCCACGCTGGGAGAAAGGTGGGATATAAATTAAATTAAATTACAAATAAAAGAATTTTTTTGCCCCCAAAAAATCCATGATAGGTTCGCCTGAGTGTCGCCATAAATCAGAAATGACTTGAAGACACACAGCAACAGCAACAACAACAACAACAACAACATGTATCCCAACCTCCACTGCAGGGGCATCACTAAGGGGGAACAGGGCTGCAGACCACACCAGGTTCAAATCCCCATGGAAACCCACTGGGTGACCTTGAGCAAGTCACACTCTCTCAGCCACAGAGGAATTTATTTATTTATGTGATTTATACCCCTGCTTTCTCCCAAAAAATACAAAGGCAAACCCCCTCTAAACAAATCTTACCAAGAAAACCCCATGATAGGTTTGCCTTAGGGTCACCATGAGTCATAAATGGATTGAAGGCACACAACAACCAAAATAAGATTACAAAATCCAGCATACCATAAGATGGGGCCATGACAATTAAAGCAGAATCACAGCACTATAACTATGAAGTGTGAAAGGGCCCTGGGTCACAGTTGACACCTTGATCTATTGTATTTCTTTTGAACTCATAATGATTATTTCTAAGTGTGTGGCATTGTTGCTGTTGTTGTTGTTGTTGTTGCTTCCACCTTGCCTTTTTCCCAGCCCTGGCTGACAGGACTTGAGCATTTTATTTCTTGTCTCTTATTTTGTTTTATGGATAGATGAGTTGCATTTTAATAAGAACTATTTGTACAGTGAGCCCTTGGTATCCGCTGGGGTTTGATTCCAGGACCTTCTGTGGATATCAAAATTCATGGATGCTCAAGTCTCATTAGATATAATGGCATAGTAAAATGGTGTCCCTTATATAAAATCACAAAAATCAAGGTTTGCTTTTGGGAATTTATATATATATATATATATATATATATATTTGAATATTTTTCAATCATGGATGGTTAAATCCATAGATAAGGAATCTATGGATACAGAGAGCTGACTGTATGTTTTTACTCATGTCCTGCATATGGTTTTATTAGTATATGTTTTACATTTTGTAAGTGGCCTTGAGTCCCAGTTTGGGGGGAAAGGGCAGGCTGTAAATAAAATAATAATAACTGCTGGCATTCTGCTTGGGACTTACATCTTTATAAATAATCTTTCTTTCTGAATGGGATTCCAGTGGCTATACAGTAACAAGGGAACCCCAAAATGCTGGCAAAATATAGGGAGTCCAGTAGGGCATGACACATGGTGCTAATGGAGGAGGGGAAATCTGCTCCAGGTTTTAGTCCAAATTTTAAAGCCGGGTGCTAATCTCATCCCTCCAATGGGTTCAGTACCTTGGATAGCTCCTTTGGGCTAAACCCAGAAGTGGATCCACTGCCTCACTGACATGGATGGGAACCAACAGCGGCCACAGCCTTGACTTAATCTTTAAGGGACATCTGATTATTTTGAAGCCCATTGTTCTTTCCTAGCAAAAGAGACATCAAAACATCACTCCGTGGTATTATAACCCAGTGCTTCCTTCCAACAAACCAGAGCCATTTTTAAAAAAATACTATTAAAGTTAAATCTGGCAATTCAGGCTGCTTGAGCAGAACAAACAAAGGAATAAACAAGCAAATAAAGGTGATTTTCCTCCTCCTTCAGTCCAATTGAAAAAAGATCTGTCAAGTTCCCACAGGTGCAATGTGGAAATACCCGTGTGAATTTCCAGTTTCTCATCCCCTAACAGGAGACAATAAACTCTGAAGTTACCCCTGTTTACTTGAAGAAGAAAAAAGACACAAGGGGAGGCCCTGGCTTGTCTGCTGAGATTGTCTATGCAAGAGCTCCTCTGGATTGAAGGCAGGGGGCAGGGACAGAAGAGAGGGGGAGTCCAAAGCCCATGGCTTTTTGGGATGCCCCTTGGGCTTATGGCAAGATCAAAGACCCCAGCCACTCTCAATAAACCCAGAGATTGGGAAGGGGCAAACGTGGGGAGCCCCAGGTCTCCAAGAGACAAAGGCCAGGTTGAAGGAGATAAACATCTCCCTCTGCTCTGACATTTCATCCCTGCAAGATCCGGGGGAGAAGTTCAACCACACGGTTCATGCAACAACCGCACAAAAGACGGTGGCTTTTCAAATCAGTCACCTTTCATGGCTGTGTGCCTTTGTGGCAGTGGAACCATCCTCCAGAATGACAAGGGTTTTACACACACACACACACACACACACACACATATACACACAAGCCACTTTGCTCCTCCTCCTCCTCCTCCTCCTCCTCCTCCTCCTCCTTCTTCTTCTTCTTCTATGTGATACTGTATAATTTAGTTTGTCTCTTTGGCTAATAGGTTCCTGTTTCATTTCTCATAGGTGCAAACATACATCTGAAGCATTGTGTGTGTGTGTGTGCCTTCAGGTCACGTGTCGGTTTATGGTGATCCCATGAATTTCATAGGGTTTTCTTAGGCAAGGTGTTAGCAAATATGAAATTAATAAAATTTTGGGACAGATGTGGAGTTCCCTCTATGACCCCGAACTGACCACTGTGGGATGTCAGCCATAAGCCTCTAGATGGCAGGTCAGGTAGACACAGGGAGGGCCTGCCCAAATAACTGGAAAGTTCCCTACCAGACAGTTTGGGGAGTTGCTAAAGGGGAAAGACCATTATTCCCAAAATCAACATAATGGTGCTTGTTTGTCCTGAGTTCTACACCTAACGGGGCAGTGATCAGATTTAACTGAACCCTTTTTCTCTAGCCTCCCTTCTTGGATTGTGTCAAGACCCAAGTACATTGTTTAGGTCATCCTCACACCTTGACTTAACACACCTTGATGTATCTTTATTACCATCATCCACATCCACAGTGGATCCTGGAGAAGCCTTCGGAAGTGAGTATCTCCCGTAGTCTGGCCCATCTCAAGCTATTCCCACTTTCACCCCTCTGCTTCTAAGTGTGTGTGCCATATTTGTGTGTGCAGTTTTCCCCATTAATAAATATTTAGACCTTAATTGAAGAAGTCTGTCTCAGCGTCATCCATTGTGGGATCTCTTAGTCCTCTGGTATACATATTGGTACTCCGGTCTCGCAGGGTGTTGTTAGGGCCCCACTCTTGCATATTTGAGCTAATTGTAAATTCCCCTAATTAGAGCCTTCCTAGCAAAGGAAGAATCAAGAGATGGTTTTGCCAATTCCTTCCTATGAAATTTAGCCTATAGCACCTGGGATTAATTAGAGTCATAGAATTATAGAATCATAGGGCTGGAAGAGACACCCAAGGGCCATCCACTTCAACCCTCCTGCCATGCAGGAATACCAAATCAAAGCACCCCTGACAAATGGCCAACCAGCCTCTGTTAAAGACCTCCAAAGAAGGAGAGTCCACCACACTCCATAGCAATGTATTCCATTGTCAGTCTCCCCTCAACCTGCTTACCATCCAAGATCATATGGGATCTGGTGCCTCTGGAGTACTTAGCTAGTTGTTGGGTTGATTTTTTTAAGCGATTGAGAAAAAGCTTTAAAGTAAACAACTGAAGAAGTAAGGTCAGGTTAATGTCATTTTTGCTGAGATTTGACCTCAAGGAGATGGCGCTTACCTTTGCACACACAGTTACATGTTGATTATGAATTTGTGAATTGCAACACTGGGCAGCTGAATGTGCAAACAAAGATGAAATGGCTGGTTACAATGCACAGCACACATTTCCATGTGCAATGCACAACGAGCAATTCACATCTCCCTGTCCAATGCACAATGACACCACATGGGCAATGACACAGGATGCACAACTCCACCAATTTCAGTTGAATATGGAAACACTCACACACGCCTATCAGAAGTAAAGTCAGGATTAGTGAAGTCACTTTGGCTGACACCTGACATCAAACAGATGGCATGTAACTTCATACTCATGGAATTACATGATGACTATGCATTCCTGAATTGCAACATTGCATGCCGTAAATGTTCAAACTAGCATAGCATGCCTGTTTGCAGTTTACAATGCACAAGCACAACATGTGTAAGGTGAAAGGGCCCAAGGTAATATGTGGAGAATAGGGGTGGTGACATCAATGTCTTTTTCAGCTCAGGCAGAAAAATATATTGGGTTTAAAGGGCAGAATACAAATGGCATTTAGCAATAGCATTTAAATTTTTGTACCACTTAATACTCAGCACTCTCTAAGCGGTTTACAACCCTCAACAATCTGGGTGTTCATTTTACCAACCCATGAAAGGATGGAAGGCTGAGTCAACCTTGGAGCCCCTGGGATCAAACTCACAACCTTGTGGCTGCAGGACTGGCATTTAACCACTGTGCCACTAGGACTCCTAATAAAGAAATATACAAATTTCAGCAAATCCTTATTGAAACCACAAAGCAGTAGCTGAATTTAGTAGGCTTTTGTTATTTATAGCTTAGGGAGGTAATGATGGTGTAGATGCCTACCATAGAGGAGACCTTAGAAAGAAAAGGATGCTACAACTTTCATTCACTGCTAACTTAGCTGAATATGTTGTCTTTGCTATTTGCCATCAAGTCAACTTTGACTTGTGGTGATCCTACAAATGGGAGACCTCCAAGATCCCCAGTCATCAACTGCCCTGCTCAGGTCTTGCAAGCTCAGGATTGTGGCTTCCTTCACTGAATGAGTCTATCTGTAATGCGGCCATCCTCTTTTGTTAATACCTTCCACTTTTCCCAGAATTATAATCTTTTCTAATGAGTCATTTTGCCTCATGATATGTCTAAAGTACAACATCCTCAGTTTCCTCATCATGGATACATCTGCACTGTAGAAATAATGCAGTTAGATAGCACTTTAACTGTCATGGCTCCATCCTACAGAAAGCTGGGATTTGTAGTTTGTTGTGGCACTAGCACTCTTTGTCAGAGAAAGCAGAAGGTCTTGTAAAACTGCAAATCCCAGGATTCCATAGGATGGAGCAACAGCACTTCAACTGCATTATTTCTACAGTGTAAATGCACCATATGTGTCTAGTTCTGGTCTGATTAGCTCTAGGACCCATTTATTTGTCTCTCTGTCAATCTCTCTTCCGGCACCTCATTCCAAATGGGTTGATTTCTTTTCCTGTCAGTTATCTTCACTGTCCAGCTTTCACAACCATACGTAGAAATCAGAAATACTATGGCTATATTATGGCTGAATATACAGGATTTCAAGCCCAGATTTCATCTACCAAGCTGGTAATTTTATCCAAACAAAGGGATAAGATTAGTCTGGCATGACTTGGATATTCTTGCTGCAAAAACGAGACCTGGCACAAACTAAGGCACAGACCACAGTCTACTAATATCCAAAGTAAGAATAAAGCTAAAGAAGAACACCAAACAGTAGTATCACTGGGGGGTGCGGGGGTGCAGAACACAACTGGTGACACCCCAGAATGACTACTTTCCCACCCACATGATGCTTCTCCCAACCACATGGCCACTTCCACAGGCCTCAGGGTGAGTCTCCTGGCCTTGGGGGAGAGCTCTCCAGCCCAGGCGGATTGCGGGAAGATGTTTCCCCAGGTGGGCAGCCACTTTCCTACTCTCCGTGGCACTTTCCCGCCCTGTGCAGTGCTTCTCTGGCCATGTGACTGCTTCCACAGGTCTTTTGGGGGGGGGGTCCTTAGGCCTCAGAGGAGAAGTCTTCGGCCTGGGCGGGCACCAGGCAGCTGTTTGCTGGGCCGTGCGGCCACTACCCTCGCCCCATGCAGCTGTTTCCATGGCTTGCACCAGGCTTCCCCAGTCCTGTGGCCATTTCCACAGGCCTCAGGGAGGTCTCTGGGCCTCTGAGGAGGGGTGTCCGGCCTGGGCTGGTGGTGGGCGGTCATTTCCGCAGCCTGCACAGCCATTTCCACATGAACCCACCCCAGAAGAGCCACGGAAGTCCTGGCCAGAAGCCCAGCCTCCCTGCACCAGGTGACACCCTGGGTGAGTATGCCACTGACACCAAATCAATAAGTATTCCAAAATATGACTTGGAAAACAATCCTTCAGAATTCAAAGAAAGTGTGAAAAACAGATTTGTGGGAACCAGAAGAACTATTGTCTTGGAGTCTCTTATGACTCTGTGATTCTATGATTTAAAGAGTCAAAATGGTGGTGTCAAATTGCTTTATTTCTGCAATGTGGATACACCCTTAGCTCCTGTATCGCCTCCAGCTCTCTTCAAACTCAAGTGATCCATACATCCCTTTCCTTAGGGTTTCTCCATCTACTAGGCCAAACCAATAATTCTTAGGGGCTACACATGGACCTATTATCTCTCCCCCTCTCCAGCTCCATGCCCTCATTCTTGGCTTGCTCTTCCACTATCACAGCACAGAGATAGTGTGGCATAATGCTTTGGATGTTGGACTAGGGCTCTGGGAGACCATGGTTCAAATCCCCACTCAGCCATGGAAGCCCACTGGCTGTCCTTGGACAAGTCACATTCTCTCAACTTTGGAAGAAAACAACAGAAATCGTATGGGCGAGGCGGGGGGACTTTTCCAAGAAAACCCTAGTCAAGAACAACTTGAAGACAGACAAGAGCATCATTGCACAAGTGCAATACAATCAGTCAAGTTTTCTATACCAGGCTTACACAGGGTAAAATTCCACATGTGAAGTTTTACATTAATTGTGCTACACAACCCTAGGGCTGAATGGCAACATTGTGCCCTTGAACCAAGACACCAAATGTGCAACCAGATGCACAACCAGTGTGCACGTGCATCCATGTGCAATGGCACCACATGCACAACTCCACTTCTGCAATTTGCACTGAAAACAGCTGTTCCACGTGAGACAAAAAAATGCCCAAATGCTTCTGTAAGAGAAACCTGTAGACTAGTCACACTGCAGAAATCACTCAATTTGACAACATTTTAAACTGCCATGTTTGCTCAGTGCTATGGAATACTGGGAATTGTAGTCTTGTGAGACATTTGGCATTCCCTGTCAGAGAGCTCTGGAACCACAACAATCTATAATTCCCAGAATTCCATAGTCTTGAGCTATGGAAGTTAAAGTGGTGTCGACCTGGATTATAATGCAGTGTGGATGCAGCCCAAGACACCAAGAGGTTTCTGGCCATATAAACTCCTTTGTACTCAGTCAGAGAGTCCTGATGCCAAATGGGAATGGATGGAGCTGTTTGCTCCTTAGGTACAAAAATCAAGTTTTCTCCTCTTCTAATGCCACTCATCCTACGATCTGCCTTTCCACCTGGAGATCTGCGGAAGCATAGGGTTACCCTAGGGCCTGGAGGCCTGGCAATTCTAGTTACTTTACATCATCTAGTTTCATCAATTCAGGAAAGTTTTGAGTGTCATCACATATGCAGAAGAGCCAGATAGTCTTCTTACGGCAGACTTAGAGATCTCAACACTGCATCACAGGAAGGAATTCAACAGATGTTGCTTCTTCCATCACTTTGTCAAGATAAGCTTGACTTGATGAATCTTTGCATGTTCACTGCTGTAACAGACCCAGAAGCCCTGCCAGAAAGAAAGAGCTGGCCTGCCTAAACTAATTGTACGGCCAAGAAAGTGTGCCTCTGAAATGCCTGGGCCGCCCCAAAGGAGTGGCGTAAGCCATGCCAAACTCTGCCTAAAATCCCATTAATGTTGCAAGCTTAGAAGAAGGCCAATTAGATTAAATATGGACTACTCCAGAGCAAATATGTCAAGGTGGAAAGCGACGCCCATTCACCATGCTGGCAGGGTTTTGTCACTGGGAAGAGGGAACGCATCAGCTGAGGCTCAACGCCGTTCGACAAATGCGTCAAAGTATAAGGCGCTTAGGGCTTAAGCCACTGACTGGATTAGTCCACAACTGAAATGCCAGGGAATGGGGGGTGGAGAAGAATTGGCATCAGAAGCAATGAAGGGCATCATATGCAATTTAATCCATTCCAATGCTTTCAATGCTTTGCAGATCTTCTCTATTTCTCTCCTAGTCCTAGACCTCTCCCTCTCCCATTGGCTATTTACTGTTAGCCCACTAAGGTAAGGTAGTTGTTGTGTTCTGTAACTTATACCTTACACCAGTGATTCCCAAACTTTGGTCCTCCAGGCGGTTTGGAGTTCAACTCCCAAAAACCCCATGGTTAGGGATTCTGGGAGCTGAAGTCCAAAACATCTGGAAGACCAAAGTTTGGGAATCACTGCTTTACACAATGGTGCCAAATAAGAGATCCCATCCAATATTTCACAAAGGCAAACCGCAACATGTGCGAGCAAGCAACATCAGAGTGTGGTCACAATGGCAAGACAACATGCAAGAGATGGAAAATGTTGTTGTTGTGTGCCTTTGAGTCATTTCCAACTCCTGATGACCCTAAGCAATCCTAAGTGGAACGTACCAGAGGGTTTTCTTGGAAAGATTTGTTTAGAGGGAGTTTTGCCCTCGCCTCCCTCTGAGGCTGAGAGAGTGTGACTTGCTCAAAGTCACCCAGTGGAATTCCATGGCTGCACAGGGATTTGAACCATGGTCTCCTGGAGTAATAGTCTAATACTCAAACTATCACACACCACACCAGCTCTCCCCCGGCAAGTAACAGCATGAAAATCGTGTTGTTAAAATGAAAAGGGACAAAAAAGCCCAGTAGGAAAAGAATATCCACTGAAAAGATGAGCTCAAATAGCAGAATCAAATCACCAATGAGAATAAATGTGCATGCATAAAATTGTCCCGTGAGGACAATTTTGAGGTGTGTGTAAATTACAAGAGAAATCCCATTGATTTCTGGGCTCCTGTACTCAGGTCTTCGCCACTATATGGCATTTGATGCCCAACTTTAGGCATTACACAAAATAATAATAATAATGAAGTGAATAGGTGAGTATTTCTTCTCATTTCTCTTCTTTTCCTTTTCTTTCGGAGGTGGCAAATGGATAAGCTGCACATGATTCCTTTTTTTGGCTCTGCAAGGCTCGAGAAAGAATTAGCGACCAATTGATCCATGACCAAGCTAACCTGGGGTTGCTTATCGGATCAAATCGCAGCCTGCCAGCCAAAAAAGTTTGTGGTCTGCTTCCAGCCAAGAACAAATATGTGTTGGGACTAAGAGCTAATCAGGATGGAAGGAGCATTGTGTTGTCAGGAGCTCCTCCACAATTACGCACCTCCTGACATTTCATTGCGTGCTTCATCAGAAAGTGTTTGGCCCACATTGTCATATACAGACGTGGACACAGGATGCTTGAAGACAGACTGAAAACTGGAAAGGGCTCCAGTACAGGTTGAGTCTCCCTTATCCAATTTGTTTGGAGGAGGTTTGTCATTGCCTTCCACTGAGGCTGAGAGAGAGTGACTTGTCCAAGGTCACCCGGTGGGTTTCCTTGGCTGACCAGGGATTCAAACCCTGGTCTCCTGGAGTCCTGGGTCTAATCTGTACTACAGAAATAATGCAATTTGGCATTGCTCTAACTGCAATGGTTCAATGCTTTGGGATTCTGGGGTTTGTTGTGACACCAGAGCTCTCTGACTGAGATGGCTAAATATCTCACTAAACTATGAATCCCAGAATTCTATAGCATTGAGCCATGGCAGTTAAAGCAGTGTCAAATTGATCTATGCAGCGCAGATCCATGCTAAATTCTATAATGCAGATATCAGAAAAGTGTCACCCATTTGGGGATGAAATATTACTGTACATACTCATGTATAAGTCTAGAAATTTTAGTCAAAAAAATTGACACCTCCCCACTCCACCCCAAAAATGAGTTGGCTTATCCATGGGTCAATGTAACTTTTTAACTCTTTTAACTCTTATTTCAAAAGGAACCATCTCCTGGTGAAAAGCAAGTGTGTAATCTGACCTGAAAGTACCGACCCCCCCTCTATTTTCTCACCCATCGTGAGCACAAACAGTTATACCTCCTGGAATTTTGTAAGTTCTTTGGCATAATTTTCCTTTGTTTCATCCTTTACATCCTTTGTTACATGCCCCTAAATTTTACCCTTCACTTATCCACAAGTCATATTAAAATTCATAATTTTGGCCCCAAAACCTGCCCTCGACTTATACATGAGGTTGACTTATAGTCGAGTATATAATCACCAAACTGATTTGTTCATAACCATTTCTTTCTTTCCTGATGATGATGGTGATGGTGATGATGATGATGATTTCAACATTATTGTAGTGTCATTATCATTGTTTTTGACATTGTCATCATCATCATCATCATCATCATCTTGGCTAGAATCCAAATCACTGATAGTGCTGCCTTCCGATTGCATAGAATGGAATTGCACCATTGTATAACTTTTGTGGTCTAAATACCCTCAAGGCACCAGATCCTGTCTGCTCTTGGAAACTAAGGAGGGTCAGCCCTGCTTAGTACTTGGATGGGAGACCACCAATGAGTGCTGGGTGCTGTAGGCTCTATTTTAGAGGAAGGAACTAGCAAAACCACCCCTGAGTATTCCTTGCTCAAGAAAACCCTATGAAATCCATTGGGTCACCATAAGTCGACAGATGACTTGAAGGCACATTATTTATTTATTTACTGAATATATGCCTTTCTCCCAAAATAAGATTCACACACACACACATACACACATACACATAGACAAACAAACACACACAGAGACAAACACACACATATGTAACATTTAAAGGAGGAAAGGGGAAAGAAATTTAGCAGCCCCTTTAAGATTAACCAGTTTTTATTTTGGCATGAGCGTTCGTGGACATGAACCCACATCTTTAGATGAAGTAAAGAGTGATGGCCACAGATGCTGGCGAAACATCAGAAAGAAACTCTTCTAGAACATGGGCACACAGCCCGAAAAACCCACAAAAAACTAAAGAGTGATATCCTGACCTCAAGATATAAAACACATATACACCGATGTGGGAATGGACTGGGATGTAATAGGATCCAGAGCAATGCAAATCATGACCCTTTGTCCTAAATGTTCAGAGGGCTCCTTAAAGCAGCAGTACTCAAACTATTTGCCCTCGGAGACATCCCTTTACATCTACATACCGATGTTGTGCCCCCAAGCCCACTCGATGTAGTATATGAGTAAAAATATTTTGGTTTTTTTAGTGTATGTATTTTCATTTGCACATTCATGTATATTCATATTGAAACATTTTATAGGGAAATAACATCATTCAAATTAGAACAGTTTTATTTAATTAAATTCAATATTTAACTCACTGCATGTGTCAATTTTGCACATAAAATGGTTTGGGAAGAGGAGGAGGAGAAGGGACCAGAGCTTCCAAGTCTCAAGTCCCCACAGCAACACTTATAATAATAATATAATAATAAAATTTATTTATACCCCGTTTATTGACCACAATCCAAGCGGCTTACAATAAAATCCAAAAACATATTTCAAAGGAAAAACCTAAAAACATTATTAAATGTTAAGTAGTTAAAATAACAACAAGATAAAATTAGACATAACAATAAAACATATAACCTTAAAACTTTAAAAAATCTTATAATGTCCCCATCAACCTCTGCTAAGTTCCTCATCCATCAGTAACCGATGGGACCACGGGAGGAACAGAGGAGACAAGGGACCAGGAGGCCCAAGGGACCCAAGGCCGGGGTATTTAGTCTGGAAAGGCCTGCCGGAAACGATCCGTCTTAACAGCTTTTTTAAAGCTGTGTAATGATGTCAACTGACGGATCTCGTCCGGCAGGTCGTTCCAGAGTTTGGGCGACAACAGAAAAGGCCCTCTGGGAGGTCGCCGCAAGCCTAGATTTTTGAGGCTGCAGCAACTTCCTCCCAGAGGACCGGAGAACGCAGGGAGGATTATATGGAAGGAGGCGTTCCCTGAGATAGCTTGGACCCAAGCCATTTAGGGCTTTAAAAGTAATAACCAACACCTTGTACTGGGCCGGGAAGCTAATAGGCAACCAGTGGAGGGACCTCAAGACTGGAGTGATGTGGTCCCTCCTAGATGTTCCAGAAATAAGCCTGGCTGCCATATTTTGAACTAACTGAAGCTTCCGAACCAAGCACATTTGTAGCCCCATGTAGAGTGCATTACAGAAGTCGAGGCGTGAGGTTACCAATGCGTGCACAACGGTCTCGAGATCCCTTACTTCCAGAAAAGGGCGCAGCTGGCGTATCAGCCGACGCTGATAACAGGCGCTCCTGAACGTCGCATTCACCTGATTTGTCATCAGGAGCGACGAGTCAAGGAGCACCCCCAGACTGCGAACACAGTCACTGGAGGAGAGTGTGACCCCATCCAGGACTGGAGGTTGCAACCCAATTCTTGGTTTCGGGGCCGCTACCATGAGCACCTCCGTTTTGTCTGGATTCAGTTTCAATCTGTTTTTCCTCATCCAGCCCACTTATACCCCCCCCCCACCAGGATCTTGCCCCACAGTTTGAGAACCACTGACTTAAAGGTGATGCAGGTCTTTCAGATCTTTACAGTAGTCAGTTAGGGTAGAAGTGTGAAAGCAATAAATCTGCTTACCGAAAGCCCATTTCCCTGGGTTCAAAACTCTCTCTCAGAAATTCCTTTTGTTTTGTGTGCAGTAATAAGGACTCTTGTTTCAATACATGCAGGGTGCCGTCAAGCCATTGTCTTTGTTCATACCTCTGCTAATGGGCTGGAATTTGTAAATCTAATTGAGTCCAGCTGTTTCTGTTTCTAGTCTTCCTCTGTAATTTCTTTGTTCAAGGACTGCAACCTTTAAATCCTGTATAGAATGTCCAGGGAGGTTGGAATATTCCACAACTTGTTGTTGTTTTTTAGGTATTGCCCCTTCTAATGTCTGATTTATGTCAATTTATCCTCTTGCATAGAGGCTGTCTTGTCTGACCAATGCAGAGTGTAGATGGGCATTGCTGACATAGGATGGCGTGTATCACATTTGAGGAAGAACAAGTGAATATATCTCCAAAGTTGTGGGTGATATTATTGGCCCTTGTAATACCGCTTCCAGAGTAGAAGTGGGGACAGAGTTGGCACCTGGCTTTGTGGCAGGGTCTAGAGCAGAGAAAAGATGTCGCTACACCACGATGCAAGTCAAGCCAACGGTGTGGCTCATGCACAATCTGTCCCAAGGCACAATGAGTCCCGACGCACAATGTGTCTTGATGCACAACAGTCCTGGTATATGATGGCTTCAATGCATGTGTCCCAATAAGGGGCATCACTAGGTGACCCAGGGGGTGTGGATCACACTGGGTGACACCTCAGAGGGGGTGTCACTTGGTGCACTGGAGGGACCTGGCTTTCTTCTGCATCTGGCAGGTCTACAGGACAGGTGGTAAAGAGTCTCTTCTCTCTACCATCTAGCTAGCAGCTTCTCCAGATCCAGAAAGGGCTGTTGAAAAGTAGAAGGAGTGTTAAAAATGGTCCACACCAGGTGTCATATATATTGGGTACACCACTGGTCCCAATGCACAGTGGATGTTCTTCTTGCACAACAGGACATCTTGCACGGTGCCTCATAGTACCTCGTTGCGATTCAAATAGCATGCTTGTGAACCAGGATGGGACATAGCTCCATCATCAAGAACTTGCACAGACTAGGCACAGGAGCTCTGCTATTATTATTAGAAGGGTTTTTCTTCATACATTTATTAATGTATTATTTTGTTAATTTTAGTGATGTGAACATTTAGCTGTGTCTGTTTTAACTTTTGTAACCCACCTGGAATCCCTGGACTGTGGAAAAGGCAGGATATAAATGATGGTGGTGGTGGTGATGATGATGATGATGATGATGCATGCTTATTTCACAGTAAAGCAAAAGATAATTTATTTCTTGTCTGTGTAGCTGCGAGTGGTTTGTTTAAACCAGCATGTAGATGAAGTCTGAGCTTTGGTGCTGCACTGGCTCTTCCTAAAGCTGACCAGCTTCTCCTCATGTGTCTTGACCCACATCCCATGCTTTTTATTCCAGAAGGTCTCTCCTGCTTGGACCAGATCTGTGGAAGGCACAAGGCAGCCTTGAAGAGACCAGATTTCTCTGGCCAGTCATGGCCTTCCTTGCCAGGAGTTATAAACTGAAGTCTTGGGTCCTCCATTTCTCCCTCTGTCTGCTTGTCCAGCACTGGCGGAAGGACTGTTGCTTGGACTTAGATGGAGAAATACTTTCATTTTAAGAGCTGTTTCTTCTCCAAACACATTACTGAGCTACTGGAAACCATTCAATGGACGTTTTCACACTGGGCTCCCTAAAGCCGGCTGGAGCCCTTCCCCTAAAGCCGGCTGGACCCTGGACGTTTTCACACTGGCCTTTTTGAGGACACTAGCCGGCCTCCCGCCGGCCTCACTCCGGCGCCATTTCCCGTGTGTTCACACACACACAGCGGCAAACCCCGCCCCTTCCGGTGTCATCCCTGCGTCCGGCCGGCTTTTGACACGTTCAAACACACGGAGCCCTAAGTCCGGCCTCACTCCGGCAGCGGCAAGCTAATTCCTGGCTAACTCCGGCTTCAGGTAATTCCGGGTGGCAAAAGGAATTAGCCTGCCGCCGCCAGAGTCATTCCGGTGTCAGCGGCACAGGGTCCAGCCGGCTTTAGGGGAAGGGCTCCAGCCGGCTTTAGGGAGCCCAGTGTGAAAACGTCCCCTGTGCCGCTGACACCGGAATGACTCCGCCGGCGGCAGGCTAATTCCTTTTGCCACCCGGAATTACCTGAAGCCGGAGTTAGCCAGGAATTAGCTTGCCGCTGCCGGAGTGAGGCCGGACTTAGGGCTCCGTGTGTTTGAACACACGGAGCCAAAAGCCGGCCGGATGCAGGGATGACACCGGAAGGGGCGGGGTTTGCCGCCGTGTGTGTGTGAACACACGGGAAATGGCGCCGGAGTGAGGCCGGCGGGAGGCCGGCTAGCGTCCTCAAAAAGGCCAGTGTGAAAACGTCCAATGTAACTATGAACTCATCAGGATGTACGCTCTCCTTCTCTCTCTCCCTCTCAGTCTGGAGGGCAGATTTCTGAAAGGAGCCACAAAGACAACTCCGAAGGTGGTGAATTCTCCCTTTTTTAGGGGTGGATGGTCATTTCTCAAGAGTCCTTTAGTTGTGTTTTTCTGCATAACAACCTGTAGGCATAGACAGGCTTTGGGGTCCCACCTAGATCTAAGATTCTATAATACTAGTAGCCAGAAGTTGGGAAAAGTTTGGATTACAACTCCCAGAATCCCCCAGCCAGCAGAGACAGTGGCCCTGCTTTACGGGGAACTTGGGTTCTAGCACAAATAAAAAAACAGGCAGACAGACAGACTTAAACAAGCTTTGGCTGCATCTGCACTGCAGAAGTAACGCAGTTTAATGCCACTTTAACTGCCATGGCTCCACCCTATGGAATCCTGGGATTCGTAGTTTGTTGCGGCACCAGAGCTCTCTGACAGAGATGGCTAAACAGCTCACAAAACTACAAATCCCTGGATTCCGTAGCATTGAGACGTGGCAATTAAAGCAGCGTCAATTCTGCAAATGCAACCTTTAACAAGCTGTGATCCTAGACCAGCAGAGAAATGGTACTAGCTTTATTTAGGGATTAGCAGAAATGATTATATTCTAGGAAGAAGAAGAAAAAAAAACAGATTTTGGGTTGCTTTAAAGATAAGTAGGGTTACCAGTTCTGGATCATTCCAGGCCCTGAGGTTTCTTGGCCAATACCTGAGACTGATAGAAGGTCCCTCCCTGGTGATGCCCTTAAGCATTACACACTAAGTGCCAACCATAGCTGCTCACAATTTGTCATTCAAACACAAAACATATTCTCCTGTTTGTAAATTAAAGAATTAATTAAATGGTTTATTCCCAGCTCAGAATGAAATGAGAGGCTGATCCTTTTCCACCTTTAGAATAAGGAACATTTAACCTTGCTGGCTTGCATTTAGCCAGAAAGTGAATTCAGAGCAGAGCAGAAGGCAAACCCTGGTGACATCCACAATGGGTACATCTACACTGTAGAAATAATGCAGTTTGACACCACTTTCACCTCTATTGTTTCATTTGCTTCTAGGATACCATCCAACATTTCATAACGAAAGCTGAGACACTTGTGGCCAAGGGATGTCAGAATGCAGTCAAGATGGCAAAGGTCATTACTGACAAAGAACTGACAAACGCAGCAGTTTGCTTTTGCCTGAGTCTATAGGGAATAGCAAGATTCTGACCCCTGATTTCCTCTCCCCCTGCTGGGTTAATTGAGGATAAACTACTTTGCAGCAATAGACGTAAGCTGAGGACAAAGGGAGAAAGTGGGAGGAGAGAAACTGGAACATTTCAAAAGCAGTTGAAAAAATGGGACAGCAGAGGATTAATTGGGTCTAAATAAATTGGGACAGTTGGAGTGTATGTTGACTTGCAAATTATCTCATTCCAAACCATTCAATGGTTTATACATAGAATCATAGGCCTTTGCAGACTGCCAGAAATAGTGCACATTAAATTGAGGCACTGCCCTGGCTCAGTGCTAGGGAATCATGGGAATTGTATTTTTTTCTGGGACATTGAGCCTTCTCTGTCAGAGAGCTCTGGTGCCACAATAAATTACAGTTCCCATGATTCTCTAGCACTGAGCCAGGGCAGTGCCTCAATTTAATGTGCACTATTTCTGGCAGTCTGCTTAGGCCCAAAGACAAGATGGAAGAGACCCCATGAGCTACCCAGTCCAACCTCCTGCCATGCAGCAACTCACAATCAAAGCACTCCCAACAGATGGCCATCCAACTTGGGTTTGACAAATTGTGGCCGTCCAGATGAGGATGGATTGCACTTGCCAGCAGCCATAGTCAACATAGGTGATTGTGGTGGATGATGTGAATTGGAGCCCAGCAACATCTGAAAGGCTACAAATGTCCACTCCTGTTTTAAACATTAGTATCAACACTTCAGGGGAGCCAGCATGGCGTAGTGGGTTGAATGTCAGACTATGACTCTGGAGACCACAGTTCAATTCCCAGCTTGGCCATGAAACCCACTGAGTGACTTTAGGCAAGTCACATGCTCTCAGCCTCAAGGGAAGGCAATGACAAAGCTCCTCCAAACAAAACTTGCCAAGAAAACACCACGATAGGCTAGCTGTAGGGTCTTAGTTGGAAATGATTTGAAAGCACACAGTAACAACAACTATGAACACTTAAAACTGTGTTTGGAAGCAAATGACGGGGCCATGATAGAGGGGACAGAAGCAGACGGCTGATCCTAGCTCTGCCCTTCAAGGGATTTCATCCATTAGTTATGGAACTGGTGTGGGAGACCATACCTCTTGCTACTGAGCACTACATTTTATTTCCATCCTTTCCTTCCTTTTGATTAGCTGGCACAACAAAGGTTTGAAAATCAAAAGAAAATCAAAAATTGTGGCTCAAGCCGCTTGCATTCATGACTTTTATCTGCTAAACTAGGAACATTTGCTGTGATTTTGGCACGTTCTGGAAAATGCTAGTGGTGACTTCCTGCATGGCAGGTGGTTGGAGTGCATGGTCTCTTCCAACTCTAGGATTCTGTGATATATAGACGGGCAGGCATGCTCTATTTGGCAGAGATTGTGTGAAAGTTTTTGCCACCAAAAAATGGGGGAGAAACCAGCACGTGGTTACAGACCCAGCCAAAATATTCAAAAGGAAGTTTTTTTTCCAGCTGCTTCAGCCAAGACATACAGGTGGATATAAGAGAAAGCATCCACTGAAAAGACCCTTTTACAAACCTTGACATTTTAACAATGTTTTTGAAGGGATGATACCCCAGAATCAAATGACGTTTGCATGTATCCCTCTGGAGGCTGAGTCAAGCCAGCGATGTATTGATCTATTGATTGATTCATTGACTGTCATGTTGTTGTTGTTAACTCCCCTCCAGTCGACTTCAACTCACACTGACTTTGGACGTTATCACACGGGGTCTAAAGCAGCCCCAACCCTTCGCCATCGCTGCATCATTCCGTTTCCTTTGCCTCCGTGATCAGATGACGTTGCGGCAAACCCCGCCCATCCCTGCATCATCCTTGCGCCATCGCTGCATCATTCCAGCTCTTTTGAATTCCTCTTTCAAAGAGGAATTACGGCTGCGCAACCAGAATCATTCCGGTATGGCTCTGGATTGATTCCTTGCCACTTTTCTTGCCGCTAGTGTGATAACGTCCTTTGTGGATGAGACATCTCCATGCCCCTCTGTCCACATCCGCTCTACTCAGGTCCTGCAAGCCCAGGCCTGTGTCCTCCCTGATCAAGTCTAACCATCTAGCATGTGTGGTAGCTGTCTTGGACATTAAGCAAATTCAAACAAAAATCCATCAGTGATACCTTTGTTGGCCAACCAAAATGCACAAGATACTTGTTGCAAGCTTTCAAAGCTCCATGGGCTTCTTCTGCATCAGGCAAGATGCTGCAAACCAAACAGGAGAAAAACAATTGGAGATGTGAGTCAGATGCCTACATGTTGTTTCAGTCTTTAGTTAAGACGGCATATGGTGGAGAAGGGGGGCGGGATATCTTTTGCAGGCAGGCTTCTCCTCCTTCTGGCCCTGTGGCTATAGGGAGATTTTCCAAGTCCAGGAAATTTAAAATTAATTTGCATCTCAACAAGAACTCCTCTTTTGCAATCCTATATGTGTCCGTTCCAGTGAGATCACAAGCCAAGAAGGAGGATCCTGCCTACAAAAGATATCCTCCCCACCATATACCATTTTAACTAAAGACTGGAACAACATGTAGGCATCTGATTAGCATCTCCTATTGTTTTTCTCCTGTTTGGTTTGTAACATCTGGCCTGATGAAGAAGAAGCCCATGGAGCTTCGAAAGCTTGCAAAAAGTATATTTTGCATTTTGGCTGGCCAATAAAGGTATCACTGATGGATTTTTATTTGACTCATTTAGCATGTGGTCTTCCCCTCTTTCTATGGCCTTCCAACTTTTCTAGCATCATTGCCTTTTCTAATGATTCCCATGGCAATAAGTCTGGACAATGCAGAGCCCAATCCCTGGTTCTAGTGTGCATGGGCCAAAAAAAAATGCCTTCTCCATATTCCCATGGCAATCAATCCAGCCAGTTCAACACTGAACCTGCAGTATACCCCCCGCCCTTAAAGTGTTTTTTTAAAAACTCACCTTTTGCTCTGGACCTTTCCAGAAGATCCAGAGCCCTCTGTTGCAATGTGGGGCAGCTGTTTACAAGGCATCCCTCTATGCTGCCCAGTCTGGCTGTTGGGACATAAAGTCAGATGCTGTAAGGCCAGAAAGAGGTGCCCAGCCATTCTACCCTCAGAGTGAGTGTTTTGCATAGTGGGACATGTTTGAGAACAGCCGCCTGGCATTGCATAGTGTTTTAGTGAACATAAAGAAAACAAAAATAATGACATACAGTCAGCCCTCCACATTTGTGGTATTGACTTTTTCCGGATTTGATTATTCACAGATTTGATTACTATGGAGAGACTCAGATGGCCCCTAAGGGATGGCTCTATGCCGCCCCTAGGCGCACTGGATTGGGGCCGTGCCAACCACACACCGTGGCCCCAATCCGGCTTTTTGCCACTCCAAAAAGAGCTGGCAAATGCCGCTCCTTTTGGGGTGGCAAAAAGCCGCCCTTAGCACCACTGACGCAGCTCTTTTGCACCCATTTGCACCCATTTGGTGCAACATGTCTACACACTGCGCCAACAGGGTGCCCTGACGCTTGCACCATGTGGTGGGGCGCGCGGTGTGATGGCAGCGTTGGGGCAGCCGGCGTGCGGTCATCCTGCCCCAACTCCACCCCCAGGCTGGCCCTTTAGGCTGGTCTGCATGTTTTCTCTAGGAATCTCTAGGCCCTCCAGCATGACTTCACCAAAAGTCACACTGAAGGGCCTAGAGCAGTGGTAGCAAACCTATGGCATGCGGGCTAGGGGTGGCACTCAGAACCCTTTCTGTGGGCATGTGCACCATCACCCCAGCACAAAGTTTGCCAGAATTCATTACTTAGAAAGCCAGAGGGACACGGCACTTTGCGATAAATAGGTGGGTTTGGGGTTGCAGTTTGGGCACTCAGTCTCTAAAAGGTTCGCCATCACTGGCCTAGAGATTCCTAGAGAGAACACTTTTCTAGGCATTAGTAGGTCTTCCAGTGCACTTTTGTGGTCAATGTCTGGCAGATGTTGACCATAGAATTGCAGTGGAGGACCTGGAAATTCCTGGAGCGGTGTTCTCTTGGGTAAAAAGAACAGTGTTTTTTATTTGCAGTTTTTCCACATTCACGGGGGTCCTTCACCCCCTAACCCCAGTGAATGTGGAAAGACTGCTGTACATTCAACCTAGACAATGAGGGAATCAAAATAGTCAAAGAATTCCCATATCTTGAATCAAACATCAATCCGAAAGGAGACTGCAGTCTCTCAGCCTCAGGGAAAGGCAATGGCAAATATCTTCAACAAGAAGGGTCGCCATGAGTCAGAAACAATTTGAAGGCACACAGCAACCGCAACAGATTAATGTTTTGGTTGGACCTTCTTAAAATTATTATAAACTGCTTTGAATCCCATTTTGGGAGAAAGGTGGGATATAAAATGAATGAATGAATGAATGAATGAATGATCTAAATGTAGATCGGGAAGAGGGAAAACACACTTCCTCTTCCTCTTAGTTGAGGTTACTTATGACAGTGTTCCAGTTTCAATTTTCAATAGAGAGTTCCCAAACTTGTCTCTGACATCTAGAGGTGTGATATTTTGGGGATTGGTAGTTAACTCAAGGGGCTCATCCCTTGGGCATAAGTGAAATCCTATTCATAGGAACCAAGAAAGGGGTTTTGGAGCTTGCTGAAGCCTGTATCTCCTCTAATCATAGCCTAGGAGCAAGGAACCAAGACTAACAGGTCCTTATTCACGAAGAACTATCTTTAGCATTAGGGTTGCATCGTACTCTTGTGGACATGATGTTGCTATGATTTAAGTGAGTCTGATATGCAAAGTTGCAGATGCTGCTAGTATACTCCTTTCTCCTTATTAAAATCAGGTTTGGCAAATAGCCTTTCATTTGCTTTTTGCTCTAATGGGTCAGGAATGTGGGAGCAGCTGTAAAGCAGGAAAGCTGTGGTGTGCTTGGTAGAGAAGTGGAGAAGATAAATGTTAGCTGTGTGTTTCACAACTGACATGGTACACATGGCCAGCTGAAGTCTAGGGTCTAAAACTGCATAGCTACCCTACTGGGCTTCACTGCACAAAATGATCTGAATGTATGTTTCTACATGCAAACAAAAATGTATACTACTTTTTGGACCGTGTTGGCGAACCTATGGCACGTGTGCCAGAAATGGCATGCAAAGCCATTTTCCCTGTTACTCGGAGCGGGAAAGAGGAGGAAAAGGCACACGCCTGTTCCTCCTCCTCCTAGGCCTCCAGAGAGCAGTAGATAGCAGCTGGTCAGTTACTACATAGGAGAGCCAGGAAAGTGCCTGATGCACATTGAGGCCCAATGCATAATGAGTTCAAAGTGCATCTATCCCGATGCTTAGCACTTTGATCCTGCATCTCCTGTCCTGATGTGCATTAAGCAGCGATGCACATTGGACACTCTTACTGACAATGGGCACTCGTATTGTC
This sequence comes from Phrynosoma blainvillii, assembly GCA_026167975.1. NCBI lineage: Eukaryota > Metazoa > Chordata > Lepidosauria > Squamata > Phrynosomatidae > Phrynosoma > Phrynosoma blainvillii. The sequence goes on along the minus strand of JANUYF010000001.1, from coordinate 451,907,791 downwards.
TTTTAACTACCTGTCTATGTATCTGTCTGATTTTTCTCTATGTCAGTGGTTCCCAAACTTTAGTCCTCCAGATGTTTTGGACTTCAGCTCCTAGAATTCCTGACTGCTGGCCAAGCTGGTTAGGGCTTCTGAGAATTAAAGTTCAAACCACTTGGAGGACCAAAGTTCATGAATCACTGCTCTATATCTATGTATTCATCCACTCTATCTCTGTCATTATATACTTGTTCCCTTTCCTGTCTGCCTGGCTCTTTTTCTGACTGTCTCTTATCCATCTGTCTGTATTTATCTATCTCTGTCTCATCTATCAATCTGTCTGCTTGCCTATTTTGTCAATCTAATCTTTGTTGCCCATATGTGTGTATCTACCTTTGTCAATCCATGGACTTTATCACACAGGAGAAATCCTGTGTAGAAACGGGATTTAAAAGCTGGGGCAAACCCGCAAAAGCAGGTTGATTTTCACACATGTCATCGTTAAACTGTTGTTAACCCAAATGGAAAGTAGTCAAAATCCACTCCTTTTTACTTTCAGGATTCTCCAAAAGTAAAAAGAAGTAGCTTTTGACTACTTTCTGTTCGGGTTAACAACAGTTTAACGACGACGTATGTGAAAATCAACCTGTTTTTGCGGTGGGTTTTCGATTTAAAACCCCATTTCTGCACAGGATTTCCCCCATGTGATAACCTATCTATATCTACATTGACTATCTTACCTTACCTGTTATCTAACTATCATCTGTCTATCTATCTATCCATTTCTCTATCTGTCTGTCTTACCTATTCATATCTACTGTCTGTAGCTATGTACCCAAACTTACCTGTCCATATCTATCTCATTCTGTCTTCTCTATCTTCTCTATCTATCTCTACATCTTTCTTTATCTCTGTCTGCCTATCTCCTTCCCTCTTTCTCTCTTCTCTAGAACTGTGTATTTGATTTGTATTATTTAAAATTACTCCTGAAGTATATCTACAAACAGATTTGCATTTTAAAAATCACCCCCTAACTGCACATGGGGGGGAGGGGGGAATACTCTGGCAGTTCAAAAGCTCAGCCTTCTCTAGGAAATGTTATTTCTTTATTTGCAGGGATTACGTAGCCCGGCATTCAAATATTACTCTCCCCACTGCTGGAAGCCTGCAATGGTACCACCCAGGCTTGGCCACTTGTATAAACTAAGTCCAAAAGAGTGAGGTTTGCATGGTCCCAGAAGTAATTTGCAGATTTGCAAAGGAAATATTTGATCCAATGTACTGTGGTATTTCACCTCCAGGTGCAGAATCTGAGCTGCAAAGATTAAGTCTGGTTGCTGCTGCTCCGAATGGGCACAGGGAAGGGCACCCATGAAAGGATCCAAGGCAGGGTGATTCCCCAGGTGCCAAGTGTTTTTCCATCCATGGGGGTTTGCAAGAGAAAAGAAAGGGCAAAGTTAGGGGAAGGGACACAGAGGTAAGAAAGCAAAGAGGGACACAGAGGTAAGAAAGCAAATGACTCATAACCAGAGTTTGGAAGTAACTAAATTGCAAGTGACTGTGTTACCTGCAACCAGTTACTTTTTCATAATGAGTTTGCAATGAAGCCACATGTGAAAAGTAGCATGATGCTCAAGAATGAGATTACTTTAGTTGATGTAATGAGTAGGGATGAAAGAATCTTAGCCGTCATTTTTTAGATTCCAAAAAATGGGTCTCCTAACAGTCGGGAACCTCTGTCTGGAAGAATAATGGACCGGCGATAATTATACACAATGTTCTCTTGGTATTTGACACCCCAGAATGTTGCACAACAACAAAAAATAAATGAATAATGGAAAATAATGAAAAAGTAACTAGTGGAACAACAATTAGTGGGTTACTATTTCAGTGTCATAACCAGTAATGGCAATGTTTATTTTTAAATGAATGTTATGAGAATCATGGAACTGAATTACATTTTTAAATTAAAAAAAAAAAACCTTGAGCCATGCATTGGACAAAACCTTTGTGGTGGTTGTTGTGTTACCTTTGTTCAAAAAGCTGTGGTTGTTTTCCCCATCTCCATTAGAATTTATCCACAGTTCTCTTTTTAATGAAATGAGCTGTTTTCAGTGGTGCTTTAGCTAGGATTCGATTATTCAGGTTCATGGACGGAGCAATAGCAGGTTTAATCATCTGGATCCCTATCCCACTGCACAATTCTAGCACTACAATTCCACTTTTTTGTCTGTGCTTAACTGCTTGAAGAGTTTCATTTGTGCCACAATCTGCTCCTGGTCTTGTTTTTGTGGAGAGAGTGGCGCATGTCCATCTTCTGCTTCTGATTATGTACTCTATTTGATTTCTATTTTGACCATCAGGTGATGTCCGTGTATACAGTCACCTCTTGGGTTGCTTGAAGAATGAGTTTGCGATGAACTATTGGCCTCACAAAATTCAATGTCACTGGGCCTCAGCAGACGGAGGCCCCGGAGCCGCCGCCGAACGGAGCGCCGCGGGGCTGCAGCCTCCGCATCCAGGCGCACCGCCAGCGACTCTAAAAGGAGCACCAAATTGGCGCTCCTTTTAGATGTCAGAGAAAGTGCGCCGCAAAAGCGGCGGGCGCACTTTCTCTGACTCAAACGGCGCAGCGCATGTGGGCGCTGCGCCGTGAGGTCATCCCCAATGCGCCGGTCGTGTGGACGGCCGGCGCATCTGGGGGCGACCTCGGAGAGAGGAAGGGGCGCCGTTCGTGCGGCTGCCCCTCCTCTTCTCTGCCCAGAAGACGACTTTATTAGTCGTCTGCTTAGGGCCACTCTCCTGCTTGATTTCTTGATCCAAGCCCAAATGTTCCTACATTCTGCTCTGTTTCCTACTTTTGCATTCCAGTCACCTATGATTAATAACATGAAGTGTAATCAATGACATGAAACAGGATCTTTTATTTCTTCTTCTTCTTCTGCCTCTGTAGTTGGAGCATTAACTTGGATTATGGTTATATTGGTGCATTTTCCCTGACTTCTCATTTAGTCAGATTTTATATTATAGCCTTTGACTGCTTTTGCTACGTCTCTCCTCCCTATTAATGCCACCCCATTTCTTCTGAGATTTTCATTTCTTGATCTGTGTAATTATCTGACTCAAAATGTCCCATCTTTCCACTGTCCACTTTAGCTCACTCACCTCAAGTATTGCAATGTTTATATGTTCCATTTCTTGTTTTAGTATGAGGCTTATCGCATAATTGAAATAAAGCGTTTTACCTGAATCAAATTTAATTTTAAATCGGGCTGCATCTGGATCCTATCACAAAGATTTTGCTGCCAAAATCGCCACCCAAATGCAGCTCAGGTCCATCCCCATTCCCAAGCACCTTTTTTCGAAACCAGGAGTTTTTTGGCTTGAAAAATGGCTGCTACAGTGCTACTGGAAACAGGGATGGACCCAGGCTGCATTCGGGTGGCAATTTCAGCAGCAAAATCTTTGTGATAGGGTCCGGATGCAGCGTGATTTAAAATTAAATTCGATTCAGGTTAAATGCTTTATTAGCCATGCGATAAAGTCCTATATCTAGCTTCCCCCTGATTCATGCTTCTCACACACCATCTTATTTATTTTATTTTATTTTATTTTATTTTATTTCCTGGCTTTCTCCCAGTATAAGGACATTCCATGTCGCTATAATATGTGTTGCACTGGCTCCATAACTAACATTTCCTAGTACTACGCAGAAGAAGGCACAGTAAACCACTTTTGAATGACTTTTACCATTAAAGGTACGGAAGCTGTTTCCAATTTTAAGTCAGGCAACCCTGATTAGAATCAGGGATTTGAAAGGCCGTCTAATCCTGCCTCCCACCATGTAGCAATCCACAGTTAAAGCACCCAACTCTGCTTAAAGACCTCCAAAGAAGACCATCCAACTCTGTTTAGAAGATAGCCTATCACCTAAGGCAGACTATTTTCATTGTCTAACTCAGGGGTAGGCAACCTTTCCCCTTTAAGGGCTGAGGGACTTCAGCTCCCAGAAGCCTCAGCCATGTTGGCCAATAGTCCCATGTTGGCCAATAGCTCCTGGGATTCTGGGAGCTGAAGTCCCTCAGCCCTTAAAGGGGAAAGGTTGCCTACCCTGGTCTAACTGTTTTTACCATCAGGAAGTTCTTTCTAATGTTTAGGTGGAATCTCTTTCTTTGTAATATGAATTCATTGGTTTGTGGTCTCCTCTGCTCTCTGGAACAGCGGAAAATTAAAGATGGTCATCATGTACCTCTCAGTCTTCTCATCACCAGGCTAAACTACGCAGCTCCCTCAGTTGTTCCTCAGAAGGCTTGGTTACCAGATCTTGGTCATCCTTCTCTGGACACATTGCATCCTGTCAATATCTTTCTTGAAACTGTGGTGCCCAGAACTGGACACAGGATTCAGGGTGAGATCTGACTAAAGAGACCCTCATCATGTTAATTCTCAGCTTTCTCCAAACAAAACATCCCCAACTCCCTAAGCTGTTCCTCACCAGGCTTGGGTTCCAGACCTGTTGTTATTGCTGTTGTTGTTGTTAGCTGCCTTTGAGTCAACCCAGACAAATGGCGATCCTCCAGATGAGACATCTCCAAGACCCTCTGTCCTCCACTGCTCTGCTCAGGTCCTGCAAACTCATACCCATGACCTCTCTGATTGAATCTATCCATCTACTGTGTGTCCTTCCTAACAGAATGCAATTTGGCCATTGCTACCTTAAGACAAGACCAAGGGACATCCTTAATGGAATTTTTAAAAGGATGGAGATTCCTGGCCTGGAAACTATTTCTCAGTTCGATAGGTGGCAGGCATCTGTCAGCTCTCTGGTCTCTTTTATATATTTTTCTTCTTTCATAGAAAGCCATACCACAAAAGCAATAAACATTCCTCTAAGCTCCCAGCTGCAGGCGTTAACTGAATGAACTCATCTTCCTTTCCCAACCCCTACTTTTTTTTGCAACAGGCATGCTTAACTGAAACCAGATTTGGAACTGCGCACAGTGCCAAACTCACTGCCGAAGTGAGGTCGCTGCACACCTGTGTTTGTGCATTCCTCCTGCTAAGACTTCCCTCCCACCCCATCGCCACCTTCTGCAATTTGCCAAAGCCTTTCTTTGCTGAGCCCTTTTTTTCCTCCTCTGAGCCAGCTGCAAAAAGTGAATTTGCGCTCTCTGTTAACCATTCCACCGCTGCTGCTGCTGCGTGTCCGAAACACAACTGTAGGGTAAGTCACCTGAGCTTTGCATTTACTACATAGATGTTTATTCCTTGTTGCCTAAATCAGCTGGGGAAAGCTGTTTGTTTGGGACTACAACTCCCAGAATCCTCTAGGCAACATGGTCATGGATTCTGGGCACTGTGCTTTCCAAAAGTATATTTTTAAGTCTCCTGTTACCCGAAACCCCAAAGGTGGGTTCTAAAAAGTGTGAAGAGGGAAATCGGAATTCCAGAACCAGGACTGGCTCCAAATTTTTGGAGGGGAGTTAGTTGTCATAGTGTGAAGCATCTTTCCATTGGTAGGATCAGGAAGGAGCACTTGGTGGTGGCAGGGAGCAGGAGGCACTGGCACTACAAAGGCTGAATGGCATTGCCTAGGTAAGCTGAACTCCAGCACCAGGTTGCGTACCTTCCAATATTTCATAGATGACAACCGAGACATGTGTAGCCAAGCAACATCGCAGTGTGGTCAAGGTGGCAAACCCATTATTAATGAGGGAGAACAGACAAGCTAGGAGAGGTGCAGCAGTTTGCTTTTGCCTGAGCCTACTGGGAAGAGCAAGATTCCATCCCCTTCTCTCCACTTCCTCTGCTAAGTAAATGGAGAGCAAACTACTTTTACACTTTGGACTCCGTTTGCAGCAATTGAAGTAAGCTGAGCACAAAGGGGGGAAGGGGGAGAGAGGAACTGAGACACTTTAAAAGCAGCTGGAAAAGTGAGGGATAGAGGATTAATCAGGGCTGTGCTTGCCAAATCAGGGCAGCTGGAGGATGTTTGACTGTCCTTCTTTTGTCCCACCTCTCCTTGCTCCAGGCCATTCAGGTTTTCTCCACAGCCTTGACACCCAATCTCCTGAAAAAGACAACAGGTCGATTGATCCCTTTTTGTTCCCTTTTAATTTTTCATATTTCCCCATAAGTTTGTTTGTTTGTGTCGATTGTCTACCACCAACCAACACCCTCAAGGCCCCCAAAGCCACGTACAATGGGTAAAAACATTTAACAACATGAAATGCATAACTAAAAACAATTAAAAACTAGGCCTCCTCTTTTAAAAATAGTTTTAAAACAACAGACATTTGTGTGTGTTTAAAAAAGCAACCAGTAAGAGCAGCTACCCCTGAAGAACCAAAGGCCAAGCAAAATAGTACAGTCCTAGCTGCTCTCTCCAAAAATTCACAAGGGAGATTGCTCCAGAATCAAGCTGCTGCTCCAGAGAAAGCCCCATCGCATGTCTATCTGGCAACCTGGCGCATGTTGACAAGTGGAGCGTGTCCAGAGGAGGGCAACTTAAATGGTGAATAGTCTGGAAACCACTATGCCCTATGAAGAATAAGAATAAATAAGAAAAAGAGAGGAGATAAGAAATTGAAATGTGCAATTGACAATTTACAGCAACAGTTAAGAATAATGGCGATTAAAGAAATAGAAAAGAAATTAAAAATGATAAAACAAAAGCATTTTGAATTGGAAAATAAAGCAGGTAGAATTTTGGCACATAAACTGAGAAGAGAAAAAGAAAAAAAGAATTTCAGAGCTACATCACAATGGAGAAGTATTTACAGATCAGAGAGAGATTAAGCACCTGTTTAAGGAATATTATGAAAATATTTATAGGAATGTACCATGTGAAAAAGATAAAGTCAAAAGATGCTTGATGGAACAAAAGATTGCTATATTAAATGAGGAACAAGTAGAGAGTTTAAATCAACCAATTACTGTGAAAGAGATTTTGGATGTGATTGGAAAGATGAAATTGAGGAAAACGCCAGGTCCTGACGGTCTGTGAGCAAGCTTGTTTTCTGGTGCTCCAGAGAATAGGACTCAGAGCAATGGATTCAAGCTCCAGGAAAAGAGATTTCACCTCAACATTAGGAGGAACTTCCTATCAGTAAGAGCGATTTGACAGTGGAGCACACGCCCTTGGAGGGTGGTGGAGGCCTTCCCGCATGCCTCCATTGGCGTCGCACAATCCATACGCCTATGCAATAGTGCACACTTTCCACCTTTAACTGGAACAAACTAGGGATTATTTTGCTCCATTGTTTAGTCCCAGAGCACGGATTCATCCTGGATTCTTCCTGTGTTGGCCATGTGTGTTGTTTAAACAAGGAGGAGTTGGAATGGGACAAAACCGCGTCATAACACTGGTGCAGACAGCCCCTGAGTAAAGTGCACACAAATTTATGTTGGCTGAAAGGACATACAGGATTCTGGCCTATTTTTTTTTTTTAAAGCACTTCCCAGGTTGCTTGAACTAGAGAGATCTTCAAGGACTATCCTCTGTAAACCACTGAAATTCGAGTTGCTAGATTAAAAGATTGAGAGCCAGTGTGGGAACTAAAGGGACTTTACAATGTGCTTAATTGTATCTCCTAGACTAGGTTCAGCACCTTGGATAACTCTTTTAAAATTCAGATTGAAACCCAAAGCTCATTCACACCATTCCATTGACATAGGAACAACCAGCCACTACTGCACATGCTTACCCCATAAAAGAAACAATTTCTACATATATTTCCCAAACACCTGCTACTTTGTCAGTAGCAAGAGGTGGAGGGGAAGGAAAGATAATCAGTATAATTGGAACCATAGCCTAAATCCTAGTTCAAAGAAAGAAGGGAGGAAAATTTTGGCTGATCTTATTCTGATGGCTGAGTATATAATACTACCTGTGACCACAAAGAGGATATTCTCACTGGCCTTTCCAGTGAGAGTCTCCTTAGTCACCTAAATTTAATCTGTAGGACAGCACATTGCAGGTGGAGGGACCAGTGCATATGACCTAGCAGTAACCAGGTCCAGATAGAACTGTAAATTCTAAGGGTATTATCATACCATCCTGCTGTCCTGTCCCACCACAACCATGCTAGTTTAAGAAGGAAACTATACTGGTTTGGCATCATTTCTTATCACACTTTCCCGCATGATAGTGCTTTGGCAATCCATGGTTGCGCAATCTCTTTTCTGCACTGCCAAATGCCACCTCCCAAGAGAGACAAGTGGTCACAGCAGCCAGCCATGATGACTCATGTTTGACTTGTGGTCCACTAGGACCCCTAGATCCCTTACACATGAAAGGGATCTAGGAGTCCTAGTAGACCACAAGTTGAACAGGAGTCAACAGTGTGATGCATCAGCTAAAAAATCCAATGCGATTCTAGGATGTATCAATAAAAGTATGGAGTCTAGATTAAGGGAAATAATAATGCCTCTCTATTCTGCTTTGGTCAGGCCTCACCTGGAATACTGTGTCCAGTTCTTGGCACCACAATTCAAAAAGGAGGTTGAGAAGCTGGAACCTGTCCTGAAAAGGGTGACCAAAATGATGAAAGGTCTGAAAAGCATGTCCTATGAGGAGAGACTTAGGGAACTGGGTATGTTTAGCCTGGAGAAGAGAAGGTTAAGAGGTGATATGATAGCCCTGTTTAAATACTTGAAGGGATGTCATTTTGAGGATGGAGCAAACTGGCTGCTCCAGAGACTAGAACATGGAGAATTGGATTCAAACTACAGGAAAAGAGATTTCACCTCAACATTAGGGGGAACTTCCTGATGGGAAGAGCTGTTCAACAGTGGAATACAATCTGTCAGAGTGTGGTGCACTCTCCTTCTTTGTAGGTTTTTAAACAGAGGCTGGATGGCCATTTGTCGGGGGTGCTTGGATTGTGTATTCCTGCATGGCAGAACTAGGTTGGACTAGATGGGCTTTGAGGTCTCTTATGAGCAGAATCACATAGACACACACACACCACATCACTGTCTAAGAAGTGGAACTGCAGCAGAAGGGACCTATCGCAGAAAGGCAGTCATGGAATAGCAGCGAGATTGGGAGCCTATCGTTGGATTTTGCCCATCAGTGAAAAGAAGCACTACAATAATGAATGGAATGCAAGGCAGCAGCAGGACAGACATTATGTCGATATATTCTTGCCAAAAACACTTTTATTCTATTAAAATGCCACTTGTCACCTTGTGTGATAAAGTCCTAAATCCCAGCTTAAATCAGCTAAAGCTTTTGCTAATTAATTAATGGAAAACAGTATTAGTCCATGAATCCAACTTTAATTGGTGGGTCTGTGAATTAAGAAATTCACATAGGCCATCACCATAATTTGCTCATGGACGTACTGGATCATGGGTTTAGTGTTCTTTATTCAGGGAAAACACCTATGTACCTGCACAGCATTATAAAAACAGAAAAACATTACCTCAGTAAACTGTTACAGCCCACCGTACAAAAGCAACACACAGTTTTGTTGGTCTCCTGACATTTTTGCACAGTCACCATTTAAAAATTGGAAATCATGGATTAAAATACTGCTCTACCAACACTTTCCTAATTTATCACTAAGATTCAGTGGAATTAAATAATTCATAAAAGGGTGGCTGTGTTGGTCCATTGCATGAAAAAAAAAAACAACTACAAATTTTGTTTGTTGCAGATTGAAAAGAATCAAGGTTTATTTGCTATACATTTTCATGGACTGAAGCCCACTTCATCAGATAAATCTGAATCACTGGGTTGCAATCCACAAAGGTTTATATTACATAAACTTATTAGCCTTTTAAAAGTCACAAGACTTTTTGGCTTCATCTGCACTGCAGAAATAATCCAGTTTGACACCACCTTAACTGCCATGACTCATGCTACGGAATTCTGGAAATTGTAGTTTTATGAGATATTTGGCCTTCTCTGTCAGAGACCTCTGGTGCCACAACAAACTACAATTGCCAGAATCCCATAGCATTGAGCCACGACAGTTAAAGTGGTGTCAAACGGCACTATTTCTGCAGTGCAGATGCAGCCCTAGTCATAAATTATGGATGTATTTCTTTTGCTTTTTCAAGTTGCTTTGTTCTGGTATGTTTTATTATGTTGCCATAACAGGAAAATAAAAAGAAAATATTAAAACATCCTTTCTGTTTAAAAATTGAGTGGTAAGTGATCATTCAAGAAACTAAAACCATATTTGGTTTTCATCCATTTTCTGTACAGTGTCTGTACTGAGGTTCTGGCAGAGTGTAACTATATACAGTACAAGTTAATTAAAAGGCTGGTGATTAACCAAATAAAAATTCTTTAATTAGTTGTCAGCAGTAAAAATAACATTCTTCATAAGACCTCACCCTCCTTCGCTCCTTTCCAACACACACAAGCACATGCATACCAGCAAACCTTAAACAAAACAAGAAAAAGCAATTGGCACCCCCAAGGTGTTTACATAGTCTCAAATTTGCAGATTCCCCCAGAGGAATTTTGTGCCGGAATCCATTCTCCTGGTTCGGATCACCATCACATTACTGAAAGATCTCCAGCCACCCGTTAAATATTGTGCGTTAGCTGTTTCTTGGCCCAGATGGCTCAGAGGGAATGTGTATAATTTGCTCACAGCCATCCAGCATCATGGGATTTGTATTCTTCACTCAACTTAAACAGCTGCAGTCCTGCATGGCACTATGAAAACAGAGAATATTTCCTAATTCAACAATTACAGTAGACCCCACAAAAGCAATGCAAAGTTGGGTCAGTCTCCTCTTAGCACACTGTTCTGGAGCACATTGTGAAACTCTCCATCCTCCACAGTTCTTTAGGAGGAATAGTTTCTGCAAGGTATAGACAAGTCCATCTCTGACACAGAGCTTCACATTCAAATGTATACAGTGGTCCCTCCACATTCACTAGGGTTAGGAGTGAAGGACCTCTGTGAGTGTGGAAAAACCGCAAATAAAATTGCGCTATATTTTTTCCCTAAGAGAACGCCTCTCTAGGAACCTCCAGGTCCTCCAGTGCAACTCTGTGGTCAACATCTGCCAGAAGTTGATCATAGAATCATGCTGCAGGACCTACAAATGCCTAGGGAAGTGTTTTCTCAATAATAATAATAATAATAATAATAAATTTTTATTTATACCCCACCCCTCTGAGCACAACAATTAAGAATACATAAAATACAAATCCGAAAGGACCAATAATTATATTATTACTATAGGGAAGTGTTTTATCTAGGAACTTCTAGGTCCTCCAGCATAACTCTGTGGTCAACGTCCGGCAGAATTGTGCTGGAGGACCTAGAGCTTCCTAGAGAGAATGCATTAATCAAAACTGCAACAAATCAAATTCGCAAAAGTCAAAGCTGCAGATGTGGCGGGACAACTGCAATAGTTAATTGTCCCAAAATGGCAAATAAGAATGGAAGAGCTGTCAGACCAACAGCTCCTCCTGCATCATGTTCGGGCACAGTTAAGGACGGCTTACACTCTTTAATCACAATAAATTACCGAATTATTTGAAGTGTAAAACATTGATGATCTTCAGTGTTCCAAGCACTACCCTCATCACTGCCATGTAGCATTCCTTCAGTTTGCTAGCTGGGCTACTAGAAGTTGTAGCCAAACACATCTGGAAGTTAGTCGTTTGGCGAAGGTGCCAGTCAGTTTCCTGTTCCAGGTGTTCATGCCAAGCTTCCAGAAATTAACCCAGTAGCACCACCGTGGCCCCAGTAATGGGCAAGCTGGACAGGAGTTTTCATTGGGCTGGAAATGTTACCTTCCAGCTCTAATTCACTTGTAAATCCTTTTGTTACCCAGCAAGAATGAAAAAGCAAAAGGTTTCCCTTTCCGACCCTCTGCTAGGTTTACATTTTGGCAATTAATGCAATTTCACAGGACTTGGGCCAGCCAATCCTTTTCCCTGCCTTCCCCACTGGATCACCCTTCCCATACAAGCCATATAATCGATTTTGCATGCTTTCGCTAATCCCGGCATGAAGGAGTTGACTTATTTTCAGTATTAAATAACAGGTGTTTGTTACAAGGCAGACACAACGGACAAAAAGCCAATCAAAGCAAAAAGGCCCGCTCCCTACCGCTGTCCCTAGCACTGAATGTGTAAAGCAGCGCCAGCTATTTCAGGCCCTTCATTTCATAACATATAATCTTGGGTTAAGTGGAGGGAGAAACGCAAGGGATGTGTTGGATTCGCTCCAGCAAGCTGAGGCCAAGATGGGACTTCATTCTGGAATGACAAGAAACTTCGGTTTTCCAGATGCAAAACATCCTTGTGAAGCCACAGTCTTTGACACCACTTTAATTGCCATGGCTCTTTCTTAACAGAATCCTGGGATTTGTAGTTTGACGGCAGACTTTGAATTGTCTGTCAGAGAGTGTTGGAGTTTCGAGAAGTGCCCTGAGAAGTGCCACCCCAACTCCATCGCTTTAGGCTGGTCTGCATCGGAAAATAAAGAGAGATTGTGTTTCAGGTGGCATACTTTTCAATGAGGTGCTGGAGTACAAGGCACTGGTCTATGGTAGATCTGCCTTCCCTGAGGCCAGTTTGTTCCTCTGTAAGTACGTTTTCTTTTTTAATAATAATAATAATAATAATAATAATAAAATTTATTTCTATACCGCCCAATGGTTGCCCAGTCCGGGCGGTTTGCAGCATAAAAATCAGTACAATAAAAAATATATTCCTCCCCCCCTTAAAACAGTATTGAACAGTACATAGCTAAAAGTCCTAAGACAAAATACAAGGAAATTAAATAATAAAGGACAAGATAAATCATCCCATTGTTACATTACAGGGAACCAGGGAATTATTATTATTATTATTATTATTATTATTATTATTATTATGCCGCCTCTCTGCAGCGCAAGCAAGGTGGCATACAGCAGATTAAAACAACATTACAAGTTAAAACAGTCAAACAACCCTTTCCCTAAACCACCCACCCCTTAAAAATATATTAAACTATATCAAGATTAAAATACTAAATAAAAAAAACAGTCCATGAGCTTCCATTGTAATAATAATAATAATACATTTTATTTATAACCCACCTCTCCCTGCGGATCGAAGCGGGTTACAACAAATAGGAATAACAATAAAATACAATATACAATGAAAACCAGATTTCTAAATAATCCCCTATCCCAACCCCCCCTCCCAATCATAAAAAGGAAAAAAACCAAACTAAAAACAATAACAATTTAAAATGAATAGCAATATAAAATACTAATTAAAAGCAAAAGAAATAACCAATTTAGCTAAAATTAGAGGTACGTAGTTAGAGGCGAGACATTATCTTTTTGGGGGTAGACAGGGGAGCAGCTTCCAAAGTGGGCTCCGGTGACTGAGACAGAAATCAAGAAACTTGTAGACCAACTGAGAACGGGGAAGGCTCCTGTAAGTGTCTCGCATATAGCTTACTGATCGTATTGAGGAGACCGATTGGTCTGTAGTTGCCAGGATCGTTCTTCTTTCCTTTTTTAAATATGGGAACAATGATAACATGCCGCCAGTGCTCACCCATAGTTGTCGATACAGGTGAAGAGAGATGCCAGAATAGGGGCCCAGAATTCCAAATTATTTTTAATGGCTTCCGAAGGTGTTAAGTCTTCCCCTGGAGCCTTCCCCATTCTCAGTTCGTCTACAAGTTTCTTGATCTCTGTCCCAGCCACGGGAGCCCGCTTTGGAAGATTCTCTATGTTTTGGCTTTCTCTGCCGCCCCAGAAACTAGGACCCGGAACAATGGATGTAAGCTCCAGGAAAAGAGATTCCACCTCAAAATTAGGAGGAACTTCCTGACAGTAAGGGCGGTTTGACAGTGGAACACACTCCCTCGGAGAGTAGTGGAGTCTCCTTCCTTGGAGGTCTTTAAGCAGAGGCTGGATGGCCATCTGTCGGAGATGCTTTGATTGGGAGTTCCTGCATGGCAGAAGGGGGTTGGACTAGATGGCCCTTGTGGTCTCTTCCAACTCTATGATTCTATGATTCTATGATCCACTTCTGACGTAAGTGTCCTTACATAGTGCTTGGAAGTGTTCCTCCTAGATCCCTGGGGGGATGTGACAATCCATTGTAGATGTTGCGTTACTTTGGGAACTTGATGTAATATGTCCAAATAAAGCTGAGTTCTTGGTTCTGGTCGCCTGGATAAATTGCACCCAATTATTTGTCACAGCTTCTTTTTTTCTTGATCTCCAGCAGTTTTTTGTAATCTCTCTTCTGCTGTGGCAATTTTGTTGCAGCTTCTGGCATAGAATTGGAAACATACCCCTGGTAAGCGGTAATGAGAGCTTTTTAAGCATTTACACATTCTTTGTCAAACCATGTCTTTGAGAGATGGTGTTGGTGTTGGTGGTTCCAGTGTGCACTATTTTGCTGGTTTAGATATTGGGTTAGAGTTAGATTGTTGTAATTTTCCAGAAGTTCGTCAGATGACCAGGTTATTCCGAAGACTTTGAAGGTGGTCGGAGGCCAATATCTCACTTTTTGTTTGGTTTAACTGGGGGTCCATTTGGCTTGCCATAAGTCCTTCCTGGTGACATGAAAGAGAGTTGATAGCAGTCTTTGCTGTGCGTCTCCTGAGTGAAATTGCTTAATTGTAGCCGAATTGGAAAGTGATCACTTTCAAACCCAGGCATGACCACTAGGTCCTTAGCATAGGGGAGAAGATCCTTAGAAATGATTATATAGTCCAGGGGTAGGCAACCTTTTTGAGCCGGGGGCCGGGTTGCTGTCCCTCAGACAATTAGGGGGGGCGAAGCGCCAAAAATAAATAAATAAATAAATAAATATTAAAATTTTAAAAAAATTAAAAAATATGCATGCACACTCTCTCAGCCCCAGAAAAACCATGGCAAAACCCCTGTGGAGATTTTGCCAAGAAAACCCCAAGAACAAATAATAACAATAATCAATATCATCATGGCGGGCGGCGGCGGCGGCGGTGGCAGGACCAGCCTGGGGCCAGTCCAAAGGCCTCGGGGGGGCGCATCCGGTCCCCGGGCCTTAGGTTGCCTACCCCTGATATAGTCAATAGTGCTCATTCTGGACCCAGAGAGATAAGTGAATTCAGTTGGACAGCCACTTTTAAGAGCACCATTTAGGATACAAAGGTTTATTCTGAAGATTGCTTGAGCCAAACATAGGCCTGCAAATGTGATTTCTTGTCTTTTGGGCATCAGATGAGGTGGGCTCCATCATCCTCAAGGTTAGGAGGAGAGCATTTGTGCTGGGTGTATAGAGCTTGTTCCTTGGGTCCAGTCTTGCATTCAAATCTCCTCCCCCACAAGACTACAAATGGATTCTGGAATATGAGGTTAGCAATGTATGCTTCCAGTTCAGCCCACAGATTACTGATTTGGGATTTCTTCTTCATTTGAGGCATGTAGACATTTATTATCAGCAGAGTGCAGTGGTGAAATTGGGTTAGCACTGCCATGGCATATGCTTTAAATGTGGGAAGAGGCTTTGTTATGACACGTAGGCTGGTGGAAACTAGGATCCCCAGGCCTCCTATTGCTTTTCCATGCTTTCTCCCAGGCTCTGCTGCAACCAAAAATGCATGAAAGCTATTTAGCTCCAGATCTTTGATTGCCCATGTTTCTTGGATCAGAAGAATATCGTATCTGGCAAGGAAGTCAATAAAGCAGGGATCTCTGTTAGATGTGTAGCATCCAGCGATGTTCCATGTCATGAGGGTACAACTACAGAATCATCTAGCCCAGGGGTAGGCAACCTTTTAGAGAGGAGTACTGCGCATGCGCAAACGAGTTGCGGCCGCACAGACGGGAAAACGCGTGGCGGTGGCGGTGGCGGCGGCAGGAGTCTGCCTGGGCCAGTAAGTCCAGCGACCTGGGCCGGAACCGGGCCAGGGGCCGTAGGTTGCCGGTCCCTGCTCTAGCTAATATTGTGAGAATTGTAGGCCAACAAAGTTACACTGTATTGCCTGTGAATTGTGGTTTGCAGGAGTGTCCCAACAAAAAGCAAGAAGGGGGTAGCCCAGATAAGCCCAAAGTAACCGTGACCTCAAAAGGCCGGCTGCTGCTTGGAAAAGGCTGCTGCTTTCTCAAGCTTTCTGAACTCTGATGAAACAGACAGCAAGACCTGAGTAAGCTTGCTGCAGCTCTTCTAACAATGCTGTCTCAACCATTCTTAAAAGAGGAAACCAAACAAGCAACTACTGGTTTTGCCTGGGAAGCCCAAGCGTCATTCCCTGTCATGAAATGTGCAAAGCTTTGCATTCTCCCGGAATTTAGCAGGTGAGGAATCAATAGTCAAAGGCCCAATTCAGATGATGACGATGATGATGAAAATTATCCAGGATGAATCCAGGTTGAATCTGCATTGTCCACATGCATTTTGAATGCACCCGATTAAGCTTCTTGGAGGGCTGAATGTCTGAATGGACCCAAAGAGCAACATCCATCCCTAAAGGTGAAGTGGGGAGGGCAACATGCATGAAATTGCTCCTTCTGCAAACTGCAAAGTGGGTGCTGCAGCAATATTTCAGGAGGAGTGTTGTGGGGGAAGGCATACTGTCTTCATCACCATTACTGATATACCTCTGTTAACAAAGCCTCTGATGAGCTCCTTTTTACAGGACGTTTTCACACGGGGCTTTACACAGAGGCAAACCTACCTCCGTCCGGCCCCACTCCGGCTCCAGAACCTAAAAGTTCAGACGACGTCGCAGCAAGCCCCTCCTCATCCTGCGCCATCCCTGCCTCACTCCGGAGTCTTGCTTGTTGTGTTCAAACGACGTCGCAGCAAGCCCTGCCCCATCTTGCGCAATCCCTGCGCCATCCCTGCGCCCTCCCGGCTTTAGCCCCATATTTCTAATTCCTTTTCTAAAAAGGAATTAGAGGGGCTGCTGCCGGAGGCAATCAGGAGCCCTTCCGGCGGCTGCTGTTTTCGCCGCCGGAACGGCTCTTGATTGCTTCCAGGGGGCTTCCAGGCGGCTTTAGAGCCGCCTGTGTGAAAACGCCCACAGACTTTTTACAGGAACTCAGCCTCCCTTTGTCTTGTCTTCTGTCTAGCTGGAGGGTTTTTTGCAGCATTACCATTGGGAGGATGAGAAAGGAAGACTCAAGAAAGGCAGTCTTTCAGGTTTGGGGTGCAGCAGTGCATCTGTAGCAAACATTGCAATAAAACCTGGCCTGGGGAAGAATGGGATTCTACTCTGGGGGCTTATCTACATGTTTGTTTTGCAACGCGACTATACAAATGATCTGAGTCACGCATTCCCTATTTGTTGTTCACGCTGGGGGTTTTGTTATCAGAACCGCATCTAGGCACATCTCTGTGAGTTCTGTTGCCCACACATGTCAGCACTGTGAATAAAGATGGAGTCTAAGATGCGGATGTATTCGAAACACATTCAACACATACACAGTTTTATCCCAGTTTATCCCAGGTTCATCCTCATCAGTTATTCACACAGTCAATAATGCCAGTCCTTCAGAAGACAACACCGGGGGGGCACAGTGTATATTCTGGGTTTTGTGGAGGGTTGGCAGTCCCCTCGGGTGTATTTTATTTTTATATGATTCTACCCACATTCTACCCGAATTATTTTGATTGTCTAGATGAGCCCTAGGTGAACCTACTCAGTGGCGTCCCTAGAGAGTACAAGGGATGAGGACCGCACCAGGAGACACCCCAGAGAGGGTGAATCTGCCTGCTGCAGGGGGGGGTGTGCAGTGTTGCTGCCATGTGTGGGCAGTGGCCGCATGTCCATGCTAGCTTCGACATTGCCCTGGCTCTCTCTGCCAAGGGATCCATGGCAGTGGGGAAGAAGGCAAGGGCAGCAGGCACACACCCCTGCCAGCTTCCTTGCTGCCCTGGGTTTCTTCGCTGAAGGAGCCATGGTGGCAGGGAAGCCCAAATGAGAAGTCCTTGCCAACTTGCTTGCCCAGCTGGCAGCCTTTTCCAGGTGTCACAGGGTGGTGGACAGTTGGCCATCCAGGGGACAAGTTAGCGAGGCAGTAGGGAGGGAGACCATCCGCAACCCTCCCCTTCTGGGTACCTGCACCAGGTGTCACCAACCCTACTGATGCCACTGATCCTACTTAGCTGTGTATACTTATGTGCTACATACAGGCAAGGTAGGAAGGTCTGGAAATCATGCCCGATGAGAAGTGATTTAGGGAACTGGGTATGTTTAGCCTGGAGAAGAGGAGGTTAAGAGATGATATGATAGCTCTGTTTAACTATTTGAAGGGAGGTCATGTTGAGGATGGAGCAAGCTTGCTTTCTGCTGCTCCAGAGAACAGGACCTGGAACAATGGATTCAAACTACAGGAAAAGAAAATCCACCTTGACATTAGGAAGAGCTTCCTGACAGTAAGAGCTGTTTAATGATGGAACACGGTCCTTCAGAGGATGGTGGAGTCTCCTCCTTTGGAGGTTTTTGAACAGAGACGAGATGTCCATCTCTCAGGGGTGCTTGGATTGTGTCTTCCAGCATGGCAGGGGGTTGGACTGGATGGCCCTTGGTGACCTCGTACAATGCTATGATTCTATGATTCTAAGGTAAGCATGTGTGAAGAGCAAAACAGAAAAAGAAGGGGAAAGTAAATTATCCTACCTCACCAGTTACCCTGGCATGTTAAAGAAGAAAAGAAAAGCATAGTGGTTTGAGCATTGAAAAGGATGCAGTGGCTCACGTGGTGAAGACGCTGACTCTATTGCTTGCAAGATGGGCAGGTTGGCAGTTCAAGGCCCAGGTGCCGCATGATGCGGTGAGTTCCTGTCACTAGTCCCAGCTTCTGCCAACCTAGCAGTTCGAAAGCATGCAAATGCAAGTAGATAAATAGGTACCACTTTGGTGGGAAGATAACAGTGTTCTGTGCAATCATGCTGGCCACAGGATCACAGAGTAGTCTCTGACAATGCTGGCTCTTCGGCTTAGAAACAGAGATGAGCACTGTCCCCTACGGTCGGACACGACTTGACAACCTTGTCAACGGGGAATACCTTTACCTTTACCTTTGAGCATTGAACTAGGGCACTGGGAGACCAGGATTCAAATCTCGGCTTGGCCATGTAAACCCACTAGGTGACCTTGGGCAAGTCACAGTCTCTCAGCCTCCGAGGATGACAATGGCAAAACACCTCTGAAGAAACTTGGTTGCCATAAGTCAGAAATGACTTGAAGGCACACAGCAACAACAATATGTTTGGCCACTAAAATGGATGTCATATGAAAGCTAGAGGCTGTGGAAAGAAAAAAAAATATCCCGGGACAGATTTTGGAAGAGGTTTTGAAGTGGTCTCTAGAAGATTCAAAATGTTTCCATTTACTTACCTGACCTGCTTGTTCCATTGCACATGTGCATAATGTTCGTTTTGAATAAACGCTTTGCTGAAACCTGTTGAACTGCTCTTCTTTTTTTGTGGTATACAGACCTCTCCCTATTCTTTCCATGTCATTTGGCCTCTGATCCTAAAGTTTGTGTTCAAGGAAACATCTGCTTTGTTAACTGAAGTATACCCTGTATTTCTTTTCTTTTTCCTACTGTGAAAATCATTTGATGGGCAGGCAAACATTTTGCAAGTCAAATGAAACATGGATCACCAGTTCCTCAGAGGCGTAAGAAACTTGGTGAACAAGATTTGGGAAATATCTTAGGGAGAGAAACTGTGGATTCCGGAGACAGGGGTAAAGGACCAATAAATACAGTTTCCTTGTGGGGAAATACACATCTCAGGACCAATTTGCATGAAGGTTATGACCAGCAAATTCTTGTAGACAGACACATACCTTCCAACAGTCCCAGTCTGGCAAAAACAGTCCCAATTAATCTTCTGCCTTCCCACTTTTTCAGCTGTTTTCAAAATGTCCTGGTTTCTCTCTCTTCTGCTCCCTCTTTCCCCCTTTGTCCTCAGCTTACTTCAGTTGCTGCAAATTCCATTCAAAATGCAAAAGAAGTTTGCACTTTTGTGCAAAGGGCTGCCCTTTTCTGTAGGCTGCATCATCTCTATGGGTGCATCTACACTGTAGAAAGAATGCAGTTTGATATCACTTTAACTGCCATGGCTCCCTCCTATGAAATTCTGGAATTTGTAGTTTTGTGAGGCACCAGCACTCTTTGGCAGGGAGGGCCAGAATTCCATATGATGGAGCTACAGCACTTAAAGTGGTGTCAAACTGCACTATTTTTACAGTGTAGATGCACTTAGCTTGCGTGTTCTTTCTCCTTAATAACTTTTGGCATGTTGGCTGCAGCTTGGGCACAGGGCTCCTGGTTTTCATCTGTGAAATGTTGAACAGTATGCAGATCTTGACCAAGCTCTGGTGTTGCATGGCCAAGCATAGCTCAGTTTTCATCTGTGAAATTTTGGAGGCTATGGAAATATGTTATTCTTGTGTGCCTTCAAAGTCATTTTGGATGTATATCGCCCCTAAAGCAAACCTGTCAAGGGATTTTCTTGCCATGATTTGTTCAGAAGCAGGTTTGCCATTGTCTTCCTCTGTGGCTGAGAGAGCGTGATTTGCTCAAGGTCACACGGTGGGTTTCTATGGTCAAGCGGTGATTCAAACCTTGGTCTGCAGAGTAGAGGCATATCCATGGAGTCTATCTATGGATTCACACATCCACAGCTTTGAATATATATATATATATATATATATTCCAAAAAGCAAAGCTTATTTTTGCCATTTTGTTTAAGGAATACTATGGGGGGTTGCAGAGTGCCAGAAATAGTGTGAATTCAGTCCACTTTTAGGGTTAGGGTTAGTGCTAGGGAATCATGGGAACTGTTATTTTTCTGAGACATTGAGCCTTCTCTGTCAGACAACTCTGATGCCACAATAAAATACAGTTCCCATGGTTCCCTAACTCTAACCCTAACCCTAAAAGTGGACTGAATTCACACTATTTCTGGCAGTCTGCAACCCCCCTATGTTACCATGCCATTGTATTTAATGGGACTTGAGCATCCATAATGCTGTTTCATACCACTTTAAGTGCTGTTGCTCCATCCTATGGGATATGTAGTTTTACAAGGTCTTTAGCCTTCTCTGCCAAAGCGTACTGATGCCTCCAAACTACAAAGCCCAGGATTCTGAGGGATGGAGCCATGCCCATTAAAGTGGTATCAAACTGCATTGGGGTTTGGTTTTGTTTTTACAATGCAGATGCACCTGTAGGAACCAGGAGACAAAAACAGAGCTTGGGCAAATTATATTACGGGACTGCAACACCCAGATTCTCCCGTAGGGACCAGATGCAAGAATGCTTCCGTGAGGAAAGACAGCATAGTATAGTGGTTTGAGCATGGACTATTACTGTGGATCCTTGATGTCCATATGGTTTCATGGCTGAACAGGGATTCGAACCCTGCTCTCCAGGGTTGCCCTAAGTTGGAAAGAACTTGAAAGCACCCAACAACAACCAACTATAGTTCCCATCCCAACCAGCAACAGAGGGAGCTCTTGCACAGAACTGGCCTCCAGTTTGCATCTATCCACTCCTTTCCTAAAAATTCTTTTAAAAACTCTTTTTTTTACTTTTGCATGGATTTTTATGTGTTTTTATATAGTGTTGTAATGTAGGGATTTTTAATTGTTTTCAATTTTTTATTGCAAACATCTTTGCTGGATTTTTTAAGCTGCTTTGGATCCCACTTTGGGAGAAAAGCAGCATATTATAAATGATGCAGATAAATAAATACATCTCTAGAAAGCATTTCCAAGTTGATGTCTTCTCTTTGTAGCTTGCATTTATTAATCTCAATTAATCATCATTGTTGTCATCGTCGTCATATTTATTTCTTGAACCCGCTTCTCCTCATGGACTGAAGTAGGGAACAATTACAAAGCAACAATGAACAAAATCAAGTCATTACTTAAAACATGCAACAGTTCAAAGGGACAAATAAGACATACACATTTTAAAACAATCCACATTTAAAATTCATTGAATCCCACTTCTCTCCCAACATGGGACCCAATGCAGTTTGCAGTGTGACTTAAAATAGCTGAAATGATGTGCTACAAAATTTTTTAAAAGTGCTTAAAAAGTCAATCTAGTTAAAACATTCATTTAAAATGGGATATATATATATATATATATATATATATATATATATATATATATGCAAGATACACAGAGAAGACATCAACTTGGGAAATGTTTTCTAAAGATGTATTTATTTATGTGCATCATTTATATGCTGCATTTCTCCCAAAGTGGGATCCAAAGCAGCTTAAAAAATCCAGCAAATTAAAGATGTTTGCAATATATATATATATATATATATATATATGATTAATTGAAATAAATAAATGCAAGATACAGAGAGAAGACATGTACTTGGAAATACTTTCTAAAGATTTATTTATTTATTTGCATCATTTATATGCTGCCTTTCTCCCAAGACAGCTTAAAACAAACAGCAAATTAAAAATGTTTGCAATAAAAAATTAAAAACAATTTAAAATCCTTACATTTCAACACTATAAAAACACACACAAAAAGCCATACAAAAGTTTTTTTAAAAAAAGAGTTGTTTGATCCTTCCACCCTTTCTCTGCTGACTTCACCTCCTTCATAACTGCACAGTCTACTAGGATGGTAGGAGATAGATATATAGAAAGATATAGATATAGATATAGATAGATATAGATATAGATATAATTTGTTAATGCTTAGATCAAAGGCTATTTGCATACAAAGTGTTAAAATACAATACAACATGCAAGATCATCATTGCAAAAGTACTACATAAAATAAATAGCTTAACAACTAAATAGCACAACAATACTCTGGTTTCTCTTCAGATCGTATAGATATATAGATGTATAAAACATGCATCTGGGGAAGTAGGCTCAAGTCTATGAAAGCTCGTGCTATCAGCTTCTTTCTTTCAGTTATGTCTCAAAGGTGCTACAAGATCCGTTTGTATATATATATATATATATATATATATATATATATTATATGTATGTATGTATATAGCTCCTATGAAAAAGAAACAGCACTATGAAGTGAACATCCTTCTGTTAAAAGCAGAAGGCCTATTTAAACAGGAAGGGCTTGCTTCTATTGAAAAGACAGCAAAGAAGGAGCCAAGTAGGCCTCCCTTGAGAGAGAGATCCAGTTTAGGAACAGCCACCAAGAAGGCCCTCTCCCTTTTCCCAGTGGCATCAGTAGGACCGGTGTCACTTGGTGTGGTAACTCATGGTGTGTGTCCCCCATTGACCTCCTCCCATTTCAAACCATACAGAATCCTTAGTAATGCATTCTTGCACTAATGTTACTCATAAATCGTAATTCCCACATACCACTGAGCGTCATGCTAATAGTTGCGAGAGAAGCAACTAGCAAAATTAAAATTAGACCTTCAGATTACAATATCACACACACAATCTAAATGTATTTACATATACATAGTGAAGATTTGGTTAAAATGTGATGTTTTCGAAGAACATTTAAATAGAATTTTTTAAAAATTAAAAATTAAACATTTAATTTTTTTGTTTAAAATTTTGAAATTTGAAATTTTAATTTTAAAAAAATCTAAGACCTCGCCTTTCTCCTCCCACTGAGCTTCACCCCACTCCTACCACCTCTTAAATCTTTTCAAAGAGAAGCAGGTGAATGCCACAGGCTGTTTCTGCCCAAATGTAGGTGTTTGAGGAGCAGTGGTGTTACCCCCCCCCCTTATGGTGTCAGCTGGTACGGTCCGCACCCCCCGCACCCCTCTTGTGACACCACTGCCTTATCCCTACCAGATGAGGCTGTGTGAGTGGTGGGATGGAGGAAAAAGCCTCCTTCCAAGAACATAAGACCTCATGGGGTCTTATGGAAAGTGCAGTCGAGAAAGCAGAAATCAAGAAGAAATCAGAAGAAGACTAGGAGTTGGAAGGGTAGCTATGAAGGGACTAGACAAGATCCTCAAATGTCAACATGAGGCCTTATGGAAACTGCAGTCAAGAAAGCAGAAATCAAGAAGAAATCAGAAGAAGACTAGAAGTTGGAAGGACAGCCATGGAGGAACTAGACAAGATCCTCAAATGTCAACATGGGGTCTTTTGGAAACTGCAGTCAAGAAAGAAGAAATCAGAAGAAGACTAGGAGTTGGAAGGACAGCCATGGAGGAACTAGACAAGATCCTCAAATGTCAACATGGGGCCTTATGGAAACTGCAGTCAAGAAAGAAGAAATCAGAAGAAGACTAGGAGTTGGAAGGACAGCCATGGAGGAACTAGACAAGATCCTCAAATGTCAACATGGGGCCTTATGGAAACTGCAGTCAAGAAAGCAGAAATCAAGAAGAAATCAGAAGAAGACTAGGAGTTGGAAGGACAGCCATGGAGGAACTAGACAAGATCCTCAAATGTCAACATGGGGTCTTTTGGAAACTGCAGTCAAGAAAGCAGAAATCAAGAAGAAATCAGAAGAAGACTAGGAGTTGGAAGGGCAGCTATGAAGGAATTAGACAAGATCCTCAAATGTCAACATGGGGTCTTTTGGAAACTGCAGTCAAGAAAGCAGAAATCAAGAAGAAATCAGAAGAAGACTACGAGTTGGAAGGGCAGCTATGGAGGAACTAGACAAGATACTCAAATGTCAACATGAGGTCTTTTGGAAACTGCAGTCAAGAAAGCAGAAATCAAGAAGAAATCAGAAGAAGACTACGAGTTGGAAGGGCAGCTATGGAGGAACTAGACAAGATCCTCAAATGTCAACATGGGGTCTTTTGGAAACTGCAGTCAAGAAAGCAGAAATCAACAAGAAATCAGAAGAAGACTAGGAGTTGGAAGGGCAGCTATGAAGGAACTAGACAAGATCCTCAAATGTCAACATGCATCATTTGAATATTAATGTCAGGATTATCCATGCCATTGTGTTTCCCATGTCTATGTATAGTTGTGAAAGTTGGACTGTGATAAAAGCTGGTAGAAAGAGAGTTAACCCATTTGTAATGTGGTGTTGGAGAAGAGTTCTGTGAATACCACAGAGTGCCAAAAGACAAATAAATTGATGCTGCAGCAAATCAAGTCTGAACCCTCTATTATTATTATTATTATTATTATTATTATTATTATTATTTCCTACCCACCTAGAAGTGGGGAATAACAATTAACAAATACACAACATCAGTTAAAGATACGTCAGTTAAAACACATCAATTTAAAAGGAAAAATAAGATACACACATATTAAAACAATCCACATTTAAAATTCATTATTTAAAGTTCAGTCCAAGATGACTAAACTGAAACTGTCAGACTTTGGCCATATCATGAGAAGATGTGGCTCAGTCAAAAAGACAATAATGCAGACTCACGGCAACCTTTGTGACTTCCTTGATGGAGTCTATCCATCTAGAATGTAGTCTTTCTCTTTTCCTACTGCCATCTACCTTTACATAAAAGAGAAAGGCCACATTCCAGATGGATAGACTCTTATCAAGGAAGCCACAAAGGTTGCCTTGATTCTGCAAGACCTAGAGCGGGAAGGTTGATGATAGGGTGACCAGGAGGTCTCGCATTCATGGAAACACAATAAGTCGAAGTCAACTTAAGAACAGTTAACCACAACAAAGAGCATAAGACATGGAGTGTCTCATATGGAGAAATATGGGCTTTCAGAAAGGCTGCAACTGAGCTGCATAGGGCTTTATAGGTCATAACCAGTGTTTTGAATTGCACCCAAAATTGGACCAACAGCCAATGGAGGTGTTGCAACAAGGGAATTATATATCATTCTCAGATAGAATCATAGAATCATAGAATTGTAAGAGACCCTAAGGGCCATCCTCCCCTTCTGCCATGCAAGAACTCAAAATCAAAGCATTCCTGACAGATGGCCATCCAGCCTCTGCTTAAAGACCTCCAAAGAAGGAGACTTCCACTGTCAAACAGCTCTTACTGTCAGGAAGTGCCTCCTAATGTTGAGGTGGAATCTCTTTTCCTATAGCTTGCATCCTTTGCTCCATGTCCTATTCTCTGAAGCAGCAGAAAACAAGCTAGCGCCCTCCTCAATATGACATCCCTTCAAATATTTAAAGAGGGCTATCATATCCCCTCTTAGCAGTCTCTTCTCCAGGCTAAACATACCCAGCTCCCTAAGTTTCTCCTCATAGGGCTTGGTTTCCAGACCTTTCACCATTTTCGTGCCCCTCCTCTGGACACGCTCCAGTTTTGCAACATCCTACATTTATAGAAGAGAATTCCATAGCAATGACCACCAACTACTTTTTGGTACCTCCACCTGCAGAGGCAATATGCTACCAAATTCCCAATCCTTCCTGTTACTTTTACTTCTAGCTCAGACATTTCCAGACATCTCTGGACAGAAACAGAACTTGGGGAAAGTTCCTTTTTGACCACCACTCTCAAAAACCTCCAGCCAAAAGGCTAGGAGATTGTTGAAGTTGTAGTCCTAACAAGGCATTTACCTAAACATTGGCTAAAAACAGAATATAAGAACACTATCCTTAAGCCTTTAGTTGTATTAATTTCTGAATGAGACTCCAGTGTTATTTCTGGCTTCCTACAATTGAACTTTTAAGAAAATAATACCCATCCCGCTGGGGAAATTTAGAAATAATGCAAAACCCACACCACGTCAAAACATATTCTTGCTAAAGCAAACCAAGACTTTTATGGTTGTGGCTGTTTATAAGTAACAGTAGTAACTTGCAGTGCTTACCCAATGAGAAGTTTTTTAAAGCAATTTAAAAAAAAAAAGACAGACTTGCAATAAAAGAATGAATAACCAGACTGTAAAACCATGAACAACAGATATTATCACTTGCAGTTATGCAATGCCATAGATTTCGCCAACTAGAGGGGTAGGAATCCACAATCTGTTTGGGTCAATAAATAGTCTTTTGCTTCCTCATCCTTTTTTCCTTTGAATGTCTGGTTTGGGTTGCCAAATGTGGAAACTGCAAGGAGGGGGGTGTCCATGCTGGAAATTAAGCTCTTTGGTGTTGCATACCAGAAAGAGGCAGAGAAATGTTGATAACAGACAAATTTCTATCTGTGAAAAAGTGGACAAAAGTGGACCAGTGAGAAGGAGCAATACAACTTGAAAATTTCATGCTTTGGGACTGCAATTCCAGAACTCAACAGCTGGCCATGCTAACTGGGGGACTGTGGGAGCTGGAGTCTGAGGCTACAGCTATGGAAGGTTATGGGTGGCTCTTAAAGTCATAGGGGTACCACTACATTTGATTTTTGTTGTTAACTGCCCTTGAATCAATATCAACTCATGGCAACCCCATGGATGAAACACCTCCAAGACCTCCTGTCCTCCACTGATCTGCTTAATTCCTACAACCCCTTAATACCTGTGGCTCCTTAATAGAGTCCATCCATTCGGCATGTGGCCTTTCCTCTCTTTCTACTTCCCTCCATCTTTCCTAACATTATTGTTTTTTCCAACAATTCATGCCTTCTCATGATGTGTCATAGAATCATAGAATCATAGAGCTGGAAGAGACCACAGGGGCCATCCAATCCAACCCCCTGCCATGCAGGAATTCCCAATTAAAGCATGCCCGACAGATGGCCATCCATCCTCTGCTTAAAGACCTCCAAGGAAGGAGACTCCACCACACTCCGAGGGAGTGTGTTCCACTGTCAAAAAGCCCAGTGTCGAACAGCCCTTGCTGTGTCCAAAGAATGACAGTCTCAGTTTGGTCATCTTCAGGGGGAAGCAGACGGGCAGCCATGGGCCGCCCCGGGAAGCTGCAGATCGGGGCTGAGGTATCCCCACACCTCGGCCCCGCAGCGCAGCTTCACCACCCCAGGAAGGAGCGCTAAAATAGCGCTCCTTCCACAAGTCGCCGAAGGTGCGCCGCAAAAGGCTGGTGGCGCACCTTCGGCGACTCTTCTGCCGCAGCGTGTGCGGACACTGCGGCGGAAAGGCATCGTTGGAGCGCCAGCCGTGCGGAGGGGCCTGCGCTCCAACAATGCCTTCGGGAAGGGGTTGGGGCGCCCACCATGCGGCTGCCCCTCCCCTTCCTTGCCCCCAAAAGGGCGCTTTGCACTGTCTGCTTCCCCCCTTGGCTTCCAAGGAGTTTTCCGGCTTGATCTGTCCCAGGACCCACTTTGTCCTTTTGGCTGTCCATGGGATCCTCAGCACTCTTCTCCAGCCCCACATTATCTCAAATGCATTGATTTTCTTCCTATCATCTTTCTTGACTGTCCAGCTCTCGCATCCATCCATGGTAATAGGGAATACAATGACTTGTATGATTCTAACTTTTGTGCTGAGTTGTATATCTTTGCATAGTCTTCTTCTGATTTCCTGACTGCAGTCCCCATTTCTGTCAATGTTTGATCCCAGGTATGGGGATTCTTTTACTATTTCTATTTCTTCATTGTCTAGGTTGAACATGTGAAGGTCCTCAGTGGTCATTATTTTTGTTTTCTTTATGTTCAGCATTAATCCTGCCTTTGCACTTTCTTCCTTGATCTTCCTTAGTAGTTGTTCCAGGTCTGTGAGGTTTTCTGCTAGTATCATGTCATCTGCATATCTTAGATTGTTAATATTCCTTCCTCCTATTTTCACTCCTCCTCCTTCTGTGTCCAAGCCTGCTTTCCTTACAATATATTCTGCATATAGGTTGAATAGGAAGGGTGATAGGATGCAGTCTTGTCTGACCCCTTTGCCAACTGGGAACCATTCTGTTTCTCCGTCTTCTGTTCTGAGAGTAGCCTCTTGTCCTGAGTTCAGATTCCTCATCAGGACTATCAGATGTGTTGGCACTCCCATCATGTCTTTAAGGGCGTTCCACAGCCTTTCATGATCTATGCAGTCAAAGGCTTTGCTATGGTCTATAAAGCACATGCTGATTTTCTTTTGGAATTCCCTGATGCGCTCCATTAGCCATCGTGTGTTTGCTAATTTGATACATTTGATAGTCCTGATGAAAAATCTGTACTTAGGACAACGGGCGACTGTCAGAACAAAATAGGGAGAAAAAGAATGCTTCCCAAATGGCAAAGAGGTCAGGAAGGGCTGCATCTTATCATCTTACTTGTTCAACTTATATGCAGAAAATATCATATGAAGAGCAGGCTTAGACTCAGAAAAAGGAGGCATGAAGATAGGAGGAAAGAACCTCAACAATCTAAGATATGCAGATGACACTATATTAGTAGCGGAAAAACATCACAAACATGAAACAGCTGCTAAGGAAGGTGAAAGAAGAAAGTGCAAAGGCACACCTAATGTTAAACGTAAAACAAAATAATGTAGAAAAATACATAAATTCTACCTAGACAATGAGGAAATCAAAATAGTCAAAGAGTTCCCATACCTTGGATCAGTCACTGAACAGAAGTATGGAGACTGCAGTCAAGAATTAGAAGAAAATTAGGAATGGGAAGGGCAGCTATGAAAGAACTAGATAAAAATCCTAAAGAGTAAAGATATGCAACTGAGCACCAAAGTTTGAATCATACAAGCCATTGTATTCCCCATCATCATGTTTAGATGCAAAAGTTGGATGGTGAAAAAAACAGATAAGAAGAAAATCAATTCATTGGAGATCTGGTGCTGGAGAAGAGTGCTGAGGACCCCGTGGATGGCCAAAAAGACAAACAAATGTGTCCTTAAACAAAACTCTCCCTGGAAGCCAAAATGACAAAATTGATGCTGTTGTACTTCAGCCACATCAAGCCAAGGCGCAACTCATTAGAAAAGACAATAATGCTAGGTAAGGTAGAAAGCAGAAGAAGGAGAGGAAGACCGCATGTCAGATGGTTGGACTCAAATCAGGAAGGTCATGGCCTGAATTTGCAGGACCTGAGCAGAGATGTCTTATCCACAGGGTCGCCATGAGTCGAGGTCTATTCCAGTCCAGTCAACAACAACAACCAAAGTCTGAGACTGAGATCCTGGCCATGTTGGTGATTTAACATATGCGTAATAATAATAATAAAAATAAAAATAAAAATAAAATTTATTTGTATGCCGCCTCTCTGTGTCTCTCTGTGTAACACAATCGGGGCGGCTTACATGATAAAACATACAATCCTGTCTCCCACAGCCCACCACCACCCCCAAAATACAATCAAACAGTCATAGTTTAAAACATACTTAAAAATAACAGATAAACAACAAGCGACGAATAAATTAAAATAGCTGTAACAGAAATCAGGGGTGTATCAGGCACAACTTTTTCGGTGGCCGGTTGTCTACTCAGAAAAGGCCTGCCGGAAGAGATCCATCTTAACAGCTTTTTTAAAGCTGTTTAAGGTGGTTAAGTGACGGATCTCATCCAACAGGCCGTTCCATAATCTGGGAGCGATAGCCGAAAAGTTCCTTTGGGCCGGTGCAGATAATCTAGTTTTTATAGGTTGCAACAAATTCCTCCCAGAGGACCTGAGTGCATGGGTTGGATTATACGGAAGGAGGTGGTCCCAAAGATAGGTTGGACCCAAGCCATTTAGGGCTTTAAAGGTGATGACCAACTCCTTGTACTGCGCATGGAAACTGATAGGCAGCCAGTGGAGTGATCTTAAGATTGGTGTTATATGGTCTCTTCTAGTTTTACCTGAGACCAGCCTGGTTGCCATATTCTGTACCAATTGGAGTTTCCGAACTAGGCACAAGGGTAACCCCATGTAGAGTGCATTGCAGAAATCGAGACGAGAGGCTACCAGCGCATGTACCACGATTTCGAGGTCCCTGACCTCCAGGAAACGGTGCAGTTGGCGCATCAGCCGAAGCTGATAGCAGGCGCTCCTGACCACCGCATTCACCTGATTTGTCATCTGAAGCAACGGATCTAGGAGCACCCCCAGACTGCGGACACAGTCCTTTGAGGAGAGTGTGACCCCATCTAGGACTGGAGATAGTGTCCCAATACCTGGGTTTGGGGCCGTTACCGTTAGTACCTCCGTTTTGTCTGGATTCAGTTTCAATCTGTTTTGCCTCATCCAGTCCATTACCGCTTTAAGACATTCATTGAGAGGGGAGACGCCATCCGAGGTCAAAGCTGTAGACCAAGACATAACTCCCCCTATGGAAGCAGCTGGACATTTTTATCAGATGCAGAACATTTGTATTCAGTTCAAAGTTGTGGAAATGGGGGTGTGCCTGCAATGCCATTGTGCATTGTGTATGGAGGTGCATGTATGCACCATGCAATTATGCTTTCATGGTGTATCTCCACACGCAGATATTTACACTGTGCTCAGGTCTAATCTGCACTGCAGAAGTAATGCAGTTCGACACTGCTTTAACTGCTATGACTCAATACTATGGAATTCTGGGATTTGTAGTTGTATTAAATATTTAGCCTTCTCTGGTGCCACAACAAGCTGCAGATCCCAGGATTCTGTAGCATTGAGTCAGAAGCCTCTACTACCCCCAAATATCCCCATTTTCTCCTGCAGCTATTTTCAAAATGGCAACAGGTATTGTTGCACCTTAAGTTCCTGCCTCCATTTTGAGAAGATCTGTAGAAGAAATGCCTCCTACAGGGGCCTGGGGTTCTCCAGAGATGTCCTGACAGAGATAAAGAGTTGACATGTACTCTGTAAATACTAACTGGACAACAAGTGACCAATGGTCATTTCTTAAGTACAGTCAAACCTCCATATCCACAGTTTCTTTAATCACGATTCAACCATCCACGGCTTGAAAATTTTTTAAAAAATAGAAATTCCAAAAAAACAAACAAACCTTGATTTTGCTATTTTATGGAAGGGACACTATTTTACTACACCACTGTATTTAATGGGACGTGAACATCCATGGATTTTGGCATCCATGGGGGAGTCTGGAATCTAACTTCAGTGGATACCAAGAGCTCATTATATAAGAAAAGTCATTTTTAAATCTCATAGAATGATAGAGTTGGAAGGGATCCCAAAGGGCCATGTAACTCCCTACCAGTGTAGGAAATCCATACCAGGCTTTTAATACATATTTGCATCCAGGGAGGCATCTTATTGGGGTGATTTCTTTGGTGTGTTTTTAATGGTTTTATAATTTTAGCATAGAGAGCCAGCATGGCATAGTTGTTTGAGTGTTGGACTGAGACTCTGGAGACCAGGGTTCTAATCCCAGCTCTGCCATGAAACCCACTGGGTTTCCTTGGGCAAGTCACACACTCTCAGCCTCAGGGGAAGGTAATGACAAACACCCTCTGAAGAAACTTGCTAAGAAAACACCATGATAGGGTTGTCTTAGGATCATCTTAAGCTTAAAGCGACTTGGAGGCACATAAAAACAACAAATTTTTAACTTGCACATCCTTGCTGTTGTACTAATATGTATTTTCACAATTCATTAGTAAGTTTCCTAGTTAAGTGATATAGGATTCCAGCATGGATTTTGTGTGTATGTGTGTGTGTGTTACATACTATTACACAAACACACACACACATACATTATTCCTAATGCTTTTAATTTATGCATTAAATGTTAATTATATATTTAACATATGCATTTAAAATATTCATTTTAACACCTTTGCCTGAAGAAGAAGCCAGTGGAGCTTTGAAAGCTTGCAACATGTATAATGTGCATTTTGGTTGGCCCAAGAAAGGTATCACTGTTTTGTGGATTTTGTTATATTAAAGTGGTGTTTAAATTGTGTTTGACAGTTGTACCGTTTTATTGTTGCTGTTGTTTTTAAGCATCTTTTTTGAGCCACCTTGAGTCTTTTGCAAGAAAGGCGGCATATAAATGAAATAAATAAATAAAATAATAAATCACCATCTAAATTTATTTTAAGACTTCCAATGAAGGAGAACCCATGACCTTTCAGGGTACCCTGTCCCAGTTCTTAGTACCATGATTTTAATGTCAGGGCAGTTGAACTTTTGTACTTACATCCAGTGTTTCTAATAGATGTTGTTTTTAAATGACTATTACGACAGCCTTGTTAGGTGACTATCTAAAGTGACAGCAGAATTATAGGAATTTTCCACTGTTTTCCCAGCTACTAATGAATGGAAAAGAAAAACAAAAACCGGTAGCAAAAGCTATTGGAATTTTTAAAAAAATGCCAAGGTATAAGATATCAAAGTGCCCCTAAGCAAACATAATCAGTGGATCTCCAAATAGATGTGTGGATAGATAAGAATGGAGAGACTTGGAGAGGAAGTATTTTTATGATCGTTTTAAAGTTGCTTTTATTGTCTGTACCTTCTCCGTCTCTGAGTATTCCTTGCCTAAGAAAACCCTGTGAAATTCATGGGGTCACCTAAGTCAACAGTCAACTTGGAGGCATATACTCGGCACATGCGCAAATGAGTTGCGGTCGCCATTTTGTTTGCCAAAATGGCGGCCGGGGCTTGTTCGCGCATGCGCAGGAGTACTACACATGCGCAAACGAGTCGTAGCCGCCATTTTAGAAAACAAAATGGCGGTCGCAACGTGTGTGGCGGCAGCACATGCGGTGGGGTTGGCATCGCCGTTGGCAGTGGGGGGCAGCGGGGGGCGATCGGTGGGAGGCAGCAGGCCAGGGGCGGCCCGCGGGCCGTAGGTTGCCGACCCCTGGTCTAGTGGCTGGAGTGTTGGTCTTTGGAATGTCTTCCTGCAAGACAGGGGATAGAACTAAGTGGCCTTTATGGTCCCTTCCAGCTCTAAGATTCTATAATTCGATGATCATGCTTCTCAGACTGCAGGCATCCTATTAATAACATATGCACCTGTGAATTCCCTTGCATATGTGGTTCCAGTTTTTTGGGGGGGGCACGGTGTAATGTCAGTATTCCATTAAAGGTTGCAGAAGCAAAGTCTAGTGTAACATTGGAGATTTTTACATGGGCAAAAGTGACAGGAGCACAGCGGGATGCTCCCGTCACTTTTACGCAATTGTGCAAAGACGATCACACGACATCATGCGAATTCCTGTGAATGAAAAATGGCACTAGAATTCCTCTTTATTCATAGGAAAATGACCCAAGTATTGCAATGTCATGTGATAATCTTCACACAATTGTGTGATAGTGATAGAAGCATCCTGCGATGCTCCCATCACTTTTGCCCATGTAAAAATCTCCATTTACACTTGACTTAATTTAACATTTCACATTTGTTCGTCCCTTCAGTTGCACGGTGTTGCAGTTCACTAATGCACAATCATCACATATGTATTAAGTTACACTCAACCTCATTGATATAGAATCCCAGGTTCCTTGAGGAGAGGCATGATTACATGTGCCATGTGCAGTTGTGAGCACTGAAAACCCCTGAGACTGGGCTTAGAGCAATCTTTCCCAAACAGATGTTTCCAGTATGGTGGACTTAAATTCCCACCATCCCCATCTGGTTAGGGATGATGAGGCTTCTAATCCAACACAGCTGGAGGGTGCTCGGTTGGTGAAGACATATTTCGAGCACTGGACTAGAACCCCCAGTCAGATACAAAGCTGCCAATTTCTCTTCGCATCTATGGCTATTTCTCAGGCTAGCCTACCTCACAGGGTAGGGATTAGAATAAAGAGGTACAACACCTTGTGTCTCTTGGGGTGCATGTACACTGTAGAAATCATGCAGTTTGACACTGCTTTAAGTTCTGTAGCGTCATCCTATGGAATCCTGGGATTTGTCATTTTACAAGATCTTGAGCCTTCTCTGCCCAAGCAGGATGGTGCTTCAGAAAATTTGAAATCCCAGGATTCTGTTGGATGGGGCCATGGCAGTTAAAGTGCATTATTTATACAGTGCAAACTGCACTATTTCTACAGTGTAGATGCACTCTTGGTGAAAAATATGCAAAGGAATCTTGCAGCACCTTTCAGATTAACCAAAAGATGGGGGTTGGGAGCATGAGCTTTCATAGACTTGAGCCTTCTTCCTCAGATGCATGTCTTAGGATGCTACCAACTTCTCTCTAGTCTGAAAGGTGCTGCAAGATCCCTTTGCATACTGATTTTCCAAACTAACACAGCTATATCTTTGGAATCTTGGTGAAAAGATGGGCTATAAACAAAAACAAAGAAGAGTTTTTGGAGTATTCCCAGTGTGTGTGATGCTGCAAGAATCCCCTCTAGCCCAGGTGTCATGTGAATTGGACCCTAGGCAAGAATTCTCTCTAGAGCAGGGCCCTGGTTCTCTCTGGATGCCAAAGTTTTGGAAAGGACTTCCCTAGGATGTCAGTGGCAAACCACCTCTGAAGAATCTTGCCAAGAGGTTTGCCTTAGGGTCGCCATAAATCGGAAATGACTTGAAGGCACACAATACACATACACCATACCACTCTATTCCACTTTGGTCAGGCCCTACCTGGAATAATCCTGTGTCCAATTCTGGGCACCACAATTCAAAAAGGATATTGAAAAACTGGAGCGTGTCCAGAGGAGAGTGAATAAAACGGTGAAGGGTCTGGAAACCATCAAGTCCTGGAGTGGCTTGGGGAGCTGGGTATTTTTAGCCTGGAGAAGAGAAGGTTAAGAGGTGACATGATAGGCATGTTTAAATGTCATATTGAGGCTGGAGCAAACTTTTTTCTGCTACTCCAGAGAACAGGACCCGGAACAATGGATTCAATTTACAGGAAAAGAGATTCCACTTTAACATTAGGAAGAACTCCCTGAAAGTAAGAGCTGTTCAACAGTAGAAGATGCTCCCTTGGAGTGTGTTGGAGTCTCCTTCTTTGGAGGTTTTCAAACAGAGGCTAGATGGCCATCTGTCGGGAGTGCTTTGATGGTATCTTCCTGCATGGCAGAAGGGAATTGAACTAGATGGCCCTTGGGATTGCTTCCAGCTCTATGATTCTATGATTTTGCAGGGCAGAAACTTTATTTTCAACTCCTCTGGAAATCCCCTTTTCTTTTCCTTTTGCAGCGGAGGCCTCTCTATTTTGCTCTGGCTCTTCATGCAATTGAGAGGTGGTGGAGTGAATTCCCCTGGCCAAAGCAGAAGCAACAACAACCGCAGCCACAACCGGGCCAAGGGAGCTGAGGGTTATCTGTGGACAGGTGTGTAATTGCCTTGTCAAAACAGCTGAAGTGCTCTTCCCTTGGAATTCTTTCTTTGGCATGGTTATGCCTGATATGCGAGCATCAAAGGAGAGGCAACAGGTCACGGCTGCTGCCGCAGGTGATACATTTACTTTCTGAAGAAGAGGGGGAGGAATTGGGAAGGGGGGATCCAAGAGACAGAGAAGAGGGAAAGAGTGGTTGGGATTGCAGGAGAGAGAAAAGAAGAATCTGCAAGCCTAGCAAGCCAAGAGTTCAGGATTGCTTTCCAAAGTCTCCAGTTGTTGTCATTATTGTTGTTGTGTGCCTTCAAGTCATTTCTGATGTATAGCAACCCTAACATGGGGTTTTCTTGGAAAGATTTGCTCAGAGGAGGTTTGCCATTGCCTTCCCCTGAGGCTGAGAGGGTGTGAATTGCCCAAGGTCACCCATTGTATTTCATGGCCAAGCTGGGAATCGAACCCTGGTCTTCAGAGTCTTGGTCCAACACTCAAACCATTACTTCATGCCGACTCTCGTTTCTAGTAGAGGAGTGCACAAATACTTCATAGAAATTGGCTTAAGCCAAAACGGACTTTATTTGGTGCATCACCAAATAGTGGTAAGGGTCACAAAATTGGACAGGGAGGTGTCATGTTGCCCAGCCCTTGCAATTTGAATATCAGCGCATTGCCATGGCCAGGATCCTAGATCCAGGCAATAAAGTTATTTTACACTCATGGAGTTACATGGCGATTGGGCATTAGTGAATTGCAACACTGTGCAATGGAATATGCAACCAAAGCAAAACGCACCATTAGAATGTGCACTGTCCCTATGTCCGTGCAATGCGCAAAGGCGAGGAGCCATCCAGCCTAACACCCTGTCATGCAGGAAGACACAATCCAAGCACCTTCAATAGATGGCCATCTAGCCTCTGTTTACAAACCTCCAAAGAAGGAGGCCCACTCCAAGGGAGCGTCTTCCACTGTCAAACAGCTTTTACTGTCAGGATGTTCTTCCTAAAGTTGAACATGAGTCTGATGCGGCAGCTAAAAAAGCCAATGCAATTCTAACCTGCATTAATAAGAGTATAGCATCTAGATAGAGGGAAGTAATAGTACCACTGTATTCTGCTTTGGTCAGACTGCACCTGGAATACTGTATCCAGTTCTGGTCTCTCTTAAATATGACATCGGTAACACATCCCTTCAAATATTTAAACAGGGCTATCATGTCTCCTCTTTACCTTCTCCCCAGGCTAAACATCCCCAACTCCCTAAGCCTCCCCTCATAGGGCTTGGTGGTTTCCAGACCTTTCACCATTTTGGTTGCCCTCCTATGAACACAGCCCAGCTTCTCAACATCTTTCTTGAACTGTGGTGCCCAGAACTGGATACAGTATTCCAGGTGAAGTCTGACCAAAGCAGAATACAGTGGTACTATTACTTCCCTCTATCTAGATGCTATACTCTTATTAATGCAAGCTAGAATTGCATTGGCTTTTTTAGCTGCCGCATCAGACTGTTGACTCATGTTCAACTTGTGGTCTACTAGGACTCCTAGATCCCTTTTGCATGTACTGTTATCCAGCCAGGTGTCCCCCATCCTATATCTGAGCCTTTCATGTATATTTTTTTCTGCCTAAGTGTAGTACCTTACATTTCTCCCTGTTGAGTATATTGTTCTTGTATTATTTTTAATGTTGTTAACTGCCCTGATTGGATTAACAAAGGGCGGTATATAAATAAAATTTATTATTATTTATTATTGAAATTCATTTTGTTAGTTTTGTCCCAGCTTTACATCACTTCCAATTCTGATCCTGTTCTCTGTGGTATTGGCTACCCCTCCTAATCTGGCATCATCCATTTTGCCAGTCATCAGAATATAGTTGAATAATGTTTCCATCAGGTGTGAGGAGGACAGGCCAGGAGAGGTTATTTACTTAAATATACTTACTTAGGGGGGGCAAGTATGGTGTAGTGGTTAGAGCATTGCATTACAACCCTAGGGACCAGGGTTCAATTCCCCTCTCAGCCATGGAAACCTACTGAGTGTCTTTGGGTGAGTCTCACCCTCTGCCCCCCCAACCCAAAATCAACAATAGGGTTGCCATAAGTCAGAAATGATTTGAAGGCAGACAGCACCAACCAAAACTGAACTAAGGAGCTGGTGTAAAATACTGGCCAACATAAATAAATGTAACCCAGGCCAACTTCTTGCCCATGCAAGAATCCTCCTCTTTAAACTAGACTTGGACCAGATCAGTGGTGCCTGATGAATCTTCTACAGGTTTTTATTTGAACATTGAGAGAGCTATCCAAGGTGCTCAAACTATTTGAGAGATAAGGCCCAGCACCCTAAATGAACAGCCCGTGGAAAGTGAACTAAAATCCACAGCGGATCTGCCCCACTGACTTGAAGGCCACCAGTTGCCACTGGACCAGACTGCTCTTCAAACATAGGACCTTAAAATAGCAGCCTGGCCCCTACAAAACAAGTCCCATCGCCACACCATTGCCCCGTGCTGAAGGTAGCTGTGGGACTAACAAACAGGGAAGGTGTCTCTTGGTTTTGTCCAAATCAGTAACCTGGCACTAGTTTTAAAAAGAGATTTTTCTCCCTATATATATTGGCACAAAAGCTGAGGTCTCTTGAAGAAAACATCTTCTCTGGTCCTACCAGTCACCAGTGGGTGCAATTCACTGGGAGAGAAGATGGGAGAGGAGGGCCTTCCATGCTGTGGCACCCAGGTAATGGAATATCTTCCCTTTAGAGGCCAAAGCGGTGCCAGTATTGATGTCAGTATTGATGACTGGTACTAAGTCAACAGATGGGCTGGCATTCTGCTTGGGACTTGTGTCTTCATAAATTGCCTAATTCAATTTTTTCAGAAAATTGAATGGAACAGTTGTGTGTGTGTATGTGTGTGTGTTGTGTTGTGTGCCTTCAAGTCATTTCCAACTTATGGCAACCCTATGGCGAGTCTATCATGGGGTTTTCCTGTCAAAATTTGTTCATAGGAAGTTTGCCATTGCCTTCCCCTGAGGCTGAGAGAGTGTGAATTGCCCAAGGTCACCTAGTGGGTTTCATGGTCCAGTGGAGAATTGAGCCCTTTTCTTGAGTCGGAGCCCAACACTCAAACTACTACACCACACTGGCACTCCTTTGCAATATCCATATTCACCAAGGGGCAGATGTGGCATTGAAATGTTTGGGTATCCATTGCACAATAAAACAATTCAAAGTGCTCAATGCGCATAAGACGTGCCCGATACACACTGGAGCATTCTTTCTAGTGCTCGAATGTACATCTTTGCAGTTCCCTAACAGGATTCCATTGTGTCTTCACAATGTAGTTACAAATTTGTGAATTACAAAATGTAGACAGTGACGTAGGATCATGCACACGGTCTTATATCAAAGCCTTTGGGACATAATTGATTTTACCCCATTCGCATGTTACGATTCACACTATTTTAAATTGTTTGAACTGGCTTTGAGTTATTTTAAGTGGGGAATAGTTTAATAGGCTTTTAAAATTAATCTTATTGCTTTAACCTGTCCTGAACTGGATTTATTGTATGCTGCTCTGAGATCCTCACATGTAGGGGAGGAGAGAAATGGTTTAACAAATATAGCGTAAAATAAAATAGAAAGCCAAGCACTGATTTGTTGCTTGGAAAATCAGGACGGTAAATCAAATACAGGAGATACATGAGCCGAGGATAAGCCAGAAAATCCAGTATAGTCAGATCTCATTCCACGAGGGAGTTGTGTGTTGTTGTTTTTAAGAAGGATTAGTTAAAAAGAAGTGGAAGGATACGGGGGGGGGGGGGGGGGGACATACAGGACTTGAAACAACAACAAGACTTGAAACAACAACAACACAATAACAGAGGTTCTGAGGAATGCAAAACACAAACTGGTTGACAAAGCAGACCCAATGTGAATGGATCCAAATGACTTTTCTACCCAAGTGGTGATCATGGAGAAGATGTTAGTGAAATGTATGCACTGTGACATGCCATATAGTGTTGTTGTTGTTGTTGTTGTGTGCCTTCAAGTCATTTCTGACTTATGGGGACCCTAAGGTGAACCTATCACAGGGTTTTCTGTGGCTGAGAGTGTGTGACTCACCCAAGGTCACCCAGTTGGTTTCCATGGCTGACTGGGAAACTGAACCCTGGTCTCCAAAGTCATAGTCCAATGTTCAAACCACTACACCACATTGAGGCTACCATTCTTTGGCCATATCATGAGAAGACGTGACTCACTAGAAAAAAACAATAATGCTTGGTAAGGTAGAAGGAAAAGAAGACCATATTCCAAGTGGATAGACTCAATCAAGGAAGCTATTGGCTACCGTGACTTTGCAAGACCTGAGTAGGGCTGTTGGTGATAGTGTGACTTGGAGGTCTCTCATTCATAGGGCCAGCATATGTCGAAGTTGACTTGATGGTAGTTCACAAGAACAATGAGGATGAAGTCACAAGGGGTTTTTCTTGGATCTGCCACTCTCATCTGGCTTCCATTTTTCATCTGAGTTCAGCTGCAATTCTCACAGCAGCTGTGAAAGTTGGTAGAAGAGTGTTTTCCAAACAACAATTGTAAGACATCTATTTCTTAATCCAAAAGCACCATGAAGTGCAAATCTTGGGGATCAGACATGGTATCCAGATTAGCACCCAGTGGCATTGGGGTAGTGAATTTTAAAGGAACTGTCCAAGGCGCTGCACCTGTTTGGGGACTAGGGTTTAACACCTTGGATCACTCCTTTCAAGTTTGGACCAAAACCCAGAGCAGATTCACTCTCCCATTGCTATGTAAACCGCCAGCCGCCTCTGCTAGCAGTTAAAAAAGAACAACAGGGTCTAATGCTTCACTTGTTGTCAAAACCAGGAACCATTTTGCCTGGCTCTGAAGAAATCTTCCCAAATAAATATTGCAAACTAGTAAACCCTATGATGAGACACCCCAAGTGAGACACAAGCAGGATCAGAGCATTAACAGAAAGGGAAGAAGGGGGAAATAAAGGGATATCGCATTTGCAAGATTAGTCAAGGGCATAAGAAAGATGACAAGACAAATAGCAGACACCCTTAGAAAGGCAAATAGCATCCAAAGCAGCATTACACATAAGATAGGGATGTGGAATGTGAGGACCATGAACCAAGAGAAGCTAGACATAGGACCTTATCACACGGGGCTCAATGCAGACAGAATCCAAATGAAATCCCGACCTAATATGTATTATTTTTCCGTGTGTCCACACGACGTCACACAGAACCCCGACAGAATGCGGAAAGAACCGAGATCTTTTGAATTTTGGTTTCTTCCTCTTTAGGCTTTCCGAGGAGGACCTCCTCAGAGCGTGGACCCTGCGTGGGGACTGCGCTCCAAGGAGGACCTCCTCAGAGAGCCGGCTTTCCGAGGAGGACCTCCTCGGAGCGCGGACCCTGCGCGGGGACTGCACTCCAAGGAGGACCTCCTCAGAGAGCCGGCTCTCCAGGGAGGACCTCCTCGGAGCATGGACCCTGCGCGGGGCCTGCGCTCCAAGGAGGATGTCCTCAGAGAGCCGGCTCTCCGGGGAGGACCTCCTCGGAGCACGGACCCTGCGCGGGGCCTCGCTCCAAGGAGGACCTCCTCAGAGAGCCGGCTTTCCGAGGACGTCCTCCTTGGAGCGCAGGCCCTGTGCAGGGTCCGCGCTCCGAGGAGGTCCTCCCCGGAGAGCCGGCTCCAAGCGGGGCCTGTGCTCCAAGGAGGACAGCCTCAGAGAGCCGGCTCTCCGGGGAGGACCTCCTTGGAGCACGGACCCTGGGCGGGGCCTGCGCTCCAAGGAGGACCTCCTCAGAGAGCTGGCTTTCCGGGGAGGACCTCCTTGGAGTGCCGACCCTGGGCGGGGCCTCGCTCCAAGGAGGACCTCCAGAGAGAGACGGCTTGGGAAGGGGTGACAGCCGCGGCAAGTGACAGCCACAGCTGTATTGTGCATGTGCTAGAAGAGCATTTCTAGCACATGTGCGGGATTTTCTCACTTGTGTGTGAACGGCAAATACGGTTCCCGGGAGCGCTTTCCTTAAAAGCACAATGAAGGTAATTGCATGTGATAGCCATTTGCGTATTGTGGGGTTTCGTCCGGTTTATTACTGGATTTATTCTTATTTCACTTTATTATCGCTTTGTGGGCCATGTGTGATAACGTCCATAGTAAAAATGGAAATACAATGCATGAACATAGCTGTATTGGGGATGAGTTAAAATGGACAGGAATGGGCCACTTTGAATCAGACAACTACACAGTGCTCTACTCAGGGAATGAAAAGACAAGAAGAAATTGGGAGTTTTCATACTAAGAAAAGATGTGGCAAAAGTAGTCAGCGGATACAGTGCAAAATCAGACCAAATCATTTCAGTAAGTCTCCATGGTAAACCTATGAATATGACCATAATTCAAGTATATGCACCAACCACAGAGGCAGAACAGGAAGAAATTGACAGCATACCAACACATGATGTCAAGCTGATCATTGGAGATTGGAACGCAAAAGTTGGAAGCAAAGAAAAATCAAGAACAGTAGGCAGATTTGGATTAGGCAAAAGAAATGAAGCAGGGGAACGTCTGATAGATTTTTGTGAAGCCAATAACCTATTCATTACAAACACATTCTTCATACAACCAGAAAGAAGGCTATACACATGGCCATCACTAGATGGTCAACACAAAAATCAAACAGACTATATAACTGGAAGCAAAAGATGGTGAAACTCTATACTGGTGGCCAAGACTAGACCAGGCACTGACTGTGGCACCGATCATGAATTACTCATATAAAAAATAAGAGTAAGACTCAAGAAGACAACAAAACCAGTGATTATACCAAAATATGATCTAAATAATATCTTGACAGAATTTACTGACAACATAAGAAATAGATTTGCATTGCTAAGCATAATAGACCCAGAGGAACTATGGCCTGAAGCCAGGGACATAATAAAAGAAGAATGAAAACAGGCACTTTCAGTAAACAAAAAGAAAGAGAAAAAACCATGGATGACAGAAAAAAATACTACAAGCAATAAAGAAAAGAAGGGGGGAAACAAAAGGGAGATAGGAACAAACTAAGAATTATGAATGCAACAGTACAATGGCTTGTGTGGAAAGATAAAGAAAATCACTATAGCGATCAATGAAGAGAAATAGAAGACAACAAAAAGGGAAGAACAAAAGATCTATTTCACAATATCTGGGAAATCAAAGGAAAATTCAAACCAAGGACTGGGACAATCTATGACAATAAAAATAACATAATTCAAGACCAGGAAGGAATAAAAATACGTTGGAATCAATACACAGAAGAATTATACAAAAGAGATGACAACATGAAGGACACATGGAATGAAGAGCCATATGAAGATGAGAATTTTAAAAAGTGAGGTGGGAACTGCAATAAGTGAAGTAACAAAAAACAAATCACCAGGAACAGATGATATTCCAATTGAACTGCTATAATCCATATTGACAGAGTCAACTCTAGTGCTAACCAACATATGTCAACAGATATGGAAAACAAAACGATAGCCAGCAGATTGGAAACGATCAATATACATCTCTATCCAAAAAAAAAAAAAGGAGATACCAAAGACTGCAGCAACTATAGGACCACAGCACTGATCTCTCATGCAAGCAAAATTATGCTCAAAATTCTGCAACATAGACTCCAACCATACATGGAGAGAGAAATCCCAGAGGTCCAAGTGGGGTTCAGGAAAGGAAGAGGCACTAGAGACCACATTGCAAACATACAATGCCTAATGGAGCACACCAGGAAATTCCAAAAGAAAATCAGCATGTGCTTTATAGACTATAGCAAAGCCTTTGACTGCATAGACCATGAAAGGCTATGGAACGCCCTTAAGGACATGGGAGTGCCAACACATCTGACAGTCCTGATGAGGAATCTGAGCTCAGGAAAAGAGGCTACTGTCAGAACAGAACACAGAGAAACAGAATGGTTCCCAGTTGACAAAGGAGTCAGACAAGGCTGCATCCTTTCACCCTATCTGTTCAACTTGTGTGCAGAACATATTATAAGAAAAGCTGGCTTGGACACAGAAGAAGGAGGAGTGAAAATAGGAGGAAGGAATACCGACAATCTAAGATATGCAGATGACACCATAGTGCTAGCAGAAAACCTCACAGACCTGGAACACCTACTAAGGAAGATCAAAAAAGAAAGTGCTGAGGCAGGCTTCATGCTGAACATCAAGAAAACAAAAATAATGACCACCGAGGACCTTCACAAGTTCAACCTAGACAATAAAGAAATAGAAATAGTAAAATAATTCCCATACCTGGGATCAAACATTGATAGAAATGGGGACTGCAGCCAGGAAATCAGAAGAAGACTAAGAAGGGGGAGGGCAGCTATGAAAGAACAAAAAGATTACTGACAACGTAAGAAACAGATTCACATTACTAAGCATAATAGACAACTCAGATATACAATTCAGAACAAAAGTTAGAAAGATACAAGCCATTGTATTCCCTATTATCATGTATGGATGTGAGAGCTGGACAGTTAAAAAAGATAATAGGAACAAAATCAATGCATTTGAGATAATGTGGTGCTGGAGAAGAGTGGGAGGATCCCATGGACAGCCAAAAGGACAAACAAATGGGTC
Organism: Phrynosoma blainvillii; assembly: GCA_026167975.1. NCBI lineage: Eukaryota > Metazoa > Chordata > Lepidosauria > Squamata > Phrynosomatidae > Phrynosoma > Phrynosoma blainvillii. The sequence goes on along the minus strand of JANUYF010000001.1, from coordinate 451,863,240 downwards.
CTAGAGCAGATCAAGCCGGAAACCCCGCTGGAAGCCAAAATGACCAAACTGAGGCTGTCGTACTTCGGACACGTCATGAGAAGAGAGGACTCTTTGGAAAAGACAATAATGCTGGAGAAGGTGGAGGGAAATAGGAAGAGAGGAAGGCCATATGCCAGATAGATAGACTCTATGAAGGAGGTCACGGGAATTAAGGGGTTGCAGGAACTAAGCAGAGCAGTGGAGGACAGAGGATCTTGGAGATGTCTCATTCATAGGATTGCCATGAGTCAAGATTGACTCGAGGGCAGTTAACAACAACAACAACAACAACATTTGAATGAAGCAACCCTGGTGGAATAAATCCATGACTGGCATCCAGTTAGTGTAAGTTCCCCTACAGAAGTAGTTGGACATTTTTGTACAATGTGGAAGTCTACATGCAGTTAATGGCTGTGGTAGGACCAGAGATTAACATGTAGTGCCATTGCACATCTGCTGCCATTGTGCATTGCAGATCTAGATGGGCATTCTGCCTTTCACAAGCTGATGTGCATTGCATACTAGGTAAGGTAAAGGTATTCCCCATTGACAAGGTTGTCAAGTCATCTCCAGCCATAGGGGTGGTGCTCATCTCCGTTACTAAGCCAAAGATCCAGTGTTGACAGAGGCTACTCTGTGATCATGTGGCCAGCATGATTGCACAGAACGCTGTTTACCTTCCCACCAACTTGCATTTGCATGCTTTCAAACTACTAGGTTGGCAGAAGCTGGGACTAGTGATGGGCGCTCACCCCATCATGCAGTACCTGGGCCTCGAACTGCCAACCTGCCAATCCTGCAATCAACAGAGTCCTCAGTGTCTTAACCACTTGAGCCACTGCGTCATTGCAATCATGCATTTCCCTTTTGCATGTGCATCCAGTTGCTTGGTATTGCCATTCATTAATGCCCAATTGAGAGAGTTACTTTGCTGTTGTGGTGTGAGCATTATACTACAACTACAGAAACCAGGGTTTGAATCACTGCCCACCATGGGAACCCACTGGTTGAGCTTGGGCAAGTCACATTCTCAGCCTCAGAGGAAGACAAAAACCAAAACCCCTCTGAACAAATCTTGCAAAGAAAACCCTGTGACAGGGTCACCGTAAGTCGGAAATGACTTAAAGGCACATAACAACAATAGCAACAACAACAATGCACAATTGTCACACAGTTTAACGAGTGTGATGTTACACTCTGTCTTCTTGAGGTAGGAGCTAGGCCATTATTGGCCGCATGAAAAGAGGAGACTATGTGAGACATACACGTCTTCCCCAAAATCTGGAAGGGAATTTTATAAAAAGTATTTTATTAAAATATTTATAATTATATTTACAATTGTTGTAAGCCTTCAAGTTGCTTCCGATTTATGGTGAACCTATCACAGGGTTTGCTTGGCAAGATTTGTTCAGAAGAGGTTTGCCTTTGTCTTCCTCTGATGCTGAGAGTATGTGACTTGTCCATGGTCACTCATTGGATCTCCATGGCCCAGCAGGCAATCAAACCCTGATCTCCAGAATTGTAGTCCAACATTCAAACCACTACACCACACTGGCTCTCACATTGCTATATCTTAAAAACCCTTAGGGTCGCCATAAGTCAAAAGTGACCTGAAGGCACACAGTGACAACAACAAAATGTGTTTTAGTTATTTTCCTGACATTTTCAAGCACTTTTAGAGGCTTTTAAGCTCCATTTGAAGAACATGTATCAGGTTTTATGTCATTTTCTTATTTTTTTTCCCAAAAAAATATACCCCAGAGCAAACCCTTCCCCCCAGAAAAAACACCCAGTGATTCAATGAATTTCTTTCAGACGCTGGCACCATGAATGTCAACAAATTACTGCGATGAGGCTTTGGGGACAAGTTGCATGCCAAATTCTGTTTTTAAACAGTAACTTTCCAAGCTTGGGACTGATCCAAAAGCAAGGCAGGTGAATTCAGTAGGTGCTTCAGGTTGGAAAGCCACTCACACTCAGTTGTGCCTCCAGCAAACAGCGTCAACTTTTTCCTTATTCCAAAAGCAACCCATGTGTTCAGAGGTTTTTAAAAAAGCAACAACAGGAAAAGGTGATCAAAATAAAAGTGGAAACCAGACACAACCCAAAGTCAGGAGGGAACTCAACTCCTTGGAGAAGGTCTGCTTCAAACACCAGACAGTGAGAAGGAGAACTGAGGGAGGCGAGATACAGCCTACGTATTCCCCCTTTCCTTTATGCACAGGGAAATTTTGTAAGAGAAATGCAAAGGGATGTGTGTGTGTGTGTTTGTGTTGCTCTCGCCTCAGGCTCTGATCTCCCCTCTCCACCTGCACTCTCCAGGGAAATGAGGCTTTTGGCAACCTCTTCACTTCTATTTTTATTGGTTTCAACTAAGCTGCCCTTTTGAAAGCTTGGACAACACCAGTAATGGAAAAGAATAAACACAGTGTTGATGAGTCCTTTTCCTTCTCTGCTCTTCCCATCCTCCACACCTGTGTGTGCTTGGTTGTCTGTGAGCTCACACACTCACACACACTTGCTCATACAAGCCCATTGCTGTTTCAAATACATGTGCAACGTGAAACAGAAAAGAGAAAAACAAAGAGGGGGGGAGAGAATTGCAGCACTTTGGTTTCACTGCTGTGGCTACATCCTATGGGATCCTGGGATTTGTCCTTGGGGTGCTAGATCTCTCTAGCAGAGAATTCTGAATGCCTCACAAAATGACAAATCCCAGGATCGCATAGCTGTAGCCACAGCAATGAAATCAAAGTATTGTATAATTGTGTAGAGTGAATGGGCCCACAGTTGTTTCAATTGAAACAAACGTACAGTTGTCCCTCCCTGTTCACAGACTTTGAGCCCATGGTCTCGCTCTTCACAGGGAGGGACAAGGGCTATATCCTTAATGGTCACTCACGCCTGCACACGGTCCCGCACGCATGCCATAGGCATGTGCACCATTACTTTAAATAGGGCTCGAATATTTGCGAGCCACCATTTTCACAGGGAGAGTCCAGAACAGATCCCCCATGAATTGGGAGGGCAACTGTATTTCTTTTCTCTCTTTCTCTTCTTTTTCCATTCCTATTTTCTTCTCCTTCCTTCCTTCCTTCCTTTTTTTTTCTGCAGCCATGACAGTTAAAATGGAATCAAAGTGCTCTAAAATTGTAGTCTGAAAGTGCCTCCCTTGAGGATAGAGGAGGTGCCTTGCTGGATCAAGATCCACTTACAATGTGATCTTGTTCATTTTTATTCGGATGCATGTTCCATGGAATTCAAAGGGGCTTACTTCCAGGTATGTGTATACCTAGGATTGTAATTGCTCCACACAGAGCGGACTTAAACTGTGTGATTTACATTAGGAAGAAAGAGCATCCTGATTATAAGAGCTGTTCGACAGTGGAACAGGCAGCCTGGGAGTGTGATGGATTCTCCTTCCTTGGAGGTTTTTAAGCAGAAGCTGGATGGTCACCTCTCAGGAGGGCTTTGATGGTGTCTTCATGCATGGCAGAAGGGGGATGGCTTGGGTGGCTCTTGGAGTCTCCTCTAACTCTGTAATTCTGTGTTTCTATGCTTCAAGATGTAGTCACACGGCTGCCAACATGAGGAGGGGTCTAGATATCTTCAAGGTGCCTGGGACTGCTAGTATCAAAAGGCAGCTAGCCTGTGTGTAGCCATTGATGAGGACCACAAGATGGAGGGACCACTGGCACATTTCTCATGACTACTATGTGAATTGCATATTAACCTAGATGAGACTTTGGTCTGAGCCAACATGTATGCTCTTCTTTCCTTAACCCTAGACCTTTTATTTCTAAACCTTTGGTCCACCACATATTTTGAACATCACATCCCAGAACTGCCCACCATTTACCATGGGAGCCAAGGCTTCTGGAACCTGAAATCCAAAACATCAAACATCAGGAACACAAAAGGTTAAAAAACCACTGCCCCAGCTGGAATTCTATTGCTGTATTATAGTAGCAGTTGGACTTTTCCAAAAATTACACACAGTAGCAAGGGAAGGCAGACACATCTACTGACTATGCCCAGCCTATTTCTCCAACTCCTTCTTTCCTTCTTGGCTGTGGTTTCGGACATTTTATGTTGTTAAGCTGGTATACCATACCAACAGGATCCTGGCCTCTGTTTCCAAAACTGGCAGGACATATCTGGTAAGCTTATCTAGTAAGCTGGATCTGAAGGAAAGGGCAGGCCACATATGGCCCATGCTTGAAGATGGCCTAGTGATCTGATTTGGTACAAGGCAACTTTTATACTCTAGTGCTTCATAAGATAGAGAGAAAACATGACTGCCATGGTTACATCTCATTTCATCCTTACCAGTTGTCTTCATCATAAAGCTCTCTGGCATAAGAGGCTGCCAGAAAATTTGTTGTTGTTGTTGTTGTTTGACCTCAATTAACTTATGGGAGACCTCAATTAACTTATGGGAGACCTCCAAGATCCTTGGTCATCATCTGCCCTGCTCAGGTCTTCCATACTCTATGGCAGGGGTAGGCAACCTTTCCCCTTTAAGGGCCGAGGGACTTCAGCTCCCAGAAGCCTCAGCCATGTTCGCCAATAGTCCCATGTTGGCCAATAGCACCTGGGATTCTGGGAGCTGAAGTCCCTCGGCCCTTAAAGGGGAATGGTTGCCTACCCCTGCTCTATGGCTTCCTCAATTGAGTCTATCCACCTGTAGCACTTCCTAATGCCTTCCTTTTTACCACGCATTACCATGTCTTCCAATGAAGCAACTTGTTTCAGGATATGTCCAAAGTATGACAGCCTCAGTTTAGTTATCTTGTCTTGATTTGCTGTAGGACCCATTTATGTGTCTTTTTGTCCACAGTATCCATGGAACTCTTCTCCAGCGCCACATTTCAAATGAGTTGATTGTCCTCCTATCAGCTTTCTTCACTGTCTAGCTTTCCAAGCCATACATAGAAATCAGAAATACTATGCCCTTGATGATTCTGATTTTGATATTTAATAATATGTCCTTGCACTTCAGGGTTCCTTCATTTATCTACTTCCATCATGGGTACATTTCCAAGTCTCAGTCATCTTCTGATTTCTTGACTACAGTCATCATTTTAAAGACCTAGCCATGTTAGTCTAAAATATCAGCATGCAACAGTATCTTATACCACCTCTGAGACTAACTGAATGAAAGATGTTGTAGCACAAGCTTTCACTTCCTCAGATAACATGAAGTGAACAGTCATCATTTTAGTTAAAGATGTAGCCAAGGTACTGGAAATATTTAACTATTTTGATTACTCCATTGCCTACTTTACAGTTATGTAACCCATCTATGATAATTATTTTTATTTATTTATTTTTATTTTATTTATCCATATGCTACCTTTCTCCTAAATTAGTCCTGAGGCATCTCACAAAAATATTCAACTATAACTCTGCTTTTGCATTTTCTTCCTTAACTTTCACCAGTAGTTATGCCAATTCTTTCCTATTTTCTAAGTCACGTGGTATCATCTGCATATCATTAAAATGTTGGCGCTCCCTCTCCCAGTTTCCCTCTGAGTCTAATCCTGCTTTCTGTTGTCCTGCTTCCATATTCCAGAAAATGCTCTCTGCCATTTACCAATTCCAAGCCCACAATGAGTTTGACAGAGTCCATGCATGAACACATGTACACACTTCACACACATACACACTCTGAAGATGCCAGCCACAGATGCAGGCAAAACCTCAGGAATAAATTCTTCTAGAACACGGCCTCACAGCCCAAAAAACCCACAAAAACCTTTGTAAGCCGCTTTGTGTCCCAATTTTGGTGAAAAGACAGGATATAGATAAATAAGGGGGGGAAGAAATCCATCTCAAATCATGCCCATCGTTTCCTAGAAGAGAATTCTCTGGCCCAGTGTTATGCATCCCACCCTATTCTACGGAGTATTCCCAAAAGAATTATTAGTGGATTGTAGACCTACATACCATGAAGGCACCAGATCCTATCTGATCTTGGAAGGTAAGCTGGGTTAGCACAAGTTAGTACTTGTATGGGAGACTACCAACAAATACCAGGTGCTGTAGGCTACATTTCAGAGTATTTGTTGTTGTGTACCTTCAAGTTGTTCCCAACTTATGGCGACCCCAAGGCAAGCCTATCATGGGGCTTTCGTGGCAAGTTTGGTCAGAGGAGGTTGCCATTCCCATCCTCTGAAGCTGAGAAAGTATGACTTGCCCAAGATCACCCAGTGGGTTTACATGACCGAAACCACAACACCATGCTGGCACGCTACATTTCAGAGGAAGGAACTGTCAGAACCACCTCTGAGTCTTCCTAAGAAAACCTGTGAAATATGTGATTGACATAAATTGACAGGCAACTTGAAGGCACACACAAGCACAACAGCAGAGTTGTGCGCACACACACACAAGTTTGGGGAAGTTCTGTTGTTGGGGGATTGGGGTATTGCTAATCCCCCAGCCATGGCTAGCTGGAGGATTGGGGGAACTGCAATTTCAAAAAAGGAACTTTTCCTTGGCTCAGTTCAGCTTGGCTCAGCTATGGTGCCTCTTTCATTCCTCATGCAACCCACCCCCTTGAGCTCTTCCACAGAGTTCAATGGGGCTGCTGCAACCACAATACAGAAATATTCCAGTTTGGCACCACTTTAACTGCCATGGCTCCATGCTATGGAATTGTGGGAATTGCAGTGTGTTGTGCAACCAAAGCTTTGCCATTTTTTCAACGTACGTCCAGCCAAAGGAGTCGATTGGAAGGAACAAGGGATAGAAATATTTCTAAGGAGAGGGATGCGAGATGATCAGTCTCAGGCTGCATCTACACTGCAGAAATAGCTTGAAACCACTTTAACTGCAATGGCTCTGGTTCAAGAGCAAAGCTCTGGTGCACTGCAACTCCCAGAATTCCATAGCATGAAGCCATGGCAGTTAAAGTGGTTTCAAGCCAGATTGTTTCTGCAGTGTGGACGCAGCCTGAGACTGATCATCTCACATTCCTCTCCTTAGGAATATTTCAATCCCTTGTTCCTTCCAACCGACCCCTTTGGCTGGACATGCGTTGAGAAATGGAGGGGTAAAAATTCACCCCACCAAACTCCAAAAAGCCCTTTTAGCTTCCCATTTGAAAACTTTTTTGAGAGAGCTCCAACACACAAAACACACACACACACACACACAAACAGACAGACACACACCCTTTCTTTGGGACACAGTAATTGCTAGATATGATCTTCAAAGGCTTCTGGGCGCTTTGAAGCGTACTTAAGTGCCTTCCCCATCACATTTTCTTTTCCAAAATGTTAATAGCTTTTGGACCTGGGGGCTCAAAGCAAGAGGGGGTTAAAATAAAGAAGAGAAAGAGAAAGAAGGGAGGTGGGACCAGACCCTCCAGGGTGATGCCTTTTTCCTCCCCCAGGTAAACTCTGAGGCTCTTTTCAGATGTATTTCTCTCTCTCTTTCTCTCTCTGTGCTCTGGCTTAAGGAAAACACTTCTTCAAATGGTTTGCAAATCAGGTCCTCTCCATCTTTCCCAGCCCATTTTGCTGAGGCCAGCCTGGTAGGTACCAGGGTTGCTTCCAGCAAAACAACAGGTAGATCTAAAGGGCCAAACCTTCTTTTTCCCAGGCTAGATTGATGGGAGTCACACCATCTTAAATAGGTTCAGTTGCCTGCTTTCTAGCTCTCAAGGTTTTGTGTGGGGTTTTTTTAAAAACAGCATCTGAAGTGTGTCTCTGAGCATATGCAGAGTATTTTCTTATCTCCCCCCCCCCATCCTTTTCATTTTCTCCCAAGCAAGATGAGGAATTGTAGACTGTGCCAGCGCTCCCATATCCACAGACATTGCTAAGACTCTGTTCTGGGTTTTAGTCCAAACTTCCAATATATTACAGATGCTGGATGTATCTGGAGACTATAGCTCAGCACACCTTGTAGACAGCTCCTCTTTGGAGTAAAACCCTGGCTGCCTCTACTCTCTGAATGAATTTCAGTTTGACCCCACATTAACTGCCATGGCTCAATGCTATGGAATCCTGGGATGTGTAGTTTGGGGAGATATTTAGCCTATGCTGTCAGAGAGCTCAGGTGCACAACAAATGACACTTCCCAGGATTCCATTGCGTGGAGTCATGGCAGTTATAGTAGTGTCAAACTGCATTAATTCTGCGGATGTTGCCCCGCCAGAGTGGATATACCACACACAACAACATGGGAGCCATTAGCAGCTACTAATGCACCTCGAGGGAAATTCTGGGACTTATCATTCTCCCCCCAAAAAGTCACTATTCAAAACTTCGAAAATTACACATCTAATAACATACACAAAAACACCATGATGGATTGGTTTGAGAGTTAGGGGGGTTGCAGACTGCCAGAAATAGTGTGAATTCAGTCCACTTTTAGGGTTAGGGTTAGAGTTAGGGAACCATGGGAACTGTATTTTATTGTGGCATCAGAGTTGTCTGACAGAGAAGGCTCAATGTCTCAGAAAAATAACAGTTCCCATGATTCCCTAGCACTAACCCTAACCCTAAAAGTGGACTGAATTCACACTATTTCTGGCAGTCTGCAACCCCCCTTAGATTAGGTCTCCGGGAGACCAGGGTTCGAATTCCTCCTCAGCCATTGACCTTGGGCATGTCATAGAATCATAAAGTTGGAAGAGACCCCAAGGGCCATCCAGCCCAACCCCCTGCCATGCAGGAACTCAAAATCAAAGCATCCCCGACAAATGGCCACATTCTCTCAGCCTCAAGGGAAGGCACTTGCAAACCTCTTTGAATAACTCTTGCCAGGAAACCCTAGGAGACGGTCACCAGAAGCAGGAGTGTATCTATGGGTCTCAGGGCAAAATGAGGACATTGCCTGCTAAGAATTTTTGCTGCCCATGAAATTTTCCTTGAGTCCCCAAATTTCCAGCAATGCAGAAAATGAGACCAGAAAATTGTGCACAGCTAGAAGAACTCTTCCAGTTGCTGTGTCACTTTGCCGGCACCTTTCATTTGGGTGGCTAAACTCTCTTTCTAAATACTCCACTGCAATGGTAGAAATTTGGGAAGTGAAGGAAAATTCGGGGGGGAGTCAAAATTCTTGGGGGGGCAGTGTCCTCATTTTGCCCTCTCCCCAATTGCTACACTCCTGGCCAGAAGAGTTAACTTGACAGCACATAAGATGACAAATAACATGCACAGGAAAAGGATGAGAAAGGGAGCTCAAAACAAGCATCTTCAAAATAAGAAAAGACGGCAAAGGCCACATGTGGCTGACCTTTTGCCAAAAGCAAAAGTTGGAGACTGCACTGAATGTAAACAGGAAAAGTTGGCCACCCACAAGACATTTAAGGTGATGATGTTTGGGGTTTCTGGCCCAGGACCAACCCAAACTACCACCAGTTTAAACCTCTCCAAAAAGGAACCTAGGTGCATCTCGAGTTAAAGTTTTATCACTGAAGACATGGAAGTGTCAAGATATGTCACTGAACACCAAAATGAGGATTGTCCATGCTGTCGCATTTCCAATTTCTATCTATAGTTATGAAAGCTGGACAGTGAAGAAAGATGACAGGCAAAGAATCCGTTCATTTGAACTGTGGTGCCGGAGAAGAGATCTACCGATACTGTGGACTGCTAAAAAGACAAATGAATGGGTCCAAGAGCAAATCAAGCCTCAACTCTTCTTTAAGACACCAGGCTAACTAAATGGAGACTGTCATACTTTGGACATATCATGAGAATATGACTTGCCGGGAAAGAATAAGGCTTGCAAAGTAGAAGGTAGTAGGCAAAAAGGAAGACTTCATTCCAGATGGATAGACCCAATCTGGGAAGCCACAGCCCTGAGTTTGCAAGACCCGAGTTGATCTGTGGATGATAGGATGACTTGGAGATCTCTCCTTCATAGGGTGACTTAACCGTAGTAAACAACAAAGTGTGTCTCCTAATCCTATATGGCTGGGGAAGGGGAGGGTATCAGAAATGGGAACAGAAATGCCCTCTGCATATGCTCAGATACTTCACATGGCTGAGTTTCAAATTTTAAAACCCAGAGCCACAAAATGTCCAGTTAGGATTCAGTTCCATTAAGGTCAGAGCTACTTAAAGCAGTGATGCCTGGACCGGTGTCAGTCCACAAGCTACCATCTATCAGTCTGCCTTGATGGACTTCCCAAACAGAATGAAGCCAAATGGGGATACAATTGGAGGCAATGGGCACAAATACAGTGCCAGTCCCTGGTGCATTGCAGGGGGGCAGGAATAATTACCAGCCACCAACATCAGACAGCTCAGGAAGTCCTGATTTAAGGGATACCAAGTTTGCAGGTTTTCAAACAGTCCTGTGTGCCACTGAATCCAATGCACTGTGTTGCATTATTAAAGTCAAGATTTTAAAGGATGGTGCAGATCTGATTGTGAACAAAGAAACTTGGGGTACCCCTTAAGCTGGAGGTGGGACTGACACAGTCCTCCAGATGTTGTCAAGTCTGCAATATTCCTCACTGCTACAACATCTGGAGAATCTTGAGTCACTTGCTGGAAATGTTATTCCCTTGAAAGGGGTAGAAGTGGAGGACTTACAGAATGAGTAGACCAAAGAGTCCAATCTAGGTCAGGTTTAAGCCTGCCAGTTTCAAGACTGTGGATTCACATGCCATGCCACAGCTCCAGTTTCAAACACTCTTCCATGGATTTCTTTAGCATTTTGGGAACCTCCAGGAAAGAAATTAAAACAGAGGTAGGCATACTAGGAATGCCTGTGTGGCATCAGGGTATGAGTGCTGGACCAAGACTCGGAGAGACCAGGATTTGAATCACCGCTCGGACATGGGAACCCATTGGGTGACCCTGCAGGGAGAAGCAATGGCAAACCTCTGAATAAATCTCCCCAAGAAAGCCCCATGATAGGTTTGCATTTGTTGCTGGTTTTGTGTGGCTTCAAGTAATTTCTGATTTATGGCGACCCTAATGTGAACCTGTCATGGAGTTTCTTGGCAGAATTGGTTGAGAAGGAGTTTGCCTTTGCCTTCCCCTGAGGCTGAGAGTGTGACTTGCCCAAGGTCACCCAGTGGTTTTCCATGGCTGAGGAAAGATTTGAACCCAGATCTCCCAGTGTCCCCATCCAATATTTCATCTATTACGGCATCCTGGCTCTCAGGTCTGCCTTAGGATTGCCATAAATCAAAACAACTTGGAGGCACACAACAATAACAAGCCTCCTAGCCCATGAATTTTTTAAAAAGCAAAAAACATTGAAGGGATGTTTTTATTGGGAGCGATTCACATTCCACAAAGGTGTACAAGTTTTTGTGTTATCCAAAATTACAATTAATACCAGGGCCAGAATCCTGTTGGTATTTTTCACATGTGGGAACTCCCCTACAGAAGCAGTTGGCTGTTTTGGCCTGGCGCAGAACAGCTGCATTTCTCTGTTGCAGGAACAGGGTGTGCACATGGATGCATGATGTGCATTATGCATGGATGTGCACACAGGCACATTTGGTGCCTGGAATCAGTAGCACAGCCATGCCACTGAATATTTTCAATTTGAATTTTTTTGTGGGGGAGTGGGATATAAATAAATATAGTAACAATAAGGGTTGTATAGCCAAATCGGCACAGTCTCACATGCTGAGATGTATGTCGTGCAACCACAATTTAGAATCTCAGCCATGGCCTTTGAGCTACAAACCTCATGGTTAAAACATCTGTGCCAGTTTGTTTTTGTTTGTTTGTCTGTTTGTTTGTTTGTTTTTGCTCTTCTATTTCTTCCTTCATCTCCCACTTTTGGGTACCACTAATTCTGACGACAAGTTCTGGAGGACAGAAAAGCTTGCAGTTTTTCTGTGGCATTCAGACCCATTCTACCTGGGGACTTGTCTGTCCTGGCACTGGCACCCCTGAGTATTTTGGCCCCAATACTGTGCTGATACTGTGGCTCAGTAATGTTGCTGTAGTAGTGAGGAATTGCAGTCTTGACAACATCTGGAGGGCTGCATCAGTCCCTGCCTGGAAGATCCAGAGTAAGAGGTTAATTTTTAAAATTTGTTTTAAGGGTGCTATACCCAGGTTCTGGTGTGGAATGTGCCAGACGTCGCCTGGACTGTTTGCACCAGAACCAGGTTTTGGGTCATGCATCATCCAAAAGGGCGCTGCCAGAATGGGGAGGAAACAGGCCTTCTGGCCTATGCAGAAAAGGTCAAAGACATGGGTCCATTGTGGGTTTTAGAAAGGGAAGGAGAAAAATTGATAACTTTTTAAAAGAAAAAAACTAGGCAAAATGCACTCCCAAGAATGTACAGAGTACAGTAACATCCAAAATCCACAAAATAGTTATATCTTTATTTGGACAACCAAGGTCCTAAGCACACTGCAGAAATAATCCAGTTTGGGACCACTATAACTGCCCTGGTTCATTATAGAGACTTCTGGAAATTGAAGTTTACTGTGGCATCAGAGCACTCTGACAGAGAAGGCTAAATGTTTCACAAAAGTACAGTCCCCAGGATTCCCTCGCATTGAGCCAGGGCAGTTAAAGCAGTCTCAAACCGGATTATTTCTGCAGTGTGTTTTGGACCCATAATACATAAAATACATGATGCAAGGTTTTGAAGCTCCATTGGCTTCTTCACCAGGTAAAGGTGTTAAGAATCATACTGGATGGGGGGGGGATATAAAATGATGATGGCTTGCATTTTCTGAAGGCGTTGTCGGTTGCTGTTGTTTGCAAGCAGGTTTTTTTCCTCTTTCTGGCCAAATGGCATGGCTGGCAAGAAAGCATTCCAAAATCCAGGAGATAAAATTTGAATCCCATTAGCAATGTAAAAAAAAGGTACTTGTTCTGAGATCCCAGATCTCTCTATCCTTTGTGAGGTCACAGCTCTGTCATTTTATTTATCTGTTTCCCTCCTATATGATTCTTAAAACCTTTTGCCTGAGGAAGAAGCCAGTGGAGCTTTGAAAGCTTGCATCATGGATTTTATGCATTTAGTTGGTCAAAACAAGGTACCGCTGTTTGTGGATTTGGGATGTTATTGTACTTTGCTATATGGCCAACACGGCGACCCCCCAAATATCTTTTCAAGAATGTACAAAGTCAGTCCCAAATGCACACATGGATAATGGGGAGGTGTGGGTGCGCATGCATGTGCAGAAGAGGGCATTTCAAAACAGAAGCAAAACAGAGCCTAGTCCTAGCATCGCCACCCAAAGGATGGACATAACTTAGGCTGCATCCACACTGCAGAAATTGTCCAAATTGATACCACTTTAACTGCTGCAGCTCAATGCTCTGGAATTATGAGAATCGTAGTTAGTTGTGGCACCAGAATAAAGCAAAGCTCTGGTGCCACAACTAACAGGGCCTTTCCAGACGGCCAGAAATAGTGTAAATTGAGTCCACTTTTACTGCCCTGACTCAGTGCTAGGGAATCATGGGAACTGTAGTTTATTGTGGCACCAGAGCTCTCTGACAGAGAAGGCTCAATGTCTCAGAAAAAAAAAAATACAATTCCCATGATTCCCTAGCACTGAGCCAGGGCAGTTAAAGTGGACTCAATTTACACTATTTCTGGCAGTCTGCAAAGGCTGATTCCCAGAATTCCACAGTTAAAGTGGTATCAATTCGGATGATTTCTGCAGTGTAGATCCAGCCACAGAAATTGATTTCCAAAGGAATCGGGCTAAGCAACAATTATCATCTTGATGTACTGTATTCCTTTTTTTAAAAAAATTAATGCAAAATGTTAGAAACTAAGACAGAGGTGTGGAAGAAGAGGAGGTAGATGCATTTATGGGAGGGGGAAAGAAATCTAATCCTATCCATTCCTCAAATTGCATCTCCCAAAGGTTGGGGACAGGCCAGCCAGAAGAATTAGCAATTAAACCAATCTCAAAAACAACAAAGGAGGAATGAATTACTCCCACTGCCTGGAGGAGGAAAAAAAGAAAAGAAGGAGAGAAAGAAAGAGTGAAGCCACCCTGATGCACCTCCAGGGAGAAATAAAGGGTTCTAAAAAACACACACACACACACACACACACACACACATATATATATATATATATATATATGGAAATAAACATATATGTTGCATTTACCTTTAAAATAATGACTCACTTTATTTTTTTTTATCTTTTAATATGTCGTTATAAATATATTTTGTCAAAATATATGATCATTATTGTCAAAACATTTGCACATAAAAGTCATAAATAAGGTCAAGGTGAAGGGACTGGGGGATTTCTTTTTTTAATAATTATTATTATTCTGTTTTTGCTGGCATGCCTGTGGAGGTCAGGTGAGAAAAGATAATTTTATGAGATTTCGGCTTTCCTTTTCTTTTAGAAATAAAATAAAAACAACTGTCCATTCTTGGAAATGGGAAAACAAAGAGAAGGAGGATGGAGATCTTTTTCCACCATCGCCATCCCAAAGGTGCAGAGAAATGGGGAGAATGTCTTTCTCCATCTAATTTCTCTTATCTCAGACCTTGGGCAAGTTACTTTTGCAGGCAACAACCACCAGTATCCACCAGGAGTGGCACATTCTTAGAATAACAGCCCCAGAAAGTAAGTTTTCTAAGGTCAGCAATCTCCAAGATTGAAAAACTTACTTTGTTGGACTACATCTCCCAGAATCCCCTGGAGGCTGGTGGATGCTGGGTGTTACAGTCCAACAAAGAATGGTCCTCAGGCTCTGCTCTAGCTCTTTCTGAGCTTGGAAAAGTTGCTCTGGGGAAAAGTAAGGGATCTACAGAGTTTTATTCCACTGAATTTTTTTAAGCACTGCTCGCCCCCCCCCCTTTTTTTTTTTTCTTTGAACTTGGACAAGTTACTTTTGATATTTCAGCTCCCAGAATCCAAAAGGAGGCTGCTGGGTTTGGCTGGGAGCTGTAATCCAAAAATGTAATTTTTCCAAGCTCTGCACTCTTGCTTGCTCTTTGTGGGTGAAATAAACTACTTGTAGGAAGACTGGGGGATTCTGGGTGTTGTAATCCAATAGAGTAACTTGTCCACAACACACACTCTTGGTCTGTGCCCCTCAGCTTAGAAAAGTTACTTTGGGGGAGATGTGGGGGGATTCTAGATATTGAAAGTCCCACCAGGTCCTTTTCCCAAGCTTTGCCCTTTCTCTGTCTCAGCACTTGGGGAAATTACTTTTGGGGACTACACTTCCTAAAGCCTTTAACCCTCAAGAGGATTCTGGGAGCTGTAGTCCAACAAAATCCTTTTCCCAAACTGCCTCCCCCCTTCTCTATGCTTGGAGATGTTACTTTTTGGACTACAGCTTCCAGAATCCTTAGCCCATGGGGGATTCTGGGCACTGTAGTCTCATAAAGTTAAATTTCCCAAGCTCTGCACTCCTAAAAAGGCTACTTCAAGGGACCACAGCTTCCCAACCCCATGCACTGGGGGATTCTGGGCACTGCAATCTAACAAATTTCATTTCCCATGTTCTGAACCCTCCCTCTCAGTGTTACCTTTTGGTTACCGTTTGGTTACCATTTTTAGCTCCCAGAATTGCCCCAGTCCCTGGAGGATTCTGGGTACTAAATTCCCACAAAGTCTATTACCCAAGCTCTTCACTCCTGAAAACATTATTTCAAGGGACCACGACTCCCAATATCCTCCAGGATATTTCATGTTACTTTTTGGACTCTACCTCCCAGAATCTCTAGTAGGACAGCATTCTCTTCAAGCTCAGAAACCTTCCCTGGGAGGGTTCAAACCTCCCGACACCTCCAACCCATCCTCCTGGGGACGCTGGGTAGCATAGTCCCACAAAGTTCATTTCCCAAACTCTGAGACCATGGAAACCTTCAGGAGGGAAACCAAACCTCCCAGAACCCCCAACCCATCCTCCTGGGGTGTCTGGGCTCTATAGTCCAACCCCATCATCCCCCACCTCTCCCACAAACGTGTGCCTTGGCCGTTCCTGGCCCTCAGCGACACCCGCAGCCTTCAACCACCATCTCCTGGTAGTTCTTGAGGACCACCTTGTCGTACTCATCCAGGTAAAGCATGGAGATGGCACTGAGCTCGGTGGGGACGCAACAGGCCTTGGGGATGCTGCCGTTGACTGAGTTGACCAGCGTTTGGACAATGGCATGGTTGGTGGAGTTGAGGTGGTCGGGCAAGGGGAAGGGGCAGTCGCCGTGGCAGTAGAAGGCCTGGTAGCCCGGTGGGGCCACGATCCAGTCGTTCCAGCCCACGTCGCTGAAGTCCACGTAGAGGGCATGGCGCCGACAGTTCTTCTTGTTCTTGCGCTGGGCCCGGCCACCGGGGCCACCACCCCCGGGGCCTTTGGGGCTCCGCTTGGCCCGGCGTCGCGTGAGGGCCGAGGCTGGGCCCCGGCCATCGTGGCCAAAAGTGACCAACAGGGGGCGGAAGCGGGCCCAGTCCCTGGCCTCCAGGTGCCCCCCTTGAGGTAAAGAGCGGCTAATCCGGACGTGGTGGCCCTGCCGAGTCTGCCCGGGGTGGAGGTGGAGGGCCTCCACGGCCAGGCCGTGGTTGGGCCGCCCACCCGCCGTCCATCGGAGCACCGCCGGGCTCACATCAAAGCTCTCCCAGCGGCTCACATTGTGGTGCACCAGGCGCGTGTCCAGGAGCCGGGTGACCAGGTCCTCCCCATCACGCCAAGGCTTCATCACCTCATAAACGTTGATCCGGTGGAGGCCCCACTCCTCAGCCTCCTCCTCAGTGGTGGCAGCAGGCACCTGCTGGCGGAAGAGCCGCAACTCCGCGGAAGAGATGGCCTCGCTCGATGGCACGCTGCTCAGGTTGAAGAAGAAGTGGAAGGGGCTCAGGTGGGGCTCTGAGCCAGGCACCTGTGCCAGGTGTTCTGGAGGAAAGAAGAAACATCTGCATTAGCAACAAGCCATATAGTGGGTACCGAGAGGAAGGATGCCAGACACAGGGAAATGGAGGCTGCCATCATGGTACATCCACTCCTGCCTCTCATCTGAACTTTAAAGGAGGTTGCCAGAATGCTGTGCCGCTTTGAGAGAGGGCCTGATAGGGGTTTTTGTATACCGTGGTCCCTCCATATTCACTGGGGTTAGGGATGAAAGACTCCTGTGAATGTGGAAAAAACACAAATAAAAAAAACACTTTTCTTTTTACCTAAGAAAACACATCTCTGGGAATCTCCAGGTCCTCCAGTGCAACTCTATGGTCAACATCTGTCATAAGTTGATCATAGAAACATGCTGGAGGGCCTACAAATGCCTAGAGAAGTGTTTTCTCTAGGAACATCTAGGTTCTCTATCACAACTCTATGGCATCACTAGCGGAGTGCAGTGGTGCAGCCAGTTGCACTCATGAGGAGGCCTCTGCTGCCGCAAGGATGGAGAAGGCTGAGCGCTCCCTGCCCCAATTCCCCACGGCGGCAGCCATTTCCTCATGAGGGGGCTTCTGCATTGCGAGGAAGAAAGGGCAAGCGCAACCTTAGCCCTGTCTCCTGGTAGCCCCAGCCCCACACCAAGTGACACTGGGGACAGAACTCCACCGACTCTTTGGCCAACGTCCAGCAGAATTTCACTGGAGGGCTTAGAAATTCCTAGAGAGAACACATGAATCGAAACCTCAAATAATTGAATCTGCAAATGTCAAAGCCTGCAGCCGCTCACTCTCAAACCACACAGTTGTGAGTTTAATCCCAGCCAGGGGCTCAGGGTCAACTCAGCCTGGCACCCAGTTTGTTGGGGGCAATTACAACATACAAGTCATAAACTGCTTGGAGACCACTTAGTTATGTATGAAGCAGTATATAAATGAAGCTGCTATTACTATTGCTATTGCAAATGTGGAGGGCCAATGATACAGAGCCATATTGGCGAACCTATGGCACGCGTGCCATTTCTGGCACACAAAGCCATTTTGGAGGGCACACAGAGAGACGGGAGGGCGGAGGAAGAGGAGGAACAGGCACACGCCTCTTCCTCCTCTTCCCTCCATCCTCCTGGGCCTTCAGCTGCCTCAGAGAGGCAGCTGAAGGCTCAGGAGGGCGGAGGGAAGAAGTCCTGCTCTGGGAATCCCATCCCCAGCACCGGGTACCATCAAGTGCCAGAAAGCTTTTTAGTCTGGGCACTTGGCTCCTAAAAGGTTCACCATGACTAGTATAGAAGATTGTTCTTTTACAGGTAGACCTGTAAAACCTGAAGACACACACACACCATCAGGATAGACAACATGGGTTCAAAAAGCCAAACCAAATACACCAAGCAGAAAGGCAAGGTGGTTTTCCAGGTGGGTCAGCGCAGGACAGGATGACCAGATAGATGTCTTAACCGCAAAGGAGGACGAGGCACTGCAAAATGTAGAGCACGCAAGAAAAATGTAGGGCACAACCAAAAGAAAGCTGAGTTATGTATGAAGCAGTATATAAATGAAGCTGCTATTACTATTGCTATTGCTATTGCAAATGTGGAGGGCCAATGGTACATATGATGTGTATCATACAGATACATATGCAAGCTTCTCAGTCATGCTCAAAAATTTAGGACATTCTGAAATTCCTCCTGGACAGAAGGTTTAAATGTAGGATATGACCTGGCAAAAGGAAGACCTCTGTTCATCCTGCCGCAGAATGGAGGTGGATCAGGGCCCTATCCTTAGATTTCAAGGAGGAGGAGGAATAGCAACCCCGCACCCAGACACCCTGTTCCACTTTCTTTGGTCCCTTTCCACAGCTTTTTGGAATCATCCCCTTACCAGGCCTTTTAGCACTAGAGTTTGGAAGCATTGCTTTTGGGATTAAAACTGGGATTAAAGGGGTTTGGTTGGATTAGATTGCCCTTGCAGATCCCTCCAATCCTACGAACCTACAATTGCAAGAATCCCACCAGCCATGCATGTCCTGCGTTTTACTCACAAGGAAGCCCTCTCTATGGCAAGGAGCATTCTTTGTTGCAGCCAGTCCAATCTGAACTCCCAGCTGAGTTCATCTACACTGTAGAATTTATTTATTTATTGGATTTATATCCTACCTTTCTTCTGAAACAAGATTCAAGGTGGCTTACAAATAATTTAAAAAGTACACAACTAAACAACACTAACTACAAAAATAAATAAAAAAATAAATAATGCAGGCTGCCACCACTTTAACTGCTATGGCACCATCCTACAGAATCCAGGGATTTGTAGTTTGGTGAGTCACCAGCCCTCTTTGGCAGATCAGGTTAAAGACCTTGTAAAAATACAAGTACCAGGATTCCATGGGATGGAGCTGCAGCACTTTCAAGTGAGGTCAAACCTCATTATTTCTACAGTGTAGACACACTACCACTCCTCTTTATTGTTGCTGAAATCCTCCTGACTGCAAAAGGGAACAGCTTTGGGTTACAGCCTTCACCATTAAGTTCAATGCCAGGCATTGTTTTAATGCTGGGAATAAATTAACTCTATTTTAAGGTTCACTTTTTGCATGTTTTTAATTTGCATTGTTATTTTAAATGGTGAGCTGCTTTGAGTCCCAAGCCGGACTTGCTGCTTTGGATCTTGACCAGCCTCTAGAGTTGGACTCTGGCTTCTTTGGGATGATGAACTCCATTGAAAGCAGTAAGACTTCCTCTGGAGTAATGATTCTAGCATCTGGGACCCCCCAGGAATTTGTTACATCCACTCTTTAAACTCTGGGCATATCTGCACTTCAGAAATAATCCGGTTTGGTACCACTTTAACTGCCATAGTTCATAGCTGTACATCTGCACTGCAAAAATAATCCAGTTTGACACAACCTTAACTGCCATGGCTCAATGCTATGTAATTCTGGGAACTGTAGTTTGTTGCGGCACCAGGTCCCAGAATTCCATAGCGTTGAGCCATGACAGTTAAAGTGGTGTCAAATCGGATTATTCTACAGCCTGAATTCAAAAGACACAATCCACCATATGGATCCAGGCCCAGCGGTTCTCAAACTTTGGTCCTCCAGATGTTGGGGACTTCAGCTCCCAGAATTCCTGACTATTGGCCAAGTTGGCTGGGGCTTCTGGGAGTTGAAATCCAAAACACCTGGAGAAGCACTGCTAGATGACCCTTGGGGTCTCCTCCAGCTCTCTGATTCTATTATTAGACCCGTGTCCATTACACAGTCAGCAATGAAGATGTAGGAGTGTGCATTTAAGATTCAGAAGCAGGACTTGCCCAGCAGAGGGTCCCATTCCTAGCAAGACTTGAGCCCCAGCATCTTCTCTGTCTCCCCAATTCCTTCAGAGAACAAACGTGGTTTAAGCAAAATTCATTTAAAGTTTGATGAGTGAAGTTTTAAGTGATCATAATGCTAGACTTCTTGGAGATTGCAGGAAAACTTTCACTGGGAGGACAGAATTCCTATTTCGGGGGGCACTACCCTTATTTTGCCACCCCCACCCCCTAGTTACACCCCTGCAGGAAAGTGGTGGGGGGTTTTGTACTGCAACTCCCATAATCTCAGCTCTAGCAGATTCTGGGCATGCAATCCAAAGAGGAAAAAAGTCTTTGGATTTCAAGTTCTTGCAAATAAGTGGCTGATCCCAGGAGGGTTTTCTTGTTGTTTTTTTGGCAGGGCCAAATCCAACGAGGTCAAAGCTCTCTTTCTCTCATCCTCTCCGAGCTCAATAGCCCCTTTTCCTTCAAAGCTTTTGCTCCCGAAGTCGTGACCTCCCACGTATCCATGCACATCCCACAAACACACACACACACAACCATTTCTTTTCGCTGCTTCCACTCCAACCATCTCTCCGACTCTGACTTATCTGGAAAGTATTTCCCATGGAGGGATGGCCCTACTTGATCAAGTAATTTCTACAGCCTCTTCTAGACATTTAAACTTCGATCCCATCTCCCCATTGCCTGGGAGAAGAAGGAGGAGGGATGCTTTTCTTTTTCTTGTTTGGATTGCCTGTCCCAGAATCCCCAACCACTAGTGCCAAGGACTGGGATTCAAGGATAGGTTAACCTTCTCCAGAGGTGGAGCTCTGGGGGCACAAAATGAGGACATTGCCCATCCAGATAAGAATTCTTCCAAATAAAATTTTCCCTAATTTTATTTTATTTTTAGTCTCCAAATTTCAGGACTTGCAGAGCGGGGTGCTGAAAATCCTCCCCAGGTAGAGCTCTTACCTTTGCTGCGAACAAATAAGATTTTCCTGCAAATCCTAGATGTCTAGCATTGTAATGACTTAAAACTTCATTTAGGAACAAACATAGGATTTGATCACTTCTTAAACCTTCATTTAGAAATAAACGTAGCATTGCAGTCACTTAAAACAGCATTTGCAATCACGTAAACCTTCACTTATCATTTAGGGGGAAAACTAGCATTGCCATCACTTAAAACTTCATTTAGGAACAAACTGAGCCTTGCCATCACTTAAACCTTCACTCATCATTTAGGAACAAACGTTAAGTATGTTCCTAAATGATGAATAAAGTTTTAAATGATGACAAATCATGGAGATTGCTGGAAAATTTCACCAGGAGTGCAGAATTCCTATTTGGCAGGGAGGGAGGAACTGTCCTTATTTTGCAACACACAGCCCTTAGACCCCTGCACAGAAAAAAAAATTACTGCAACTCCCATCATCTCAGCTCTAGCAGTGGGGGATTCTGGGACATGCAATCCAAAGAGAGAGAAAAGATCTCCTCCACAGCTCTCTTGGAGGGCAATTGACAAGAGCTGTAACCTCAAGGACCCAGGCTGTAGAAGTTACTCTAGCAGACAAATCCAACACACACTCCAGGTTTTTCAGATTAAATTGGTGTGAAGTTGCTTTGAAAAGAGGTGCCTGCTGGAAATGCTCTGTAAAGCCTTTACTCCACAAACACATATCCTTCAAACTTCGGTTGAACCTAGATCCAAAGGGTCCATGATCCTCTTGCTAGAAGGTTAATGGGTCCCCGCTTTACTTTTTCTTGAAACCTAGAAACACTCACTCCGAAACATTTGGATCGAATTACATTGCAATCCCTCCCCTCTCTCTCTTTTTAATTTTCTCCCCCTTCTTTGCCAATTTAGATGCAGCTGTATCCCTATTAAAAAGGGCAACCCCCCCTCACCAAAGTGGGGGGTATCTGAAGGGGAAAGGAGGAGGAAGGAGGAAAATCAGAGTCAGATCTGGAGCAGCCAGGAAGAACACGTAAGAGTTTCTTGAGACCTGGGCTGCATCTGCACTGGAGAAAGGATGCACTCTGACATCACTTTCCTGGGATTTCTAGTTTGCTGGGGCACCAGAGCGCTCTGACAGAGGAGGCTACATGGCTGACAAAATTACACATCCCAGGATGCCATGGCATGGAGCCACGGGAGTGAAAGTAGGGTCAAACTGCAGTCTTTGTGCAGTCCACATTGCACAAAGACTGCAGTTTGACCCTGCTTTCACTCCCGTGGCTCCATGCCATGGCATCCTGGGATTTGTAGCACCCCTCCTTAGCAGGGCAGAAAGCAGACCCTTTCTCTAGATCTCCGAGATCTGCCTCAACTGCTTTCTGGAGCGCAAAAGAAAGAGCAGAGGGTGACTTTTTCCCCTATTTTTCTGGAGCAATTCTTTTCCCCAATCATTTTCTATAAACACCCTCTCTTTGGGGAGTGTAGTGGCCACAATTGATGGGGAGGATGCTGGGATCTGAAATCCTCTGGGAGTTGTAGTCCCTCCCCCTCCCCAAAAATGTCCCTTTCCCAAAAGTCGATGCCCGTTCTCATTAGACTCTGGTCCAAGGGACATCCATCCACCTGTATGGCAGATTGGGAATGGGACATGTAGACTACCTTGGTTCCCAGGATGCAGAAATGATGCCCTTTGAGCGCAGTAGCTGCATCCACTTGGGATTTGTAGTTTGGTGGGAGGGTGCCAGGCCTGCCAAAACTACACATCCCAGTGGAACGGCATTCTTTCTACAGTGTAGACCAGCAATTTCCAAATCCTGGCCTTCCAAGTGTTTTGGATTTCAGCTCCCAGCATCCCAGACCATTGGCCAAGATGGCTGAGGCTTCTGGGAGCAGGGTGACCAGCCATCTTCCTTTTCCAGGTTAAGTCCTCCATTTCAGCCTTCCGTCCAGGAGGACTTTCAATACGTCCTCCATTGGAAGCACGACCGAGCAGCGTGATAGGAGTGTTTTTAGCTTTTGTGCGGGAAGGTCCTACATTTTGCGGCACCTCGTCCTCCTCCTTTGCGGTGGGGACATCTGGTCACCCTGCCTGGAAGCTGAGGTCCAAAACAGCTGGAGGGCCAGAGCGTGGGCATCACTGTTGTAGAGGCACCCCTGGCTGGCTTTCCAGAGGCCCAGATGGGTCTCGTCCGCTCTCCATCCCTGCATCCCTCCATCCATCCCAAGGACCAGGTGGGCAACGCACCTTCATGGTGGAAGCTCCTCACGGTGTTGGCACGGCTGGTGGGCTTCTCTGGGTAGGGCAGGCTGTGGTCCTGGACCCGGTCCTCCTCTTCTCCGGACTGGAGGCGGTAGAGGTCCAGCATGTAGGCTGGCACCAGGGTGGCAGGGTTCGGGCGAGGCCTACGGCGAAGGCCAAACATCTGGAGCAGGCTGGCCTCGAAGCCGCGGAGGAGCTCATGGCTGGGGGGCGGTCGGTCCCCCGGGGGCCCCTTCCTCTTGCCAATCTCGGCGGGGAGGAGGCCGGCCCGGTGCGTGGCCCCTCCGAGCAGCACTTGGCAGAATAGGATGACCATCAGCATTCGGCTACCAGGCGTCATGGTGTCTCTAGGGGTGGCAGGAGGGAGAGAAGCGGGGAGAGAAGGAGAAGGGTCAATAAGAAAGTGAGGATTATTGACATTCAATCCAATAGAGCAGAAATCCAATAGAGCAGATGGCCATCTGTCGGGGATGCTTTGATTGGGAGTTCCTGCATGGCAGGGGGTTGGACTGGATGGCCCTTGTGGTCTCTTCCAACTCTATGATTCTTTGATTCTATTCTATGATTCTATGATTCTAGAACTACAGCACCCATCTGCACACACTTTGCCTGCTTTTATTTGGGAGAGATTTGGGGGGATGGCAACTCCTAGTATCCCCCAGCCAGCGAGGAAAAATGGCCCTTTGGGACTACAGTTTTCTCTTTTGGAGAGGAAAAAACAGAAAGGTGGGGAGGGGGTGATAACTCCCAGTATCCCCCAACCAGCCAGGACAAATTGTTCTTTGGGACTTCAGCTCCCCTCTTGCTGGAAAACTTCCTCTGGAGGACTGCAGCTCCCAAAAGTTGCCCTTTGAGATTACACACACACACACACACACACACACACACCCCACTCCACAGAATCCTCCATGACTTCTTGAAAAGTTCCTTTTGGGAACTGGAACTCCCAAAAGCTGCCCTTAGAGACTACAGGTCCCCTCCCTCTCCTGAATCCCCTGTGACTGTGGTGGGAAACTTCTTTCGGGGGACTGGAACTCCCAAAAGTTGTCCTTTGGGACTACAGCTCCCCTCCCCGAATTCCCTACCATTCTGCTAGAAAACTACAACTCCCAAAAGTTGCCCCTTGGGACTACAGCACCCCCACCCCTCCCAGAATCCCCCAACACTCTTGCTAGAAAACTTCCCTGGAGGGGGAGGACTCCAGGATTTGCAAACTTAGCGCTGTTTGGGAAAATTCCCATCTTTTGAGACCATAATTCCCAGAATCCCCTGATGAGGCAGTTTGGAAAAGCTTTTCCCATAGAATCCTAGAGATGGAAGAGACCCCAAGGGCCACCCAGTCCAACCCCAGTCTGCCATGGAGGAAGACACAATCCCACCAAAGTTTGGGGAAAGTTCTCTTTCGGGAGACTACACGTCCCCAAATCCACCAGTCAGCCAGCCAGTTGGGAAAATGTCCCCTTTGGGGACTACAACTCCCAGAATCTAGGGATTGGGACCAAAAAAGAAAAAACCTTTTGAAGCCCACAACTCCCACCTTCCCCTAGCTAGTCTGGGGGTAAAGGTTCCTTTGGGGACTACACCTCCCAGAATCCCCCAACCAGCCAGTGATGAGAAGCACTCTTCACTTTTTGGGAAATTTTTCTGGCCTAGGATCCCCCCCCCCAAAAAAAGAAACTTCTCCAAGGGAAAAAAGGAACTTTTCCAAGCTCTGACACACGCACACTCAGTGTGTGTTTAAAAAGACCTCCAAAACTCAGTATAACTCTCCCACATTTACGCCTCCTTTCATTGTCCCAGCTTCTCTGTCCACCGATCTCTCCCCATCAATCCATCATCAATCCATCAAATAGATCCATCGATCCATGTCTATGCGATCCCGAAATGAGTTCTTCTTCCCTGGCGACTCTCGAGAGGCGTCCACTTCCAACCCATCCCAGTTCAGCCACCTCCTCCTTCCATCAAAAAGGCTCCATTTTTCTATTTGGGAAGCATGAAAATCAGATTTTGGGTCTTGTTTGAGAGATCGATCTGGGAGCACCTTGAATGGTCATCTTCCACTTGCGTCTCCAAGATCCCTTGGCATTTTTCCAGCCTGTCAGGGCTAGCTAGGTCTTTGAATATAATAATAATAATAATAATAATAATAATAATTCCACAGGGCAGTGAAGGTACTTTGTGGAAAGGACTTTGCAGACAGAGAGACTTAGTTTGCTTGCAAAGTCCTTTCCACAAAGTACCTTCACTGCCCTGTGGATTATTATTATTATTATGATGATGATGATGATGATTATTATTATTATTATTATTATTATTATATTCACATATGTTTGTGGGGGTGTGCAAAAGAAAAAGAGGGATTACTTTGGTCCCTAGCCACTAGGTTCCCTGCGGAGAGAAAGTGATCCAGTGCTTTGTGGATCGCGCGAAGGAAGGCGCAAAGCGAAGACTTTTCTTGGCTTTGGTGGAAAGGGCTTTGCAAGCAAACTAAGTCTCTCTGTGTGAGTGTGTGTGTGTGTGTGTGTTGGTGTGGGAGAAAGAGAGGTCACACGTTGGCTCCTGACCACTAGGTCCCTGGGCAGAGAAAGGGATCCAATGCTTTGTGGATCGCGCGCAAAGTGAGACGCAAGGCAAGACTTTGGTCTCCGCTGAAGGTACTTTCGGTGGCAAGGGCTTTGCGAGCGAACTAAGTATCTTTGTGTATCTGTGTGTGTCTGTGTTTGTGTGTGAGACATAGGCTACTTTGGTCCCTAATCCCTAGATCCCTGCTCAAAGAAAGTGATCCAGTGCTTTGTGGATCGCTCCAAAGAAAACGCAAAGGAAGACACTTTGGCCTCTGCCGAAAGTACTTTTGGTGGAAAGGGCTTTGCAAGCAAACTAAGCTCTGTCTGTGTGTGTTGCTGTGTGTGTGTGTATGTGTGTGTGTTGTGAGATAGAGATAGGTTACCTTGATCCCTAACCCCTAGGTCCCTGCTCAGAGAAAGGGATCCAGTGCTTTGTGGATCGCGCAAAGCCGGACTTTTCTTTGGAAGCTCTTGGTGGAAAGGACTTTGAAAGTGTGTGTGTGTGTGTGTGTGTGTGTGTGTTTGTTTGTGAGAGAGGCTACTTTGGTCCTTAACCCCTGGTTCCCTGCGAAGACAAAAGGATCCAATGCTTTGTGGATCGCGTGCAAAGTAAGACGCTTTTTGGTCTCCGCTGAAGGTACTCTTTTTTTGGGGGGGGGGGGTGGAAAGGGCTTTGCAAGCAAACTAAGTCTCTCTCTGTGTGTGTCTGTCTGTGTGTGTCTGTGTCTTTGTGTGTGAGAGAGGCTACTTTGGTCCTTAACCCCTAGGTCCCTGCGCAGAGGAAGGGATCCCAAGCTTTGTGGATCGCTCAAAAGAAAACCCAAAGGAAGACTTTTGTCTTCATTGAAGGTACTTTGGGTGGAAAGGATTTGGAAAGCGAACTAGGTTTCTCTGTGTGTCTCTCTGTGTGTGTGAGAGAGAGAGAGAGAGAAGTGGGGGGTTGCCTTGGTCCCTAACCACTAGGTCCCTGCGCAGGGAAAGGGATCCAGTGCTTTGTGGATCGCGCAAAGCCAGACTTTTCTTGTCTCCGCTGGAAGGACTTGGCGGAAAGGCCTTTGCAAGCAAACTATGTCTCTCTGTGTGCGTGTGCGTGCGGGAAAAAGGGATCACCGTGGCCCCTAACTAGATCCCCGCGCGGAGGAAGGGATCCAGCGCTCCCTGGATCGCGCAAAGGAAAGACTTTGGCGGAAAGGGTCTCGCAAGCAAGCAAGCAAACCCACACACAAAAAGAAAAAAGCGGCGTGAGAGACAGAGCGATCTCTTGGCTCCCCGGCCACCGGATCCCCGCGCAGAGAAAGGGATCCAGTGCGTGGTGGGTCGGCCAAAGGGATCGATAAAGGCGAGAGAGCGGGCTTGCTTTCCTCGCACTCGCCATCCCTGTTTTCTATATATCTATAGGATCGGGTTGTCCGGAGAGGATCGGGATCCTGCTGGGGATCGGGTTGGGAAAAGAAAGCGCCAGCTGGGGGATGGGGAGGGAGACAGAGGTTGCATCCGCACTGGAGTATTAACCCGTTTTGGCACTGCTTTTCACTCATCCTGGGTCAAGGCTATGGAATTCTGGGAATTGGAGTTGGTTGTGGGGCCCAGAGCGGAGCTCCGCTCCGCTCTGGGCCCCACAACCAACTCCAATTCCCAGAATTCCATAGCCTTGACCCAGGAAGAGTTATAGCGGTACCAAACCGGGTTAATGCTCCAGTGTGGACGCAGCCTGGAAAAACACCACACAAGACGTCGGGTTGCTTTTTCCCTCCTTGGAGTCACTCTCTCTCTCTCGACACGCGTCCGATCGCGTTCACACGGACACGCAAGCAAGCAGAAGGAGGCAGAGGAGGGACTCTTTTGTTTTGTTTTGTTTTTAATCATGATGATGATGATGATGATGATGATGATTTTTAAAAGGGGGGAATCTACTCACTGACAGAAAGGACGTCCGATGGAAACAGTCCATGGTTCTTCTTGACAGCAGCCAGCGTGGATTCCGTGGGATCCGTGGAGGAGGGCAAGGAAAAAGGAGGGATGAAATCCAGAGAAGTGGAGGAGAGGAAGGAGAAGAGAGGGCTTCCGATCCGGAGCGCTGGATGCCTTTGCCGCAGCTGCTGCTTTCTCGCTCCCTCCCAGCCCCCAAAAAAGAGGGTCACGTGGGCCCGGCCTGTCAATCAGGGCAGCCCAAGCCACGCCCACGCCCCTCCCACCCCCGAAACTCCAGCCTTTTTGGGTTCGCGAGGAGGCGAAACTCTCGCTTGCCTTTGGCTCCTCTGTTCGCCTCCAAAGAGGGGAAGAGGAAGGGGATCTGGGGCTCAGACCGACTCCCTCCCTCCCTTGAGGCTGAGAGAGTGTGACCTGGGCGGGTTTCCAGGGTGCCCCACATACACACACACACATACTATCTGCCATGATTCTCTTCCACAAAACTGGGACAAAATGTTTTTTAAAAAAGGGAGGGATGTAATAATAATAATAATAATAGATGATGATGATAATAATAGATGATGATGATAATAATAATAATAATAATATCCTGCCCCTCTGCAGAGCAATCGGGGCGGCTGACAACATTACAATTTCCATACAGATATATTAAACAGAACATAAAATCCTGAATCCCGCCCGTCCTTTAAGAAGTAGGGCAAAATGTAGGGCATTCAAGAAAAAGGGAGGACGCGACCAACTCCCAAGCCAAAAATGGTACCAAAATTTAAAAGAACATTAATATAAATATGATATAAACCTTAGGGAGGGATCTCCTTGGGGATGGGGTCTCTTGGATTTTCCTGGCGATGCGCAGCCATGCCCAGAAGGCCTTGCTCTGGGTGTTTTGGGGTATGTTCGACCGGCCGGCCAAGGCCGCACGCAACTGCGACAGGGTCAGGGAGGCCTTGCCGCCCTGGATCGCCAGCCGGGACGTGATTCTACAACCAGGCAGGACATCCCAAAGAGCCTGAAAAACCGAGATTGTCCCGGGAAAAACCAGGATATGGCAACCCTTCCCAAAGTCCCTCCAGGGAGTTCAGGCAATGCTCCCTTCCCTTTTTTTTTTTTTTTTTTTTTTTTTTAATTCTTCCTAAGGCTTGGCTTCCAGACCTTTTATCATCACCTTCATAGAATCATAGAATCCTGACCTCCCAAAGGTCATCCAATCCAACCCCTCCTTTTGCCATGCAGGAACTCACAATCAAAGCACCCCCAACAGATGGCCATCCAGCCTCTATTTAAAGACTTCCAAAGAAGGAGAGTTTCGCCTCCTTGCGAACCCATCTTCCGGTGCTGAACAGCTCTTACTGTCAGGGAGTTCTTCCTAAAGTTAAGGCAGAATCTCTTTTCCTGCAGCTTGCATCCATTGCTCCATTGAGTCCTATTCTCTGGAGCAGCAGAAAACACGCTTGCTCCATCCTCAGTATGACATCCCTTTAAACCTTGTTCAGTTTGGTCCTCTGGAACAAATAAGCAGCCTTCCCACCTTGGAACCCTACAACCGCTTGGAGCATAATCTCAAGACACATGATGCCCTTTGGGGATTGTGGGCTTTATAGTTCAACCCACCTGGCAGTTGCCATTTTGAAGAAGATGGTACCAGAGTGAGAGATTTTTGGAGAGAGATGAAGCATGCAGAACAGTGATCCCAGTGAGGATGTGACAGAAGGGATGAGCATTTTATTTATTTTTAAACGGAATAGTGATTTAGGAGGACACAAGTAACAACAATTTGAGCAGAGGTCAGGAAAGTGACATTTTGGGACTACAATTCCCCATATCCCCCACCCTACGGTCATCAGGGCATGGGGTTTCTAGGAGTTGTAGTCCCAAAAAAGTAACCTTCCTAATTTCTATACAAGAGATTGTCCTTGATAAGCAGCTAATTACGAATTCACCTGTGCTTCTGGAGGAGCATCAGAAGGTAACTTTGGGGTCCATGAATTTCAGAGACATAGGCTGCATCCACACTGCAGAATTCATGCAATTTGAATTAACTGGAACTGCCATGGCTGAATTCTATGGAGTTTTGGGATTTGTAGTTTTGTGAGTCCTTTAGCCTTCCCTATCAGAGCGCTCTGGTGCCACAGCAAGCTACAAATCCCAGAATTCCATAGCATTGAGCCATGGAAGTTAAAGTGGTACCAAACTGCTTTATTTCTGCAGTGTGGCCCAAGTCTTTCCTTGCCGTAGCTTATTGCTAAAGAGATTTGACCAACTCTCTCTCTTTCTGTTTTTTGATGAGTGCTGAAAATGTATATTTCAAAATATATTCTCAAAGGCATTTTATAAGCTGGTTGCTTCTTTCCTGAGCCATTCTTCCTGATCTTAATTTTTCTGCCGCATTCAGCTCAAGATTGTGGAAGTGCACACATGGTACCATTGCACATAGGCATGCATTGATGCACACCTGCAGGGTGCATAGATGTGCTTTGCACACCGATAGACTCGGACATTTGGTGTCTTCCTTCACTTGTGCAACTTGTGCCATTTAGCAAAAGCACAATCGCATAGCACAGTTCATGAGTACATTCCAAACATGGGTTTTATCTCGATGTTGGATCTCACCCTGGTCCGTTTCACTGCCATGGCAACATTCCATGGAATCCTGGGATTTGTAGTTTGATGAACCACTAGAGCTCTCTGGTAGAGAACTCTACGTACCGCTCCCTAAATTGCAAATCACAGGATGCCATCAGATGTTGCATGGATTTCAGAGACATTGTTGCCATGGCAGTTACAGGAGAATCAGAGCACTGTAATAGTGTCAAAATGAATTTTAAGAGGGAGAAATGTAAGATACAACACTCAGGGAGAAAAAAAAATTAATGCACAGATATAGGTTATGGGGGACATCTAGCTTGACAAGAAAACATGTGGGAGTGATCTAGTAGACCACAAGTTGAACATGAGTTAACAGTGTGATGCAGCATCTAAAAAAGCCAATGCAATTCTAGGCTGCATCAATAGAAGTATAGTGTCTAGATCGAGGGAAATAATAGTACCACTCTATTCTGCTTGGTCAGGCCTCCCCTGGAATAATACGGTGTCCAGTTCTGGGCACTACAATTCAAAAAGGATGCTAAAAAACTGGAGCGTGCCCAGAGGAGGGCCACCAAAATGGTGAAGGGTCTGAACACCATAAAGCCCTATGAGGAGAGATTCAGGGAGCTGGGTGTGTTTAGCCTGGAGAAGAGAAAGTTAGGAGGTGACATGAGAGCCCTGTTTAACTATTTGAAGGGGTGTCATATTGAGGATGGAGCAAACTTGTTTTCTGCTGCTCCAGAGAATAGGACTCAGAACAATGGATGCAAACTGCAGGAAAAGAGACTCCACCTAAATATTACGAGGCACTTCCTGACAGTAAGAGCTGTTCAATAGTGGAAGACGCTGCCCCAGGCGGCATCTCCTTCCTTGGAGGTCTTTAAACAGAGGCTGGATGGCCATCTTTCGGGGGTGCTTTGATTGTGAGTTCCTGCATGGTAAAAGGGGGGGTTGGACTGGATGACCTTTGGGGGATCCCTTCCAATTCTATGATTCTATGATTCTATGAAGGTGATGATAAAAAGTCTGGAAGCCAAGCCTTAGGAAGAATGAAAAAAGGGAAGGGAGCATTACCTGAACTCCCTGGAGGGACTTTGGGAAGGGTTGCCATATCCTGATTTTTCCCGGGACAATCCCGGTTTTTCAGGCTCTTTGGGATGTCCCGACCGGTTTTCAGATCATTTCCCAACCAGCGACCCAGGGTGGCAAGGCCTCCCTGACCTTGACGCATTACTTTTCCAAACCTGGCCCTGAGAATGGACACCCATTCCGATCCTGGCTGAAGATCGACTCTGAAGTCCCAGACCCTCCTTTCACCCAGCTCTGGGCATTTCCCCAAACCCCTTTCAACAAGATCCCCCTGTTGCTTTCCCCATAGAAGTCAATGCTTGAAATGCACTCTTTCTGTGTGTGGATGTGTGCCTTAACCTTGGCTGTTGTTGTGTGCCTTCAAGTCATTCCTGACTCCTGGCGAGCCTAAGGCCACCCTATCTTGGAGTTTTCTTGGTAAGACTTGTTCAGAGGAGCTTAGCCAAGGTCACCCAGTGGGTTTCCAGTGGGACCCACAGTAATTTTGAAATCTTCAAAGGGATGTCACATAGAGAGGATGGAGCAAGCTTGTTTTCTGATGCTCCAGAAACTAGGAAAATGGAATCAAATCATGACTTTGGGATGAAATTCCTGATTGTGAGAGCTCTTGATAGTAGAACATCGGATTCCTTGGAATGTGGGGAGTCTCCTTAGTTGGAGGTCTCCAAACAGAGGTTAGATGGCTATTGCCATAGGGATGTTCTCACTATGGATTCCTGCACTGGCAAGGGATGGACCAAGGAACTCTTGGATTTCCTTCCAATTCTATGATTCTATGATGTGATGCAGCTCCATCCCTGGATATGCCGTCTCTAAACTTTGGCAAAGACCAGAGCCTGAAAAGAGTAGACTGTTTGTCTGTACCTGTAACAGAGAGTTGTCGCTGTGTGTCTTCAATTAATTTCCAGCTGATGGTGACCCTAAGACAACCCTATTGTAGGTTTTTCTGAGGCTGAGAGTGTGTTACTTGCACAAGGTCACCCAGTGGGTTTCCAGGGCTGAGCAAGGATTCGAACCCTGGTCTCCAGAGTCCAGTGTTCGAACCATTATGCCATGCTGGCTCCCTGTAACAAGTTATCTTTTTTAAAAAATAAATGAAGGCATCTCAAAGTTAATTTTAAAGGCAGTGTAGTGGTTGTTACATTACTGGTGTTACAAATTGTTAAAGTTAACTCAGAACGGCACTTTTAGGCACTTTATGGGAGATATATATATATATATATATATTGACATAAACTCTTCAGTTTATTCCACTCGCTTATGAATCCTAATATTTTCTTTCACACACACACACACAAAGTGAGTCAGGATGACAAATTACTTTTAAAAATATTACAACGCCGAGAAATAACAAACTCTTACCCTCCGATGTTTTACAGATGAAAACTGAGATTCGTGGGGCCAAGCAACATCAGTGTGCAGTCAAGATGGCAAAAAGTTTTAATGAAGCTAGGAGAGGCTGCAGCAGTTTGCTTTTGCCTGAGCCTGCTGGGAAAAGCAGTATTCTGTCCTAGTCTATCCTTGCTCCCTCTTGATGATTCGACCGAGTGCAAATTACTTTTCTTTTTTGCAGTTTGCAGCAACCGAATAAGCCAAGGACAAAGAGGGAAAGCAAGAGGAGAAGAAAGAAACTGGGGCAATTTAAGAAGAATCTGAAATAGTGGGATAACAGAGGAATAACTGGAAGTGTCTGCTTGGAAGCCTGCCTGGCTTCACACCAGTCGATGGGGAAAAGAAGCAAAGGAGAGCTCTTAGTTTGGTACTGGTACTGCGGTTGAAACATGAGAAAAAATGCAATGATCGATGTGCTGAATTTGCATAATCAGAATGCAAATTAATAATATGCATAATTGCAATCATAGAGTTGGAAGAGACCACAAGGGCCATCCAGTCCAACAGACTTCCATGCATGATATGCACATTAGATGCCTAGTTATGAATATGGCAACCCTGATCTTTCCCCGCAGTCCCATGTTCTTTATCAAAATCATTCACACAAATACAAGTCAGTTCTTCTTTCCCTCCACTGGGAAAATATAAATGCACAGCCATTATGCACAGATGTTTCCTAGCAGCTCATATTCCCAATCTCAGAAATTATTATTGTGCTTGTTCACTATTCTGGTTAATTGATTGGTTTAAACTTGGAAATGAAGATATCTTAGACTTAGAGGGTTATGACAACATTTATGGTTGGCACAGTTACCTTTTCTATGATAAACTTAAATGTCATACGGATTTTAATGACCATTATTTACGTAGATCTTTGTTGAGAATTTGGATTAAGATGAAACAAAAATGGCCTGGTATTCTTCCTGTATGGACAGCAATTGGAGAGGTAGTGTCTAAAAATAACAGATTTGGAAAAGACAAATGGTTAAGATATAAGGATTTAATACAAATGCAAGGGAAGAATTTGGAAATAAAACTCAAAATGAATTAAATGCCGAGGGTTATAATTGTATTCCATGCACTTTTATTGCTGTAACCCTCCTGGATTCCTTGTGATTGGGTAGGCTATAAATAAATAAATTATTATCATTATTATTATTATTATTATTAGCATTTTGCGCACACACACATGCAGTTGGTTTGTGGG
This sequence comes from Phrynosoma blainvillii, assembly GCA_026167975.1. Lineage (NCBI taxonomy): Eukaryota > Metazoa > Chordata > Lepidosauria > Squamata > Phrynosomatidae > Phrynosoma > Phrynosoma blainvillii. Next base: position 451,829,127 of record JANUYF010000001.1, on the reverse strand, counting down.
GCTTTTTGCCCACAGCATAAGATTCATATTCAGTTTCCAACTGTGTAAGAAGAGTTCCATGAGCGCAACTGTTGATCATGGAGCTGCACATTCGTAGATGGTGTGTTGCTCCTCAGTGCCTCCAAGATACTACTTGATTCACTAGGATATCGAAACATGCTTACTGAGATCTTGCAGACTCATGATTTCCTTGAACGAATCTATTTATCTGTCATGTAGGCTGCATCTGCACTGTAGAAATAATCCGTTTTGACTCCGCTCTGGTGGCACAACAAACTACAATTCCCAGAATTTCATAGCATTGAGCCAGGGCAGTTAGAGCAGTGTCAAAATGGATTATTTCTCTACTGCCATCTACTTTCTCAGGTATTATTGTCTTTTCCTGTGAGTTCTCTTTTCTCATGATAGGGCCAAAATATGACAACCTCAGTTTTGTCATCTTGGCTTTTAGGGTGAGTTTGGGCTGATTTGGACCCATTTATATGTCTTTTGCCCATCCTCAGTATTCTCAGAACTCTTCTCCAGCACTGCATTTCAAATGAGTTGGTTTTCTTCCTTTCCGCTTTCTTCACTCTCCAGCTTTTGCAGTCATTCATAGAAATGGGAAATATAATGGCATGAACAATCCTAACTGTAGTATTCAATGATATATCTTCACAATTCAGCATCTTGTCTAGTTCTTTCACAGCTTCCAAGTCTTCTTCCAATTTCTTGAGTGCAGTCTGTGCTCTGAATGATGATTGAGCCCAAGTATGGAAAATCTTAAACTATTTCAATTTTTCCATCGTCCACATTAAAATTACATAGATTATCTGTGGTCATTATTTTTGTTTTCTTAATGTTCGGCTGTGCTTTTGCGCTTTCTGCTTTGGCTTTCTTCAATAATCTTTCTGAATCTCTGATATTTTCTTCTAGTAGTATGGTGTCATCTGCATATCTTTATTGATGTTCCTTCCCCCAATTTTCACGCCTCCTTCTTCCAAGTCTAATCCTGCCTTTTGCATGATGTTTTCAGCATACAAATTAAACAGAGAGGGTGATAAAATGCAGCCTTGCCTGACTCACTTTCCAATTGGAAACCATTCCATTTCTCTCTATTTTTTTTCCTCACAATAGCATCTTATCCTGAGTACAGATTAGGCATCAGGATGATCAAAAGTTGTGGCACACCCATTTCTTTAAGAGCAATCCATAGTTTCCTGTGATCTATACAGTCAGATTCGTTGCTATAGTCTATAAAGTACAGGCTGATCTTCTTTTGAAATTCCTTAGTACATTCCCTTATCTAGCATATGTTTGCTATATGATCCCTAGTGCCTCTTCTTTTCCCAAACCAAGCTTGGACACCTGACATTTCTCACCATTTACACATTTGTAATCAATTGTACAATGCTGGTATTCAGTAGCTTCAATACCTTGAAGTTCTAGCAACCCCCTCTCATACATTTCCAGCAGTGTGAAGACAGATAGTGGTAAACCAGATGGGATTTCCAGTTCTTCCCATCAGTGTAATGTTGTAGTTAAACGGTTGGATTCAAGTCATGGGGAGACATGAATTCAAATTCTTCTTCCACACACAGTTTAGGGTGTCACCTCTGGCCAGTCATCATTGTTTAAGCCAAGATCCTATGGGTATCTTATACGTGTGTCAGTTCCCCTATGGAAACAGTTGGACATTTTTGTTTGATGCAGAATGGCAGCACTCAGGTCAAGGTTGCAGAAGTTGCACATGTGAGGCTCATGGATTCACTTTGGCCATGGATGCCCATGTGTCTTCTGCATGCCTCAACACTGTACATTGCACACATAGATTCATGTGTGCATTCAGTAGCACATCAACATTGTAACTGTGCATGTACATGAATGTGTGGCTTCAGTAGTGCATTTGATTGCACAGTGTCACAATTCAATTACCATGTAACTCCACAAACATAAAGTGATGCTCCATATCCTTAGTCTAAGATTCCTGTCTTTGCCTAGCTTGCCTCACAGGGTTGTTGTGAGAATAAAAAGGACTCAAAGGAGGAAAGGTGGATGGGACTATAATAAATAATTGTCCCTTTTCCAGACTACATCAAGGAAACAGGGTGCTGATCACAGGCGTGATGCACTAGTGCTAAGAGCCCCAGAAATGATCATATTCCCAGTCAGTCTGATGTCAAAAAACAGCTTATGAATTAATTCATAGCAGAAGTCCAAAATTAAGCCAACACTCCCCATGTCATGTTTGGTAGCTGAAGACTTGAAGAAACAGACTAGCATTGTAGTGAAAATTAACTATTGCTTTTATTCTGGATTCTAAGACACACAAAACTACCCCACAACGGTTAGAATCAACTCTGTGTCCCCAAGTTAAACAACACTTTAAAATCCTTTGTCCAGCCCCCCACCACCACCACCACCTTGTAGCCTGTACCATTTGCCCACTTCAAAGATGCACTTTGAAGTTTGCCCTTCTCAATTCCTATCTCCCCGCCATTGCTCCGGAAAGGAAGGCACCATCGTAAAGAGTCATAGTTTTCCTGTTTCAGTCACCTGCCCCACAATCTACAATGTCCTTTGAGTCCCCCTTCTACATCTATCACAGTTTGTTGTCAGATTCCTGTGAGAATCATAGGAACATGACACTCCACTCAGTGGTTCCTCCCAGCACATCCTATTCAACTACAACTTGCATGTCTTTTAATATTTAAATATATATTATATTTCCTGTATGGTCAGGCTTAAAGCTGATAAGCCTAAGGACTTTATCACACCAGCCTGCTGTCCTGTCAAAATTGTGCTAGTTTAAGAATAAAAGCATACTGGCTTGGCATCATTTCTTATCACACTATCCCCCACAGTAGTACTTTGTCAAGCCATGTTTGCATGATCTGTTTTCCTCACTACCAAATGCCACCTTCTGGGATGAAGGCAGGGAGAAGCAATTGCAGCTGCCAACCACCTCCCGAAGCTGACTGCTGTGTGTACATTCACACAACACTCCATGCTTTGGGAGGAAGGGGGGACAAACGATCCTGGCTGCCAACCTAGGGTTCATAGAATCATAGAATCATAGAATCATAGAGTTGGAAGAGACCACAAGGGCCATCCAGTCTAAACCCCCTGCCATGCAGGAACTCCCAATCAAAGCATCCCCGACAGATGGCCATCCAGCCTCTGCTTAAAGACCTCCAAGGAAGGAGACTCCACTACTCTCCGAGGGAGTGTGTTCCACTGTCGAACCGCCCTTACTGTCAGGAAGTTCCTCCTAATGTTGAGGTGGAATCTCTTTTCTTGCAGCTTGCATCCATTGTTTCGGGTCCTAGTCTCTGGAGCAGCAGAAAACAAGCTTGTTCCCTCCTCGATATGACATCCCTTCAAATATTTAAACACGGCTATCATATCACCTCTCAGCCTTCTCTTCTCCAGGCTAAACATCCCCAGCTCCCTAAGTCGTTCCTCATAGGGCTTGCTTTCCAGACCCTTCACCATTTTAGTTGCCCTCCTTTGGACACGCTCCAGTTTCTCCACATCCTTTTTGAATTGTGGTGCCCAGAACTGGACACAGTATTCCAGGTGAGGCCGGACCAAAGCAGAATATAGTGGCACTATTACTTCTCTTGATCTAGACACTATACTTCTACTGATGCAGCCTAAAATTGCATTGGCCTTTTTAGCTGCTGCATCGCACTGTTGACTCATGTTCAACTTGTGGTCTACCTGGATTCCTAGATCCCTTTCACAGGTAGTCTCATTCAGCCAAGTGTCCCCCATCGTATATCTGTACTTTTCGTTTTTCCGCCCTAAGTGCAGTACCTTACATTTCTCTGTGTTGAATTTCATTTTGTTAGCTTTGGCCCAACTTTCTAGTCTGCTCAAGTCATTTTGAATTTTGATCCTGTCCTCTGGGGTATTAGCTACTCCTCCTAATTTGGTGTCATCTGCAAATTTGATAACTATGCCCCCAATACCGTCATCCAAGTCATTAATAAAGATATTGAATAGCACTGGGCCCAGGACAGAGCCCTGTGGCACCCCACTGGTCACTTCTTTCCAGGTTGAAAAGGAGCCATTGTTGAGCACCCTTTGTGTTCGACCAGATAACCAATTACAAATCCATGTAACAGTTACTTTGTCTAGCCCACATTTTACCAACTTGCTTGCAAGAATGTCATGGGGAACTTTGTCAAAGGCCTTACTGAAATCAAGATATACTATATCCACAGCATTCCCTTCATCTACCAAGCTGGTAATTTTATCAAAAAAAGAGATCAGATTTGTCTGGCATGACCTGTTTCTCTGAAACCCATGTTGACTTTTTGTGATTATGAAATTATCTTCCAGATGTTCACAGACTCTCTGTTTAATGATCTGCTCCAGAATCTTTCCGGGTATTGATGTCAGACTAACTGGACGATAATTGTTGGGATCCTCTTTTTTCCCCTTTTTGAAGATGGGGACAACATTTGCCCTCCTCCAGTCCGCTGGGACCTCTCCTGTTTTCCAGGGTTGTTATAATCCAGTCCTTCATATCTAGGTATTTAATTTGTATATTGTGCAAATTTGTTTGGGATGCAGTGGCTCAAGTGGTTAAGACGCTGACTCTGTTGATTGCAAGATCAGCAGGTTGGCACTTCAAGGCCTGGGTGCTGCATGATGGGGGGAGCTCCTGTCACTAGTCCCAGCTTCTGCCAACCTAGCAGTTGGAAAGTATGCAAATGCAAGTAGATAAATAGGTACCACTTTGGTGGGAAGGTAACAGTGTTTGGTGCAGTCATGTTGGCCACACAATCACAGAGTAGTCTCTGACAACGCTGGCTCCTCGGCTTAGTAACTGAGATAAGCACACACACACACCACTATGGTCGGACACAACTTGACAACCTTGTTAACAGGGAATACCTTTACTTTTACCTGTTGTGCAAATTATTCTAATTATGTATATTATTAATTTGCATTCTGATTATTCAAATACAACACATTGATCATTGCACTTTGTCTACCATTATGTTTCAACCTCAGTACCAGTACCAAGCTAAGAGCTCTTTCTTTCTTCTTTTCCCCTTAGCTGGTGTGAAAAGAAGGAGGCTTCCAAGCAGCCCCACAGAGAAAAAAAGACCCCCTTTACTCTCCTGGAGGCTGTTTGGAAGCAGTTCTACCGTGCTGCCTTGCCCTAAACTGAAGTAGCCAACACACACATAACAGAAGGCCATTTCTGCTTGCCGCCTTTTGTTCCACACCTTCTGGGCCTGTTGTGGAAAGGGGTGAGAGAATAGACGAATAAAGTGGCAATGCTACACCTGTGCAGTAACAACTGGAGCCTGCGGGGAAGGATGAGGCTCTTGCCAGTGCCAGTCTTCTTGCATGGTTTCTTGCTTCATTGCCTGTGCCATGTTTTAACCTTCCCATCAGGCTGTGATGAAGGAGAAATCCAGGATTTACCACTTCAACTGGCCCAGCCAACAGGACATTTTTTTTAGTCCCTCTAATCCGGGATTTTCCAGGTTTTCCAGGACAAATGGCAACTCTATGTCAACCACCTCCCCAAGCCAGCTGCTGTGTGAATGGGCGTACAGCAGCCAGCTTCAGGAAGATGTTAGTGCCACAATCACGGCAAGGGGAAGGGAGAGAGGAGCAGAATAACATCCATTCACACACTGATTGCCTGAGAACTAGAACTGCAAAAGAAGGGACTTATCGCACAAAGGCAGTAATGGAATTGCAGCGAGATTGAGAGTCTATTGACGGGTTTTGCCCATCAGTGAAAAGGCGCATTATGGTAATGAATGGAATGCGAAGCAGCAGCAACCCGGACACAATGTTGTGTGATAAGTTCTGGCCCAAAATGCGTTTATGCTGTTAAAATTCTGCTTTTCTAGACGATGTGGTAAAATCCTTGGTACTCACTTCATACATGAAATGCAGACAAGATATTTCAGAAGTACAACTGGTAGGACCCCTTTAAAACGAAAAAAAGTCATCATCTTGCCCCCATCCCTCACGATGGAAGGAAAAATAGGTAAATCCAATTTTTGTGGAACCATTTCGAAATGTGTGTCCTCAGTGACATGACATTCAAGAAAATTAGGTTACTGAGAATGAACAAATAAAAAGAGGGAATAATGAGATTTTGACTTTGATCCAGGATTTGAAGTTGATTCTCTTCGTCTAAATTGTTTTCCGTCCTCCGTGTTCTTTTTCCCCCCTCCAGAGTGGGTTTCTTGTAATTCTCATAAAACTTTGCTACCTGCGTAAAGAAACAACCCTTTCTGATCTCTTTATGCTCAGCTGAGAGTCCTTTGCACAATCCAATCACTGAAAGAATCAAGAAATTTGCTTTCCTTCCCCTCCATCCCCCCCATTAAACTCAAATAGGATTAGAAACTTAATCGCCCCAAGTGAAGTAATGCAAACATATTGGCTGCTTCCCTTTCACAGGAACTCATTTTTTGAAAGAAAGAAGGAAGGAAAAGAAAAAAGAAAGAATCCAGTGCTGTTCTTTGGTACAACAGAGCCCTGTCCACATGGATTCGGTATGGGTAACGTTCATATCTTAGTATATGAATAAATAATATCATTAGACAAATTGTAAAGCAGCATATTTAAAACCCTTCCTTTGTGAGATGTTTTGACAGCTGCCCTGTCTACAAAGTCTTTGCGTTATTTTGCAATATAGAAGTGCTGATCAAAGACAATCGGTAGTACACATTACACCTAAGAAGGTGTACACCTAAGAAAGTGCCATTCTTGTATCGACCACTCTAGATTGAGCATAATGAGAGACCATTTTGAATTCTTCCCCTTGTCGAACAATATCACAAGCCACTCTGTGTGTGATAATCTAGCACTTTGGGAAGCTAAGTTCTGCACTTGCATCCTTGATGAACTAGTTGACTACAGGTGTAGCTACACTGCAGAATTAAAGCAGTTCGACACCTCTCTAACTGCCATGAGTCCTGGGATTTGTAGTTTGCTGAGGCCCCAGAGCTCTCTGGCAGACCATGCTGAATACCATGCCATACTAGGAATCCTAGAATTCCACAGGATGGAGCTGTGACAATTAAATAGAATCATAGAATCATAGAGTTGGAAGAGACCACAAGGGACATCCAGTCCAACCCCCTGCCATGCAGGAACTCAAAATCAAAGCATCCCCCACAGATGGCCATCCAGCGTCTGTTTAAAGACCTCCAAAGAAGGAGACTCCACCAAAATCTCCGAGGGAGTGTGTTCCACTGTCGAATGGCTCTTACTATCAAAAATGTCTTCCTAATGCTGAGGTGGAATCTCTTTTCCTGTAGCTTGCATCCATTGTTCTGGGTCCTGTTCTCTGGAGCAGCAGAAAACAAGCTTGTTCCCTCCTCAATATGACATCCTTTCAAATATTTAACTAGGGCTATCATATCATCTCTTAACCGTCTCTTCTCCAGGTTAAACATATCCAATTCCTCCTCTGGACATGCTCATTTTTCAACATCTTTTTTGAACTTTGGTGCCCAGAACTGGACACAGTATTATTCCAGGTGAGGCCTGACCAAAGCAGAATACAGTGGCACTATTACTTCCCTTGATCTAGAGATACTATACTTCTTTTAATGCAGCCTAAAATTGCATTGGCCTTTTTAGCTGCGGCATCACACTGTTGACTCATGTTCAACTTGTGGTCCACAAGGACTCCTAGATCCCTTTCATACGTAGTCCTGTTAAACCAGGTGTCCCCCATCTTATATCTATACATTTCATTTTTTGGGCCCTAAGTGCAGTACCTTATATTTCTCTGTGTTGACAATCATTTTGTTAGCTTTGGCCCAGCTTTCTAATCTATTAAGGTCATTTTGAATTTTCATCCTGTCCTCTGGGGTATTAGCTATTCCTCCTAATTTGGTGTCATCTGCAAATTTGAAAAGCATGCCCCCTATTCCTTCTTCCAAATCATTGATAAAGCTATTGAATAGCACTGGGCCCAGGACAGAACCCCACTGGACACCCCACTGGTCACTTCTCTCCAAAATGAAGAAGAGGAGTCATTGCTGAGCACCCTTTGGGTTCGGTCAGTCAACCAATTCAATTCTACAGTGTGACTGCACCCTCTGTGTATTTTATTTTGCTTGGAGAAGCATTCAGAATAAATATTTCCCATCTGCAGTTTAAAGAGGTATTATTCCAGAATTCAGTTCTATCAGCAGCAGCAGCCACACCATCATTTCCTCCGCTTCTGTTTCCACTGTTCAGAGGCAAGCACCATTGCATTTACAGCCAGAATGGCTCCACACTTGTACAAGTGGAAGGGGATCCACAGTGTAAATCCATGCTTACAAATAAAAATAAATAAATAATATATCCTCCCAAACTTTGGAAAATAAATCAGAAGAGGCAGGGAAATAGTGGGATCCCAAGTCTGAAGGCTTGCCTTTTCCCCCCAGTCCTCAGGACAAAGGAGAGGGATCTTGGAAAGTGTGTATTTGTGTTTGCATACATTTTCTCATTAATTAAACTTGGAGGTTTCCATTAGAATGGCATACTTTTCTACAGCCTCTGAATAAATCTTGCCAAGAGAACCCTAGGATGGGGTTGTTGTAAGTTGGAGTCAACTTGAAGGCACACAACAACCACAATAATATGTGGACTGGACCATCATACCCTTCAACAGTCCTGATTTGGTGAGGAATGTCCTGATTAATCCTCTGTCATCCCACTGTTCCAGATGCTTTGAAAATGTCCCAGTTCTTTTCTCCTCCTCCCGCTTTCCCTTTCATCCACAAATTAATTCAGTTGCAAATGAATTCTGAGTGCAAAAGGAGTTAATCCTCTGATTAATCCTCTGTCATTTCACTTTTCCAATTGCTTTGAAATGTCCCAGTTCCATTCTCCCCCTCCCACTTTCCCCTTTGTCCTCAAATTACTTCAGTTGCTGCAAACTGAGTTCCAAACGCAAAAGAAGTTTTCACCATTCAGCAGTGGGGAGAGAAGAGGAGGGTTGAAATTGTGCTCTTTCCAGTAGTTTCAGTCAAAAACAAACAGCTCCTTCCTTTCCTACCTTGTGTCTTCTTATGCATTAATAACTTTTACCACTTTGACATTGGCATCTGATGTTGCTCAGCCATATGTCCCAGTTTTCATCTGTGAAATGTTAGAAGGTATGGACCATGCATGCTCCTCCAGATGTTGTTGGATTGCAATGCCCATCATTCTTCACCATTGCTGGCAGGGCTGATGGGAGTTGCAGCCCATCAGCATGTGGAGGGCTACCCAAGTATGTTCTTTCTGTCCTTTTTTAAAAAAAACAAAATATTTGGAAAGGACTGACACTACCTCCCTTATCTGGAATTCTGAAATCCATAATACTTCAAAATCTAACATTGTCCACATGGATGGCTGAGATAGTGGCACCTTTGCTTTCTGATGGTTCTACATAAGCAAACTTTCTTTTACACACAACATTATTTAAAATTGTGTATAAAATTACCTATTCAGGCTATGTGTATGAAGTGTATACAAAATAGAAATGAATGTAATGTTTAGACTTGAGTTTCATCAAGATATCTCATTTTGTATATGCAAATATTCCAAAATGGGAGGGGGGGGATATGAAATCCAAAACACTTCTGGCCGCAAGCATTTTAGATAAAGCATTTTGGACTCAACCTGTACTAAACTTTGGATTGCACAATAAAAATTCCTGTCTCAAGAGTACTGGGATCGAATCCTACACTTTCCATTTGGTTCTATTATGCTCCTCTCCAAGGACATTCACTTCAGGCACAGCCTCTGGGCATTGAACAATCTCTAAAAATCTGACCAAAAAGTCAACTCATTCAGAGGAAAGGTACAGCCCTAGTCTCCTACCCACTGCCACCCTTTATGGATGCATACCAAGGCTTGACTCCCCTGATCCGTTTCCCTTGGGCAGTTCAAGATGGGTTCCCTGTGCCCATTTGTGTGCTTTTTACTACTCTTTGGGATGAGATCTACGCTGCTCTTGAGAACGGCAGCCGGAATATTCATATCTTCACCCTATGGCTCCCCGTTTCGAAGAGATAACACCTAGCCGCAGAGGATGTTCTGAAAGACCACTTGGGAGGGCGAGGGGGGAAATGTTCTGCTAGGACATGATCCTCTGGGGAATTTCCTCTTGCACAAGCTCCTTCCTTACCCATTCCCCCATCACAATGAGCAATGTCCTTTTGCACAGGCTGTTTATTCTGCTGGAGGTATGAGAGCATCCTAGTAGCTTGTGACCCAAACACAGCCTTCTCCAGGAGAGCATCTGGCAGACTCTGATAAGAAGAAGAGCAAGATCCTTCAAGGCTTCATTGAGTCATCATGAGTGCTGGTGCTGTTTTTAGGAACAGCAATGCTTTTGGCAGCTTGCAATCTCTCTTCTCTCTCTCTCTGGCATCTGTGCATCACGGCCAGAGAAGCCTGGGCAAGGCTCTTTTTGACCTCTCCTTCCAAACCTCCTTCTCCCCATGAGCCAAGCCACACACCCCACTTATGGAGTTGACATCTGTCTTCGCCTTTCGAGAATCTGGTCCAGCAGATGCTCTGGGATTTCAAAGCAAGGTGGAAATCCTTTCTGTGGCTGGGCTGCTAATCCATTAGTACCCGTGTTTGTTGTTGTTGTGTGCCTTCAAGTTGTTTCCGACTTATGGCAACCCTAAGTCGAACCTATCATGAGTTTTCTTGGCATGTTTCTGCAGATCGGTTTTGCCATTGCCATCCTCTGAGGCTGAGAAAATGTGACTTGCTCGAGGTCACCCAGTGGGTTTACATGGCTGAGCCAGGGTTCAAACCCTGTTCTCCAGAGTCATAGTCCAACATTCAAACCAGTACACCACTTTGCCTCTCATTAGTTTGTATGTGTGTGCGTGTGTATGAGAGCCATCATGGTATAGTGATTTCAATGTAGGACTTGGACTCTGGAGAGCCGGGTTCAATTCCCCACTTGGCCATGGAAACTCACTGGGTGACCTTGTGTGAGTCACACACTCTCAGCCCCAGAAAACCCTGTGATAGATTTGCTTTAGGGTCACCATAAATCGGAAACAATTTGAAGGCATACAACAACAACACATATGTATGTATGTGCGTATGTAATATCCCACCTGTCTTCCCATAGCAGATCCAAGGTGGCTTACACCATAGATTACACCATAGATTAAAACAGGAGGTGGGGAAAGTGTAGCCCAGAGGCCACATGCCACATGCCACTCGGTGCTTAGTAGCAACCCTAAGGTTCATCGTGAGGAAGCAGTATGACATCGAAACTCTGAATTTGGCACTGGAGTCCCAGCTGGCAGCCAGCAGCAGGTTTCTTCGCTATCTTTTGCAAAGCAAAAACCAAGCCAGAGGTTGCATGCACACTGCAGGAATAATCCTGTTCGACACTACTTTGACGGCCATGGCTCAATTGCAATTCTGGGAAGTGTGGTTTGTTGCGGCATTGAGCCATGGACGTTAAAGTGGCGTCAAACTGGATTATTTCTGCAGTGTGCATGCAGCCAGAGTCAGAGCTCTCTTTGCAGTCTTTTCCACAGCCGCCTTATCAGCAAAGCAGCCCACCTCTCTTCTCTGTTCTCTCTAGATTTTTAGTTGAAGCTGGGAATGTTTCTTATAGAGGAAGAAGGGAGGGGAGACAGAGAGAAAAAAAGGAGAGAAAGAGAGAGAGAGAGAGAGAGAAGCCTGAGGCTTGCTTCTGGGTGTTCTCAAGGCTTTAAATACCACTTCTTCCAGAGTTAAAGATCTCGATGGCTGAGCTAAGGAGGATGATAAACTAATCGCTCACTCACTGTTGGGTGAGCTGGTGTGTCATTTACCAAAAGGTGGAATGCGTTTAACAATGTCAAGGAAAGAAGGGGGAGAAACACTTAGCCCCATGTGCAGAAGATGGATGGGTTGTCAAGGGCTCCTCTGGAGAAAGTCCCCCAGTCTGATAATGAGCAACCAAAGTATGCCTTCAATTTGTTTTTATTGCCTTCTGTCTCAGCTCCCTTGGGTCTTCCGAGGAGCTGAGCATTGGCCTTCTTCACGGTTTGAGAGCTACAGGGAGCAAACGTTCCTTAGACGTCAGGAACAGGGTGACCAAAGGTCCTCCTTTTCCAGTCCTGCACTTCAACCATTTGTCCAGGAGGAATTCCAAAATGTCCTCCAAGTCGAGCACGACTAAGGAACACGAACTTATCTTTAGATGAGTGTTTTTAACTTTTATTTGGTAATGGCCCACATTTTTTCTTGTCCGTCCTACATGTTACGGTACCTTGTCCTCCTTCGCGGTCATCCTGACCAAGAAGAATGTCTACATCGCAGAATCTCTACCAAGAACCACAACTTACAAACCCTCCGACTGTCTCAGTTTTGTCAGGGGCAGTCCGGATTAATCCTCTGTCATCCCACTTTTTCATCTGCCTTTCAAATGTCCTGGTTTTCTCCCCCTTTCTCCCTTTGTCCTCAAGTTTATATCAATGGCTGCAAACTCGGCTCAAAGTGTGAAAGTGCTTTGTACTCATTTAACTCTGCAGGGGGAATGGGATCTTGCCCTTCCATGGAGGCTCAAGCAAAAGCAAGCTACTGCACCATCACCTAGCTTGTCTGTGCCTTCATCACTTTTGTCATCTTGGCCATATTCTGAGGTTGCTTGGCCACATGTGGGCCAGCTTCCATCTGCAAAATGTCGGAACGTATGACTGAGCACTGTCGCTATATAAAGTCAGCCCTCCATATCCACAGATTCTGCATCCACAGATTCAACCAACCATGGTTTCAGAATATCTTACATGTTCTTTTATTAAAGCCTTTGAGACCTAACCAATTTCTTCCAAAATATCCATGCATACACATGGTTTTAATTTTTAACTTATTTATATGTTTACAGGCTCCTTGATATTATTATTATTATTATTATTATTATTATTATTTGGTTTTATACGTACTAAATGGTTTTAATCTGCTTAAATCTATTTCATTTGTACAACATCCTGGGATTTCATGATTTAAGGAAAGTTTCAAAGCAAATGAATAAAGGTTTTTTGTTGGGGGGGGGTGTACTAGAGTAACCAAAATCCCCCTGCTGACTCAGGGATTCTGGGAGTCATGGGTCCAAAACACACTGCCAAAATAATCCAGTTTGAGACCGTTTTAACAGTCCTGGCTCAATGCCAGGGAATCCGGGGAACTGTAGTTTTGTGAGACATTTAGCCTTCTATGTCAGATAGCTCTGGTGCCACAACAAACTACAGTTCCCAGGATTCGCTAGCACTGAGCCAGGGCTGTTAAAGCAGTCTCAAACTGGGTTATTTCTGCAGTGTGTTTTGGACCCTGGTCTAAAAAAAAAAACATTTGCAGGCTCTGCTAAAAATGAGCTTTCTGCATTGACAGATCAACATTTCTTGTAAGGTGGCTGCTGAACATAAAGTGCATGGTACCATCAGCACCCCAACGAAAAACCCCAAATCAGATCAACAGCAATATCCTATTAAAAGAAACAACCCCTAAATAATAAGCACAGTAAGGTGGTTTATCTGTCCCTCACCATCTCCCAAAAGAGGGACTATGACTTATGAGTCATTGTGGGAAAATGTCTAGGAAAATAGCCTCAAGTGACCTCAGAGCTTCTGATGGAAATCTCTTTCTTCATTTATTTATTTAGTTTTGCACCAAAAAGGCCTGACCTCTGTTTTGCTGAGGGACGGGGAGGGGATCCTATTTTTCTGGGCAAGATCCTACATGAGGCTCCTGTGGCGTAAGTCGTCGCATGCTGAGCAATGCTTTGGTTGTGCTACGCAATACATGTGTTAGATGGCAACTTTCTGTAACTGAAAGTTCATGCATTCCTGCATGCATAATGGCACAGCATACTTTCTAACTGTCCCAGTCTGGCAGATATAGTCCCAATGAAGCTTCTGTCTTCCCACTTTTTCAGCTGCTTTTCAAATGTCCCAGTTTCTCTCTCCTCCTCCCACTTTCTCCCTTTGTCTTCAGCTTACTTTCATTGCTGCAAACTGAGTTCAGAGCACAAATGTGTTGGTGTTGTTGCTGCTGTTGTTGTTGTTGCTGTTGTGTGCCTTCAAGTCATTTCTGATTTATGGCAACCGTAAGGGGACCCTATCATGGAATTTTCTTCTAAAGATTTGTTCAGAGGAGGCTTGCCATTGCCTTCCCCTAAAGCTGAGAGTGTGTGACTTGCCTAAGGTCACCCAATGGCTTTCATGGCAGAGCTGGGAATCAAACCCTGGTCTCCAGAGTAATCCAACACTCAAAGCACTATGCTGGCTCAACAAAAGCAACAACAGGACAAGGAGAAGGTTGAGTCTTGTCCTTCCCAGTAAGCTTGGGCAAAAGCAAACTGCTGCATTTTCTTCTAGCTTGTGTGTTCTTCCTCATTAAGACCTTTTGCCACCTTGACCACAATCTGATATTATTTGGCCATAGGTGTCCTGGATTTCATTTATGAAGAGGTGGGGTATACTACACTGCTACACTGCATGTGAAACTTTGTCTCCAAAACCTTGAACTGAATTCCCCTTCAGAGGAAAATGACCACTGCTTCCATAGGAGAATTTACACATGTGTAAGACACCCACAAGACTTTGACCATTGCATGCTATTTTGCAACTGTAGTTCCCTTGAAGGCAGGTTTTAAACTGGTTTGAAACTAGGTTGAATATCATATGGAATCCACTCCCCAAAAGGACTTTTGGTAAATGTTGTCTTGTCGAGGGGTCTGGGACTTTTCTAAAGCAGAGATTTCCTCCCTTCATAGAATGACACTTGCCTAAAGTTTCATGGTTGGGCTCATGGGAGTGGAAAAGATTCGAAATCTGGTGTGCTCCCCTCCTTTTTCTGGTGAAACCACAATGAAGAAATCAGAATGCTTGCTTCCATTTTGCATTCATAAGAATTTACCATACCATTAAGTTTCAACAAACTGTGGTTAACTATGGCTTTGGAAAACAAGCCAGTTTCAAACCATGGTGTGTAAAGCTAGTTTATTTTTTGCTAACCATAGTTAAATAAATTAGAGTTTATGGTGCAGGTGTAAGACTAAACTGTAGTTAATCTAACATGGACATGGGAGTTTTCTATTTCTTCTTTGTGACAGCACTGGAGGATAGGAAATGGAGGGAAACAGAAGCTCAAAACTCATAGAAACTCTTTCTCATCACCCTAAATTGTCGAGTACCTTGATTCCATGGCTGCAATTCTTCATGGCCTAGTGTAGCGTAGTGATTGCAAATGCAAAACTACACAATACTGAGCCATTTATCCCACCCAGACCTACCATAGAGACATATCCTTTCATGCCAAGGCTAGATTGAAGAACTATCTGGCTATGTCCCCGTAGCCAGACGCAAAGCAATTCTGCTTTGGTGAGGCCTCACCTGGAACACTGTGTCCAGTTCTGGGCACCACAATTCAAAAAGGATGTGGAGAAACTGGAGCGTGTCCAGCGGAGGGCCACTAAAATGGTGAAGGGTCTGGAAATCATGCCCTATGAGGAACAACTTAGGGAGCTGGGGATGTTTAGCCTGGAGAAGAGAAGGCTGAGAGGTGATAGTCCTGTTTAAGTATTTGAAGGGATGTCATATTGAGGAGGGAACAAGCTTGTTTTCTGCTGCTCCAGAGAACAGGACCCGGAACAATGGATGCAAGCTCCAGGAAAAGAGATTCTACCTCAACATTAGGAAGAACTTCCTGACAGTAAGGGCTGTTCGACA
The DNA here is from genome assembly GCA_026167975.1 of Phrynosoma blainvillii. Classification (NCBI taxonomy): domain Eukaryota; kingdom Metazoa; phylum Chordata; class Lepidosauria; order Squamata; family Phrynosomatidae; genus Phrynosoma; species Phrynosoma blainvillii. The sequence continues at coordinate 451,813,432 of JANUYF010000001.1, read as the reverse complement.
GTGGAACACACTCCCTTGGAGTTTAGTGGAGTCTCCTTCCTTGGAGGTCTTTAAGCAGAGGCTGGATGGTCATCTGTCGGGGATGCTTTGATTGGGAGTTCCTGCATGGCAGGAGTTTGGACTGGATGGCCCTTGTGGTCTCTTCCAACTCTATAATTCTATGACTCTATGATTCTATGTATCATCTACTGGAGTCCACCAGGTCTGAGCAGCTGAGGTAGACTTTTCACATCTGTCTACAGGAACATAACCAGACATTTCTCAGATCTCTCCTCTTGCATGCTCTCTTCCAGGCACAGATGTCCATGGATGGATTTTTTTTCTGCAGCTCTAGAGTAGTTCTAGGGGGGCTTTGGTAGCTCCCGAGGAAGGGAATACCAACCTCCATAGCAATCAAAAATATGCATACACCATCATAGGGATAACTTACATCTGTACATGCCATTATCAGAATGCCAATCCAAATGGGGACATTGTTGAGCTAGATTGGGAGTACACAGTGTTAGATAGTTCAGGTTTTTACTGGGACCCACTGAAGGCCACAGCATGCTGTCCTGACAAAACCAAAGTCTGCCAGAAACTCACTTAGATTTTTTTTAATTGTTTTTTTATTTTTAAAATGTGTTTAAATTCATAAGGAGCTATACAATGTGATTTAAAAGTGAATTCTTCTTCTTCGAGGATTCCAAGAATGCGTTTCTTTCCTCCAGTCTAGACAAATGCAATGTGTACAAAACCTAATGCTACTGCCAACCAGACAGGTGCCCCCTATTGGTGCAAATTGAGATGACACTCCACAGAGGCCGCTGTAAGAATATACAGTACTGTAAGGCATGTGAAGAAGCAGAACATCACAGAACTCCACCAGTGTTTTCTCCTGGTGAACTCCCAGTTCTCAAAAAGAATTAGAAATAAACCTTCTTTGATATAAGCTCTGCAGCCCCATGCATGCAAAGGTCTGCTAGAAGCTGGTATCATCCATTTCAGTGGGGTAGTGAATGTGCTCTGGGTTTTAATTTGAAATGTATATGAGCAATCCCAAATGCTATTTTGCTGGGCTTTGGAAAGAAATTAAAAATATGTGTTTGAACTTAATGAGCAGCTGTAGCTTATGGTTTCCATGCCAGTAGAGCGGTGGGTTGACTTTACATTTAGGTCCTAAGGAGCTATCCAAGGTGGTGAACCTAGATTGTGGATAGCAAAGCAAAAGCAAAGCAGCTCCATTTATATACCGCTTCATATCGCGCTATGGGGTGTCTAAGCGGTTTACAACTGTAAGATCATTGCCCCCCAACAGTTGGGTACTCATTTTTAGCGACCTCAGAAGGATGCAGGCCTGAGTCTAGCCTGAGACCTGGCTAGTATTGAACTCGCAACCTTGTGGTCTATGAGTGAGTGGCTGCAGAACAGGCATTGAACCACTGCACCACCAGGGCTCCTGGATAGGATGCAGCACTTATGGTTAGCGCCTTTGTAGTGAACTAAAACCCAGACTGTATTCACCAGCACCCACTGCAGATTTCCCACCTGGTGCCTTTATGATCCTGAGAGCCTGCTCATCCTCATCTCTTTCTCCTTCCCCAGTCTTCACATAGAAGTAAAAGAAAGCACCAGGCAAGCAGCAAGAAAAGGCCAGCTTTGAACAGCCTCAGCACCAAATAGGACGATGAAAAATGCCCCCCATAGCAGGACCTACAGGAAAGGATGAAGAAACAGGTATGAAAGTATTTGACCAAATCCATTAAGTAGTATTTTCCATAATTTTCAGCAGCCTATCAGTTTCTTAGGCAGATGGAGGGATGGAAGAACAGATATGTGTATGTGTATATGTGCACAATTTATTTATTTGATAAGGGGTGACATGATAGCCTTGTTTAAGTGTTTGAAGGGGTGTCATATTGAAGATGGAGCAAGCTTGTTTTCTGCTGCTCCAGAGAATAGGACACTGAGCAATGGATGCAACCTGCAGGAAAAGAGATTCTACCTCAACATTAGGAAGAATTTCTGGACAACAAGAGCTGTTTGACAGTGGAAGATGCTGTTGTCTCGGAGAGTGGTGGAGTCTCCTTTGGAGGTTTCAGAGAGTGCTTGGATTGTGTCTTTTTGCATGGCAGAATGAGGTTGGACTGGTTGGCCCTTGAGGTCTCTTCCAGCTCTATGATTCTATAATTCTATGATTTATATCCTGCTTTTTTTGTCTAATAACACTCAAAGCTGCTGAATGTCTGCCTGCTCAGTCTCTCTCTCTCTCTCTCTCTCTCTCTCTCTCTCTCTCTCTCTCTGTACATACATGAATAAATGAATGAATGATTGCATCTGTTCATGGGTCAAATACTACTTCAAGGAAACGGAGAGTAACCTTATCATCACAGCGTTATATTATGATTACGCTTTAGGGGATTGCAACACAGTGCAACTAAATGTGCAAACAAATGTGAAATGCATCATTGGAGCATCCCATACACTGCATCATGTGCAATGCAGAATGGCACCACATGTGCTTCCACAGCCTTCAACTGAATACAGATGTATGCATAACACAAAATTGTCCAGCCACCTGAGTTGGGGAACCTATGCATGCATGCATTGCTAATAGGACTGCAGCCTCTGTGTGTATGTGACTGGTCTGTGTGACTCACTCACAAAAGATGAACAAAATAGCAGCCAGACTTCAGCTTTTCTTTGTTTTCCATGTTTCAAACTATTAACTATTAAGCGCCTACCTTATGTATGCAGACACTACTGGACATTTTTGTCTTCATTCAGTTCAAGATTGTAGAAGGTTGTGCCCGCAGTCCATTGTGCATGGCTGCAATGCACATTTAGTTGTACATTCCTTTGTTATTCCTTTGATGCCTTGGCTCAGTTGTACAACATTACTATGCAACGCAAAGGTTCTGTATCACAATGTGTACCTCGATATGTGGAGATTTATGCTCTATAAGCCCCATGTAGGATCTCTGCCAGAGAGTGCATCTAGACTACACAGTTATAATGGTCTGATCCCACTGTGATTGCAAATGGCTCCATCCTCAGAATCCTGGGATAAAGTACTCACAACTCCCTGCCAGAAAGTTCTTGTGCTGTTTTTCAGGAGAGTGCAGTGAATGCTTCCTTGCAAGCCTTACTTCAGCATGGGATAGAAAATGTAAAACCTGGTGAATTTGGAACCATGCAACAAAGACATTACCTAGTTGTTGCTTCATTTGAACTCTTGACTTACAATGTTGTCATAAATAAATAAGCCTCGGGAATAATCAGGTTGTTAGTTTACCAATTCTTAAATCAAGAAAAAGTATCTATGGTGAGATTCAGCATAAATTTCACCATGGTGAGATTCAGCATAAATTTCACCATTTGCCTCAGCTGGAAGGCTTTATACAGTAGTATGACTTTATCCAAGGAATTTCCAATCCTCCTCCCTTTGTATTTTGAAATACTTTTTGTCAAGAGTCTGGGCTGTTTATGCCTGTGGTTAACATTCACAATTGTCTTTTGCCGTGACGGTAACATTCCTTCTCACCTTAAGGAACATGTCGTGGGTGTCTTCCAAATGCAAAAATTCTAGCATTACCCAAACCAAGCACAGTGTACTTGGCACAGCGTGCTATTTTCCTCCTTGCAAGCTGCTCTGGATAAGATTGGTCACATTTCTGCTGTCCTCTTTTCTTCTGTGAATTTTTTTCGGGGAGCTCCACACGAAGATGGCATCCTCCACACCTAACCTTTCTTTATTTTTCCACTGCTTCTTCCATCATTTTTCCAACAAGGGAAAAAATCTTTTAAGGGGGGGGGGGGAAGTAGCACAGCTACGCAGTGCCTTCTAATTGCTAATGTGAGGAGTTCTCAATCTGGAAACAGCCTAAGGGTGTCTGGGTTTGGTTTGGTTTTTCCCAGTAAGAAAAAAAGCAAGAGAAACAGTGGGAAAAGACAAGAGGGGTGCAAATGGAAGATGCCATATTCCAGACAGACACACTCAGGGGTGTCACTAGCGGGTGTGGGAGGTGCGAACTGCACTGGGTGACATCTCAAGAAGGGTGAACACCTGGTGTGCCGGTCACTCCCGTCTGTCCACAACCCCCCTGGCCACCCTCCTCTGCAGAGTCTCACTGCACTAAACAACTGGCTGGCATCCTGAAAGTAACTAATGCAAGAGTACATTCCCCTACACCAGACAGACAGCGTGGCATAATGGTTTGAGTGTTGAACTATGACTCTAGAGACCACGGTTCGATTCCCCGATTGGCCATGAAACCCACTGGGTGACCTTTGGCAAGTCACATGCTCTCAGCCTCAGGGGAAGGCAATGGCAAACCTCCTCTGAATAAATCTTGCCAAGAAAACCCCATGATAGTTGGGAACAACTTGAAGGCGCACAACAATATCAACAACAAAGTTCTCCAATGCCTCCCCACCACCACCGCATAGCTGCAACCTTGTAGAAGTCTGTATTCAGTTGAAGGCTGTGGAAGTAGAGTTGCACCTTCTGTGCCATTGTGCACACTGTGTCATTGCTCATGCAGATGCAGAGCTCTGGTGCCGCAACAAACGACACTTCCCAGGATTCCATAGCATTGAGCCACAGCAGTTAAAGTGGTGCCAAGCCAGATCACTTCTGCAGTGTGGATGCAGCCTATGGAAAATTTCAAATTACAGGGAGAGGGTTTTGTTTTGTTATAAATGGGAGGGAAAAGGCGCAAGAAAGGAAGGAGGTTTTGCAGAATATCACGCGGGGGTCCCCAAGAGGTGAAGGGCCGCAGCTCGTGGTTTCCCCTCCACGTCTCTTCCAAGCTCTTTGCAACCACCGACCTTCCCCCTCTCCGGAGTCATTTTTTTGAACTTCCCTCGGAAGGCAGGAGGTTAACCCGCACGGTTAACTGTGTCTTTTCAAAAGTGACATTTAATACAGGGCATAAATCACAGGGCAAGCCTGTTGCTCCTTCAGGAATGCAATTACATAGGGTCAAATAAAACATGAAAGGGCCCAACAAGTTTTAAAATGTAGCATGTTGGCCAAGCCAGGCAAGAAGGAATGTCAAGCAGTCCAACTATGCTAACATCCACATGTTGGCCTGTGCGGATGGCGAAGGGGGGGGAGACGGCGGTGGAAGGATTAGAAGGAAAGGTTTCTGCTCTTTAATGATGATGTTGTTCTTGAGAAGCATAGAGAACTATATCCAGGCTCAGGGGCTACACTCTCTCGCTCGCCAAACCCAAGCAGCCTTCCTCCGGCAAGGGACTGTTTGAGCACCTCCCGTCGGTTGCTGCATTCATTCAAAGCAGGTGTCTTTTCTGTGTTTCATTACTTTAATTGTCAACCACGGGCCCATTTTACATGCCATATCCACTTAGCACACAGAGGAATGGCTTCCCCCCTGCCTCTGGTTTTGAACCCGTAGTCCCAGCAACCATTAATCACGGGTTTGGATGGAAGGCCGCTGGAGGAAGCCATCTTGGTCGGTCGGCCATTGCCTTGCCCTAATTCAGGCCATCTGAATGGCGGCTTCTCTACCTTGGCCCTTTGATGCTCCTCTTCGCTGTCCCGAAGATAAAAGGTCAAGCGTTTCCACCTCTGTGAGACATCATGTCTGGAGAAGTTGATTCCTTGGATCTACCGATCGAAGGATGCATGAATCAAACCTTTGCAGCAAGTTTTGTGGCTTCTCGTCATTGTCCACAGAATGCTCTTTCCCGTTTTTTAATCCCCATACAAGCAAATGTGGGGTGCGAAAGAAGGTGGTGGTTGTTTTTGTTATGTGTCTGCAAGTCATTTCCAACTTATGGCAACTCTAAGGTGAACCTATCACAACAGGGCTTTCTTGGCATGTTTCTCCAGAGTGGGTTTGGCATTGCCGTCCTTTCAGGCTGAGAGAGTGTGACTTGCCCAAAGTCACCCAATGGGTTTCCGTGGCCAAGCTGGGATTCAAACCCTAGTCTCCAGAGTCCTAGTGCAGTGCTCAAACCACAATAATACACAAATTAATATGCATATTTTTATAAGTACGGATGCCAAGATTTCAGGGCCTGCCCCTGAGTCTCTGATGTTTGTGGGTCATCTGCAGATGGGGGACATAGGTGCAAATTCTCCAATTTTGGGGAACCATGCTCCAGGCAAAGAGATAGGGCTGTGTGGAAATCTCCAGCTCTGAGAATGGGGGGGGGGGTATTGCCTTAATTAGATTCTGCCTTCCTTCCCAATTATTGGAGCACCAGGGCTCACCCTCTGCTCTGCTTTGGATCTATAATCTCAAGGCCTGGAATGGTTTTAGGATTCCCAGATCCCCAGTCCTCTTTTTGAGTCTCAGGGCCTGGCCCCTCTTCTCCAGACCTCAGGGTGATAGGGAGGAACCCCAGGGAGAGCGCACTGCCTTTAATAATCAGAAGTAATCCAGTCTGACACCACTTTAACTGCCCTGGCTCAGTGCTAGGGAATCCTGGAAATTGTAGGTTTTTTGTAGCACCTAACAGAGAAAGCTAAAGGTCTCACAAAACTACAATTCCAAGAATTCTCTCGCTAGCCATTGGGCTATTAAAGTGGTGAAACTAGATTGTTTCTTCATTGTGGATTGGACCTATATGTACATATGATATCCACAGTTGTTGGGGCCAGAGTTCTGGATTTGAAGGGCATATTCTATGCAACTAGATCGCAGAACCTGGGCCTGAATATGGGTTAACTCCAGGCAGGACACAAAGGTGTAAGTGCTCCAGTTTGGGGAGTGTGGCTCAGAGCACCAGCAACAGGTTGTCAGCAAATCTCCAGCTCAGCTGCTAGAGCATCACCTTCCTCCAGTTTGCAAGGATTCATTGGTTTGCAAGGATTCATGGAAGGAGGGGGGTTCTATGTGTTTACAGTTGGACCTCCACATTTGCAGCTTTGACTTTTGCAAATTTGATTGTTTGTGGTTAGGGACTTAGGGAGCTGGGTATGTTCAGCCTGGGGAAGAGAAGGTTAAGAGGTGATATGATAGCCCTCTTTAAACATTTGAAGGGGTGTCATACTGAGGATGGAGCAAACTGATTTTCTGCTGCTCCAGAGAATAGGACACGGAACAATGGATGAAAGTGACAGGAAAAGAGATTCCATCTCAACATTAGGAGGAACTTCCTAACAGCAAGAGCTGTTCAACAGTGGAACACACTCCCTCAGAGTGTGGTGGAGTCTCCTTCTTTGGAAGTTTTTCAGTAGAGGCTGGATGGACGTCGGTCAGGAGTGCTTTGATTTTAAGTTCCTGCATGGCAGAATGGAGTTGGACTGGATGGCCCTTGGGGTCTCTTCCAACTCTGATTCTATCATTCTATGATTTACATACATAACAAGCCTGCCCCACATTCTCCTGCTTGAAAATCAGGACAGAATTCTTAGCTAAAGGTCAAGGTGAAATGAGGGGATTATTCCTTTACATTTACTTAGGGGAATGGGATAAGGAACTTAATCTAGCCAACTTGCTTCTAGTCAGACACAGAGCAGAGCCCTGGCATTGCAATGGCTGGGAGGGAAGGAGAGAGCTAAGTAAATGCACAGTCACCCTAGCTAGATAGTCTATGGACGTTTTCACACGGGGCAAAAGGAGGACGCTAGCCGGCCTCCCGCCGGCCTCACTCCGACTCCATTTCCCATGTGTTCAGACACGCGCGGCGGCAAACCCCGCCCCTTCCGGTGTCATCCCTGCGTCCAGCCGGCTTTTCGCTCCGTGTGTTCAAACACACGGAGCCCTAAGTCCGGCCTCACTCCGGCAGCGGCAAGCTAATTCCTGGCTAACTCCGGCTTCAGGTAATTCCGGGTGGCAAAAGGAATTAGCCTGCCGCCGCCGGAGTCATTCCGGTGTCAGCGGCACGGGGTCCAGCCGGCTTTAGGGGAAGGGCTCCAGCCAGCTTTAGGGAGCCCCGTGTGAAAACGTCCTATGTAAGTTGCAGCAACCAGCGAATTAATTTTTGAAAACTATATCAAGCTGCTGCTCTCCTGAGCTGGAGATGTGGACCCAGCCCTTACCTCTTGCCTGGAGCTGAGCCCATCAAAACTGGAGAACTTGCACGCATGTCTCCTGCCTGGAGTACTTTATAGTGCTTCGACTGCACAGATGACAAAAAGCTATGGATTGTTCTTAAAGAATTGGGTGTGCCACTACATTTAATTGCCCTTAGCTGTAATCTGTACTCATGAGAAGAGGATACTATCCAGGACCAGAGAGAATAAGGAGAAATGGAATGGTTGCCAATTGGAAAGGGTGTCAGGCAAGGCTGTCTTTTATCACCTTCCTTGCTCAATTTATATACAGAAAATATCATGCACAGAGCAGGTTTAGACCCAGAGGAAGGAGGAGTGAAGATCAAAGGAAGGAATATCAACAGTTAAGATATGCAGATGACACCATACTGCTAGCAGAAAATATAGAAGAGAACAATTACTAAAAAAGTTAAAGAAGAAAGTGCTAAGGCAGGCTTACTGTCAAACATTACGAAAATAGAAATAATGACCATGGTGCGTTTACATAAATTCAATGTAGACAATGAGGAAATTGAAATAGTTAAAGATTTCCCATACCTTGGGAAATCAGATCAGAACAGAAACTGCAGTCAAGAAATCGGGAGACTGGGGCTAGGAAAGGCAGCTAAACTAGACAAGATCCTGAAGTACAAAGATATACAGCTGAAAACTAAAGTTAGGATGGTCCATGCCATCATATTTCTCATCACTATGTATGGGTTTCAGAGCTGGATGAAAGCTGACAGAAAGAAAGTCAATTCATTTGAGATACCATGGATGGTTAAAAGGATAAACAAATGAGTCCTAAAACAACTCAAGCCTTAACTTTCCCTAAAATCAAGATGTACTTCAGCCACATCATGAGAAGGCAGGACTTACTAGAAAATCCAATAATGCTGGGAAAGGTGGAGAGCAGTAGGAAAAGAAGAAGACTGTATACCAGATGGATAGACTCAATAAAGGTGGGCACACTGTTGAGACAGCAGGACCTGAGCTTAGAGGTGTCTTGGAGGTCTCTCATTTCCAGGATCTCCATAAGTCAAGGTTGACTTGAAGCAGTCAGTAACAACAACTCCTGCCTAGAGATGATTCATGAAAACAAGTGACTGAGCCCCAGTTTCTGAGATTTGACAACCCTAATATTGACGCAACCAACAATGGATTGAATGGATGTACAGTCGCCCCTCCGTTTTAGCGGACTTGAAGTCCACGGTCTTGATTATTCACGGAGGGGCAATCCCCATTAGTTAAAATGGCACATGTGCCTGCAGCGTACACACAGCCATTCAAGCCAATGGGGCTTGAATATCCACAGTTTTTCATTTTTGCCGGAGGAGTCCAGAATGGATCCCCTGCAAAAAAAGAGGGGTGACTGTACTCTTGTTGGGACTAACCAACAGTTTTCTGGCCAGGATGTTCAACCCTTCCTCACCTCACACAGGTGGCAAGCAATGAGTTGTAAACGGGGCTGGAGAAATATCAAGCCACACATTTGATGACACTGGGCCATACATTTTCTTTTACCAACATTGCTGAAGAGTTCTGGGGCAGGATGGGTGAGACACCGGCTTCTCCATTCATCTCTTAGAAGGTTTTCCTTTGGGCCTTGAGTCCATCTGTCACTGCCATGTGTTACTCAGTTGGCTTTCTGCCATGGTTCTCCCTCCTTTTTTGGAAGGTGAAAATGTTGCAGGTTTCTTCTTTTATTGTTACCTTCTTTTGACAAGCCATTCGCCAGAACAGCCAAAAGGTTTTCTTTGGAAACCATCAAGGTAAATTTGCCATTGCCATGGCTGCACAACAGCTGTTGCAGTGACAAAAGCATTTCACCTTTTCGTGGAGGCTACACCCACCTGGTATTATCTCATCTGATTTCCTTGGACAGCAAGAAAGAAAATTAAAGGCTAGCAAAGTTTGCTTTCATCTTCCTGTTGGAGCTGCTGGTTATTTTGGAGTGCAACCTGCCCTCCTCCGTTCATTTATCCCACCCTTCTGTTCTTTCCTTGACAACTCCCTCCTTGTGTTTGTGACTAAAAATATCACTTGAAATGTCACTTTAGTTTTGGAGTATTTCAAGAAACCTAAGAAAAGCTTAGACAGCTTCTCTTCAATTTGGAAAACAATCCAAACCCAGAATAGGTTCTGTTTTAATACTGGTGTAACTCTGCTCTATAAGTTCATCCAACCTTGGCAAAAACTGATTTGAAAAGCACTCAGTGTGTGTGTGTATGTGTATGTGCGTGCACATGTGACGTGAGTGTATCACAAAATATATATTTAGCAATTGGCTCTTCCAGATTGGTCTAATAACCTTGAATTTTGTTTGGTTTTGCTCGTTGTTATTGCCTCCATGTCTACTCATTCCACTCTTTTGGGAAGCTCTTTGTAGCAATTTCTTTGACCTGTACTAGGGCTCTTCCAAAGGGTGTGTGTGTGTGTGTGTGTGTACGTGTTTAATGGACATTGCTGAGGTGGTCCTATGGGTTCATAGAATCATAGAATAGCAGCTTTCTTTGTGCCTTACTGCATGACGTCGTAGCACTTCAGTTCTCTTCCGAGAGAGAGTTGTAAAAGCATTTGTTGTTGTTGTTGGACAGTTCCCTCTATCTAAAAAAAAGAACGCACTGTTACAACTGTTTCCAGTGGGAAGAGAACAGAAGCACTACAACAACATGTGGTAAGGCACAGAGAAAGCCCTGGTGGCACAGTGGTTAGATGCCAGTACTGAAGCCATTCACAGCCACAAGGTTGTGAATTTGATCCCAGGCAGGGCTCCAGGGTTGACTCAGCCTTACATCCTTCGTAGGTCACTAAAATGAGTACCCAGCTTGTTGGGGGCACTTAGCTTACACATTGTAAACCACTTAGGGAAGGCTTAAGTGCACTGATAAGTTGTATAGAAATGTACTTGCTATTGCTATTGCTACTCTCCAGCTCCGTTGTTATTTTCTCATGCTATAAAGCTCTGAGTCTATCTATCTGGAATGAGATCTTCCTCTTTTCCTACTTTTCCTGTTTTTTTGTTCTGATTTGTCTTGGAATTAAAAAGAAAACCCTCACTTGCAAGTGGAATCAAATAGTGCAGCTGGTGTGAAGTCGTAGGCTTTCATGGCCAGCATCCATAGTTTTTTATGTGTTTTTCGGGCTGTGTGGCCATATTCTAGAAGAGTTCCTTTCTGACATTTCGCCAGCATCTGTGACTGGCATCTTCTGTGCAGCTGGTGCTAGGAATTGTTGGGAAATATTCTGGGACAACAGAAATGACATTTAGATACTTTTTAAATAAAAACCCAAGAACTATCGCAACAAATGCAGAAAACTTCCAACACGTTTGACCCATCTGGAGGAGCCCAATAGCAGTCATAAGATATTTTTTAAAAAAAACTAAAATATTCATAAAGTTGCACTAAATATGTAGAGATCCAGTGTTTGTATGCAGCTTATGATATTTAAAATTGATGCATTGTAATTAGAAGGACTTGAGGCAAGCATAGCAAGGGTTGCCATGTTGAGAATATCCCAGAACTTGAGATTTCAAAAATGCATCCTGGGAGCTAAGGATGACCCCTTGTGATGGCACAGCGGGTGGGCCCTAGTGATGTCACTCGGCATGATACCTTAAGTGTCAAGTGTCACAGTTGTTCAGAGTGTACTAGTCAAAAAGCAAACACCAAGTCTCAAAAAATGAGGGGAAAACTTGTGCACACATAAGCACATGTATAGGCTCACGTGTTTTTCAAGGCAGCACTCTTGCCCTGAGATTCCTCCCCATCACCCTGTGAACCAGCAAAGAGAAGTAAGGTGCAGAGATCGGGGAGCCCTAGGCTGATCTGAATCTCATTGGTTTTAACAGGTTTTCTCTGTGAAAAGCATTGATCCACTATAGATAATTGGCTATATAAACTGATTGACGTCTTGGAAATGGATAAAGGGATAGATATTATTGATGAAAAACTAATCAATCAAGAATGGAAGCTACTATATATATATATTGTGCGAAAATCTGGGATATTGGATATGACTAAGAATTACAGTATACAACACTAGCATATGCCATATGTATATATACGGATTAGAATGACAAATACTGAAATAAAGACGAAAAAAATTATACTTTGAGATAACAGAAAAATTTTATAAAATAAGAAGTCAGACAAACAACATATAGATTGGGATACATCGGAAATATAGACCTGTGTCAGACTAAGTGTAATGCAGTATAAGGGACCTTGAAAGATACTCTGTATAATGTGAAAATTTATTTAGAGGATGTTATTGTATGTTGAATATTGTGAAAAAATCTTCTTGTATAATCTTTTGTCTTTTCAATAAAATAAAAAATAAAAAGCATTGATCCACACAAAGAGAAAAAATTGTGTGGCCTCCTCCTGTGTTCAAATACTTGGCCATAGGCTAATCTCATCCCACCTGAACATACTTGACTGTAAGAACTCTGTGGAACAGATTGTTTCTGAGATTTTATGAGATTTTTAAACAGAGGTTGGGTGGCCATCTTCTGGAAGTGCTTCAGTTGTGTCTCCAAGCATGGCAGAGGCTTGGACTATAATTGGCAAGTTTTACCTATGCAGCACAAAAGTATTTCCATATGTAACAGCGCAGAGACTTCTTCAGAAATTCAGTGTTTTCTGCCTAAGAAAGAGGCAGTCCATAGGATGGGTCTGCTAATGGACTTAAAATTTTATTAAAGGTAAAGGTAAAGGTAAAGGTAAAGGTAAAGGTAAAGGTAAAGGTAAAGGTATTTCCCGTTGACAAGGCTGTCAAGTCATGTCTGACCATAGGACTGTCTTTTAAGTGTATAATTTTAATTGTATAATTTGCTTAATTACTATATAGAGTTTTATACTTTATGATTTTTAGATTGTACGCCATGGGCAGGTTTTAATCATAGAATCATAGAGTTGGAAAAGACCACAAGGACCATCCAACCCCCTGCCATGCAGGAACTCAAAATCAAAGCAAATGTTGAATTGATGGTGTCTGTAAAGTGCCGTGTAAATCTTATGGCGCTATATAAATAAGCATTAAAAATAATAACTGCCCTTTGTCCTCACATGACCAAGAAGGGGAAATCCCCTCTGCCTGCATTGCTATCCCTCCAGACCTGTGGTTCTCCCAACCTTTGGTCTTCCAGATGTTTTGGACTTCAGCTTCCATAATTCCTCACTGTTGGCCAAGTTGGCTGGGGATTCTGGGATCTGAAGTCTAAAACACATGGAAGACCAAAGGTTAGGAACCTTTGTGTGTGTGTGTTGTGTGCCTTCAAGTTGTTTCCAATGATGAACCTATAGTGAATCTATCATGGGGTTTTCTTGGCAAGATTTGTTCAAAGGAGGTTTGCCATTGACTTCCCTTGAGGCTGAGAGTATGTGACTTGCCCAGGGTCACCCAGTAGGTTTCACGGCCAAGCTAGGAATCAAACCCTGGTCTCCAGAGTCGTAGTCCAACACTCAAACCACTACTCCATGCTGGCTCTCTACCACTGCTCTAGGCCACTACTCTAAACCATCTTAAAAGATGGCAGAAGTTACATTTGAGACAAATTGTAGGCCTTGCCTCTAACATCATCACTTTTCTTTTCCTTTTTTTTAATACTTTATTTTTTCTTCAAACATATACACATCTTTCCAGTAATGTACATTAACATGTACATAACATAAAATACTACCCCTTAATAACATAAAACACTACCCCAAAACACTGCTTCCTCAATGCCTCTTGCAGGGTCATCCTTTCTTCCCAACCATATCTATTTGAATTTATTGTTCTTTTATGATATATACTCATATATCTACAGTAGTCACAAAGTTTTATACTCATGTGATGCAAGGGATTTTTCTTCCCCTCCCAGTTCATCATATTTCCCTGTCATCCTATTACTCTGCCTATAGTTTAATTCCATCTGGTCTTACAAAATTCGTTTATTGGAAGCCATTCTTTCTCAATTACGTTCATATCCTTCTGATTCAGACGAGCCATTAAAATATCCATTTCCATCATTTCTGATAGTTTTAGTAGCCAATCATCTAATTCAGGAAGTTCATTATTTTTCCCATTTTTGTGCAACCAAAAGTCTTGCTGCCGTTATCATATAGAGTAAAATTCTCCACTGTTTCCTTTCTACATGAGATGGGATCTTATCTAACATACCGAGTAAATACATTCCCGGTCTCAGTTCATAGTTTATTTTGAATATCTTTTCAATCGTCTTTTCCTGTATGGTTTTTAAACATTTTTGCCTGATGAAGAAGCCAGTGAAGCTTTGAAAGTTTGCCTGATGTATTTTATCCTTCGTAGATAACCCAATAAAGTTATTGCTGTTTTGTGGATTTGGGATTTTGTTGTCTTTTCCTTCCACCTCTGCGCTTCTGTGACTCTACCATGCTTCCTCTGTCATTACCTCTGGTGTAACCAAGCACTTCCTTGAGCTGCAAGCCTATATGGCAAATGAACTTAGGGAAGCCATTATTTTTCAATTCCGTCCCTTCAATTGGGGGGAGCCTTCGTAGTGCAATGGTTCAATGCATCCACAAGGTTGTGAGTTCGATCCCTGCAGGGCTCCAAGGTTGACTCAGGGCCTCTGCAGACAGGCGGCCGTGGGCTGCCCTGAGAAGCAGCGGATTGGGGCCAAGGCTGCCCCATGCCTCGGCCCCGATCCACTCTTTTTCCGGCCCTGGAAGGAACGTTAAAATAGCGCTCCTTCCGCAAGGCGCAGAAAGGGTGCCGCAAGAGGCGGTGTGCACCTCTTCGGCGTCTCTTCCAGCTCAGCGTGTCTGGACGCTGAGCCGGAAGGGCGTCATCGGAGCGCTCGTTGTGTGCAACGACGGGTGCTCCGATGACATCCTCGGGAAGGGGTTGGGGAACCCGGCGTCCGGCTGCCCTTCCCCTTCCTGGGATTGAAAATGGTGCTTTGTCTGCAAAGGGCATCCTTTTGTAGGTCAGTAAAATGGGTACCCTGTTTGTTGGAGGTAATTGGCTTACAGCAGGGGTAGGCAACCTTTCCCCTTTAAGGGCTGAGGGACTTCAGCTCCCAGAAGCCTCAGCCATGTTGGCCAATAGTCCTATGTTAGCCAAAAGCTCCTGGGATTCTGGGAGCTGAAGTCCCTCGGCCCTTAAAGGGGAAAGGTTGCCTACCCCTGGCTTACAGATTGCAAACCGCTTAGAGCAGGGGTAGGCAACCTTTCCCCTTTAAGAGCTGAGGGACTTCAGCTCCCAGAATCCCAGGAGCTATTGGCCAACATGGGACTATTGGCCAACATGGCTGAGGCTTCTGGGAGCTGAAGTCCCTCGGCCCTTAAAGGGGAAAAGTTGCCTACCCCTGGCTTAGAGATTGCTGAGTTCACTGATAAGTGGTATAGAAAGGTAAATGCTATTGCTATTAAAAACCTGGTCCCAATACAGCAAGATCGATATCCTGAGTCTGAGCTCCCCTGCAGGGATGTTGTAAGAATGGTTCAAATTGAACATGGGAAGTAATCTGACCCTCCGCTCATTTACAGGTGGTGGTTGTGAGAGCACTGCAACTATGGGCTGGATCCATCTGGCCTGAAGTTGGGGCAATGTGTCAAAAATATATATGCTAGTGTTGAAACAGGAGTGTAATTTAATTTAAGGACACAGGGAAACCCACGCAGCAGAGTTCAAAGCAATACCTCCTCCACCATCTCTGCTCCACTCCCCAGCTGAGCCTGCCTCTTGACACAAAACTGCCTTGAGGACTCCTCTTGGCAAACACACACACACACACACACACACACCTGATCCTGAATGGCTTTTTTCCTTTTCTTATTATCGTCCCTCCCTTTTAACAGAGGTCTAAAACTAAACCAGAGAGGGTGAAGATAAAAGCCCAGAGGCAGCTGTGTTTTCTTATCTGGCAAGGTCTCTCTGCTGTAAAAAGATCTACTGGGATGGAGATATCTTTATGTTTTCATATCTACCTATTTTGATCTCAGTCTAGACCTAGTGTGCATTCTTTAAAATTGAATGTATGGCCGTTGTCCTTAGGAAATCGTGGCACAACTTATTTCATAATCAGATCTAAACAGGAAGTGTTTTGATCCAAGAAATCGGATGTTCTTGAAATTTAATAGCCTCCATTTGACTTACTATAGGCTGAATCTTATTGAGAGTCCCAGTCAAAGTGGGTTCATTCCATCAAGTGGATTTCGTTATGTGTTGATTCACCGTTCAACCATTGATCTAACACAGGGACCGGCAACCTACGGCCCGGGGGCCGGTTAAGGCCCCGGGCCCCAGACTTACTGGCCCAGGCCGAAGGTTGCCACCGTCGCCGCCACCGCGTGCCGCCACCGCTCGCCACCGTCAGGGGGCGTTTTTGGCCGCACTCGCTGCGATCGCCATTTTGGAAGTCAAAATGGCGGTTGTGATGCGTTTGCGCATGCACAGTACTCTTGCACATGCGCAAACGCGTCATGGCCACAATTTGGACTTCCAAAATGGCGGCCGTGACATGTGATGCGTGCGTGCGGCGGAGGAGGGTGCACGTGCGTGCGTGAGCGTGCGTGCCACCATTCCCCCCCCCTCAGCCCAGCCGAGACCTGGGCTACGGGAGACCGGCCCAGGTCTCAAAAAGGTTGCCTGTCCCTGATCTAACAGATCTATTCTAAATGGGACCACACAATAGGATTCATGTAACTATTTTCAGGTTTGTTTGTTTTTTTGCTTTTATTATCATAATATTGAAGAAAGCTGCCTAAAATTGGAGAATTAGGATTTGGGGGCAGTATTTTCCAGGTGATCTACATAACATAAAAGTAGACAATAAAGACATTGGGATAACCAAAATGCACAAAATACATGTTGCAAGCCTTCGAAGCTTCACTGGCTTCTTCATTAGGCAAAGATGTCCAAAATCGTACGGAATTCACTTTTTTAGCCAATTTTAAGGCTAAATTGAAGACAGTTTTGTTTAGGGAAGTGTTCCAACTCACTACCTGAGTAGACGATTGATAAAATGCTTGAATGTGTTTTGTTTTATAGTTTATTGTCTACTGTCATTTTAATATATGTTTTAATTTTATAACTTTGTTTTGCTTTTAGATTGCACACCGTAGGAAGGATTTTATTTGTATTTGTATTCATTTGTATTTGATTGTCATTATGTAAAGTGCTGTGTAAATTTACATCGCTGTATAACTAAAATAATAATAATAATAATAATAATAATAATAATAATAATAATATAAAAAATATAACAATGTTAGTCCCAAGCCTTCATTTTGTTAAGATGTGGCTGTTCTCAGTTCAGGTGGTATTGGAGGGACATTCATGCAGGAAGGACCCTCCTCCTTCTGGCCATGTGGGTATTCCAGGAAATTTTTAAAAAATTAAGTTCAATTAAAACAAATTAAAAATTAAAATTAATTAAAAATTATGTCAAAACAGAGATGCTCCTCTTGAGATCCAAGCTGCCTTCCTTTGTGAAGCTACAATCTCCTTTGTTAAGCAGAGAGCACTGAATTTCTAAAGAAGCCCTCCATGTTTTAAAATACTACATTTTAGCTGCATCGGGGGAAACCTAAAGAGAGGGCCAATGGACTGGGCTTTGACCATTTGAGGTTTCTACTTCCAACAAAGGTAAGATGTTTTTCTTTAAAAAAAAAAAAAACTGGACTACATTTGGTATGTTTTACAGAACCAGCACCTAAAAAATGTTTCCTAATGCAAAAATGTGGAGGTCCTCCACCCTCTATTCCAATGTAGACAGCTCTCACAATGAAGAAGTTCTTGCAAATGTTTAGGCGAGGTCCCCTTTCTTATCATTCAGATCCATTGGTTTGTGCTCTACTCTCTGGAGCAACTGAAAACAAGCTCACTCCATCTTCTCCATGACATCACTTCATATATTTAAGGATGGCAGCTACTGCATCACCATACAATGGTCCAAGCCACTGTATTCCCCATCATCCCCATGTACAGATGTGAGAGCTGGACAGTGAAGGAAGCCGACAGAAAGAAAATAAACTCATTTGAGATGTGCTAAATATACTGTCGACAGCCAAAAAGACAAACAAAGGTGTCCTAGAGCAGATCAAGTCGGAACTCTCCCTGGAAGCCAAGATGATAAAACTGAGGCTTTTGTACTTTGGCCACATCGTGAGAAATCATTACTTGCTAGAAAAGACAATACAGCTAGGAAAGGTAGAAGGCAGTCAAAAGAGAGGAAGACCACATGCCGAATAAATAGAATTGATCAAGGAGGTCACAGGCTTGAACCTGCAGGACCTGAGCAGAGCAGTTGAGGATACGGGCTCTTGGAGATGTCTTATTTTCTCCAAGCTTGTTTTCTGCTGCTCCAGAGAACAGGACCTGGAACAATGGATGCAAGCTATAGGAAAAGAGATTCCACTCAACATTAGGGGAACTTCTTGACAGTGAGAGATGTTCGACAGAGGAATACACTCCCTCAGAGTGTGGTGGAGTCTCCTTCCTTGGAGGTCTTTAAGCAGAGGCTGGATGGCCATCTGTCTGGGATGCTTTGATTTTGAGTTCCTGCATGGCAGGGGGTTAGACTGGATGGCCCTTGGGGTCTCTTCCAACTCTATAGGCCTAAGCAGACTGCCAGAAATAGTGCACATTAAATTGAGGCACTGCCCTGGCTCAGTGCTAGGGAATCATGGGAGTTGTATTTTTTTTCTGAGACACTGAACCTTCTCTGTCAGAGACCTCTGGTGCCACAATAAATTACAGTTCCCATGATTCCCTAGCACTGAGCCAGGGCAGTGCCTCAATTTAATGTGCACTATTTCTGGCAGTCTGCTTAGGCCCTATGATTCTATGATTCTATTCACAAGGGGGGGGGGGTTGCAGACTGCCAGAAATAGTGCAAATTGAGTCCACTTTTAGGGTTAGGGTTAGTGCTAGGGAATCATGGGGATTGTTTTTTTTCTGGGACATTGAGCCTTCTCTGTCAGAGAGCTCTGGTGCCACAATAAAATACAGTCCCCATGATTCCCTAACTCTAACCCTAACCCTAAAAGTGGACTCAATTTGCACTATTTCTGGCAGTCTGCAACCCCGCAAGGTCCAGGTCAACTTGAAGGCAGTTAAGAAGAACAACAATTGCATCACCACATAGTGGGCCTTTGCAGACTGCCAGAAATAGTGCAAATTGAGTCCACTTTAACTGCCCTGACTCAGTGCTAGGGAATCATGGGAACTGTAGTTTATTGTGGCACCAGAGCTCTCTGACAGAGAAGGCTCAATGTCTCAGAAAAAAATACAATCCCCATGATTCCCTAGCACTGAGCCAGGGCAGTTAAAGTGGACTCAATTTGCACTATTTCTGACAGTCTGCAAAGGTCCATAGTCTTCTTTTCTCTAAACTAAACGTGCTCACCTCCTTGAGTTCTGCATTTGACTCACTTGTCGTCATCCGAAATTAAAAAGGAACCCATATCTGCGCCCTGATCCCAGTTCACCACCATCAAGGTGCTTAGGTTGGTGTGGGAATGGGGTGTGGGGGGGTCACTCCAGTGTCTAAGGCCTGGTTGTTTCATCTGCCTGATGACTCGGAGGCTGCATCCTGTGTGGTTACCTTCAGAGCCTTGGCGTTTCATGTGGTTTGACATGCCTTTAATTTAGAGACAATCAGGTTCGGTCTCTAACTTGAAACACAAAAGGGGAAAAGGGGGGGGGAAAGAAGAGAAAAACCACTCGGGGAGATGCTGAGCCTCTCGAAGAATTCGACAGATGTCGACACGGCAGGGATGCAATGTCAAACTGTTAATTAGGCGGGTAAACAGGACCGAGGATAATTACACACCCAGCGCAGATATTATTTGATGTAAGGATGGGGAGACTGCGGGCTCTTACCGGCTCATCTAAATAGAAGATATTGCTGTGGGAGCTAAGTCTGCAACAGGTTTGACCTCAAGCCAGGTCTTTCCATTCCAACTGGGAAATCAACTGGTTTTGATGCAAGGATAGGTGTGTATGCGTGTCTTTTCCTCCTAAAAAAGAAGGAAGAAGAAGTTTCTAGTTCTTTTCTTGTATCCATGGATGTTCTATCCACAGATTCAACCATCCGTGGCTTGAAAATATTTTAAAAACACAATCAGCCCTCCACATTTTCAGCTTTGACTTTTGCGGATTTATTTGCAATTTTGAGTCATATATTTGCTCTAGGAATCTCTAGGTCTTCCAGCACAATTCTGCCAGAAATTAAGCATAGAGTTGTGCTGGAGAACCTAGAAGTTTCTAGAGAAAACATTTCTCTAGGCATTTGTAGGTCCTCCAAAATGATTCTGTGATCAACCTCTGGCAGATGTTGACCATAGAGTTGAACTGGAGGACCTGGAGATTCCTAGGGAGGTGTTCTTTTAGGTAAAAAGAATATATATTTTTATTTGCTTTTTTTCCCACATTCACGGGGGTGGTTCACCCCTAACCCCAGCAAATGTGGAGAGACCACTGTGTATATAAATTCCCAAAACCTTGATTTTGCTACTTTATATAAGGGAGACCATTTCACTATGCCATTGTATTTAATGGGATTTGAGCATCCACAGATTTTGTTATCTGCAGGGAGTCTTGGAACCAAACCCCAGCGGATACCAAGGGCCTGCTGTATTTGAATAACTAATAACAATAATTTTAATAGATTAAAACATATTAAAGCAATTAGTAATTAAAAACCAGGCAATTAAAACCCTTCAAAACAATTTTAAATGATGTAACCATCAGTTTAAAAAGTAAATACCAACATTAGAATCATCCAAGCCATCGCATTTCCCATCATCATCTATGGATGTTCTTCACTGAACAGTAAGAAAGCGAAGAGAAAGAAAATCAGCTTCTTTATGATGTAATGCTGGAGGAGAGTTCTGTGGATAACATGAACTGCCAAAAAGACAAACAAATGGGTCTGTCAAGCCAGATTTCTTAATTTGAAGCCAACATTACCAAACTAAAACTATTGTACTTTGGACATAGCACTAGACGACATGGCTCATTAGAAAAGATGATAATTCTTGGCAAGGTAGAAGGCAGTAGGAAAGGAGGAAGACTGCATTACAAATGGATAGATGCAACCAAGAAAGCCATGGCCCTGAGTCTGCAAGATCTGAGCAAGGTGGTTGATAATAGGGTGACTACAGGGTCTTTCACTGGAAGGGTTGTCATGAGTTGATACTGATGTAATGACAGTTAACAACAACAATACTTCCCTGAACACGTGTGATCACTTCTGACTTAAGAACTGAAGCAGGGTCGGATCTAGTTAGTACCTAGATGGGAGACCACTAAGGAATATCAGGGATCTCCAGGTAGGGTTAGGAGAAGACTTCTGCCTGATCATCTGGAGAGCCACTCCTGGAGAGTTGATGGTATGGGCCCAGGTGGACCACTATGATCAGACACAATATAAAGTAGCTTCCTACATTAGTTTGTATTAAATTTTAAAGCTGCATTTTAAAAAGAAATGTAATTGATAGAGCTTGCTTTGCAACATCTGGTTGCAACCTGAAAGACTAATGACTTTGATTGTGGCCTGAGCTGCTGTGTCGTGTGCCAGGAAAGTGTTTCTTAGATGCAAATGGGTTGTGTTGTGTTTCCTGGAAGGAATCTGTGATTCAAGCAAAACCCGCTTCCTCTGGCATGGAGGGAGAGAGGCCACAGACGGAGAAAACAAAACCAACCGGTCCTTAAAATTAAATGTAGAATTGGCTTGAAAAGCACAGCAGCCATGTCGTTCTTTAGGGAAAATCTGTTTCTCAATCAATTTGGCAGTCTTAGAAACAGACACAGCCCAACGCCACATGTCCTACAGTTGTTCTGGGGCATTGCTAGATATGACAAGACTGGACAGGCCAAAGAATGAGCCTGCAGGGAGGGGGATATTATGCTGCAGAACAGCCGGATAGCTTACAGGAGTGTATCCTGGAAATACTGAGAGAACCCAGGGACTGGCTCAGTGCGATCACCTAATTCCTCAGCTCCATTGAACCTCTGCCAATAGGGTTGCCAGGTCAGAACTATTCCAGGCCCTGAGATTTCACAGCCGAAACCTTCGATCTAGAGGCAGCCCCTGTGCGATGTCATGGAGGGGCTGGCAATATTGGAATAGTGATGTCACAAGGGACATCACCACTGATGTCATTAAGCAGGATACATTTGGCATCTACCACAGTTGTACAGTGCAAGTCATTCAGGCCAAAACAGATCAAGTCTGGTATCCTGCTAGTGATTTATGCATGCCTAAAGACGAATCTACACCACAACAATAGTGCAGTTTTACACTGCTTTAACAGCCATGGCTGAATGCTATGGAATTCTGGATTGTGTCACTTGCTGTGGCACCAGAGCTCTCTGTCAGAGAAGGCTAAATAGCTCACAAAACTACAAATCCCAGAAATCCATTGCATTGAGCCATGGAAGTTAAACAGTGTCAAACTGCATTAATACTCGAGTGCAGATGCAACCGCACTCTCCCTTTCTGCCTCCTTCCCCTCTTATCTCACATTCTCACAGTGCACACTGCCCTTGTTTCTTATACCCTGACATTTGTACCATGCACTTTCTCTCCCACTCTCTCCCTCACCTTGCCTTCCACCCTCGCAATGTACCCCTCCCTTGTTTCTTGCACTTGACCATTCACACTGCTCCGTCTCCCTCTCATGCATCCCTCCACTGCCTTCAGGGCTTACTCATCCTTTTCTTCATGCCTAAAAGTCAGGGACAGACTTCTTTCTCATGGAACAGTTTTGCAGAAGAATTAGAGAATCCTAGAAGGGGCCTCATGGGCCATTGAGTTCAACCCACTGCTCAGTGCAGGAACTCCATCTAAATCATGTCGAGCAGGTAGCTGTCCAGCCTCTTTTGGAAGACGTCCAGAGAAGGAGACCCCACCACATCTCTAGGCAATTGGCGCCATTGACAAACTGCTCTTACTGTCAAGAAGTTCCTTTTAATGTTCAATCAAAATCTTCTCTCCTGTAACTTCAAGCAATTAGACTTGGTTCTACCATCTGTGAGAGCAAAGAACTGGCCTGCTCCCTCCTCTCTGTGGCAGCCCTTGAGGTATTTAAAGAGTGAAATCATGTCCCCTCCTTAGTCTTTTCTTCACCAAGCTGAACATGCCCAGCTCCTTCAACCTTTCCTCCTATGTTTTATTCTCCATACATCTTATCATCCTTGTTGCCTTTCTCTGGACCCGCTCCATCTTGATGACATCCTTCTTAAATGAGGTGCCCAGAACTCAACATAGTACTCTAGACCAGGGGTAGGCAACCTTTCCCCTTTAAGGGCCGAGGGACTTCAGCTCCCAGAATCCCGGGAGCTATTGGCCAACTTGGGACTATTGGCCAACATGGCTGAGGCTTCTGGGAGCTGAAGTCCCTCGGCCTTTAAAGGGGAAAGGTTGCCTACCCCTGGTATAGTGGGATCAGTATTTCCCTCAACTTGGAAACTACTATTATGTGCCTCCATGTTCTGATCCATATCTCAGTTCTTACCATTTACTTTATTAATGCAAGCTAGGAATCCAGGCCAGATCCCGCCAAACAGACATGGGGTGGCATGCCTAGAATCCAGGTAAAATGCCACCAAATTGGGAGTACAGTAGCCCTAGGCCAGAGTCATTGACACACGCACACACCATGCAGCAATAGGGGTGTGTATGTGTTTTAATTTATTTGTTCCATTACCTGAAAACAGGATGGCTTGAGGAAGGCAGGGGAAGAGATACACCAGTCCCACCTCTCCTCAGGAGCATATCTTGCCTGACACCCTCTCAGGAGAAGTTGGTGTGAGAGTAGCACCATCAACAGTATGAGGCCCTGCAGCATTTGTTCTAATTGCACCATTGATAATCCACCCTTCAGTGCAAGCATGCATCTTCTCAAGATGTTGTGCAAGAGATTGGGCAACACTTTGTCCTAAGTGCTAGGTATCAGCTGTCTTCTCTCATCATGCAACAAGTTGTGTAAAGCCCTTTGGCTTGTAATAGAAGAGGCCTCCTATCCAGTTCAAAATGGACCCAGTTCAAAGTGATTTGGTTCAGGAACGCTTTACTATAACATCTGCTTCAAATCCAGCCAAAATGACTAAACTGAAGCTATCATGCTTTGGACAAATTGTGAGAGGACATAACCCACTGGAAAATATGATAATCTATTATCTAAATTGCAGGCGGTCCCAAGAGAGTACCCACACATTGTATTCAACAGGGAAATTAATTTAGCTCAATAGGAAAGAGCAAGAGGGCTCCACTAAGCATAAAGCCGGGATCCCAGCCTTTGTATAACAGTTCCAAAACCAGAGAACTCCAGAGGCACTTTCCAAATTAATTTAGGGCCTTTGCAGACTGCCAGAAATAGTGCAAATTGAGTCCACTTTGACTGCCTTGACTCAGTGCAGGGAATCATGGGAACTGTAGTTTATTGTGGCACCAGAGCTCTCTGACAGAGAAGGCTCAATGTCTCAGAAAAAAATCAATTCCCTTGATTCCCTAGCACTGAGCTAGGGCAGTTAAAGTGGACTTTGCAGGGACTTTGCACTATTTTTGCACTATTTCTAGCAGTCTGCAAAGGCCCTTGGTTTATTTAAAAGGTAATCACACACAAACACACTCTTTCTCTCTTTCACACACACACAAACAGAGGAGCTAACAATGCAAATGTGGTAGATAATAGTGAGTTGGAGGGTGGCTAAGAGGTAATACTCAAAGGACAGTATGGTCAATGAACAAGGTAAAGCCTTCTAAGGTATAATTTTGAAATTTAAACGTATACATCCGCAGTGGCAATGACCCTGATGATAGACCAGGCAATATAACATTTTTCATTGGATGGGGAGGAAGCGTTATAGACTATGTGGTCTCACCTGACCTAACATCTTCTATAATTTGATTCAAAGTAATTTGCTATCCAGAGTGTGACCATTTTCCAATTCATTTGTCATTGCTCATGACATTGGAATCATGCCCAAAACAGAAAGAAAGTCCTAAGAACCTTCCAGTTATAACCCCCTAAAAGAATTAGATGGTCTGTTCAAATAGAACATCAATTTGAAGTCGTAGGCTTTCATGGCCGGCATCCATAGTTTTTTGTGGGTTTTTCAGGCTGTGTGGCCATGTTCTAGAAGAGTTTCTTTCTGATGTTTCACCAGCATCTGTGGCTGGCATCTTCAGAGAATGCTGGAATGGAAGAGGGTGGCCACACAGCCTGAAAAACCCACAAAGAACATCAATTGTTGAGGATAGTTTATGATGAGGAATGCCTTCATCTACGTAGCAAATTCACTCATGTGCTAGATCAGGGGTAGGCAACCTTTCCCCTTTAAGGGCCGAGGGACTTCAGCTCCCAGAATCCCAGGAGCTATTGGCCAACATGGGACTATTGGCCAACATGGCTGAGGCTTCTGGGAGCTGAAGTCCCTCGGCCCTTAAAGGGAAAGGTTGCCTAACCCTGTGCTAGATTATAAAGTTTTAATTATGCAATTTTCTGAAATATTACAGGTATTAGAACCTTTGTTCTCTAAGAAACCAACTTTGGACTCACAGAATTCCAATCCTTCTCAGTGGTATGATAAAGAATGCAGGCAGGCGAAATCTAAATTACAAGCTGCAGCAAGAATAGCTTGCAAGACACAAGCTCCTAGATTAGTTTACTTTTATTGTCAAGCATGAAGCAATTATAAGCAATTATTGTCAAGCATGAAGCAAGTATTAAAAACATCTTTATATTAGCTCACAATGGAATGAACGTATGGTAGCACCTCAAAGCAAAGATGTTCAGCGATTCTGCAAACTTATTAAAAAATCGAGTCCAAATAGGCAATCATTAACTGAAACAAAAATTCCCTTACATGTTTGGGAGTCCCATTTTTATAACCTATTCAATGAGACCCCTAAAAATAATCCCTTGGAGATTCCTATAAATAACTAAAAGGATAATACTTACACCTTTGAAATGAAAGACGACTTGTCAGTTTGGGATCCTGTCTCCTTTAAGGAAATCTGTGAAATAATTGCCACTTTAAAGAATAGGAAGGTCCCAGGCAAAGATGGAATTGTAGGTGAAGTCTACAAAGCAGCTCCAAATTGGTGGGCTACTATCCTTTCAGCTCTATTTACAGAAATTAATAATAGTGGCTACCACCCTCTCCAATGGAATATGAGTATTGTTGTCCCTATATTCAAAAAAGGTGACCCAAGTAACCCAGCCAATTTTCATCCTATTGGTTTGTTGGATATTTCCTCCAAAATATATACAAAATATTGACTTTAAAAATTTAATGATTGACTTGAGTCCAATGAATTAATAGCAGAAGAACAGGTGGGTTTTCAATGCAATCGCTCAACAATAGATCACTGCTTTGTCTTATGCCACTTGATACACAAATATGTTAGATTAAAATGAAATTGTCTATATGTAGCATTAATTGATCTCTCAGCAGCCTTTGACTCTATCAATAGGTAACATCTCATCGATAAAAGACTGCTGATGCTGATGCGAGTGCCCCACTCTGATACTAAAATCTAAGTCAGGTTGGATCCTTCTGACTCACTATCAGACCTGATTCCAACTACTCAAGGTGTCCATCAAGGATGCTTGATAGCACCAGCATTGTTCAACGTTTATGTTAATTCACTAATAATTGATTTAAGTAATAATGATAATTATGTACCCCCTAAACCAGGTTCTAGGAAAATATCAGTCCTCATGTACGTGGATGATTCCATCTTACTGTCACAATTGCAACAAGGTTTGATGAGATTACTAAAAGCTTTCAACCAACTAGCAACACAGGACAATTTGAAAATTAATTATAAAAAAACAAAAATTCAAGTTTTTGCCAATAGGTATAAAAACATACATGGCAAATTGATGGGCATCCCATAGAACAAGTGAAGTCCTTTAAATATTTAGGACTACTAAATTTCTCAACTGGATCTTGGAAATATCATTTTCAAAATACAAAAGTAATTGCTGCTAATACTGTTAACTCTTTATTAAGATTCTATTGGAGCAGAGGAAGTAAACAGTTTCCACATGCCCTCAAAATTTATGAGGCTAAAGTTGTTGCTCAGATCTGCTATGGGGCTGAAATATGGGGATCCAAGCTAAAATTATACTTGGAAACACCCAAAATAATTATTTACAAGCAATTTTAAGACTGCCCAAAGGAACTGAGACCTCTATCCTTCGGCTGGAAGGTGGTCTTTGCACTGTGAAGGCTATAGCATATATACAAGCTATTAAATACAGCTGAAGCTTAGGCAGCAAGAGGCGGCAGGCAATGGCCGCGGAGGACTGCTCTTCCACCCGCAGTCCTGGGAGCACCACCTGAATGGCCTGAACTGCTGCACCTGCGAGGCAGCTGGGAGGAGCGCCGGCGGTTTAAAACCCACCATTTCTACCTTCCACCGGCACCAGGCAGCAAGAGGCGGCGGGCAATGGCCGCGGAGGACTGCTCTTCCACCCGCAGTCCTGGGAGCACCACCTGAATGGCCTGAACTGCTGCACCTACGAGGCAGCCGGGAGGAGCGCCGGCAGTTTAAAACCCGCCATTTCCACCTTCCACCGGCACCAGGCAGCAAGAGGCGGTGGGCAATGGCCGCGGAGGACTGCTCTTCCACTCGCAGTCCTGGGAGCACCACCTGAATGGCCTAAACTGCCGCACCTGCGAGGCAGCCAGGAGGAGCGCCGGTGGTTTAAAACCCGCCATTTCTACCTTCCACCGGCACCAGGCAGTGGGCGGCGGCAGTCTGTGGCCGCGGAGGACTGTTTTGCCATCCGCAGTCCTTGAAGCACTATAATAATAGGAATTTTTGTATTTTTAATTTGTATATTTTTATTATTGTTATTGATTTTATTATTGTTATTGATTTTGTTTAATATGTTGGGGGATGGGTGGGTGGGTAAAGGAGGGATGGGATTTCAAGTTGATTTGTTGTTTGTAATTTTGTAATGTTGTACGCCGCCCTGATTGCTTGGCAGAGGGGCGGGATATAAATAAAAATTATTATTATTATTATTATTATTATTATTATTATTATTATTATTATTATTGCAAAGGAATAAGGACAGTTTTTGTGTGGACCACTTTCAAAGAAATGCTGAAATTTGATAACAAGATATTTCCATCTTCAAACCAAGAAATTTCACAACTTATTGACTTATATGGGTTCTCAAGGGACTCATTGTGCTCCTTAAGCTATGACAGAGCTGTGAAATATCTGAAGTCTCACATATTAAAACATGACTTCCAAACAGATGGTACCTCTGTTAGCCAATCAAAATGTGCTGCCTGGTTTGCTAAATTACCTACCCAAATGCCCTATCCACAATGCTTAAATAGTATAACTAACTCTAAATGGAGATATGTCCTTACACCCCTCTGATGCCAGTCAATGACCATGGCTGTGGTACATGGGTGCTATCAACAGACCACATGGAAAGAAAGAGTTTGCCCCTGCAGATCCAATACAGTTGAAGACCTAACTCATTATTAACTTGTACGTCCAATTGATAAAGATGTAAGATGTGCCATATTCAGAGACAGGATTGGTATCAAGCAGCTCTGATTCGTATCTGATCAATTTTTTTATTAGGGGATATTGTACGATACATTTCTGAAAAGGTAGCCTGCTTTGCTTTTAAAGCATCAATTTTAAGGAGGAAGTTCTGTAAAGATGATGTTAGCTGTCAGCATAGACCTGAACCCATTTTAAAAAAACTATTTTTGGTTGACCTTAGCTTTGTGAAGCAATGTCATATATGGTTTTTTGTGAGTTTTTGGGCTATGTGGCCATGTTCTAGAAGATTTTATTCCTGGCATTTTACCAGCATCTGTGACTGGCATCTTGAGCAAATGTCATATATTTTCAGTGTATCTGATCCTTGTATTTATTTAGTTCTAATCGAGCCTAAAAGTTTAACATTTTCAGATGGTTTTAACTATGTGATGTAATGTATTAGTTTTATAATGTATCTGATTTTTGTGTTTTATCTGGATTTCTCTTTGTAATGGCTTATGCTATACAAATAAACTTATTTATTACTATTACAACAGCAACAATTATGCTTATTATTACTACTTCCCACTGTTGTTGCTAGTAGTAGCGGTAGTATTTTGCTCCTGGTTTTTAAAGCTAATGATGGTGATACACATTGGTTGAGATCTTGCATCAGAACATAGCTTTACATTCACTGAGTTATAGATTCAGCATGAGATCCCAAAGCAGTTGATGGTGATGTGGTGGTGTGTGCCTTCAAGTCATTTCTGGATTAAGGCAACCCTAAGGCAACCCTATCATGGGGTTTTCTTAGCAACATTTCTTCAGAGGAGGTTTGCCGTTGCCTTCCACTGAGGTTGAGAGCATGCGACTTGCCCAAGGTCACCCAGTAGCTATCATGGCTGAACTGGGAACTTAACCCTGGTCACCGGAGTCATAATCCAGCTACCAAACCACTATACTATGCTGGCTCTCCCAAAGTAGATCACAATAATTTAAATCACATCTAAAATTATATCTTGCAAAAATTCAAAATGCAATTAATCCCACTGTTCTGTCTAAAAGAGGCATGATTGAAAAGAGTTCAATTGTGAATTGTAACACTGTGGAAATGAATCTGCAAACAAGTATGAAATGCATGATTACAATGCACCATGCAATCTGCATGTGCCATGTGCAATGTAGAATGCACGCCTGGAGCTGCAAGACACAATTGCACCACACATGCAATGGCTTCCCATGCTCAACATTTCCACAACTGAATAAGGACTTCCACTTTAGAGAGAAAAATCCAACCACTTCTCTATGGGAACTTATGCGTGGGTAAGGCATTAAGAAGATGTCGTCCAATATTTTTATTTCAGATGCATTTCTCATTTCCATTCTGTTTTACTGTCCAGTTATCTTGCTTCTCCTTTAGAGAAGCCATTAATAATCTGTCTAAATACATTTTTTCTGTAATATGCAGCATTTCCCTTGGGATTTTAGCATGCTCCTAAGTGCCTCAGCTATATTATCTTTGCAACATCCGCAGCCTGAATGCCTGACCTAGCATCGCTGGGTCATGAAAGGAAACGTAGACATGAAGCCAAACTCCGGTCTTGTTTTTTCTCAATGGGGAAAACCAAGGACAGAAGCCAGGAGGCCTGACCACTTCTAAGTCCTTGTTGGGATTAAAGATCTGTGTCGTTTACTTCCAAACCCATCTTTAAGAGCAGCCAGGCCTAAACAAGAGGGGTAAGTTAAACAAAAGAAATACATTTTCCCCATGTCCTCGTTTCAAGTTTATGCAAACTGTCCATTTCCAAAGCTTTCTCTCGTGCTCCTGGCAAGGTCTCCTCCCAGGCAGCTCAAAGAAACATCGTGGACATTTTTGAGATTCTTAGTGTAGGCCAAGTTTTGCCTCTCGACTCTTTCTCTCTCTATATATATTTTTTCTACGCAATGCTGAGCTCTGACCAGAGCCAAACATTGACTCAGAAAGTCTGGTCTCTGACATGGTGATTTGTGGGATGCAACTGTGGACCAGAAGCCGTCTTTATTTTATGCATGATGAGCAAAGTCCAGCTAGAGTTCCTTTCATGTGATCCCAAGGGAGAGAAAGGCATAAGGAGAAGAAGGAGAAAAGCCCTAACATTGGTGGCTTCCAAGGTGGTGAGGTGGTCAATCTGTTCTTTTAGTCCCACAAGAGATTCAGCACTTTGGATAGTTCCTTTTAAATTCAGATTAAAGAACAGAGTCAGCAACCCACAGATAAGGGGGCCACAACCACCACTAGAGAAGGGAAGTTACTTGTTTCAACAGGGTGCATCTACACTGTAGAAATAATGCAGTCTGACGTCACTTTAATTGCCATGGCTACATCCTGCAGAATCCTGGGATTTGTGAGGCACCAAATTGATTTGGCAGAGAAGACTAAAGACCTTGGAAAATTACAAATCCCAGGATTCCATAGGATGGAGTTACAGCACTTAAAGTGGTGTCAACTTGCATTATTTCTACAGTGTAGATGTGCCCACAGACTTACATGGGAGAACTCCCGTAAGGATTGAGTCCAAGCATTGGAGGTGTCTTTAACGGAACTCAGGAAAGTTACGTTTTAAGACTACTAGTCCCAGAATCCCCTAACCAGCATTTTTATCTGCTGCACAACAGCTACATTCAGTTCAGGTTTGCTGAAGTACTACATGCAGCAGGTGCATGGATGCACATTGAACATGGAGGTACATGCATGTTGCAAGCAATGTGCATTGCAATTGGTGTGCAAAAGCATATGTGTGCTTATCAGTTGTGCGATGTTGCCATTCAACACAAGGGTTGTGTAGCAACATGAATGCATGACTTTGCATGTGGAGATTCAGGTTACACAGCCATGCTGCTGGATCTCACCCAATGAAATTGCTTAGGTCATCTTTTGTGGAGGCAGCCCAAGGTGATGTACAATGTTGAAAAGGATGGAAGAAAATATTTAATTTTTTACAAAAACAAATTAATCTGAGCACCATGCACCTGGGAGTAGAACAATTCTGGCCAGCAGAAAAATGTAAAATGCCCTTGGGCAAGACAAAATCTCTACCTCTGTGGAGACATTCGTGAGAAATGGGTCAGAAGGAAATCTTTAGGGAGGAAGTCTCAAACAATGGTGAGTACCATGGACAGGGCAGCCTTTGCGTTGAGAGGCGATATTAGATTAGGATGCACACTTCTGAGAACTCTGGCCATAACCATAGCTCTGCTGGCCCAATCTACTTTGCTTCAGCTGCATGAGAAGAAGGAGGTCCATTTTGCTGGTGCATGGAGTGTGGGTGAATTATGTTTCCATGAGGTTTGAGGGAGGGCAGGAGAAGTCACATATTTAAGTACAACGGGCCCTTGGTATCTGCTAGGGCTTGGTTCCAGGATTCCAAAATTCATGGATGCTCATATCCCATTGATACAATGGTGCAGTAAAATGGGAGTAGATTTCAGAGACATAGCCATGTTAGTCTCAAATATCAGAATGCAAAGGGATCTTGTACCACCTTTGAGACTAACTGTGCAAAAGAAGTTGTAGCCTAAGTTATTGTAGACTAGGTCTGCTTCCATGGAGTAGTAAAATGGTGTCTCTTATAAAGAAATTGGAAAATCAAAGTTTGCTTTACAGATTTAAAATAAAAATTCAAGCTGTGGATGGTGGGATCAGTAGATGCAGAATTCATGGATAAGAAGGGCCAACTTCTTATCAAAGCAGCTGATACAGAAATCTGGCCTTTATCAGAAAGGAAGAAAAAATCCCTACTACTTTCTTTACAGTGTGCATAACTTTATATACCTCCAGATGCTGTTGCAAGACAACTCCCATTGTCCCTGGCCATTGGCCATGTTGCCTGTGGCTGATGGGAGTTGACATCAAAAGATTCCTGGAGGGCCATGTGGTCCACAGACATGCCATATTGTATCCCACTTTCTTTTTTGTGTTGTTATTATTATTATTTACTTAGAATGACCCTAGGAATGGGGAACCTCCAAGAGCCCTTGTCTTCAACTGACCTGCTCATGTCTTGCAAAGTCAGAGCAGCTGTGGCATCCTTGAATGAATCAATCCATCTGCAACACAGTCTTTCCCCTTTCCTACTGCTTTCCACTTTGCCTGGCATTATTGTCTTTTCCAGTGGGTTATGTTGTCTCATGATGTATCCAAAGTAAGATAGCCTCATAGTTTTTTTTGTAGGTTTTTCGGGCTGTGTGGCCATGTTCTAGAAGAGTTTCTATCTGATGTTTCGCCAGCATCTGTGGCTGGCATCTTCAGAGAATACTGGAATGGAAGAGAGTGGGTCTATATATACTGTGAGACCCTGAGTAGGGAGGAGTGTAAACTGTGTATTGTCCTGTGTTGAATAGGTTTGTTCTGTTGTTCATGGCATGGCTTCAGGGTGAGAGGATATGCAATCAAGGATATTGTCTGCTATTGTCTGCTGGGAAAGCCCCTGACCCTGGTTGGTTTCCCATTTGCATTTGCTGAGTGCTGATTTTCTTATTTTGTAGGACTGGTAGCCAAACCTTGTTTACTTTAAGGGTTTCTTCTTTCCTGTTGAAGTTATCCAAGTGTTTGTGGATTTCGATGTCTTCCCTGTGCATTCTGACCTGATAGTTGTTGGCATGGTCCAGAATTTCAGTGTTTTCAAACAGCATTTTATGCCCAGGATGGTTTATAATGTGTTCTGCTACTGCTGATTTTTCTGGCTGGCCCAGTCTGCAGTGTCTCTCATGTTCCTTGATTCGTGTTTGGACACTGCGTTTGGTGGTCCCTATGTAGACTTGTCCGCAGCTGCATGGTATGCGGTAAACTCCTGCAGCTGTGAGAGCGAAGCATTTGTTGGATTTTCTTGGTTGGTTTGTAAACCATTGGAGGTTGCGTTTCCTCACCACTTTCCCTATTCTGTCTGTGACTCCTTTGATATATGGTAAAAAAATACCTTCCCTTTGGGTGGCTGCTTGTCTTCAATCCTCTGGGTTTTTCTGGGTCTGGCAGCCCTTCTGATGTCTGAGTTGGAGTAACCATTTGCCTGTAGAGCCCGGTCTAGGTGCTTCAATTCCTCTTCCAAGAAGTGGGGTTCACAGATGTGTTTTGCCCGGTCTACCAGTGTTTTTATTGTGCTTTTTTGTCCTGGGTGATGGTTGGAGTTCTTGTGCAGGTATCTGTCTGTATGTGTGGGTTTTTTGTATACTGTGTGTCCCAGACGTTGGTTTGGTTTGCAGATGACTAGGACATCTAGGAATGGCAGTGTTCCTTCCTTTTCTTTTTCCATAGTGAATTGGATGTTAGGGTGGATGTTGTTCAGGTGGTTCAGGAACCCAACCAGATCTTCTTCTCCATGGCTCCAAATGGTGAAAGTGTCATCCACGTATCGGAACCAAGTTGTGGGCTTTTTCGGTGCTGTTTCCAGGGCTTGTTTTTCAAAGTGTTACATGTACAGTTTGCTATCACAGGGCTTAGGGGGCTTTCCATTGCTACCCCATCTCTCTGTTCGTAGAATCCCTTGTCCCACTGGAAATAGCTTGTGGTGAGGCAATGTTCGAACAGGGTCTTCTGGAAAAATGATAGCCTCACATTGGTTATGTTGCTTCTAGGGAGATTTCAGACTTGATTTGTTCTCCAACGCATCTATTTGTCTTGTTAGCAATCTACATCATGGTATCTGCAAAACTCTCCTCCAGTGTCCCATTGCAAGCATTTCTCTTCCTATCAATTTTCTTCACTTGGTCATCATTTACATCCTCCATCCAGCTTTCACAATTATACATAGAAAATCCCACTTTCTAGATGAATCCAAACCCAGCAGGCCACCTCCTCTCTTCTCCTCACCACCTGCATTTTGTTGAATTCCTTTCTCTTGCAGCCCTGGTGGATTTGGTGTGGCGGTTTTGCACTGCACACGCAAGTGACATTTTCACGGCCGACCCATCTGGAGGAGAGCCTAAGAAGATAATTTCTAGCTTTGAGAGGGTTCCTGGTAATTGTAGGCCATTTCCAGGATAATTGCAATCGAGTTGAAAAAAACTTTCCAGTTGGAGTGTTTATGCTCATCAATCTAATTTAAGATCTAGAAGGCTGGAAGAACTACATTTGGGTCCACACCCTCTCTACCTCTCCTTCTCTCTTTTTCCTTCATCTTCTTTCTTTATTTTATTTTTTTACCACCAGTAGTTATAAAAACAGCCTCAGCAAAAACCACAGTCTGCAAGACAAGGCAACGGGTGCAAAAGGCACATTTAAAGTTTCAGGCAAAGCTGAAGCTTGGAGACTGGCGATGGAGGATGTGAATGATTAGCAAGGACAAGATGGAGAAAGAGGAAGCCACTGAACAACTGGGCTCCAAATGCACCCAGAGCAATGGCCAAGAAATTGAAAAGGGGTTGCGCAAGAACCTGCCATGGTTCGTTCTTTGAAGGTACTTCAGCCATGAGAGATTACATCTTTAGCAGATCCAAAAGCATAGGATCCCAACTTGTTGTTGTGTGTGCGTGTGTGCTTGGCAGTGGTTTTAACTATGGAGTTCAGTTTTGGCTTTTAGTTTTGAGTATGCTTATACTGTTTTTACAATGTAACTCCTGGATCTGGAAACATGGATCTGTTCTTTCTCCTTAACTTTCAACAACAACAAATTGGGATCCTATGCTTTTGGATCTGCTAAAGATGTAATCTCTCATGGCTGGACTGGATAAGTTCATCACAATGGATTTTACTTAGTTATCTTATTTTTATTTTATATGCATTAATAAAACTATACTTTGGACTTTACATTGTGTCTTCTTGACTGTGAGGAAGACAGGATCCTGAAGAAGAGAAGCTGAACTAGCTGATGGTAAGAGATACAAAGTGGCTGTGGATCACAGCAGCCAGCTTGTCCTGCAGATGCTGCTGGGTGTCTAAGAGCATCACTGCAACACCCATCATCCACACACTAACAAGAAGTACCTCCTAGGGCTTCTCAAAAACTAACATCTACAGAAATTCAGCTTTGTGCTGGACTTAGGCTGGGCAGGTCTTGGGGGTGCAGCCCATCAGGCTCAGGTGGAAATTAGCCCCTTGCCAAAGCTGCCCATCCCTGTTGAAAACATTGACGTAGGGCCTGCCTATCCAGCCCAAATAAAACATACTCCTC
This sequence comes from Phrynosoma blainvillii, assembly GCA_026167975.1. Classification (NCBI taxonomy): domain Eukaryota; kingdom Metazoa; phylum Chordata; class Lepidosauria; order Squamata; family Phrynosomatidae; genus Phrynosoma; species Phrynosoma blainvillii. Next base: position 451,777,800 of record JANUYF010000001.1, on the reverse strand, counting down.
CCATTCCTATGCCAAATAGTCCTGACGATGAAGGGCCCAAGCTCCAGTTCTGGTGCAAACTATCCAGACAATATCCAGCCAGCTCAGCACCAAATCTGCCTTATACTACTCTAAGAATGGTTTAAAATAACTTTCATTTTGCTCCACATCTTCCCAGAAGTTCCAGAGTCCTCTTCTTGTCAGTGTGTGGATGATGGGTGTTGCAGTGATGCTCTTAGACCCCCAGCAGCATTGTGTAGCTGTTTACACTGTGTCCTGCTGTGCCATCTTGCTCTGCCACCACTGGCACAAGTAACTCGCGCTGAAGTCACAGCAAAGTGCCCAGCCAAATGATCAATGCTAGGCACCTCATTCTGACCTCAGAGCAGCTTGTGCCAATGGTGGGCAGCATAGTGGCATGGATGTGTGAACAGATGCTAGAATCACAACAGAGTGTCCAGGTGACGAGGGGACATCAGGGCAGCTCCAGGGCCAGAATACTCCAGGCTGCTCCCAGAGTATTCTAGCCAATGAGGACCCATGCCAAGAACCTACACTGGGCTTGTTTAGTGTCCAGGTTTGTTGTTGTTCATGATGTGACCAAAGTACAACAGCCACAATTTGATTATCTTGGCTCTGAAGGGTATTTCAGGCTTCATTTGTTCTAGGTCCCTATTATTTGTCTCTTTGGTTGTCCACGGTATCCTCAGCCCTCTTCTCTAGCACCACATCTCAAATGAACTGATTTTCTTTTTATCCACTTTCTTCACTGTCCGGCTCTCACATCCATACATTGTGATGGGGAATACTATGGCCTGGACAATTCTAACTTTGGGGCTACACAGACAGCCCCTAAGGGATGGTGTCCCACCACCCTTTCCTTGCTGGATCAGGGCCATGGCAATTGCACGCCGTGGCCCCGATCCAACACTTTGCCGCGCCAAAAAGAGCTGGCAAATGCCGCTCCTTTTTGGAGTGGCAAAAAGGCGCCTTCGCTGCTGCCACAACAGCTTTTCTGCACTCCTTTGGCGCAGGGTGTCTGAACGCTGTGCCAAGGGAGTGCCCTGATGCCTCTTGCCATGCGGTGGGGTGCACAGCATCGGGGCGGCATCGGGGTGGAGTCAGGGTGGCCGGCGTGTGGTCACCACGCCCCGACTCCACTCCCAGGCCAGCCCTTTTGTCTGGTCTGTATTCCCCTTTGGTGCCCAGTTGTATACCTTTACTCTTTAGGATCTTTTCTAGTTCTTTCATAGCAGCACACCCCATCCCAAGTCTTCTTCTGATCTCTTGACTTCACTCCTCATTCTGATCAATGTTTGATCCAAACTGTAACTATTTTGATTTCTTTATTGTCTGGATTAAATTTATGTAGGTCCTCTATGGCCATTATTTTTGTTTTCTTTATGTTCAGCAGCAAGCCTGCCTTTGCACTTTCTTCCTTGACCTTCCTTAGTAATTGTTCTAGGTCTATAATGTTTTCCACTAGCAATATGGTGTCATCCGCATATCTTAGATTGTTGATTTTCTTCTTCCCATCTTCACTCTTTCTGAGTTTAAGCCTGCTCTCCATATGAAGTTTTCTGCATACAAATTGAACTACACTCATATATTACATGATGGTTCTGCTATTCCACCCTTGAGTTGAATACTGACATTGTGCAACCCATTGAGCTTCTGACCATGGATTCACGTATTGTCCTACTGTACACCAGGGAATGCCCAGTAGTGGTTTCTGCAGTCCCAGAAAATCAACTGAGATTTGGTGAATGGTTGTGCACTGCGCAAGAATGCACAACTCTACACAAAAAGTTTACATGTGCAAAACTCTGTTTATACAATGTGAATATCCCCATTACATGGCATTCAAAAAGAAAAGTGCAACTTCAGGAAGAAGGGAAGGTTCACGTACATATGATACCAACAGAATGCTGGCCCTTATTTTGAAGGGTCTGGCAATAGCCTTTGAAAAATCTTGGAGAACAGATGAGGTACTGGCAGACTGGAAATGAGTAAATGTTGCCATCAACTTCAAAAAGGAGGGAAAGGTTGAGTGGAGAAACTATAGATCAGTCCGCTTGACAGTGATAACAGGGCAAAAGTTTAGAACAGAATGCTAAGTAGTTGGTTTTTACAATATACAGGGATCCTTCAGATCAGAAGGACACATTTTCTAGGGATGTGTGTATTTGGTAACTCTGGTGTAGGTAAACCAAGGAGATGGACGGTAACTTTCCACACATGGGCTGGCATGCTGTTAGTGGGATATGCATGCATAAGCCATGTTATACATACAGAGCGTTTGGACTACTGTAACGCTCTCTACTTGCAGCTGCTTTTGAAGAGTGTTTGGAAACTTCAGCTGATCCAAACAGTTGCAGCCAGGATGTTAACTGGGACGGGCTACAGAGACCATATCACACCAAACAGCGCCACTGGCTGCCAGTTTGTTTCTATGGGCAATTCAAAGTGCTGGTTATGACCTATAAAGCCCTGTATGGCTCAGGTCCAGGCTATTTGGCAAACCATATCTCCCTGTATGACTCGGCCCGGGCTCTGAGATCTTCAGGAGAGGTCCTTCTCTCAATCCCACCACCATCACAAGCATGGTTGGTGGGGACATGAGAGAGGGTCTTCTTGGTGGCTGCCCCAAACTCTGGAAATCCCTGCCCAGGGAAACCAGAATGGCTTCCTCCTTGTTGGCCTTCCATCAGCAAACTAAAACTTTCTTATTCTGACAGGTTTTTAAAACAAAATGTTTTTAAAGAACAGGCTGGGGGCACTGTACTGTTTTTAAGAGCTTTTATCTTTTTTTAAATTGCATTTTATTCTTTTACTGTATGATGTGTTGTTGTTTTTTATTTTACATATACAGTAGTAATACAAAACTAACAATCAAATGACTTATTACAACAATACAAACAATTAAATAACCAACAAACAAGATAGATTGTGTTAATTCTAAACTCATAATCGACTAAATGAAAAAAAGAAAACAACCACAACAACAACAAGAGAGACAAACCAACCCCTCGCCTCCCCCCACAAAAAATAAAGGAAAAAAATCTATATAATCTGAAAATAACAAACAAACAAGCAAAAAAGATAAATAAATAATAACAAAACAAAACAAATATCAAAAAGAAAATAAAAAACAAAACAGACAAATGAGGAAGGTACAACAGCAATTTAGGAGAGGATCGTTGACATTATTAAGTGTTATGAATCTCTAACAACTACAGAAATTATTTATGCACTTCCTATTACTCTTAACATTTCGTATATCTTTTGTATAGATCTAACAAAATTATCAGTAAAAATTGTAATTTATTCAAATTTTCTTAAATTCGCTAGTTTCACTCTTCTATGAAATCAATCTACAAGGAAGAAAAAAAAACAATCAAGTTATTATTTTCCTTAATTCTTTTCCTACTTAATAATTCCTTTTAATATTGCTATTAATATTGTTTTTTTCAAATTTACCGCCCAAATTCCCCAATTATGTTCTAAAAAGGTGAAGACTTTTTCCCAGACATTGACAAATACATCGGATTTTTCGTCTCTTAAATTTCTTGTAATTCTGTCTAAATCCAGAACCTCATAGAGTTTAAACAGCCATTCCTCTGTAGTAGGTGCTTTCTTATTTTTCCAATTTTTGGCAAACACTATTCTTGCTGATGAAATCATATAAAATAACACACAACCGTACTTCTTTTCTAATTGTTTATCTAACATATTTAATAGAAAAACTTCTGGTTCGGGCTGCATTTTTATTTCTAATATATTGTTAATTGTAGAACAAATGTTCTTCCAGAATTTTTTAGCCTCTCTACATCCCCACCAAATATGAAAAAGGGTACCCTTTTTTTTATAACACTTCCAGCATTTGTTACTAGTATTTCCATAAATTTTACTAATCTTATCTGGGGTCAAGTACCATCTATAGCTAATTTTATAAAAGTTTTCCTTTATATCTTGACATAATGTATAGTTTAATCTTTTTGACCATGTAATTTCCCATTGCTCCAACTCTAAAGGTTTACCTATATTTTGTGCCCAGAGCACCATATTTTCTTTTACAATTTCGTCTTCAGTATATATTTTTAGTAAGTATTTATATAGTTTAGAAATTGTTACTCCTTTTTTTTGAATCAAATATTTCTTTTAATTCCGTTTTTACAACTTCTATTCTTGATTCTTTTATATCTCTTTTAAATCTTTCCTTCAATTGAAAATATGCAAACCAGTTGTTTACTTTACCTTCACTTTTCAATTCTTCTAAAGATTTTAAATCTAAAGTTTCTTGTTGAAATTTTATTATGTCTTCATACTTTAACCATTTCTCTTTATCTTGTATTCTGCTTTACTGTATGATGTGTTTTAATGCTCTAATAGAATCATAGAATCATAGAATTGGAAGAGACCACAAGGGCCATCCAGTCCAACCCCCTGCCATTAATAGTTTAATTCTACTTTAATGCTCATTTTTTGTGAGGCTAGTTCTGTACTGAATCTAGCTAGCCCATCACTCCCTTAAACAAATTTTTGCTTTTTCAAAGTTACCTTTTGTTCTGGATTTTGCAGGAAAACGCTGCAGTGACACTGGGCAGCTGTCAATACATGCATCCCCACTGTATTACCCAGCAGCCCCAAAACCGGGCAACACAGCGGCAAGGTGACCAGATGCCATAACCACAAGGGAGGACAAAGCACTGCAAAATGTAGGACCTTACAAAATAAGAGCTACAAACACTAATACAAATATAAATTCATTTTGTAGTGTTTGTCTACAGCTATATCGCATATGCTGTATTTGGCTATGTACTCAACCATCTTTTTCTGATGCACATATCTTCATTAAAATGCCTTGTTGGTTCGCAATATACTTTTAGAACACTGAGCAAGACAAATGCTTAAAATTGTACTTTGCTAGCAACAAACCCTGGATTGAATCTACATTTAAATTCTTCCTTTCATTTCTCTGTTGTGCTGAAATTAAGGAGGAAAAAAACTTTCAGCATTTGCACTGTGTCCTTAAGCAGCCCATTGCCTAATCCCTTTGCTGTCCTTTTCCCTTTCGAGAAACAGATGCACCCTGAGCTCTGGGTTCGAGTCTTCACAGCTGCTGCTCTTAGGGAAAAAAAGATCTTTAAAAAAGGATCCATCCTATCCCCCTATTTGCAAAAAGGGCTGCCAAGTAGATACATTTCTCAAATATGGTGTGACTCAATGGCCTTCTTCATGCCGAAAGTGGAGGACGTTTTGGAATTCCTCCTGGACAGAAGGTGGAAATGTAGGGCATGTCCTGGAAAAGGAGGGCACCTGGTCAGCCTGCACAGCGAAGACATGGGTATGGATAGCCACCCAGTGTCTCTACGGAGGTGCAGGATAACAGGGTGCCAGCTCACAATTTTAAACTGTGTAAATTGATTTTGCCAGTGCTCCACTCTGGTGGCCTTGGATATAAGATTTGATATAAATATTTTAACAAATGAAATAAAAGCAAATAGCATTGTACACTTATGGCCACAGGGAAGGTCTCAAAGCAGTTAACCTCTGCCCGGCTGTCTGCAATCTTGCCAGAAACAAACAAAATGGTGTCACTTGGCTTCACAGTCCCGCACTGAAAAGATGGAATATGTTTAACGGGGAAAACTGAGAAGGCAAGGGCAGTTAACCCTGAGAGAGAGCCAACAGTATTTTCCTCACATTCTCCTCCTTTTAGACCAAGCGTCTCCTGAAGGGCCCAGAGCAAAACACCTACATAAATCTCAGCAAATTCTCTCTTTAAAGTGCCAGCCAAAGAAAGCCCTCAAAATATAGCTATTTAGCCCCTGGTAACCTCCTGTGTCTTGAAGCCATGCTGTTCGGTCAATAAATACTCTTACAAAAGGGGATGTAAAACAGCAGGGAAGCCACCTTTGAAAGATTTAATTTGGGGGGGGGGCATTAAGGCAGGTGAAGGGGTAGGCAAGTCCAGGAACTGTATGGGAACCAAAAAAGCAATCCTCCATGCATTGCTAAGGTCAGGGGTAGGCAACCTAAGGCCCGGGGGCCGGATGCGGCCCCCCGAGGCCTTTGGACCGGCTCCGGGCCGGTCCTGCCGCCACCGCCGCTGCCACCCGCCATGATGATATTGATTATTGTTGTTATTACTTGTTCTTGGGGTTTTCTTGGCAAAATCTCCACACGGGTTTTGCCATGGATTTTCTGGGGCTGAGAGAGTGTGCATGCATATATATTTTTATTTTATTTTATTTTATTTTATTTTATTTTATTTTTGGTGCTTCGGCCCCCCGATTGTCTGATGGACAGCAACCTGGCCCCAGACTCAAAAAGGTTGCTAAGGTCATGCAACAAGCCCAGCAACATATGGGAGGTGTCCATATGGTGATTTCTTGGCCACGTCATTGTTAACTTTGGGTGTGTCCACACTACAGAATGATACCACTTTTGATACCAGTTGATATGCCATGGTTCCATCCTGTAAAATCCTGGGATTTGCATTCTCTGGCTTAGTGCTACAGTTTAGGGGAGTGCACTAGAACCGTAATAGAGAATTCTAAGAAACTACACACTCCAGGTTCCATATGGTGGACCCCTCGCAATTAAAGTAGTATCAACCCCTGTCATTGTGCAATATGGAAACACCTCTTGTTTCCAAAGGTTTGGGCCAGGCGTGGGAAGGAGTCATATGCAGACTGTGACCAAATGGCCCACAGCTTCTCCCATCATCCTGACAACATGAGTGGTATTGCAACGGGCCCCATAGCCAAAGCTTGCAAAAGCTACTGCATGGTCATGGGGGTTGCAAAGTAACTTTTCCAGGCCCTGTGCATGAGATAGATAAGGAGCTCGTGTTAGTGAACTCGTTTTTCTTGACAGATTCCTGTCCGTATTACTTACATTGCTGTGGGCCCCACAAATTGTATGCAATGGGAAAAATAATTTAGCTCAACAATTTAACAATGAGAAGGCCAGGGTAACTTCTGGATGGGACCTTGGTCTATGTATAATGGTTCCAAGCCCAAACAACTCCAGAGGCAGATACCAAATTATATGGTTTATTTATACAAGGGGAATTAACCCATACAGAAACATTCACACGGACATACAAGAACTAATGAAGCAAAGGTATTAGAATATAGTGAATTGCAGGGTTACTAAGAGGCAATACTGTACCAATCCTGAAGCATAACTCCAGTCTCAGGGATACCGGAATGAAGATGGCTTGGTAGCCACCTGTGGAATGTGGGGTTGCCGGCTACTGTGGGGTCTAGATCAGGGGTAGGCAACCTTTCCCCTTTAAGGGCCGAGGGACTTCAGCTCCCAGAAGCCTCAGCCTTGTTGGCCAATAGTCCCATATTGGCCAATAGCTCCTGGGATTCTGGGAGCTGAAGTCCCTCGGCCCTTAAAGGGGAAAGGTTGCCTACCCCTAGTCTAGATGAAATTGAACAGAGATTCTGCCTGGTTTCAGACTAGACTGATTTGCTAGTGCTGAGGCACTCACATTTAGACCCAGAAATGTTTCCTAAGGCAATATTTCAGGAGATGATGGGCTTAAGTGGCTTTCCCAGAGGAGAGGAATGGAGTGCAATATGTAAAAATGACCACACAATCAATGTAAATGTTCTCAGACAAAAAGAGTTTCATTTCCAAAAGGAAACTCCCTTTGTCTGCTATATGCAAGCAGCCTCCCAGTCCAGCTCACAACCACCTTCCCATAGTGAAGGGATTATGCTGATTCCACTCTTGAGAGATCCCATCATGGCTGAGTGCCTTGGGATTCTCCCATGCTGAGCTATCTAGATCAACCTAGCATAGCTGGTTTCCTGCACTGGGGAGCCCGCATTTGGGCTGCTTGCCTAAGACATCCCTGTCTGATATGGATGTCATATCAAAGGTCAAAGAAAAGTGCCTGAAAGCTGGATCTTGGGCTTCATCTGTTATCCACAGCGTACTTAGTATATTTGACACTCGGTGCAGATCATTTTTTAATACCCCCTCCTCTCTTCAACAGCCTTTTCCATGCTTAGTGGAGCTGCTGGCTGGGCAGATGAGGGAAGCAATTCACCTACCCACTGGGCAGCAGAGCCACAAGACCCGGAAGGTGGTCCAATCCCATCAGCTGCTGCTGCCCCATAGCCTTCTCTAGGAATCTCCAGTGTGAATCTATGGCCAGCATCCAATGGATGTTGGCCATAAAGTTGCATGGGTTGACCCAGAGATTCCTAGAGGGAATATATTAATCAAATCCACAAATAATGAGATTCACAAAACACAAATGAGTGAATATTGGGGAGCAACTGTACTGTAGTTTGTTCCTCACTGCAGGAAAAAATGAATATTTTTCTGCAGTATTTGTCCTGTATACAAGCATTTCATAGTGTTCAGGATCATGTCCAGAGGAGGACGACCAAAATGGTGAAAGATCTGGAAACCACCAAGCCCTATGAGGAGCAACATAGGGAGCTGGGTATGTTTAGCCTGGAGAAAAGACAGTCAGAAGGTGATGTGATAGCCCTGTTTAAGTATTTGAAGGGATGTCATATTGAGGGTGGAGCAAGCTTGTTTTCTGCTGCTCCAGAGAATAGGACACAGAGCAATGGATGCAAATTCTAGAAAAAGAGTTCAAAGATATAGCCATGTCTGTAGAATCAATATATAGAGAGATTCTGTAGCACCTTTGAAACTAACTGAAATAAAGAAGTTGGCAGCATGCGCTTTTTTCCCCTTAGATATGCACCCACTATATGCAGTCCACTAAATGCATCTGAGGAAGTAGACTGAAGTCTACAAAAGCTCATGCTGCCAACTTCTTTATTTCACTTAGGACGTTTTCACACTACCCTCCCTAAAGCCGGGTGGAGCCATTCCGGAACGGGTCGTGCCGCCGATTCCGGAATGGCTCCGCCGCCGGCAGGCTAATTCCTTTTGACACCCGGAATTACCTTTAAGCCACAGAAGCCGGAGTTACAGGTCTTTTGGCTGGAGTGAGGCCGGACTTACGGCTCCGTGCGTCTGAACACACGGAGCAAGAAGCCGGACGGACGCAGGGATGGCACCGGAAGGGGCGGGGTTTGCCACCGTGCGTGTGTGAACACGCTGGAAATGGAGCCGGAGTGGGGCCGGATGGAGGTAGGATTGAGTCCTCCTAAAGCCCCGTGTGAAAACGTCCTCAGTCTCAAAGGTGCTACAAGATCTCTCTACATATAGGAAAAGAGATTCCACCTCAACATCAGGAAGAACTTCCTGATAGTAAGAACTGTTTGCCAGCAGAAGAATCATAGATGGAATCATAAAGTTGGAAGAGACCCCAAGGGCCATCCAGTCCAACCCAATTCTGCCATGCAGGAACTCACAATCCAAGTGCCCCCTACAGATGGCCATCCAGCCTCTGTTTAAAAACCTCCAAAGAAGGAGACTCCACCACTCTCTAAGAGAAAGTGCTCCACTGTCAAACAGCTCTCTCTATTAGAAGGTTCCTCCTAATGTTTAGGCAGAATCTCTTTTCCTGTAGCTTCCATCCATTGTTCTGGGTCCTATTCTCTGGAGTAGCAGAAAAGAAGCTAGCTCCCTCCTCAATATGACATCCCTTCAAATATTTAAACAGGGCCATCATATCATCTCTTGGGAAATCCTTACATTGGATAGACAAAAATCTTCTCAGTTGAGGACTTATTGCATGCAAAATGTGTTTTCCTGTATTACAGAATGGAATTGGACTGGATGGCCCTTGGGGATCCCTTCTAACTCTATGATTCTATGATTTTTCTGCACATAAAATCACATAAGGGTTTGCACGCAGAAACACATTTCCTGCACACACACAAAAATGCATTTTCTGTTCAGGAAACAGTTTTCTTTTGCAATTAAAAAAAAAAAGTCACATGTTTCTCCGCACTGAAAAGTCTTCTGGAACATTTGAATATTGGTGGAAAACAGCAGCAAGAAAAAGTTTCATCGCCTACTCTTCTTCTTTGTTTCATGGGGGAAACAAGAAAGAAAGAAAGAAAGAAAGAAAGAAAGAAAGAAAGAAAGAATATTCTTTCTATCATCACTCTCCTCACAATTTTTGCCTCAGATGAAAACTTGCCTTGCTCGGCTTTTATTTAAGAAGAAGATGATCCAGGGGCCATTTCAGAGAGGTAACTGACGATTATTCTTGTCTCTCGAAATTGTAAATGCTTGCAATTTTCCTCCCGCTCCAAAGCCAGCCATAAGCGAACAGCTGCTGCTTCAGAAGGACACAAGGTCTCCCAGTATAAACTCTGCAGATATCATCACCATCACAAGGTCATAAAAGTGATGGATTATAAATACAGTCCCCCATTTGTTTACAGCTAACATTTTTGGGTCCTGGATAATTAGAACATTAGCCATCTCTCAAAGTGATTGTTCGCAGGTGCTGTTTACTGATAGTCTGAATGGAGGATGGAAGAAGGCCGGGAGAGGAGCAAAGTCTCAACCTAAACACTCTTTGGGATGCCGGTAATAGGCAGCAAGTTCAGGGTGGGGAGGCAGTAATTGACTTTGTAATTGTTTTGTCACTTAATCACACCTATCTGGGGGTCGGGGGCCATAAAGGTCAGGTTTGCGCACTTCCTTACATAAGGATAAGAACTAGAGCTGACGAGAGCACAGCCTACGGGTAGCTCTGCATTGCACCATTATATTATATATTATATATCCATTCTGGACACACACACACACACACACACACAAATTGGGAAAATCGCCAATATTGGAGCCCCATTGATTTCAATGGGGGCACGCTCCTGCGCATGCACCAATTTGTCCCTCATGGTTTGCCATCTACGAAGGAACAAGGGACACGAACAGCAAGACAGCGAATGGCAAGGGACAAGTATACTGCTTGAGCCATCATGGCTCTATTCAAGAGTATCCTGGGAGCTATAGAATCATAGAGTTGAAAGAGACCACAAGGGCCATCCAGTCCAATAAACGCCATGCAGGAACTCACAATCCAAGCACCCCTGACAGATGGCCATCCACCCTTTGTTTAAAGACCGCCAAAGAAGGAGACTCCACCACACGCCAATGGAGTGTGCTCCACTGTCAAACAAGTCTTACTGTCAGGAAATTCCTCCTAATGTTGCGGTGGAATCTCTTTTCCTGTAGCTTGCATCCATTGTTCTGGGTCCTATTCTTTAAAGCAGCAGCAAACAAGCTTGTTCCCTCCTCAATATGACATCCCTTCAAATATTTAAAGAGGGCTATCATATCCCCTCTTAACTGTCTCTTCTCCAGGCTAAACATACCCAGTTCCCTAGGTCTTTCCTCATAAGGCATGATTTACTTTGCACTTTGCACTTTAGTGAAGCAGAACCAGGTGCCCCCATAGGTATCTAATTCAAAATATTAATAATAAACTGTTAAATATGTCGCGTCTCGGTGGAGTGTGGAAGTTCACCAGTTACCAGATTCTAATTTGGATACATTCCCAAGATTAATGTTTATCATTAAGCTCTGTTGTTACTATATTATTATTATTATTATTATTATTATTATTATTGCTTGTTGTTGTTGTTAACCACCCTCAAACCAATTTCGACTCATGGTGACCCTGTGGCTGAGACATCTCCAAAACTCCTTGTCTTCCATTATTCTTCTAGGTTCTTGCAGATTCATACCTGTGACCTCTTTAATTGAGTCCATCCATCTACCATGCAGCCTTCCTTTCTTTCTGCTTCCCTCCACCTTTTCTAGCATTATTGTCTTTTCCAAAGAGTCCTCTCTTCTCATGATGTGTCCGAAGTACGACAGCCTCAGTTTGGTCATCTTGGCTTCTAGGGAAATTTCTGGCTTGATCTGTTCTTGGACCTATTTATTGGTTCTTTTTGCTGTCCACGGTATCCTCAGCACTCATGTCCAGCACCACATCTTAAATGAATTTATTCTCTTTTTGTCCATTTTCTTAACTATCCAGCTCTCACATACATGGTAATGGGGAATACAACTGCTTGTATGATTCTAACTTTTATACTTAGTTGTATATCTTTGCTCTTTAGGAGCTTTTCTAGTTCTTTCATAGCTGCCCTCTCCATTCTTAGTCTTCTTCTGATTATATATATATATATATATATATATATATATATATATATATCCAACATGGCATAGTGGTTTGAACATTGGACTACGACTCTGGAGACCAGGGTTTGAATCCTGGCGCAACTATGAAACCCACTGGGTGACCTTGGACAAGTGACATGCTCTCAGACTCAGGGGGAAGGCAATGACAAACCTTCTCTGAACAAATTTTGCCAAGAAAACCCCTTAGGGTTGCCATAAGTTTGAAATGACTTGAAGGCACACAACAACAACAACTACAACCTATATATGTATGCCATTTTTTAAATTGTGGGAGCCTTTTTTTTTTTCCTTGGTGAAATCTGGTTCGGCTGTATCATTTGCAGTTTTGTTCTATATGGTCCATGGTAAATCTGTCACCCTCAGTTGAGCGAGAAGCCTGGAGTTTCTAGAACGCAAATCCCAAGCAGATTGGTAAAATTGTCTATCTCTTCTTCCCCACTTTCTGCTGCAGCGACTGTTAGTGTTTGTTAATGTTATTGTTGTCTTGAAGAGACTATTTTAAACAAGGTTTTAATGTATACCTTTGTTTAATACTTTTTAAAAGGGATGGGTGGGTTTCGGGATTGTCGGGTTGTTCTTACATTGTATTGTATATATATATATATATATATATATATGGAATTTTAATGTTGTACGCTGCTCTGATTGCTTTGCAGAGGGGCGGGATATAAATAAATATTATTATTATTATTATTATTATTATTATTATTATTATTAAAAGGAAATGAAGGCTAAAAGATAGGGGAGGCTAGGTGATGTAGAATCATAGAGTTGGAAGGGGACCTATTGGCCAACAGGTCTAATAAAATTGGTATTAGATTGGTGTCCTCGCCCTTTTAGTATTGGGAGTGTGTGGTGTTGAAGCGCATGGTGGCCTGCCAGTTCCAAGGGTTTCTGGATCCCTTTTACCAATCTAATACAAAACAAATGTAAGAAATCCAGCTGAACATCCCCCGCAGGTAGCTGTCCAGCCTCTTTTTGAAGACCCCCAAAGAAAGAGACTCCATCACCTCTGTAGGGAATTGGTTCCATTGCCAAGCCACTCTTACTATCAAGAAGGTCCTTCTAACATTCAATAAATAACTACTCTCCTGTAACATTAGACCATTTGATCTGGTTCCAACCTCTGGGGCAGCAGAGAACAAATCTGCCTTCTCCTCTATGTCAGCCCTTGAGACATTTAAAGAGTAGAGACATGTCACTTCTCTTCACCAATCTGAACATGCCCAGCTCCTTCAACCTTTCCTCATAAGTTTTGTTCTTTGTACCTCTTATACTCCTTGTTGTCTTTCCCTGAACCACTCCAGCCTATCCATATTCTTCTTAAAATGAAATGCCCAGAACTGAACGCCATACTCCGGATGAGACCTGACCAGTGCAGAATATAGTGGCACTATTATTACTTCCCTCAGCTTGGAAACAATGCTTCTGTTAATTCAGTCTAAAATATCATTCACCTTCTTTGCTGCAGCATCACGCTGCTGCCTCAGGTTCAATTTATGATTAACAATAATCCCATTCACACATAGTTTTGCTAAGCCATGTCTCCCCCATCCTATACCTCTGCATGTGATTTGGTAGGACTTTAAAAGTTAAAGCAAGTTTTATTTTTTTAGTGTCTTAAACTTGTAAAAGTTCTCTGTGGAAGTGATTCAACATTTTTGTCTATGTTTGTATTCTCTTCTGGGTTGCAGAAGCAGAGTTGCACAGGTGGTTCCAATGTGCACACGAATTGCACATGGGTATGCATGGATGTATTTGTGCATTTAGTGTGCATTTGGTCACACGTTTACTGTCTTTGATCAATTCCACAACCCATTAGGGTTGTGAAGCACAACTGATGCATGCAGAGATGAATGTAGGATCTCAGCCACTGGACAGACTTACAAAAGACTGGGACAAGAAAACAGTGACTTTCCTGCCCATTGAGGGAAATGAAGCCAAGCATGCACAAAGTAATCATGTGAACCTGTCTTCATGTTGGCCAATGCACATATCGATTTTCCAATTATTAAGGGATTCTGATAGGTATAAAGCAATTACATTTTGCATTTTGCCTGATGAAGAGTCCTATGACACTGTAAAGGTTGCACATTCCTCTCTGTCAACCACACCTGGCCCAATAAAAGCTATCCGCTTTCCCATTTTTGCATGGCTCCTCATTTCACAGTCATTTTACAACTCTCCAGAAGGCCCCAAGATCTTAATTTACTGTGTTTTTACTGCTGCCCAGACTCTGAAACAGGTTCATTGGCTCAGGGGAAGAAACGCTCGGCCAAAACAAACCACTACAGGACCGTTTTATGAAAAACTGTTAATATTGCTTTTCAACAGGCTGCAGCCCATCTGAAGCCTTTGGCAATTTGAATGTCACCAGCGCAGCCCTTGGCCCAGGGAACTATGCATTACTGGGCCAGGGTTGGGGCACTGCAAGCCAGGTTGTGAACATGCCACCAACATCTTCTCACTTCACCAAGAGGAAACATGGAAGAATCCAACTCAGCAAAGGAAGAGCCCCTGGAGCATACTGGGATTCATTTTCCTAAGACTAATACTGTTCTTGACCATCAGCTGTGCCCACTGAGCAGTTATGGGATCACCGAAGAAAGATCTGTTCCTCCAGATTGTGGGTCATGCTTAGGGATGTTATTTCTTCATTAATTTTCTTCTCATATGTAGCGACAAGTACGGTAATTTTCTTCCCATTGTAAGAAAGTCTTCAAAAACAAATGCCGTTTACGAAGCCTATTCACAATTCGGGACTTATTCTGCCGAAAATTCACACGTGGTTGTTTTGCACAGAAAACAGCCTTTTCTGCAAGGGAAACGGCATTTTCTGGGCAGAAAAAGAAATAATCATCATATTCTACCTGGCTATCTAGTTATATAGGCATAATGAGGGGGGGGGTTGCAGACTGCTAGAAATAGTGCAAATTGAGTCCACTTTAAGGGTTAGGGTTAGGGAATCATGGGAACTGTATTTTATTGTGGCACCAGAGCTCTCAGACAGAGAAGGTTCAATGTCTCAGGAAAAAAAACAATTCCCAGGACTCCCTAGCACTAACCCTAACCCTTAAAGTGGACTCAATTTGCACAATTTCTGGCAGTCCGCAACCCCCCTAAGTTATGTCTCCAGTTTACACCAGATTAGGAGGAGGAGCATAATACCCCGGGCCCAGAGAACAGGATCACAATTCAGAATGACCTTAACAGATTAGAATCATAGAATCATAGAATTATAGAGTTGGAAGAGACCACAGGGGCCATCCAGTCCAACCCCCTGCCATGCAGGGACTCCCAATCAAAGCATCCCTGACAGATGGCCATCCAGCCTCTGCTTAAAGACCTCCAAGGAAGGAGACTCCACTACTCTCCGAGGGAGTGTGTTCCACTGTCGAACCGCCCTTACTGTCAGGAAGTTCCCCCTAATGTTGAGGTGGAATCTCTTTTCTTGCAGCTTGCATCCATTGTTCCAGTCCCTAGTCTCTGGAGCAGCAGAAAACAAGCTTGCTCCCTCCTCAATATGACATCCCTTCAAATATTTAAACACAGCTATCATATCACCTCTCAACCTTCTCTTCTCCAGGCTAAACATCCCCAGCTCCCTAAGTTGTTTCTCATAGGGATACATGGTTTCCAGACCCTTCACCATTTTAGTTGCCCTCCTTTGGACACGCTCCAGCTTTTCCGCATCCTTTTTGAATTGTGGTGCCCAGAACTGGACACAGGATTATTCCAGGTGAGGCTTGACCAAAGCAGAGTAGCATGGCACTATTACTTCTCTTGATCTAGTCCAGGGGTAGGCAACCTGTCCCCTTCAAGGGCAGAGGGACTTCAGCTCCCAAAATCCCAGGAGCTATTGGCCAACATGGGACTATTGGCCAACATGGCTGAGGCTTCTGGGAGCTGAAGTCCCTCGGCTCTTAAAGGGGAAAGTTTGCCTACCCCTGATCTAGCACTATACTTCTATTGATGCAGCCTAAAATTGCATTGGCCTTTTTAGCTGCGGCATTATGCTGTTGACTCATGTTCAACTTGTGGTCCACTAGGACTCCTAGATCTTTTTCACACATAGTCTCGTTAAGCCAGGTGTCCCCCATCTTATATCTGTGCTTTTTGTTTTTCCGCCCTAAGTGCAGTACCTTATATTTCTCCGTGTTGAATTTCATTCTGTTAGCTTTGGCCCAGCTTTCTAGTCTGTTCAAGTCATTTTGAATTTTGATCCTGTCCTCTGGGGTATTAGCTACTCCTCCTAATTTGGTGTCTTCTGCAAATTAGATAACTATGCCCCCAATACTGTCATCCAAGTCATGAGCTGCTCTGGGGAGCAGAGTTTCTGGTTCTGGGCTGCATGGCAAGTGCAAAATATAGTATGGTCCCAACCTGGAAGGCAAAGAGATCTTTGCAAAGTAAGCAGCCCAAATCCCACCCTTCCTGATGTTCGTGGGGAAGACATTTTTAAAAGGGTGCATCCCAGCACTCCAAACGGGTTGCATTTGAAATGGACCATCAAGTGACAATTACAGCTGCTTTGACTATCGGCTCACTCCCCCACTCTCTTTTTTAAAAAAGGAAAACCTAAAGGAGAGGAATTGCTGGCTTCATCAGAGGTGGGAGGAAATGACACCTTCTACGGTTGCACAACATCAAAGGCTCATAAAAGAATGGAGCAAACACAAATTGTCGGTCTGCTGCTTTCTGAGGACATGAAAGTGTGTCTCTGGGCTGATTCACGCAACCAGCCTTGCAGCAAACTTGGCTTTGATGGAGTCAACTCAGGGCAGATATCTGCAGGGCCCAGGGCCCAAGGTAGGCACAGGTGGGCACATGTCTATGACCCATAATCCCCGCAAGGGGTTCACAGCCTCCTAACCCCTCATCCTGCTCCTCTTCCTTGCCATTATTGCATGTTCTCTCTGAGCATGCCAGCAGTGCAAAGAACAAAGGGACAAAGTCAGCGCTTTGGAAATGATGACATAAAAATAACTAGACATAAAAATAACTAGTTAGCTCTTATTCCTCAATGCATTACAATTGCAACTAGAGGAGCCTTTCACACTATACATTTTTATTATAATATTCATACCCTTTTCAAACAAAAATCCGTCAGTGATACCATTATTGGCCAACCAAATTGCACAATATACTTGTTGCAAACTTTCGAAGCTCCACGGGCTTCTTCTGCATCAGGCAAGATGCTGCAAACCAAACAGGAGAAAAAGCAATTGGAGATGTTAGTCAGATGCCTACATGTTGTTTCAGTCTTTAGTTAAGATGGTCGATGGTGGGGAGGATATCTTTTGTAGGCAGGATCCCTTTCCTTCTGGCCTTTTGGCTATAGGGAGATTTTTCAAGTCCAGGAAATTTAAAATCCATTTGCATCTCAACAGGGACCCCTCTTTGAGACCCCTCCCTGTTGATATGCAAAAGGATTTTAAATTTTAGATTGGATATTTTAGACTGGTGTAATTTTCTATATCTAAAAAACAAAAAGAAGGGGGGGGGGGGGGGAAACACCTAACAAAGAATATAACTCTGAAAACACAAAAGCACACAAAACAGGAAACAATGGCATCCAGCATGCCTGAGCCTGACTATGGCTCTTCTACATTACTTATCTAACTCTTCTTAGTTTATTCAAAAGTTAATATAATGTTTAAATAAACTTAAAATAATGTTACCTTACTATAGATAAGGGTCCTCACACAGGACTTTAAATCTTTTTTTAAACAAATCCTCCCTACTTGTATGTCACTCTTCTAAAAGCCTAAAACCACAACAGAACCTCCTTTATTTTTCATATATTCAATCAACATCTTCCATTCTTCCTTAAAATAACCCAAGGTTTCCTCATGTATGAACATAGGCTGCATCCACACTGCAGAAATAATCTAGTTTGACACTGCTTTCCCATGGCTCGATGCTAGGGAATTTGGGGATTTGTAATTTGGTGGGGTACCAGAGCTCTTTGACAGCGAAGGCTAAATATCTCACAAAACTACAAATCACAAAATTCCATAGCATTGAGCCATGGCAATTAAACTGGTGTCACACTGCATTATTTCTGCAGTATGGATATAGCCATAGTCAATTTATCCATGTCTACAAAATCTTCCAAATTTGATAAATTCCATTGATTTAACACCCACCCACCCACCCCACACACACAGAGAGAGAGATCTAACAATAAGATTTAGGCTTTCATTTTCTTATACTTTCTGTGTTTAAGCTGATTGTACTTTATGGATTTTATCTAAGTACTAGAAAACATGGACAAACATATTTCAGCTCAAGTCCCAATATAAGAACCCAATCCCCCTTCTTTCTCCACCACACCAACCTCTTTTGTTTTAAACTGCGGACAACAAATTTCGATGATAAATATGCCTATTACATTTCTTGCAAGTGACACTTAGCAAAAATCCTGCAGCTGAAACATCTGGCCATTCTCCCTCGGCTCCTAATTTCTTCCTTAAACGTTATTTGATTTTATTAATGTGTCACAGTTGTTAAACTTTGCAACGAGCCTTTTCCCACGGAAGCAAACAAGAGCGTGCGGTATTTGAAAAATGAACACTCCACTGCCATCAGTAAACCAGAAAGGAAATCGTAAGTAAACATTTCATGGAGCCAACGTAGATGTTCACTCTGCACAGTTTTTGGGCCATCTTGAGAAACCCTGTCATCTTCTCCATTACAGAGGCATGTAAATACTGGGAGATTCCAAGCAAACCAAAGAAAGTACTTCTCCAGAAAAGAAGTAGCTAAACTGTGTACATTCCCATCCACAAATTGGAGTGATGGCTACTAACGTGGGTGACAATGAATCACAGAATCACTAAAAAGTACTTGGAAGGGACCCCAGTAGCCATGTCATCCACTTAAAGCATCTGTGAGCAACTTCTATTTAAAAACCTCCAGCAAAGGAGAATCCACCATTTTATGAGAGTCTGCTCCAGTGTTACACAACTCTTACCCTTCTGCCTAATGTTAATCGAAGAGGCTTATTGCATTAGAAAGGAGAGACGAAACAGGTGGGAGAGTAGCAGCTTTCTCCATGCCTTTCCGCATGACGTTGTAGCACTTGCTCTTCTTCCCGAAGGAGATGATTGTAAAAGCATACCTTTTGTCACACTGGAAAAATTATTTTGACAAAAGGCGTGCTTTTACGACCCTCTCCCTCTGGAAGGAGAATGGAAGTGGTCTGAGGGCATGCAGAGAGGCACAGAGAGCTGGTAGTCTCCCATTCTGTTTTGTCTAATGCGATAAGGCTCCAGATTTCCCTTCTTGTCATTTGAATTCATTGGTTTGGGTCCAACTTTTACATGACATCTCTTCTGATACCAGAAGATAGACAATCTCAGTCTCCTACTCTCCAGGCTAAACATACCCACCTTCCTCAATCTTCCTCAAAGGGCCTAGTTTCCCATCCCTACACCATCTTGGTCCCCCTCTTCTGGACACAACTGAGCTTGTCACTCCTCCTTAGGCTGCTTCTACACTGCAGAAACAAAGCAATTTGACATCACTTTAACTGCCATGGTATGCTATGAATTTGTCATTTTGTGAGATACTTAGCCTTCTGGGCCTCAGCAAACTACAAATCCCAGAGTTCCATACCGTTGAGCCAATGGACATTAAAGTGGTGTCAAACTGCTTTATTTCTGCAGTGTGGCAGCAGCTTTAAAGTGTGTTGCTTAGACCTGGGCACAGTACTCCAGATGAGGTCTGAATAAAGTTCTCTTGTGGTTTGTAGTTTGCTGAGGTGCTACAATTCCCTAGGTGAGAATTCTAAATACCCCTTCCTAAATGACAAATCCCTGTCCTAATTTGGCAGGGACAGCCCAAATTAATCCTCTGCCATCCCACTTTTCTCACTGCTTTTAAAATGCCCCGGTTTCTCTCCCCCCCCCCCTTTTGACTTCAGCTTACTTTAATATCTGTAAATTGAATTCAAAGTGCAAAAGTAGTTTGGACTCAGTTCACTCAACAGTGCAGATGGGAGAAGAACCAGCAGAATCTTGCACTTCCCTGGAGGCTCAGGCAAAAGCAAACTGCCGAAGTCTCTCCTAAATTTTGTATTCTTCCCCATTAATAACATTTGAAATCGTGATCACACTCTCATGTTGTTTGGTGGTATGTGTCCTAATTTTACTGGTGAAATGTTGGAGTGCATGAAGATTCCTTGCCTAAGAAACCCTATGAAATTCATGGGGTCACCATAGATTGACAGGGGACTTGAAGGTACATGCACACACACACACGCGTAGGAATAGATGTTAAAAATATAATTTATTTGTTTGTTTAATTTAAGGGATTTATAGCCCACCTTTCTCATAAATTAATGGTGAGTTGTTTGGTTTTGGTTTTGTTCTAAACCCTGACCTGAAGTTTTATCGCCGTGTCCTTAAGAAACTCCCTCCATTTTGCTGGCCTATATTGGCAGCAGAATGTTCCAAGCCAAGGTAGCTAAAACTGTCTTCACGTGTGACGCAACCATCTGGATTACGTACTTTCTGATGAATTATGGCTGTTTGTAAGAATGAAAACCCGACAGCAGCCAAGGAGGGGGATGTTGATTTATGCATGTCTGCACATTAAGAAATAGCAACATGACCAACAAAAGACCACAAGGAGGACATAATTTAGTGCTGCCTTACTTCTCCGGTTCTTAAAACAACTACTCTTTCGACATGAGCAAGCACAGGAGACAAAGTGTTACCAAAAGAAATGGCTGCATATTTTGTTTCGATGGGAGCAAATTTTAAAAATGGCAGCTATCTTCTGGTGGAACTTGAACACAAGTGCAGAATAAGTGAGTGGTTAATCTGAATATTCTGTTTAGAGACTTTCAAAAGGCAGGACAGTACCATGAATCAGCGAGGCCAAAACCCTGCTTGCAACGTTGTGGATAAGCCTCAGCTATCAATGGTGAAAATGCCCTGAAAGGCTATGGAACGCCCTTAAAGACATAGGAATGCCAACACATCTGATAGTCCTGATGAGGAATTTATACTCAGGACAAGAGGCTCCTGTCAGAACAGAACACAGAGAAACAGAATGGTTCCCAATTGGCAAAGGTTTCAGACAAGGCTGTATCCATATGTAGAGAGATCTTGTAGCACCCTTGACAAGATCTCTCTACATACTGATTCTACAGACTAACACGGCTATATCTTTGAAGGCTGCATCCTTTCACCCTTTCTGTTCAACTTGTATGCAGAACATATTATAAGAAAAGCAGGCTTGGACCCAGAAGAAGAAGGAGTAAAAATAGGAGGAAGGAATATCAACCATCTAAGACATGCAGATGACACCATAATACTAGCAGAAAACCTTACAGACCTGGAACACCTACTAAGGAAGATCCAAGAAGAAAGTGCAAAGGCAGGCTTCATGTTGAACATAAAGAAAACGAAAATAATAACCACTGAGGATCTTCACAAGTTCACCCTAGACAATGAAGAAATAGAAATAGAAGAAGAATTCCCATAGCTAGGATCAAACATTGATAGAAATGGGGGCTGCAATCAGAAAATCAGAAGAAGACTAAGAATGGGGAGGGTGGCTATGAAAGAACTAGAAAAGATCCTAAAATGCAAATATATACAACTCAGCATAAAAGTTAGAATCATGCAAGCCATCGTATTCCTTATTACCATGGATGGATGTGAGAGCTGGACAGTTAAGAAAGATGATAGGAAGAAAATCAATTCATTTGAGATAATGCAATGCTGGAGAAGAGTGCTGAGGATCCCATGGATGGCCAAAAGGAGCAGATCAAACCAGAGCAGATCAAACCAGAAACCTCCCTGGAAGCCAAGATGACAAGACTTAGACTGTCGTACTCTGGACACATCATGAGAAGGCATGAATAGTTGGAAAAGGCAATATTGCTGGGGAAGGTGGAGGAAAGTAGGAAGAGAGGAAGGCCACATATTAGATGGATGGACTCTATGAAGGAGGTCACAGGTATTAAGGGGTTGCAGGAGTTAAGCAGAGCAGTGGAGGACAGAGGGTCTTCTTGGAGGTGTCTCATCCAGAGGGTCGCCATGAGTCGAGATCGACTTGCGGGCAGTTAACAACAAATCAATGGTGGAAAATGTTCACTATTTGCCCACTGCTGCATTAAAACCAGGGTTCAGAATCAAACTGGCCTCTTACATCTGTAACAATTCCTTTGTCATCCTGGTATAGTGGTTTGAACATTGGACGGGGGCTGCATCAACATTGTAGAATTAATGCAGTTTGAACCACTTTAACTGCCATAATTCAATGTTGTGGAATTCTGGGTTTTGTAGTTTGGTGAGATATTTGGCCTTGTTTGTCAGAGACCTCTTGTGCCACAACAAATGATAAATCCCAGAATTCCAGAGGATGGAGCCATGACAGTTAAAATGGTATCAAACTGAATTAATTCTGCAGTATGGCAGCAGCCTATGACCCCAGAGACCAGGGTTCAATCCCCACCCAGCCATGGATACCCACTGGGTGACCTTGGACAAATCACACTCTCTCAACCTCAGAGGAAGGCAAGGGGGGAAGCCCCTCTAAACAAATCTTCCCATGATAGGGTCACCTTAGTGTTGCTGTAAGTTGGAAATGATTCCAAGGCACACAACAACAAATTCCATTACGAATGGGGTTCCAAATTTGCCCATTCTGCAACTGTGGAGGTTGTGGCTGTAAGAGGACAAAATGGAAATTTGCCCCTCCAGATGAGAATTCTGTACACACACACCGAATGAAGTTTTCTTTCAGTCCCCACGTTTCTAGCATTGATGCTGAAAATCATTCACTTTATTTGCTGTCTTCTCCTTCCCTTGGCATCACTTTGCCTGCCTGCCCCTTTGCTTTGGGTGCCTAAAGTGCTTTTCCCAATTTCTTGACTGTCTTTAAGTTACTGCAGGGCTAGAAATTTGGGGGGAAACAGGAACATTTTATTTGGGGGGCAGAATTCTTATTTGATAGGCTATACATACCCTAAAAAGGCACCAGATCCTGTCTGATCTTGGAAACTAAGCAGGGGCAGCTTCATTTAGTAATTGGATGGGAGACTGCCAATAAAAAAGTGCTGTAGGCTACATTTCAGAGGAAGGAAGTGAGGGGGGAAAACCTCTCAGTATTCCTTGCCTAAGAAAACCCTATGAAATTGATGGAGTCACCATAAGTCAGCTTGAAGGCACAAAAACACACATGTCCTCATTTTGTCCACTTTGCTGTAGCGACACCCCTGTCCAAGAGGCATATTCGGCTCATGGATGCATAAGAAGAATTGCACACGTGTCATCATTTCACATGTTGTCATTACTGTGTGCCTTTGAGTCATTTCCAACTTATGGCAAAATGAATTAATGATAGGGTTTTCTGGGGCCAAGAATATGTGACTTGCCCAAAGTCACCCAGTGGGTTTCTATGGCTGGGCAGGGCATCAATCCCTGATCTTCAGAGTTGTCATCCAGCGCTCAGATCAGTACATCTTGCTGGCTCTCCATTTGTATGCCAGAATCCTATTGTTAGTCCTAATTCTTCCAGTTCTCTCCCCAGGTCCTAACCTGTCAATCATATATCTCCGCCGCAAGCCTGAATACTATTTTCCTCCACCATTGCACAACAGATGCCCATATATTGTAGTGTCATGGCAGCCCCTAGGTGAATATGGATGTTGTGAAACGACTCTGTTCAGTTTTACACACATGTAAGGTCACCTACGAAGTTATAAATCCCAAACAAATGGCCATCCATCGTTCTTCCTTCTTAATTGTTCATTTGCTTCAATTGTAAACTACATGAGTAGATGGCTAAGAAGAGTTATTTATTTATTTATTTATTTATTTTATATGCCGCCTTTCTCCCGGAAAGTGGCCCAAGGAGGCTCACAAGTAAAATAGTTTTAAAACTTTATAATGATTTTTTAAAATCATCATGCTAAAACCATATAAGATCACATAAAGCATACAAAAGTTAAAAACATAACTAGAGCACACACCTGTATAAAAACCTCCCTGACACTATTGTATATTAAAAATATATATGCTTGAATAAAAATGTGTTTGCCTACTGGCAAAAAGGGAGCAGAGAGGGGGCCAGGCTAGCCTCCTGTGGAAGGGAGTTCCAGGGATTAGGAGTAGCCACCAAGAAGGCTTTCTCTCATATCTTCTCCAGGCAAACCTGTGATGATGGCAGGACCAAGAAAAGGCCTTCCCCAGTAGATCTTATGAACCTGTTAAAATTCACACATAAATACGTCTCTTATCCTCATCAGTTCCTGCAGCTTTTATGAACAATGAAGCTCAATGAAAGAACAAGAAGAAGACTGGGAATCTCTGGGGTAAGGCTCCATTTTTAGATTTTTATTTCCAGTTTCTTTCCATTTCTGCCCAAGGTTATTCTTGCAATAAGCAGCCTGTTTTCTTACCCAACCCTCTCCCCCAAAGACATTTTAAAACTTTGCATATATATATATATATATATATATATATATATATATATATATAGTCATCCTTCTGTTTTCATAAACTTGAAGTCCGCATCCCTTGCCTGTTCATGGGCGGCAAGCGGAGGGGGACAAAATGGGGTATTCACCTGCAGTGCGCAGTGCCATTCAAGCCTATGGGGCTTGAATATTTGCAATTTTCCATTTTTTCAGGGGGGGTCCAGAACGGATCCCCCGCAAAAACAGAGGGGCAACTGTATATATAGGTGTTTTTCTACCATGACATTGCAAACTGGCTGGCATCCTGTTGGTGTCTTATACCTGTATCAGTTCCCTTAAACAAGGAATTGAATGACTGTTCAAAAATATTCCAAACAAATTGCTCAAAACTGTGTTTTTCACAGTTTTCGTCAGGAAACCTTGATAAAAAGAATCGTGGACTGAGGAGCATCTTCACACTTTGGCACTTATTCCGCACAAAATTCACACATGAGTGAACCTCATGCAGATTTTGCACAGAATATATCCCAAATTGCAAATAGGCTTCAAAAACCGTGTGGTTTTTCAAAGTGTTTGTCTCACCTGGAAGAAAAATGTTAAATTATTTGTTGCTTCCTTCAGGTAGAAACTTAGTGAAGCATATCTCTCCTTTAGACATGCAGCTGTATCATTTTGGTCAAAGCATAACATCTATATTTAGTTCAAGATCACAAAAGCGGAGTTTCATATGAGTTGCCATTGCACTTCGTTGCACATGGTGCATTGAGGATTGTTTCCCATTGTGCATTGCTTGCATGGTTGCACATGGATGTGAACTACACATTAGTGAGCCATGTCCATTTGGTTGTGCAATGTTGCAATTCTGTAATGAGGTGGCATAACACAACCAAGGCAGAACTCCATGAGGATAAAGTTAAGCTGTGTCTCTTTGATGCAGAATCTCAGCCACTGATCAATCTGGTTGGAAGAGATGCTCACATTCCCTTTCTCCTGTATTCCAAGTGCAAGACAATACCAGTGAAGATCCGTGAAAGTAATACTGCCAACCTGAACAAAATAATCTTTCAGGCTTCAAGCTGCCTGCAGGCACCCAAGCAACCATCTCTGCCCCCGTTTCTCCACCCATCCACCCATCTAAAATTCCCATTTAAAATAAAGATAAAAATGGGCAAATACATTTAATCATTCTTTCTTAATCCTAAACCAAAATAGTCCCAAAATTTTAAAAATGGTGAAAGGTGTGGAAGCTGTGCCCTATGTAGAGCAACTTAGGGAGCTGGATATGTTTAGCCTGGGGAAGAGAAGGTTAAGAGGTGGCATGATGGCCATGTTTAAATATTTGAATGGGTACCATATTAAGGAGGGAGCAAGCTTGTTTTCTGCTGCTTCAGAGAATACGACACGGAGCGATGGATTCAAACTATAGGACAAGAAAATCCACCTAAACATTAAGAAGAGCTTCCTGACAGTAAGAGCTTTCAACAGTGGAACACAATCCCTTGGAGTGTGGTGGAGACTCCTTCTTTGAAGGCTTTAAAACAGAGGCTGGATGGTCATCTGTTGGGGATGCATTGATTGTATATTCCTTCATGGCAAAATGGGGTTGTACTGGATGACCTATGTGGTTCTTCCATCTCGAATGTCTAGTCGTAACCAACCATAGGAAGCGGTGCTCATCTCAGTTACTAATCTGTAGAGCCAGCATTGTCAGAGACTACTCTGTGATCCTGTGGCCAGCATGATTGCACAGAACTCTGTTTACCTTCCCACCAAAGTGGTATCTATTTATCTACTTGCATTTTCATGCTTTCAAACTGCTAGGTTGGCAGAAGCTGGGACTAGTGATGGGAGCTCACCCCATCATGCAAGACTTGGGCCTCAAACTGCTAACCTTCCTACCTTACGTTCGTCAGAACTGGTGCCTTAACCACTAAGCCACCGCATCTCAGAGGCCAAATTCCCACATCAAGGAGATGGAGTGTAACTTGGTACATCCTCCCTCTGTTCCAGCATCTGTTAAGCAATTCAAAAAATGACAAAATTGGTGGCCTCAGTTCAGAGGGAGAAAGACACTAGGGAGCACTCACACAAGGAGTCACACTCTTTTTCTTTCCCTTCAGAGCTCAGGTCAGTCTTGTCTTCATCATATGAACTGCCTTTCCCATTCCTTCCCCACCAGTGAATGGCAGCAGTACAGCTGATGGAGGATGGGGTTGGGTTGGGTACAAGTGGTTAGAAAATAATCCTTGTATCCCACCCAGAAAGAGATAAAAAGACACACTTATACATGTATCTCTCACTCTCTGGATGTTACTCCAATTCTCCCATCTCTAGCCAAGACAACCAAAGAAAACCTCAATGTTCAGGAGACCAGAGGACTGAAGACCAGTTCTAGGCATACAAATAAATGGAGGACTTGTTGCCCTCATCCCTTGTTAGTGGGCTTGCTGGAAGTGTTTGGTTGTCTACCCTTGGAGGTCAGTTGCTGGATTCAAAGTGCCCTTGCTCTCATTCAGGAAGGCCCTTCTTATATACTATATACTGCTTTGCTTTTGCTGGCAGGCAAAGACCCATTTGTTTCAGCAAGCTTTTATTGTGCAAACAGGAAGGGAGCTTCTTATTGGGATGCTTTATGTACCGTTTAAAACTTTTGTGTGTCTTTTAGATGGTTTTAGGCTGTTTTCTGTGACAGTTTTAATTGTTTTTAAACTTTTGTTGTGAATTTTTAAAAAAATGTACGCTGTCTGGGAGCCACTCTGGGAGAAAGGTAGCATACAAATGAAAATAGATAGATAGATAGATAGATAGATAGATAGATAGATAGATAGATAGATCAACTTGGCAGTGGTTTGAGTGGGACATTGGGCAACCAGGGTTCAAATCCCCATTTCACCATGGAAGCCTACCTTGGGCAAATCACACTCCATCAGTCTCAGAAGAAGGCAAGGGCAAACCCTCTCTGAACAAATTCTGCCAAGAAAACCCCATGATAGGTTCATCTTAGGGTTGCAATAAGTCAAAAAGGACTTGGAGATGCAAAGCAACAACCACAACACCACCACAAGGGCAGCTCCCTAGCAAACGCCTGGGCTTACAAGCCACTGAAGGTCAGAAGCACTTAGGCTGAGCCCGTGGCTCTTGGTTCCTCTTGCCCTTTGCATCTGTCCCCTTTGACCTCTTGAGATAACATTTATCTTTAAAATGGCAGCTCTGTCTTAGGCAGCAGCAACTGCTTGCAACATTTGGACAACAGATGGCGAAGGAACTGTTTGGCAAAGTTGTTGCACTGGGGTTTTCTTTGTAATCCCCCAAATGAAGATAATGGTGACTGAAAGTAACTTGAGATTAATCGCCATGACCACTACTTTGACCCCTACCAGCCTCCTTCCTCAAGCTTTCCCCTGGTTCATCGTCATCCTTCCCTTTATGTTGTGTCTCTTACAACACTAGATCCACGGAATGTATTGGGGATTTCAAGGGTCCCACGTGTGGCCTATGTCTTCCCAACACAGCCGGCATTCATGACAGAAGTATAAGCCTGAACCTTGTCAGTTAGCCTCAACCAGAGTAGACCCATTGAATAAACACTTGAATCCAGTTCATTCATTCGAGCCTATCAACAGACTTTTTGGTTGTTGGTGTTGTGTGCCTTCAAGTCATTTCCAACTTATGGCAACCCTAAGTTGAACCTACCATGGGGTTTTCTCTGCAAGTTTCTTCAGAGGAGGGTTGCCATTGCCTTCCCTGAAGCTGAGAGAGTGTGACTTGCCCAAGGTCACTCAGTGCATTTACATGGGCAATCTGGGATTTGAACACTGGCCTACAGAGTCATAGGGGAGTTGCAGACTGCCAGAAATAGTGCAAATTGAGTCCACTTTTAGGGTTAGGGTTAGGGTTAGGGAAGCATGGGAACTGTATTTTATTGTAGCACCAGAGCTCTCTGACAGAGAAGGCTTAATGTCTCAGAAAAAAAACAATTCCCATGGTTCCCTAGCACTAACCCTAACCCTAAAAGTGGGCTCAATTTGCACTATTTCTGGCAGTCTGCAACCCCCCATAGTACAACGCAGAATTAGCATTGGGCCATGGCAGTTAAAGTGGAGTCAAACTGTATTACTTCTACCGTGCAGAGAAGACACTAGTTATCTATTTTAAAGTTAGGTAAATTTCGCACTTTTGTTGTTGTTAACTGCCTTAGCATTGATCTCGACCCATGGCAGTGACCCTATGGATGAGACATCTCCAGCCCTGTCCTCCACTGCTCTGCCCAGCTCCTGCAAACTCATATTTGTGGTCTCTTTAATAAAGTCCATCCGTCTAGCATGTGGCCTTCCTCTCTTTCTGCTTCCCTCCACCTTTCCTAACATTATGGTCTTTTCCAACTATTCATGCCTTCTCATGATGTCTCCAAAGTACAACAGTCTAAGGGCCTTTACAGACTGCCAGAAATAATGCAGCTTGAGACCACTTTAACTGCTCTGGCTCAATGCTAGGGAATCATGGGAACTAACATTGAACCTTCTCTGTCAGAGAACTCTGGTGCCACAATAAACTACAGTTCCCATGATTCCCTAGCACTGAGCCAGGGCACTTAAAGTGGTCTCAAGCTGCATTATTTTTGGCAGTCTGGAAAGGCCCTAGGTCTTGTCATCTTGGCTTCTAGGGATATCTCTGGCTTGATCTGCTCTAGAACCCATTTGTTTGTCCTTTTGGCTGTCCATGGGATCCTCAGCACTCTTCTCCAGCACTACACAGTTATAATTCCACAGTTATGATTCCACTTTTACTGCCCTGGTTGCAATTTATGGAATCCTAGGGTTTGTAATTTGGTGAGTCACTAGAGCTCTCTGGCTGGGAAGGATAGGACCATGGCATGGGAGAGCTCTAGTGAGTCATAAAACTGCAAACCCTAAGATTCCATAGGATGCAGCCATGACAATTAAAATGGAATCAAAGCACTGTAATTGTGTCATGTGAAAGGAAACTATCAATTTACACAACTTGGAGGATACCAGATTGTCCAATGACACCTCAGTGCTTCCTAGATTCTCGGACAGAATCCAAACCGCTGATGATCCAAACTTCCACTCAATAACATCTGCAGACTATGAAACCCAAAATAAACCATGGATGATTTGCTGCCCATTTGTGACATCCAGAATCTACCACCTGAGACATCCAACTCACTCTGACTAATGAAAGGGCCAGTGCTGTCTCTCAGAAAGAAATGGAAGTTTTCAGACCACAAACGTCTTTGCTCAAGTAACCTAAAGTTCTCAAACTCATCTTAAAGGACGTTGCAAGTGATGTCACCAGGATGCAAGGAATCTTCTTAACACCAGCCCATCCCTTTCCACCAATGAACTCTGGTTAGCAATAGATTGAGCTGAAACATTTGCGTATTAAATTATAGCTCTCCAACAAATTTATTACTGGGTGCAAGAGAGGCTAGAAAAGGTTGCAATGAAATCATATTTACTCCCATCCGGCTCTTGTCAACGTGCCATCCTCAGAAGAAGCATTTGTCATTGTGTGCCATACACCACATGCTGTTTCTCATCTTCTTAAACATGGGCCCAGAAACATTATTAACAAATCAGGGGGACTCACAGACAATAAATCTACAATGATCTATATTTTATCACATTTCTGTGGTGGACAAAGAAAGATGGATAATGTGATTTGAAGGGGGTTAACCAGCTTTCTTCTGCCAGTTGGATGGAGACCCTACTCTAACATCATTTGAAATCCTGGTGCTATCTGAACACATAACTTGAAAATGCTGGGTGGCATCCTGTATTGCATTTACAGATTTGTAACCTAGAGTTCCAGATCTATAACTGCTCTGGAAGCACTAACACTGTGCGGTCGCAATTGTAGCATTATTGTTATGATGCCTCCCCAAACCTAACTTAACAGACAGCAGCTGCATGGGGGGGGGGGGCTTGTTCAGATGCTTTCTTTTGTTTGAAATATGTTATACGGGTTTTATTGTAAGCCGCTTGGATTCTTTGCCAATAAGCGGGATATAAATTATTTATTTATTATTATTATTATTATTATTATTATTATTATTATTATTGGGGCTTGGGAGGTTGATATGTCTATCACCATCTCTAACAAGCAACTGAGGCTGTGACAATCAAATGGAAGACCCCATCACAATCCTTTGTCATAGCCTTGCTCACTGGCAGAAGAAAGCACACCGATCTCCATCTGAACAGATCTCCATCTCTTGCTGCAGTTGATGCCTAGTAAAGTAGGTTAGAGGGAAGGCCAAGCCAAGGGACATTACTTATTTATGCATATGTAACCAAGTAGACAATGTAGAATATGGAACAGAAATTTCAGAATCCTTCTAGTCTTCAAGGGTTTTCTAGTCCAAAGAAGTAACTTCCTTCCCCATCTTTATTGTCCAAACCTTAGCAGAATGCTAGGGATGATTTAGACCAGGGGTAGGCAACCTTTCTCCTTTAAGGGCGAGGGACTTCAGCTCCCAGAATCCCAGGAGCTATTGGCCAACATGGGACTATTGGCCAACATGGCTGAGGCTTCTGGGAGCTGAAGTCCCTCGGCCCTTAAAGGGGAAAGGTTGCCTACCCCTGATTTAGACCTTTATTTGGTTTGTAAGTCCCTCTTTATGTTTGGAATAGTTGCACAATATGACCCTTGTATCGATGGGATCTGTACCTATGGTTTCACTTATCCACATCCAAAAAAAAAAAGTCTCTCTAGGCATCTTGAGGTCTTCCAGTGTGACCCTGTGATCAACTTCTGGCAGAATATAGGGTTCATTATTATCCATGATTTTCACTATCCACAGTAAGTTTGGGAACATATCCCCTGTGGATATGGGAGTCATACCCTACTGTATTTATTTTCTGGAATTTTGGGGCTGACATATATTTGTGTAACTCAGAGTTATGTACACACATGTTCTTTTTGGACATTGCAGAAGGAACTAATCACTAGCTATTGTGCAAGGAGTGATTCCCTAGCTCCTTGCACAACATCCAGATAACTTCCAGAAAGCAGCTTTCAAGCCCTGGGGATGCAGCCATTACTATTTACTGTCCAGGGGATACAAAGAAATTCTTCCTAAAAGTGAGAGATTTAACTTAGACCATTTTAACAACTCATTGGATATTTGCTTCCAAACTTTGACGTAATTATTTGTGAACAAATTGGAGTTTTTCTTTGTTATAACTACTTTGAGATACTTTACTTTCTCTGCTTTTTAAAAACCTGATAGATCTTTTAATTCCTCTTCTTCTTCTTCTTCTTCTTCGTCTTCTTCTTCTTGTTGTTTTTTATTTAGAATTTTTGGTTAAGATCTGGCTCTTCGTTTTGTTCACCTTAATTCCAGATATTTCTCCAATTTATCCAGGGTTTCCATTAGTTTAACTATACTGTCTTTAGGATTATCCAAGAAGATTGCTAAATCATCCACAAAGCTCATTTGAAAGAATCTCCTTGTATTTTTAAACCTTTGATTGTTGTATCAATTCTGATATTTTTCATCAATACTTCTAGGACAACTATGAAAAGAAGTGAAGACAAGGGCAACCTTGTCGGGTACCTTTAGATACTGTGCACTTTTTAGTCTTCTCTCCATTTACCAAAATTTGGGCGTTCTGTATTTTGTAGAGACTGCCAATATAATTTATAAAGTTTTCTCCTACATTCATTTCTGAAAGAGTTTGTTTCATAAACTCCCATCACACATTATCGAATGCTTTGGTGGTATCTAAGAAAATTATAGCCTATTTCGTCTCGTTGTTTTTGTTGTAATATTCTAATAAATTCAATACTGTTAAAAAAATTTGGATGGTTTGTTTTGTTTTCTTTTATTGATATCCTGTCTTTCTCTCAATGAGTCAACAGTGCGATGCAGCAGCTAAAAAGGCCAATGCAATTTTAGGCTGCATCAGTAGAAGTATAGTGTCTAGATCAAGAGAAGTAATAGTGCCACTCTATTCTGCTTTGGTCCGGCCTCACCTGGAATACTGTGTCCAGTTCTGGGCACCACAATTCAAAAAGGATGTGGAGAAACTGGAGCGTGTCCAAAGGAGGGCAACTAAAATGGTGAAGGGTCTGGAAACCAAGCCCTATGAGGAACGACTTAGGGAGCTGGGGATGTTTAGCCTGGAGAAGAGAAGGCTGAGAGGTGATATGATAGCCATGTTTAAATATTTGAAGGGATGTCATATCGAGGAGGGAACAAGCTTGTTTTCTGCTGCTCCAGAGACTAGGACCCAGAAGAATGGATGCAAGCTCCAGGAAAAGAGATTCCACCTCAACGTTAGGAGGAACTTCCTGACAGTAAGGGCGGTTCGAGAGTGGAACACACTCCCTCGGAGAGTAGTGGAGTCTCCTTCCTTGGAGGTCTTTAAGCAGAGGCTGGATGGCCATCTGTCAGGGATGCTTTGATTGGGAGTTCCTGCATGGCAGGGGGTTGGACTGGATGGCCCTTGTGGTCTCTTCCAACTCTATGATTCTATGATTCTATGATTCTATGATTCAATATGGAACCTCAGGCAGCCTTCAATATAAGTAAAGACAAAAGATAGCAGAAACATTGCATAATAAAAAAGTTTTTAAAAAGTTAAATGAATAATCCAATTAAAACTTAAGTTTAGAATAGTTTAAAAACAACAGCACACCTCATTTTAAAAATCCTTCTACCTGAAGGCCTGCTTTAATAAAAAGGTCTTTGCCTGCTGGCAAAAGATCTCTTTCAGGAGCTCCATAGCCTAAGAACAGCCTAGAAGCAGCCACCAAGAAGGCTCTCTTCTATATCTTCACCAGACAAGCCTAGGAGGGTAGTGGAAGCAAGAGAAAGCACATCCCCAAATTTCATAAGGCTTGAGCAGACTTATGTGGAGAGATATGGGCTTTCACATATAGTCTGGACCCAAGACGCATAGAGCTTTTAGGTGCTTTGAAATCATGTCTGGAAATGATCCAGTAGCCAGTGACGCTGTTTCAGCAAGATGTATTCCCTATGGTTAATTTTTTAAAAAGAAGTTTGAACATCTCTCCTCAAAAAAAGATGGAAGGAGTTTAAGATTTGAACAAAATATATGTGGAGGAAGGTGTCCAGATTTTGCAGTTTGTTTCAACTTCCCTTCACCCTCTTCAGAACTCAGATTCAAACAAGTGCAAAACTAAAAACACAGAGTAAGAGCTGCTGTTTAAGCATTTAGAGATCTGGTCTAGAAAGCCAGCTAAAGCTGTTGCGGTGTCTGGTCGATCCACCACAGCAGAGGCAGAGAAGTTACTATGGACTGTATCACTATTCCTTTTGCATATTTTCCAAGCTGAATGAGAGCAAGGCTGGTAACAAACAAGGGTTCAAAATATAGAAGGAACTGTCCAAGGTCCTATCGCCATTTCAGCACCTTGGATCATACCATTAAAGTTAGGATTAGACCCCACAACCATATGGTGCTCATTTACTGAATAAATAAAATGAAAATTTAGACAACAAACTAGCCTCCACTTTTTCTCATTTTCTGGTTGAAAAATGGATTTCAGTAAATCTTGTGAAATCAAGAGTTGGTAAATTTTACGGGAAAGAGTAATAGAGCAATTAGTTTTGCACAGTTTTCTTCCGGTGTCTGGACATCACAAAGTCTTCTGGAGGATTTTTCTACACAGAGAAACACATGGCTTTTCTGTGCAAGAAACATGATGTATTTTGTGCAGGAAAATCCTCCAGGACAACAGAATAATTCAGCAATTATTCATCCTTGCATTCACAGTTATCAAAGATTTACATTCCTGCTTCCAAGTCATAAAGCACATCGCTAGAGAAGCTTCTTTTGAAACTGCCTAATGGACAAACAGAAGTAGAGTGAAACTGAGATCTACAAAAGAAACAAGACTAGGAAAAGAACTGAGTTGCAAAACTAGCAACACAGAGTGGTTAAGTGGCTAAAGAGGTCACACTCGTTCAATTAAATGGTTATATATTTTTATACATTTTTCTCCTCCTCCCTTTTCTTTAAGTGGTTTGAGATTTGACATGAATAATTTTAAAAATTATAACACTTTAAAATGGATAACATTTTAAATAGCAATTTAAAAAAGAAAGAAAAAAACACAGCAGATTCATTAATCCAGGGTCATGGGAACCTTCAGCCATCACTGATCCATGATCCATTTCCAAAGGACTGGAAGTGATTAAGATCTCCATGAGGCAATTTTCCATTAAATTCTTGCTGTTGTGTGCCTTCAAGTCATTTCCAACTTGCAGTAACTCTAAAGTTCACATAATGGCAAGATTTGTTCAGAGGAGGTTTGCCTTTGCCTTCCTCTGAGGCTGAGAGAGTGAACCCTGGTCTCCAGAGATGTAGTCCAATTCTCAAACCACTACACCAATACCACTTGCTCTTGCTGCTGAGAAATAGTCAGTGAGCGATCTTCTTCATGTCCAGTTTGTGAGTTTCCCCAAATTAACCTAGTTGGTTAATCGCAGAAAACTGGATACTGGATCTGTCTAGAGCATCGAAATGTTACTTTTTTGCACTATAGCTTCCAGAATAAACTACCCAGCATTGTCACTGGTCACAATGCCTGGGGGATACTTGGTGCTGCAGTCTAAAAGAGCAACGTTTCTATTTCTTTTGGCCCCTTTGGTCAGATCAGGAGTCTCTGGCTGGCATCCTGTTAGGGACAAATGCAGGCATAAGTTGCAGCATGCAGCTGGGGTGATTTTTTTTGGACAATGTGTCATGGCCATATGTAGCTGACATTGGCATAAGCAGAATTGTGGACCTGAGACCATTGTATGCGGTGGTGCATTAAAGTACATACAAGAGCATGTGAATGCTCTATGCATTGTCTATGCACATTGCAATTGCACAATGGGTTGCCAGCTATGTGCATTGACCACTGATCCACATAAGTTGCGCTACATTGGTATTCAGTATTTGTTGTTGTTGTTGTGTCCCTTCCAGTCATTTCCAACTTATGGCAGCCCTAAGGCAAACCTATCATGGGGTTTTCTAAGGCTGAGAGTGTGTTGCCCATTAACCCAGTGGGTGACCATGGCCGAGTGGGGAATCGAACCCTAGTCTCCAGAGTTGTAGTCCAATGCTCAAACCACTACACCTTGCTGGCTTTCTGGTATTCAGTATAGGGTTGTATAATGTAACTTGGCCAGTGGATATTTATGCTACACTGAAATGATGTAGGCGCATGGCCCCTGTATGTTGATCTGAATTAGACTTATTTCCAATGGCATCTGGAATCTCATCTTGTCCTGTTATTTCTATCTGAATCTTTCACACACTTATTCTCAAGTTCCAACAGAGAAGGGTCAAGGCAGAGCTTGGAAAAGTTATTTTGAAAAGTTACTTTTGCCAGTGACTGGAAAGCTTGGGGAGCAGCAGTCGAAAAGAAAAGGAAAGGAAAGGAAAGGAAAGGAAAGGAAAGGAAAGGAAAGGAAAGGAAAGAACAGCTTTTTCAAGCTGGATCTATAAGGGAGTACATGTGCGAGCTGTTGTTGGCTGTAGTGCACATGCAAGCCCTTGATGTCTGCTTTATTGCCGTCCTTTTATTTTTGCTTTCCGAAACCAAATATTCCAAACTCCATACTGTTTTTCCTTCCGTCTTTCCCAAGTCGGATGAGACTAATAAGAATACCACCTGAGGGAAAAGGCTAATGCACAGACGTACTTCCTCTCTGGAGGATCAAACAGCCAGGATGGTTCCTTTTCATGTTTTATTAATCCCCGGTTCATAATTTCTACCACATCATTAGTCATTTCCTATTATCGAACAAATACTTGGTTGTGGAGTCATCTCTGCAGTAAATAGGGAGAGATAGCTTTCCCACCTGCAAGGCTGTCATTGACACAACTCCCCACAAGCACATCTGGGAGAAAGGCTGAGAAGATGCTGTTTTTGAATGGGACGACAATTAGAAACACAGGGCAAGAGGGCTGCTTTTTTGTTGCCTCTTCTTTTTCTTTTCCATTAATGGCTTGCCTGTTTCTCCCTACCCACTCACCCCACATTGTGTCCTCCAACTTTGGGGATAGCTCATGGCTTCTGTACCAATTGGAGTGGTATGGTCAAGAAAGAAAGTGCAAAGGCAGGTTTACAGTTCAGCATGAATGTCAAGTCCGGTAGGAACCAAGTTCAGAAACTCAGGCTTCAGTAGTTAAAACTAAATAACATTTTATTCAATAATTACAAATCCAGTCCAGGGACTTAACCCATCACATAACCCTCCAAATATTTTATGGCAGGAAAAGTGCATTTGCAACTCCTGAAGATTAAGGGAACAAAACAAAACAAGGAAAGGAAAGGAAAGGAAAATAATGATCACGGATGATTTCCACCACTTTAAAGTAGATGATGGAGACACTGAAAAAGTTCTAGATATTCCATACCTTGTCATTAATCAGAATGGAAAGAAATCAGAGGAAGACTAGGACTTGGAAGGGCAACTATTGAGGAATTAAACAAGAT
Source organism: Phrynosoma blainvillii (assembly GCA_026167975.1). Lineage (NCBI taxonomy): Eukaryota > Metazoa > Chordata > Lepidosauria > Squamata > Phrynosomatidae > Phrynosoma > Phrynosoma blainvillii. The sequence goes on along the minus strand of JANUYF010000001.1, from coordinate 451,740,794 downwards.
CCTAAAGTATAAAGATGTATCATTGAATACTAAAGTTAGGATTGCCCATGCCATCATGTTTCCAAATTCTATTTATGGGTATGAGAGCTGGACAGTGAAGAAAATGGATAGAAATAAAATGAACCCACTTGAAATGTGCTGGAGATTCTAGAACCCATTTGAAATATGCTGGAGACAGCCAAAAAGACAAACAAATGGGTTCTAGAATAGATCAAGCCTGAACTCTCTCTGGAAGCCAGCATGATCAAATTGAGGCTGTCGTACTTTGGAGATATAATGAGGAGACACGACTCACTAGAAAAGACAATCATACTTGGTAAGGTAGAAGGTAGAAGGAAAAGAGGAAGACTGAATTGCAGGTGGATTAACTCCGTCAAGGAAGCCAAAGCTGCCTTGCATCTGCAAAGCCTGAGGAGGGCTGTTGAAGACAGAGTGATTTATGTTATTGTTGTTAACTGCCTTCGAGTCAACCTCGGCTCATGGTGACCCTATGAACAAGACATCTCCAAGCCCTCCTATCCTCTACCTCTCTGCCCAGGTCCTGTAGGCTCAGGCCTGTGGTCTCCCTGATTCAGTCCATCCATCTGGAATGTGGTCTTCTTCTCTTTCTACTTCCCTCCATCTTCCCTGGCATCAATGTCTTTTCTAATGTGTCATGCCTTCTCCCAATGTGGCTGAAGTACAACAGCTTCAATTTACTCATCTTGACTTCCAGGGAGAGTTCAGATTTGATCTGTTCTCTCACTTATCAGGTTGCTGTAAGTTGAAGTCAACTTGAGGTAGTTAATCCTGGGGTTTAGTTCTGGGTTTCAGCAGCTTTCCAAAGTACAGGACCTGATCCTAACATAGGTTCGGCACAATGGAAAGCTCCTTGAAATTGTGGACGGAAACCCAAGACTTACCACTCTCATTGGCCTGGAAGCCAGCTACAGTTTGCTTTCCTAGAAAGAAGAATGGTCCATGGGCAGAATAGGAAAAGTAGGTGTTCCAAGAGAGAGAGAGAGAGAGAGTTTGTTACGGTAGTGAGAAATCTGAAATTGCAAGGTCATCCTTTGGAGCACTGCATGTGTTGGGTAAAAGTTTGCACAAATATGTCTAAGAGTAAAAGAGCAATCATTAAGAAAAGTAAAATTGGCAATGCAGTGCTGCTGTGTTGTCTTTTAGATCATGGACAAGCATCATTCTAGAACAAATATTCCTATCTGTGTAGAAGGCAAAGAGGAACACCACTTCTAAGTTACCGTCCAAAGTTTTTAATACTTTGTTGTGATATTCAATCAAGTCGACTTTGACTTATGGCAGCCCTATGAGAGCCCTGTGGCCTCCAAGATATTGTTGATATTTGCCATCCAGGTTGCATTGACTTTTGGTGACCTTAGGAATGAGAGACTGAAGAGCCCTGGTCATCAACAGCCTTATTTAGTTCTTGCAAACTCAGGGCTATGATTCCTCAATTGAGTTTACCTTCCTGTCATTCAAGTCTTCCTCTCCTACTGCCTTCCATTTTAACAAGCATTATTGTATTTTCTAATGAGTCATGTCTCATGGCAGCTACAATCCTGTATGGCTCAGCTTATTGTAGCAGGTCCACAGGCGAACTATATTAGGCTGAGCCATATACCACTACCCACAATTTCTGAAGCTCTCCACCCAGCGTGAAGTCGAAGACTTTCATGTCCGGCATCCATAGTTTTTTATGGGTTTTTCGGGCTGTGTGGCCATGTTCTAGAAAAGTTTCTTTCTGACATTTCTGACATCCCTACCCAAGGTCTCACAGTATATATATACCCACTCTCCTCCATTCCAGTATTCTCTGAAGATGCCAGCCACAGATGTTGGCAAAATGTCAGAAAGAAACTCTTCTAGAACATGGCCACACAGCCCGAAAAACCCACACAAAAAAACTACCTCCACCCAGCCATTCCCTGCTTTGTCAGTGGTAGGCAGGATCCCAGAATAATCTGGCTATGTCTCTATTGCCAGGTGTAAAATGATTACAGCCCCCTGAGGACCCTGGCAGATCTCAGTGTTGATGTAATCATTTCATGCCTGGGCACAGGGACATAGCCAGATGCTTCTGCAATCCTGCCTGCTTGGCACAAAGCACAGAATGGCCTGCAGTGCAGCTTCAGAGACTTATCAATAGATGAGGAGGGTCTTTCGGTGTTACGGAGGGAGGGAGGGAGGGAATATCACCACCGCCTCAAAAGACATACATACATGGAAGAGAAACCTACATGTGCATATGTCCCTAACAGGATGCCAGCTAGTGAGCTCCAAGTACAATGGCTTCATTAGTATTCTAGTCATTTTGACTTCAAGGGAATGTTCAGATCTGATTTGCTCTCAAACCCATTGATTTGTCATTTTGGCAGCCCAGGGTATCGGCAGAACACTCTTCCAGAACCACATTTCAAAGAAGCTGATCAGTTTCTGTAATAGCGTTCAGAAATTTGCAACTGGTTGCAGGATTGTTAATCAATCAACATGAGAGGTTGACAGGGCAAAACCCATGTGGCACCCCAAAGCTATTTTTGTGGCTCTTTGCCCCCCCCCCCCAAATTGCACAGACTACCCTTTTTCAGACCAAAATAAGAAGGCGAGAGTATCCAGGAGCAGCATTTCACCTTTTGCCAAGAATGCAAGGGACAAGGGGAAAGAGCCAAGATCCTACATCGAGGAGATGGAGTGTAACTTTGCACACACACTGAGTTATGCAGCAGTAGCACAACACAGTGAATTGTCATGCTGCACAACCAAATTTGCACCTGTAAGAATGTAACAATGTGACATTTCAGAAGCAACATAATGCATGGAAACCCAGTTACTTTTGAGTAACGCTTTTGAATTACTTTTCAAAGTACAGATCATAGAATCATAGAATCATAGAATTGGAAGAGACCCCAAGGGCCATCCAGTCCAACCGATTCTGCCATGCAGGAACTCAAAATCAAAGCATCCCCGACAGATGACCATCCAGCCTCTGTTTAAAGACCTCCAAAGAAGGAGACCCCATGAAGTTTGATGGGAATTTTTCTCTTATCAATTCTAAAGTCTATTTGTTTCTGTTTAATAGTAAAAAATAATAATAATGAAACAACAATGATTCATGTAACAAGGGACACATCTTGTCACCTTATTGATACATCTAAACATTAGGACAGTGTATTTTCAGTGTTACATGGCATAAGCTGATGGTGTTCATGTCAGTGGGATAGTGAATCCATCCCAGCTTTTACTGAATTTGTTTGGCAAGCTGGATAGCGCCTTCAAAATTTGGAGTAAAACCCAGAGCGGATTCATAGAAGCCACAGTGGCCACTGAGAAGATCTGTTCTAGATCTAACCAAAGTATTCTAGTCACATAGTGGCCAAGAAGATAAGAACTGGGAAGCCCACAGCTGTACAGAAGACAAGACAGAGACAAAGGAGTTTATCACATGGGAGGCAATCCTGTGGTTAAATTGAATTTAAACCCGTCAATATCCGGCAAGAGTGAGATTATTTTCAGATGACATTCCCCACATTGCCATTATCCCACAGTTAATCTGAATAAAGTGGCAAAATTGTACTTTTTTTTATTTTGGGGATTTTCCTGTGAATAAAAAGCGACACAATTTTGCCACTTTATTCACGGGTTAATTGTGGGTTAATGGCAACGTTGGAGGGTGTTGCCTGAAAATCATCCTGCTCTTGCAGAATATTGACAGGTTTAAATTCGATTTAAGCACAAGAGGAGGATGCTTCCCTCCCGTGTGATAAACTCCAAAGTCAGATTGCAGAAGAAGACCAAAAGAAGACCAGAGTCAAGATCCGCACAATGCAAAACTAGAGTGTAATCTTTTCCCTTCTTTTTATTGCCCTCTTTTTATTGGTAGCATTAATGAAATCTCAGAGATGGAGGCTTAACCATAATTGCTACATGCGTCTAATAAATTGCCTCCGGTTCCTCAAAATGAATTCTTGTGAATCAATCCAGGCCTTTGTTCTCAGGTCTGTTGAGTTATTTTATTTCATTTATTTTTCCTTCCTGTGTTTTTTCTTTTCTTTTTTTCCTTTTCATGCCGTAACAATGAAGGAAAGTCTCTCTAAAGGGCAATCCAGAGGGGAATGGCTGTCATTCAGAGGAGCAAAGTGGATAATGAAAAACTCGCATAGAAATACTAAGCAAAATACAACAGCATAGAATGTAATTTGCTGCATAAAGAACTATGCATTGATTGTGCTTTGTAATCTTTGTGTTGAATGACAGTGTTGCACAATTGAACCTAGACATGTGGAATGAAAAGCATATTACATCCAAGTGCAATGGCCCCATATGTTACAACTGTGCTTCCACAACCTTCAGCCAACTTCTACATCAGACAAAGATGCTGAAATGCTTTTGTACAAGAAGTTAGGGAAGACACCAAGAGGATTCCAACCAAGAAGAGATCTGCTGCAGCCCATCATCTAGTTTCTACAGTGGAAAACCAAATGTCTTGGGGAGTTACAGAATCATGGAATCATAGACTCATCGTTGGAAGATGCCCCAAGATACCCTTTGGCCATGCACACAACCAAAGCACTCTCAATGCACAGCCATCCACCCTCTTTTTAAAAAAAACCAAAGAAGGAGACTCCACCACTCTCTGAGGCAGCAGCATATTCCACTGTCAAACAGCCCTTATCCTCAGTAAGTTCTTCCTAATGTTGAGGTAGAATCTCTTTTCCTGTAGTTTGCATCCATTGCTCTGTGTCCTAGTCTCTGGCGCAGCAGAAAACAAGCTTGCTCCCACTTCAACATGACTTCGCTTAAGGCTCGTAAGCAGGATAGGAGGGGGCTCCCAGATGGCAGTCCCTACGTCAGTGGAATGGTGGATCTGCTTTGGGAGTTTGGTCTGAACTTTAAAGGATTTTTTTTGTAGTGAACCCTATCCACAAAATAGATTCAGCACCTTGGATAACTCCTTTAAAGTTCAGATTACAAACCAGAGCAGCTTCACCACCTTACGGAAAGCCATCTGCTGCCACTGCATGGATCAGGACCATCCAGCATGAATTGGGACCCTGCCATGCAGGAATACATTGCTCCTAAGAGGCAGGCATCCAGTAGGAAAAATTAATCATAACCTGCCTGCCAATGTTGAGGTCCCCCATTAAAAACAGTTCCAAAGTCAAGATGCAGTAAGAAGGAGTTCTGCCACTCATACTGCCTTTAGGAGACAAACTGGCCTTCTCAGAAACTAATTCTTAAATCCCATGCTCCAGCACTTTACCATCATTGTAAAAGAGCAAGTTAGGATCCTCAGCATGCTAGTTTGCTTCTTCTATCTTGGCCATATAAACTAGGATATGCAATTTTACGAGAGCCCAGGTTCTCCTTTTTGTGTCATGTGCGCCATCCTTTTTGGTGTTGCAGAAATGGCTTACCTGAGTTTCTGACAAGAAGAGGGAGTAGAGTGAAAATATACAATGGATGTTCCATATAAAATGAAAGACAGTGCAGAGGCTGAGATCCCACACAGGAATGTTACTTTGCATTCATGGAATTAAGTGGCAATTATGCCTCAGTGAAGTACAACACTGTGCAACCGAATGTGCAAACACATGTGAAATGCATGGTCCCAATGCACAATGCCCATCTGCCAATGCTATGTGTAATGCACAATGTGCTTCTGCAGGTTGTTAGTAGTATTAGTAGTTTGTGTCCGGTTTTTAAAGCTGCTCCTGATTTTAAACAATGGCTGAGATCCCACATCAGTGAGGCAGACTGTAGCTTTGCACATTCAGAGCTAGGAGATGTTTGTGTGTTAGTGAACTGCAACACTGAGCAGCTGGATATCCAAACAAATGTGAAATGCACAATTGGAATGCACGAGTTGCAGCTGCATGTGAATGCACAATGCTGCCACATGTGCAATGCCACGGTGCATGCACACCTTTGGTTCTGCAAACATGAACTGTTTGTGGCTATTGTGCATCAGTAAAAAATGTCCAGCGGTTTCCTTAGGGGAATTTATGCAGACATAAGTCACTTACAGGATGCCAGTTAGTGTTTAACGTGGCTCTTCCCCTTCCTTACTCTTAGGAAAGGAGCGGAGGGGAGCACTTTAGATAAAGTGTATGGTATAATTACTCTGCTTTAGATAAAGTGTAGGCATTACTTCCGAGCTGATAAAGAGTTTGTTTTCCTCACTTGCTGTCCTATCTGTCTGTCCCTCTTCATTCTTTCACAGAGAAGAGCAGCTGTGTTGAAGGACCACTTGATGTTCTCAGAGCTGCTGCAGAAGGCAGAGCCGGTCAGGCTGATAACACAAAATGAAGGTATGTAGAGAGATCTTGTAGCACCTTTGAGACTCACTGAAAGAAAGAAATTGGCAGCATGAGCTTTCATAGACTTTAGATCAGGGGTAGGCAACCTTTCCCCTTTAAGGGCTGAGGGACTTCAGCTCCCAGAATCCCAGGAGCTATTGGCCAACATGGGACTATTGGCCAACATGGCTGAGGCTTCTGGGAGCTGAAGTCCCTCGGCCCTTAAAGGGGAAAGGTTGCCTACCCCTGCTTTAGATCAATGCATCTGAGGAAGTAGATTGAAGTCTACGAAAGCTCATGCTGCCAATTTCTTTCTTTCAGTGAGACTCAAAGGTGCTGCAAGATCTCTCTAGTACTGGTTCTACAGACTAACATGGCTATATCTTTGAATGCTACAAAATGAATGGCATGAGCTCCTAGGAAAGGTCTCATCTGAAATATCCCTGTTGGAATGAACAAGAGTGGTGTGAAAATTGGAAAGTTACTTTAAAAAAAATGCATATACTCATCTATAAGTCTAGAAATTTTGGTCAAAAAATGACCCAATAAACCAGAGTCAGCTTATCAAGGGGTCAATGTAAGTACAGTAGGTCCTTGTTATCTTCTGGGGTTTTGGTTCCAGGGCCCTCGGTAGATAACAAAATCCGTGAATGCTCAAGTCCCATTAAATTCAGTGGTGTAGTAAAATGGTGTCCCTTATATCAAATGGCAAAATGAAAGTTTGGAATGTATACATTTAAAAAATATTTTCAAACTTCAGATGCCTGAGTCTGTAGATAAAAAAAAAATCTGTGGATGCAGAGGGCTTTATTTTATTGAGAAAGGAACGATCTCTGATGAAAGGCAAGAACATAATCTGTTCTGGATGCACTGACCCTGCTCTTCTCTCTTATCCATCCATCCTTTAGGATGAGCACAAACAGTCATGCTTGCTCGAATATTGTACGTTTTTGGCATCATTTTGCTTTGCTTTGTACTTTCCATCCTTTGTTATGTGCTCCTAGGTTTTACCCTCGACTTATCCACAGGTCATATCAAAATCCATACTTTTAAAAATATCTTTATTCAATATTTTATTTAAAAATATATAACACACATATATATCACATTCGTATACACATACATTACACAACACATTACAATATGTTACACAAAAGAACAAAATCATACCATAGCACATTCTATCGTACATATTATACTTCATCCATAAATAAAACATTCACATTTATACCCCACACTCACACTCACAATAACCTCAATCTAGACAAGAAAACAATAAAACAATACATCAATACATTTCTTCCATTCGTCTCACATTCATTACTTCCTTGTTTGCATCTTTGATATTTTCCATTTGAGTTTTTCTTTCTAATAAAGATTATCAAAACAAAACCTGAACTTACTGTGATTTCTTTCTCCTCTATCCATATTATACCTCTGTTTATACTGATTATAACATACATTTTGCCCATTTTTACATTTAGTCCTGTTTCATTAATTCATTACCATAATTTTGACCCCCAAACTTGCCCTCAACTCATAGAATAATAGAATCCTAGAGTTGGAAGAGACCCCAAGAGCCATCCAGTCCAACCCCATTCTGCCTTGCAGGAACAAAGCATCCCCAAAGATAGCCATCCAGCCTCTATTTAAAGACCTCCAAAGAAGGAGACTCCACCACCCTCCTCATTCCCTTCATCTAGCAAGCTGGTAATTTTATCAAAAAAAGAGATCAGATTAATCTGGCATGACTTATTTTTGTGAAACCCATGTTGACTTTTAGTGATGATGGCATTCTCTTCTAAACGTTCACAGACTCTCTGTTTAATGAACTGTTCTAGAATCTTTCCCGGTGTTGATGTCAGACTAACTGGGCGATAGTTGTTGGGATCCTCTTTTTGCCCCGTTTTGAAGATGGGGACAATGTTTGCCCTCCTCCAGTCTGCTGGGACTTCTCCTGTTTTCCAGATTATTATTGCCAGTGGCTCTGAGATTACATTTGCCAGTTCTTTTATCATCCTTGGATGTAGTTCATCTGGTCCTGGAGATTTAAATTCATTTAGGTTAACCAGGTATTCCTGTACTTCCTCATTACTTATTTTGTGCTGCATTTCCCCTATTGTGTCCTCTGCTCCATTTTCCTCAGGTTGAACACCCTTTTCCTTTTGTGAGAAGACTGAGGCCAAGAAGGTGTTGAGTAGTTCTGCCTTTTCTCTGTCCCTTGTTAGAATTTCTCCATCTTCTCTGCGCAGTGGCCCTACCATTTCTTTCTTCTTTCTTTTGCTATGGACATACCCAAAGAAGCCCTTTTTATTGTCCTTAACCTCCATAGCAAGCCTGAGCTCATTCTGTGCTTTGGCTTTCCTGACTTTACCCCTACATGTGCTAGCTATTTGTTTGAATTTCTCTTTAGTGATTTCGCCCCTTTTCCATTTCTTATACATCTCCCGTTTAAAACTTAGTTCAGTTGAAAGTTCTTCTTTCATCCAACCTGGTTTCTTGAGACATCTGCCATTTTTCCTTCTCATTGGAACAGTTTGAAATTGTGCCTTCAGTATCTCCCTTTTGAGAAACTCCCATCCATCCTGAACTCCCTTCTCCTTTAGTATTCCTGACCACGGGATCACTCCCAGTGTTTCCCTAAGTTTATTGAAATCAGCTTTCCTAAAGTCTAGAATGTGTGTCTGACTATGCCTGGCTTCTCCTTTCCACTGTATAAGAAACTCCAGGAGAACATGATCACTCCCAACTAAGGATCCCATGAAGTCAACTTATACTTGAGTATATACAGTCATTTGTAATCCAATTCTTTACAAAGCCCGCAAAAGTAAAATTGGCTCTTTCTCTAATTAACAACACAACCCCCTCACAATGATTCCCCAAATATTTCTTAGGGAATACCACCAGAAAACAGGTGCAAAACAGCCTCCTTCATTGCCTGGAACCGCTCTGGAATTCCAGCCCACACTAAAAAAGTACCTTCCACGTACTTGTTGTATATCAGCCAAAACGGTAAGTGGAAGTGATTGAATAGGCAGGTACTTTTGGGACAGGAGAGTGCAGCCTATGGCGGGGTGGATGGAGATTGGTCCTTGCACCCCACCTAGTAGGGAACCAACATTGTGTAGTGGTTTGAGTGTTGGACTGACTTGGGAAATCAGGGTTTGAATCCAGGCTTGGCCATGTAAACCTATTGGGTGGCCTTGGGCAAGTCACACTCTCTCAGCCTCAGAAAAAGGCAATGGCAAACCTCCTCTGAAGACCCATGCCAAGAATACCCCATGATAGGGTTGCCTTATGGTCGCCATAAGCCAGAAACGACTTGAAGACTCACAGCAACACTAACCCCGCCTAGTTGCTTTGCAACAACTACTACTATTACTACTACATACCCTTCAACATTTCCCTGGGGAAAACTGGAGCATCTGTGGCCAAGCAACATCCAAGGGTGGTCACAATGGCAAAAGTGAATATGGAAGAAGCTGGGAGAAGTTGCAGCAGTTTGCTTTTGCCTGCGCCTACTGGGAAGGGTAATATTCTACCACCCCCCTCCTCTCCTCTTTCCAAACTACTTTTCTACTTTAAACTCTGTAAACTGAGGCCAACAGAGGAAAGTGGAAGTAGGAGAGAGAAACTGGGACTTTTTAAAGCAGCTGAAAGAGTGGGATGACAGAGGATTAATTGGGACTGTCCCTGGCAAATTGGGAAACGTTGGAGGGTATCCTATATGTTATTACCCTTAGGCAAGATAAGGGTAAAATGAAATCACAGTGCTAAAAAGGATTTCCTTTGGTGGAGCTCTCTTCTTGTCCTGGCAGTGGAAAGGATGAAGAGCTGGGATAATAGCCGCAAGCTTTGTTTGGCAATATTGCTCCCTCGGTTTATGATTAAGATTGTTTTTGTCCAGACATGGCTGGCAACTGGGCCTATATGGTTAGCGAACTCCAGCTGTCTTTCAGCCAGTTCCCTTCCCAAACAGAGGCTGTGTGTGTTCTGGAGGCCTCCATCAGTGCGGACACAATGGGAGCCTTTTCCCCTGGTAACTGCTTCATCATGATAGAAGCACACCCTGCTATTTAATCTGTCATTGATAGACACGGCCATTGTCAATACACCAATTCAAATGGAGGATGGTGCTTCTAGAACTTCTGAATACTTCAGATTACCAGATGCTGGGTACAGACAAGAGAAGCGAATGGCTCTCTGCTTCGTGCCCGCTCCTACGTTTCTCAGAGACCTCTAGCTACCTGGTCAGGTGTGTGTGTGTGTGTGTGTGTGTGTGTTGTGTGCCTTCAAGACGTTTCCAACTTATGGCGACTCTGAGGCCACAGGGTTTTCTTGGCATGATTTGTTCAGAGGAGCTTTGCCATTGCCTTCCCCTGAGGCTGAGAGCATGTGACTTGCCCAAGGTTTCATGGCGGAGGTGGGAATTGAACCCTTGTCTCCAGAAACCCACCAAATAGTGATACCTTTGTTTTTTTGTGGGTTTTTCGGACTGTGTGGTGGAATGGAAAAATGTTAGTATATATACGGTATTCTAGAAGAGTTTCTTTCTAACGTTTTGCCAGCATCTGTGGCTGGCATCTTCAGAGAATGCTGGAATGGAAGAGAGTGGGTATATATTCTCTGAATATGCCAGCCACAAATGCTGGCGAAACGTCAGAAAGAAACTCTTCTAGAACATGGCCACACAGCCCGAAAAACCCACAAAAAACTACAACTTCACAGTGATACCTTTATTGGCCAGCCAAAATGCACAATATACTGGTTGCAAGCTTTCCAAGCTCCACTGGCTTCTTCATCAGGCAAGATGTTACAAAGCAAACAGGAAAAAAATTGGAGATGTCAGTCAGATGCCTGCATTTTGATGTTTCTGTCCTTAGTTAAGATGGTAAGGGGAGGGGATCTTTTGCAGACAGGCTTCTCCTTTTCTTCTGGCCATGTGGCTATTGGGAGATTTGCAAAGACCAGGAAATTTAAAGGAGCAATATTGCCAAACAAAAAATTGCATCTCCAATTTTTTCTCCTATTTGGTTTGTAACATCTTGCCTGATGTTGTGCATTTTGGTATATTGTGTATTGTGCATTTTGGCTGGCCAATAAAGGCATCACTGTTTGGTGGGTTTTTGTTTGAATTTGCTAAATGGCCAACGCAGCTACCAACACAGCTACCCCTGAATGTTTCCTGGTCTCCAGAGTCATAGTCCAACACTCAAACCATTATGCCACACTGTCTTTCACCTGTTGAGTTGAACCTCAAGGGATGTTCACCATCTCAGCGAGGTGGCTTTTATTTTTAACATTCTTCACCTCACCATGTTCTTGAGGCCAAGAGTATACCCAATAAGGCAATGTTCTGTATCAGAGGTTGCTTTTTTCACATTACACAGTTACAGCACTTCAATACCATTTTAAATGCTGTGGCCACATCCTGAGAGCCAGCATGGTGTAGTGGTTTGAGTGCTGGGCTACACCTCTGGAGACCAGGGTTTGAATCCCCGCTTGGCCATGGAAACCCACTGGGTGACCTTGGGCAAGTCACACTCTCTCAGCCTCAGGAGAAGGCAATGGCAACCCCCCCCCGAAGACCCATGCCAAGAATACCCCATGATAGGGTTGCCTTATGGCCGTCATAAGTCAGAAACGACTTGAAGGCACACAGCAACAAGAACCCCACCTAGTTACTCACCCTTGCTTTACAACAACAACTACTATTACTACTACATACCTCCAACATTTCACTGGTGCAAACTGGAGCATCTGTGGCCAAGCAACATCCTTCCTCAGCCTCACAAGAGAGCAAAGGAAAATTCCCTCTGAACAAACCTTACCAAGAAAATCCCAGGAGGTCGTCATAAATCAGAAATAACTTGAAGGCACATGAGGAAGGCTACACCCTACAGCAGGGGTAGGCGACCTTTCCCCTTTAAGGGCCGAGGGACTTCAGCTCCCAGAATCCCAGGAGCTATTGGCCAACATGGGACTATTGGCCAACATGACTGAGGCTTCTGGGAGCTGAAGTCCCTCCGCCCTTAAAGGGGAAAGGTTGCCTACCCCTGCCCTACAGCATAGCATCCAACATTTCACAGATAGAAACCTGGACACGTATAGCCAAGCAACGTCACAGTGTGGTCAAGATGGCAAAAGTTATGAATGAGGAGGAACACACAAGCGAGGGAAGACTGCTGCAGTTTGCTTTTGCCTCAGCCTTCTGGAAAGGGCAAGATTCCATTCCCCTCTCTTCTGCTCTCTGCTGAGTTGTGTGGAAACTACATTTGCACTTCAGTTTCATTTTGCAGCAACTGAAGCAAGCTGAGGAGAAAGGGGGAAAGGGGGAGAGAGAAACTGGGACATTTTAAAGGCAGCTGGAAAAGTGGGATGATAGAGGAGTAACCAAGCCTGTCCCTACACAATCATACTGATCAGTCAGCATGGGAGTCTTATTTTTAGCAGAGCCTCCACAAATTAGTTCTTTGAGACTATGGCTCCCAGAATGCCTGTGTCAGTGGGGGAATCCTGGTCCCCGTAGTCCAAAAAAGTAACTTTGGGCCTTTGCAGACTGCCAGAAATAGTGCAAATTGAGTCCACTTTTAGGGTTAGGGTTAGTGCTAGGGAATCATGGGAATACAGTTCCCATGATTCCCTAACCCTAACCCTAACCCTAACCCTAACCCTTAAAGTGGACTCAATTTGCACTATTTCTAGCAGTCTGCAAAGGCCCTTTGTTTGTTTCTTTGTTCATTTAAAGTTTTGCATCCTAGCCTACATTACAAGATCTCAGAGTGGCAGGATAGTTTTAAGGGTATGCTACAGAACTGTGGGATTTCTAGTTGGGTTGGGCCCAAGAGCTCTGTAGGAGAGAGTGCTAAGCATCTCATGAAATTACAAGTCTCAGGAGTCCCCAGGACTGAGCCACGACTTAAAGTGCTACCAAAGTGCTATAGTTGTGTCGTATGAAAGAAGAGTTTAGTTTGCATTGGGCCATTACAAGAAGAAGCCCAACCGGAGTTTACAACAACCCTTTGTGGGACATCACAGGCAAGGGCTTCGGACTCTGTGTTTCTGGGATTCAGCATAGGGACTAAGGCTGGAATCCTGTTAGTGTCTTACGGTTCCTTAAGTGTATAGCAGTGGTGGGACATTTTTCTCCAATGCAGAACACCTGCATTCAGTCCAACATGGTGGAAATAAAACCCCATGCATTACAGTTTGCCTACAGATGAGGACGGAGATCCCTGTGCACTTTGGGTGTGCCTTCGGAGGCAGAGCGCTGGCATTCAAGACAAGGGCTGCATCGCAGAATGAATGAGTAACTCCACATGCGAAAACCGACACAGCACAATCCCTACGGAGAATCTTGGCCTCCTCCAAATCCAAGTCAAGGCTTGTGTGTTTATAAAAAGAGATTGTCTTGTTTTGACGTGTGGTCCACCAGGAGCCTTTAGAAAGGAACAAGTGACAAGATTAAATAAATAAAGTTTCTTTAAATAAATAAATAAATAAATAAAAGAACTAGTAATTCTTTGTTTGAGAGGCTCTGATCATTTGGAAATGGGCGTAAGGCAGCATTCTTCACTCTGAGAAAAGGTCCATGTTTAAAGAGGGCTAGGAGTTCAGAACTGAAATGTGCAATTGTCTCCTAGATGCGGGCACCAACTGAACATATGCACCAGCAACTCCGCGTTTACGGAGAAACTATAGGGCCCTGAAGGAAAGGCATTCTACAACCAGAGTACCACTTCATCGAAGGCCCTCATTCCCATCCTGCAAACCATAGAACCCATTATGAGTCCCCTAAAACTAGACCACTTTCCCAGGTACAATAGAGGATGTGCCTATCGAACTGTTAGCCTACGGAATAGCCCTCCTTCACCTAGTCAACTTTGATATCAACTTCATAATATGAAATGGTTTAATGGTTTTTAATGGTTTTATGGTTTTATAGCCTATGTATTATGCCCTAAAGGCACCAGATCCCACCTGATCGTGGAAGTTAAGCAGGGTCAACCCTGGTTAGTATTCAGATGGGAGACCACCAATGAATACCAGGCGATGTAGCTCTATTTTAGAGGAAGGTACCTCTGAATATTCCAGGTCTCAGGAAACCCTATGAAATCCATGAGGTCGCCATAAGTCACCAGGTGACTTGAAGGCACAGACACAGACATGATGCCTTTTCTTAGTTGTATAGTTGCTCCCCCTTATCCATGGGAGATACATTACAAAACCTCCATAGATGCCTGAAACCATAGATAATACTGAAGCCTGTACCAGTAATATTTTTGGACTGTGATTGACTGCGGGTGACTGAAGCCTCAGAGAGCAAAACGGTGGATGAGAGTGGACTACTGGATTTGGTTTTAAGGCTACCTTGGGTCCCCATATGTGCCTGCTCAAGAATTAGGCTCTGCTGGGGGCTCTCCTCCATGCCCCACCAGTGAGTTCAATAGACTGTGTTGGAAGATGGGAGAGGGCCTTCCCAGCCATGGCACCCCATCTGGGGAATGCCCTGCCCCTGGCAGCCCAACTGGCACCAACATTCATGCCATTCAGGCACCCAGGTAAAACCTGGCTGTTCGTTGGGCCTCATTAATTCATCCCAAATATGGTTGTATATCATTTTTTTAAGCTTTAAAAACTGTAGCATTTGAACTGAGATCAGAAACAGAAAATGCAGGCCCAAGACTAACATCTTCCAAAAAAAATTTCTCCTGTTTGCCTGATGAAGGAGCCAGTGTGACTTCGAAAGCTTGCAACATGTCATTGTGCATTTTGGTTGGCCCCATAAAGGTATCATTGTTTGGATGTTATTCGATTTGCTATATGGCCAACACGGCTACACCTAGATGTTTTTTGGATTTCAAGATACCACATTTTAGCCATCACAGGGAAATCCTAAATAGAGAGTCAGTGCACTGGAACCTTGCTACTTGAGGCTTCTGCCTCCAACAAATGTAAAGCAATTTTTTTTCTAATATTGGGACTGGTTGGCATGCTTTACCCCTACATCACCTAACGTTTTCCTGATGCAAAACATGAAGACTTCTTGAGAAATTCAGCATTCTGTACCTGCATAGGAGCCTGAAACTTCACAAAGGAAGGAGATATGCTAGATTCCAAGGAAACATCTTCTTTGGAATTGCAAATGGACATTAAATTTCTTTGGCTTGCACAATTGTCCAGTGACCGCATGGCCAAAGGGTGTGTGTGTGTGCCAGGCTGCAGATAACCCTCCCCTAACATCTGAACTGAGATCAGAAACAGAAAATGCAGGCGCAAGGCTAACATCTTCAATTTTTTTCTCCCGTTTGCCTGATGAAGAAGCCAGTGTGACTTTGAAAGCCTGCGACATGTAATTGTGCATTTTGGTTGGACCAATAAAGGTATCATTGTTTGGATATTATTGGATTTGTCATTGTTTAATATGTTTAAGTTTATTTAATTACTTTATTGTTTTAAACTGTTTAATTTGTTTCGATTCCATTTGTAAGCCACTATGAGACATTTAATATAGGGCAGGATAGAAGAAGAAGAAGAAGAAGAAGAAGAAGAAGAAGAAGAGCCTATGTGGCATAGTGGTTTCAGTGCTGGTCTATGACTCTGGAGACCAGAGTTCGATTCCCAGCTCAGCCATGAAACCCACTGTGTGTAGAAACAGTAAATAATAACAATAATTTTTAGAAGACTAAAAAGATATTAGATCATTTATTACACTTGAGTATCCCTTATCCAGAATTCTATTTTCCAAAATACTTCAATCCAAAATTGTCCGCATGGGTGGCTGAGAGAGTGGCCCCTTTGCTTTCTGATGGTTCAGTGTACACAAACTTTCTTTTATTATTATTATTATAAAGTGTTATATATAAAATTACCTTCAGCCGAGGTGTATAAAGGGGGCCAGCATGGCGTAATGCTTTGAGTGATGATCTATGACTCTGGAGACCAGGGTTCGATTCCCAGCTCAGCCATGAAACCCACTGGGTGACCTTTACCAAGGCATACTCTCTCAGCCTCAGGGAAAGGCAATGGCAAAATCTCTGAACAAATCTTGCCACGAAAACCCCATGATAGGATTGCCTTAGGGTCGTCATAAATCAGAAATAACTTGAAGGCACACAGCAACAACTACAACTAAGAAGAAGAAGAAGAGAAAGAAGAAGAGAAAAGCAGGATAGGAATTTGAGTTCTCCCTCAAAGATGTTCAGCACCATGGATAGCTACTTTAAAGTTCAGATTAAAATCCAGAACAGATTCCCTGCACATGGCCCCAGAGAGACAGAGAGAGATGTGAGAAGACGCACTTTGGGCCTCACAGATTCCCTTCCAGCATAAATTTTGAGATTCACCGAATGCAGTCTTTCATTTCTACGAAACAAACATCATCATCTTGATAATTCCCCTTTGAATAAAAGCCCTGTTACTTATGAAATCTCCCAGGGGCTTGAAGACCCATCATTTGGTCCTTGCGTGTCCAGATGCACGTCAACCCATCACCACCCCAATTAACGGCGATTTTGCCGTCTGTTTATAACCTCAACAGGGACTACGGATTTGCTGCTCAAAGCTGTTTTGAGAGATCAGCTCCCTCACCAGGATGATTTTATTATCATCAGATCCATTTGTACATCTTCACTTCTTGGAGCTATTCTTGGAATCTTTGCATCTGAATCATAACTTGACAGTTTCTCTCCCGCCCCTCGCCCTTACAAGAACAAGCCATGGCCTTTATCTGCCGCGCACAATGCAATTTCAGAGTGGGAGAAAAGAGATTAGAGCATTGCTCCGTCAGGCTTCTTTCTCCCTTGACTGTCACCTGGCAGCAGCCTTTCGATCAGGCGGCAAGAAAAGCAGATACAGAAAAGGGAGGACACGCCGGAGCATGTCCAGAGGACAGCAAGCAAGATGGTGAGAGGTTTAGAAGACCTGCCCTGCGAGGAGCAGCTTAGGGAGCTCAGTATGTTAAATATTTGAGAGGATGCAAAGGGAAACACTTTGAGACTAACTGTGCAAAAGAAGTCTTTTGTACTCTTGTCATCTTATCATCATACCAACAAATTTTGCATTTCTATGGCTATTCATACAGTCTGACTATTAAGGTCCTTCCTGGGCAACACTTCACTCCATGCATCTGAGGAAGTAGACCAGTCTACAGGAGCTTATGTTAGAACTTCTTTTGCACCATTAGTCTCAAAGGTGTTGCAAGATCCCTTTGCACACTGATATTCCAATCTAAGGAGCTTATCGCATGCGGTAAAAAAGCCGTCTTACCTTTTCCAGCTTGAATCCTCTTCTGGGATGCAGCCGGGTACTATCATATGTAAATCGCCGCCAAATCCGATGGCCGAATACAGCCCAGGTAAACCACAGCTCCAAGCCATGCTCAGGCGGCTAATTTTCGAAGTCGGAAGCTTCCATTTTTGAAAAAGGGCCAGCTGAGCACGGCTTGGAGCTGCAGTTTATCCGGGCTGCATTCGGCCGGCGGATTCGGCGACAATTTATATATGATAGTACCCAGCTGCATCCCAGAAGATGCAAGATTCAAGCTGGAAAAGGTAAGAAGGCTTTTTTACCCCATGCGATAAGCTCCTAACATGACTCTGTCTCTACCCCTATTTGAAAGGATGTCATGTTGAAGGAGGATCAAGCTTGTTTACTGCTGCTCCAAAGACTAGGACATGGAGCAATGGATGCAAACTAAAGGAAAAGAGATTCTCCCTAAATCAAACTACAAGAAAAGAGAAATCCAATAACATCCAATGATACCTCTATTGGGCCAACCAAAATGCACAAATACATGTTGCAAGCTTTCGAAGCCACAGAGATTCCACCTGAACATTAGTAAGAACTTCCTGACAGTAAGAGCTGTTTGACAGTGGAAGATGTTTTCTCGGAGAGTAGTAGAGTCTCTTTCTTTGGAGGTTTTTCAACAGAGGCTGGATGGTCATCTCTCGGGAATGCTTGGATTGTGTCTTTTTGCATGGAAGAATGAAGTTGGATTGGATGGCCCTTGGGATTTCTTCCAACTCTTATGATTCTATGATCCTCTGCCTCTCCTCTATTTCCATTCCAGCTGGTTGTTTTAAAAACTCCCCTTTCACTTCTGAAACTGGTGACTGGGTTGCCTACATCTGCCTCCTCCCTCCCAACTTTTCCACCTTTTAGGTCATGCCTTTAAGCTTAGGGACAAGCTTTTATGTCAAGCCTTTAAGCTGCTGCTCCACAGACTGGAACAGAAGCCAATGGGTTCAAATTACAAGAAAGGAGATTCCACCTGAACATTAGAAAGAACGTCTTGACAGTAAGAGCTGTTCAACAGTGAAATAGAGTGCCTTGGAGAGTGGTGGATTCTCTGTTTTTGAAGATCTTTAAACAGAGTTTGGATGGACATCTATCAGAAGTGCTTTGATTTTGTATTCTTGCATGGCAGAGGTTGGATTACATGATTCTTGTGGTCCCTTCCAACTTTAAGATTCTATGATTCTATGACTGTTGTTGTTTCCAACTTTATTTCAAGTTGTTTCCAACTTATGGCGACCCTATGGCCTGGGGTTTTCTTGGCAAGTTTCTTCAGAGGGGGGTTGCCATTGCCATTCTCTGAGGCTGAGAGGGTGTGACTTACCCAAGGTTACCCAGCGGGTTTACACGGCTCAGCCAGGATTCGAACCATAGTCTCCAGAGTCATAGTTGAATGCTCTAACCACTACAACAAGCTAGCTCTTGACTGTCTTGCTTTAATTAATGGTATCCATAAGGAAGTTTTTTAATATTAAAATATTTGGCTAAGAGTCTACAGCGGGATTGTGTAGCATAAATCTCCTTATGCTGTTCTTTTAATATTGTTGGTCCCAGTTCTGGGAAAAGAGTGGGATACACTTAATATAACAACAACAACAACAACAACAGTTGTGCTATTACAACCTTCACACTGAATGGCAACATTACACAACTGGACCAAGTCATCAAATGTGCAGCCTAAGGCACAACCAAAAATGCATGTGTCTCCATGTGCAATGAACATCCATGCACATCCATATACAATGCACAGCTGCTTGCACAAAGAGACCACATACACAACTCCATTTCCACAACCTTGAACTGAAGCAGACATTCTGCATCAGACAAAAATGTCCAACTATTTGTGTGCATTTTTAAGACACTAGCAGGAGTCTAGCTTTTATGATGCAAAGCAATAAAATAAATGGAGGACTTTTCATTTTATTCACTGAAAATTCCACCAAAGGAACTCTTTTGTACTGGAAATTAGACTTCTAACATCATTTTAACAAAACATAGAAATATCTTCCCAATGTTTGATAGAATAAGCTACTTCAGAATGGCTATCGTTGTCATTGTCATCATCATCATCATGGCTTGGAAATGTTACTTTTTGACTACTGCTCCCAGAATCTCAGTAGTCAATAGTCATGTTGGCTGTGAATATTGGGCACTGTAATCCAAACAAGAGCTTCTCCAAACTCTGACCCAGACATGTGTTTTTTCCCAAAGTTCTTATACTGACCAGCTGGAAAGAGAAAAGTAGTTTTTCTAAGCAATGATGATTCACTTACCTGTGTCCAAATAAAATATGGCCTCTCTAGGCATCTGCAGTTCCTCCAGCAAAACTCTACGGTCAACTTTTGCCTAAAGTTGACCATAAAGTCATGTTGGAGGATCTCCAGATAACCCAGGGGTCAGCAACCTACGGCCCGCGGGCCACATGTGGCCCGCAGAGGCCTTCAGACCGGCCCCTGCCCACTCTTGCCACCGCCACCGCCTTTCGTGGCCACAGGAGTCCTCCGGGGCACCATTTTGGAATCCAAAATGGCGCCCTGGAGGAGCCCCGTGGCGGCTCTGGGCCTCTCAGAGGCTCGGCGCGGCCGAGGGAGCACTCCTGGGGCACCCCCGCCGTCGTGTGCATGCATGCGCGATGCAGGGGGCACCGTCATTTTGTTTTCCAAAATGGTGGCACACACAGGGACAAGCATACATGCAGGGGGCAAGCGCGGGCGCGCGGAGGACAAGCATGCGCACACACCAGCCCCCAGCCCCATTCCCCCCCGCCTGTCGGTAAAAAAAGTTGCTGACCCCTGAGATAACATATGGAGGTCCTCCAGCATGACTCTATAATCAATGTCAGGCAGAAATATACGGTTCAGTATTATTGGTGATTTTCACTATCTGTAATAAGTCTAGGGACTTATCCCACGTGGATACAAGGGTTGTACTGTATACACCCACAGAGTAAAACTACATCTTCCTCTCAGGGATAATCAATCAAAAGGATAATCATTAGGCTTGATACTGACATTTAAATATCTTTCACATCCTGTCTAACGCCTGGGAGTAGAGGAACATCAACTTAGGGTAATGCTAAGAGAATGATGATAGTTGGTGAGAACTTTCTAGAGAAGATTTCTCTAAAACTTTCTAGGGAGGTTATAGCAAGCATTTAGATTGCATGTAATAAAAATCCCCCCCCCCAAAAAAAAGCTGAACACTGAACATTTATTTACAAATGGCTACTTTTTCCTATTAGGAAGCCTTCTTTTTCTATTAGGAAGCCTTGGGACTTTGATAGTCCATGCCTGAATTGGTGACTTCCACTTAGCCGAGTGCTGAATCCACTCCACTATGGACAGCTCCTATAAGGTTTGGATTGAAACCCAGAGCGGATTCATCAAAAAGACAACCACCAACCTCCATTACAACACTCTCTCTAGGAAGCGGGTGCTGGAGCAAACCTATTCTTAAGGGTTCCAGTTCCTTAAGGACACCGAGCAAGAAAATATCCAATATCCTAATGCACACTTAACACTCTCCAGTTGTTTGACCTCCTCCACTAATGGGTTTGGGAGGAAAGTTAATTACTGGGGGAGAGTTGTATCCTTCACTTTAATTTTTCCAACAGCCTTGCTCATAAAAGGTGGAGGGGAGGGGGAACTGAGGAATCCAGGCCATATTAAAGGAAGTGAGCAATTAAGTTGCACAAATAGCGAGATCAGGGCTGTGCTGCAGCTGATGTCTATCATGTCACAGAACAGCTAAACACAGAAGCAATGAAAAGATTGTTACTGCCCGACCACCACCGAGGAAGGCTGACTAGCAATAAAGACAAATAACTTCCTATGCTGGGGAGATTAGTGATGAACCTCTTGGGAAATCTGTGGGAGAGGGAGGTAAGATCAGGCATTGCTGGAGCAAAAGCAGAAGGAATGGCCCTCTGGAAGATCCTGTATGAGAAGATCCCACTTCTCTCCTGCCCCAGGGAGCATTCAGAACCACTCCTCTGTGCAGCTACATCAGGCTGAGATCCTACAATGTGGAGATGGAGCCTCACTTTATACTCACAGCGCTACACAGCCAATATCCAATATTGCCTCTTTGGTAAATCCCAACCTTGCACAACTGAACAGCCGACAGCACATCTCCACGCACAATGTGCTGTGGTAAGCCATGTGCATGCACACCCATGCGTAATGATGCACAAAGCGCAATGGGAACACTAGGGCATCCAATACTTTACTCCATTTCTGCAACTTTGCAGCAAGCCGGCAAAACTATGCTGCACCTTTCCTCTCCTCTCCTCTCCTGATAACCATTTAGTTCAGTGATTCCCAGACTTTGGTCCTCCAGGGTTTTGGACTTCAACTCTCAGAAGCCCCAGGCAGCTTGGTCAACAGGAATTCTGGGAGCTGAAGTCCAAAACCCCTGGAGGACCAAAGTTTGGGAATCATTGATTTAGTTGCTGAAGGCTCCGAAGGGGGGAATCAGAGTAGCATCCGGCTACATCCCTAGAGTCAAATGCATGCTCAGGACATCATCTACCAAGATCTATTGGGGCCTCTGGTGTCTTGGTGGATGACAGAAACATTCTGGGTTTGGCTATGTGGTCAGATCCAGACACTTCCCTTTCCCTTTGTTTTCCAGTAGCCCCATGATGGCCATGAGGATTGCCATCACATCAAAATGGCAGATCCTAGGGGGCTTTGGTCACTGCAGGGGCAAGAAGAGGATATCAACTTCCACAACAACCAAAACACAAAATGTCATATGTTGGTGTGTGATGAAAGTCCCAGGATTCCATTGGATGGAGCCATGGCAGTTACAGGGCTATCCAGGCGCTATAGCTGTGTAGTGGAGATACACCAGAGGCAGCGTAGTGTAGTGGTGTGAATGTTGGGCAAGGACTCCAGGAGACCAGTATTTACATCCCCACTCAGCCATGGAAACTACTGGGTAACCTTGAAGAAGTCACACACTCTCAACCCCAAAGGAAGGCCATGGCAGACCTCCTTTGAAGAAACATAGCCAAGAAAGCCTCGTGCCTTAGGGTCAGCAATAAATTGGAGTCAACTTGAAGCACATAACACACATGGATACACCCAGGTTGCCCATTGTAGGGGGAAAGGATGCTGGACTCAATGTATTTATGTTCAGTTTCTTCCCGATGAGATTGGTTACATAGGCCTGCAAACCTAAAGGTCATAAAACTTTTTTTAAAAAGATGTATGCTGGTTTTATAGGAGTGTGGCGTTCTAAATGCAGAAATGGGCCTCAGATTTGCTCCATCATGTAGTTTTTTCACAACTAGTTTTGACACTTCTGTGTTGTAATATGTGACTCAATGAAATAATCCTGCAAAGAATAAGAAAGAGGTTAAAGTCTTCTGTCAGACTTTCAGAACACTTTAATGCGCTGACATGAAACACAAAAATCTGCTGAAAAGCATTAAAAGAAATTGCACTGGAACTTCAGTGTCCACACCTTAATCGAAGCTGATTAAAATCAACTGAATTGGTTGTTAAAAAATCAAATTTGTGAAAGAACTGTGCATGGTACGATATTTGAATTGTGCTTTTTGAATTCAACATTCAAAAATACATTTAAAACAGCTACCATATTGAAAGACATTTTTTTCATTGCAGGTCATTGTTATCTATCTATCTATCTATCTATCTATCTATCATCCTACTTTTCTCTCAATATGGGACCCAGATCAGCTCAGAAAATAATATAAATTTTATTCTTGATGTGGAAAAAAGGTTTGGTAAATTGATATTATATATGGTGACAGCAGCTAGGCTATTGTATGCCCAAAAATTGAAAATTAAGTAGATACCGACAATTGAAGATTGGCTAGAGAAACTACTGGACTTAAGAGACATGGACAGACTCTTGAGGAGAATGAAGGATGAAAAAGATACCAGGATGGAGGAAGATGTGTGTGTGTGTGTGTGTGTGTGTGTGTGTATACACATATGTATAAAAGGAAGAAAAACAAAAGAACAAAATAATAGAAACAGTAAACCAGGTAGTGAAAGGATTATAGCTTGGTTTTTGCATTTGATCCTAAAGAATTCTATTATTAGTTAGTTAGGACAGATTAAAGAAAATCCAAATGGTAAGAAATCATGGAGTATATAAGGAATTCAACCACCAGAAAGAAATGGAAAGGTAAGAATGAAGGGTGTTTTTTGTGTGTGTATGAATTAGTGAATATTTATAGTGTTTAATTCACTATATGTTTATAGTGAATTAAGGATATTCTGTAAGTACGGGGGAGTATTGTAAAGTTTTAATTTATCCCCTTTAAAAAAATTTGACAGAAAGTTTGTTTTGATTTGTAGTTGTGAACTTATCTCTAGGTAGTCACCATCCAGATTTACACATTTTTCCCAGCGTTTTTTGACCCTCTGAATACCGTTATTGCAGAAGTCTGCAGATTGCACCTTAAGCTACTCTTCCACTTTCTTGAATGACATCATCTATATTGTCAAATTGGCAAACCTGCAACAGATTTTCCATTTTTGGGGGGAAAAAAGGTCACGTTTAGACTTCTGTAATGCGCTCTACATGGGGCTACCCTTGTGCTTGGTTCGGAAACTACAGTTGGTTCAAAATATGGCAGCCAGGCTTTTATCTGGAACATCTAGGAGGGATCACATCACTCCGGTCTTGAGGTCCCTCCACTGGCCGCCTGTTCGTTTCCGGGCCCAGTACAAGGTGTTGGTTATCACCTTTAAAGCCCTAAATGGCTTGGGTCCAAGCTATATCAGGGACCGCCTTCTCCCTTATAACCCTCCCCGCGCTCTCCGGTCATCTGGGAGGAATTTGCTGCAGCCCCAAAAATTTAGACTTGTGGCTACCTCCCAGAGGGCCTTTTCTGTTGTAGCCCCCAGGCTCTGGAACGGCCTGCCGGATGAGATCCGTCAATTAACATCTTTGGATAGCTTTAAAAAGGCAGTCAAGACGGATCTCTTCCGGCAGGCCTTTCCAGATTAATTTTAGATCAATTCACCCGGCCTCGAGACTTTGAGACTCTATAATCTTTCTTATGAATATCTAATAACTCCCTTAGCAGGGGTGTTGCATTGTATTGTCGTAGAGTATTCTTTGCTTGTATGTATTGTTTTATATTTAATATTTTATATTATTGCTTGGTTTTTACTGTTTAAATTGTATCGGATTTAATAACTTTTTAAGGGGGGTGGAGGGAATTATATGGTTTTAGATGGTATGTATTTTACTATTGCTTATTCTTGTTCACCGCCCAGATTGGTCCGCCACAGGGCGGTATATAAATAAAAATTATTATTATTATTATTATTATTATTATTATTATGACACTGACAAAATTTCATCAATATAACATAATAACTTCTGGGGAATTTTTATTATTTAATGATACCCCCTCGTACTTCTCCATCTTACACTTTAGTCACTTCTGGCACCACCTGTCACAAAAGTAAAGGACCCAATGAGCTGATTTTCCCAACATCATGCACTTAGGGACCAATGATGACACTGACAAAATGTCATCAATATATCATAATAATGTCCGGGTGATAATGATTACGATACCCCCTCGTACGCATGAATTGAAGTTTATCTGGATGTTTTAATTGAACTAAATTTAAAAAATTAATTTTTTTTAAAAAAATGCATTCCTGGCAAGGAGGCTAGCTTCACTAATGTAGTAATGGCACTGGTCTTGAATTCAGTAGAAGCCTCCCTGGAAGAAATCCTTCCAAACCAGTCAAGTTCTGCTTGACCCCTATGTAGCTAATGCCCAGTTATACCCTTTGCACTTGCTCACAGTCCTCAGTATTCTGCTGCTCTATTTCTGATCCAAAAGATGATCTAAATCAATGCCAGTGACTAAATCAATGCCAATGACTAAATCATCCAGTCCGAACTCTGTTTTATTTTTTAATGAGAACCAGAGCCCCAGGAATATTGCTGGGACATTTGGGGGGGGGGGTTCCAAAGAGAAGCTGAGAAGGCTTTGTAGAAGATGTCCAGCAAGCATATACAGTTGGCCCTCCGTTTTCGAACTGGGGCAATTGGGGGGGGGGGGATATGTCCTATGTATGGGGAAGATGTCCCTATAAAGTCACCCCTCCATTCAAGTTTGCGGTTTTGCATATTCACAGAGGGGCAAACTCCGTTTAAATCAATGGGGCGCATCCATTCAAGTCTATGGAGCTTGAATATTTGTGAATCTCCATTTTGCAAATATTTGCGAATCTCCCCAGTTTGCTTCTCCGTGAATATACAAAACCGTGGACTTCAAGTCCGCGAGAACGGAGGGGCAACTGTATAGGGACGTCTTCCCCATGCATTGGACATAACCCCCCCGCCAGTTGCCCCAGTTAGACAGGGGCTGTCCCAATTGATCCCCTGTTGTCTGACTTTCAGCTGCTTTTAAAATGTCCCAATTTCTTTTCCCTTCTCCTACCTTCTGGCTTTTGTACTCAGATTATTTCATTTTCTGCAAACTGTCAGAAGTGAAAAAGTTGCTTGTGTTAAATTAAATCTGCAAGGAGAGGAGAGGAAGGGTGGAATCATGTCCTTCCCTGTAGGCTCAAGCAAAAGCAAACTGCTGCAGCCTCTCCTAGCTTAGGTGTTCTCCCTCATTAATCACATTTGCCATCATACATATATATAGGCAAAAGTTACTAATAATAAAGTTGTTGTTTTATAAAAATAATATAATAATTTAAAATAATAAAAACATTACCCATGCAGTTTGTCCTATTTTGTTTGTTTGTTTGTTTCCTAATTCTTGTATCTAGTAAATTTGTATCTGGCCTTTCTCCAAATATGGGACTCAAAGCAATTTATAGCACATGTTAAAACAAAGTGTACTTCAAACAATATATGGTGCGGACGTTTTAAGAATCCATGAAAGAAGCAATCCAATGAAAACATTCATTTAAAACTGTTTAAAACACTTTTAAAACAGAGGGAAAAGAGAGAGAGAGAAAAAACACAGCATACTTCATTAAAAAGACATAAGCTAAGAGCCAAAAACCTGCACAAATAAAAAGGCGGAAAGAGAGCAGAGAGGAGGCCAACTAAACCTCTTGTGGCAAGGAGTTCCAAAGACTAGGTCTAATGGGAGTAAATGGATGGATGAATTAAATTAATTTATCACAAGTACCTTCTAGTGGAAAGAGAGAAGAGAGAAGGCCAACTGAACTTCCTATAGCAAGGTTTTCCAAAGCCTAGGCTTTATGGCTGTTCATTAATTATAGGTTAAAAAAAAATTCCCCTTTCTCCTGAATGGAAACCAAGGCAGCTCATAACATGAATGAAAACCAAAAGATGTGATTTTTCAAAATAAAAACAGTTAAATAAATAACTGTATTAAAACATGTGCAACATATTACAGTCGGCCCTCCTCATTTGAGGCTTATGACTTTTGCGGATTTGATAATTTGCAGATTTGATTAATATGTTATTGTTGTTCTTATTATTGGGCGGGGTTGTTTTAGATTATGTTTTTAACTTTTGTATGTTTTGAATTTTAACTTTGTAGTGTTTTAATTAGGTTTTTAAAATTGTCTGTAAATTTCTTGTTTTAATGGGTGCTCCGTTGTGAGCCGCCTTGAGTCCCTTTTTGGGAGAAGGCAGCATAGAAATAAAATAAAATAAAATAAAATATGTTCTCTCTAGGAATCTCTAGGTCAGGGATTGGCAACCTACGGCCCGCAGGCTGCACCCAGCCTGCCGAGGCCTGCCAACCGGCCCCCGCCAACCCCTGCCACAGCAGCCATTTTGGAAAACAAAATGGTGGCCGCGACTCCGACGCCGAGTATTTCACATGCACAAATGAGTCACAGCAGCCATTTTGTTTGCCAAAATGGTGGCCGCGGCTCGCTCGCACATGTGCAGTACTCTGGAAGTACTGCGCATTCATGAGTGGGGGGCGCACGCATGCACAGCACTTTCGGAGTACTGCGCATGCACACCGCATGAGCGCGCGCGCGCCACCATTCCCCCCCGCGGCCCGGTGGAAGACCCCAGGACCAGCAGACCGGCCCCAGGTGAGTAAATCTTACCGACCCCAGCTCTAGGTCCTCCAACACAACTCTTCCAGATGTTGTGCTGAAAGACGTAGAGCAGTGATGGCAAACCTTTTAGGAGCCAAGTGCCCAAACTAAAAGCTGTTCCAGCACCAAGAATTACCTGGTGCCAAGGCAGGACTTCTGCCTTCTGGCAGTGGGACTTCCAGTGTGGGACTTCTCTCCCCAACCCTCCAGAGACAGCTGAACAGGGGTGTCTCTTCCTCCTCCTCTCCAGCCACCGCGTGCCCAGGAAAATGGCTTTGCGTGCCATCTTTGGCACGCGTGCCATAGGTTCATCATCACTGATCTAGAGATTCCTAGAGAGGAATTCTCTCAGGTAAAACAGTGTGTTTTTGTATTTGCAGTTTTTCTACTTTCATGGGGGTCCTGTGTCCCTAACGCCCGCGAATGTGGAGGGACCGCTATAAAGTGCAAAAGTAGTTTGAATACAACTCAGTGGGAGGGAAGGAAAGAGGGATCAGCATCTAGCTTTTCCCAGTAGGTGAAGGCAAAAGCAAAGTGCTGCAGCCTCTCCTACCTTCTCTGCTATTCTTTATTAATAGTTTTGTGCCACCGTGACCATCCTCCAATGTTGCTAGGCCACATATGTCCCAGTGAAATAAATACGGGAGGGTTTGATGTGAAAGGGCTCCAGGACTTTGCAGTCTGGGTATGGGATTTTGCCCATTCCATCACTGTGAAAATGGTCCATCTCAAACCCAAGCAGGTCTAACGTAAATTACCTTTTGTATTCACCTGGTTAGCAGATCGCATAGCTGCTCTTTATTTCTCTGTACCAAATACTTACTGCAACCAACCTCTCTCCAAGAAATGAATCACGCAAGGAAATGGGACTCCTAATTGTCCCATGTAAACCAAGCACTCGGTCTTGACTTCATTACCACAATAATCAGATAATCAAAGGGCCAGAGATCAGCGGCAGTTGTGGAATCACAGCCTTCCTTCTTTTGTTTACAACATGAGCATATGGGATGTGCAGTGGAATTAGGAGATCTCTTTCATCTGCTGTATTGTTTTGTTCTGACAGCTTCCTCTGGGCAGTTTCATCTCACGTAGACCTGGAAACTTGCTGATGTGTTTCATTTCCAGAGCTTGGGAAAGGATTTCTTTTTTCCTTCTGAACTATTTTTTTAAAATATTTATTAAAATAGGGAGGGCGGCTATGAAAGAACTAGAAAAGATCCTAAAATGCAAAGATATACAACTCAGCACAAAAGTCAGAATCATACAAGCCATTGTATTCCCTATTATTACCATGGATGGCTGTGAGAGCTGGACAGTCAAGAAAGAGGAAAATCAATGCATTTGAGATAATGTGGGGCTGGAGATCCCATGGAGAGCCAAAAGGACAAACAAATGGGTCCTAGAGCAGATCAAGCCAGAGATATCCCAAGAAGTCAAGATGACAAGACTTAGACAGTCGCACTTTGGAGACATCATGAGAAGGCATGAATCGTTGGAAAAGACAATAATGTTAGGAAAGATGGAGGGAAGTAGAAAGAGAGGAAGACCACAGGCTAGATGGATGGACTTTATTAAAGAAACCACGAATATCAGTTTGCAGGAGCTGGGCAGAGCAGTACAGGACAGCCATGGGTCAAGACCGATGCGAAGGCAGTTCACAACAACAATAGCAACAAAAATCCTGCCCTAAGTGCACCAGATCCCATCTGATCTTGGAAGCTAAGAAGGGTCAGCCCTGGTTAGTACTGGGATGGAAGACCACTAAGAAATACCAGTTGAAATTCATAGGGTTGCCATGAATCGACAGGAAACTTGAAGGCACATACGCACACATGTATCTGAAGATCTGAGGGGGAGTTTACAATAAAATCAATTTAAAACAGTAAATAATAATAATTTTTAAAAGACTAAAAAGGTATTAGATCATTTATTACACTTCAGTACCCCTTATCCAAAATTCCATTTTCCAAAACATTTTAATCGAAAATTGTCCACATAGGTGGCTGAGAGAGTGGTCCCCTTGCTTTCTGATGGTTCAGTGTACACAAACTTTCTTTCGAGCACAAAATTATTTAAAGTGTTATATATAAAATTACCTTCACCCAAGGTGTATAAAAGGGGCCAGCATGGCGTAGTGGTTTGAGTGAAGATCTATGACTCTGGAAACCAGATTTCAATTCCCAGCTCAAACATGAAACCCACTGGGTGACCTTTACCAAGGCATACTCTCTCAGCCTCAGGGAAAGGCAATAGCAAAATCTCTAAACAAATCTTGCCAAGAAAACCCCATGATAAGGTTGCCATAGGGTCACCATAAGTGGAAACAACTTGAATGCACGCAACACACAAACACGTCTATAAAGTGTATACAAAACATAAATGAAATTTTTGTCCTATCTCCAAGATAATTATGTATATGCAAATATTCAAAAATTCAAAATCATCATAGAATCATAGAATCATAGAATCATAGAGTTGGAAGAGACCTCAAGGGCCATCCAGTCCAACCCCATTCTGCCATGCAGGAACTCACAATCCAAGCACCCCTGAGAGATGGCCATCCAGCTTCTGTCTAAAGACCTCCAAAGAAAGAGATTCCACCATTCTCCAAGGGAGTGTGTTCCACTGTTGAACAGCTCTTACAGTCATGAAGTTCCTCCCAATGTTGAGGTGGAATCTCTTTTCCTGGAGCTTGCACCCATTGTTCCGTGTCCTAAGGCAGCAGAAAACAAGCTTGCTCCCTCCTCAACATGACACCCCTTCAAATACTTAAATAGGGCTATCATATCATCCCTTAACCATCTCTTCTCCAGGCTAAACATACCCAGCTCCCTAGGTCTTTCTTCATAATGCACGATTTCCAGACCCTTCACCATTTTGGTGGCCCTCCTTTGACACCAAGCATTTCAGATAAGGGAGACTCAACCTATAGTTAAAAACCAGGCAATTTGAAACTAGTTAAAACAATTTAAGATAGCACATGGGCAGCCTGGAGAAAATCAGTTAGGTCCAAAAGCTCTAATAAAAAGCCAGGTTTTGACTTGGCACTGATATGATACTAATGTCAATGTCAATTGGGCATCCAAGGGGAAGCCATTCCACAGCTGGGGTACCAACAGAGAAGCCTTTTCCCATGTCCTCCCATGATGTATTTCCCCTACCAGTGGGACACGAAAAAGGGCAACTCCAGTAGACCTCAATTCTTGGGCAAGCATCCCACCCATCCACCCCGAAATCTCCTGCCTGAATCTGAGCAACTACATATCTGGAAGTGACTCTGGCATCAAGGTCAGATGTCTAGCTAGCTTTTCAAATATTACAACCCAGGAGTTTTCAAGACAATGGTTTTCAGTGGTTTGTTTATTAAAATGCTTTATCGTGAAATAGCTTTTATTAACTATTGATATCTCATCCGATAGCATAGAACCTCAGAGCAGCATACACTTAAGTATCACAAGAACAGAGCAACAAAGTAAATGCCAATTCAATTCTTAGTATATATACTGTGATGGTACATAAGAAGAAATCTTATGGAGAAATGTAGAAAAGAAGAGACAGCAAATCCAGAATTATTATACCGTTTCATTGTTTGCTTCATTCTTCCCATAGATCCATAGATCTTGTTACATACATCAATAAAGTTCTTCCTTTTCAATGCTATTGTTTGTTCACAACTTTTGAATCCTCATGTACTGTATTTTTACAAATGCATATTTCTTCCAGATTTGCTGTCTCTTTTTTTCTACTTTTCTCCATATGATTTCTTCTATACATCTCACACCAAGGATATAAGTGAAGGACTTTGTTAAGAAATTGAAACAGTGATTGTACCATCACAGTACAACAAAAAAAATTGGTTTGTTATAATATGTATTTGAATTTGTAAGACATTTTGGTAATATACTAAGAGCTGAATTGGCATTTACTTTGGTGTTCTGTTCTTGCGATACTTAAGTGTATGCTGCTCTGAGGCTCTATGCTGTCGGATATCATAGAATATCAATAGTTAATAAAGGCTATTTCATGATAAAGCATTTTAATAAATAAACCGCTGAAAACCATTGTATTGTCCAGATTATCTATGCTTTCAATCTCAAAACATCTTAAATTATTTATATTGTATGCTGCCCCAAGATCCTGGGGTTAAAAGGGGAGGGGGATAGAAGTGTTTTAATGCATGAACAAACAAACAGTTTAAATGGACTAAAAGCAAAATAAACAATTTAACAAAATGATTTAATACCATGTGACTTTACAGCTTTTGATAAAATCATTTGGCCTCCAAAGGCTTTAGTAAATAGCTACATTTTAACCTGATGCTGGAGAGAATCCAGGCTCACCATCAATTGGGGCTCTTAAGGGGACGATATTCCACAGTTGGGGTGTCATAGCAAAGAAGGCCCTCTCCCCAACCCTCCCACATGGATTGCTTCCCCATCTGGGAAACAGAGGGGGCCCCTCCAGGTGACCTCAATCATCAGGCAGGTTTACAGAGAGAATGACATTCCCCCCCCCCTCCCAGTGAAGTTACAGGATCCACATTTAACCCATACTGACAGTGAAGAAAGCTGATAGAAAGCGAATCAACTCACTTGAAATGAGGCACTGGAAGAGAGTTCTGCAGGTTCCATGGACTGCCAAAAAGACAAATCAATGAGTCTTAGAGGAAATCAAGCCTTAACTCTCACTAAAAACGAAGAGGACTAAACTGAGTTATTGCATGAAAAAAACCCAAACCGGAAACAGAGCCAAAGAGTAGCTTTCTCCATGCCTTTTGGCATGATGTCATAGTGTTTCAGTTCCTTTCCTGTGGGAGACAATCGTAAAAGCATATCTTTTGTCAAACAGATTTTTCCTGCTAGAAAAAATAGATGCTTTTATGACCCTCTCTAATGGGAAGTGAACTGAAGTGCTACAACGTCATGCGGTAAGGCACAGAGAAAGCCACTAATGTCCAGTTGCAGTTCCACTTTGTTTTCTTGTGCAATACAGCTCTGTTATATCTGGACATATCATGATAAGGCATGACTCTTTAGGAAAAAAGAATAATGCTTGGCAGTAGGAAAACAGGAAGACCACTGAACAGGTGGATGGACTCAATCAAGGAAGCCATAGCCCTGAGTTTGCAAGACTGGAGCAGGCTTATTGATAACAGGGTAACTTGGAGGTCTCTCATTCTTAGGGTCGCCATACGTTGAAGTAAACTTGACAGCAGTTAACAACAAGAATCTGGAACACATTCACCTTATTCCCCTTCATGACTGTGCACTGCCCATGAGTTGTCATGGGTCATGGGTGGCAAAGTATCCGTCAGGGAAGCTGCACTGCCAATACTGGACATTCTTCCCTTTGAAAAAATGCCAGGGTTCCTGGCTGGAAAACCACTGTTGTGGGCTGCACTTATTTCTTCACACTTCCATGAGGACCATCATTTGAAGGATACATTAACAAGCTGCTTCCCAATAAAACAGGCAGCATATTGTACCACTAGTGATTAGGAACACAAAACAGTTTGGCTGACCTCCTGGATTCAAAATTGTATTTTAAAGTTCCACAAACGCAGAACTATGAAACATCTCCCCTCTCAACTCCCCAAACCCACCTTGTATTTGCTGAAGCCCTCTCCCAAAATACCCCAATAATTTAGTGGTCAGTGGAGAGTGGAGTGGGGCTGCAGAATGGGGAATCAAAGGGAATTGTAGATGGGGGGCAAGTGACTGAAACTATTTATGATGGTGCCTTCCTCTATGGAGTGATGGCAAGGAGATAGGAGTTGAGGAGGACAAACTTCAAAGTGCATCTTTGAAGAGGGCAAATGATAGGGGCTATGGGGGGGCTGGACAAGGGATTTTAACGTGTTGTTTAACTGGGGGAAACTGAGTTGATTCTAACCGTTGTGGAGTAGTTTGTGTCTTAGAATCCAGAAGAAACGCAATAGTTAAATTTCACTACAATGCTATCCTGGTTCTTCAAGTCTTCAGCTACTAAACATGACAAGAGAAGTCAGCAATTTGGAGTGGGAGAAGCTGCAGCAGCTAACAGGTGGGTTTGGGGGATGAGTTTGGCTGTCGTAAAAGGAGAGTAGCAAATGGTAAGCTCCATAGCGACACGAAAAATGACTCCTGCAGATATAAGCTGGACTTATGCTTGTGTGAGTCACTAACAGGATGCCAGCTGTTATAAGAAGATATAAAAACATTCCAGCAACGAACTTTACTAATACTATACACTTGTCCCTCCACATCTGCAGCTTTGTCTTTTGCGGATTTGATTATTCACTGATTTTATTAATATGTTCTCTCTAGGAATCTCTAGGTCCTCCAGAGCAACTCTATGGTCAACTTTAACCAAAGATTGAACTGAAGGACCTAGAAATTTCTAGAGAACACTCCACTAGGCATTTCTAGCTCCTCCAGTGCAGTGCTATGGTCAAAGTCTGGCCGATGTTGACTACAGAGTTGCCTTGGAGGACCTAGAGATTCCTATAGAGGTGTTACTTCAGGTAAAAACATAGTGCTTTTTGTTATTTGCATTTTTTCCACATTCACGGGGGTCCTGTGCCCCTAACCCCAGCTATTATGGAGGGACAAGTGTATATGTTTCCTCCCTCTATTAGACCGGAAGATAACTTCCTGCATACTCTCAGCCTCCCCCCTGGCCTACACTGCTAGAGGTCATAACCCAGAATCACTTATCTATGATACAGTTCATGCTAGACTGCAGTGCCATCTAGTGGAAGCATGAGGAATAGTCCTCCCTATTCAGTCATCACAGCAGGCGTCGAAGGAATGAAGTGGGACTTGCCCATGTCTGGGTTGCTACAATGCACACGCAGCATAGATACCTTTATTAAAAATATTCTCACCTATCACAACTATGAACAGTTGAATGAAGAACCCTTGCAAAAACAGTCTGAAGACCATGGGCACAATTGCATGGCAATTGCATAGGTGGTGCCTCAGTCCATAACCAGTGGACTCCTACATCAAGGAGACAGAGTATAACTTTACATTCATGGACTTAAGTAAACAATTGTGCATTAGTGAATTACAACCCTGTGCAACTGAATGTTCAAACAAATGTGAAATGTATGGTTACAATGCTCAATGCACATCTGCATGCATAACGCACATCTCATACGGATTGCACATTAGCACCACATGTTTCACTTCACTTCTGTATCCTTGAAGTGAAGATTGCCATTACCCCATGGCAAAAAAAAAATTACATTCACTGGGATTAGGGGTGAGGGAACACTATTCTTTACGCCTAAGAGAACACCTCTGTAGGAATCTCCAACATCTGCCAGAAGCTGATCATAGAATCATGCTGGAGGACTTACAAATGCCCAGAGAAGTGTTTCTCTAGGAACTTCTAGGTTCTCTAGCACAACTCTATGGTCAACTTTTGGCATTGGAGGACCTAGCAATTCCTAAAGAGGACATATTAATCAAAACTGCAAATAATCAAAGCCACAAAAGGCAAATCCACAAATGTGGGGGGGGGGGGGGCAATTGTACAACCAAATGGGTAAGGAAGCTTATGCAGACCTACGTCACTAAAAGGATGCCAGCCAATGGCCAAAATCCTGAATCAGGGGCATAGCTACAATATCGTCACTGTGCTCCATTTCCTGCTCCAATCCCTGAAACTCACCTTAAAAGCCAGTCATCTATCCCAAGCAAAGAAACTCTGTGGTTCTGTTGAGGAGGACACTGAAGGATGATATGACCAACCCCCTTTCATCAGGCAGTGTGATGAAAAGTTGTGGCAAAATCCTGTAGGGCTCCCTGCTTCCTTCCAAATGTTGACTGGCTTTTAAGGTGGGTTTCAGGGATGTTTACGATCATGGCAATTATACCACAAATATAAATGTAAATAGGAAAGCATTATGCAATCATAAGTCTAACGTTCAACATTGGAACTGCCTAACAGGACACCAGACAATGTTTTTGGCTACAAACAGCAGTGCTCCGAAATACTGCAAAATGGATTTTCTCAGAGCTAGTCCTGGAGAGATGAAACAGAATAGAGGGCCCTTCCAAAAAGCTCCTGCTGTTCTACAAATGTTATGGCTGTCTTCGCCATGACTGAGAAAGATCCAGACTTACTAGCACTTGTCCTTATTTTATTTTATTTTTTAATAATCCCCCCTCTCTCCAAACTGTCTGCAACAATAAGCTCATGGTTTTTCCTAAAACAACTCGGTCAACCTTGATTTGCTCAAGGAAAGACGGGTTTCTAACATCTTGCACTCCTCGCCTCCGAAGAGGAGGGGAGGGGAAAATACATGGAGAATAGAGAAGGGATATATTTTCTTCCTTGCCATCAAATAGGAATGGAGAGGAAACAGAACCCCGCAGAGAGAACTGGTACAGTTGCTGAAAGAGCGGCCGCTTGCCGGGCATGCATTATCGCTGGGCTCATTAACAAGAACTCTGAACTCTGTTTGACCACAGTGTTGGCTGAGCTTTCTGAAGGCCCTGGGCTGAGAGTAGGGGGCCAAGAGGGGAGGCAGCTGAGGAGGAGGAAAGGATATTAAATGCATGGGATTATGATAACAAACAATATGAGCGGTTCAATTCTTCTTCTTTTGTGCTTTCGAGATCCTTTCCAAAACATACGGGCCTAAGGGACCTGCAGTGCAATTCTGTTTGCATAGTTTGACACCCTTTGGAATGCTCTGTCTCTCTGTCTCTCTATGTGTGTGTACATGTACGTGTCAAAAAGTTACTTTGGAATGTGTGATCCACACACGCACTTAATGAGATTAGCCCATTTCAGGGGCACACCTACGCAACATTATTAACACAGCTTTGGCAAAAAATCATCCCAGGAACTATAGCTTAGTGAAGGTGCTGAGAAGCTGGACCAAAGTCCCCGCTGCTTCCCACTTCACTCAGAAGTACTGCAATTCCTGGGGCTCCCAGGAGAGATAAAAAGTTACATCTGTGGGTGTAGAAATAGAGGCCACAATTCTGTTGTGGCTTTATGCAGGCATAAAGCCTGGAATGCAAGCAGTTGCACTTCTTGGAGGATGCACAAGCGCATGGTGTCCTCTTTGTGATTATGCAAGGCCTGTGATACTGAAGTATCCCATTGCAGAAGTCCAGGAGTGCTGGAGGTTCACCAAGTGTTGTTTTTTGGAGTGGATGGAGAGTTGGAACAACTGTTGCACAACAGGAAAGTGTGTAGCTATACTACCCACTGTGCAATAAGATGAGAAATAATGCAATACTGCTCCTTAACTATACTTGCTTAACTTTGTGCTACTCAGCTGATGAATAGGATCTCAGCCAGAGCTTGAAACCATGGCCAGACTCCTGTGTCAAAGTCTACCTTATGTAAACCCTGTAATCTATTCTTTCTTCCTATCTGCTAGGATTTGGTTTCAGGACCCCCACGGGTACCAAAACCTGTGACTGCTTAAGTTCCGTTAAATACCATGCTACAATTAATACACTGGTGTAGTAAAATGGTGTCATTTATGTAAAATGACAAAAGCAAGGTTTGCTTTCTGGAATTTATATAATTTTTAATATTTTCAGGCTATGGATTGTTGGATCCATGGATACAGAGAACTGACTGTACATAGCCATGTAGCAGAGGTACTAAGAAATCCTGTTGATGAATTGTTGGAGCAAAAAGAATTACCCTAAAACTTATATCATACTGACAATCATGCAAAATATGGACCTAAATCTGATTTCTGGTCCCACATTAGAGCCAACCTATTGGCTCAATGGTATTTACATAAATACTTACCATTCATCAGTTGACAATGCTTGGCAAAGTGGGATGCAGTAGGAAAAGAGGGAGGTGGCACTACAAGTAGATAGTTTCAATCAAAGAAGCCATGAGTTTGCAAGACTTGAACAGGGCAGTTGATAACCAGAGATGTTGGGGGCCTCTTATTCATAAGGTCGCCACATGTTGAAGTGGACTTGATGACAAATGCCTCATCCCATTAAGGCATCATTGCTTGAACAGTGAAGAAAGCTGTTAGGAAAAGAATCAACTCATTTGAAATGTGGTGCTAGAGGAAAGTTCTATGGATACCATGGACTGTCAGATAAATAGGTCTTAGAGCAAAAGAAGGCTGAACTCTCCCTAGAAGCCAAAATTATTATAAATGAGGCTGTTATAATTTGGACATATCATGAGACATCATGACTGCTTGGAAAAGATTATAATGCTTGACAAAAGTGGATGACAGTAGGAAGAAAGAATAGATTACAGGTGGATAGATTAAATCAAGGAAGCCATGGCCATGAGTTTGCAAGACCTGAGCAGAGCTACTACAACAGGGTGACCTGGAAGTCTGTCATTCATAGGATCAACATAAATTGACATTGAATGGAAGGCAAATAACAACAGCAACAAAAATTGATTCAGCGGATTGACACCAGCTGGAACTAGCAAATATACTTAGCTCATTAAAGTTAATGTTTCTTTAAAAGTATTTAAAAGTATTTAAAAGTGAAAGCCTTCAACTTCATATTTAAAAGTCACTTATATGTCAGAATCCTGTGTGTTTGCTGTTGTTGTTAACTGCTCTCGAGTCGATCTCAACTCATGGCAGCCCTGTGGATGAGACATCTCCAAGTCCTTCTGTCCTCCCCTGCTCTGCTTAAATCCTGCAACCCCTTAATCCCCATAGTGACCTCCTTCATAATAGAGTCCATCCATCTGGCCTGTGGCCTTCCTCTCTTCCTCCCTCCCTCCACCTTTCCCAGCATTATTGTCTTTTCCAAAGAGTCCTCTCTTCTCATGATGTGTCCAAAGTACGATAGCCTCAGTTTAGTCATCTTGGCTTCCAGAGTGGTTTCTGGCTTGACCTGCTCTAGGACCCACTTGTTTGTCCTTTTGGCTGTCCATGGGATCCCCAGAACCCTTCTCCAGCACCACATTCTCTCAAATGAAAATTTTCTTCCTAACTGTCCAGCTCTCACATCCATAAATAGACCTATCGCATCAATCATTGAATAGTTAATCCACATGGAAGTAAATCTAACTGATACAGAGTTTACTTTAACTGGGACTGGGGTGTGTGCAGACGGATGGCTCTGGACCACCCCGGAAAGTGGCGAATCGGGGCCGCAGCTACTCCACGCTGCAGCCCCTATCCTCCCTTTTGCCACCTGGAAAAGAGCGGCAAAATGCCGCTCCTTTTAGGTGGCAAAAGGGTCCCCTAAGAGCCGGCGTGCAGCTCTTCTTTGCCCTTTCTGGCACAGCACATCAGAATGCTGCGCCAGGAGGGCATCCTGATGCTGCGCACCATGCATAACAGCACGTGGCATCAGGATGGCATCAGTGAAGGGTTGGGGCGGCCAGCATGCGGCTGCCCCGCCCCATCTCTGCCTCCAGGCCGGTCCTTTGGTCCAGTCTGCAGAGGCCCTAAGTATAGTATTTAGGCCACAATCTAATGCCCTATACTGAAGTTTACTTAACTTGTACATAAATGCATCACTGAGTGAAGGAGAAAGCTCCTTCATCCATTTGGACTAAATGTTCCAATGAAGACTTGCTCACAAATAAAAGGGGATGCAAACGGGTGGCCCTGCGCAGCTCTTCTCTGCCTCTTCCGGCGTAGCGCGTGAGACACTATGCCAGGAGGACGTCCTGACACCACGCACCATGCGTAAGGGCACGTGGCATCAGGATGTCTTCAGGGAGGGGTGGGGCGGCCGGTGTGCGGCTGCCCCTCTCCTTCCCTGCCTCCAACACGCTGCAAAGGGCCCGTGTGCAGAGGCCCAAAGTTCCTAAAAAGGCATAATCTCCAATATTGCATAGATGAAATCAGGACACATGTGGCCAAGCAACATCATTGTATGGTCAAGATGGCAAAAAGTTATTAATGAGGAAGAGCACACAAGCCAGGAGAGGCTGTAGCAGTTTGCTTTTGCCTGAACCAACTGGGAAAGACAAGATTCAAGTCCCTCCTCTCCTCTCTCGACTCCTGAGTTAACTACATGCAAACTACATTGCTGAACTCAACTTGGGGCAGCTGAAATAACTAGATGACAAAGGGGTGAAATTGGAGGAGGAAAGAGAAAAAATGTCCTATTTTGAAAACAGCTGAAAAAGTGGAAGGACAGAGGATTAATTGGGACTGTCCCTGCCAAATTGGGACAGTTGGAAGGTATGGAACTATCACACAGGCATTTCTGACCTAAGGATTCCTCATTTGTTTGTTCTTAGAGACCACCTTTGAAATGACATTTTTCTTGAGATCCCACCTCATGCTTGTGTGTTGTAAAACTATACTCACATAGTGGTTGTGCTACATCTCTCTTCTGTTGGATACTGTCATTGTGCAACCAACTTGCCTGCTTACTGCTCTCTGGTTCAACAGAAAAGTCGCAATGGCTGTTTCTGCAATCACAGTGAATCAAGTGGTACATTGAACCATTCAAGAGTATGTAACTGGAATGGCTGGATGGTGGGTCAACACATAGGTAAATCCAACTGATTCATTGGCTCTACTCTAGTTAGGACAAACAACAGGTTCAGATTATCAGAAAACCTGTATCTCCCCTCATGAACCTGCCCAAGCTTTGCAGTCTTTGGGGCAGAGGGTTCTCTCCATCGCACTATTCTCACAAGCTGGTCTGGTGAAGACATGGAAAAGAGCCTTCTCAGTGGCTGCCCCTAGGCTAGGGAACTCCTTCCCAAAGGAGGCTCACTTGGCCCCACTTCTGCTGTCTTTCAACCACTAGGCAAAGACTTTCGGATGCAAGCCTAGTAGTAGATATCCAATGGTTGCTGTTGTGTGCCCTCAAGTTGTTTTGACTTATGGCAACCCTAAAATCCTTTCTTGACAGGATTTGTTCAGAGAGAGATTGCCTTTGCCATCCTCTGAGGCTCAGAGAGTGTGACTTGCCCAAGGTCACCCAGTCGCTTTCCATGGCTGAGTGGGAATTTGAGCCAGAGTCATATAGTCCAAAACTTATTTTAAAGTAATACTTTCACTAGACTGATTATTTATTGCATCTTTAACTTTTGCTCTATATTCTGTTTTAACTATTTTGTTTCAACTTACCTTATAAGCTGGTTTGGGTCTCATGATAAGGGAAAGGCAGGACATACATTCATTCAATCAATAAATGAGTTCAGGTTCATGTGAAATGGTTATACTTGCAGAAGGCTATTTAAGCAAATGTGAACTGAATACATCTGTTGCATAACAGCCAAAAAAATACAACTTGTGCCTAAGGGAATTTACTCATGTGTATGAGAGCTAGCATGGTTTGAGCACTGGACTGCAACTCTGGAGACCAGGGTTTGAATCCTCACTCAGACATGAAAACATACTGGGCAACTCATACACTCTCAGTCTTAGAGAACCCAGTGATAGGTTTGTCTTAGCATCACCATAAGTCAGAAACAACTTGAAGGCACACATCAACAAACCAATGAGATCTGTCAGGATGTATGATTATGTATTCCTACATGACAGCGGATTTGGACTAGATGGCTCTTGTGGTCTCTTCCAACTCTATGATTCTGTGATTATAAGGGACAGGACCTAAATACCCTAAAGTCACCAGATTCCATCTGATCTTGGAAACTAAAGTGTCAGCCCTGATTATTACTTGAATGAGAGACCGCCAATGAATACCAAGTGCTGTAGGCTCTATTTAAGCAGAAGGAACTGGCAAAACCAGCTCTGAGTATTCCTTGCCTAAGAAAACCCTATGAAATTTATGGGGTCACCATAAGTCAATATGCAACTTGGAGGCGCGCACACACACACACATGAAACCAAGGATTCCAGCTGTTCTCCCCACTAGGCCATACCCATTGGCCCAAAGTACTCCATCTCCATAGCCCTTGGCCAGTTTGTTTTTACTAAAGATAAAGTTTCAAACCCTTTTCCCCGGTTAACATCTTTCACCATCAATTATAGGCAATGTACCATGGGGGGGGGGGGGGAGGTTAGTTTGGTCAACTAAGCGGTAGGAGGGTTATAAGGGTTTATCTCGCCATCAGAGGTGCCTTGTTGGTGTTCATCCCTTGTAAACTGTAAGAAATGTCAGTGTTCCTGGTTGTCCTCATCTTTGACAGCAGAAAGAGCAGAAAGCTGTACATTCTTTGAGGGATCGGTGGTGGTGGGAGAAATGAATGGGGAGGCAGGGGAGGAAGGGAGTTCACAGATATCTGAGTACCTTGGGAAAAACAGAGGCCCTTGGACATTTCACTCAGCAACCTAATGAAAACTAGACAAATTGTCTTGCATTTAATATATAGTTTCCGTTGATTCCGGTTGCCTTTTGTTCAGAACAATTCTGGTCTTTATTGGAAAGAGACAGTTAGATATAAAGAAATCATTTCACATTGGCAAGGGAGAGCCACGATTGGACCAGGAAATCGGGCTTATGAAAAGAAAACTGGAGGACATTATGGATCAGATGATAATTTCTTCAAGCTGCATGTTTTACTCTCTCACACAAGCCCAGCAAAGGAGAGAAAAGAATAATTCAGGTGATGGGGTAGGTAAAAGAAGTGCTAATGGCGAGCGCTATCACCTGCATCTGAAGTGCTGTTGGTATTTTATGTACGCATAAAGAAGCAGGTGGATACTTTTCTCTGATTTGGAACATGGATATTGGGTTCAAGGTTGCAGAAAAGGGAGTTATGCATATGGTAACTTTGGGCATCATTGCACAAAGTGCATTGATGCTCACGTGCATTTAGTTCATTCATTCATTCATCAACAGTTACAGACCAAAATATAATATATGATATTTTATTATATATAATTATATAACATATATAATACAGGAATACAGCCAAAATTCATAAAACATACAGTAATATATCAAATTTGTGTCCAGCTAAGATTGTCAATATTTCTTAAATATTATTAAATAATAATACATACATTTTAAACAATCCAAGCATATTATTTTCCTTTTGTCATTGTTGCACAGACTCTGTATGTTTTATTGCAAACACTCAAGAAAAATTAATTTAAAAATAATAAAATAAAATCCCTGTATTATATCTATCTGCCTTCTAATTGTCTATGAGTAGTAATGACAGGGGCATAAAACCAAGCAACCTTCTCTGTGATTTGGGGATCCAAATCATCAAGTAGGAAGGATATTTAAAATCTTTCCACGCTACCTGGCAATTTTTGTAAAATTGGGGTAATTAATATGGAGCTGTCACCTTGGTAAAATGGGCAATACAATAAAACATGTTACAGACTTTTTATATCTACATTTGTACAAGGGCAAGGGCACTTATCATAGGGTGTTTTTTTAAATATCTGGCTTCCAATACATTAAATTATGTCGCAGAAAAAGCACACCTCACATGCATTTAGTGTGATTATATTAGTAGAGCATGGATGTGCATGTACATGGATGCACATACCGATGTATGAGATCCTACATCATGCTTGTATAGTGTAAATCTAAAATTACAATGATGGTTGTGCCATACCATCCTTCCACTGAATACTGACATTGTATTATAAACTGTGTATTTGTAAATGTGCTTGCTGTCTCCACAATCCCAAAAAGTACATCATAGACACTGATGAGTAGTTACAAACCATTGGAGAATGCACAACTTCATGTGCATCAGTGGCACAAGCAGAATTCCACTCCCATAAACTTCAGCTGAATATGGAGTTTGCACCATAGCCAAAAAATCATTATTGCATGGGAACTTGTTTATGAAACACCAACAGGATACCAGCCATCACTGTGCCATCACTCATGAGGCAGCATTTTTTAAGTGCGATATCTGTGAGCATAAAATTACATTCCAAAGTTTGGTATCTGGTTAGCAGTCCTCATGTCAGTTTCATGTCCCAACAAATCAAAGATGACAGACCTGGTTCAGCCCCCCCCCCCCCCCCCCGCCATGGTAATGAACCGGCGCTGATCTGCTTATACGTTTATTGCAAGGGTGGGCAATGGAAGTGACCCAGCTGTTTCAAGCCTATGTCTCCCACCAGCTGTCACCTCCATAGCTAATGATGAGGAAACTGCAGTCTAAGAAACACCTGGAGGGCAACAATTACCCACCTCTACTTTGTTGTTTGTTGTTGTTGTTAACTCGAGTCGATCTCGACTCATGGCCACCCTATAGATGAGGCATCTCCAAGACCCCTGTCCTCCACTGCTCTGCTTAATCCCTGCAACCCCTTAATACCCAAAGTGACCTCCTTCATAGAGTCCATCCATCTGGCATGTGGCCTTCCTCTCTTCCTTCCTCCCTCCACCTTTCCCAGCATTATTGTCTTTTCCAAAGAGTCCTCTCTTCTCATGATGTGTCTGAAGTACGACAGTCAGTTTGGTCATCTTGGCTTCCAGGGAGGTTTTCAGTTTGATCTGCTCTAGGACCTTTATTTGTCCTTTTGGCTGTCCATGGCATCCTCAGCACTCTTCTCCAGCACCACATTATCTCAAATGCATTGATTTTCTTCCTATCCTCTTTCTTAACTGTCCAGCTATCACATCCATTCATGGTAATAGGGAATACAATGGTTTGTGTGATTCTAACCTTTGTGCTGAGTTGTTTATCTTGACATTTCAGAATCTTTTCTAGTTCTTTCATAGCCGCCCTCCCCATCCTTCTTCTGATTTCCTGACTGCAGCCCACATTTCTATCAATGTTTGTTCCCAGGAATGGGAATTCTTTTACGATTTCTATTTCTTCATTGTCTAAGTTGAACTTGTGAAGGGCCTCAGTGGACATTTGTTTTATTGTTAATTTCCATCAACCTAAATTTGATTTATGGTGACCCTATGAATGAGAGACCTCCAAGTCACCCTCATCAATGGCCTAGCTCAAGTCTTGCAGACTCAAGGCCACGGCTTCCTTGACTGAGGAGCTTATTGCATTACCTGTTAAAGTGGAAAATGCCTCCTGGGATGCAGCCAGGAAACTGGATGGGAGCAGGAATTATCTCATAGTAAGTCGCTGCCAAATCGCTGGGTGACTGCAGCTCCAGTTTTCTAAAAAGGAAAACTTACTGTGTGGCAGCAACTTACTGTGCGATAATTCCCGCCCTCATTCAGTGTTCTGGCTGCATTCCAGGAGGCTTTTTGCACTTTAAAAGGTAATTCAATTAGCTCCTGAGTCTGTCATGTGGTCTTCCTCTTTTCCTACTACTTTCCATTTACCAAGCTCTGTTATCTTTTCTAGTGAGTCATGCCTTCTCA
This sequence comes from Phrynosoma blainvillii, assembly GCA_026167975.1. Lineage (NCBI taxonomy): Eukaryota > Metazoa > Chordata > Lepidosauria > Squamata > Phrynosomatidae > Phrynosoma > Phrynosoma blainvillii. The sequence goes on along the minus strand of JANUYF010000001.1, from coordinate 451,695,986 downwards.
TGAGATGTCCAAATTATGGCAGTCTCAGTTTAGTCATGCTGGCTTCTAGAAAAAGCTCAGGCTTGATTTGTTCTATAATACATTTGTTTGTCTCTCCTCCAGTCCTGCACCACATTTCAAATGAGCTGATTCTTTTCCTATCACTGTCCATACACAGAAAGCAGAAATACAATGGCACAGACAGTCTTTCAGAACCATACATAGAAATCAGAAACACAATGGCATGGACCCTGACTTTGGTATATCTTCACACTTGAGGGTCCTGTCTACTTCCTTCATAACCACCCTTCCAAGTCCTAGTCTTCTTTTGATTTATGGACTACAATCTCTACTCTGATTAATATTGAGCTAAAGTATGGGAAATCTTGAACTATTTCAATATCATCAGCATCTACTTTGAAATTATGTATATTGACTGTGGTCATTTTATTTGTTGTCTCAATGTTCACTGTAAAACTGCCTTTGCACTTTTTGTCTTGACTTTCTTGAATAATCGTTCCATCTCAGCTAATAATAGGGTGTCATTCACATACCTTAGACCAGGGATAGGCAACCTTTTTGAGCCGGGGGCCGGTCCCCCGAAGTCACCCCTTCCGGTGGGCCGGGGGGGGGAATGGCAACCCCCACCACCGCGCACGACCCCCCTGCACGTGCTGCCGCCGCCGCCGCTGCTGTAAACTCTACCTGCATCATGCAGATGTATCTAATGGAAGATTAATTCCTCCTAGTGTTACTTACAACATAGATTTGTTTTAAAATGCAGCTAAAAACCAATAATCATAATAAGACGGTTCTCTTCCGGCAGGCCTTCCCTTAATAACATCCCGGCCCAAAGAAAAGTATAAGGAGATGACATTGATTCCAGCTCTTTTGTTGCTAAGCTGCTATTTATTTGTACTGTATTGTTTTATTTTATTTTGTATTTTAATCTTGTTATAGTTTAATATATTTTTAAGGGGTGGGTGGGTTAGGGAAGGGGTTGCTTGACTGTTTTAACTTGTAATGTTTTAATCTGTTGTACGCCGCCTCGATTGCGCTACAGAGAGGCGGCTTAAAAATAAAAATTATTATTATTATTATTATTATTATAAACAGTAGTTTAGAAACAATTAAACAACCTATCCTACTAACCTATCCATGCATCTAACTAAGTTGACTCAAGTCTACGAATGTTCATGCTGCCAGATTTTTTTTCAGTTAATCTCAAAGATGCTACTACAGTCGCCCCTCCATTCTCACAGACTTGAAGTCCGTGGTTTTGCATATTCACAGAGGGGTAACCTCCATTCAAATGAAGGGGGGCACACCTACGAGTGCATGCCTGTGTGCCCATGGGAGAACACCCCATTCAAGACTGTGGGGCTTGAATATTGGCGAGTCTCCATTTTCGTGAGGGGGTCTGGAATAGATCCCCCACAAAAACAGAGGGCCAACGGTAGATCCCTTTGCATACTGACTACCCTACTAAAACCGCCTTCATATAAAGCAGGTTAAAACCATTTAAATGTCACAATGGGAATAAAAGGACAGCAACCTGCACTTAAAGGCCCACCTACAGCAACTGGTTTGTATCCAAAGGCCTGTCTAAATTAAAACATCTTTGCCTGGAAGCTGGAAGAAAGGAACCCAGCTATCCTCTGGTGGGAGGGAGTTCTATAGTCTGGGAGCAGCCACCAAAAAGGCCCTCTTGTGTGTCCTTGTCAAATGTGCCTCTGCTGGAGGCAGGAGTGAGATATAACCTTTTCCCAAGGTTATTACCACTTGGACCCACTCATTTAGTCTTTCAGCTATCCATTGACCCAACACACAAAGCTCTTACAACATTTGTCTTCCCACAGTCATGGACGTACGGTATGTTTGGAGCACAGTGCTCCCCTCCCAACCTGCAGGTGTGAAGACAGGCCATGCAATTTGCGCAGACATGTTTCTGTGGGCAGTGCAATGGCAACCAGGGTCTTGTATGCAGAATCCCACTTTTCTTCAAAATCTGTAGACAGCTTCCTGTAAACACTCGCATTCTTGAATACCTCTCACTTCTGTTTCTTGTTAATGCAGAAGAATTTTAAAAATCAACTCACCGACTGAAAAACAGCTTGCCTGCCTAGGAGGTTGGATCAACAATGCAACAGTATTTATTATAACATTTAAGTCTGTGATTAAGAATACCAAAAGACTCCATCGAGGAAGAGTGTTAGCCTGAGCCTATACTTCCTATCTCTTCCCCCCCCCCCCATTTTTTTCCTTTCTGTTTCCATCATCAGTTTTTGTAATTATTGCCATTTCCAAAGTTTTGCTTTTAGAAGCAGGTGGGCTGCATGTTTATAAGACAAAGAGAGAGAAGGAATACAGAAGGCGGAGGAGGAAAAGGAAGGAAGTAGCAGAGGAAGAAGAGGGGAAGATGTCGATAAGGAAGAGGAGGAAGTAGATAAGGAAGACAAGGAGGAAAAGAAAGGAGAAGAAAAAGAAGAAGAGGAAGGAAAAGGCGACCAAGGATGGGTGAGGCTGCAACAAGGATTTGCTGTTGAACTCTCTGCACTCCTTGCCATCGTTTTTGAGAAATCCTGGAGAAGAAGAGAGGTGCCAAAGAACTGGAGATGGCCCAGCATTGTCCCTATCTTCAAAAAAGGCAAAAAGAAGATCCAGGAAACTATAGGCCTATCAGCCTGACCTCAGTACCAGGAAAAATATTAGAACATACGAGGGGGTATCGTAAAGTAATAATGATCACCCAGAAGTTATTGTGGTATATTGATGAAATTTTGTCAGTGTCATCACTGGTCCCTAAGTGCATGATGTTGAGAAAATCAGCTCTTTGTGTCCTTTATTTTGTTACAGGTTGTGCCAGAAGTGACTAAGGAGGACTGAGGAGCCCTGGTGGCGCAGTGTTAAATGCCTGTCCTGCAGCCACTCACTCATAGACCACAAGGTTGCGAGTTCAATACTAGCCAAGGGTCAGGCTAGACTCAGGCCTGCATCCTTCCAAGGTCGCTAAAATGAGTACCCAGCTGTTGGGGGGCAATGAGCTTACAGTTGTAAGCCGCTTAGACATCCCATGAGCTTACAGTTGTAAACCGCTTAGACATCCCATAGTGCGATATGAAGCGGTATATAAATGAAGCTGCTTTTTTTGCTTTTTTAAAAAAGTGTAAGATGGAGAAGATTGAGGTTCGCAGTGTGACAAAGTTCCCACATTTGAAGGGTAATAGTGCCCGGCAAATTCATGATGAGATGATGGTAGTTTATGGAAACAATTGTCTATCTTATGACACTATTGTGAGGTGGAAAGGGAATTTACAAACTGGTCACCTGTCTCTCACAGATGAGCCAAAACCTGGAAGGCATAATTGACGGATGATCTGGACACAGTGAAGAAAGTGGAGTGTTTCATCCTGGAAGACAGACGAGCAACCATCCAAATGATCATGAATGAAACTGGTCTCAGTTATGGTAGTGTATGGAAAATTATTCATGATTGCACATGTCTAAGGTATCTGCACATTGGGTTCCACGTTTGCTAACCCCTTTCCAGAAACAAACATAGTATGACCTTTCAAGACAGATGTTGACACTGTTGGAAAGGATGAAGAGATTTTTTTTATTTATTTTTTTTTATTTATTTATTTATTGGTTGTCTGGTAATCATGGATGAATCTTGGATCTATCAGTGTGATCCAGAGATCAAAACCATGAGCATGGAGTGGAAGCATGCCAATTCCCCTTCCCCTAAAAAGGCAAAGGTGCAAAAGTCAGCAGGGAAGGTCATACTCTCCATTTTTGGGGACTGTTGTGGAGTCATTCTCATGGATTACCTTGCAACAAGACAAACCATCACTGGCACATACTACAGCAATATTCTGGACAAGTTGTGAGATGCTCTGAAAAAGAAACGCCATGGTATGCTCTCCAGAGGCATTCATCTCCTAGCTGACAATGCACCAGCTCACTCATCTCAACTTGCAATTAACAAACAAGGGCATGTGGCTTTGAAATTTTGCAGCATCCGCCCTATTCTCCCAACCTCACACCAAGTGACTTTTTCTTGTTCCCAGAAATGAAAAATCCGTTGCAGGGTCACTGATTTGACAACACAAATGACGTCATTCATGAAGTGGAAAAGTGGTTTAAGGCACAATCTGTAGACTTCTACAATAACGGTATTCAGAGAGTCAAGAAACGCTGGGAAAAATGTGTAAATCTGGATGGTGACTATCACAACAAACTTTCTGTCAAAAAAATTTAAAGATGATAATTAAAACTTTACAATCCCCCCCTCCCGTACTATATAGAGTCTGTCTGCAAGTATCTTGATGATGATGATGATGATGATGATGATGATGATGATGATGATGCAATCATCAGTAGGAGCCAGCATGGGTTTGTCAAGGACAAATCTCATGAAACCAACCTTATATATTTTTTTCCAAACAGGTTACTAGTTTAGTGGGAGTGCTGTGGATGTCACTTATCTGGATTTCAGAAAAGCATTTGATAAAGTCATTCCGCCCCCCATAATATTTTGATTAGCAAAGTGATTAAATGTGGAATAGATGGGAACACTGTCAGATGGATCCATAATTGGTTGGAAAACTGTCCTCAAAGAATCATCATCACTGACTGCAAAGTGGAAGGAGCTCTGGAATCGAGAGCCTCAGGGTTCTTTCCTAGAGCCATTACTCTTAAACATTTTTATCAATGACTTTAGGGGATGCAGTGGAGGGAATCCTTATCAGGTTTGTAGATGACACAAAACTAGTGGTGACACACACTGAAAGACAGGAACAGGATTCAAAAGGACCTAAATAAACCAGAAATTGGGTAGAAATTATTAAAATGAAATTCACCAGAAATAAATGCAAAATTCTATATTTAAGCTACAAAAACCAAATCCACAGGTATAGGATAGGATAGGGGATGCTTGGCTCAGCAGTACTACCTGCTAAAAGACCTTTGGGATTATGTTGATCATAAATTGAACATCAACCAATAGTGTGATGCTGCAGCAAAGGAGGTGAATGCTATATTAATACAAGCATCGTTTATGCAGAAAATATAATAAGAAAAGCAGGTTTAGACTCAGAAGAAGGAGGAGTGAAGACAGAAAGGATATCAACAATCTAAGATATGCAATGGAGACCATACTACTAGTGGAAAACATCACAGATTTGGAGGAATGACAAAGGAAGGTCAAAGAAGAAAGTGCAAAGGCAGGCTTAATGCTGAACATAAAGAAAATAAAAATAATAACCATGGAAGCAATACATAAATTCAACTAGACAATGAAGAAATCAAAATAGTTTAAAAGTTCCCATACCTAGGATCAAACATAAATCAGAATGCTAACTGCAGTCAAGAAATAGGAAGACTCGAGACTTTATCACACAGGGGAAATCCTGTGCAGAAACAGGGTTTTAAATAGGAAAAAAAAACTGCAAAAGTGGGCAGATTTTCAGATGATGTTGCCGTTAAAGTGTGCTTAACCCTAACGGAAAGTAGTCAAAAGCTGCTTCTTTTTACTTTCAGAAAATCCCAAAAGTAAAAAGAAGTGGCTTTTGACTACTTTCCATTCGGGTTAAGCACACTTTAACAGTGATGTGTGCAAAAATCTACCCGCTTTTGTGGGTTTTGCTAACCTTTTAAATCCCATTTCTGCACGGGATTTCCCCCATGTGATAAGGTCCTAGGAATGGGAAGTCCAGACATGAAAAAACTAGACAAGATCTTGAAGAATAGAGGTATGCAACTGAGCAGTAGATAAAGTTAGAATCACCTAAGCCATTGTATCCCCCATCATCATGTACGGATGTGAGAGCTGTACAGTGAAGAAAATCAACTCATTTGAGATATGGTGCTAGATGGAGCAGAGCTCTGAAGATACCGTGGATGGCCAAAAAGACAAACAAATGGGTCCTTGAACAACAGATCAAGCCTGAAATGACCTTGGAAGCCAAGATGATCAAACTGAGGCTGCCATACTTTGGCCAGCCACATCATGAGAACGCAGATCTCACTAGCATTAGCATTTAGCATTTACATGCCTATATCGATTCATAGTGAACTCTGCACTCTCTGACAATAATGCTAGGAAAGGTCGGAGGGAAGCAGAAAGAGAGGAAGACCACATGCTAGATGGATGGACTCAATCAGGGAGGTCACAGGACTGGATTTGCAGAACCTGAGCAGAGCAATAGAGGACAGGGGGTCTTGGAGATGTCTCGTCCACAGGGTTACCATGAATACGAACAGCAATAGTTTCCAAGTTGAGGGGAGTAATAATCCCCCTGTGATCTGCACTTTTCAAGCCTCACTTGGAGTATTGCATGCAGTTCTGAACACCTTGTTTTAAGAATAATATAGACAAGTTGGAGTAGGTTCAAAGAAGAATACGGATCAGTTACAGGTCTGTAATTCCAGTTTATTAATCTGTAACTGCAATACTGAATACCACACAAAATCTTTGAGTGTAAAGATATATCATTGAATGTCAAATTGAACATGGTCCCCTCTGCATTCCTTTCACTTGCAGGCAAAAGCCTGTCTATTTGGGCAGGCATTTAGTGATAAAGGTGTTGCAGGGAATCTTCTTTATGAGGGGTGCTGAATTTTGAATTATTGTTGCATTTTAAAATCATTTTACTGACTTAAAATTTAATGGCATTTCAATATGATAACTTGTTGAATCATATTTTAACTTAATTATTATCGTCATGTTTTTCTCTTTATCTTGCTTTAGACTTTTTTCTCATTTGCCAGTAGAAAGGCAAGATATATAATTAATTAATTAATTAATTACTCAGCAGCTCAATTTTTCCTGCCCATCACCTTCACAATGCCTCATTACACTTTTTCTTGCCTTGCTTGCTTTGGATTTCTAAGACACCTCTCTATTATGATTATCATTGTTATTGCTATTGTTTTTGTTATAGAGAGAGAGATCTTGTAGGACCTTTGAGACTAATAAGAAAGAAGTTGGCAGCATGAGCTTTCCTAGACTTCAGTCTACCTCCTCAGATGCTTTTGTTGTTATTGGTCTTTATTTATATCCCATGTTTCTTCCAAGATTGCTAGTCAAGGTGGTTTACAAATTAAAATAATTTAAATATAATTTAAAATGTAGCAAAACAGAGTGCAGCATTAAAACAGAATTAAACAATCAACCATATTAAAACATTTTAAAACTTACACTTAAAAATAAATTTAAAACCATTAAAACAGTATAATCTAAAACAATGCAGAAACCCTTTTACAACCCTTGGCTTAGAAGCCTTTATTTCTAAAAATGTTTTGGAATAAACAGTGTTTGCCTGCCATCAGAATGACAACAAGGAGCATATTTGAAGGGATGTCATATTGAGGGTGGAGCAAGCTTGTTTTCTGTTGCTCCAGAGAATAGGACACGGAGCAATGGATTCAAGTTGCAGGAAGAGAGATTCCACCTAAATATTAGGAAGAACTTCCTGATAGTAAAAGCTGTTTGAGAGTGGAAGATGCTCCCTTGGAGTGTGATGCAGTCTTCTTCTTTGGAGGGTTTTAAACAGAGGCTGGATGGCCATCTCTTGGGAGTGCTTTGATGGTGTCTTCCTGCATGGCAGAATAGGGTTGGACTGGATGGCCCTGGAGGTCTCTTCCAACTCTATGATTGTATGATGCCCTAGGAAAGCACTTCTAGAGATCAGGGGCAGTCCCCAAGAAGGCCCTGTATTGTGCTCCAGCCAAGTGAACTTGTGAAGTTGGTAGAACTGAAATAAAGGACTCCCCTGTGGATCTCGGGTCTGGACAGACTCCTACAAGGAGACACAATCTGTCAAAGAGTTTGGACACAAGCTGCATAGGGTTTTATAGGTGATCACCAGAACTTTGAATTATGCCCCAAAACAGCCACATCCAGCAGAGCTGTTGGAGTTGTATAATAGAAGAGGGGTGGGCAAAGTGATGCCTCTAGGTTGTATGTGGCCTTTGAGACCCCTAGACTAGAGCTCCTAGAAGCTTCCCAAAGCCACCAAACTTAAAAAAGAACCTTTAGAAAAACTCAAGGCAGTTTTGGAGTGGTGTGTGCATGTGCTCAAAATGTGCCCAAACCACAATGGTTTGCTTCCCCCACCCTTTCAAATAAACCCTTCCTTAAACATAAAATAAATGTTAAACATCATCCAAAATTGCCAAAAATGTCGGGCGAAAGGTGATGTCCCGTCACTTTGGGCACACCGAAATGCGTCGGTGCGCAGAGTGGGAAAATGGCTGCCAAGAACCGGTCCCAGTTAGCCCTCAGAATATAGTTCTTTGTAGCAATTGAAGTTTCCAAACTGCCTTCGGAGGCTACCCTATTCCCTTTCTCGCTCTCATTTTCTCTACCTCTGCTAGAAACCTAAGAGAGGGAAAGTGGATCAATGTTTTCCAGAGAGGTGAAGGTCAAAGCATTGTGGCACACAACATCACAAGGGCCAGGGTGCTTGGCCTCCAAGGTTCACATCAACTGAACAGTGGAGAGGAGGATGCAGGGCATCCAGGAGTGTTAGGTATCCCAGAAGGCTGGGCCCTGCTTCTATTAGCAGTTAATGAGGCAGGACCTGCAACAGATAGCCGCTTTCAACTCACAAAAGCTTTTAGGTTTCTCTGTTTACTTTGAGCCATTTGGGTTCACTCGAGCCCTCGCCCAGGAGGTTTATCCACCAGCCTCCCTCCTTCCCAGATAAATCACCCTCCAGCCCAACAATAGTATCATTTACTGACTTTATGCCTAACAAGTTTAAAGATCGGGGACAATGGACTTCAACCCTTTTCTTGTGGAGGCATTTGGGAGCCGTGGGGTTGGGGCCGGGTGGCCAGAAAGATCTAGACTCTTGAGCAGGGCTTTCAGAAAGGAAAAGAAAACAACGGGTGTCGAAAGATAAATGGAAAAGAGAGAAAAGCGGGGGAGGCGAGGGAGAAAGAACAGGAAAGGCTGCATTTTGGGGGCGCGATTTCAAGTTATTTGTTCCTGACTATACGAGTGCCTCCTCATTCTTTTTTATCCATCACTATTTTATCCATGTGATGCCAAAAGAACGCTCTTTGTTAGAATGTTCTCAGAACGGATCAAACTAATTTGCTGGAATGTGAAATAATCCAGAAAGCAAGCTGGAGTCAGCCTCATTTTCACAGACAGAGAACAGCAAATTAACCGGCCACATTTTCTAGTCCCTGGGGCACTGGGCAGGAATTTAAAGCTTCCGAAGAAAGCCTGGGAGTTAATGGATTTGCATGAAGTTTGGCATGCTAATGGAGATTGTCTCTTGTAATGAGCTTTTAATTAGGTCTCCTTGGTGCTTGACCTTCTGGTAAGATGCAGGCCACTCTTCAAATGACAGGCAGGATAACCCGCAGGTGTGGATAAACAGAGCATGGAAGAGCACACAACATTCCCATCACTTCCAGAGATGTCCTCACAGCTTGGGCACCTATTCCCCTCGGTCTTTATTTCCCCCTCCAGGAACAGCCTGCCAAGTTATTGCTGCCAAATCCAGACCGAAAGATATTTTGCTGCCCCGACAGGCTGCTGCACTCAGACCCCCCTGAGACACTGCCAAGGATGCTGGCATGCAGTTCATATTTTGCACGGAGAGTACACAGGGCGAGACGCAATTTGTACAAACTAGACGTTTACTGGAGCAACCACACTTGTTCAGTGGTTTTCCTTCTGGGAAACTGTGGGATTCTGTAGTGGAGAAAGAGTTGCTCAAGTGAGTCAAATGATCACCTTCTTTTTCAGGAATACTCCACCAAGTGGTGAAAGAAGTCTGTTTGTCACAGTTTATTTTTTTTACCTACGTATCTTGCATTTCGTATACTCTGCTTTATTAAGGTTGTTGGTTGGCAGTGTGGCTGTTATTAGATTTATTTGTTCCCCACCTTTCCTCCACATTAGGAACCTACAAAGTACAACACAATGTAGTTATAAGATACAAAAGGTCAACATGAAAATGGAATTGAACTACTAACGGCATTTAAAAACAATTTAAAACATGTAGTTAAAAACAATAGGCCTAAACACCCTAAAGATATCAGATCTTGTCTGACTTTGGAAGCTAAACAGAGGGCCCATTCACACTACGGAAATAACCTGGTGTGAAACTGGGTTATTTCCATGATGTTCCCACCGGCCCCAAATGCACCCAGTGCCATTCATAGGGGGAGCATAGAAAAACCCTCTTAACCCAGTGTATTTGACATCAGGTACTTAAGCACGTCTTTTTTAAGTGCCACAACAATCTGGATCTTCAGTAGTGTAAGTATGCTACCAAACTGATCCATATCATGCTGCATCATTCCTAGAAATGGAGGTGTCTCCATTTTAAATCAATATGAATGGCAACAGGGTTAAGTGTGAACAGCAATAGGGTTAAAATGGCACAGAGAGATTTGAGAACGGGAAACATAGTGGGAGCATAGATCCGGTACTGCATCACCGCGGAGATCTGATCTCCTTGGGACAAAAAAGTAAGTGTGAATGCTCCCAAAGTCAGCCCTGGTTATTATTTTGAAACTGCCATTGAATACCAGGTGCTGTAGGCTATATTTCAGAGGAAGGAACTGGCAAAACCACCTCTGCCTTGCCTGTGGACGTTATCACATGGGGAGTCGCGGGGAGAAAGTGGAAATAAACCGGACGAGCGGAAGACTTTAATTTACGGGATTTGTCCTGTTCCGCCTCATCTAATAACTAAATTCGAATTTAAAAGGGGGTTAATTCGAACAAAAACCTGATCTTTTCATTTCCGAAAATGAAAATATCAGGTTTCGTTCGAATTAACCCCCTTTTAAATTCGAATTTAGTTATCAGACAAGGCAGAACGAGACAAATCCCGTAAATTAAAGTCTTCCGCTCGTCCGGTTTATTTCCACTTTCTCCCCGCAACACCCTGTGTGATAACGTCCTAAGAAAACCCTATAAAATTCTTGGAGTCACCATTAGTCGACAGACAATTTGAAGGCACATACAGTATACACATAGTTATAGCAAGTAAAATTTTGGGTTTTTTTATATAACAAGCAGAGTTTTGGATTCAGCTGAAATGATGGTTTTTGACTGGTCAGTAGTAAATAAACCTGAACCTGATAGGTAAGTCTGATTTTTAAAGCATGTATGTCTGAGGAAATCCTGTGATGGAAGGAAAACAGATTAATTGTAGGGATAAAAAAGTCCTAAAACATTTTGACTTTGGCCCTCATTTGGATGATGCCAAGAGTTTGGACAAAGCAAGCTACTAGTAATGTAGTTGCCTATAGCAAACAGACATTTCAAAAATAACACAAGGCCAAAATCCTGCATTGTAAAGAATGAAGTGTAACGCACATAGCAAGCTACTAGTAATGTAGTTGCCTATAGCAAACAGACATTTCAAAAATAACACAAGGCCAAAATCCTGCATTGTAAAGAATGAAGTGTAACGCTCTCCCCATGAAGTTCCACTCAGCCGCTGGATTCCCAGGTGCTCTGATTTGCTTGTCAAGGCGAGTGTGGTTCCAAATGTTTTTTGTTGATTATTCAAAACTTACCTGGTGGCTTCCTTTTACACATAATTTTGGGTAAAAGGTTTTCTGAAACCTTCCCTTCTGCTTTGTGGTGTAGGAGCCTATTCCTACTCTATCTGTTATTTCTGCCTCTGTTACCAATGTTTCTGTTAAAGAAATCATGTCCAGGATCTAATCTACTGCAGTATTATCCATACTTATACATATATTTTGCTTAATGCATGTCCTTGCACGCGCACACAGAGTGTATGCTGTGACCGTATACATTATGCTTGCATAATTCATCTTTCGTTTTGCATTATTTTAGTCTGCTGGATTTATTACACCATACAACTTAGGCCTGAATCCCATTGGGGACCTGCATCTTTGTAAGTGGGCTCACATCTGTGGGATTTAGAATTGGGCAATTTGTGAAAACCTCTGTATCTAGTAAAGGGCTGGAATTACGTTACTATGTAGGGATGCCAGCAAGGTGACCGATGTGCAATGAGACCGATCAATGTTCATTAGTCCCTTTGTGCACTAAAACATTGACTAAGAAGTGCCAATGCACATTGGTAGAGCCTGGCGTACATCAGTATATACTTGTTGTTGTCCTGTTATGTATCTTCACAATTCACAAACATGTGTTTCTTAGGGTCTCTACTACATACCTAAGTATACATAAAGTTACGTAACGTAAACTGTGATAGAGGATTCTGGCCATTGCCTGTTTCTGCTAGTTATCGTGAGATGTGAGACTATCTGCAAGAACCCTGCAACGATGTCTTCATAACATGAGAAACCTCAGGCAGCCATAGTTTTGATCAATCTATTTGATTTGTATCCCACCTTTCTCCCAAATGGAACTGAAAGTGAGTTACAATGTAAGTCTAAAACAGTATAAAGTACAAAAGTTGAAAAAGCATTGAACCATCAGTCAAATTAAAACACTGTTTTTAAAACATTAACTTAGAAACAATTAGAAAGACATTAAGTACATAATAAAAGCAGCACACCTGTTGCATGTTCCCTTCTAGATGTCAATATTCTAACACAGCTTTGCCACACACTTTTTAAGCATATCGTTGTGTCCATAAGAAGTAGGAAAGTGCTATTTATAAATGAGTAAAACCCCACAATTCCCTTGAACTTGAACACACTAATTTTAGTTTTTAAAAATCTGGAATTTTTTGTGATTGTAGCTTACATTGACTGAGATTTTACATCAGGGTTGTTTAATGCAGTTCTCTGTATGTGAAGTTATATAGGCATTGCACTGTATCACTCTGGTTTAAGAATTGAAGCGCACTGGTTTGGCATCATTAATTATCACACTTTTCCCCCAACAGTGCTATGGCAATCCAGTACTGCAGGTGCAATGTTGTGAGTTCAATCCCAGGGCTCCAAGGTTGATTCAGCCTTCCATCCTTTCGTAGGTCAGTAAAATAAGTACCCAGCTTGTTGGGGGCAATTGGCTTACAAATTGTAAACCACGTAGAGAGTGCTGAGTTTACTGATAAGTGGTATAGAAATGTAAATGCTATTGCTATCTGTTTTCTGCACTGATACCCACCACCTTCTAGGAGGAAGGAACAAGTGATCACAGCCGCCAGGTGCCTCACTCTGAGGTCAGAACGAAGTGCCCAGCATTGTTAGCATGGCTGGGCACCTCATTCGGGCCTCAGAGTGATGTGCCTGCAGTGGCAGGGTTGGTGGCTGGCTCAGGACTGTGCAAGTGCTGCCCTCTTGTCTCTGCAAAGAGACCTGAGCTGCCCACTACCTTCACTGCCAACATGTTGCTCTGAGGTCAGAACATCACTAGCATGGCTGGGCACCTTGTTCTGGCCTCAGAGCGAAGCAGGAGCAGCAGGCAGGTCAGGCAATGGCCATGTTCAGGGCTAGAATACCCCAGAAATACCCTGAAGTATTCTGGAAGGTGTAACTGAGCTCTGGGTAAAGCTAAAGGTTAGGGTTAGGGTTAGGGTTAGGGCTAGGTTCTAGTCACAACTGACTGTACGGGGCAGTGCTCATCTCCGTTGCTAAGCCAAAGAGCCACGTTGTCCAAAGGCAGCTCTGGTGGTCATGTGGCCAGCATGACTGCACCAAACGCTGTTACCTTCCCACCAAAGTGGTACCTATTTATCTACTTGCATGCTTTTGAACTGCTAGGATGGCAGAAGCTGGGACTAGTGATAAGAGCTCACCCCATCATGCGGCACTTGGGCCTCGAACTGCCAACCCTCCAACCTTATGATCATCAGAATTGCCATCTTAACCACTAGGCCACCACATCCCTATATAAGTTGCTATATAATGACGTTGACTTGGAGGCACATATTAACAGGAATTGCTCAACAGATGACATGTCTTCCTGACATGTTGGTGGAAGAAGAGGCTTCAACCAGTGGCTCTTCTCATTGTGAACATGCACATGCTATGTGCAGCTCCAGAGGATCACAGCTGCAAAAGACAAATTCAAGTGTTGAGCTTGAATTTGATAAATTTCTTGGGATTTATCATGCCGTCCAGTTATAGTCCTATGATTCCACTATAAGTGCCATGGCTGCAACCTGATGAATGATGAGATGCTATAGTTTTCTGGCTGCAAATTCTAAATACCCCTCCCTAACAGCAAATTTCAGGACACCATGGGATGGAAGCAAGGCACTTATAGTGGAATCGTAGAGCTATAACTGTCTAGTGTGCTAGGGCTCTGTCAGGTGGCACTGCTTTCCAAAAAGAACAAGCAAACCAGGTTGAAGAGCCAACAGGATCAAGTGACTTAAAAATTTAGGGTAACATAGCAAGGTTTGGCAGTGCCAGCCAGTGTTGCAAGAACACGATGACAGCTGCACAGGAGGAAACATCGAGTTTCTTCTTGTGGGGCTGTATTTTCCCACTCGGCTGTTGGCCTCTTGCTCCAAAACTCAGCTCCAACTGGAACTTCCCAAGTTCTCATTCTTTTCCCACTTGAAGCTGAAAATACAGCTGCTCCTCCGCCCTCCTTCTGCCACCCTGCCTTTATTTATCAAGGGTCTGCGAAACTTTAAACTGCCTGTCCCTGGACATTTAGTCACGAGCAGAGGAAGTATGCCTCTTAATAAGTGTCTGGCTTGTGGGCTTTGCATTTGAGCATTTGGACCATGATGTGAAAAGAAATGCTGAATTCATTAGGCCTTGGGTCAGATCCAGGCACTGGGCTTTTCCTAGATTTTTCTGATGTCGATCTGTTATACTTTTCTACACCTGCCATCAAGTAAAGAAAGTCCACACAGAGGTGGGAGGAAGGCCCGTGTTGTCAGGGCATATCCACCAACATTTCACAGATGAAAACGAGGACATGCTTGGCCAAGCAATATTGGAATGTCATCGAGATGGCAAACATTATTAATGAAGAAGGGAACACAAGCTACCAGAGGCTGCAGCAGTTTGCATTTGAAGTAAACTGAGGACAACTGAAGTAAACTGAGGACAAAAGGGAAAAATGGGAGGAGGAGAGAGAAACTGATACACAGCAGGAAAAAGTGGCAAGATTCATTCAAAGAAAGTTTGTTTTCCCTTTTCTCTAAGGCTGAGAGTATGTGATTTGCCTAAGATCAGTGGGTCTCCATTGATTGATTGATTGATTGATTATTTCAAGGATTTATATCCTGCCTTTCTTCCACAATAGGATTCAAGGCTGAGCCAGGATTCAAGCCTTGGTCTTCCAGAGTCCTAGTCCACTGTTCAAACCACTACACCACACTGCCCAAACTGGCCAAACTATTTATATCCCACCCTATACTGTAAGATCACAATAAAATCAATGTAACCCATTTATGTAACAGAGAAAATAATAATTTACACATTAAATCATGAAGAGTGATCTCTTAGAGACAGCAGCAGTGGCACCATAGCACTGCCCAGAGGGGGGCATAGCAAACTCCCCTTGAATGTATCTTGCCAGGGAAAACCTATGATGATATAATGCAAAGGCAGATTAGCAAATGTTAGGATACACTCAGCAAGCTAATGGGAAAGAGAAAAGGACAATTACAAGTAACAAGGAGGCTAATGACACAACTGAACTCATGCTGATGTGCTCAGAGGTGAAAGGAAAGTCTGAAGCTGCACAACTCAGGGGTGAAACAGACAGGCTAAATTCTGACAATATGATTTAAGTCCTTTAAACTGCAGATTAAAACCTAGAGTGGATTCTTTGCTTCGCTAACATATATGCTACGTGTGTTTTTGCATGTTTGGGATGGGGAGGCTTCTGCATGGTTTTCAGGAAAAAATGGTCCAAAATCACACACACACACACAAATTCACGGGGACATGGGGGTACCAAAGGAGCTTCAGGCCACATATGGCCTGCAGGCCACATTTCCCCCAACTTTCTAAAAAAAAATTAGGCAAAGCATTTGAAAAGGAAGACATTAAAAGCAGAGTTGCTGCTATCCCATCCTCTTTCATGGCCTAAAACAGGTGCAAGGCTTTGTACATACTTTGGGCATTCTGCATGGTGTTGCTTTCAGGAATGTTTGGAAGCTCCAGCTGGTGCAAAGAACTGCCACCGAATCATTAACTGGGGCTGGTTGCAAGGGCCATTGAACTCCCTTGATCCAACAGCAATACTGGATGCCAGTCCACTTCTGAGCACAATTCAAAATGCTGGTTATGACCTACAAAGCAGGGAGCCCTGGTGGTGCAGTGGTTAAATGCCTGTACTGCAGCCACAAGGTTGTGAGTTCAATCCCAGACAGGTCTCCTAGGTCCACTCAGCCTTGCACCCTTCCGTAAGTTGCTAAAATGAGTACCCAGCTTGTTGAGGGCAATTGGTTTACACTTTTTAAACCACTTAGAGAGTGCTTAGTTCACGGATAAGTGGTATAGAAATGTACTTGCAATTGTTAGTGCTATAAAGCCCTATATATGACTCAGATCCTGGCTCCCAGATAGACTATGGAACCCTACAGACCAGCCGAAAGTGCCAGCCTGGACGCAGAGATGGGGCGGGGCAGCCGCACTCCTGCCACCCCAACCCCACGCTGACGCTGTCCTAACGCCGCGTGCCATTACGCATGGCGCGCAGCATCAGGGCACCCTTCCGGTTCAGCGTTCTGACACGCTGCACCGGAAAGGGTGAAGAAGAGCCGCACGCCAGCTCTTAGGGCACCCTTTTACTGCCCCTAAAAGGAGTGGCATTTTGCCTCTCTTTTTGGGGCGGCAAAAGGAAGGATCAGGGTCGTGGCGTGGGGTAGCCGCAGCCCCAATCCACCGCTTCCAGGGGCGGCCCAGAGCCGCCCATCTGCACCCCACCTATATCTCCTCATATGAGCCTGTCCAGCCCTGAGGTCATCAGGAGCAGCAATAACAGGGAGGGGGGCATTCCAATCTCCCTAGAAGATGATTCTAAAGTTCTGTGCCTTGTGTTCCCATCAACCGTACCTGTGAAAATGGTAGGACTGAGAGAAGGGCCTCTCCTTAAGATCTCACAGTGTAGGCAGGTTCACATAGGGAGATTTAGGCCCTCTGCAGATGGGCCGCCATGGGCCACCCTGAGAAGCGGAGGATTGGAGCCACTGCTAACACACGCTGCGGCCCCAATCCACCCTTCTGCTGGCCCTGGAAGGAGCACTAAAATGCCACTCCTTCCAGAGCAGGCAAAAGGGACGCCCGAAGACACGCCTCATGTCTCTTCCGCATCTCTACCCAGCACAGTGTGTCCGGACACTGCGCCGGGAGGACGTCCTCGGGAAGGGGTTGGGGCACTTGGTGTGTGGCTGCCCCTCCCCTTCCCTGCCTCCAAGACAGCGCAAAGCACCGTCTGTAGAGGCCCTTGGTCTGTCAGGTAGCCTGGGCCTAAGCTGTATATGGTTTTATAGGTTCTAGCCAGCACTTTGATTTGCACCCAGAAACAGACTGGAGCAGAGAAGCAGAAATACAAAGCAGAGGAATTGTATGATCCCTGTAACCATTAAACAATGGATGGCCATTTCTCAGGCTTTAGTTTGGATTCCTATATGGTGGACTAGGTGGATTCTGTGGACTAGGTGGATTCTGTAGTCATTTTCATCTCTGGTTTTATGATAATAGTATCATAATGATTCTGCATTAGAGAAAAGTTATTAAAGAATAATACCATGAACCTTGCTGGGCAATTTGGAGATTTTTAAGTTCAGGAGTGATTTGTTACCATTTTGATTTGATATCATTAAATACTATTTATGTTGGCTATAGATCCAGAATTTCAAGTTGATTTCACACAATATGGTTCATTCCAATTCTATTTGTCAATCTGTTGTTTTGTTTGTGTGAGAGAGCTGTAGCATCTATAATGAAATGTTTTTTTTCTTATGGTCTGGTAGGTGATGGGATATAATTTTTTTCAAGTTTGTGAGAAACGTTTGCTAGAAGTCCAGTTTTTTACGTTTATTTTACAGAGTGTGGTTCGTCTCAATTTTATTTGCCAATGTGTTGTATCAGAGAGAGTGAAATGTTTCTTTTCTGATGAACTGATAATCACCAACAAATAAACCAACATGAGTCTAGTTTTCCTCTCTGCACCAAAATATGTCCCACAGGCTCACTCCTTCTCTGGTTTCAGAATAATACAGGGCCCTGCCCCTTGGGAGAAATATCCATTGTCAAAGATTGCAAGGGGGCCAAGTGTGTTGGCCACAGTCCTCTAGCATGATCTGTGTTACATTATGTAACGTATATGCAAAGGGATCTTGTAGTGTAGCATCTTTCAGACTAACTGTGCAAAAAAGTTGCAGCCTGGGCTTTCGTAGACTTGGTTTCCTTCTTCAGATGCATGGGGTGAACTGGTGCCCAGGAAGGACCTTTAACATCAGACTGTAGGAATAGCCATAGAAATGTAAAGCTTGTGGGTATGGTGATAAACTGACAATTTCAGCTTTAAGGATGGTCATAGAGGGACAAAGGCAGGAGTAAAGATGTTGTCTAAGGGCAGGATGGGCAAATATCTGTATGAATGGTGAAAGGAGTTTTGGAATGTGGTGTGTGTAGGCTGGAAACCAGAAAGGAGATGGGATAAACTGGCCAAGATGTCCTCATGAGGCTCAGGAGGAGTGACCGCTAAGAGCATCTCATGTGCACACACCACATTCCAAAATTTTTCCCTCCTGCCTCTGTCACTCAAGGACCATATTTAAAACAGAACTTGTCACCTCATCAGTATACCCACAGGTTTTACATTTCTATGTCTGTGCATACAATCTGATTGTAAAAGTCCTTCCTGGGCATCGGTTCTCTCCATGCATCTGAGAAACTAGTCTACAAAAGCTTATGCTACAATGTCTTTTGCTCAGTTAGGGCCGATACAGATGGCCCGTAAGGGGTGGTTCTGTGCTGCCCCTGGGAGCAGTAGATCGGGGCCGTGGCAACCACATGCCACAGCCCCGATCCTCCTTTTGCTGCCCCCAAAAGAGCGGGCAAATACCGCTCCTTTTTGGGGCTGCGAAAAGCCACTGCTGCTGGTTTTTTGTGCCCCTTTGGCACGGCGTGTATGCACGCTGCGCAAAGAGAGTGCCCAGACATGGCGCGCCATGCAGCCGGGTGCGTGGCATCGGGGTGGAGTCAAGGTGGAGTCGGGGCAGCCGGCATGTGGTCGCCCTGCCCCAACTCCACCCCCAGGCCAGCCTAAACTGCCAGTCTGCATACCCCCTTAGTCTCAGAGGTGCTACAAGATCCCATTACATATTGTTATTTTAGATGAACACGGCTATGTTTCTGAATTCTACTTAACATATAAGCTATGTAGCAAAGGCGCAAAGAAACCCTGCAAGTGAATTGCAAAGAAGTGTATTAAGACACTGGCAAGAGTGTCCCGATGCACATCAGGCTCCACCAATGAGCCTCTTCATACCCTAGCCAGGGTCCCAAGGTGCATTTTGCCAGCTCTCCCACATAGTAATGTCATAGCAGCCCTTTGCTGGATACAAAGGTGGAAGACTCCAACAGGGTTCCAGCTGTTAATATTTGACTATTTCATTTTCACAACTGACGATCAACAATTTCCAGAGTTTTCTCCTTGCTACAGAGAAAATTGATATTTCTGTGCAATTCTGATGCAGCAATCACACATCCTGAAGTGCTGCAGGACATTATTCTGTGCAGAAATACACTTGGTTTGTTTCTATAAAGAATTGGGGGGGGGGGTGGTTGTCACAAAACAAAACCTGTTTCCAGATGTGTTTTTGTGTTTTCTACACAAACACATACTTTTGCCCTGAAAAAAATCATGCAAAAAAAAGTATCTTGCATGTAAACAGCAGTCTTGAGCAACACTTATTATTATTATTATTATTATTATTATTATTATTATTTCTATCCTGCTTTTTTCCCCCAGTTCAGGACTCAAAGTGGCTTGCAACAAGTTAGAAAGCACATTGTTAAACATTTACAAGATACAAAAGTTAAAACAAGATTAAACAATATATATATATATATATATATATAGCCAAATCAAAACATATATCATTTTACACATACACACACACACACACACCAGCACAAGAATTAGCAGAATCCACTTCATTGTTTTTGGACCTTATACAATTGCTCATCAAATTCTTATCGAAACAGAAGTCTTTTCTTATTTGCAAATAGAAATTAGGGCGGGTGCCAGTCTAACTTCTCTGGGAAGGGAGACTGGGGTCAGCCACTGAGAAAACCCTCTCCCATATTGATCATCATCATCATCATATTTATATCCCGCCTCTCTGCGTAACGCAACCAGGGCAGCTTACATTAAAATATATATTTTATATCCCACGATCCCACCCTCCCTTAAAATACTATTAAATACTATTAAACAATTGACAATTAAAACACACTTTAAAAAATAATACCAGTAAACAATAACTGCAACAGAATCAGGGCCAAACTATCTTTTGGTAGCCGGGATATCTATTCAGGAAAGGCCTGCCAGAAGAGATCCGTCTTAACAGCCTTTTTAAAGCTGTCTAAGGTGGTAATGTGACGGATCTCATCTGGCAGGCCATTCCATAATCTGGGAGTGGTTGCCGAAAAGGTCCTCTGGGCGGTTGCAGACAGTCTAGTTTTTATCGGCTGCAACAAATTCCTCCCAGAGGACCTAAGTATGCGGGGTGGGTTTTATGGGAGGAGGCAGTCCCAAAGATAGGTTGGACCCAAGCCATTTAGGGCTTTAAAGGTGATAACTAACACCTTGCACGGCGCCCGGAAGCTAATGGGCAACCAGTGAAGTGATCTTAAGATCAGTGTTATGTGGTCTCTTCTTGTTGTTCCTGACACCAGCCTGGCTGCCATATTCTGTACTAGTTGAAATTTCCGGACCAAGTACAAGGGTAGACCCATGTAAAGCACATTACAGAAATCAGGGGAGTTCCCACTCCCAGATTACTTTCAGCCCAACAAGCGGCATTCCTGCCCCGGGTGACACCCAGTGCAGGGGGCGGGACCTCCAGTGGTGGGATGTCTGGCGCCAAGACTTCCGGCGCCATTTCCAGGGCAGGGGAGCGCACAGGAGTGCCCCTGCAGGCGCACCTGTCCGGCCCCAAGGAGCTTGAGGAACACCCACATGATTCTAAAGAGCTCCTGCAGGGGTCCAAACAGCACCCACTGGGGGGGGGGAGCCGACCGGGTGTCACCACCCCCTTCTGGGGTGTCACTTGGTGCAGCCCGCACCCCCCGACACACACACCCAGTGACACTACTGACCCCAACCATTGTAGAAAACAAGGTCCAGAGTGTGTCAAGCAGCATAAGCAGGGTCATATAGCACTTGGGACAGGTCTATGGTTGTCATGGCAGGCATGACATCCTGAGCCACTCCCAACAGGGCAGTCCCAGCATGAATATTGAAATCCCCCAGCACCACAAGCTGGGCAGATTCCAAAACCAACCCCAAAACCATCCCAGCTAACTCAGGAAAGGAGACTGTAAATAACCTGGACATTTTTATTAAGTTTGTCTTGCTTTTGTTAAATCTAGATATAATAGAATGAAACCCTGTTAGTGAGTTTTGAAAATGCATAACTGGACTCCAGCAAGGGTGTCCCAATGAACAATGGCACTCCCTAGCCATTGTCCTGATGCACATAAGGACTGGTACACAGCCAGGCTGATGTGCATTGGTCACTTTGCTAGCTTCCATACATAGTTAACGTAACAGCAGTCCTTTACTGAACTGCCCAATTCTAATCCCCACAGGCATGAGTCCACTTACAAAGACATAAGTCCTCAACAGGATTGCAGGCATTGTTATTATTCACATCTCTTTTGCAGATTTAGAAATATATAGCCATACACTTGCATATATTTTTTTCCAATTTTCTTTTTGTTCCTGTAATCAGCTATGCTGCCGTTCATTATAGTTTTGTTCCAGAATCAGTGCCTGTCTTTACAGGCATTCTCTTGGTCAGCCCACTGTTGATGTTTTTTAATGGTTTGTAGACTTGAGGGCAGTTAACAACAAAAATAGTCTTTCAATGAATTTTTATGTTTTTAATGTTTAATGTTTTAACTTTATAAATTGCTTAATTGCTTTTTTAAATAACTTTTATATTTATATTTTTATCGAAATTGTGCATAGTTTTTAATCTGTATTGTTTTAAATATGTAGAGGAGGAGGAGGAGGAGGAGGAGTCATCAATAGCAGAGTTTAGAAAAATTTACTTTTTGGACCACAGTTAATATAATAATAATAATAAATTTTTATTTATAGCCCGCCCCTCTGCATGGCAATCGGAGCGGGGTACAACAATTTTAAAACAGACAAATTAAAACATTCCCTCGTCCCATAATCCACCCTCCCATTCCCTTAAAGTTCCCAGAAACCCAGTTGTTGTGCTGGCTGGGGGATTCTAGGAATGGTAATAATAATAATAATAATAATAATAATAATAATAATAATTTATTTATAGCCCGCCTCTCCCTGAAGGATCGAGGCAGATAACAATCATAAAATATCACAATGACATTAAACATAATTCCCTAACCCCCGATTAAAACAGAAAACATTATAAAATAAAGTCAATTTACTAAAATCAGTCTAAAATTAACCCTCATTAAAATGAGGCATTGTGGGATGAGTAAAGCAACTACAGTTATGGGACAATGGGAGAGGCCATCTATCAATCTGGGAATGCCTGCTGGAAGAGATCCCTCTTGATAGCCTTTTTGAAGGCATCAACAGTTGTAATATGACAGATCTTCTTCGGGAGGTCGTTCCAAAGTTTAGGAGCAGCCGATGAGAAGGTCCCCTAAGTAACTGCAGCAAGCCTGGTTTTCTTTGGTAGTGTTGGTCAATAAGCTTTCCCAAGCTTTCCAGCTGGAAAGGAAGACTACATGGGGTCATTTTGATTCCACACAATGCTCCCAATCCAGCATCATGCTGTAGCATTGATGCTTCAGGAGGGCAGCACCTTACCCTTACTGTGACATATCTGCAGGCTGCCCATGCATTGGAGCACTGGAGAAATTATGCCCTGCAGGCTTGGCGACTAGTTCAAACTGGGCCTTCGAAGGTAGCCTCAGGGGAGTCATTCTTCTCTCTGCCCCATCCCTTCCATAGGGTGATCCTCACAGTGGCTGGAATCTTGTGGCTGTCTTATACAAACGTTAAGTTCCCTTACAGAAGCAGTTAAATATTTTTGTCCCCAAAACATCTGTTTTCAGTTCAAGGTTGCAGAAGCGCAGTTGTACGTGGGACAGATGCATGCCCTTGCACAATGCACAGGGATGTGAATGTGCATTGTAGATGGTGCTCATGCTGGGCACCTGCCCTGTGTATGGGTGTGCGTGCCTCTACATTTGCATTGCTCATTCAGTTGTGCAATGTCGTCATTCACTAAGGAGGCAACATTGTGCAACTGCAACTTATACCTCCATGTTTATAAAGTTACAATTGTCTCCCTAATCTGAGCCACCAAAGCTCCCCCTCCTAGGCTGTTGTAAGAATAATTGAGGAAAATGCGCACGGCGCATTCTGGACAGACTTTCCAGTGGCTTTGTCAGTGCTAAACATGATGACTCAGAAAATGTGTGGGAAGACAAACCATCTTTGCAAGCTTGCTTCCTTCGGAGGCTTCCTAGATAGCAAAGGAGTTCCTTGTTTCCCCTTCTGCACAATTGACATTCACATGGTAAAGCC
Organism: Phrynosoma blainvillii; assembly: GCA_026167975.1. Classification (NCBI taxonomy): domain Eukaryota; kingdom Metazoa; phylum Chordata; class Lepidosauria; order Squamata; family Phrynosomatidae; genus Phrynosoma; species Phrynosoma blainvillii. The sequence goes on along the minus strand of JANUYF010000001.1, from coordinate 451,672,354 downwards.
TGGCGTTGGTAGTTCCCAAAGAGATCCATTTACCAAGATCGGTTCCGGGGGAGGCTTTTCTACCGTCTCCCAAGATGCATCTCCCCACTGTTAATTCATGGAGCAATTGCTCCTGCTCTATCTCCAGCTATATGTGTATAATTATCTACTCTCTGTTACCTGAGACTCAGCCCTACAATCTGTCCTGCCAGCAATCCAAACTATACCCAAGGGACCTGCGGAAACACACCGATTGACCAGGGGAGGGATGGAGTGAGAAAAGGCGAGGAGGGACCCATTTGTTGCAAACCAGGACGTTAGGGCCTTGTAGTCATTTCCTTACAAGCGAGAGGAAACTTTTTATATTTTGAAACAAGCGGCCAGAATTTATACACACCATACATACACATACCATCTGACTTCCTAATACATTATCCCCTCCCCTGCCGAGTCCCTGGGATTTGGGTCTGGATTTGGTAACTAAAGTAATATAAATGTTAGCGAAGGCGCATTCGAGCAATGTGGTTCCAATTTAAGCTTGTTTTGAAGTCGGAGGGGCCGATACGTCTCCTAGATTTTGCATTGGGTATGGAAGAGCTAGACGTAATTTGGGGAGAAGAGAGAGTGGGTTAGTCCGCTTTCACTCTCTCAAGTCCTCTTGTAAGCAGTCCAGATATTATAGAGAGAGAGAGAAAGAGAATGAGAGAGAAGAGGGAGAGGGAAAGGTGGGGAAATGAGGAAGGATAGATCTTGTCTTCCCTGAGAGCATTCCCAAGATCTTTTGATCCTGAAGACTAGGGGGAGGAAATGGCATTAGATCTGCCAGGCCTCCAGAGATAAAGGGAGCAGAGAAAAGGCTGGGGTTTGTCACTCTTTTGTTTCCTGGGTCTTCTCCAAAAGAAAGGAGATGTCAGATAGTCCATCTTCAGCAGCTCTAGGCAGCGTGGTCAGAGCTCAGGAAAGTTATTTTCTTTATTTTTCAGGCATCAGCTCTCCAACTGTTGTGCCAAAAAAAAGCCAGGAGATTCTGAAAGTGGTCATCAAAAAAAAGGAACTTCCTAAAACTTTGTTATCAATCTGATGGTGCCCCTTGCAGGAGTCTGAAAACTATAGTATTGGGGAGGGCCCCAAACATATTGGCCAAGAGCCTATGGAGTTTATCACATGAGGGAAAATGGGATTTGCAATCGGGGGGGGGGGGACCTCAAAAGCGGGTTGTTTTTCACATAACATTCTTGTTAAAGTGTTAACCCGAACAGAAAGTAGTCAAAAGCCGCTCCTTTTTACCTTCGGAAAATCCCAAAAGTAAAAAGGAGCAGCTTTTGTCTACTTTCCATTTGGTTAACAACACTTTAACAACGACGTGTGTGAAAATCAACCCACTTTTGCAGGTTTTACCCAGCTTTTAAATCCCGTTTCTGCACAGGATTTCCCCATGTGATAAACTCCTATGCCATGTTTACATGCAAACCTGCCAGTTCTAAGGCGGCTGCCACACTGCAGAATTAATGCAGTTTGACACTACTTTAACTGCCATGGGTCCATCCTATGAAATCCTGGGGTTTGCAGTTTGTTCAGAGCTCTCTGACAGAGAAGGCTCAGGCTGCATCTGCACTGCAGAAATAATCTGGTTTGACACCACTTTAACTGCCATGTCTCAATGTTATGGAATCCTGGGAAGTGTAGTTTGTTGTGGCACCAGAGCATTTAATCTAGCCTACTTCCTTCTAGCCAGCAGGTCACTGCAGAGCAGAGCAGAGGTGAGCCCTGATGCCAGAACAATTGGGAAGGAAGAAGAAAGCTAACTAACAAGTAAATACTTCTCTGAGGGTCTTGGCAAGATGCAGTGACAAATCAGTTAAGCCTTGCAAATTGCAGCAAACTAGTGTTCGGCTACCTCAGCTGGAGATTTCAACACAGCCCTTTCCCCTTGCCCAGAGCTGCAAGGAGTCTGTGAAAGCTTATGCTACAAATTTTGTTCTCTTCGCGGGGAAGTAGACGGGCGGCACGAGGCCGCCCCGGGAAGCTGCGGATTGGGGCCGAGGTATCCGCACTCCTTGGCCCCGCGGTGTGGCGTCCCAGACCCAGGAAAGAGCGCTAAAATAGCACTCCTTCTGCAAGACAGGTGCACTGCAAAAGGCCTCCGGCGCACCTTCGGCACCTCTTCCACTGCAGCGTGTGCGGACGCTACAGCAGAAGTGCATCATCAGAGCACTGGCCGTGCGAAGGGCCGGCTGCTCCGACGACGTTTTCGGGAAGGGGTTGGGGCACCCAGCATGAGGCTGTCCCTCCCCTTCCTGGCCTCTTGCGCCGTCTGCTCAAGCCCTCAGTTAGGGGCTGAACAAACTGTCCCAAAGGAGTGGCTCTGTGCCGCCCCTTTGCTCGCTTAATCGGGGCCACGGCAGCCACACGCCGCAGCCCCGATCTGATATTTTGCTGCTCTAAAAAATAGCTGGCAAATGCCACTTCTTTTTAGAGCAGGAAAAAGCTACCCTTGCGACCGCGGCGGCGGCGGTGACTTTTCAGTGCTCCATTGGTGCAGCGTGTGTGGACGCTGCACCAAGAGAGCACCCTGCCGCCTCCTACCATGTAGTGAGGTGCACGGCATGAAGCTGGAGTGAGGGCAGAGTCTGAGCAGTCAGCGTGCGGTCACCATGCCCCCATTCTGCCCCCAGGCTGGCTCTTTCAGCCCCTTAGGTACTACCTACAAGCTCTCCAGGCTAGTTAAGTGATTCTGGGAGTGGTCCAAAACAGTCACTGTTCAAGCTCTGTGCTACAGCAACCAATTTTTTTGTTCTGTACACATAGGGGGGGCATGGGCCGCCCCAGGAAGCTGCGCCACGGGACCTAGGCATCCCCATGTCTCGGTCCCGTGGCGCAGCTTCACCACCCCTGGAAGGAGTGCTAAATTGGCGCTCCTTCCATAAGTCGACGAAGGTGCGCCGCAAAAGGCTGCGGTGCACCTTCGCCAACTTTTTCGCCGCAGCGCGTGCAAACACTGCGGCAGGAGGTCCTCCTCAGAGCACCAGCCATGCGGAGGGCTGGCTGCTCCGAGGGCGACCTGGGGAAGGGGTTGGGGCGCCGATCGTCCAGCTGCCCCTCCCCTTCCCTGCCCCCAAGACGGCCCTTTAAGCCGTCTGCTTCCCCCCTCAGTGCTGTCGAATTCTGGGAACTGTAGTTTGTTTGTGGCACCAGAGCTCTCTGCCAGAGAAGGCCAAATGTCTCACAAAACTACAAATCCCAGAATTCCATAGCATTGAGCTATGGCAGTTAAAGTAGTGTCAAACTGCATTAATTTTGCAGTGCAGATGCAGCCTTAGTCAGTCAGGAGAGCCAGCTCACATGGAGGCAGGTCACCCTCTCTCAGAGGAAGACAGTGGCAAACCTCTTCCAAATGAATTTTGCCATTGAAGACCTTATCAGAAGGTCAATAGGCATGCAAGAGAAGTTTTAAATGCTTTTTAAAAACTTTTTTTGAAAGCAGTCCTGTTTTTAAGGGGGCAGCTTATTCAATTTTTGTTCATGCATTGTTATAATCAATCTTTTTTGTTTTGGTTTAATATCACTTGTTTTAATCTAGAGTGGGAGCTGCCTTGAGTGGGGTATAATTTTTTTTTAATAAAAGAAAAAGGGAAAGGACAAATGAAAGGGAAGGGAAGGGAAGAAAAAAAATCATCATAAGCATCAATCCTTTGACTAGTAAAAAGAACACAAGCCAAGATTTATGCACTGATTGTATTATGCAACTCCTGTGTGGAATGGCAACACTGTGCATGGAACACACATCCAAATGCACATGTACATCCATGTGTGCATATATATTTGCATATTCATCTGTATGTCCATTGGCACTGCATGAACAACATTTATGTGTAAATACTTCCACACGACAGATTGATGGTGGACATTCCACTGGAGACAAAAATGTCCAACTGCTTTCATGGTGCAATTTACACAGTTGTCAGATGTCTATAGGATACTACCTCGATAGTACTTTGTTCCATTTCATTTCATCTTATAGGGACCCAAGGTAGCCTGCAACGAGACTACAACAAGACAAACCTTTTTATAAAAAAGGGCAGTATCTTTGCACAAGTTCAGGCAGCATCTCTGTAGTTGCTTTGTGCCTTCAAGTATTTTCCAATTTATGGTAAACCTAAGGTGACCCTATTGTGAGATTTTCTTGGCAAGAATTGTTCAGAAGAGCTTTGCCATTGCTTTCATCTGAGGCTGAGAAAGCAGTACTTGCCCAAAGTTACACAGAGGTTTCCCACAGCTGGGCAGGAATTCGAACCCTGATATCTTAGAGTCCTAATCTAACCACTAAACCATGTGTATGTATATGTTCCTTCAAGTCACCTGTTTGGAAGGATCTAATTATTTATAATTTATATATTAGCTCAAAATATGCAAGAGTGGGGTCCTAATAACACCACACAAGACTGGAGTACCATTGTGTATACCAGAGGATTAAGAGATCCCACAATGGATGATGCTGAGACGAGCTTCTTCAATTAAGGTCTAAATATTTATTAAAAGGGGAAAACTGCACACATACACATATGACACACACACTCACACTGCACACTTGGAAGTAAAGGAGTGAAAGCGAGAATAGGTTGAGATGGGCCAAACTACGGGAGATACTCACTCCTGAAGGCTTCTCTGGGATCCGCTGTGGATGTGAATGAGGAGGAGGAGGAGGAGGAAGAGGAGGAAGAGGAGGAGGAGGAGGAGGAGGAGGAGGATGCACGGCCACCGAAATGGGGGAAGGGATGGCCGAGGGAGCTATGATCAGAGCACAGACTGACATGGAGCCACAATGCACTCTAAGGATAGCACGTGGAGTCTAAAAATCTAGAGGTTTATATAGGCCAGGGGTAGGCAACCTTTCCCCTTTAAGGGCCGAGGGTCTTCAGCTCCCAGAATCCCAGGAGCTATTGGCCAACATGGGACTATTGGCCAACATGACTGAGGCTTCTGGGAGCTGAAGTCCCTCGGCCCTTAAAGGGGAAAGGTTGCCTACCCCTGATATAGGCAATATCTAGCCTCTGGCTAGAGACTTGCTGGCTTGACTGAAGCCAGGACAAAGGCACAGATTGCCCGGGCTTTGTCAAGCCGAGATATAAGGATGGCCTAAACTTGGGTCTTGACATAATCAAGGAGGGAGGCTGGAGCAAAAAGGGTGCAGTTAAATCTGATCACTACACCGTTAGGTGTAAAACTCAGGACGAACAAGCACTACTGTGTTGTCCTTTAGGGTTGATGGTCTTTCCCCTTTAGCAACTCCCAAACCTGTCTGGTAGGGAAGTTTCTAGTTGTTTGGCAGGCCTCTTCCCTGTGCCTACCTGACTTGCCATCTAGAGGCTTATGGCTGACATCCCACAGGGGTCAGTTCGGGGTCATCGAGGGAACTCCACATGTCCCAAAATTTTATTAAAATCATATATGTTAACACATCTGTCAACTTATGGTGATCCCATTAATTTCACAGCAGGTTTTTTTAGGCAAGAACTACTCAGAAGTGGTTTGCCAGTTTTGTCTTCTAAAATATTGCCTACAGCACTTGGGATCAGCAGTCTCATATCCAAATACTAACCAGGGCTGACCCTGCTTAGCTTTCAAGATCAAGCAGGAACCGGTAACTTGAGGGTATTTAGGCTGCTGTTTTATATGGATCCAGATGCGCATGGTTCGCAATTGTTTTAAAGTATTTTTGATTGGTTTTAATCTATCTCCTTTTACTACTAATAATATTTATTTATAACACCCTTTCCACCAAAGGGTAGAACATCAAACATGTATAAGCAAAAACAGACAATAAAATACAGACAATAAGAATGATAAAATGCTAAAATAACATGCTAATATACTAAAACAACTCATTATCAGTCACTGCCTATCTTGGCAACCTTAGGCCCACTTACCAACTCAGCAATCTGGTGAATCCTTTTAACCTGTCAGATCGTTTTAACACATGTTTGGCCTTTTCCAAACCACTGTATTGTTTACACCATTTGAAACGGATAGTGTCCATTTTAATATACATGCCTTGGAATTCTTAGACAGAGGGCACATTCACACTCACTTTTTTGTCCCAAGGAAATGCAGATCACCGCACTGATGCATACCCGGGTCGTTGTTCCCATTGCATTTGGGGTTTCCAAATCTCGCCGGGTCATTTTAACCCTGCTATTATTCACACATGCCATAGTTTCAGGATAAAAGGGAACCGCCTCCAATCCCTTGAACGATACAGAGCTATCTGAATCAATTTGGTAGCATATTCACACTGCCAAAGATGAGGATCTTTCAGAAAAACTCGGGGGAAAACCTGGTATCAATATCCCAGGTTGAGTGGGTTTTTGAACAGCCCCACCACCCCAAAGTGCACCAACTGCACTCGGGGCGAGTGTGAACACCACCAAGGAAATAGCTCAGATTCATCCTGGATTATTTTCGTAGTGTGAATGGGGCCAGAGATATTAATACATGATTGATTGACTGACTGACTGGTATCACACACACATACATACATTCTTCTTCCCTCTTGTGCCCATGCAAGATGCTGTCTGTGTTCTCAGAGAAATATTGGTTCTTCTTCTCAGGGACCTGCCTGCCTTGGCCTCCCCCTCCATTCCTTTCCCCATCCCTTTCCCAGCTCATGCCCCTCTCTGCAGCCCCCCAGTCACAGAACTGAATCCGAGTAATGAGCCAAGCCCTGCTGCAACTCCTTGGCCTTTATCTCGCTGAGCTGCATGGCCCTTTTGAACTGCCATCTGCGGATTCCGCCGATGCACTAACTTGTTAACTGGGCCATACTGTGAAGGAAATAGCATGATTTAGATCAAGTGCTCAGGGATGCCTGTTCATGAGAAACACTTGAGCTAAGCTGTTGCCGCTCAGGATGCGCCCTGGGGAGAAGGGTTGCGTTGCGGGTCACGCTCCTGCCTTGTACGAGGGCAGGAGCAAAAGCAGGGGGGGACAGGGGAAAAGAGGAGAAAAAAAGACACATTATGAAACCATGGAAGCGAATCTGCCAAATTAACTTCTCAGCCTCTCAATCACACTCTGGAGGATAAACAACAGCCCAACAGTTGGGCCTTAGAAGCTAGTCTCGCTTTCCGCACATTGATCCACTCGTTTTCTTCCATTTATCAAAGCGGCTAGCTATCATTCTAATTATTCGGGGAAAGAAAGAAAGTGGGGGTTAATCATCTTTTTCTTTCGGAGTGTTTCCTTTTTAAAAAGGGAAATGAATTTGCACAGTACATCAAGGAAAGGGTAGGTGCAGAAAAAGAGAAGAGCAGGCTAATGCTTTTTGGACAGGGGCCCACAGGTTGCTTTACCCCCCAAGTTCGGTAGAGGAACCCAAGCAAACAGCTTCTGGATTCAATTTTCCAACATAATGGAACCCAGCTAAAGTCAACAGAGGAGAATGCAGGGCAAGGCCAACTTCTTCTACCCTATTAGGATCGGGAAAAATAATCCCAAATGCTCAGAGGCAATCTGGATTGAGGCCTGGGCTGCATTCAGATGGACAAAGAGAGAGGGGAGAATCTGAGCTTGGAAAGATTCCATTTATTTATTTATTTACTTATTTATTGTAGGACAGCTCTCAGAATCCCCAAGATTCCATTTATTTATTTATTTATTGGAGGACAGCTCCCAGAATCCCTAAGACAGCCAATCATTGAAAAGTGTGGCATACGTTTATAATAACCCTGGAAGAAGTGAATGCCAGGCTTGGGGATTTGGGGAAGCTGTCCTCCAAAAAAGGAACTTTTTCAAGCTCTGCAGACCAAGAACAACTTCAACAACTTCTGCACACCATCAACAACTTCTTCCAGAGTCATTATCTAATGTATGCCACACTTTACAATGAGTCACACATTTTTGTTATAGGCAGTACAAAGCTGTTTTAGAGTGTGTCTGTGCATGTGTGTGTTTTTTCAAAGAGGATATAGAGTTTCCTTTTCTGGAGAATAAATTTCTCTTTGAAGACATGGAGTAGTGCTCCTACAGAGTACTAGCACTGTATGCCTGGTATTCTGTTAGTGACATACTCGTGCATAAATTGTGCTATGCACATGGAATGGTTTGACATTGTACAATGGACATATTCAGCCAACAATAGTGGAAACAGAGTTATGCATGTAGTACATTGCACAAACCAAATGCAAACCACAAGGCAAGTCCCCCTGTGCTAGGATCCATGATTCTCTGTGCCTCATCATTGTACATTGCACATTCTGCAACAGAGCCCATAGAGGAACATGTGTTGCGCAGGGCTGCTATGCCAGGGGTAGGCAACCTTTCCCCTTTAAGGGCCGAGGGACTTCAGCTCCCAGAATCCCAGGAGCTATTGGCCAACATGGGACTATTGGACAAACATGGCTGAGGCTTCTGGGAGCTGAAGTCCCTCGGCCCTTAAAGGGGAAAGGTTGCCTACCCCTGTGCTATGCTATATGAGGGTAATGTATTGCTAGTCTAATTCTAGGGCTGGCTCTGGCAGTAAGCAATTAGATAAGCAGCCACAGCCAACAACATGAAGACCATTCTATCACATATCCATATTCAAAGAATGATTCAAATAAGAGAGTGCTGCAGTTTTCCTTGCCATGTGGTCAGAGCTCACAATCTTGTTCCATACTTGGTTGTATCCTGAGAGTGGTGAGTTGATGGCTGGCATCCTATCAGTGACTGAAATGTGAGCAAGTTCTCTTACACATGTGGCTGTACATTTTGGTCATGGCACGATCTCCCCATAAATATGATCTCTGACCACATCTGGAGATCCTCGAGCCCTTCTCTCAGTCTCACCATCTTCACAGACAGAATCCATGGGGCTGCAAGACAGAGCCATAGCCAGATGCAAAAGGATGACATCTGTACTGAGATCTGTCTGGATCTTTCAGGAGGCTCACTGCTGATGTAATTGTTCATGTCTCGCTATGGAGGCAGAGATGCTTCTCTGATCCTGCCTACATGCCAGAAAGAATTGAATGACCATGAGGGACAACTTCAAGTGCTTTACAGGAAGCTGGGAGTGTAGCATAGGTCCACATGCAGCTATTTCCACTTTGCTGAAGGGATATAGGGTTGAACAACAGGGGCTTCCGCTATATAATGGGGCACTGTACAAGGTATCACATTGCATAACAGGATCTCCCATCAGACAACAAGGCACTGCAAAATGTAGGAGCATTTTTCCAACTGGACCTAAGGAACGTATGAGTTTCCACTGTCCTCCATTCTGGATTACCAGTGCCCCCTGGCTCTGTTGTAGGCCACTGCCCAACTCTCCTTGTGCTGTCATTACACAAGAGCAGCTTGTTGCACAAAGTGCGGTAATGTTGTACATTGCAACTGTTGTGGGTTACCAGTGCCACATGGCTCATTGGGTAGGGGGTGTCTCTCCACTTGCAAAGTGTTGTATTGTTGTGCATTGTAACCGTTGTGCAGTAGCCACACTGTTTACTTCACTTGTTCAATGGTCCCAATGCTGAAGCTACAATACTCCCTTTCTGTGAACATGGCTGTAGTGCAACACTGCAATTCTAAACTGTGCAACCATAATTAGGTTTACAGCCTCATAAATTCCCAACAGAATGCCAGCCAAAATTAATGATAATGGTTGGCTTTCAGTATTGCAGTTATGCATTCACAACTTAGAGTTATGGATCCATAACTATTCTGTCAGCTATGGAAATACCCCCCAACTGTGTCCCATTTTAGGGGGGTTGCAAACTGCCAGAAATAGTGTGAATTCAGTCCACTTTTAGGGTTAGGGTTAGAGTTAGGGAACCATGGGAACTGTATTTTATTGTGGCATCAGAGTTGTCTGACAGAGAAGACTCAATGTCTCAGAAAAATAACAGTTCCCATGATTCCCTAGCACTAACCCTAACCCTAAAAGTGGACTGAATTCACACTATTTCTGGCAGTCTGCAACCCCCCTTAGTTTGGACAACCTGGCAGCTCTACTCCCAAAGCAGTGTGCTTGATGGAAGAGGACAACCATCCCAGTAGTAATAATAACAACAATACTAGTGAAATAACAAGAAACAACATCCTAAATTGGTTACTTGTTAGTTATGTCTGCATTGTTGTTGTTCTGTACCTTCAAGTCATTTCCGACTTATGGTGACCCTAAAACAAACTTATCATGGGGTTTTCTTGACAAGATTGGTTCAAAGGAGATTTGAGGCTGAAAGAATGTGACCTGCCCAAGGTCACCCAATGACTTTCATGGGCAAACAGGGAATCTAATCCTAGTCTCCAGAGTCATAGTCCAACACTCAAACCACTATGCCATGATGACTCTCTTTGCATAACTCAAGTAATATCTCCAGGCTTGCCCCTCTCCAGCCCATCTGAACCACCAGCAGCCACATCAGACAAAAGATCAGGAGACAAGGAGGATGATATTTTCAGCTCCCTCCCACCAGTGAGCGAGGTTATGAGAATCAGAATCAGAACTCAATCTCATTTTCTTCTTGCTCCTCTCTTGTTGCTCCACTGATGAGAGGGGGTTGGAGACATCCTCATCTTTGCACCCCAATTGGTAGCTGAACAGACCTTCAATGGATCTGGCTTCTGGATTTTAAGGTGAGCTTGGGGGTTCAGGTCAGGAGCCATTACTTACTTATGCATACGTAACGAAGTAGCCAATGTAGAATATTGGTGAACAACAACAATAATAATGATAAATGATAACTGGAAGTAATTGTTTGAAAAAATAAAGGAAAAGAGGCCTATGACAAGTAACCAGGCCACTTATTCCCACTTCTGCCCCAGGTCCAAAGACTGCCTTGTTCATTTTTACAAAAATGAACTATCAAAGTCATCCTCAAAGACAAATTTTCTTTTCGGCACACTGTAAATCTGCACGGTTGCTTTCCAAGTGTCGATTACCAGGCCTGAGCTTGGAATATGGATTTCTTAGTAATAGCTTTAATAACATTTTGAAATGAAAAGCAGATACCTTGAAGTTTGGCTTACTTTGAAAAGTCGCACAGGTCAATCTGCTTTTAATTTATGGCCCTTCCCACATCTGGAATCCTTTATAATTAAAAGAAAAGGTTGGGCTACTATTTCCACCTGTCAAATGATGAAAAGATAAATGCACTAATAGGTTACTAAATAGCCCGACAAGATGGGCTTTATATGGTCCTGTTCTTTACAGTAAGAAAATAAAGAAGAGAAGAATTTGGGACAGCAGGTCAAAGGCCTTCAGTCATTGCTAATAACTTGTTTTCATGATTAACCTAGTTACCTCTGAGCCACCCATAGTTGCAGACTGGGGTTTCATACTCCAATTGTTCCTAGCACTGCTCTGAACTGCAACTCCCAGAACCCCCAGCTCAGAGATCTGGTGTTACAACTCCCAAAATCCATGGCCACCAACCATGCTGGCTAGGATATTCTGGGACTCATAGTCCAAAGAAGTTTGTTTATTTATTTGTTTCAAGTGTTTATATCCTGCCTTTCTCCCACAATTGGATTCTAACTATTCCAAGCTTTGTGGTCTATATACACAAACACAAACACGTCTAGAGTGGTGGCTGATAGTTATGTGGCTATAGGGACAGTGAATCCATACCAGGTTTCAGTCTGAATCTTAAAGACACTACCCAAGGGTACTAAATATAGGCTTAGCATCTTGGATACCTCCTTTAAAGTTGACACTAAAACCCCGAATGGATTTACTGTCCCACTGACACGGAAACCGACAGTCACAATTACATGCACAGGCCAAGCTCCTGCATGAAGGAGGCAGAGGGCTCATTCCCACTATGATTTAAAACAATGTGTTGACTGGTTTATATGTGTTTCATTCACACTGGAAACAATTTCAGACCTAACTGCGTTCTGTCTGAATCATGGAGAATTGAGGTGAAGTGAGGCAAATGCAAAAAAATCGCGTTTTTTGAAGATGGATCTTTTGGTGATTCTTTTGAAAAGAATAGTTTTGCAAGTGTGTTCAACAAATGCAAACAATATTTCAATCGCATCCCACTGGAGGGGAGGGATTGGCAGAGGGTTGGCAGAGGGGTGTAACCCATCCCGCCCCAGGTTTTGGAAAATCCACCATTTTCCCCCCTCTCAGCGCTGCCTTGGTGCTGTCTTTTGACTACCATGGGGGCTTTTGATTTTAGATTTTAAACACTGCCAAGTGGTCCCTGTAAATCTCGCTGGTCCTAATCCAGTTGTTTTTGCATTTTTTTCCAGTTGTGCTGGAATATTTTCAAGAGGTAGGACAACTCTGAGGGTGCTTTGCTTGGGGAATGGGGGGTTAGCATGGTTTTTAAAATTAAATGATGGATTTTGCGATCACTCGCATTTCTGTGAGTTCTCTAGAGTGAGTAATGGGTTTCCTGGTTGTGTCACTGATGACGCGTAGATGTGCATCATGTGATTGACATTTTTTTTAAAAAAAAACTGGGATGGTGCATCGCATTCGATACTGAACATTTTGTAGCAGCACAAATCCAGTGTGAACAACAATCGTGTTAAAAAGACATGAATGCATGGAATAATGAAATAATTCGCTTCCGATAGTGGGAACTATGCATCAGTATGAATTGATTCAGCAACCGTGTGTCAGTGCGACTCACAAACCGATTTAAATGCAAGTGGGAATGAACCCAGAGTGTAACTTTACCCTCACTCATGGAGTTAGGTGGTGATTGTGCATTAACAAATTGTAACACCACACAACAGAATGGGCAAACAGATGTGAAATGTGCAACTGCATTCTACAGTGCAAACCAGAGCACATGCACACAAATTCTATTATTGGTCCTAACTAGAGTAGACCCATTGCTTCAGTGAAATTTACCTATCTATTGACTCAATGTTTGATTCAATGGGTTTATGCTAGCTGAGACTAATCCATAGGATTCAGCCCAGTATCTCAGAACAGAGCAGGGATGCACTGGGTGCTGGTGGGACTGAGCTGCCTTCCAGGTGTGGAGGCTCTGTTGGCCAGATGGTAAAGAGAGACTGCTCCCTCTCCAACCTGGCCAGCAGCTCCACCAGGCCCTGAAAAGGCTGTTGAAGACAGGGAGGGGTGTCAATATACTAGGCACACCACTGGAACAGCGTCCAGAACCATCACAAAATAAACCAAGACTCAGTCCAGATGGAAGGTTTTCCACTTTGCAAACATAGACGTGCCTTGGATTAAGAGAGAGGGGTCTGCAATGGGTAATGTAGTGCCCAGGATCATTAGTCTAGAATTTTTTTAAAATCCCAAGGCTAGACAAGCAAGTGATGTAGCAGAAAGAAGGGGTGTAGCAGTGACACCCAATGGTTTCTAGCCCCAAAACAGGTTCAGCAACTCTAGATAGCTATGGCAGTATTCTGTATCAGCAATCTCCTTTACCATGCATCAGCTCTATGGGGAGAGTCACTGCCCCCAAAGGCATGGAAGCCCATTAGATGCAACTGACGTGTAGGAGTTCCAAAACACTTTACATGTCAGGCCTCACCTGGAATCCTGTGTCCAGTTCTGGGCACCACAATTCAACAAAGATGTTGAGAAGCTGGAGCGTGTCCAGAGAAGGGCAACCAAAATGATGAAGGGTCTGGAAACGATGCCCTATGAAGCTAGGTATATTTAGCCTGGAAAAGAGAAGGTTAAGAGGTGATATGATAGCCCTGTTTAAATATTGGAAGGGGCGTCATATTGAGGATGAAGCAAGTTTGTTTTCTGCTGCTCCAGAGAACAGGACCAAGAACAATGGATGAAAGCTGCAGGAGAAGAGATTCCAGGTAAACATTAAGAGAAATTTCCTGACAGTAAGAACTGTTTAACATTGGAACAGACTCCCTTGGAGTGTGGTGGAGTCTCTTTCTTTGGAGGTCTTTAAACAGAGGCTGGATGGCCATCTGTCGGGGATACTTTGATTGAGAGTTCCTGCATAGCAGGGGGTTGGACTGGATGGCCCTTGAGGTCTCTTCCAACTCTATGATTCTATATTTTTTTTAACCTTGTGTTGAAGGGGAGATTTGGGGTGGCAGCCAGGTTGTGTGACTATTGGCTCTTTGGCATTACACATTTAGCAGTATATAAATGAAGCTGCTTTTGCTTTTGCTTTTGCTTTAACTGCCATGGTTCCAGCCATGGAATCCTGGGCTTTGCACTCTAAAGAGGGGCATTTAGAATTCTGAGCCAGAGAGCCTCACCAAACTACAAATCCCAGAATTCCATAGGACGTAGCCATGTCCACCATAGTGTTATAACTGTGTAATCTGAAAGGGCTCTTGGCAGAATGAAAACCTTCCTTTACTAGGAGATGATCTCTTCGGCGGGGGAAGGCGTGAAGCTTCCCCAATGTTTCATCTCTATGAGTTAAAAAGCTGCACCTGCTCAATTTCTGCCTGATATGTTCTTCAGCAACTTCTCTGCACTTATCCATTACAGGTGCTTGAGACTATCCTCTTCTTTTCCACTTCTTAGGGGAAAGACTATCTGGCTTATTGCTTAAGTTTTTGTTCATGAGTCATTCTATATGGTTGCCAAGCTGGACAGTGGATCGTCCTTCTGTTTTCTTATACTTGTAAACAACTAATAGAAAGATTATGAAAAGTACTTTACCTTCCCTCCCCTTTCTCTCTCTCATACGCAGAGTTGTTTATCCACATCCCACCATCAAGTATTGCACACTGTGAGCTGTGAGCCAGTGGATCAAGGAAGAAAGATCAAGCCAGTGGATCAAAGAAGGAAACCATGGTTATCCTGAGTCTGCAAAACCTCAGCAGGGCAGCAGATAACTGGGTCTCTTGAAGTCTCTCATTCATAGAATCACATAAGATAAAATTGACAGTAAATGGCAATAACAACAAAGCCAGTGGATTCATGATGGCTGTGGGATTTGAGGAACTGTAGTCCAAAAAAGAAAAAAGCCACTTTCCCAAGCTCTGCCTCCTTTTCCATTTCATTCTGCACATGTTCATCTCAGATGAGATTGTACCTCAGGGCTGAGTCACATAAAGTTCTACGTGCTTTGTTTGGGAGTTCCCGCATGGCAGAGGGGTTGGACTGGATGGCCCTTGTGGTCTCTTCCAACTCTATGATTCTTTGTGGGGTTATGGATTCATTGTACAACACAACCCTTCTGTGGGATGGTAACATTGGAAGACTGAATCAAAACAGCAAATTTGTAATGAAATGCACAAGTAATGTGCATGCGCAGGCATTCATAAAGCTCAATGTGCATCAGTGTGCCATGTGCATTGATGCACAATGGCATGACACACACCTTTTAACTAAATGTAGAAGTCATGCATCAGACAAAAATGCCCAAGCTCTTCTCCATACGGGAAGAATTCAAAGATATAGCCATGTTAGTCTGTAGAATCAATATATAGAGAGATCTTGTAGCACTTTTGAGACAAAGGGCCTCTGCAGACTGGCTCAAAGGACCAGCCTGGAGGCAGAGTTGGGGTGGGGCAGCCACACACCGGCCACCCCAACCCCACAGCAACGCCGTCCTGACACTGTGAGCCGTTACGCGCAGCATGTAGCATCAGGACACCCTTCCAGCACAGCGTTCAAGCACACTGCATCAAAAAGGGTGCTGAAGAACCGTGCACCTTTTCTTAGCAGCGGCAAAAGGGAGGATGCGGGCCGCAGCATGGAGTTGCCATGGCCCCAGTATGCCACTTCCTGGTGGCCCAGAGCTGCCCGTCTGCAGTCCCCTTAACTAAAGAAAGCTTGCAACATGTACATTGTGCATTTTGGTTGGCCCAATAAAGGTATCACTGTTTGGTGGATTTTTGTTGTTACTGGAATTGCTATATGGTCAACACGGCTACCCCTGGATGTTTTTTTAAAGAAAGAAGTTGGCAACATGAGCTTTCATTGACTTACGTCAACTTCCTCAGATGGATTCATAAGGGAAGCTACACATGTATGGATTCCAGTCCACTACTTTAGTCTTAATTATGTCCTGCCACACTGTTCTCTCAAATGCATTTTCAGAGGATGCCCACAGGAGCATTACAGAAATGGCACCTCATTACAGTGCCATTTCTTATGGCTCTGAAGCCATAAGAAATCTGGGCTGGCATACTGTTGGTGTTGGAGATGAACAGATTAGGGACCAAATGAAAATCCATCAGTGATACCTTTATTGGCCAACCGAAATGCACAATATACTTGTTGCAAGCTTTCAAAACTCCATGGGCTTCTTCCACGACACTCATCCTCCTGGGCGCTAATGCAGCAAAAGCCCACCCAGAAGGAGGAGGATACAAAAGGCCTTTGCAGACTGCTAGAAATAGTGCAAATTGAGTCCACTTTAACTGCCCTGGCTCAATGTTGGGGAATCATGGGAATTGTATTTTTTTCTGAGACACTGAGCCTTCTCTGTCAGAGAGCTCTGGTGCCACAATAAACTACAGTTCCTATGATTCCCTAGCACTGAGTCAGGGCAGTTAAAGTGGACTCAATTTGCACTATTTCTGGCAGTCTGCAAAGGCCCAAAGTTACTCTTCCTTCCTTCCTTTCCCTCCTTCCTTCTTTCTTTCTTCCTTTCCTTTGCTGCTGCCTGGCGCCTCCTCCTCTTCCTCCTTCTCTGCAGCCAAAGCAGGTGATGCAGACCCAGGAGAACTTTTATTTCTATGGGGGCAACAGCTGATTGGAGTCAGAAAAACACACACAAATGCAGCCGATCACATAAACTGTAATTTATTTATTTTTAAAAATCCCTGCTGCAGCACACCACTTGGCTGCGATGGAGATCGAAATCCAAAGCCCCACATAAGTCCAACCACAGCCCCACAGCAGCGTGGAGAGGGGGAAAATGGCAGTTTGCCCAAGACCTATGGTGGGATGGGTACTACCCCTCTGCCCACCTCTGCCCATTGTCCCTCCCCTCCAGTGTGCTCCGATTGTGATTGCAAACATGTTCACATTTGTTCAACGTGCTACAACACAATTCTTTTCAACAGAACTGCCAAAAGATCCATTTCTGAAATAAGCAATTCTTTTTGGAATTGCGTTGTTTCACCACGATTCACCACGATTCAGACCGAACATAGTCAGGTCTGAAATTGATTCAAGTGTGAACGAGGCACATATAGACCGATCTGCAAATCAGCTCAAATCATAGTGTGAACGACCCCTTAGGGAGCTGGGTATGTTTAGCCTGGAAAAGAGATGGTTAAGAGGTGATATGATAGCCCTGTTTAAATATTTGAAGGGATGTCATATTGAGGATGGAGCAAGCTTGTTTTCAGCTGCTCCAGAGACTAGAACACAGAGAAATTGATTAAAATTATAGGAAAAGAGATTCCACTAAACATTAGGAATAACTTCCTGGCAGTAAGAGCTGTCAAGAGTAACTCCTTTTGCAGATGGCGCTTTGCGCCATCTTGGAGGCCCAACCCCTCCCTAAGGACGTAATCGGAGCGTCCATCATTGCACATGACGGGCGCTCTGATTACGTCCTTCCGGCTCAGCGTCCAGACATGCTGAGCTGGAAGAGACGCCGAAGAGGCGCACAACGCCTCTTGCGGCACCCTTTCTGCACCTTGCGGAAGGAGCGCTATTTTAGGACTGTAAAAAGAGTGGATTGGGGCTGAGGAGTGTGGCAGCCTCGGCCCCAATTCGCAGCTTCTCGGGGCGGCCCATGGCCGCCTGTCTGCAGAGGCCCTAAGAGAGGAATACATTGCCTTGGAGTTTGGTGGAGTCTCCTCCTTTGGAGGTTTTTAAACAGAGGCTGGATGGCCATCTCTGGGGGTACTTTGTGTCTTCCTGCATGGCAGAGGGTTGGACTGAAAGGCCCTTGTGGTCTCTTCCAACCCCATGATAATATGATTCTATGAACCTATGAAGAGCAATGCTGGATTAGACCAAAGGCCCCTTTAGTCCATTTTTCCATTGGCACTGTGGTCAGTCAGTTGCCCATGTGAAGATTTTGCAGGACATGAATGTGACTGCATTCCTTCCATGGGTTTATACTGCCAGAAGCAAAGTTTCTTTACACATGAATTCCTTTACATATGTGATTGTACTTTTTTGGCCATGGGTAAGATCTGTAATCAGTTACAGTTGCAGAAGACCAGTTCTGCAGGTGTAACTGTTGCACATGCAATTGCACATTCCTGGATTCTGTGTAGCTATTTGTCAGTGCCTACAGTTTACCCCTTGAATCACTAGAATTGCAGAAACAGCAACAACATTCTTCAGAGATACGCACAACCACCACAGAACTGCATGTGTGTAGATTTTCACTAAGATGTGTGATGTAGGATTTCAGCTCTGGTTGTTTATGCAAGTGGAGCATTCTGCCCCCAGCATGCCCTGCTTGGGGGATTGTATAACAACCACCTTCAACGACTGATGACAAATTTGGAACTGTGTTTGGCATCTGCTGTGCAAAGTGTTTTGCCTCCAAGAGCAAGAATTTAAATCACAAACCCCCAAATCTATTCAAGCTTTCTGAAATGCCCCCTCCCTGTCAAAGGGCCCTTTTTAAAGCCCACATCAGAGTTTTAATGTCTGGACGTTATGAGGATCCCAAGAGCTCCCCGGGCAGACTTGGCGGGTGCTGATTCATACATGATGTGTGCTGGTTTAATCTATTTTTCACAGGGGTTTGCTTGAGAGCAGGAAAATTAGAACCAGGTAGAATGGAATATTATTACTGTCCCATAATGTGCTTTTGCTTCCATGAGGACTGGATTAAGGTAACATCTGGTCCGTATTTCTTGAACTATTTCCCTTTTATCACGAGAAAGGATCGGCAACCCATCCCACAACTGCTCTTAATTTAGGCCCAAATATTACTGATGAAACATTGTACAACATGCTGTTATCTATTAAAACAATTTCCCTCAAGGAAAACTTGATACTTTTATATTTTCCAGCAAAGCCAATCACTGACTGCTAACCAGAGAGCAGCAGGAAAAATGTCCTCTCGTAATCCTGCAGTCCTTTCCAAAAAATGTGCAGAATGTCACATGAAGAATGGGCCAGCCAAAGGATGTCGCCCTTTGAGGTGAATCTCTACAGAATTTTTCCTCCCCTTCCCTGGAAAATTATTTTGAGGGTGGAGCACAGTTTTGCAATGGATCAGCAGGTTGGCCAAACAGAGGAATCAGCAGGTTAGTTGATTCGGGGTGCAACCACACCATTCCCAATGTAGAGGGAAGTGAGTTCACATATTTCTAGACACAACCACATGTTCTTGTAGGGATAGACAGAGCTTTGAAAAGTTACCTTCTGAACTGTAATCCCCATGCTGCCCAGGGATTCTGGCAATTGCTCTCCAAAACAGTAACGTTTCCAAGCCCCGTCACCACTCCAAGGCCAAGAATATATATCAAGGGATAGAGAGTAATTTTATACTCTTGGAGTTACATGATGATTGTGCATTACTGAATTGCAACACTGCAAACCTGAATGTGCAGACAAATATGAAAAGCACAATTAGATGTGCAATGCACAATGCACAGTTGTGTGTGCAATGCACAATACCACTACACACACAATAGTACTTGCATGCACAACTTTGCTTCTGTAACTTACCACTAAATATGGACCACAATTTTAGACAATTAGACATATTATATTAGATATATTATAAGAAAAACAGACTTGGACACAGAAGAAGGAGGAGTGAAAATAGGAGGAAAGAATATCAACAATCTAAGATATGCAGATGACACAATAATACTTGCAGAAAATCCATTCAGTTCCATTCAAATTACGTACCCATTACATTACGAGAACTCAGTGTGATAAGCTTCCTTGATAGAAATGGGGACTGCAGTCAGCAAATCAGAAGAAGAGGGGCTTTGCAGACATGCTTAAAGGGGTGGCACAGAGCCACCCCTGGGAGCAGTGGACCAGGGCCGTGGCAACCGCACGCCACGGCCCCAATTCTCGCTTTTGCCACCTCCAAAAGAGCAAAAGGCCGCCCTAAGAGCTGCACCATGGCTCTTCCACACCCTTTTGGTGCAGTGTGTCTACACACTGCGCCAGGAGGGCATCCTGATGCCACAAGTCATGCAGATGGGTGCGCGGCATCAGGATGGAGTTGGGGTGGCCAGCGTCTAGCTCCCTGCCCTAACTCCAGCAGCTGCCCTGACCTAACTCCAACCCCAGGCCAGCCCTTTAGGCCAGTCTGTAAAGGCCCTAAGAATGGGGAGAGTGGCTATGAAAGAACTAAAAAAGATTCTAAAATGCAAAGATATACAACTCAGCACAAAAGTTAGAATCATACAAGCCATTGTATTCCCTATTACCATGGATGGATGTGAGGGCTGGACAGTTAAGAAAGATGTTAGGAAGAAAATCAATTCATTTGAGATCTGGTGCTGGAGAAGTGCTGAGGATCCCATGGACAGCCAAAAGGACAAACAAATAGGTCCTAGAGCAGATCAAGCCGGAAACCTCCCTGGAAGCCAAGATGACCAAACTGAGGCTGTCGTACTTCGGATACATTATGAGAAGGGAGGACTCATTGGAAAAGACAATAATGCTGGGGAAGGTGGAGGAAAATAAGAAGAGTGGAAGGCCACATATCAAATGGATAGACTCTATGAAGGAGGTCACTATGGGGATTAAGGGGTTGCAGGAACTAAGCAGAGCAGTGGAGGACAGAGGGACTTGCAGATGTCTCATCCATAGGGCCGCCATGAGTCAAGATCAACTTGAGGGCAATTAATAACAATAACAAAATTTTAAACAAACATTTCTGTAGTTTAGGTTGTTCCAAAGCCCCTGGATACCTATAGTGCTCTCTCAGTTACAGGGTGCATTAAGACAAGCAGTTGTGGCAGACCTCAAGGGGTGTCTCCAGCTGCCTATCTATTGCCCTCCAAGATGGGAAGTGGGCTGCAGTCATAATTTGTCAGGACTCCAACTTGCAGTGTCTCAGAAACCCTCCAATTAGGGTGCTGCCTGGTTTATGAGCTGGGGGGGGGGGTTAACATTAAAAAAAAACCACCATTCTATTTATTATGGTAAATTTTGTTTTGCATGCCTAAAGGTATTCCCCGTTGACAAGATTGTCAAGTTCTGTCTGACCATAGGGGGTGGTGCTCATCTCCGTTACTAAGCCAAAGAGCCATCGTTGTCAGAGACTACTCTGTGATCATGTGGCCAGCATGATTGCACAGAACACTGTTTACCTTCCCACCAAAGTGGTACTTATTTATCTACTTGCATTTGCATTCTTTTGAACTGCTATGTAAGCAGAAGCTGGGACTAGTGATGGGAGCTCACCCCATCATGCAGCACCCAGGCCTTGAACTGCCAACCTGCCAGTCTTGCAATCAACAGAGTCAGTGTCTTAACCATTTGAGACACTGCATCCCTAGCTCTTATTTGCATGCCTAACTCTTATTTTTTAGCAATCAGCCTAAATCCTGTACTTGAGTGCAGGTGCCTGCCATGCTTACACCAAATCAACCCCTGAGCATGTGGTGTGCAATAAGCTGGTCTACTATGAACAAATACCAGGGCTCACTCTGATGAGATTGTGGTTGCCTTGATGACATACTTCCTTCTCTCTTCTCTAGCTAGCCAGGATAATCAACAAGTTGTTCTGTGATGGCTGGCCTCCCATTGCAGGAGCTATATGCATTTTCAGATTCCTGTGAGATCCCACAAGAGCCTGGAGATTTTGTGAGAGGGCAACCTCTTGAAAGATTTGAGGTGGCCTTATATAGCCCTGACTCACAGGACTCATCCTGCCTTGAATCATATAAGTTTATCGCACAGCACTTACAGGAATGGGAACGGAACGGAACGGAAAGGAACGGAATGGAACAGGATGAGAACGCACGCTGCCGCACAGGAGAACGCCACCAATGCCACCAGAAGTCCCCAAGCCATTCTCCAGCCATGCTATGGCAGCCAATTTTTAAGAAAAATGTTGAACCGTTCTTCAAAACCTGCTGCCAGGAACGGCTGGGGAACGGCTTGGGGACTCCTGGAGGCATTGGTGGCATTCTCCTGTGCAGTAATGTGCATTCTCGGCCTGTTCCATTCCATTCCTTTCCGTTCCCATTCCTCTAAGTGCTGTGCAATAAACTTAATAGAATCGTAGAGGTGGAAGAGATCACAAGGGCCATCCAACTGTGCTGGCATCCAACCGTGTCCCATATTACTGTTTTTAAAATGTGGCAATTTTCCTCCCAAAGCTATGCACTTGATGGAAGAGAACAGCTATCCCAGCATGGTTGGCCCTCCACATTGGAGGCTTTGACTTTTCCAGATTTCATTATTTGAAGATTTGATTAATATATTCTATCTAGGAATCTCTAGGTCTTCCAGCACAACTCTGCTGGAGGTTGACCATAGAGTCATGCTGGAGGACCTAGAGATGGCTAAAGAAAACACTTCTCTAGGCATTGGTCGGTCCTTCTGTGTGATTCCATGGCCAACCTCTGGCAGATGTTGACTATCATAGAGTTGCACTGGGGGACCTAGAGATCCTAGAGAGGTGTTCTCTCAGGTAAAAAAAAATAGTGCTTTTCTATTTGCAGTTTTTCCACTTTCCCAGGGGTCCTGTGTCCTAAGCCCAATGAATGTGGAGGACCCACTGTAGTAATTACAAAAATACCAATGTAATAATAATAATGGATGCAATTCAATATCATGGCCAACACTGCATAATTTTAAGCATACATAGCAGAGGTGTTGAGGAGCCCTCCCAGTGTATTGTGAAGATGCATATTCGGGCACTGACAAGAGTGTCCCAATGTGCATCAGGCTCTACCAATGTTCATTAGCACTTCCTACGATCAATACACATTAACTCTGATGCACAATGGACCAGTGCACATTGACCTCATTGTACATCAGGTCCCAATGCATATCAGTCCCATTGTATATTGGTCCTGATGTGCATCAGTCCTGTTGTGCATCAGATGCTATTGTGAATCAGACTCAGTACACATAATGTAACACAGTAGCCTCATGATGAATACAGACATTGTGAAACTATTCAGTACTATTTTCCACAGAGTTAAGTCGACTTATGAGTCAGCATGGCGTAGTGGTTTGAGCGCTGGACTATGACTCTGAAGACCAGGGTTCAAATGCTGGCTCAACCATGTAAACCCACTGGGTGACCTTGGGAATATCACACTTTGGGCCTCGGCAGACGGCTTAAAAAGCCGTCCTCGGCGCAAGGAAGGGGAGGGGCAGCCGCATGCTCGGCGCCCCTTCCTCCTCCCGAGGTCGTCCTCGGAGCCGCCGGCCCTCCGCACAGCTGGCGCTCCGAAGACAACCTCCCGCCGCAGTGTCCGGACACGCTGCGGTGGAAGGGCCGTCGAAAGTGCGCCGCAACGTTTTGCGGCGCACTTTCAGCGACATATGAAAGGAGCGCTATTTTAGCGCTCCTTTCTTGGGGCGCCGACAGTGCACCGCGGGATCGAGGCATGAGGATGCCTTGGTCCTGCGGCGCACCTTCCCAGGGCGGCCCATGGCCTCCCGTCTGCCGAGGCCCTTTCTCAGCCTCAGAGGATGGCAATGGCAACCCCTTCCCTCCAAAGAACTTTGCCATGAATACCTCGTAATAGGATTGCCTTAGGGACGCCATAAATTGGCAATGGCTTGAAGGCACACTACAACAACAAGTTGACTTACATACACATATGTCTGCAATTAAATTTTGGCCAACAACAACAATATGCTCCTTGTCACTTTTGAGAAACAAGTGAATGTAACACTGTATGCAGTTCTCTTTCATTCTGAATGTTAGTGACAAAGGACTGTGGCAATATTTTTCTCCGGAAGGTTTGCAGGCCATCCAGAAAACAAACTTTGTCAATCAGCTGTGTTGTGAGACCCTCATTCCATTCCACAGACAGTGAACTGGGGATCAGAGATGGGAGGAGAAAGGAGAGAAGGGGAAGGAAAATAATTACATACATACATACATACATACATACATATCTCTATTGCTTCTCCCCCACCTACCCACCCACCCACCATGACCCATTTTTCCATTACAGTTTTTTTCATTCAGTCAGAAGAGTGAGGAATTAAATAAACACATGATCAAATGAAGAGAATCCATTTGGGGTATATTTTGGCTATAGCAGACATTTATAAGTCAGGAGGGGGCAGAGAAAGAAAAGAAAAACTTTGGGGCGATGCAGACGGGCAGGAAAAGGTGACCTGAAGTTGCCTTTTCCCTAAGCTGCAGGAACTGCACTGCTTGTCCTGAGGTTGCCCTAAATGGGGACAGAGCAACCACACTGGGGGAGTCAATGCAGCTTTTCTGAAGCTGTATTGAAGCCCCAGCAACTGCACCATCAGCCCCAAGGATGCCGCAAAGGGAGATGGAGCAACCACATGGGCTGGCAGCAGCTGCTTTAATTTTTTTTTCTCTCTCAAATGCTTGTGCACGTGCACAGGAACATCTCTCCACACCTGCACATCTGTGCAGGAAAACATCCCTGCGTACCTACACAGGACCTGTCATAGGCTGGTATACAGTCTGTCACTCTCTGTGTATAAAGGTGACTGAAGTTCGGCATACCTGTGCATCTGCACAGGTCCTGTTATAGGGTGGCATGTAGTCTGTCACTGTGCACAAAGGTGACTGAAGTTCGGCATCCCTGTGCACCTCCACAGGATCTGTCATACACCCACATATCATGCAAGGATTCGCTGATCTCCGCTTTCCCCCAAGGAGTGGGTGCAGTAGGCAGGTGCCACTGTCTGATTGTGCCACCTTTGGGGTGAAGGAATGGGTTTGTCAACTGAAAAGACACTCCATTATCCTCCACAAAACATGTCCCACACAGATCAGGGGGGAGGGGAGAGGTATATGCAAGGGAGGTTTGTGTGGACAGACTTAATACATGCAGCTGGTGGTCATGCAAGGGACATGGTTAACAGGACACACGGACAAACATTACTCCAGGAGCACCCCCCCCCCCAATCATGCCAGGAAGTGGTGTGCAGGTCTTATGCACACCTGCACAGAAGAGGTCACAAAAGCCTCTTTCATGCAAACTGCTGTGCATGCTGACACCAAGCGTACATCCAACAGGATGCATTTATTGCCATAACAGAGGCCAGTTGCTAGGGCACATGCATAGGGTTACAATTAGGGTTAGGGTTCTAATATTCAAGCAAACCTGTGTGAGTGTATCCACACCTGGAAGCATAGGACACTTTAAACTAAAGCTTGCATCATAAGGCGCATGATCTGGGTTGCAGTCAATTTCTGCTGCACCTGCGACAGTGCATTCATACAGCCGTTTTTCTGGTGCATCTGTGTTGCTGCATACATACACATATGCAAAGGTGTGCATCTTCACTGAAGGAGCGGAAAAGCGGCTCCTTTTTGGTGCAGTTTTTCTTGGCATACGACGGCTAAAGGGTGCTTTCCTGGAGACTTTTAGGCATGTGTCATCTAAAGGCCACACCTACAAGTCACCCTCAAAGCGCCCCTTTTTGCCCATCTACATAGCCCCTAAATTCTGTTGAGCAGTTAGGAATGCTTAAGCTACACTTAAGGATTTGTAACTGTTTGATGTTCATGTTTATGGTTGTGATACATCCTCTAGAGGCACCCCAATCAAAAAAGCAGAGGATGCAGCTACTGCCCTAGTCAAGTGTGCCCGCACCCTGCCCCGAGGGACTCTGCCTGCCAGTTCATAACAAAGGTGAATGGTTGATGACACCCACATGGAAAATCTCTGGGGTGTAACAGGTAACATACAAATAGTCTCTCAGAGCGCCTCAAACCCGAGGTCCTTTCAAGGTAAAAGGCTAAGGCTCTCCAAACGTCTACAGTATGTAGTCTACATTTGATGCCAGTGGTCAGGTTGGGAGCCAGGGTGGGGATCACAATGTCCTGGTTAATGTGAAAGGCTGACGTCACCTTAGCCAAAAACGTGATGTCAGTACGGGGGACCACCCTGTCCCTGTGGAAATGGAGGTATGGTTGGTCCACCCGCAAGGCACAAAGTTCACCCACACAGCAGGCAGAGGTGATGGCCACTAAGAAAGCTGTTTCCCAAGTCAGCAATCTTAAGTCCGTGGTGGTCAAAGGCTCGAACGGCTTGGTAGAGAGGTAGGAGAGTACCAAGTCCAAGTTCCATGCTGGAGTCGATACCAAAGATGGAGGGTGAAGGTTGTTGAAACCCTTGAGGAATTTCTTTACTAATGGGTCCACAAAGAAAGAAGGCCTGCCTTTGAGCTGATAGTGTGAACAGATGGCAGACAAATAGCATTTGATAGAGTTGAAGCATAGGCCTGAGTCGACCAGAGATATCAGGAATTCCAGGACCATCAGGACCAAGACACGGGACAGAGGAAGGTCCTTTGTAGACAAGAAGTCCAGGAACTTGCTCCACTTCAGTGCATAGGACTTTATGGTGGAGAACTTCTGTGCAGCCCGAATTACTGTCTGTACCAAGGTGGGTAGTGATGTCAAGGATGAATCCTCCATGCCACCAGGGGAAGGGAGTCCATGTCCAGGTGTTGAACCTGTCCGTCATGCATTGAGAGGAGGTCAGGACGGAACTCGAGACGGCGATATTGCCCCCGAGCAAGATGGAGCAGAGGAGCAAACCACGGCTGTCTCGGCCACCATGGAGTGATGAGGATGGCATCCGTTCCGTCCATCCTCATCTTGGTGATGACCTTCGTGATGAGTGGAAACAGGGGGAAGGCGTAGAACAGGGGTAGGCAACCTTTCCCCTTTAAGGGCCGAGGGACTTCAGCTCCCAGAAGCCTCAGCCATGTTGGCCAATAGTCCCATGTTGGCCAATAGCTCCTGGGATTCTGGGAGCTGAAGTCCCTCGGCCCTTAAAGGGGAAAGGTTGCCTACCCCTGGCGTAGAACATCCTCCCGGACCACTCAAACTGGAAGGCATCTCCTCGTGACCCGGGAGCTGGAATCCGAGAGCAGAACTCTGTACAGTGTGTGTTCTCTCGAGTTGCAAATAGGTCAATCTCCAGACTGCCCCAGATGGAGAAGAGGGCGGAGATTCTGTCCTGGTGGAGATGCCACTCGTGACATGGATTGGACGACCTGCTGAGCTCGTCCACCAGGTCGTTGTCCTCTTCTGGCAAGTGCACTGACTGCAGTAGTATGTTGTTGTCTGCACCAGTTCCAGATGCGGATTGTGTGCTCCCTTGCTTGTTTAGGTAGAACATCACGGTGGTATTGTTCGTGATGAGCAGCACTACCTTGCCCGACAGTACCGTCTGGAATGCTCTGAGGGCCTTTTCCACAGCCAACTCGATAGCGTTGATATGAAGCTCTCTCTCCCAAGGGGACCACTGACCTTTCACAGTCAGTTCCTGTGTGTGCGCTCCCCATCCCTCCAGGGACGCGTCCGCTGTTAGATTGATCTCTGGCTAAGGAGTCAGAAAGGGCATCCCAGTGCAAACGTTATCTGGGTTGAGCCACCAGCACAATGACTTGGCTACAGGACTTGGTACCGTAAGCCATTTGGAGGGACGATCACACATGGGATCGAAGACAGACAGGAACCAAGACTGTATTGGCCAGAGGCAAAGCCTCGCCCACAGGGTGACAAAGGAGGTTGATGCCAAGTGTCCCAGCACCACTTGAATGGCATGTACCCTGATGCATCTGTGTCGAAGGCAGTCCCTGCTGGCTGTCACCAAGGCTTGAAATCTGTCTTGCAGGAGGAAGGCCTTGAACTCCTCAGAGCTGAGGACTGCTCCGATTAACCTGACCCACCTTGTTGGGGTCAAGTTCAACTTGTCTCTGTTGACCCTGAGCACAAGGAAGTCCAAGAGAGAAAGTGCAAACTGGATGTCTCTCTGCAGTTATTGACTGGTTAGAGACGTGAAGAGCCAGTCGTCCAAGTAAGAGAAGACCGTGATTCCCCGTTGATGGAGGTAGGATATCACTGGGGCCATGCACTTGGTGAAGACCCTCGGTGCCATGGAGAGGCCGAACGGAAGGACTCTGTACTGGAAGATCTTGGTTCGCATTGAGTTTCTTACTTTCTCTGTAGGTAGGAGAAGAGGAGGTCCCAGGTGTAAATGTCAACTGTGCATCCTCAACTATCTCTGAGTTCTGTCAAGGGTGCTCAAAACAACCAGGATGGACCAACAGATGAAACCCTGTAAAGGTTTTCAGTCCTCCTGGAGGTTGAGGGCACAGTAGCTGAGGCCACCCAGGATCTCTTCACAGTCTTCTCCAGAGAGGGAAGATAAGGGATAGCCAGCGGGGTCAGCACCTTTCCATGGACCCGTCTCTCTATCGGGTCGAGAGCCTACTCCTCGATCTTCACAACATCCAGTTCGAGGGCATTCACCATTCTTATCACCTGGTCCGAGAAAGACCTGATATCGTTGGTGGGGGATGACGATGTCAAGCTTTAAATACCCTAAACGAACTAGATCCTGACTAAGGGTCAGCCCTGGCTAATTCTTGGATGAGATACTACCAAGAAATATCAGGTGCTGTAAGGCTCTATTTCAGATGAAAGAACTAGCAAACCCACCTCTGAGTATTTTTGGCCTAGGAAAACTTTATGAAATTGATGGAGTCTCCATAAGTTGCCTGTCAACTTGAAGGCACAGGCACAGGCACAGGCACAGGCACACACACACACAAGCCACCTTGGATCCAATTTATTGCTGGGGCAGGGGTGGAGAAAGGATATAAATGAATTAATTAAATAAATAAATCTATTCAGTTCACAGTTGCATAAGCAGAAATCCACAGGTGTAACCATCTCACATGCAGCTGTGCATTCTTGAACAGTGTATAACTTTCAAGCTGCCACTTCATTCACCGGGATTACAGAAACAGACACTATGCATTACTTATTGCACAAAAGAACAAGGAGAAGACCATTGGCAGATATGCCATCATTTGCAAAATCTCAATGTTCAGCAGAAGAATGGTACAGCTCACCACTGTGTAACTATATGAGTTTATGCCACACAAGCACGATGCATGATCTTTGCCGTATGTATTTAGATATTTCTGCATGAGAGGTGCTGTGGTTTTACACATTCAGAGACAAACCGGACTAGACACAGTCACACACCACCTTTGTAACTAGTTACTAAGAGGTTATTTCTTGCACAGACCATACTAAAAACATACCTCCTTCCACCTCCTCATCTTCTATTTCCCCACAAACACCATCCTGAGCTACTAAGCAGGAGCTGAGACCACTGTGGAATAGATCTCAGCAGAGGTACCCACTCAACAATTCATGATTGATTCAACAGAGCTGCTAACCATCCTCCTTGCAATTCAGACTCTTCTTGGAGCCAACAGATGTTTTCTCTCTCTCCCTCATGCCCCCCTCCCCAAAGCCCCCAAATATCTGTGATTTCATATATTCCTAAAGGCTGCTGTCTTAATAACCAGAGAAGCCTCTAGAAGAATCAGCTATGCCACAGATTTGCACTTTGCTACAAGACCTGACATTTCTAAATTTTTCCTTGATTCAGAATACATTCCCTTTTTAAAAAATAATATTACAACAGACTTAAATTAGTATTTTAAAATATCTTATACATAGTATTCTACATACAATATGTAATAAGTCACATTAATTATCCATTCTTAGGGTCTATGCAGACGGGCAGCTCTGGGCCGCCCCTGCTAGTGGCGGATCGGGGCCACAGCAGCCCCACGCCGCGCCTCGATCCTTCCTTTTGTCGCCCCTAAAAGGAGTGGCAAAATGCCACTCCTTTTAGGGGCAGCAAAAGGCCACCCTAAGAGCCAGCACCACGGCTCTTCTGCACCCTTTTGGCGCAGCATGTCTACACACTGCGCCGGGAGGACGTCCTGACACTGCGTGCCATGCAAACGGTGTGCGATGTCAGGATGGCATCCGGGTGGGGTTGGAGCAGCTGGCATGAGGCTGCCCTGCCCCAACTCCACCCCCAGTCCAGCCCTTTAAGCCAATCTGCAACGCCCCATAATTGCCTTATTTAAATCCTATTCATATTAAACCATTTAATATTAACTAAACCAATAATTAGAAAAAACACATGAAATTATTATTGATATCTTCTTTCTTGTTATTATCTTCTTTTCAACATATACTATTCATAATTCCACTAAAGTGTAATACTATTAATTTATCACTAATTAACTTATCTTTATAATCAAGTGCTCCCCATCACCAGAGCCCAATATCTTCATGTTATCCTACCTTCCAAAATTGTAACTCTTTCTGTGGAGGTAAACCACCTTCCTCTTTTACTAGAACTTTTTGTACAAATATCTTCCATATTGCTTCAAACTCATTCCTCTTCATTATTCCTTTTTTTACCTTAATTTCACATGTTAACTTGTCATTAATTGCCATTTGCCATACTTCTTTATACCAGTCTTGTATTTGCAGATCTCCCTGAACTTTCCATTTTTTTGCTATAATTAGTCTTAGTGCAGTTAATAGATTTGTGATTAAGTCCTTCATAGCCTGGGTGCAGTTGATCTTATCATATATAGACAAAAATGCTATCTTTGGGCATATTTCTAACTCAATTTCTGCTATCTCTGTTATCTCTTTAAACACTAATTGCCAAAATTTCTTTACAGATCTACAACCCCACCACATATGAATATAAGTACCAGTTTCTTGACAACTCCTCCAACATATCCTTGAATAATTCTTATGGTTTAACCTTTACTGGTGTTAAATATCATTTCCAAATTAATTTATAATAATTCTCCTTTATCCGTATAGATAAATGTTTAAATGGCGGTTCCAAATTTTTCCCCATTCTTGAATATTTATCATTTGTGCTAAATCATCTTCCCATGTTGTCCTAAGATATTCTTCTTTCTCATTGTGTTTTGATAACAATTTATATATTTCACTTGTAATACCTTTCAAAATTTCATTTTCCTCCATACTATCTCTGCTTAATTATTTGTTCATATTTAGTATATTCTCTAAATTCTATAATTTTCCTATTCCAATTTTTTGTCCATTGTTCCAATTGAATACAATTAAATCAGGTTATTTTTGAACTCTGCAATTTCTCCTTTATTTTTCCTTTATCCTTCATTATTTTCATCCACTCTTTTCTTCTATATACTTCTTAACTCTTTCCCTAATTCTTCCCTTAAATTTATTGGAAAATTTTCCAACATTACTAGTGGGTTAATGGTCAGACAGCAGGCACTATTTTTTCTTTATGTTTTTTCCAAATCTCTAACATAGTCTTTATAAAGGGGCTTTTTATTTATTTCATGGTAAAGTCCCTAAAAATATATATTTTCCGGTTTTTCTCTATTTCTATTGTTTCCATTGCTAACCAGTCTAATTCCCCCTTCTCTGTAATTCCATCTATAATTTATCTCAATTGATTTGTGTTATAATACCATTTTAAATTTGAGAGACCCAATCCTCCATCTTTTGGGGATTTGTACCAGTATATTTTATTAAACCTCACTTTTTTATTCCCATTACAAAAAATTATTCACGAATACTTGCCAATTTTTCATTTCTGCTTCTGATGTTTGTATTGGTAACATCCTAAAAAAAATGTATCTTAGGTAAAATTTTCATTTTAACTAATGCAATTCTGCCAAACCACGATAATTTAGTTTTTTTTAATAATCTTCTAATCCCATATATTTTGCCATTCTTTCTCAATCTTACTCACTATATCTTTGTAATTAAGTATTCTGGTGTCCACCCGCCATCTTTTTGCTTCTCTGTAATCCTTTTTAACTACAAAATCCATATTTACTAAAACATGGTCTGTAACTTTTATCCCTTCTATTCCTGTATTTAATACCTTTGGAACCATATTTTTGATACAAAAAAAAATCTATTCTTGAGCAATTTTTATGAACTGAAGAATAATAACTGTATTTTTTTTCATCCCCTTTAATCAATCTACATATATCTTTTAATTTGTTTCTATTCATTATCTTATTCAGGGATGTAATATTATTTGAGTCTATCCCTTGTTGTTGGGTCTGATTTATCTTTCCACTTATCCATAATCATATTAAAATCTCCTGCCATAATTGTATAATCTCCCTGCATATCCTCCATTTCCCTAAACACTTTTTCATAGAATTCTTTTTGTTTTTCATTTGGAGCATACTTATTGATCAATAAATACTTTTCTCCCCCCATTGTTCCTTGCATAAGTACAAATCTTCTTTTTTCATATTTCTTAACTTTTAACACATTAAAACCACATCTTTTAGATATTATGGTTGCTACCCCTCTTGCTTTTGAAGTTTTCTGTTGTTGTTAACTGTCTTCGTGTCAGTCTCAACCCATGGTGACCCTATGGATGAAACATCTCCAGGTCCCTCTGTCCTCTACTGATCTGCCCAGCTCCTGAAAACTCTTATTCATGTTCTCTTTAATAAAGTCCATCCATTTAGCATGTGGCCTTCCTCTCTTTCTATTTCCCTCCACCTTTCCTAGCATTATTATCTTTTCCAGTGATTCATGCCTTCTTATGATGTATCCAAAGTACGACAATCTAAGTCTTGTCATCTTGGCTTCTAGGGATATCTCTGGCTTGATCTGTTCTAGGACCCATTTGTTTGTCCTTTTGGCTCTCCATGGGATCCTCAGCACTCTTCTCCAGCACCACATTCTCTCAAATGCACTGGTTTTCCTCCTATCTTCTTTCTTGACTGTCTAAGCTCTCACATCCATCCATGGTAATAGGAAATATAATGGTTTGTATGATTCTAACCTTTGTGCTGAGTTGTATATCTTTGCATTTTAGAATCTTTTCTAATTCTTTCATAGCTGCCTTCCCCATTCTTAATCTTCTTCTGATTTCCTGATTGCAGTCCCCATTTCTATCAATGTTTGATCCCAGGTTTGGGAATTCCTTTACTATTTCTATTTCTTCATTGTCTAGGTTGAACTTGTGAAGGTCCTCAGTGGTCGTTATTTTTTGTTTTGTTTTCTTTCTGGTCAGCATTAAGCCTGCCTTTGCACTTTCATGTTTGATCTTCCTTAGTAGGTAGGTATTCCACGTCTGTGAGGTTTTCTGCTAGTATTTTGGTGTCATCTGCATATCTCAGATTGTTGATATTTCTTCCTCCTATTTTCACTCCTCCTTCTGTTCCCAAGCCTGCTTTTCTTATAATATGTTCTGCATACAAGTTGAACAGTTAGGGTGAAAGGATATAGCCTTATCTGACTCCTTTGCCAATTGGGAACCATTCTGTTTCTCCATCTTCTGTTCTGACAGTAGCCACTTGTCCTGGGTGCAGATTTCTCATTAGGACTATCAGATGTGTTGGCACTCCCATGACTTTTGTAGTACCATATGCTTTTTCATAAGTAGCAACCCAATTCAGTTTAAGTTCATTTGTTCCTTGTTTTGCTTGATGAGTTTCCTGTAGAGAAAAAAAAATGCTTTCTCTTTCTTCAACAATTAAGCTTATCTCACTGTGTTCTCAGAACGTAATGAGTATGTGATGAGAACATAACGGAACGGAACATATTTTATTGCACGGTATGATCCTCATCAAGTTCATGCTGTGCTCTGACAGTCCCTAGCCCAGGGGTAGGCAACCTAAGGCCCGGGGGCCGGATGCGGCCCCCCGAGGCCTTTAGAGCGGCCCCAGGCCAGTCCTGCCGCTGCCACCCCCCTCCGCCATGATGATATTGATTATTGTTGTTATTACTTGTTCTTGGGGGTTTCTTGGCAAAATCTCCACAGGGGGTTTGCCATGGCTTTTCTGGGGCTGAGAGAGTGTGCATGCATATTTTTTTTAATGTTTAATTTTTTTAAACATTTTTATTTTTATTTATTTATTTTCGATGCTTTGGCCCCCCAATTGTCTGAAGGACAGCAACCCGGCCCCCGGCTCAAAAAGGTTGCCTACCCCTGCCCTAGCCTGTTCCAGGAGGATAACTGTAAAAATGCGTCCTCAGCCAGCAAGAATGCTTACAGACCGTTCCAGATGATGCATGTGCAATAATCCTACCTGGTCTCAATCTGTCCTCATGTTCTGATTGGCTAAGACAACCTCCTCCCCTCCTGTCCTAGAACGTCCACAAACTCAACTCAAGTCTTCTGGTGTTGATGCTAGGAAGGTGCCACAGGCATTTTTCTTTTTAAATTATTTTTGTAGATTGAATTGTGTCGTGTTTACAAGAAAAAACAATGAATGCCCACTACCTAAACCTCTCGGTAGCATTCTTTCCAATGCACACATAAGGGTTATCACAACAGTGAGCATGTGCCAATGAAGGACAGCTGATGAACTATTTTAGCGCCAGTGCTGGTACAACAGTAAATGCAGTACGATAACATGTGTTCTAATAATGATACAATCCCGTTATCAATAATCTAATGCGGTAACACCCATTCCCATATTGTTACGTTCCAGGGACTCGATGGAAACGTTACAGGTGCTAGTGCGATAAGATTAAGTGACTCTGTCCTCTTTTTTCTGTCCGCGCCATTTCCCCCCCCCCCAGCCCCCCGGTAACAAAGGTTGCCGATCCCTGATCTAGACACTATACTTCTATTGATGCAGCCTAAAATTGCATTGGCCTTTTTAGCTGCAGCATCACACTGTTGACTCATTTTCAACTTGTGGTCTACCTGGATTCCTAGATCCCTTTCACACGTAGTCTCGTTCAGCCAGGTGTCCCCCATCGTGTATCTGTGCTCTTTGTTTTTCTGCCCTAAGTGCAGTACCTTACATTTCTCCGTGTTGAATTTCATTTTGTTAGCTTTGGCCCAGCTTTCTAGTCTGTTCAAGTCATTTTGAATTTTGATCCTGTCTTCTGGGATATTAGCTACTCCTCCTAATTTGGTGTCGTCTGCAAATTTGATAACTATGCACCCAATACTGTCAGCCAAGTCATTGATAAAGATGTTGAATAGCACTGGGCCCAGGACAGAGCGCTGTGGCACCCCACTGGTCACTTCTTTCCAGGTTGAAAAGGAGCCATTGTTGAGCACCCTTTGGGTTCGGCCGGTCAACCAATTACAAATCCATGTAACAGTTACTTTGTCTAGCCCACATTTTACCAGCTTGTTTGCAAGAATGTCTTGGGGAACCTTGTCAAAGGCCTTACTGAAATCAAGATATACTATATCTACAGCATTCCCTTCATCTACCGAGCTGGTAATTTTATCAAAAAAAGAGATCAGATTTGTCTGGCATGATTTGTTTCTCTGAAACCCATGTTGATAATAATAATAATAATAATAATAATAATAATAATAATATGGAATTACCTTCCAGGTGTTCACAGACTCTCTGTTTAATGATCTGCTCCAGAATCTTTCCCGGTATTGATGTCAGACTAACTGGACGATAATTGTTAGGATCCTCTTTTTTCCCCTTTTTGAAGATGGGGACAACATTTGCCCTCCTCCAGTCCAGCTGGGACTTCTCCTGTTTTCCAGGAGTTCTCAAAGATTATTGCCAATGGTTCCGATATTACATTTGCCAGTTCTTTTAATACCCTTGGATGTAATTCCTCTGGTCCTGGAGACTTAAATTCATTTAGATTAACCAGGTATTCCTGTACTATCTCTTTACTTATTCTGTGATGAAATTCTCCTATTCTGTCTTCTGCTCCATTATCCTCAAGTTGAGCACCCTTTGCCTTTTCTGAGAAGACTGAAGCAAAGAAGGTGTTGAGTAATTCTGTCTTTTCTCTGTCCCCTGTTAACTTTTTGCCATCTTCTCCACACAGTGGCCCTACCATTTTCTTCTTCTTTCTTTTGCTGAGGACATACCCAAAAAAGCCCTTTTTATTGTTCTTAACCTCTCTAGCAAGCCTGAGTTCATTCTGCGCTTTAGCTTTTCTGATTTTACTCCTACACGTGCTAGCTATTTGTTTGAATTCCTCTTTGGTGATTTCCCCATTTTTCCATTTCTTATACATTTTCCATTTAAAACTTAGGGCCTAAGCAGACTGCCAGAAATAGTGCACATTAAATTGAGGCACTGCCCTGGCTCAGTGCTAGGGAGTCATGGGAACTGTATTTTTTTCT
This sequence comes from Phrynosoma blainvillii, assembly GCA_026167975.1. Lineage (NCBI taxonomy): Eukaryota > Metazoa > Chordata > Lepidosauria > Squamata > Phrynosomatidae > Phrynosoma > Phrynosoma blainvillii. The sequence goes on along the minus strand of JANUYF010000001.1, from coordinate 451,636,432 downwards.
GAGACATTGAGCCTTCTCTGTCAGAGAGCTCTGGTGCCACAATAAATTACAGTTCCCATGATTCCTTAGCACTGAGCCAGGGCAGTGCCTCAATTTAATGTGCACTATTTCTGACAGTCTGCTTAGGCCCTCAGTTCAGTTGAAAGTTCCTTAGTCATCCATCCTGGTTTCTTGAGGCACCTCCCATTTTTCTTCCTCATTGCAACTGTTTGAAATTGTGCCTTCAGTATCACCCTTTTGAGAAACTCCCATCCATCTTGAACTCCCTTCTCCTTTAGTATTCCTGACCACAGGATTACTCTCAGTGTTTCCCTAAGTTTGTTGAAATCAGCTCTCCTAAAGTCTAGAATGTGTGTCTGACTATGCCTGGCTTCTCCTTTCCAGTGTATAATAAGCTCCAGGTGGACATGATCACTCCCACCTAAGGATCCAACCACTTGCACCCCATTAAAAATTGAAGGTGACCCGCTATTTATCCTTCTCGCTGTTGTGATATGGAGGCCATATCGGATAGTATGGTATTGTATTTTATTTTTGTATCTGATTTTAATTCTATGAAAGTTTAATTCTATTTTAAGGGGTGGGCGGGTTGAGGTGGGAGGATGAAATTGTTTTATCTGTTGTATTTTTAATCTGTTGTATGCCGCCCCGATTGCCGAGCAGAGGGGCGGGTTATAAATAAAACATTATTATTATTATTATTATTATTATTATTATCATCATCATCATCATCATCATCATCATCATCTAGGGGCCTTTGCAGAAGAAATAGTGCAAATTGAGTCCACTTTAACTGCTCTGGCTCAGTGCTAGGGAATCATGAGAATTGTATTTTTTTCTGAGACATTGAGCCTTCTCTGTCAGAGAGTTCTGGTGCCACAATAAACTACAGTTCTCATGATTCCCTAACCCTAACCCTAACCCTAAAAGTAGACTCAATTTGCACTATTTCTGGCAGTCTGAAAGGCCCTAGGTCTTCCCTGTTAATTAGGATCAGATCCAAAATAGCTGACTCCTTCGTTGCCTCTTCCACCTTTTGGACAATGAAATTGTCTTCAAGGCAAGTGAGGAATTTGCTAGACCTTGAGGATTTTGCTGAGTTTGAATTCCAGCAAATATCAGGAGAGTTGAAGTCACTCATCACTACTATATCTCTCCTTTCTGAGTGTGTGGTCATCTGTTCTAGAAAGGCATCATCCAGTTCCTCTGCCTGAGTCAGGAGTCTGTAGTAGACTCCCACAATAACATCCCTGTTGTTTCCCTCCCCTTTAATTTTTATCCAGATGCTCTCCACCTGGCTTCCAAGATTGATGTCCTGGATTTCTTCACTGGTGTAAATATCCCTGACATATAATGCTATTCCTCCTCCTTTCCTGTTTGGCCTGTTTCTCTTGAAAAGGTTATACCCCTTTATTTCTACATTCCAGTCATGAGACTCATCCCACCAGGTTTCAGTGATGCCTATTATATCATATTTGTTTTGTTGTGCTAGGAGTTCAAGTTCATCTTGCTTATTTCCCATGCTCTGTGCATTAGTGTAGAGACATCTAAGACCATATGTCCCCTTTACTTGCTGCCTGTGCACTTTTTTTTGCCTCCCACTGTTGGGTCCTTGCACTGTTTGCCTTGTTCCCTCTATGACAGTTTGGCTGTTTTTTTCAGTCCTTTTGTCTTCCAGAACACTGTCTCCCTTCCCCAAATAACTCAGTTTAAAGCCCTCCTGATCAAATTCTTGAGACTGTTGGCAAAAACGTTTCTTCCAACTGGCGTGAGATGCAGCCCATCCCTTGCCAGAAGTCCGCCCTCATGGTACCGCAGCCCATGATCTAAGAATCCAAATCGTTCTCAGCAGTCAGGTGGTCCACTATGGTGTAGTGGCTTGAGCATTGGACTAGGACACTGGGAGACCAGAGTTGTTGTTGTTTTGTTTATTTATATGCTGCCTTCCTCCCAGTCCAGGACTCAAGGCGGCTAACAAATTTAAAACATTCTAAGGGGCTCTACAGACGGCCCCTAAGGGGCAGCTCTGTGCCACCCCGGTGGGATGAGGGCCATGGCAACCACACACCGTGGCCCCAATCCAGCACTTTGCCACTCAAAAAAGAGCTGGAAAATGCCACTTCTTTTTGGAGCGGCAAAAAGCTGCCCTTGCTGCTGCAGCGGCGGCTTTTCTGCGCTCCTTTGGTGCAGCGTGTCTGTATGCTGCACCAAGGGAGTGCCCTGATGCTGTCCACTATGCAGGTGGGCTCACGGCATGACGGCAGCATCAGGGCAGAGTCAGGGCAGCCGGCATGTGGTCGCCACGCCTTGACTCTACCACTAGGCCGGCCCTTTTGGCTGGTCTATACAGCCCCTAAGTTAAAACAGTATAAAACAATAAAAATAAAAAGTTTAAAAACAATTAAACCATTCAAATTTTTAAAACATTACATTATTAAAATTAAAAAATTTAAAACTCTTTAAAACAAAAACAAAACAGCATCCATATCAGTATGTGAAAGTGTGGTGGCACAAAGTGGGTTCAAATATGGAAACCTGCTGTGTGACTTTGGGCAAGTCATAATCTTTCGACCTGAGAAGAAGGCAAAAGCAAACCCAGCTCTGAACAAATCTTGCCAAGAAAACTTGCTGTAGGGTCACCATAAGTCAGAAATGACTTGAAGGCTCACAACAACAGCAACAACAGGAACTACACCACTTCCTTGTTGTAACAGCTCTATTGGCTGTCTCTCCACTTCCAGGTACAATTCAAAGTGCTGGCAACAAGCTATAAAGCCATATATATTCCATTTTAACTGCTATGTCTGCCTTCTATGGAATTCTGTAGTTTAGTAAGGCCTAAGAGCTATCACACCGAGAATTTTTAATGCCCTTCCCTTAACTGCAAATCCCAGGATTCCACAGGAGGCAGCCATAGCAATAAAAATGGAATTGTAGCACTATAACAGTGTAGTGTGATATTCTAAATGAATTCAAATCTCCAGGGCCAGATGAACTACATCCAAGGGTATTAAAAGAACTGGTAAATGTAATCTCAGAGCCACTGTCAACAATCTTTGAAAATTCCCAGAAAATAGGAGATATCTAACCAGACTTGAGGAGGTTATCCCCATTTTCAAAAAAAGGGAAAAAAGAAGACCGACACAACTACTGCCTAGTTAGCCTGACATCAATACCAAGAAAGATTTTAGAGCAGATCATTAAACAGTCAGTCTGTAAGCATTTATAAATGAATGCCATAATCACTAAAAGTCAATATGGATTTCTCAAAAACAACTCATGCCAGACTAATCTTATCTCCTTTTTTTGACCAGCTTGGTAGATGAAGGGAATGCTGTGAATGTAGCTAATCTTGATTTCAATAAAGCCTTCAACAAAGTGCCCCCTGATATTCTTGCAAACAAGCTAGTAAAATGTGGGCTAGACTGTTAGGTGGATCTGTAGTTGGTTGACCGAACGAACCCAAAGGGTGCTTACCAATGGCTTTACGTACACTTGGATATATCACTAATAGGATGCCAGTCTTACACTACAATTCCCAGAATCTACATGGCCACTGACCATGCTGGCTGGGTAGGTTCTGACAGCTGAGGTCCAAAGCAGGAACGTTGCTGAGCTCTGGCCGGCAATGGACACTGTAATGAAGACCTTAAACCTGGTCCAAGTCCAAGTCTTGGATAGGAAACACAAGGCTTTCTAATGGTGATAATTACCTGAAGGAGGCTGCTCCAACAATGAATGAAGATGGATAGACTCAACCATTATGAAAGGACAATGGACAGAGCCAAGACTCTAGTCAGAAATCACAGTGGCGCAGTGTCACCATGAAATCCAGCCTGATCCCAATTTGCCTGAGATTTTGGGGAGCATTTATACCCTTAATCCTAGCCTGAGGCGAAGGGTTGCTATTGTATATCAAAGGGATTCTGATTGCTATGCTTTGAAGTAGACAATTTCCAAAAGGAGGAGATGGGATGTTAATGTTATCTCATCTTCAGCCAGACACATCCTGGCTGGCACTCATAAATCCTCTAGGTGTGAATATTCTGCTTTGCAGTTCCTAAGCCTGGCCTTTTTGATCTGCAAATTGTTGTAAGTGCAGATGTGACCCTTTTTGGGGTGCCTATGTGATGTGCACGCTTTGGGTTCATGGCAGTAAAGGCTCCTCCCAGCCCAGGACTATGACAGGGACCCAAAAGGGGTCTGTACATCAAATCAGCCATCATAACAATGCCTTGAAAAATGGTGGACTTCAGAAAGTGCCCACTGATGCCAACTCTTGCTGCCAACCCTATAAAGGAGCCCTGTTGGTTTGTGTGTGCGTGTGTTTTACATTTGGTTAAACTACTTCAATTCAATATTCCGTTTCCATCTAATTGCATACATTATTAGAGCAAAGCAGGGACCTAGGGGCATCACATGATTGCATCTCACCAGAGAAAGCAATATACTATGTCCTAATGCCCTCCCATTGGAAGACTGACTGGCACTTACACTGGCTTCATTCTGGCAAGAAGTTAAAACCTGGCTTTTTATATAGCAATAGCAAGTATATTTCTATACCACTAACCAGTGAAGATGCACTCCCTAAGTAGTTTACAATATGTAAGCCAATTGCTCCCAACAAGCTGGGTACTCATTTTACCCACCTACATAGGGATGGAAGGGCTGAGTCAACCATGGAGCTCTCCAGGATCAGACTTACAATGTTGTGGCTGCAGGACCGGCATTTAACCACTGCACCACCAGGGCTCCTCCATTAGGCTTTTTGGTCTTATGGCTTTGTATGTATACCTATGTGGTTTTATATTTTTGAACTTCAATTTTATACATTATTAAATCATGTAATATGGCGTTAGAATCTGAAGTTGTCTATGGTTGAAATCTGAAGTTATCTGTGGTTGAAATTTTACAAGCCATTTCAGGCAGGCAGGCTTGTTATTGAGCTTTGAACACACTCCAGTCCCCCTTTAATTATTTGTGGCTGTTTTGGAGTCAGATTACAAGAAAGTGGGCTTTTGGTCAGCACCAATATGGCAATTCTTCTTAAGTCCTTACACTTTCTTACACGGAGACCTCCTTCATCCAATAACATCCCTGCTGCTAGAAGAAATGGTTGTTACCAGTGAGATTCTGGAGAGTGAATTAGGAATCCTGAACCAGTGACCCCAAATGGTGTCGGAGGTCCTTGTGTTGCCGGAGACATCACAGTTCGCATGACATGTTTTAAAAAAGGAAGGAAGGAAGGAAGGAAAAAGCAAGGCCCTGGCTACTGGTGGTCATTAGAGATCTCAGTGCACAATTTTCTCTCCTGGGGCTGAGAGAATTAACCCCACGTCCTGGCTGGATTCCAAGTTGCCAGTGCTATGTTGTCATGGAGTTCAAGAGAAGGAGGGGAAGAGAGGGGAAGCAGCACAGAAATGGGCCATTCTGGAATCTGCAACACCAAGAAACCCCAGTTGGCATCTTGTTACAGGTTGAGTCCCCTTATCCAAAATGCTTGGGACCAGAAGTGTTTTGGATTTCAGAGTTTTTTGGATTTGAGAATATTTGCATATATCAGGGGTAGGCAACCTTTCTGAGCCGGGTTGCTGTCCTTTAGACAATGGGGGGGGGGGGGAGAAAATGTTTTTTAAAAATTTTTTAAAAATAAAAAAATAAAAAAATATGCATGCACACTCTCTCAGCCCCAGAAAAGCCATGGCAAAACCCCTGTGGAGATTTAGCCAAGAAAACCACAAGAACAAGTAATAACAACAATAATCATTATCATCATGGAAACGACTGGAAGGCAGGCCCACAAACAAGCAGGGATGCATGCACACTGTCTCAGCCCCAGAAAAGCCATGATGGCAAAACCCCTGTGGAGATTTAGCCAAGAAAACCCCAAGAACAAGTAATAACAACAATAATCAATATCATCATGGCAGGCGGCAGCGGGGGTCGGCGGGGGTTGCAGCGGCTGCGGCAGCGGCAGGACTGGCCTGGGGCTGGTCCAAAGGCCTCGGGGGGCCGCATCCGGCCCCCGGGCCATAGGTTGCCTACTCCTGGCATATACATAACTTGATACATTGGAAATGGGACCCAAGACTAAACATGAAATTCATTTACATTTTGTTAGATACCTTGTACACATTGCCTGGAGATAATTTTATACATAATATTTTTAATAAGTGTATGCATGAAACAAAGTTTGTGTACACTCGACCATCTCAGCCACCCATGTAGAAAATCATGGATTTTGGAGTATTTTGGATTTTGGGATTCTGGATAAGGGAGACTCAACCTGAAGAACATTACTACATGGGGCTTTTAAAGCGCTATTTTACTGGGAAAGAAGCATCTTTGGTGATACTCATCACACAATGATGCCTCCAACCTGTAGCTACATCATTGCCAACATGCCCTTTTCATTCACAGGGGAAACCCGTGAATGACCTGGTACTTGCACAAGTCCCCAGGTGCGAAATGTCACTTCCGAGGCAGTTGCTCAATTGCCAGTCACATAATGTCAGTGTCTCCTCCTCCACCTCTCCCCCTCCACCTCATTATTCTGAAGTGCTCTGATTATCTTTATTTTTTATATTTATTTTCTTTCTTTTTTTAACCTTTAAGTTGCCACAGCAGAGCTCCAGAATTGTGCAGCAGAAAAAGGAAAGCAAATACCAAAAAAGTCCTTAAAGGCATGCTGGATATGGCATAAGGCAGGGAGGTGGGATTAAGGGAGCAGTCAGGGTGAGAGAGCAATGGGGGCACTAGTCCCAGTCGCACGATTGAGAGAGGTGCAGTGATGGCTATTTCTGACTGATGGTGACCATAAGGTAAATCCATCATAGGGTTTTCTTGGCAAGATTTGTTCAGAGGGGATTTTGTTTCTGCCTTCCGGCTCAGAGGCTGAGAGCACGTGACTTGCCCAAGGTTACTCAGTGAGTTTCCTTGGCCAAGCAGCAATTTGAACCCTGGTCTCTAGAGTTGTAGTTAAACATTCAAATCACTATATATACCATGCTGGCTCTCATTAGTGACTTAGGCATCAGTAAGAAGATTTTGGACATATTTGATACACAAGTCTGTAATCAGTTATGCATGCAATGCCCTTGCACATGTAATGGCATGTGTATTGCAGATCCAGATGCACATTACAATTGTGCATCTTTATGTTTATTTGCCCATTTAGCTGTGCAGTTTGGCAATTCATTAATGCACATTCATCACATAGCTCCTTAAGAGTAACTGGAAGTAACTATTCAAGGTATTCTAACAGTTCTAGGAAGTACTCTTTGCGTCTCATTTATTTTACACACATACACATATACACGAGATGTAGAGTACTTGCTAGTTTTCTCATTTTTAGTGAGAGAGAGTCAAGAGAGTGGTCACCCGCCACAAGATTCCTCCTTCCTATTTGTGGATTTAAAAAAAAAGTGTGCAAAATTAGCTTGTTTGCACAGAGGAAAACACATTTGTGCAAGCAATTTTTCTCTCTCAAAAAGACTTCCTAAATGCAAATGGGAAAAGAACAGGGGGAATTATGCAAAACTTCTCACATTCTCACCCAGTAAACTAAAGGACTTTTGAAATTATTCATTCTTGATTTGTATCATAGATAGATGAGTTCATATTATGGTAAAATTAAGCCAACCAAAAATTGCAGAAAAACTTTGCTGCTGGATTTTGGGAACAAGCTTTCTTCATCAGGCAAAGATATTTTTTTTAATGACAGTGGGATTTGGGAGGGGATATTAGTGCTGAGGTCGTATTTCAATCTTGGCCAGAATCCTCTTGGTGCGTTGCAGAAGCAGTTGGACATTTTTGTCTGATGTGGAATCTCCATCTTCAGTTCAAGGGTATGGATGTGTAGTTGCACATGCAGTGCCATTGCACCATGGATGTTTGTTGTACATTGTACATGGATGCATATGTGCACTTGGTTTATATTCAATTGCACAAAGCTGCCATTCAACACAGTGACTGAGATTCTACATCAGCAGGTGGGCAAAGTGCAACTGCCAAACACCATCACACACACACACCGCGAGCCACACTTGTGGGACCTAGAGCCGATGCAGACTAGCCTAAAGGGCCAGCCTGGGGGTGGAGTTGGAGCAGGGCGACCATACGGCAGCCGCCCCAACTCCACACCAACAATGCGTCACGCGCCAAAGGGACGCAAAAGAGCCGCAACAGCAGCTCTGAGGATGGCTTTTTGCCACCCCATAAAAGAGCGGTATTTGCCAGCTCTTTTTGGAGCAGTAAAAAAGGGGATCAGAGTCGTGGCGTGTGGTTGCTGCGGCCCTGATCCACTGTTCCTTTGAACCCACAACAATTACCTACACCTGGTATATGTGGACAAAGAGCCCTACCAATACAACTTATGTCTTAAAAAATAGAACACAACAGGCTCTTCCAGATTGGTTTAAAGAAGTATGAGCTTTCACTGTACATTTCCTTGGGTTTTGTGGGGGGTTGTCATTGCCTCCACTTCCACTTGCTCCATTCTTTTGGAGGGGCTGAACCTAGAAATTTTTTGAATCAATCCTAGGGCTCTTCCAAAGGCATCATTGACCAAAGTGGACATTTCAGGGCAAATTTTCTCCTCTCTGAAATTTTTCTGAGAGTTGCAGCATTGTAGTGCAAAATACAATTGCATCGGTGCACTGCAGCCTTATAATTCTTTCTTTTAAGGAAAAGGGTAGAAAGGTGGAGAAGAGAAAGAGGCATTTTTGTTCTGATATGTCTCAGAATTAAAAAGAAACCCATCCAAGGTTGCAGCTGTGGTCAGGAACTTCCAGAATTTAGCCTGGGACAATGCAAATATCATTTCAATATATAAAGTATATGTAAGTGTGTATGTATGTATGTATGCATGCATGTATATGTATGTGTGGGTATATACATACACACATACACACACACACACACATACATGCATACATATATTAACGACAATGACTGAAATCTTTTGAGAAACATTAGGAGAAGCTGATGATTCTAATGATGCAAAGAATCCCACTTCATATGAAATGGTTTCTTAACAGCAGCTCAATCCTCTCCCTGGGTTGTCTTTTTCCCCCCTTTGTCTTGGCTTGAACTCAAAGCTTCCTCCTCCTTCTGTACCCCCCATCTCGACCTTCTCCTCTGCCCCCTATTAGCTCACTGTGCAGTAGCAACAGGGAGTAATGACAAGTTATCACTGTCTGGCAATTATAAACTGATCATTTGTCACTAGGGATAAGCCAGGGGAGAAGCCTTTAATTAGCAGCAGTTCCCTCCTCATGCATCCAGGAAATCCTTGGTCAGAGCATAAGGTCGCGGTAATGGAGGGAAATGCCTGCAGATTTTGAGAGGTAAATATCTAGCAAAGCATCTCTGAGAGTGAGAGCCAGCGTAGAGAAGTGGTTTGAACACTGGACTATCCAACTTTGGAAAACAGGGTTCAAATCTCTGCTTGGGCATAGCAACCCACTGGGTGACGTTTGGCAAGTCACATACTCTCATCCTCCAAGACAGGCAATGGCACACATCCTCTCAATAAATCCTGCCAAGAAAAGCCCTCGATAGGGTTGCCGTAAGTCAGAAATGACCTGAAGGCAAACAACAACTTGATCTCTGAGAGTATTGTGTATCTCTGAGGCATTCAGCTGAGCTAGCCACAGACAAATGGGAGGACTCATTAAGGGGCTATGCAGATGGGCGGCTCTGGGCCGCCCCTGCTAGCTGTGGATCGGGGCCGCGGCAACCACACGCCGCAGCCCTTATCCTCCCTTTTGCCGCCCCTAAAAGAGCGGCAAAATGCCGCTCCTTTTAGGGTGGCAAAAGGCCACCCTAAGAACCAGCACCATGGCTCTTCCACGCCCTTTCAGTGCAGTGTGTCTGCATGTTGCACCAAGAGGACATCCTAACGCCGCGTGCCATGCATACAGGCACGCAGCATCGGGTTGGGGTTCCGGCAGCCGACGTGCAGCTGCCCCGCCCCAACTCCAGCCCCAGGCCGGCCCTTTAGGCCAATCTGCAAAGCCCCTAAGTTCTCTACAGATAAAGGAAAGGGGGTTCTACAGACCAGCAACCAGTAAAGTTGTTGTAACAAGGGAGCACACAACTCCCTTGGTGCCAAAAACTCCATTGGCTGCTTGTCCATTTCTGGGGACAATTCAAAGTGTTGGTTTTGACTTATAAAGCACTATACAGCTCACGTCGAGGTTATTTAAAGTAAAGCATTGCCCCCCATGAAGTTTCCTATGTTTTGAGATCTTTGGGGGAAGCCCTGCTCTCTCTCCCACCACCCTTAGCAGTACATCTGGTGGGAACACAGGACACAGCCTTTTGAATACTCCAAAATCCCCCCAAAAAATAATTAAAAAATAAAAACAATTCATGGGTGCTTGATATAGTGACACCTTTGCCTTTTGATACTCCAAACTTTGTTTCATGACCAAAATTATTAAAAAATAGTGCATAAAAGCACCTTCTGGCTATGTATATAAGATATATATAAAACATAAATGAATTTCATGTGTAGATTTGTGTCCCATCTCCAAGATATCTCACTATGTGCATACAGTTGGCCCTCCGTTTTCATAGCGGATCCATTCCGGACCCCCCGCAAAAACGGAGACTCACCAATATTCAACCCCCATAGGCTGGAATAGGGCGCACACCCATGGGTGCACTCCCCGTTGATTTCAATGGAGGTTGCCCCTCCGTGAATATGCAAAACCGCAGATTTGAAGGCTGCGAGAATGGAGGGGAGACTATATATGCAAATACAGATATTCCAAAATCAAAAGAAATCCAAACTATAGAGCACTTTTGCTCTTAATCATTTCAGATAAGGGAGACTCAACCTGCAGTTAATAATAAAATTGATTCCTTCCTTATTTCATGCTCAAATCTATCCTGTCAGATAGTTTAGTTAAGGACATAGGGCAGGAGGTCAAAACAAATAATGCATCTCTCACAGTTTGTGTAGAGCTGCTCCACCAGTAGTAAAATATGTCATTTGTGGTAATTAATTTTAATTGTGTAAGCTGCCCCGATTGTTTAACAGAGGGGCAGGGTATATATTATTATTATTATTATTATTATTATTATTATTATTATTATTATTATTATTTACAGCATGTGATATTCCTCATCCACGTACTTTTCGATTATTGTGTTTTTGTTTTGTGATTGGTCACTGGAAGGCATACACAGGCTTAAATGGCAAGTCTACTTGTTTTGTGATTGGTCAGTGGAAGCCAACTGTGGTCTTAAATTGCAATGGCATGTATCTCTTGAAAAAATAATGTTGTAAGACAGAAAACAGGTTAATTATAAGAAATTGGCACTCTCTTTAAAGTCTGGTTTGACCTAGAAATTGGTTCATTATCAAGGAAAGATCAGCAATGTGAAAGTGGGTATATTTCGGAGATGAAACACTAGAAGAGCAGGAGGAGAGATGGGTTGGTTGAGTTATTTTACAGCCCCATATTACAGTAGGCTTGTTTTGTGTCCCTTCAAGTCATTTCTAACTTATGGCAACCACTGTCACAGGGATTTTTTGGCAAGATTTATTCGGAGAGGGCTGACATTGTCTTCCTCAGCAGCTTAGTGTGACTTGCCCAAGTTTACTCAGTGGGTTTCCATGGCTGAGCATTTGAACCCTGGTCTCCTGAAGTCCTTTCAAACAAATAACGCTCAAATGATTACACCATGCTGGCTGTCCCATCATATGTTAACTTGGAAGTAAGTCCCAGGATGTTCAACAGGCCAAGTTCTCACATGTGATTGCAACATTAATCTTATTGCCTTAATTGTGATTTCTAAAAATAAAAATAAAAATAAATCTATGGCCAGAATCATGTTGGTGTCTTTGTTGTTGTTAACTGCTGTTAAGTCAACTTCGACATATAGTGTCCCCATAAATGACAGACCTCCAAGATCCCTGTCATCAACTGCCCTACTCAAATCTAGCATATTCAGGGCAACAGTGGCTCCCTTCATCAAGTCTATCCACCTATAATGTGGTCTTTCTCTTTTGCTACTGCCTTCTACTTTATTAAGTATTATTGTCTTTTCTAGTGAGTCACGTCTTCTCATGATATGATCAAAGTATGACAGTATCAGCTCAGTCATCTTGGCTTCTAATCCTACATGAGTTCCCCTTGCAAGTGTTTAGACAGGTTTGTCTAATGCAGAATATCTGCTTTAAGTTCCAGGCTGAATAAGTTCCAGGTTGTGCTTAAGGTGTGTGCATGGATCATGGATGTGTTGTGTGCATGGATCATGTTTTGTGTTCCACATGGATCCACATGTATATTTAGTTCTGCATTCAGTTGCACGTTTGGTATCTAGGTTCAGTTGCAAAGTGTTGACGTTCAACACAAGAGTTGTGTAACACAATTAATGCGTAATCCTGCATACACAGATTTATACATGTTATGTACCTTCAAGTCATTTCCAATATATCATGACCCTAAGGTAAACCTATCAAAGGGGTTTATGGGGTTGAGAGTGTCACCCAGTGTGTTTCCATAGCTGGACAGGGAATCAAACCCTTATCTTATTTTATCCCAGCCTGGAGGACGCTGGGATAAAAGCCCGCAGGAACACCTCTCCAGGCACCAAGGCAGTGGAGAAGCGGCGTAGGGATCAATAAGAACTCTTGGTACAGGAGACTGATGACCGCTCTGCCATTTAGACTTATTTTATCTGTTCATTGTTTTATTGTTTGTTGCTGTTTTAAGTTTTGTTGTTTAATACTATTTCAAGGGGTGGGTGGGTTTTGAGATTGTATATTTTGGTGTTTTATTGATGTAAGCCGCCCCGATTGCATTTGCAGAGGGGCGGGATATAAATAAATATTATTATTATTATTATTATTATTATTATCTCTAGAACTGTAGTCCAATGATCAAACCACTACGCTTATGCTGACTCTCAGATTTATATTGATAGGACACAACCCCAATGGTGGATCAGCCTGTACATTTGCTAAGCTACTCTGTATCTTGGGAATACTTGGAGGCGAGGCCAGAATCCAAATAAATAAATGCACTTTCCATATTTTTGTGTTGTTGTTAACCACCCTCGTATCGGTATGAGACATCTCCAGGCCCCCCGTCCTCTCCTGCTCTGCCCAGCTCCTGCAAACTCATTTTCGTGATCTCTTTAATAAAGTCCATCCATCTAGCATGTGGCCTTCCTCTCTTTCTACTTCCCTCCACCTTTCCTAACATTATTGTCTTTTCCATAATTACTTTCCTCCCTTTAAAACATTAACTTACAGATTCACACACAGATTCTCCCTGGTTTTAGTTAATAGATGTGGCATTTGGAGATGTTCATGCTATCCAGATTTGTTCCTACCTGTTGAATTTTAGAAAAACTGTTGTTGTTTTTGTGGCCTTTAAAAATGAATACTCTCCATGTGAAGCAAGTTCCTCACCTTCCATTACCACTCCTAATGGACTGAAGCCAGATTTCTGAATTAGAGCTTTATAAAAGCACTAAATCCCACCAAGCTCACAAATGTTGATTTAACCTCCCGAAAAGCAAGATAATACCATGTGTACTGCAGCAGAATTGGGGGGGGGGGGGGGAGGAGATAAAGTATTTGAATAATGCTAATTATTTCAAAAGAAGAGAATGTAGATATATCCTAGAAAAGGAATGGCATTTGCATTAAATATTCTATGGAATGTATTGAGAAGAATAAGAGGTCATTTGAGATCATCCTTTTAGGAGATGTGAGACTTGAGTGCTGCAGACTTAGGAGGATGTACCAATCAGTCTACAATACATTCATGATGGGAGTTGTCTATCTTCCCATATGACTGTTATTTACCATAAAGTAAAATATGTTAAGGAAAAAGTAAGTGGACACCCATAATCTCCATTTATTTAAGGCCGGAGTGGGTTTTTCACCAAACAGTTGAAACTGTTTTATTCTGGCATGGCAGCCATTAAGGCCAGACAAGCAAATGATTTGTACTTCATAAGCTTGTATTTTAGGTCCTTTATCTGCAATGCTAGTCTTCAATTTATCACCAATGTTTTTTAGTTTATATGTAAAATATTGTGATTTTATGGATTTATTTGATGTTAGATGTCTTGAGTGATGAAGCTGCATTGAAAGGGAGGGGCTAGACAAATAGAGGAATGAATAGATGATAAATAGGCAGATAGATAGATGAATGATAGGGTGTGTGGGCTCTATTCTGAATAGGAATGAAATCTTGCCACCTTCCTCATTTGTCCATACATTTGTCCATACATTCATGTCTACATGAGCCACAATACTGTCCCAGAGTTACATAACTTAAAAGTCCACTTATTTAATTGTGCTATGTGACCTTCCTGGCAACATCATGCAACTGAAACAAGAGCACCAACATGTATCCAAATGTACAACCAAATCTAGATCTGTGTCCAGGAACAATACAGGTCCATGTGCAATGTTCATCCATGCATAACAGCATCACATGTGCCACTCCACGTCTACAGACCTGAACTGAATAGGTTCACTAGAACATCAGATAAAAATGTCCAACTGCTTCCACAGGGTGATTTAACACATGCGTAAGACATCAACAGAATTCCAGCCTAGATCTGTCAAACTCTTCAGCCATTGAAGCATATTGGATCTCAAAAGTCAAGGGCTGAAATCCCTTTGGGGACTATGTCTACAGGAATTAGAATTTGACAGTACTGTAACATCTGTATCTAGTAAAGGGCTGCTGTTACATTACTACATAAGGGAGCCAGGATGCAATGGGACAATGCCTAGGGAGTGCTGAGGTGCATCAGTGTCCCATTATCTTTACACTTAGTGCCTCTGCTACATAGCTAAGCATATGTAAAGGTATGAAACATACACCACAATAGAGGATTCCGGCTAAGATTCCTGACTTCCCAAGAACTGCTAATTCTTGTCCGATTGTGTTCAAGAATGGCACTTTCATGAACCTATTTTCCTCTTTTTTTCTCTCTTTCTCTTTCTCCTTCTTCTCCTTCTCTTTCTCTGGCTCGGCTCCTCCTCCCCTTCCTTTCCCTAGACAGGAAGATCATGTTGACAAAAGCCAATTGCTTTTGAGTGGAGTGTTATCCTTGGAATAAATGAGCTAAACCAATGGCTGCAAACATGGCAGTGGTGGCCTTGGGAGCAATTAGCTCCCAGCAAATACCAAGACAACCAGTCTACAGGCAGACTAAAAGGTCTCCCAAATAATGAAGGCCCCCACGGCCCTGTGGACCTCTGTCATGCCCATGAATGTCACCCACCATCGCAGAGGGTGTGCCGGCCCTTTGATGACAAGGAACCCAAGGTTTTGACTCTCCACAAGAAATGTCATCCTGGGTTTTGGGCTAACCCATCAGATCCCCATGGTGGTTGCTCCGCCGAACCCAAGAGCACCCAGTCAATAAAGAAATACAGGGTTGGGCAGCTGGGAGGATCATCAGCTTAATTACCTTCAATTCCTTCTTTTCCTTTTGTGATGCGCATCATGGATACTTGCCAGCATTAACATTCCTGGGATTGTCTCTGACCATCCCTTTGTGAAGAGATTGAAGGCCTGCTCTTAATATGAGCTTGTGGGACATTTGTGGCTCCAACAACAGCTTAATTACGGATACTGTTTGCTGATCAGTATTCAGTTGACAGACTACAGGAGCTAATCTGAGGATTAGCACAATTGCTTGTTTGCATTTGTGTGTGTGTGTTTTCCTAGCACGGATGTGGAGGGGAGATTTCAAGCAAAAAAAATCCCTTATTTTTGTGTCATCTGATTCAGCTGCATTGAAGGGAATGTTGTTGGTGTCTTAAAATATACATACATTTCGGTACAGAAGTAGTTGGACTTTTTTTTGGTTCAAAAGTGAAACATCCACATTTGGTTCAAGATTGTGAAAGTAGTTTTGTCCATGCAGTGCCACTGTGTTCAATGCACATTGTGCATCAATGTGCATTATGCACTGTGCACAGGTTATTTTCACTTGTACATTTGAGTCAAAATCCTGTTGACTTCACATACTGCCTTTGCAGACTGCCAGAAATAGTGCAAATTGAGTCCATTTTAAGGGTTAGGGTTAGTGCTAGGGAATCATGGGAATTGTTTGTTTGTTTGTTTTCTGAGACATTGAGCCTTCTCTGTCAGAGAGCTCTGGTGCCAAAATAAAATACAATTCCCATGATTCCCTAACCCTAACCCTAACCCTTAAAGTGGACTCAATTTGCACTATTTCTAGCAGTCTGCAAAGGCCTAAGTTCCCTTACACATGTAGTTGTATTTTTTTTAGCATAACACATACTTTAATTTTGAGATTGCATAAGTAGAATTCCACAAGTGTAACCATTTCAAACATGGAAGTTGCACTACATTTAATAGTGCTGATGAGAAATTTGTACTTAGAACAAGAGGCTACAGTTAGAACAGAATATGTAGAGGCAGAATGGTTCCCAATTGGCAAAGGGGTCAGGCAAAGCTGCATTGTCACCCGTCTTGTTCAGCTTGTACACAGAAAATATCACATAACAAATAGGTTTAGACTCAGAAGAAGCAGTGAAAATAATAATAATAATAATAATAATAATAATAATAATTTATATCCCGCTTATTGGCAACAATCCAAGCGGCTTACAGTAAAAAAAATCCCCACAACATTTTATCCAAACCAACCCTAGCCCTCTAAAACAGCATTAAATAACATATAATTAAAATTACAATAGACATAAAATAAAACATAACAATATAAACTTAACCTATTTGGGCAGGTACGGTACCCTAAACTGCCTCTACTGCATTTCCCATCCATCAACATGATGGGGCCACGATGGGGATGCAGGGGTCAGAAGGACCTAAAATCCTGGCCAGGATAATTAGTCTGGAAAGGCCTGCCGGAAGAGATCCGTCTTGACAGCTCTCTTGAAGCTGTCCAAGGATGTCAACTGACAGATCTCGTCCGGCAGGTCGTTCCATAGTTTGGGGGCGACAGCAGAAAAAGCCCTCTGAGAGGTTGTCGCAAGCCTAGATTTTAGGGGCTGCAGCAAGTTCCTCCCAGAGGATCGGAGAGCGCGGGGAGGATTATATGGGAAGAGGCGGTCCCTGAGATAGCTTGGACCCAAGCCATTTAGGGCTTTAAAGGTAATAACCAACACCTTATACTGGGCCCGGAAGCTAACAGGCAGCCAGTGGAGGGACCTCAGAACCAGAGTAATGTGGTCCCTCCTAGATGTTCCAGAAATAAACTGAAGCTTCCGAACCAAGCACAAGGGTAGCCCCATGTAGAGCGCATTACAGAAGTCGAGGCGTGAGGTTACCAGTGCGTGCACAACGGTCTCGAGATCCCTTACTTCCAGAAAAGGGCGCAGCTGGCGTATCAGCCGAAGCTGATAACAGGCGCTCCTGACCGTCGCATTTACCTGATTTGTCATCAGGAGCGACGAGTCAAGGAGCACCCCCAGACTGCGAACACAGTCACTGGAGGAGAGTGTGACCCCATCCAGGACTGGAGGTTGCAACCCAATTCTTGGTTTCGGGGCCGCTACCGTGAGCACCTCCGTCTTGTCTGGATTCAGCTTCAATCTATTTTTCCTCATCCAGCCCATTACTGCTCGAAGACATTTATTGAGAGAAGAGATGCCATTGGAATTCGAGGCCAACGAACGAGACACAGAGAAATAGATTTGGGTGTCATCAGCGTATTTGGGTGTCAACCCCCTGCCATGCAGGAATTCCCAATCAAAGCATCCCCGACAGATGGCCATCCAGCCTCTGCTTAAAGATCTCCAAGGAAAGAGACTCCACTACTCTCCGAGGGAGTGTGTTCCACTGTCGAACCGCCCTTATTGTCAGGAAGTTCCTCCTAATGTTGAGGTGGAATCTCTTTTCCTGCAGCTTGCATCCATTGTTTCGGGTCCTAGTCTCTGGAGCAGCAGAAAACAAAGCAAAGCAGCTTCATTTATATACCGTTTCATATAGCGCTATCGGATTTCTAAGCAGTTTACAACTGTGAGCTGATTGCCCCCCAACAAGCTGGGTACTCATTTTAGCGACCTCGGAAGGATGCAGGCCTGAGTCAAGCCTCAGCCCTGGCTGGTATTGAACTTGCAACCTTGTGGTCTATGAGTGAGTGGCTGCAGTACAGGCATTTAATCACTGCGCCACCAGGGCTGGTTCCCTCCTCAATATGACATCCCTTCAAATATTTAAACACGGCTATCATCTTCAGTGAACCCGTTTCTTCACTTCAATTGTAGAAATAGCCATTCCCTGTTGCACAATGGAACAATAAGCATTCAGATAGGCAGATACACCATTGCTTGCACCCTGTCAATATTCAGCAGGAGGGCTGTGTACTGTAACCATGTATAACTAGACAAGCATGATACAGGATCTCTTGGTGTCTTTGTTCAGTTGTTCAATAAAGGACATTGGTCTTAGTGCTCCACAGTATACTTATCCTTGAAGACGTTTGCCATTTAACCAGTTGAAGTTGCATGATTTAAAACAGCAGCCTACTTGGGAAACAAAAAGATAATTGCAATCAGGGAACCCAGTCCTGGTGTGTTACTGTTGTTTTAACTGCCTTCAAGTCAATTGACCCTGTGGATAAGATATCTCCAAGACTCCCTCTCCAACACTTCTCTACTAAGGTCTCTGCAGGTCCACAGTTCTCTTTCTTCTGCCTTCCACTTTTCCTAGTCAATGCCCTTTACTTATTCATTTTTTCTCATGATGTGGCCACAGAATGACAGCCTCAATTTAGTCATCTGGCCTCCAGGGATAATTCGGGCTTGAGCTGTCCTAGAACGCATTTGGGGCCCCTGCAGACAGGTGGCTCTGGGCCGCCTCGGGAAGCAGCAAATCAGGGCCACAGCAACCCCACACTGCGGCCCCGATCCTCCCTTCTGCTGCCCTGAAAAGAGCAGCAAAATGCTGCTCCTTTTAGGGGGGCAAAAGGCCGCCCTAAAAGCTGGTGCCATGCTCTTCCTTGCCCTTTCGGCGCAGTGTATTTAAACACTATGCCAGGAGGGCGTCTTGATGCCATGTGCCGTGCGCCATGTACCATGCGCCATGCATAACGGCACGCAGCGTCAGGACGGCGTCAGAGTGGGGTTGGGGCAGCTGGCATGCGGCGTGCGGCTGCCCCGTCCCAACTCTACCCCCAGGCTAGTCCTTTGGGCCAGTCTGCTGAGGCCCTGGTTTGTCCTTTTGGCCAGTATCCTCAGCACTCTTCTCCAGCACCACATCTCAAATTAGCTTACTTTCTTCTCATCATGAGCACAAACTAGTGGGAACAACAATTGTGCCAAAAAAGAAGCAAATAAAGAAAAGACCTGCTTCCATAGTGGGAACAACGCATCTACTGGAATTGATTCACCAACGCAGAGCAAAAGTGAATAGCAAGCCAGGTTAAATGTAAGTGGGAATGAGCCCTTAGACCCAGTGCTGCTCCTGGAAAGCCAGGTTGCTGCGGTGGCCAGAAGCATCTTTGTTCTGTTTCAGTTCACGTGCCAGCTGCATCCTTTCTTGTGGAACATAGATCTGGCCACAGTGATTCATGCCTAGACTACCATAATGCACTCTACATGGGGCTGCCCTTGAAAAGTATTTAGAAGCTGCAGTTAGTGCAAAATGAAGCTGCAAGACTGGTGTCAGGTGTGCATTTTAGAGACCATATAACACCCATCCTGCAAGAACTGCACTGGCTTCCAATTTTTCAATTCAAGGTGCTGGTCTTGACCTTTAAAGCTAAATGACCTGGTGCCAAGATATCTGAAAGACCAGCCCCTCCCACATGAGCCTGCCAGAAATGTGAGATCTTCAGATGAGGATTTATTGTGTGGCCCAACACTCCTGAAGTTATGTTGTTGGGTACTCATAACAGAGCTTTCTCTGTAGCAGCACCTCAACTGTGGAATTCCTTGCCTAAGGGTTAGGCTTTTCTGGTGGTCAGCAAAAACAGTACTGTTCTGAAGTGTTTCAAATTGTTGTTTTAATTTAGAACTGGATTCTAGGGTTGTTTTTAGACTGCTTTCAGGAGTTTTAAAGAGTATTTTAATATGTTTTTAAAATGTTTTTATCTTTGTTTTGCTTTAATTGGTTTTTATTAGTTCATAGCCTCAGGAGCCCTTGTGGGCTAGGAGGCAATACAGAAATACAATAAGATAGATAGATAGATAGATAGATAGATAGATAGATAGATAGATGATTAACAATGCAAACATGAAGGAAAGGACCCAAACTAGTGGTCAGAGAACTTATGTGGACCAGCACAAGACACTTGATTAGAAGGACACCAATAGACCTGCTCCTAACCTCCTTAAAACAGATAGCCACTACACTCCCACCAGTAGACAACCTTCTAGATTCGGAAATAATTGTGCCTGACTTAATGGAAGTTATCAGCAAGTTTCCTGCCAAACTGAAGCACTACACACATGGCAGAAAAGATGTAATTCACAAGTATTAATAAAAGAGACCAAGAAAAAAATATATGAGGTCTATGCTGCACTGATCACATCAGCCCAGATGTTCGCAAAATGAAAAACAGCCCCAGTACATGGCCTCTCGTACTGATGTAAGGGAATGTTTAAGATGTGATGGGGTCATTATGTATCACAGAATGTTAGAAACAGCATGGGATTAAAAAAAATCAGCAGTCTGAGGGAATGCCATGGTTAACTGTTTCAAACATAGTTATTTCTTGAGTGTGTGTGTGTGCTTTCAGGTTTCTTGTTGACTTATGGTGACCCCATGAATTTCATAGAGTTTTCTTAGGCCAGGAATACTCAGAGGTGGTTTTGGGAGTGTGTTCCTCTGAAATATAGTATCTGGTATTTCATTGGGGCCTCCTATCCAAGTACTAACCAGAGCTAATCCTGCATAGCTTCAAAGATCAGGTAGGATCTTGTACCTTACAGTCAGAAAAATTCAGAAGGTAGTACCAGAATGAACCAGTGTGGAATAGTGTTTTTGGTGTTGGACTAGGACTGTTGAATCCCCTCTCAGCTATGGAAATCCATTGGTTGTCCTTGAGTAAAGGCCTTTGCATACTGCCAGAAATAGTGCAAATTGAGTCCACTTTAAGGGTTAGGGTTAGTGCTAGGGAATCATGGGAATTGCTTTTTTTCTGAGACATTGAGCCTTCTCTGTCAGAGAGCTCTGGTGCCACAATAAAATACAGTTCCCATGCTTCCCTAGCACTAACCCTAACCCTTAAAGTAGACTCAATTTGCACTATTTCTAGCAGTCTGCAAAGGCCCTAAGTCACACACTCTTGCAGCCTTAGAGGAAGAAGGCAAATCATGCTATGAAAACCCCATGATAGGGTGGCCAAAAATGACTTGAAGGCACAGAGCAACAATACCAATGCAATCCAGAAAGCAACACTGCCCTCTCAAAGGCTGCATCCTGCCTGGCCCTGGTGTCCAGCCTGTAATGTTTGATGAATGTCAGTGGCTGGGACTTGACAGAAGCCTTGCAGACATCCTCCAAAGGCACCCTAGTTTAAAAAGTGCAGGATGTTGCTACTGCCCTAGTGGAATGGGCTTGAATTCGAGCTGGCGGAGTCTTCCCTGAGAGTTTATAACAGAGGTGGATGGTGCTAGCCAGTCACTTTGACAACCTTTGAGCAGTCACAGGTAGTTCTTTCTTGGATTCTGAGTAAGAGACAAAAGTCTCTCGGAACACCTCAAACCTGAAGTTCTATCCACTTAGAATGCCAACGCCCTTCGAACATCAAGAGTGTGTAGATGGCACTCAGCGTCCGTAGTCAGGTTTGAGGTCAAAGTAGGAAAGACAATGTCCTGGTTGATGTGGAAAGATGACACCACCTTCAGAAGGAAAGTGATGTCGGGATGGAGGACCACTTTGTCCTTGGGGAAGCGCAGGTAAGGCTGGTCCACACACAAGGCACAAATCTCACTCGCACATCAAGAGGAGGTGATGGCCACAAGGAAAGCTGTTTTCCGGGTCAGCAATCTCAAGTCTGTCATGGCCGTGAGCTCAAAGGGCTTGGCAAATAAGTATGAAAGCACAAGGTTGAAGTTCCATGTTGGGGTTGGTACCGAGGATGGAAGTTGGAAGTTAAGAAATTTCTTCACAAGAGGGTCCTTGAAGAAAGAGGGACAGCCATCAAACTGTTAATGAGAGCAGATGGCAGCCAAATAGCACTTGATAGATGTGAGGCATAGGCCAGAGTCAGCCAAAGTCATTAGGAATTCTAAAACAGCTGGGACCAAGACACGGGGCGGAGAGAGGTCCTTGGTGGTAAGTAAGTCCAGGAACTTGTTCCTCTTGAGCAAATAGGATTCATCAGCCTTGGTCTCTAAGACGGCTGATGAGACCATCCACCATGCCTTAGATACTTCTGCCTCAAGTGACCCGCTTCTCAGGCAATTTCCCGATCTAGTCTACAACTATGATATGAGCCACTACCTGATGCCAGTGGATCCATGTCAGTTCCGTTGTCTGCAACACCAAAGGTCACCATTACCAAGACGTTAGACCCCCCCCCCCATCTCTGAGACAACCATCACACAGTCGCATGGTCCAGATGGTGAGGTGAAGCTTGAACTTGGTCCCGAATGTGTCGGGCATCGAGACAGTGGTCTGGGTTTGGAGTTAGGATTGGCAATTCCTCATCTCGAACTTCTCCCTCAGATTCAGACTCTAGATCAAAGTGTATGGTCTGTGACACATCTCCGTTGGCCACAACTGGATGAGAAGTCAAGGGTCATTCAGTAGTCAATGGACTGGCCCGAGGAGAAGAAACTTTGGGGTTAGGCCCTAAAGCAACAGAAGGAGGTGGACTTGGCCGCTTTTGTCCCAACATCTTGAGGGGAAGATGCACGGAGTTTTTTGGAGGGCGGCCGGTCTGAGGAACCCTCTTGGTCAGAGGGAGAGCCCTTGTCTTCTAAATGTTTGCATTTTGAGGACCACTTCGCTCTGGATTCATCCAAACCCTGGTCCTTATCAGCATTATCAGCTTATTTAATCCCTGAAGGATTTTTATTTCTTTTCGTCCTTTTCCTTGGGCTTGTCAGAGCCCAAGGGACGGGAAGTGGACGTGCTGTCTAAATGCAGAGCAGAAGAAGGTCTTAAAGCCTGCTGGTACAGAGCTGCCCTAAGCCTCAAGTCGCAGGTCTTACAGGCCTGGGAGGTCATTGGTTTACAAAGGACAAAAGACTTGACGATGTGGACCTGTCCCAAACCCAAAAGGCATGTGTTATGTGGGTCTAGGCCCAGAATCTTCCCACCGCATTTAACACACCGTTTAAATGTAGTAGACCACGAGGCCATTTCAAGCCGATTTCAAGGTCTTTCAAGACTCAGAAGCAAAAGCGAAGCCAAAAAACAGCCCAAGGCCTATCAATCAGCAACAACAGTAGGTCTCCAACCCCCCACATATTTAGTATAAGGTCCAAAGTCCGTAAGAGTGGTCAAAACAGTCCATTAGTCAATTCGAATTGAGGCACAAGCGATTCCAGCAAAGCAAAGTTCGATTCCAGCAAAGCAAAGTTCCTTCTAAGCTGCTAGCGCAACGGGCGATAGGAACTGAGAAAGAGTGGGAAGACAATGGGCTTATATAGAGGGTGGGTGGTACTACCCTCAAAAAGTCTTCCCTAGTGATTCCAGAAGTTTCTGAGCTAACTGCGCAGGCACAGAGTAAACCCAATTGTGTGATTCACAGAGACCACAAAGAACATTCAAGCCTGAGAACAAGGGAATGAAAGATGAAATGGTAATTGGTTTTGGAGAAAAGGTGGGGGTAATAATAATGACAACAACAAGGACAACTGTTTTGTCTTCCTTGGCTCTGCTTTGTCGTTTCTCATTTTTTGCTCCATAGTCCTGGAATTGGCTCCCTGGACATCTGCTTTCCCTCACTGTTTTTAAATCTCAGTTAAAGACTGTCTTGTTTTCCAAAGCTTTTGAAATTTCAGTCTCATATTGTTTTATAATCTTGTATATTTTGGTTATATATATTTGTCAGCTTACATTATATTTTATTGCATTGATTTTTATATTTCTGTCTGAACAATGAGTTTTACTAATCATTTACTAATGGTGCTTCAGATACACTGGATCCATGTGGTACATGTCAATGCACATTAGCATATGCAATGCATATTCATGCATATCCATGTTCAATGTGCATGTGGTCCCCCATTATTAGCAATCTTGCACAATGGTTGTTGCTGTGTGCTTTCAAGTCATTTCCAACTCATGGTGACCCTAAGGTGAAACAATCATATGGTTTTTTGAGGCTGAGAAGGTATGAAGGTATCCCAGGTCACGCAGTGGTTTTTATGGCCAAGCAGGGAATTGAACCCTGGTCCAAGTACCAAACCCAAACTGCTACAACAGGCTGAATCAACTTGGTAATCTAAGGTGATAAAACCAATCCTCAAAATGGGTTCACCACTTGGAGAGTTCTTTTAAAATGCACACTATAAGACAGAATGGATTCAGTGCCCCACTGACATGGAAGTCACCAAACGCCACTGTTATCCAACCATACTATTATACTGTTGATACACAGCAACTACATGTGTGAACCAATTCCACTGACAAGTGCTGCATTTTCACATAATCCTAATCTTCATCCTAAATGTTACTATCTGTGGGAGCAGATCCAAACAAAGAGGTCCAGTATGAGTGCACAAGATCTTACCTAGGCAAATGCTAGGATTCACACTTCCTGTGATGCCTTTAGGGGTCCCCCAGTATCTGAACCAGGGATATAACTACAGTAGTTCAAAACTAGAGCATTGGACCACAAATAAGAATTCTGTCCTCCAGTAAAATTCCTTCAATCCCCAATTATCTAACGTTGCAGAGAATCAGACACTGAAAATCATTCTGACTCAGAGGGGGGTTGCAGACTGCCAGAAATAGTGCAAATTGAGTCCTTTTTTAGGGTTAGGGTTAGTGCTAGGGAATCATGGGAATTGTTGTTTTTTTTCTGAGATATTGTCTCATTGTCAGAGAGCTCTGGTGCCACAATAAACTACAGTTCCCATGATTCCCTAACCCTAACCCTAACCCTAAAAGTGGACTCAATTTGCACTATTTCTGGCAATCTGCAACCCCCCCCTTGGCTGTCTTTGCATTCCTTTTATCATTTTACCTGCTCTTTTTCTTTGGATGTCTATTTCTTAACTGCAACTAAAGTTTGAAGTTCCTGAAATGCTTGAAATTTTTGAGACTGAAGGAAAATTTCATTGGATGGGAAGAATTGGGGAGGGGGGGACACACATGATTCTGTTCTCACTCCATAGCTACATCCTTGCATCTGAGGTACTCACCCTGCCCTCCTCAGTGTCTATAGTTGGGGGGTTCTTTCAACTCACAATGTTCATAAAGTGAAACTGCCCAATTTCCCCACCCATTCACTCTAAAGTGTGCGAACATGCCTCTTTCTTTCATCATGTAACAGCCAAAATGGTTGCTATTTAAGCATAGCTTCCAACATTTCACAGGTGAAAGCCAGGACACATGCGGCCAAGCAACATCGAAGTGTAGTTAGAATCATAGAATAACAGAGCTGGAAGAGACTCCAAGAGCATTCCAGTCCAACCCCTTTCTGCCATGCAGGAACACACAATCAAAGCACTCCTGACAGATGGCCATCCAGCTCTGTTTAAAAACCTCAAAGAGAGCGTGTTCCACTGTCGAACAGCTCTTACTGTTAAGATGGCAAAAGTTATGAATGAGGAAGAAGATACAAGCTAGGGGAGACTGCAGCAGTTTCCTTTTGCCTGAACCTCCCGAGAAGGGCACAATTTTGCCCCTTCCTCTCCTTGCTCTGAATTAACTGAATGCAAATTACTTTTGCATTTTGAACGTTTGCAGCAACTGAAGCAGAGGATAATGGGGGAAAGCGGGAGGAGGAGAGAGACTGGGGTGTTTTAAAAGCAGCTGGGACAGTTGGGTGACAATTTTGGACAGTTGTGGTGGGGATGACATGTGGTCATTCTTTTTGTTTTGTTTTGATTTTTTATTTGTTTTGGCTTTTAGTGGTTTGAGTTGCATGATTTGAAACATTTTGTGGGTTCTAGAACGCCGACAGCATATTTCAGAGTTTTCAAAATTGTGGGCTGAGGAGCACAAGTGGCCCAGAGACAGTGCTTTCCTCCACTTTCGGGGCAAACCCATACTGGACTTGCAGGTGCTGTTTTGTTTTGTTTATTTTTATTTTACTTCACTGATTAGTGGAATATATGTAGGACTGAGAAGAAACTGTGACCAGTGAAAAAGCTTTAGGTCCATCTTGGCAGTCTCAGGCCCATTCAACGAAGAGGATGTTCCCATACCAATTGGCAGTGACAGTTCCAGTTAATCCTCTGCCTTCCCACTTTTTCAGCAGCTTTCAAAATGCCTCAGTTTCTCTCTCCTCCTACCCACTTCCCCCCTTTGTCCTCAGTTTAGTTCAGTTGTTGCAAACTGAGTTCAATGTGCAAAAGTCTTTGGCTGCCGCCTCTCCTGGGTTGTGTTTTCTTTTTCATTGCTAACCTTTGCTACCTTGACCACACTCTGATGTTGCTAGCTGGCGACGTGTCCCCATTTTCACCTGTGAAATGTTGGAGGGCATGTATTTCAGGCTCATCTGAAGGAAGAGGAAGAAACATTTCAAGATATGGGGGGGGGGACATACAGAGAAAGAAAGCTTGTTGTGAAGTGGGGAACACATATGAATAAACCACAAGGTCCTCTTACTTTGGGCTGGCTCAAGTGCATGGTCTTTGAAAGACTAAAAACAAGTACAACAAGGGGAATGTCTGGCTGGTTTTTCAGGTGGTCAGTTCACATGTGGGCCCATTCCTTCACAAGGAAACATGGCATTCCAGTCTGTTTTCTATTTGCTTGTCAAATATCAGCAAACCAACCCCCTCTTCTTCCCCCTGCAAAAGGCAATGGCACTAAACCCACCATTTTTAACCTAACATCTACCCACAATTACTGCCTAAATAAGTCAGCAATTTTGAGTTATACAAGCACAAAGGAAAACATCTGCAACCAATCACCATTTTTCTTTTCTTTTCCTCACCCCCTCCTCTCTTACTCCCCCAAACCACCTTTTGGCCATTTTACATTTTGAAGTTCTGTGTGGATTTTTTTTCAAACCCCTCCTTTTTTTAAAGAAATACTAGTTCTAATATATATATTTTTAATTCTCTCAAGGCTGAGAAACACATTTGTATGAGGGGCACAGCTTGGAGAGAGAATTTTTACGGCTGACTTATAACCCCCTGAAAAATAGGGATTTATAATGGAAATGCTGACAGACCTAAAACTAGGACAACAATGTATGGCGAGGAATAGAATTTCCAAATTATCTCCTTTCTCAGTTGTGTTCACAAGACAGCTGCAGAAATCTATCCATCATGCTGCAGAGCAGTTTATCCACCCTTGTATTCTTATGCAGCCCACTTAAATTAAAATTATTCTTTTTATTATCCCTAAAAGAGAAACATCCATAATAATATTATTATAATAGTAGGTGGTGTCAGTGTTGGTAGGGCATATATATGAGAAAGGGACCCGCACTGCTACTTTCTTGCTGTGCAAGAAAATCTGGCCCATATGGGCCAGTTGAGCATAGAATCATAGAATCATAGAGTTGGAATAGACCACAAGGGCCATCCAGTCCAATAGCCTGCCATGTAGGAACTCCCAATCAAAGCATGTGAGAAAGACTTGAACTTGGGGAATTACTGAAGTCCAAATCTTCAATGGGCTCTTTTATCCTATGTTTACGGAGGTGACTAGGGAATAGACTGATAGAGACAAAACTTTCCAATGAACTGTTATTTATTTGGGGATTCAAACATACGCAGACACTCTACCATTCAATCATACACATAAGAACTCAGGAATAAAGTAGTTAGCTTGGAGAGGAAATACAAGGCTTTCTAATGGTGATAATTACCTGAAGGAGGCTGCTCCAACGATGAATGAAAGCACAACAGAAAGAGCCAGGACCCAAGTCAGAGTTCACAGTGGCGCAGTGTCACCATGAAATCTAACCAGACCCAATGTGCCTGAGATTTTGGGGATCTTTTATACCCTTAAACCTAGCCTGAGGCAAAGAGTTGCTATTGTATATCAAAGGATTCTGAATTACTACTCTTTGAAGTAAACAATTTCCAAGGAGAGGAAATGGGATGTTAATGTTATCTCATCTTCAGCCGGACACATCCTGACTGGTACCTATAAATCTAGATGTCTTGCTTTGCAGTTCTTAGACTTGGCTCTTTTGATCTGCAAATTGTTGTAAGTGCAGTGTGACCTTTCAAGTGCCTACGTGATGTGCTTGCCTTGGGTTCATGGCAATTGAGCTCTTCCAGTCCAGGGCCATGGCAGGGACCCACAAAAAGGGGTTTTATATTAAATCAGTCATTGTTACAGCAACTAACTGTTCACACTACACAATTATCCATTCACACTATACAATTATAGGGCTGATTCCATTCTATGGAATCCTGGGATTTTCAGTTAAGGGAAGATTATTTAGAATTCTTAGCCTCAGAGCTGTAGTGCATCACCAAACTACCCAGCATTCCATAAGATGCATTTAAAAGGGAACCACGGGACTATTATTGTGTAGCATGAAAAAGTCCAGGGTGAAGGAAAGGGTTGGGACTCCCAATGCTAGCTTCCTTTTCCACACA
Source organism: Phrynosoma blainvillii (assembly GCA_026167975.1). NCBI lineage: Eukaryota > Metazoa > Chordata > Lepidosauria > Squamata > Phrynosomatidae > Phrynosoma > Phrynosoma blainvillii. The sequence goes on along the minus strand of JANUYF010000001.1, from coordinate 451,607,769 downwards.
GCCAGGAACTGTGGGGTAAAAGGAAGGTAGTGTTGGGAGTCCCAAACCTTTTCTTCATCCTATACCAGGGGTAGGCAACCTTTCCCCTTTAAGGGCCGAGGGACTTCAGCTCCCAGAATCCCAGGAGCTATTGGCCAACATGGGACTATTGGCCAACATGGCTGAGGCTTCTGGGAGCTGAAGTCCCTCAGCCCTTAAAGGGGAAAGGTTGCCTACCCCTGTCCTATGCCTTTTCACACTATGCAATTATAGTCCTGTGGTTCCATTTTAAAAGCATCTTAGAAACACACAACTCCATCTCATCCTCATCAACCACAGGCTATAATTCTACTACTCTCTCTCATTTCCATGTCTTCCCTCCTCCATGTACCCTTATCAACCCAGCCCCTTTGGTACAGTTGTTCAAATATGAAAAATTTGGACAGATTCCTTCCCCTCCCCCATTTATTAAATTAGAACATACAACATACATTCAATCAAACAAATCACTGGCAGCGGGTTGGACTGGATGGCCCTTGAGGTCTCTTCAACCTCTACAGTTCTGCAATTAGCATTCTGTTTGTAATTATTTAATTCCCTTACACATAAGTTCCCTTACACATTGAGTTGTACTTTTTTGGCCATATTCAATTATTCACAGTTGCATAAGCTGAATTCTGCAGGTAAAACTGCTGCACATTCCTGGATAGTGAGTTGCTATTCAGCAGTGCCTTCAATGTGAATTTATTTGATTCACTGGGATTGTGGAAATAGCTGTTGCACATTTGCAGATGTGCAGTTGGTTGCACAATGTTGGTATTCTGCAGAAGGATGCTATAAAACAACACTTAACTACAGTGCTGGAAATGTGTGAGAGGAGGCTGCTAGAACTTCACAGTAGAACAAGACATTGAAGTTGCTGAATACCAGCACTGTACAACTGAGTGCAAATGAAAAAATGGCATGAAATGGTTTCAGAAAAGGAAAAGGCAGTAGGGATCATATTGCAAACATATACTGGATAATCGAGTGCACCAAAGAATTGTGTTATAAAATCAGCCTGTGCTTTATAGATTATAACAAAGCCATTGATTGTGTAGATTATGAAAAACTATGGCTCCCTCTTAACGAAATGGATGTGCCACAACATTTTATTGTCCTGATGTGTAACTTGTACTCGGGACATTAGGCTCCCATCAGAACAGAATACAGAGAAACAGAATGATTTCCAATGGACAAAGAGTCAGGCAAGGCTGTATTTTATCACCTTATCCATTTAACTTGTATGCTGAACATATCATACATAAAACAGAATTAGAGGAAGAAGGTGAAAACTGGAGGAAGGAACATCAACAATTTAAGATATGCAATGACACCATACTACTAGCAGAAAAAAGCAAAGAGTTAGAGTGATTATTGAGGGAAGTTAGGGGAGAAAGTGCAAAGCCAGGTTTAAAGCTGAACACTAAGAAAACAAAAATAATGACCAAAGACGATTGAATGGAGAAAATGGAGACTTCATCTTTCTCTCTTTCCTATCTTGGCCCCTTGACCCCTGTGCAACACTCTGTTGCTAGGACTGTCTTTTCAGCCCACCATTATGATCACATCAACACCACCCCCGTTATCTCTTCACTTGCTCCCTATCCAATTCAGAATTCGTTATAGCTCCTTTTGTTAACCTTTAAAGCCCTGCATGGTTTGCCCCCCCCCCCCCATTATTTGTCAGCACTTGTTTCCGCCTACCATCCTGCTTGTGCTTTACGTTCCAGGGACTCAGGGCTGTTGACTCAGCCATGGGTTTCCTCTTCTTCTGCTCAGATCTGCCCCTTCTCCGGTGCTGCTCCCTACTCTTGCAATCTCCTTCCCATACATGTAGAGACTACCACCTCTTTAGCTAAGTTTAAGTCCGAATTAAAGACGACATTGTTTAGAGAAGCTTTCCAACCTACAACCTGATTTTGACACAGAAGAAGGAAGGAGTGAAAATAGCAGGAAGGAATATCAACAATCTAAGATATGCAGATGACACCATAATACTAGCAGAAAACGTCACAGACCTGGAACAACTACTAAGGAAGATCAAAGAGGAAAGTGCAAAGGCAGGCTTAATGCTGAACATAAAGAAAACAAAAATAATGACCACCGAGGACCTTCACAAGTTCAACCTAGACAATGAAGAAATAGAAATAGTAAAGGAATTTCCAAACCTGGGATCAAACATTGATAGAAATAGGGAATGCAGTCAGGAAATCAGAAGAAAACTAAGGGGGGATGCAGACGGGCAGCCCTCGGCTGCCCTGGGAAGCAGAGGATCGAGGCCGAGGCTGCCGGACAGTGCGGCCTCAATCCTCCCTTTTGCTGGCCCAGGAAAGAGCGGCAAAATGCCACTCCTTTCAGAGCTGGCAAAAGGCTGCTCTAAGAGCCACCACACGGCTCTTTGGCGCCCCTTTTGGCACAGTGCGTCGAAAGGCTGTGCCGGAAGGACATCCTGACACCGCGCACCATGCATAATGGAGCGTGGCATCAGGACATCTTCAGGGAGGGGTTGAGATGGCCGGCGTGCAGCTGCCCCTCACCATCCCTGCCTCCAGGACAGCCCAAAGGGCCCATCTGTAGAGGTCCTAAGAATGGGGAGGATGGCTATGAAAGAACCAGAAAAGATTCTAAAATGCAAAGACATACAACTCAGCACAAAAGTTAGAATCATACAAGCCACAGTATTCCCTGTTCCCATGTATGGATGTGAGAGCTGGACAGTTAAGAAAGATGATAGGAAAAAAATCAATTCATTTGAGATATGGTGCTGGAGAAGAGTGCTGAGGATCCCATGGACAGCCAAAAGGACAAATAAATGGGTCATAAAGCAGATCAAACCGGAAACCTCCCTGGAAGCCAAGACGACCAAACTGAGGCTGTCTTACTTCAGACACATTATGAGAAGAGCAGACTCATTGGAAAAGACAATAATGCTGGGAAAGGTGGAGGGAAGTAGGAAAGCCACATGCCAGATGGATGGACTCTATTAAGGAAGTCATGGGTATTAAGAGGTTGCAGGATTTAAGCAGAGCAGTGGAGGACAGAGGGTCTTCTTGGAGATGTCTCATCCATAGGTCGCCATGAGTCGAGATCGACTCGAGGTCAGTTAACAACAAAACAACAAAAATGTGTATTAATCTGTATTGTTTTATAAGCTGATTGTTTTAGAGTTATTTTAATGATACATTATTAATTTGATAATTTCCTGCTTCATGTTATTAGACTATATGCCGTAGGCAGGCTTTTATTTGTATTTCAGTTGTTTCACTATGTAAAGTACTGTGTACTTACAGAGCTATATAAATAAACTTCAATAATAATAATAATGCAGTCAAAAAATCAGAAGACTAGGATTTGAAAGGGCAGCTATCGAAGAACTAGACAAGATTCTGAAGTGTCAATATATTGTTGAATACTAAAGTTATGATTATCCATGCCATTGTATTTCCAAATTCTATGTGTGATTGTGAAAGCTGGACAGTGAAGAAATGATAGGGGGAAAAATCAACTCATTTGAACTGTGGTGCTGGAGAGGAGATCTATGAATACCGTGGACTGATAAAAAGGCAAATCAATTAGTCTTAGAGAAAATCAAACCTCAACTCTCTCTAGAAGTAGTTTCCACCCCATTAAACTGGGAGGGGGAAGAGGAGGGGGGAGAATCTTGCCCTTCCCTGTAAGATCAGGTGAAATCAAACTGCTGCAGATTCTCCTTCTTTCTGTTCTACCTCATTAATAGCTTTTGACATCTTAACCACACACTGCTATTGCTTTTGCATACATATCCTGATTTTCATGAGTGAAATGTTGGAGAGTATGAATCACTAACTGGAAAGAAAAAAGTGGACATTTCTTACCATTAAATTTCTGTTTTCAAAGGCACATCTCGAACACTGGTGTAGTGGAACCAGTGCTCACAGGAATTTGGGACTTTTTGATGAGCACAACTATTTTATTTATTTATTTCATTTCAATTCATTTCTATGCCACTTTTCTCCCAGAAAGGGACTCAAGGCAATACAGATAAAATTATTACTTTTATAATAAAAATGTGAAAACAATTTAAATCAACTAGCTAAACTAGTCAAAGATGAAAGTGCAAAGACAGGTCTAATGCTGAACATAGAGAAAACAAAAATAATGACCACAGAAGAAATACACAAATTCAATCTAGACAATGAGGAAATTGAAATAGTTAAAGAATTCCCATATCTAGGATCAAACATTGACCAGAATGGAGACTGCAGTCAAGAAATAAGAAGAAGACTAGGAATGGGAAGGGCAGCTATGAAAGACCTGGAAAAGATACTGAAGAACAAAGACATATAACTGAGCACTAAAGTCAGAATCGTTCAGGCCACTGTATTCCCCATCATCCCCATGTATGGATGCAAGAGCTAGACAGTGAAGGAAGCAGACAGAAAGAAAACCAACTCATTTGAAATGTAGTGCTGGAGAAGAGTACTTAGGATACCATGGACAGCCAAGAAGACAAACAAATGGGTTCTTGAACAGATCAGACCAGGGCTCTCCTTGGAAGCAAAGATGATCAAGTTGAGACTATCGTGCTTTGGCCACATCATGAGAAGGCATGGATAACTAGAAAAAACATTAATGCTGGGAAAGGTAGAGGTTAGAAGAGAGGAAGACCACAAACCAGATGGATAGACTCAATCAGGGGGGTTATTATGGGGAAGGGCTTGCAGGATCTGGGCAAGACTGCAGAGGAAGATAGGGATTCTTGGAGATGTCTCATCCACAGTGTCACCATGAGTTGGAACCAACTCAAGGACAGCTAACAACAACAACAACAAAGCTAAAAACAGTATAAAGTACATAAAACAAACAAAAATTTAAAAACATCTCTAAAGCACACACACCCATATAAAAGCCTATCTGACACAATTATATATTAATAGACTGACAAACTATGACATATATACCCCACTCACTTCCATGCCAGCATTCTCTGAAGATGCCAGCTGCAGCTGCTGGCAAAATGTCAGGAATAAACTTTTTCAGAACATGGCCACATAGCCCAAAAAACCCACAAAAAACTGTGGATGCCAGCCGTGAAAGCCATCAACTTTAAACGATTACATTGTTTATCACCTGCTTTAGACTTCCTTGTTCCCTCTGAGTTTTGCTGCAATGCTCATAGTAGATGGAGGGCAAATGAGTTTTCCCACCAACAAGGTATTGTAATCCCTTTTGTATTTGCAAGTGGCTTGGCCTTGAGTGGGCCAGACCCATAAGCTTTGCAAAAGATTATTTGGTGGGTGTTGAAAACTGCAAGAAAAGTCTCTTTTACATAGGTCAGCACAATCACCTCTATTTATTGATTCTCGGGGGGGGGGCGTTATATCACTATAGGGACGACCATGACATCCTGCACTGTTGGAAAACGTGATCAATAGTACTGGATCTCTCTGGCAGAACAATCAAATTGGCAAGGCAGAAGCTGAACAATAACCAGTTTTCCCTCCCTCCATACACACACATGGTCTAGCAAAGAAAGAAATAAGCTTAATATTCTTTACAAACCATGTAAAAGTATCTTTACACATACATTTCTTGTTCATAATCAAACATACAGTCATAGGACGTTATCACATGGGGAGTTGCAGGGAGAAAGTGGAAATAAACGGGACGAGCGGAAGACTTTAATTTACGGGATTTGTCCCATTCCGCCTCGTCTGGTAACTAAATTCGAATTTAAAAGGGGGTTAATTCGAACAAAAACCTGATCTTTTCAAATCCTCAAAAATCCCGAAAATGAAAAGATCAGGTTTTCATTCGAATTAACCCCCTTTTAAGTTCGAATTTAGTTATCAGACGAGGCGGAACAGGACAAATCCCGTAAATTAAAGACTTCCGCTCGTGCCCGTTTATTTCTACTTTCTCCCCGCGACTCCCCGTGTGATAACGTCCTTATGGAGGAGAGAGAGGGAAGAAGATGCCTGCAGGTTAGATTGATGCAGGAAAAAAGAGGGTGTGGTAAAACAAGCAAATAGGAAGTCACCATAATGCAAACTAGCAATTAATTAGTATAAACATGCAAAGATTGCCAACACTAACAGGCACTTCAGAATTTTCCACTATATCACTGTGGTTCCCAGATCTCAGGGCCTACAAGAGCATTATTTTGATTATTACATTTATACATGTGGCTTTGAATATTATATTTATGTATGTGGCTACTGCAGACTGTTTTCTGTTTGAAGTAAATCATGAAAAGCATTCTCTGGGTGAATTATAACTTCTATGTTTTACTAAAAGCAGTGCTGACAAATTTGTTACAGAATGAGCTTGGAAAAGTGTGGGGTTTTTCTGTTCAATGTAGAGCTTGAACAGAAATGTGAGAAATCATTTGTTTCACATTTGTTAAACTTGGTTTTTCTTATTTGAATTATATGCTCTAAGCAACTGTGACTGCTGTCTAGTATATCAGGCTTAATGACATCAGCAGAGGATGTCCCTCAGTTCAAGGTTTTAGCCCTGAAATCTCATACTCTCCAATTGTCCCAATTTGGAAGGGACAGTCCTGCTTAGTCCTCTATAATCTCACTTTTTAAACTGCTTTTAAAATGTCCCATTTTTTCTCTTCCCACTTTCTGCCTTTGTCCTCAATTTACTTCAATTACTACCAGCTGAGTTCAGCAATGTAGTTTGCACACAGTTAACTAAGGAGTGGGGAGAGGAGAAACTGATTTTGCCCTTCCCAGAAGGCAAAGGCAAAAGCAAAGCATTCCATCTTCTCCTAGCTTGTGTGTTCTTTGTTATAAAAAACCTTTGCCATTCTGTCTACACTTTGACTGTGAAATATTGGAGGGTATCAAATCTCTGGACTTGGGATGCTCCTGACTTGACAATCCTATACAACACTGACCTATAGCATTCCTGAAAGGATACTGTTCCATTCCTACTTAGTTCCATATATATTGACACAGGACTTTATCACACAAGGCTAAAAAATGAAATTTTAACAGGATAAAAGTGTCTTTGCCTGGTACTTATCACACAACATTGTGCTGCCCTGCTGTTGCCTTGCATTCCATTTGTTACTGTAGTGTACATTTTCATTGACAAGCAAAACCTATCAATAGGCTCTTAATTGCACAGCAATTCTATTACTGCCCTCATGCAATAGATCTTTTCAGGGTCATGAACGGCTTCATGATCATGGCCACAAATGGCTTCCCAAAGCCAGCTGCTGTGTGCACATTCACACAGCAGACGGCCTCAGGAGGCAGTTGGCAGCCAGGATTGCTTGCGTGTTCCGTTCCCCCAAGGCACAGGGCCGCTGTGTAAATGTGTGCACAGTAGCCCCACATTTTGAGAGGGGTGAGGAGCAGCACATTAGCTTCGGGAGCTAGTTGGCAACCATGATTGTTCATTACCCCACTCCCTCCCGGAAGGTGGCGTTTGGTGATACAGAAAACAGATCACGCAACCATGGATTGCCAAGCACTATGATAAGAAAAATATGGTTAGAAATTATGCCAAACTGGTATTCTCCCATTCTTAAACTGGCATGATTGTGGCAGGACAGCAGGTTGGTGACTTTGACTTTTGCAGATTTGATTATTCACTGATTTGATTAATGAGTTGTCTCCAGGAATCTCTAGGTCTTCCAACACAACTCTGTGGTCAATGTCTGCAAGACGTTGTGCTGGAGGACCTAGAAATTCCTAGAGAGAACACTTCTCTAGGCATTTGTAGGTACTCCAATGCTATTCTGTGGTCAACTTCTGGCAGATGTTGACCACAGAGTTGCACTGGAGGACCTAAAGATCTCTCAGGTTTTTTAAAAAAGTGTGTTTTTTTTACTTGCAGTTTTTCTACTTTCACAGGTGCCTTGTACCCCTAACCCCAATGAATGTGGAAGGCCCACTGTACACCATTATAGTGTTATTATCCCATTTCAACTGCTGTGGCTGCCTCCTGTGGAATTCTGGGATCTAGTTTAGGGAGGATCATTTAGAATCCTCAACCAGAGACTCTTAGGCCTCACTAAACTACAAACCCCAGAATTCCACAGGAGGCAGCCATAGCAATCAAAACGGAATAATAATACTATAACCACGTAGTGTGAGTCTGTGGGAATGCTCAGCATTTCCATGCCATATCAAAAAATCAGAGTCTGTGGGAATGCTCAGCATTTCCATGCCATATCATAGAATCATAGAGTTGGAAGAGACCACAAGGGCCATCCAGTCCAACCCCCTGCCATGCAGGAACTCAAAATCAAACTATCTCTGACCGATAGCCATCCAGCCTCTGTTTAAAGACCTCCAAAGAAGGAGAGTCCACCACACTCCTAGGGAGTGTGTTCCACTGTCAAACAGCTCTCACTCTATACTAGCCATTACTAGGAAGAGGACTGCAAGGAACATGGAGCAACGTAGGCTGTATCACTCTTGTAGAAGAAGCAGCCTTGAAAGCCAGTAGGAAAGTGGATGGCTTGGAGATTTCCACAGAAGGGAAGAAAAGAGAGATGTGACAATTGTTTTAGCAGGTGTGTGCAAATGGGGTGGAACAAAGGCATTAATGTAAAAAGCACATGGGAGAAGAGGAAGACGCACGTCTCAAAATACCTGTCAAAGCCAGAGCGTACTTGGAACCCGTGCTATCAGATTAAAAATTAATCTGGTGACATCCACCCTCCCATGAGTCAATGTGAGGTTTTAGAATTTGATTCAAGTAAGGAGGAATCGCCACTTAGGGGACTGTCAAAGTGCTTGATGCTGAACTGAGATTTACTCTGCTCTGACACACACACACAACCTGCTATTGCCGCCAAGGTTTTCCTCACAGGATCAATTAATGTTGCTGGAATAGTTGCCAAGACTGAGCCAAAATACATGTTCAGTATTAGGGAGAGAGAGGGGGCAAGGAGAAACATTTTTAGCAGTATTCAAAGGCAACTGTCAGCGATTTCTTGATTTTTTTTTGAAGAGGTCAAAAGTGTTCATCTCATGGAGAAAGATGGCCTTCGCTTTCTTTGCCTCTAGCTGTGAACCATAATCCAATCACCTATCGCCTGCATGAACTTATGGTTATCACCCCATTTGCTACTACCTGGGGCCCATTCCCACCACACAGTTATAGCACTATAATTCCACTTTAACTGCCATGGCAAGCAAGCACGTAAAAACCTGCCTTTGAGAATTGGTTTTTCACAGGAAACAGGCCTAATGCACTGGACTTTTATTTGTTGCTGTTGTGCTTTTAGTTTGCTTCAGTTTTAGGATGGTTTAATTGCTTTTTCACTTTCGTGTGTTGTCCATTTTTAACTATATTTGTTTAAACTGTTGTAAGCCACTAGTCTGAGACTGGGGAAAAAGTATGAAATAACAACAGTAACAACAATTTTCTCCTATCGAATCCTGGGATTTGCAGTTTAGGGAGGGGTATTTAGAATTTTCAACCTGAGAGCTCTCATGCCTCACCAAACTACAAAGCCCAGGATTCCACAGGATGGAACTACGGGGATTAAAGTGGAATAACAGCACTATAATTGCATAGTGTGGATGTGCCTCTGGTCTCTAATAGATTAGGATCACCCATTAATCAAGGAGCCATTTATTCTCACACTGTCCACTGGATCCATATGTATAAGTGAGGATCTGTCACAAGTTGGATTCCCAGAACTTAGGATCGACCCTCATGTCTGCCTGAGAGGGAGGAATCTCAGGATAAGAATACTGGCTTGAAAATTGTGTGCATAACTTTTTCTCATATGTTAAACTTGGTATTTTGTATTTGAATTACATACTTTGTACAAATGTGGTTAATTCTTAATATTTTGTTGTTGTTAACTGCTATCAAGTTGACTTTGACTTATGGTGACCCCATGATGAGAGACTTCCAAGTCATCAACATTGTGAGGTGTTAGCTAAAAAAGCCAATGCAATTTTAAGCTGCATCAATAAAAGTATAGCGTCTAGATCAGGGGTAGGCAACCTTTCCCCTTTAAGGGCCGAGGAACTTCAGCTCCCAGAAGCCTCAGCCATGTTGGCCAATAGTCCCATGTTGGCCAATAGCTCCTGGGATTCTGGGAGCTGAAATCCCTCGGCCCTTAAAGGGGACAGGTTGCCTACCCCTAGTCTAGATCAAGGGCAGTAATAGTGCCGTGCTACTCTGCTTTGCTTAGGCCTTACCTGGAATACTGCATCCAGTTCTGGGCACCACAATTCAAAAAGGATATTGAGAAGCTGGAGCATATTCAGAGGAAGGCAACCAAAATAGTGAAGGGTCTGGAAAACATGCCTTATGAGGAGAGACAGGGAACTGGGTATGTTTAGCCTGGAGAAGAGAGATTAAGAGGTGATATGACAGCCCTGTTTTAAGTGTTTGAAGGGGTATCATACTGAGGATGGAGCAAGCTTATTTTCTGCTGGTCCAGAGAATAGGACCCAGAGCAATGGATTCAAACTCCAGAAAAAGAGATACCACCCCAACATTAGGAAGAACTTCCTGACAGTAAGAGCTGTTCCATAGTGGATGACACTGCCCTAGAGCAGGGGTAGGCAACCTTTCCCCTTTAAGGGCCGAAGGACTTCAGCTCCCAGAATCCCAGGAGCTATTGGCCAACATGGGAGTATTGGCCAACATGGCTGAGGCTTCTGAGAGCTGAAGTCCCTCGGCCCTTAAAGGGGAAAGGTTGCCTACCCATGCCCTAGAGAGTGTTTGAAGGTTATAAACAGTGGCTGGATGGCCATCTGTCAGGAGTGCTTTGATTCTGTGTTCCTGCATGGTGGGGGGTTGGACTGGATAGCCCTTGAGGTCTCTTCCAACTCTATGATTCTATGGCCCTATCCTCAACAGCCCAGTATCATGCTTAATGACACCACCAGGGACCACCCCTTGTCTCATCACTCAACAATGGTCCCAAGTGAACTAGGCACTGGGAAACAAGAGTCCATAATGAACAATTAGCAAGGTCAGAGAGCAAACCAGGAAGTAGGACTGAACAACAAACCAGGTATCGTGGACAAAGAAAATAAAAGAAACAAAGGGGCACACCAGAGTGCCAAAACATTTTCTCCTCTGAGCAAAATCCCACTGCGAGAGAGAGGCCATATTATATTTCTACCTATCCAGGAATATCCTGGTTAGAATCAGATGAAAGATTCTTTATTGTAGTAAGCCAGCAGTTCTTGACATTATTTGCCTATTGCACAGTTAGAAAACCTCCAGTCCACAGGCCAGATTTGGCCCATGAGGTTCCCCATCTGCCTACAAGGTTTTTCTATTGTAATACCCAACCAGTTATTGAAAATAACAGATAAGAGTCCATTGAAAGCTAGGAAAACATGTTGTATGGAACTGATGGCAGCCGAGGATGCTGTTGTATATAATTTGCAGCCCCAGAAGTTCTGGTTAGCACTGGAGCTCGTCCTGAGTAGATATGCAAAAAATTGGGTTGTGCTTTTGCATGTCTCAAAGTTGTAGCATTGGGGATTACTTCTGAATAGACATGCCTGGAATTCAGCAGACTCTGTATCCTTGATGAGTTGCAAAGGTAAGAATTAATCTGGCCTCCTCCACTTTGATGTCTGTGTCCATACCCAGTACTCAAATGTGGCCCCTGAGACCCTTCCCAAACTAGAATCCAGCCCATTGACCAAAGGAGGTGTCCATAATTTCAGGGTGCCCATCTGATTGATCCTGGGAGGAAATAACAGTACAGTAATTTACATAATAATAATAATAATAATAATAATAATAATAATAATAATTTTATTTCTAGCCCGTCCCTCTGCTCGGCAATCGGGGCGGGTTACAGCATAATTAAAAACAGAAAACAGATTAAAACAACTAATCCCTATTTCCCCAACCCTCCCACCCCTTAAAACCAGATTAAACTAACATGGAATTAAAATACATTATGCATAAAAACTCAAAACAAAAAACAAAACAAAAACAATGGGCAGCATACAACAGTTATAGGGGACACAAGGCAGATAGCCGGGTTCCTTATAACCGGAAGTTATTCCAGGAAGGCCTGCTGGAAGAGATCTGTCTTTACTGCTTTCTTAAAAGCAGCAAGTGTGGTGATAAGATGGATCTCATCTGGCAGGCTGTTCCATAGCCTGGGAGCGGTCACGGAAAAAGTCCTCTGGGAGGTCTGTGCCAGCCTAGTCTTCATGGGCTTTAGTAGGTTCCTCCCAGAGGACCGAAGGGCACAGGGGGGGCTCATACGGGAAGAGGCGGTCCCTGAGATAAGATGGACCCAAGCCATATAGGGCTTTAAAGGTTAAAACCAACACCTTGTACTGTGCCCGGAAACTAATCGGCAGCCAGTGGAGGGATTTCAACACTGGTGTTACATGTTCCCTCCTTGATGTTCTTGTGATTAATTTGGCTGCCATGTTTTGCACGAGTTGCAGTTTCCGGGTTAGGCACAAGGGTAGCCCCATGTAGAGTGCATTGCAGTAATCCAGACGTGAGGTTACCAAAGCATGTACTACAGTTTCCAGATCCCTCATATCCAGGTAAGGGCGCAGCTGGCGTATCAGTCGAAGCTGATAGCAGGCACTCTTGACCGCCACATTCACCTGACTAGTCATGTGAAGCGACGAATCAAGGAGCACCCCCAGACTGCGAACACTGTCCTTAGAGGAGAGTGTGACTCCATCCAGGACTGGATGTATTCCCAAACCTGGTTTCAGGCCTGTGACTGTTAGTACCCTCGTTTTGTCTGGATTCAACTTCAATCTGTTTTTCCTCATCCAATCCATTACCGCTCTGAGACAGACATTAAGAGGAGAGATGCCATCTGAAGTCTGAGCCGATGATCTGGTCATGGAGAAGTAAATCTGGGTGTCGTCAGCGTACTGAAGACACCGTGTTCCATGCCTCCGAATGATCTCACCCTGCGGCTTCATGTAGATATTAAATGACATTGGAGATAGGATGGCGCCCTGAGGGACGCCACAATTAAGCTCTATTTTAGAAGAGCAACTATCCCCGAGTCTCACCCTCTGGAATCTGCCCGAGAGGAAGGAACGGAACCACTGGAGAGCAGTGCCTCCAATTCCTAACTCTCTCAGGCAATCCAAGAGGATGGCATGATCTATAGTGTCAAAGGCTGCTGAGAGATCCAAGAGCACCAACAGGGTCACACTACCCCTATCGATGCCCAGGTGGAGGTCATCGGTCAGAGCAACCATGGCAGTCTCCACTCCATATCCTGTCCTGAAGCCAGTTTGAAATGGATCAAGATAATCAGTTTCATCCAAGACTGCTTGGAGTTGGGAGGCAACTGCCCTCTCGATCACCTTGCTCAAAAAAGGGAGCAAGGATACTGGTCTGTAGTTGTTTCTATCCAGGGGGTCCAGGGAGGGTTTTTTCAGGAGTGGCCTAACCACTGTCTCCTTCAAACAGGATGGTACAATACCCTCCCTGAAGGATGCATTGATCGTGTCTCGAAGGAACACTTTCAGCGCGTCCCCCCCTTGGACGACCAGCCAAGATGGACATGGAACAAGGGGGCAAGTCATCTTCCTTACCCTTCCAAGGAGCTTGTCCAAGTCATCGGTACTCACAAATTGAAATTGATCCACTAAATTGCCATCAACGGAGTTGTTGCATACCTCGTCTACGGATTCTGCCAAAACTTTGGCGTCCAAGTCGGTTCTTATCCGAGAGATTTTATCTGCAAAGGATGTTAAATGCCTCACAGCAGGCCGTCGTTGGGTTAAGTAGGGGATTTGGTGCAGGAGGAACCTTCGTCAGCTCCCCTACCACCCTAAACAGCTCTGCCGGGCGGGATTCTGCAGACGCAATACGTGCAGAACAGAAAGATTTCTGCACTGCGCGTAAAGCCTCCCGATAGGAAGCAAGATGTTTCCTAAGGCGAGTTCTGTCGGATAAGAGTCGAGTCCTACACCATTCGCACTCTAGTCGTTGTCTGGCTCGCTTCATCCTCCTAAGCTCCTCTGTATACTAGGGCTTATAATAATAATAATAATAAATTTTATTTTTACCCCGCCTTTCCATGAATATGATCAAAGCGGCTTACAAAAAGTTAAAATTGTTACAATATAAAGATTAAAAACATCGGTGCAGGAATCAAATTACAAACAATCCGGGGTCAATAAGAATGGTTTGAAGCGGGCCGGAAAGGACGCTTGGGAGCGATTGTGTCGATAGCCTTGGCAAGATCGGTGTTCCAAGTATCCACCAAGGCTTTGACATAATCACCGGCGTTACCAACCATTAAACCCTCTAAGGATTTCTGGAAACCGATTGGTTCCATTAGCCTTCGAGGGCGGACCATTCTAATGGGTCCACCACCCCCGGGGGGGCAGACAGTGGCTCTTAGCTCCATCTTGACCAGGAAATGGTCCATCCATGACAATGCGGAGATTTTTGTAACCTCCGCCCACAGATATTCCTGTTCCATACTAAAAACCCCATCAAGGGTATAACCAGCACAATGTGTGGGCCCGTCAACCAATTGGGATAGGCCCATGTTTGTCATGGTATCCATGAACTCCCAAGCTGTGCCAGTTAGATCTTGCAAACTGGTTTCGAGGGGAATGTTGAAAGCGCCCAGAACCAATAGTCTGGGCGATTCCAACAGCAACTCAGAAACCAGGGCAGTCAGCTCGGTTAGGGAGTCTGTTGAGCAACAGGGTGGCCGGTATACCAACAGAATCCCCAAACTAACCCTGGTTTTCAGGCTAAGGTACATACACTCGATGTAGGTTGTTTTCCGGATAGGTTTCCTGGTCAAGGTCAGGTTGTTTCTATGAACCAAGGCCACGCCGCCTCCCCGCCCACTTTCTCTTATCTGCTCACTAACCATATACCCGGCTGGGAGAGCCTGCGACCATATGGCAGCACTGGCATCTCCCAGCCAGGTCTCGGTGAAGCAAGCCAGGTCAGCCGCCTCATCCACTATGAGATCGTGGATGATATGGGTCTTGTTTTTGACCGACCTGGCATTGCAGAGGAGCAAATTAAGAGACTGTGAAATGGTTGGTGCGCTCTCCAAGTTATCCTGGGAAGCAGAGTGAACTGAAGAAGGGATAGGTATTATGCATCGATCTCAATGGTTTTGCTGTGGCAACAGGTGGCTCAAACAGTGGTGCTCAAGAGTGAAAATAATTATCATTGCCACTTCCTTCTGTCCAGACCTTTTAGCAACATCATTAAAGCAAATTATGTGGCTCTTTCCCTTACCAGTGCTGCAAAGAGTTATGGGTTCTACTGTGCTTCTCCTCTTGTAGTGATTATCAAATTCAAGGGCACCAGCTTCTCAATGGCAAGCAAACCAGAGTCAAATATATCTTCTAATTTGAGATGCATATTTACTTTTGAGGTGATCTGGAAGAGCAGAGTCGAGCCCAGAAGACTGCTTTCGGGTCTTTATTTTACCCCCAGGAAGAAGGAACATGTTTGAAAGGTGTCAGGGAATTAACTTGACCATAAATTATTCTCTGCACCTGGTGGTTTCTGCCTTATGCAGCTTCTCACTCTGCAGTACAGCCCTCTTGTTCTGTCTGCAGTCCCCAGCGCATGTCCACCACGTGTCCCTGGGTGTCTCTGATATGCGTCTCCCCTTCACACCACACATGTTCAACCCAGCAAACATCATTATGCACGCAGCAAACCTCTTGGCTGCTTAAACCATGGACTATTCAACAGCCTGAGCCAGAAGGTGCCTAATGAGATAGCCCGCAACTTAAATGGGCGTGAAAACTGCATTTCTACAGGTCTGTGTTAGGTTAGGTTAGGGGAAGGATGAGGGGGAGAAAGAATTCCGCTAAACCACTTTGTTTCCATAAAAGTTTGCAAGAAGTCAAAAGGTAAATAGGTTACCTTTGTGCTACAATAAATTGTATTTCCTCTCTTTACAAGCTCTCCAGCTGTTTATGCAAAAATGTAGCAGTAACAATAAAAGCTAGTTGTTAGTCCCTACACATTCATTTTGCTGTAATGAAACCTTTTCTACAACATGTTCTCCTGAAGTTGCCTTCTCCAGAGAGGGGTGAATGGTGTTCCATGCTAAGTGACAGCATAATTTTACTTCATCAGTTGGAAATAAGAAGCAGTTGTGCATATATTGTCCTACCTTTTAAACTCCTGGTTCTAAGGTCATCTCCAGTGTCACTGTTCCCAAGGTCAGACCCAAATATCTCAGTACTACAGAATCCAAGAGCATATCTGATGGATGAGGATCTGATGGATAAAGAAAAAGATCACATTCCAGATGGATGGACTCAATCAAGGAAACCACAGCTCTGAGTCTGTAGGACCTGATGTAAGGCCAGAGAAAACATGAATTAAAACTGCAAAGAATCACATCCACAAAAGTCAAAGCCACAAATGTGGAGGGATGATTGTAAAGTGGAAAGCAGTAGGAAAAGAGAGAGATCACATTACAGGTGGATAGATTCAATCAAGGAAGCCACAGCCAACTGACCTGGCAGCAAATAATAACAACAAAGGAAGAGAAGGCTGCTTCTGTATTGCTGTCATATTGAGGATGGTGCAACTTGTTTTCCGCAGCTACAGAGAATAGGATCTGGAGCAATGGATTCAAACTACAGGAAAAGAGATTCCATTTTACAGTAGGGAAGAACACCTTTAAAGATATGGAAGTGTCAACACATCTGATAGTCCTGATGAGGAATCTGTACTCAGGACAAGAGGCTACTGTCAGAACAGAACACAGAGAAACAGAATGGTTCCCAATTGGCAAAGGGGTCAGACAAGGCTGCATCCTATCACCCTACCTATTCAACCTATATGCAGAACATATTGTAAGGAAAGCAGGCTTGGACACAGATGAAGGAGGAGTGAAAATAATAATAATAATAATAATAATAATAATAATAATAATTTTTTATTATTAAATCGGCAATCGGGGCGGGTTACAGCATATTAAAACAAACAGAATTAAAACATTCCCTCATCCCACAATCCAACCCTCCCATCCCCTTAAAACAGAATTAAACTTTAAGGACTTAAAATACACAATGCAATAAAACAATAAAACAATAACAGTAAATCGGCAAACCACAGGGACGAAATAAGAACTCATCTCCCCTCGAGGGAGAAGTTATTCTGGGAAGGCCTGCCGGAAGACATCCATCTTTACTGCTTTTTTAAAAGCAGCAAGAGTGGTAATAAGACGGATCTCATCCAGCAGGCCATTCCATAGTCTGGGAGCAGTCGCAGAGAAGGTCCTCTGGGAGGTCTGCGCCAGCCTAGTTTTTATTGGCTGTAACAGGTTCCTCCCAGAGGACCGAAGGGCGCGGGGGGGAACGTATGGGGAGAGGCGGTCCCTAAGATAAGATGGACCCAAGCCATGTAGGGCTTTAAAGGTCAAAACCAACACCTTGTACTGTGCCCGGAAACTAATCGGCAGCCAGTGGAGGGATTTAAGCACAGGTGTTATGTGCTCCCTCCTAGATGTTCCCATGATTAACCTGGCTGCCATGTTTTGCACCAGTTGAAGTTTCTGGGTTAGGCACAAGGGTAGCCCCATGTAGAGTGCGTTGCAGTAATCCAAACGTGAGGTTACCAAAGCATGTACCACAGTTTCCAAATCCCTCATATCCAGGTGCAGCTGGCGTATCAGCCGATGCTGATAACAGGCACTTCTGACCACCGCACTCACCTAGCTAGTCATGTGAAGCGACGAGTCAAGGAGTACCCCCAAACTGAGAACACAGTCCTTAGAGGAGAGTGTGACTCCATCTAGGACTGGAGACTGTATTCCCAGATCTGGTTTCGGGCCTGTGACTGTGTAGGAATATCAACAATCTAAGATATGCAAATGACACCATAATACTAGCAGAAAACTTCACAGACCTGGAACACCTACTAAGGAAGATCAAAGAAGAAAGTGAAAAGGCAGGCTTAATGCTGAACATAAAGAAAACAAAAATAATGACCACTGAGGACCTTCACAAGTTCAACCTAGACAATGAAGAAATAGAAATAGTAAAAGAGTTCTCATATCTGGGATCAAACATTGATAGAAATGGGGACTGCAGCCAGGAAATCAGAAGAAGACTAAGAATGGGGAGGGTGGCTATGAAAGAACTAGAAAAGATCTTGAAATGCAAAGACATACAACTCAGCACAAAAGTCAGAATCATACAAGCCATTGTATTCCCTATTCCCATGTAGGATGTGAAAGCTGGACAGTCAAGAAAGATGATAGGAAGAAAATCAATTCTTCTGAGAGAATGTGGTGCTGGAGAAGAGTGCTGAGGATCCCATGGACAGCCAAAAGGACAAACAAATGGGTCCTAGAACAGATCAAGCCAGAGATATCCCTAGAAGCCAAGATGAAAAGTCCTAGGCCGATGCAGACCGGCCATTTGGGGCAGCACAGAGCAACCCCACGCTGCAGCCCTGATCCTCCCTTTTGCTGCCACGAAAAGAGCGGAAAAATGCCACTCCTTTTAGGGGCAGCAAAAGGCCGCCCTAAGAGCTAGCACCACAGCTCTTCTAGCACAGCGTGTTTAAACGCTGTGCCGGGAGGGCATCCTGACACCGCACACCATGCATACGGCCGCACGGCGTCAGGACAGCGTCAGGGTGGAGTTGGGGCAGACAGAGGGTGGCTGCTCCGCCCCAACTCCACCCCCAGGCCGGCCCTTTGCGCCGGTCTGCAACGGCCCTTAGACTGTTGTACTTTGGACACATCATGAGAAGGCATGAATCGTTGGGAAAGACAATGTTAGGAAAGGTGGAGGGAAGTAGAAAGAGAGGAAGGCCACATGCTAGATGGATGGACTTTATTAAGAGACCACAAATAATGAGTTTGCAGGAGCTGGGCAGAGCAGTAGAGGCCAGGGGAGCCTGGAGATGTCTCATCCTGAGGGTCGCCATGGGTTGAGACTGACGCAAAGGCAGTTAACAAAACAAAACAAAAAACAGCAGATCAGACATTTCACAGATGAAAACTGGAACAAGTGTGGTCAAGCAACATCGCAGCGTGGTCAGGGTGGCAAAGGTTATTGATATGAAAGAAGACATAAGCTAGGAGAGGCTGTAATAGTTTGCTTATGCCTGAGCCTACAGGGGAAAGCAAGATTCTACGTCCTTCTCTCCCCTCCCTGCTGCTGAGTTAACTGAGTGCAAACTGCTTTTGCACTTTGAATTCAGTTTGCAACATCTGAAGTAAACCAAGGACAAAAGGGAGGAGGAGAAAGAAGCTGGGACATTTTAAAAGCCACTGAAAAAGTGGGACAACAGATGATTAATCAGAACTGTCCCTGCCAATTTGGGATAGTTGGAGGGTATGTTAGAGCTCTGTGGCAGAGAATTCTAAATATCTCATGAAACTACAAATCCCAGAAGATGCAGCCTATGACACCAAATTGGTACTAACGTGCTCTTATCGTGCAGAGTGGAAGAGATTTTTGTCTATCAGAAAACTTTTGTTTGACAGGATGTCTGCTCAGTGTTTTGTTTTGTTTTTAAATAGATCCTCTTGTGTCCTGTTGTTGTGTTCCTTCAAGTCGTTTCCAACTTATGACAATCTTAAGACAAACATATCACAGGGTTCCCTTGCCAAGATTTGTTCAGAGGGTGTTTGCCATTACCTTCTACTGAGGCTGAGAGCATGTGACTTGCCCAAGGACACTCACCCAGGATTCAAACTCTGGTTTCCAGAGTCATAGTCCAATGCTCAAACCACTACACAATGCTAGCTCTCCATGTTATGTCCTACACATTAATAACTTTCACACATCTAACGTAAATAGCAACAGGCAAGAAATGTTCTGGTGTCCCATGTAGAGAAAGAGTGAGAAAATCATCTGAGAAACTAAGGTACACCGAGCATTTAAATCTTCCATCACCTTGCAGCTTCGTAATTCTTTTTGCCAGGCACATCAATAAACGTTTCCAAGATGTCCGCCCTGTTGCATGGCAAAACATTTCTTCTTTTAATAACTGCATGAGCATGGCAGGCTCTTCCTCCTCACTCCATTACATCATCATTATCAAAGTGGAAAGGAAATTAATTTTGTTTTCCAAAGGCTTGGCAATGGGGTCGGCTCTGCACTTCGCCCGACATCTGCTGTTTTTCTACGTAGGTCATTCTCTGAAGCCTAGTTTTTCCTTCTGACTTTCTTCTCATAACAGTTTATCATGCAATGCCGTTTGCCAGGGAAATAAAATGTGCAGGGAGATTTCTCACCGGCCCTGTAAAAACGTGTAAAGCTAACTCTAAAGCTGATAGTCATCATCTATATTTCACTTTCAAAATAGTTTCACTGGTTTCCAAAAGAAAAAAAAGGAGGAGGCAGGGGAAGACTTCTCACCAAAGACTGTCAAGCAAAAATAACCTCTCTTGGTCTTTGCTTGAAATTTATTACCCTCTCTGCTGCACTTTGTTTTAACAGATGGGCCTTTATCAGCAGGTTCGTGGGCAGCCTACCAGTTTCCTTCAGGAATGGGGGAGTGCCTCTGTTTACTTGGGCTCTTATCTCTGCACTTAAAGCTCTGTTCAGACCACAACATTCTCGTGGTTTTATTTTCATTTATTGATACAAGCGATAAAGCACAGAGAATCTTCTGTTCTCCTAAATGCATCTAAGGCTACTTCTCAATAGCCTTCCCGGCGTGTCTATGGCCAACAGATAGAGGAGTGGCTGTCACATCTATTGCATCGGCCAGATAGGCCTTTGTTCAGCTCCGGCACACACTGAGAATGCGATCTTGCATTTGCCGTAGGGGATCTTGAAAGGAGAGCCACCCCAGCTGTCCAGCCTGTTGATATTTAACAAATTATTTGTACAGGTCTCAGTTTTCCTTCTTACCAACATGTCATTTCAAGGGAGGAAAGAGCACAAAGCTCCCTTGTTGCAACAGCTCCAACAGTCTGTTCCTGGGCACAAGTCAAAGTGCTGGTTTTGACCTATAAAGCCCTATACAGCTCAAGTCCAGGTTACAAATCTGCGGGTATTTTGAAATCTGTTGGGGAGACCCTCCTCTCTGTCCCACCACCTTCACAGGTACACAGGTACATCAACAGTGTGAGGTGGCAGCTAAAATAGCCAATGCAATGCTAGGCTGCATCAACAGAAGTATAGTGTCTAGATCGAGGGAAGTAATAGTGCCATGCTACTCTGCTTTGGTCAGGCCTCACCTGGAATACTGTGTCCAGTTCTGGGTACCACAATTCAAGAAGGATATAGAAAAGCTGGAGCATGTCCAAAGAAGAGCAACCAAAATGATGAAGGGTCTGGAAACCATGCCCTATGAGGAGAGAGTTAGGGAACTGGGTATGTTTAGCCTGGAGAAGAGAGGTTAAGAGGTGACATGACAGCCCTGTTTAAGTATTTGAAGGTGTGTCATACTGAGGATGGAGCAAGCTTGTTTTCTGCTGCTCCAGAGAACAGGACCCGGAGCAATGGATTCAAACTCCAGAAAAAGTGATTCCACCCCAACATTAGGAAGAACTTCCTGACAGTAAGAGCTGTTCCAGTGAAAGACACTACCATGGAGGGTGATAGTCTCCTTTTTTGAAGGTTATAAACAGTGGCTGGATGGCCATCTGTCAGGAGTGCTTTGATTCTGTGTTCCTGCATGGCAGGGGGTTGGACTGGATGGCCCTTGAGGTCTCTTCCAACTCTATGATTCTATGATCTAGTGGGAACATGGGAGACTGGGCCTTCTAGGTGGCTGTTCCCAAACTCTGGACACCCTCCCCAGGGAGCTGGTGCCCTCCTTGCTATCTTTCCGCCAGTAGAAAGCATGTTCATTTTTTTTCAAGCCTTTGAGGACTGACTGTTCAAGTTACTGGGCCTGGCAGAATTGTGCTGTACTATCTATCTGTGTTTTGTTTATTAGTTGTTTTTAATAACTATATATTTAAACTGATTTTAATTTTATGGATACTTTAATGATATTTTTAACCTTCACCTTTGGCATGTATTTTAGCTTTCAGCCAGTGTAAGCTGCTTGGAGTCTCAGACGGGGAAAAGATGTGAAAGAAAGAAAATATTCCAAGTAATAAACTGAAGTCCAATCACAATAAAAGAGAGGCTCAGCAGATTGGTGGTTGTCTGGGGGAGAAACTGAGTAAGGTAGCTTTCCTGGATGGGTTTGCTTTCCCCCAGGGAAGGAGTAGGTGTGTAGCTTAAGAGCACACTTGGTTCATCTCTGTCACAAGAGATCCAGGCGGACTGTTTGGCTTGGGATGCTTGGGAATGGCTTCGACAGTCCACTAGGTATGGCCTTTTCTGGACATTAGCTACAGCAGTCCATGCACTGGTGACTTCTCAATTAGACTACTGGGAGGCACTTTCATGGGGCTGCCTTGAAGATGACCTGGAAGCTGTTGTTGTTTTTTTTAATTTACTTGTCATCTGTTGTTTATCTGTTATTTTAACTATATTTTAAATTATGAGTGTTTAATTGTATTTTGGGGGGGGGGACTATTGGGAGACAGGTCTGTATGTTTTATTGTGTAAGCCACCCTGGTTGTGTTTACAGAGAGGCAGGATACAATTAAATTTTATTATTATTATTATTATTATTATTATTATTAAGCTGCAGCTAGTGCCAAATCCAAATGCAGCAGTTAGACTGCTGACTGGAATGCCATTAATAATAATAATAATAATAATAATAATAATAAATTTTTATTTATAGCCCGCCCCTCTGCGTGGCAATCGGGGCGGGGTACAACGGTATTAAAATAGAACAAAGTTAAAAACATTCCATATAGAGACACTATCTATCAATAAAATGAATTGCACTGGCTATCGATGTTTCCAGTATGAATTCAAGAGCAGCCACCCTGGTGTAGTGGTTTGAGTGTTGGACTATGACTGTAGCGACCAGGGTTTAAATCCCCACCCAACCACAGAAGCCACCTGGGTGACCTTGGGCAAGTCACACTCTCCTGGCCTCAGAGGAAGGCAATGGCAAACCTTCTCTGAATTAGTCTTGCCAAGAAAACCCCATAATAGGTTTGTCTTACAGTCACTATAAGTCATAAATGACTTGAAGGCACAATGCCATTCAAAGACCTAAACAGCCTGAGACATTAATACTGAAAGAAGTATGTCTCACTATATACACCTGCTCAAGGTTTGAGGTCTGCTGGAGGGGCCCTCCACTGTGTCCCATCAGTCAGGGCAATGCATTGTGAGAGGATGTGGGAGAGAGACTCCTCTGCTGTGGCACCCCAGTTATAGATTTTGGATGGAGGTACATGCTAGAAATGGTGTTGTTAACCAAGGTCATTTCCATGGTCTCCAGAGTCATTGTCCAGTACTCAAATCACTACACCATGCAGGCTCATATTTAGGAACCTGGAGGTCTTTTTCAGATATTTAGAGATTCCAACCAAACAGTTGGGAAAACAGTATTCCTCGAAAAGATCAGCTACCTAACTTTTGACTCTTTCTCAACTTCTTGTTATTGTTTTGCAAACATGTCTGGGCACAGTTGAACTTACGGTAGCCAGTCCTGGGAACCACAGTTCAAGAAGGATATTGACAAGCTGGAATATGTCCAGAGGAGGTTGACCAAAGATAGTAAAAGGTCTGGAAACCAAGCTTGTAAGGAATGGCTTAGGGAGCTGGGTATGTTTAGCTTGTAGAAAAGAAAATGAAGATTTTCTACTGCTTCATACAGTAGAACAAAAACCAGTGAATTCAAATTACAAAAAAAAAAAAAAGATCCTACCTAAACATTAGGAAAAGGTTTTTGACTATTAGAGCTGTTCAAGAGTGGAATAGACTACTTCAGAGGATGGTAGGCTGTCTTTCTTTGGAGAGCTTTAAGCTGAGGTTTGATAACCATATTTCAGAAATGTTTTAGTTTGAAAGTTGGACAGGGAAGAAAACGGACAGGAATACAATCAACTCCATTGAAATGTGGTGCTCCACTGAAATGTGATGAGGAGAGTTGGAAATGATGGATCGATAAAAAGATAAATAAATGGTTCCTACAGCAAGTCAGGCCTGAACTTTCACTAGAAGCCAAAATGACAAAGCTGAGCCATCGCTCTTTGGACTTAGCAAGAGATGACATGATTCATTAGAAGAGCTGATAATGTTTAGAAAAGTGGAAGGCAGTATGGAAAGAGAAATGGATTGATTCAGTCAAGGAAGCCAAAATCCTGTTTTCCAAGACCTGAGCAGGGCTGAGGCTCTTGGATATCTCTCACTCATAAGGTTGCCATAAGTTAAGCCAACTTGACAACAAATAACAACAACAAATTCTTCACATCCCAAGATGTGAGCAAAGCCAGAAAACCGATGCCCATCCATCAGGCAGCTTAGGTTGGTGAGCTATGGGGAAATCCCTCTTCTTGTTGTCATTCTTGCTGAAGGACTTGCTTGCCATTTCTCACATGTAAAGTTGACCCCACCCTGAAGCCACTAGAGAATGGAGCAGACGGATGAATAAATGAGGTTGCAAATTTTGTCTCATCAAGTCTGGCTCTTTGCGTTGCTATTGAATGAGCAAATGAAGGAAATTTGGGTGCAGCAACAAGCATATAACAACTGTTTCTAGGCTGGGCTTTAAATCATAAGCAAAGCATATCAGACTTCTTGGGAGTGTCACCCAGCTGCAAAAAATTCTTCCCATCAAGCCCCTTTGATGGGTCCCCAACCTTCTTTGTGTTACACTCTGCTAAGGACCATATGCCCTTCTGAAGTATGGCCATGCTTCAATTACTTCATCTGCGTATAAATTTCATAGTTATTTGAAACACATGCAAAAAAGCAGATACCAATGTACTCTAAAATTGATTAAATATCTGCCTCATTAAAGTATAAAACCTGCAGCATAAGAGGCCCCGCTGGAGTCTTCACTTTGCATTAAGACTGCTAACCTTTGCCAACAAAATACTGTTCTTATTTGGCTCACATTTAAGGGTGCCACATCTGTACTGGAATAGCTGGCTGGTTTCCATGAGAAGTGGACTTGCAAAAAGCTTGAACAGAGTCACCACCATCCCTTTTATCCTCTGTGAGCAGAGGGAATTGGAACTTGGAGGTCTCCTCGGAGAAGAGACAGCGTGGACCATATTTAGACCATATTGAGGCCATAGCAGAGAAGGATTTCAGTTCAGGGACCACTTATGTGAATGTACTGACATGGCACAAAAAGCAGTCAGATCCCAGTACACTACCTGCCGTTCAAGGCTAGATTTTGTAGTTATTTAAATTACGACTGGCTTTGGAGAACTGACTGCAATGTTTCTTAGCCATTGACCATTTACTGACTTTTTAATAGGTTTGTTTTAAGTGGTTTCAATTCTAGAGATAGTTTAATTACATCTCAATAAAAATCTTTTATGTTTTTTAAAAACTTATGTCTTCGTATTTGTGTTTTTATCTGAATTTCTTTGAATGTTGTATGCTGCCTGAGGTCCTAGATTTTTTGGGGGGAGGAGTAGCAAACTATTTGGGGCTGTGTGATTGTGCCTAAGCTCCACAGAGCCCTCTTTAAACACAGGAAGGACTGAGGAGTGCAACATCAGTCCTATGGTTGGCTGGCAAAATGAATCCTCTGGATTGGCTACATCTGATATGGAAAATGGGAGCCTGACCTAATACCCTCCCTAGTCAACAGAGCAATATTTTCTGACTGCTACACTTCAACCTCACCTGAAGCAGTCAGGCCAACCTTTGGCTGTGGTTCAACTTCCAGCTCTTCGTCCAACAAAAGGTCCAGGCACATCACACCACAGCCACCAGCGGGCCCTGAATAAATGGGTTTATATTAGGGTTGATAGGTCAGAACTATCCCTGACCCCCTGACATTTCACTGCCAAACCCTCAAACATAGGAATGACCCTTTATGATGTCATGGAAGGTAAGTCCTGGTGATGTGACCAGGACAGCCCCTGGTGGTGTCATTAAGCATGATACATTAAGCTTCAATCACAGTTGCATAGAGTATGCCATTCAAACAATCAAGTCTAACAAATGGGGGAAATATTCACATACTTTTCAAGGCAGTGCTTTCATGTAGAGATTTTTCCATCTCAACCAGAGACATGGGTCCAGGGCTTGAGACTGAGGGCTGGGGCCCTGAAATCTGAGAACCCAATTGATGAAGCCAAAGGATAACATGAGATTAAATGGCTCCTTGATCAATAGGGGATCCTAGCCTATTGAAGACCAAGTAACAGCAAATTGAATGGTGTCATAAGGTCCCATAGGCAATAGGATTATGATACATTTTCAGAAGCAAAGGAAGTGAGAGCCATGATTCTTAAACAGATGAGCTCATACATATACACACACGCTTCCCAACACAGCATTCTGGCCTTGAGGTTCCTCCTCCTTGCTCTGAGGACTAGAGTAGAGGGTCAAATCCATGAAACCCAGAACTGGACCCTGATATCTGGAAATCCTTGTGAAATATTTATTCATTAATCAGACACACCAGATTTCCTAGTGCTGTATGCCGTCACAAAAATGCAAATGGTAGGGGAGAGAGAACACATTTTACTATCATGGTTGGCTTTAATTTTTTTCAACAAAAAGGCTTAGAGATATCAGAGTGGGAACTAAAGGATAGCTTGAAAGTTTTGAAAACATAGCCAGAATGAAAATGGTCTGGTTGTCCCCACCCCTAATCCAAGTAAATCTAAACTCTTCTCTAGAAACCAAAATGAGTTCTAAATTAACTTCCCCCAGTCAAACGCCAATTTTCCTGGAGCCTGAATCCCTCAATAAAGTCAAGCAAATCAAATCAGCCAGGAAGCAGCGATGGAAACCAAAAGGAAGAGCAAGAGGGCTGCAAAATTAAATGACTATTTTTTTGCACGTGAAATTCGGTGTAAAATGTTTTCCTATAAATAGTAGGCCATAAACACAACTGCAGCAAACGTATTTGGTAAATGCCAAGGTCAAAGGCCTTAAATGTTTATAGCCTTGTAAACTCAAAGGCAAGTAAATTTATTGTTTGAATGGGTTTCTGAGTATTGGCCACCATAAAAACCGTCCACCCATGTACAAGAGCCCTCATCAATTCACTCTGTAGCTTTCCCATGGTCGGAGGACCACCACTTGCTTGTAATTTAAGCAAGTAGCCAACAGTATGAGGTTCACTGTTTCCATTTCACCAAAGAGGAGCCCCTTACTATGTCAGTTGTTACTGCTAGGACTACCCTGCAGCAGAGTAAATTGTTAAATGTAGAAACATACATTATTCAAAAATCAAGTAAATCCTTGAAGATGTTGGCTGTGATCCTAGATCACAGTCTACATTTCCAAATCTATAGCTACATTGCAGAAATGCAATGAAACCTTGTTAATGAATTACAAAGTTGGGCAATCAGGCATTGGCAAAGAGTCATCTAGTGCACACCAGGCACTCCTGTTGGCCTCCAGCACCAGTTGTGCATCAGAGGGTGCCCCAATGTACCATCAGTGCCCATGACACATCGGGCCATGGACATGGTACATCAGTCCCTCCATCATTGTGCAATGGATGCCCATCTGTTGTAATGTCACAGCAGCCCCTAGGATGAATAAGGATATTGCAAAACTACTGTTTAATTTTGCACACACATAAGGCCATTATCAAGACTGTTTAAAAAAACAACAGAAAGTCCCAGATTTCCAACTGCTTCTGAAAAGGAACTGATTTATTTATTTGGTCTTGGTTCTGTGTGCCTTCAAGTCATTTCTGACTTACAGCAACCCTATGGCATGAGGTTTTCCTGGCAACATTTCTTCAGAGATTTGCCATTGTTTTCCTCTCAGGCTGAGAGAGTGGGACTTGCCCAAGGTCATCCAATGGATTTCCAAGGCTGGGCATGGATTTGAACCCTGTGTTCCTGGAGCCATAGTCCAACACTCAAACCACTACACCATGCTGGTTGCATGGAACCAGAAAATATCTGCGGCAATAGAAAGATTACCTGGATATTGTGAAATTATAAATAAGTAACTCCCAAGAATTACAGAAACAGACACCCCAGCCTCCTGACACATTTGCCCCATCTGGAGAACCCCATTATCTGTGACTGTTTTTGAGCCTCTTATAGAATGAGGCTGACATGTTAATAGTCACTCAGAGGATGAATGAAGGAATCTTTGCACAAAAATATAAATGCCATCCTGGTCTTGTAAACTGTATATGATTGTACAAAAACAAATTACATTTTACAGAGAAGCTAGACACTCAGAAGGGCAACAACACAGACTTCATATACTCAAATGCACATTTGATTGAGCTAAAATCAGGTATTCCACAAACAGCTGCAGCCAGACTCTTTTTTTTTTTTTTGGAAAGCGATTGGGGTGGGAATCAACTTTATAAATCAAATCTGAAACACAGAAACGCACAGGTGGTTCTGTGACACCTCCTGGAGAATACTGGTACCACAAACTGACACGTAAAGATCTCATCTCTTCACAAAGAAATGTTTGAGATTACTGGAACAAAATCTAATCTTTTCTCTGGTATTTTAATAGGAGGTCGAAGAATGTGTTTCCTGATTTAATCCAGACAAAATTCTGAATAAGTCTGTTTGGAGAAATTAATCCCTATCACTTTTAGCTGTCTTGGTTTCTAACAAGCCAGTGTGTAAAGCATACTGGATAAAGCCTGAAAATGGAGTCCAGGTTTTCCTTAGTGATACTTTCTCACATAGCTAAAGAAATTGTGTCCCCTGTGGAATCACTACATGGTGCCAGTCAGCAGCACACCAGTCAGTGGGGTGGTGAATCCCTTCCAGATTTTAGTTTGACCTTCAAAGGAACTACCCAACATGCTGAATTTTATCCCCCCCCCCCCAAATATGTTCATCACCTTGGACAGCTCCTTTAACATTCAGACTAAAACCCAGAACAGATTCATCACCACCGTGACATAGAAGCCACTAGCCACCACTAGGCACCACTGTTGGGTGCAGAGGATTCTGGGGCATGTTTTAAGGCAGAGCGTCTCAGATTATCTGATGTGAGAAACCAGCATTTTTCCACCAATGTGATGAGACTAGCAAAATATTTGCATCTATTGTCTACAGCCAAGCCTCGTCTCCCTAATCTTTTTGTCAAAGCTCTGATAGATTTCTCAGCAACCTAATTGTTCTTAGAAACATAGGCTCATATTCAGTACTGCAGTTACAGATTCACACCTAGAGGTAGGGATCCAGAACTAGAGTTAGAAATCCAGAAGTCTTACTGCTGATCTACATAAATGCCACTCCAGCTGCATTAAAACAAAGCTGCTGGATACAGTGAAGGAGAGTTTCCTGGAACAGGGCACAAGGAGGATGAGGTTTCCAGCCCCCTCTTGCCAGGAAGTGAGCCTGCAGCCATCAAAAACCAATCTCTTTTCACAAGCCCTTGTTACAGCATTGCTTCCTGGTGGGATGGAAAAATCATCCTTCTTGTGTGCCTCATTCATCAGCTGAATGGACCTTCTTCACCCAATCCAGCAGCTAAGATGGCCAGGTGGGGGGAGCAGGTAAACAGCAATAAGGTAAAGGTAAAGGTTTTCCCTTTTCATGAATGTCTAATCATAATTGACTCTAGGGGCAGTGCTCATCTTCGTTACTAAGCCTAAGAGCCAACATGACTGCACCAAACACTATTACCTTCCCACCAAAGTGGTACCTATTTATCTACTTGCATTTGCATGCTTTCGAATTGTCAGGTTGGTAAAAGCTGGGACTAGTGACAGGAGCTCATCCCATCATGCAGCACCCGGGCCTCAAACTGCCAACCTTCTGATCTTCTGATTGTCAGAACTGGCATCTTAACCATTAAGCCACCACATCCCAGCAATAGCAATAGCATTTACATTTCTATACTGCTTATCAGTGAACTCAGCACTCTCTAAGCGGTTTACAATCTGTAAGCCAATTGCCCTGGACAAGCTGGGTACATACACATTCAACTTTACAAAGATTATGTGACAGGTTAAGACCGGAGCTGTTTCTTGGCTATGTCCAAATCTAGGATTTCAGCACCTAACCAAAAATCTAGTGTGATTTAGATATCACATAATCTTTGTAATGTTGAATGTGTGTGTATCCATTTTACACATGGTTAGATTTGCAGTAATTGTTGTAATTGTCTTTGTTTAAACTGACTTTTATTATTTTGCTCATTGTTTTAACTTAGATTGTACGCCTCTGGCAGGTTTTATTTGTTATTTGTTTTATTCTTGATTGTCTTTTGTACAGCGCTGAGTACACTGACAGCGCTCTAGAAATAAACTTTAATAATAATAATAATAATAATAATAGAACATTAAAGAAAGAGCAACAAGCACAAGAGTCAAAAGTGGTGGTCATAGAACAGGTATACAGACTATAGATGGAGAATTCACAGCATCAAGCTCTTTTCCTATAGCTTGTGTCTGCGTTTTCCAAAGGAGTTTAGCAAGACAGTGTGGCAAAGCACAACCACAGCAAAGGTTCCACCCATGCTATTTAATCTAGTCTGGTGGACATGCAAATACAAATTGTCCTTACTTGCCATTAGAACTGGACCCACCTCACTGAAATCAAGAACTTCACCCATGTAAAATCCCTTGTTTGGCTTTCTGTTGTTTTCACTGAGCGATGTGGCTTGCTTTGCAGGTACAAGAATTCCTAGGGAATACAAGCAGAAGCAGAGGTAATAAGCATATTTGTTTCATTACAACCTCTTTAAACATGTAAAAAATTCTTTATTAAAAAAAAACAAAAACCAACCCAACCAACTGTAAGCTGACCTCCAGCCAAAGTACACATTAATTATCCAGCTTAAGTCAGGCGGATGCTCAAGGAAAGGGGAGATAAAGTTACCCTCAGCTGGATACTTTGTAGTTAGCACAAATGTAATATAAAGCGTACCAGAGTTTGTCAAGTGTCTGTCTGGATTTTCAGTTTTCATTAGTGCTCTAATTAAAACCACATTTCTTGACTATATTACCTATAACAAGAAAGGAATGAGAAATGAGGTTGTCAAGGTCAGTCACTCGCTGCTCTTTACGCTGAGGATCTGCAGGCCACGAGCTGGATTTTGGTGCAAAGCAAAGCAACCAGGGGTGGAATGTCACATTACAACTAAAGCTTTGTGGTCAAAAAGACAAACCTATGAGGTCACTTCCTTCTAATCACCAACAGAACATGTTTATCTGAATGGCGTAGGTGAGAGACGGAGGTGGACAGCCTGATGACAGGCGGAAATGGCAGGCTTCCTGAACTCATGTCTTTTGACCTCTTAGGAGGGACAGGAATGGCTTAATTTGGGCTGGATCTCACTAGGAGTTAGTCCTACAACTCGTTTTGGATCAGCCCTGAAAGCCGTAAACAACGGGGCATTGTCGCTGATGGAGGAAAAGAGGGTGGTAGATATTCCATGTGTGTTTACTCTGTATGCTCCATAAAGGTGGAATTAAAGAACCTCATTGAAAAAAGCCAGTACTATACAGGTATATAGGGTCACACATGCGAGTAATGTGGAGAGATAATAGCTGAGGCTACACCCAGCCTTGCAGATTTGTAGCACAGTTATATAGGCTCATGTAAGCAATATTAAAAATTCCATTTTATTAAGCACAGTCTCTGCCTTTCTGGTTGTAAAGACATTCCTTCCCAAACAACCAGGCAATTATACCCTCCATCTGTCCCGATACGGCAGGGACAAACCCAATTCAATCTCTATCCTCTCAGCGGCTCCCAGTCCCAATTAATCCTCTGCCATCCCCTTTTCTCATCATCAACTTTTTAAATGTCCCAGGTTGTCTCTCCTCCTCCCACTTTCCCCTTTTGTCCTCAACAGATGCTGCAAACTTTCAAAGTGCAAAAGTAGTAGCAAAGTGCACTCAATTACTTCAACAGATGGGAGAGGAGAGGAAGGGCCAGAGTCTTGCCCTTCCCAGGAAGCTCAGGCAACAGCAAACTATTACAGCCTCCCCTAGTTTATGTTCTTCCTCATTAATAACTTTTGCCATCTGGGTCACACTCTGATGTTTCTTGGCCATACACATCCTGACTTTCCTTTGTGAAATGTTGGAGTGCATGGGCAAAGACACGGAGACTATAAATGGAGGTCCTATATTGCTCAAATCCTGTCCCTGGTTCCTTGTTCTAGTTTCGTGTTTTGAGATAATCAAATGCATGGCACGACAGGACTTGGTTTATTTTTAATACATGCTCTGAGGAAGTGGACTCGAATCTGTGAAAGCTGATGCTAGGAATTTATTTTTCAGTTAATCTCAAAGTTTCCTTTATAATCTTTTTATGCTGAAACAGGCCAACATGACTGTGGGGGGAAGCACATGAGTGCTTCCAGGACGCCGCGGGACGGTGCGCCGCGGGACCGCGGCATCCGCACCGTGGCGCACCATCGGCGCCTCTGAAAGGAGCGCTAAATCAGCGCTCCTTTCAGATGTCAGTGAAAGTGCGCCCCAAAAGCGTGAGGTGCACTTTCACAGACTTATCCACCGCAGTGTGTGCGGACGCTGCGGCGGGAGGTTGCCCTCGGCGCGCCGGCCGTGCGGAGGGCCGGCAGCTCCGAGGGCAACCTCAGGAGGAGGAAGGGGCGCCGATCGTGCGGCTGCCCTTCCTCTTCCCTGCCTCGGAGACGACTCTATTAGTCGTCTGCCGAGGCCCTGTATCTTTGAATACTATTATAAGAGGAGCACAGAATCTAGAATTTTGGCAGGTGCAAATTCTCATGAAGGGTATAGCAAGTTACATGTGACCTAGGAGAGAGCCTATCTAGTGTAGTGGTTTGAGTGCTGAACTCTGGAGACCAGGGTTCAAGTCCCCACTCAGGCATGGAAACCCACTGAGTGACCTTGTGCAAGTCACACACTCTCAGCCTCAAAAGAAGACAAAGGCAAACCTCCTCTGAACAAATCTTGCCAAGAAAAGGGCACCTTAGGATAGCCATAAGTAACAATGGTTTGAAGGCACACAACAAGATGACCTGCCTTCTTCCACACAAATTTTGGGTAGCAAGGACCATGAGAATGGGAGAGAATTCTGGAATTGATGAGATGGTTTCCAATGGGAGAGAATTCCATAAAAAGGAGGGTAGTTTTCAGTAGAGAACAAGTCAAACATAATCTGCCCCATATGTGTCTCAGCACATCAAGTGTTTTTGTCTGCCCCATTGTCTGTAGAGTGCTCTTTCCAGACTGTTTTTTTTCTCAAGGTAGTACATTTGGGGTAGAAAACTATTTTCATTTTTTTTACAAGATGCATTAATACAAAGCCACTGATATGCATTTCTGCTTCTCATCTCCCTTCTCTGTGCATCTCTTTCATCATCCATCCATCCTTTTCAAAAGCAATGCAGTATTTTTCACAGGCATATATGTAAATATATCTGTAAATTTCAAGGCAGTTTATTTTTCTTGCCCAGCCACAGGGTCTTTTGAGATAAGGTGGTCCAGGATTGTGAGGATCCTACTTCTTCAGGACAGGAAAGACCTGGGACCAGTGAATTCCATTAGGATTTCACCAGCATTTTGTTCTCAAGGTTTGCCACCACTAGACTCTTGAGTTACAGGACTCTTTCTCCCTTGAAGCACAAACACCAAACCTGAGCATCAAAAGATGTTCTGGGCATTGGGAAAAAGGTGACAACATTAGTTGCTGTACAATTGTAGCATGGATTCCACTTTAACTATCATGATTCGATCCTACAGAATCCTGGGATTTGTAGTCTGGTGAGGTAGCAATTTAGCATTCTGTCTGATAGAGAGCTCTATTGCTGTAAGGGAGGGTAGTGAACCAGAGCAATCTGTCAGACAGAATGTTAAACTGTTCATTAAATTACAAATCCCCAAATTCCATAGGATAGAGCCATGGAAGTTGAAGTAGACCCAATCTGTTATAATTGTGCAATGTGGATGCACCTTGTCTTTCATTTTGTTTTGCTAGGATTGTTTAAAGACCTGGGAGTGACAACACATCTGATTGTCCTGATGAAGAATCTGTACTCGAAACAAGAGGCTACTGTCAGAACAGAATTTGGAGAAACAGAATGGTTCCCAATTGGCAAACGGGTCAGGCAAGGCTGCATCCTATCACCCAATCTGTTCAACTTGTATGCAGAACATATTATAAGAAAAACAGGCTTGGACCCAGAAGAAGGAGTGAAAATAGGAGGAAGAAATATCAACAATCTAAAATATGCAGATGACACCTTAATGCTAGCGGAAAACCTCACAGACCTGGAACAACTACTAAGGAAGATCAAAGAAAAATTGCAAAGGCAAGCTTAATGCTGAACATAAAGGAAACAAAAATAATGACCACCGAGGACCTTCACATGTTCATCCTAGACAATGAAGAAATAGAAATAGTAAAATAATTCCTATACCTGGGATCAAACGTTGACAGAAATGGGGACTGCAGTCAGGAAATCAGAAGAAGACTTAGGGGGGTTGCAGACTGCCAGAAATAGTGTGAATTCAGTCCACTTTTAGGGTTAGGGTTAGAGTTAGGGAACCATGGGAACTGTATTTTATTGTGGCATCAGAGTTGTCTGACAGAGAAGGCTCAATGTCTCAGAAAAATAACAGTTCCCATGATTCCCTAGCACTAACCCTACCCCTAAAAGTGGACTGAATTCACACTATTTCTGGCAGTCTGCAACCCCCCTTAGAATGGGGAGGGCAGCTATGAAAGAACTAGAAAAGATTCTAAAATGCAAAGATATGCAACTCAGCACAAAAGGATGTGAGAGTTGGACAGTTAAGAAAGATGATAGGAAGAAATCCAATTCATTTGAGATGTGGCGCTGGAAAAGAGTGCTGAGGATCCCATGGACAGCCAAAAGGACAAACAAATGGGTCATAAAGCAGATCAAACCGGAAACCTCCCTGGAAGCCAAGATGACCAAACTGAGGCTGTCGTACTTTGGACACATCATGAGAAGAGAGGACTCTTTGGAAAAGACAATAATGCTGGGAAACGGGGAGGGATGTAGGAAGAGAGGAAGGCCACATGCTAGATGGATGGACTCTATGAAATAGGTCACATTGGGTATTAAGGGTTTGCAGGAATTAAGCAGAGCAGCGGAGGAAGGAGGGTCTTGGAGGTGTCTCATCCATAGGGTCGCCATGAGTCACGATCGACTCGAGGGCAGTTAACAACAACAAGGCTTGTGTGAGGGAAAGCTTTACCCAAGCCTTGAGCCCTTTGTGAGAGTGAAAGCAAAGCAATTACCCAAATAGCTGCAAATGGAATAATCAAGGATTTTTCTCCCCTCAAAGATAACTGTATTTGGAAACATTCCATGTTTCTGATATAGGATTTCTAATATCTCACCTGCTGATTAACAGACAAAGCCATTTGGCCACTGTGAAGAAGAATGAACCAAGCTATTACTGCAGATAACCTTCCTTGATAAGAATCTTTGTTAATTAATCTGCTGGCAATTGGTCTTTTCTCTAGTGGGCATTTCGCTCCTCTCTAAACACTGTGATATTTTCCAGTGGCTTCAGCAAGAAACAATCCAAGGCAGTAAAGAGATTAAGATAAGAGTCATTGTGACAGCAGGCCTGGCAGAACCAGCCTGAGGGAACAAAGATACATACCTGCCAAGAGAAGTATTGCCATCCTTTGGGATTTGAGGTTTGGGAATCAAAGCTGACCTCACAGACAAGAGGGATGGAGAACAAGACTGTGATTTATGACAAGCGAAGCTGAAACAGCCTGCCTGCTCTGAGCCTTTTTTGCAACACATCTTTTTTGTGTGTGTAGGGAGGGATCTGTGATATGTGTGGCGGAGGGTACCATTTTTTAAAAAGCCTTCTTGTTTTTTTATACTATTCCCACCTCTTCTGTGAAAAGAATTCTGGGCACCACCCAGCTAAAGATTAAGCACTTTCTTTGATGGATTACAATGAGATTCTTAAAGTAAGTGCTTATTTCAGGATCATCTTATCATCTTTCTTTCTGTCTCCCTCCCTTTTGCTTTCAGATTTGCTAATCAGAAATAGTTTGACTTCTTATTCACTTTTAAAAGTTTTGTATGAATTGGGATATTATATCCACAGTTCAAGTTCATTTTCAGGCGGATCCATTTGAGATCGCAGAATCATAGAGTTGGAAGAGACCACAAGGGCCATCTATTCTAACCCCATTCTGCCATGCAGGAACAAACAATCAAAGCACTCCCTGTGACAGGTGGCCATCCAGCCTCTGTTTAAAAGCCTCCAAAGAAGGAGACTCCACCACTCTCCGAGGCAGCAGTGTATTCCACTGGCAAACAGCTTTTACTGTCAGGAAGTTCCTCCAATTTAGGTGGAATCTCTTTTCCTATAGTTTGAATCCACTGCTCCATGTCCTAGGAGCATGTCCTAGGACAGACCGGCCAAAAAGGCTGGCCTGGGGGTGGAGTTGGGGCAGGGCGACCGCATTCCGGCCATCTCAACTCCGAGATATACGGCCCCCTAGTCTCTAGAGCAGAAAACAGGCTTGCTCCCTTTTCAGTATTACGTCCCTTCAAATATTTAAACCAGGCTATCATGTCATCCCTTGACCTACTCTTCTCCAGGCTAAACATGGCATATTATTATCATGGTATATTGTTATCCATTTATTATTTCCAAACAAAGTATGTCCATCACACCACAACCAACAAAGTACAAAGCACTCCAACTGCTCCGCCACAACTAGGATATCACATGGCCAAAGGGGGTTGGACTGGATGGCCCTTGTGGTCTCTTCCAACTCTATGGACCTTATCACACGCAGGCCACAAAGCGATAAGAAAGCGAAATAAGAATAAATCCAGGAATAAACCGAAAGAAACCCCACAATACGTAAATGGCTATCAGACGCAACTAGCATCATCACGCAATTAAGGAAAGCGCGATGAAGGCTCCCGGGAACCGTATTTGCTGTTCGCACACAAGTGAGAAAATCCTGGACATAACCAAGCAATGATGCCCTGCACATGCTCAGTGCAGCCACGACTGTCACTTGCCGCGGCTGTCAAACACACCCCTTCCCAAGCCGGCTGTTCCCCAAACCCCTTCCCAAGCCGGCACAGGGTCCGCGCTCCGAGGAGAACGTCCTCAGAGAGGCGCCTCTCTGAGGACGTCCTCCTTGGAGCTTGGACCCTGCGCGGGGCCTGAGCTCCGAGCAGAACATCCTCGGAGAGGCGCCTCTCCAAGAACGTTCTGCTCAGAGTTCAGGCCCCGCGCAGGGCCCGAGCTCCAAGGAGGACCTCCTCAGGTCCTCCTTGGAGCGCAGGTAGGGGCAGGGAAATGCTCCACAATACATATTGGGGGAATGCTCCCCAATACGTATTGTCTTTTCAAACTGCTAAGGTCCTTACGGTAAAAGCGAAATGATTCCCATCGCGCACTTGTACTTCCTGAAGAAACCAAAATACAAAAGATCTTGGTTCTTGCCGCATTCTGTCGGGGTTCTGAGTGACGTCGTGTGGACACACGGAAAAATAATATGTATCAGGTCAGGATTTTGTTTGGGTTCTGACTGCTTTGGGCCCCATGTGATAAGGTCCTATGATTCTATGAATTGTCTGGCACTGAGTCATTCTGCCATGGCAGAGGAAGGCGATCCAGCCCTGGAACTGCTTGAGCTGACCTATCTGCTTGCCACAGTCAACCTATTAATGGATTTGTATGTGTAGGGCTCTGCCATGGCACTATCTTATCATGGTGGTGGGATTGTGTGCTCCTGTGAGACAAGAGGCTATGCTGAAGGCATCAATGCAGTGATGGAGGAGAGCTCGACAGATGCCACAGACTGTAAAAATGATAAATAAATGGGTCCTAGAGTAAATCAAGCCTGAATTCCCACTAGAAACCAAGATGACTACAGTGGGCCTTTGGTATTTGTTGCTGTTTGGTTCCAGGACCCCCATGGATACCAAAATCCATGGATGCTTAAGTCCCATTAAATACAATAGGAGAATAAAATGGTATTCTTTCTATAAATGGCAAAATCAAGGTTAGCTTTTTGAAATTTATATATTTTTGAACCGTGGATGCTTGAATCCGTGGATAAAAAAATCCATGGATATGGAAGGCTGACTGTACATCGAACTTTGGACACATCATGAGATGCTGTGACTTGTTAGAAAAGACAATAATGCTTGGTAAAGTGCTTGGTAAAGCAGTAGGAAAGGAGGAAGACCACATTATAGATGGAGCTCTGGTGCCACAACAAAAAATACAAATCCCAGAAATCTATAGCATTGAGCCATGGCAGTTAAAGTGGTGTCAAACTGGATTATTTCTGCAGTGCGTATGCAGCCTTAGTCGAGGAGACCTATGGTCCTGAGTTTGCAAGACTTGAGCAGGGCTGTTAATAGCAGATCTTGGAGAGCTCTCATTCATTCACAGGATTCATTCATAGGATTGCCATAAATTGAAGCCAACGATGGAAATTAACAACATGTGTAGCACCCTGTAGCACACACCTGTAACAAAGGGTCTCTTCATAGCACAATTCCCATTTTGAGACAAGGGATATAAATCCAATAAATAAATAAGTAAATAAATGCTTCTGTACATGGATTAGATCTGTGGGTCAGTTTTACTGGATTGATGCATGTGTGGACTTGTGAGTCCCCATAATTTCAGTGGAAGAGTTAAGCATGTGCTCTATTCTTATTGTTATTCTAAATAAAATAAAATAAATAAACCACAAAATCAATGGCACTTAACAGTATCTATATTCAGCTGGAGGGGGCACTTGGGGCAACACCTTCACTGATACACAGGACATATAAAACATGTGTGAAATACTATGAATGTTTTATACTATTTTGAACACCTGTTTCTTCTGTAAGGGTATAACATTACACTAGGAAAAATATTTTTTTAAAAAAACTTTGATGGAAAAGGAATTTATATTTGTAAAACAAGGGTGCCCTCTACTGTTGAAGGTGTGTTGTAGCAAAAAGCCCTTCATTTTCTTCTCTATAATTAATAAAAGGGAGAGAAGAAATCCTATTATTATTATTATTATTATTATTATTTACCCCGCCCCATGTTAAAAACAATCGGGGCGTCTTACAATAGTTAAAGTTACACCAAGAATACAGACTAAAAAACCCCAAAACCCCACCCTCCCCGATTAAAAAAGTATTAAACAACACTCAAAATCATAAAACCCTAAATGTAATAAAATTTCGAATTTTAAGTTCTCTGTGTCAGTAGACTATCTAGGATTGTCTGGTTCAAGGCTGACATAAGACATTTTTCTGGCTGAGCTGGAATATAAAATTATTATTATTATTATTATTATTATTATTTATATCCCGCCCTATGGAAATCCAATCAGGGCGGCTTACAGCCATAAAACATACACAATACCCATAAAAATGTATACAATACAACAGACCCCCTCCCCCCCTTAAAACAGTATTAGATCAATAAAGGTTTAAAACAACATTCAATTAATATAACCAATACTTAACCCAATATATAAAATTGGAGGGGGAGTCTTATGTTTGGGAACAGGCTAGACTTGCAGTTGCACACCCTCCAACATTTAACAGAGGAAAACCACTGTGTGTAGTTAGAGGGTACGTAGCTGTAGTAGGATACACCAGTTCCACACTGGTGGAACACTGCTCAAGATGCTTTTCGAGGACAGCCATTGGGATTTAGGGACCTGGATGGATAGATAGATGGATAGATAGATAGATAGATAGATAGCCTCTGACACCTCACATTTACTCCCTCCTTCTGGCATCTGTTGCCTAAAGGAGTCAGATCACAGATGAAATTCATTTATGTTTCATATATACACCTTATACACATAGCCCAAAGGTAATTTTATATGCTATGTTTTTAATAATTGTGCACACAAAGCAAAGTTTGTGTACACTGAACCATTAGAAAGCAAAGGTGTCAATACCTCAGCCACCCATGAGGACCATTTTGGATTTTGGAATTCCGGATAAGGAGACCTATTCTGCTTTAGTATTTACATACAGTGTTGCAACGCTCTTCAAGAATAACAGATCCCTTGGCCACATTCCTATGCTCCTATATTACCTAGGAGCATCCTCTGCTGAAGTCAAGGGATTTACATCTGAGTAGAGATACAGAGGGTTGTGTTTGTAATTTAAATACTGCACTTAAGTCAGCCTGTCTGGAAATAAATATGCATCTAAGATTTGTTCAGTCATCCTGTGCTTGTCAGACACATATCTTTCCTCTTCACTAGTTGTAATCTTTTATAACAAATGCACAATGCCCCAAAATGCAAATCTGAAGAACAAAATCTACCGGACCATCAATTTCATTTAATTTTTTTTTCTTGTCTTTTTGAAGGCAGCCCAGGGACTTGTTAGGCTTGGAAATTATGATTTCAGTGCACCATTATGCCCAAGTCATTCACAGGGGTTCTGTCCTTGTCTGTCCTCATGATGGAAGCCAGAGTGATTTTTTTCTCTGTGTGTGTGTATAAAACGGGCATGAATCATAGAATCATAGGTTTAGAAGGGGCCTACTGGATCATCCAGTCCAACCTCCCAGTTCAGTGCAGGATCTCCAGCTAAAGCATCCCCAGCAAATAGCTGCCCAGCCTCTTTTTGAAGCCCACAGAAAGAAAGCCCACCACCTCTCTAGGCAATTGGTCCCATTGCTGAACCACTCTTACTGTCAAGAAGTTTCTTTCAACGTTCAATCAAAATTGTTGATGGATGAGGAACGCAGTAGAGGTTGATTAGGGGGTGGGTTGGTTTTTCTTTGGAGATATTATTATTGTAAGCCGCTTGGATTGTCTGGCAATAAGCGGGATACAAATAAACTTTATTATTATTATTATTATTATTATTATTATTATTATTGTAACTTCAAACCATTGACCTTGTCACATCCTCTGGGGCACCAGAGAACAGACCTATGTCAGCCTTTGAGGTATTTAAAGGCGGCAATCATTCATGTCACCCCTCAGTCTTCTCTTTTCTATGGAGCTATACCCAGATTATGATACTCAACCCTTACGTGGAGGGGTGATTTTGCTCAACTCAATGCACTTCTGAGTGTGCCTGGGCATCCATGTGCAATAGGTACTGTGTATATGTATGCATCCGTGTACAACGGACGTCGTAGAATCATAGAATCATAGAATCATAGAGTTGGAAGAGACCACAAGGGCCATCCAGTCCAACCCCCCTGCCATGCAGGAACTCCCAGTCAAAGCACCCCTGACAGATGGCCGTCCAGCCTCTGCTTAAAGACCTCCAAGGAAGGAGACTCCACTACTCTCCGAGGGAGTGTGTTCCACTCTCGAACCGCCCTTACTGTCAGGAAGTTCCTCCTAATGTTGAGGTGGAATCTCTTTTCTTGCAGCTTGCAACCATTGTTTCGGGTCCTAGTCTCTGGAGCAGCAGAAAACAAGTAGAGGTATGCACATCTCCATGCACAATGAAATTCCATGTGCACTTCCCCTTCTACAGCCTGGAAATGATTTCAAAAGTTCTACATCAGAGAAAAATCTCCAACTGATTCTGTAAGGAACTTGTGCATCCATAAGACGACTCCAACAGGATTCTGGCCAAACAGGTCAGACCAATGGAAACCAAGCCCTATGAGGAATGACTTAGGGAGCTGGGGATGTTTAGCCTGGAGAAGAGAAGGCTGAGAGGTGATATGATAGCCGTGTTTAAATATTTGAAGGGATGTCATATTGAGGAGGGAACAAGCTTGTTTTCTGCTGCTCCAGAGACTAGGACCCGGAACAATGGATGCAAGCTGCAGGAAAAGAGATTCCACTCAACATTAGGAGGAACTTCCTGACAGTAAGGGCGGTTCGACAGTGGAACACACTCCCTCGGAGGGCAATGGAGTCTCCTTCCTTGGAGGTCTTTAAGCAGAGGCTGGATGGCCATCTGTCAGGGATGCTTTGATTGGGAGTTCCTGCATGACAGGGGGTTGGACTGGATGGCCCTTGGGGTCTCTTCCAACTCTATGGAAACCATGCCCTATGAGGAACAACTTAGGGAGCTGGGTATGTTTAGCCTGGAGAAGAGACAGTTAAGAGGTGATATGGTAGCCCTGTTTAAGTATTTGAAGGGGTGTCATATGCTCCAGAGCAGGGGTAGGCAACC
The DNA here is from genome assembly GCA_026167975.1 of Phrynosoma blainvillii. Classification (NCBI taxonomy): domain Eukaryota; kingdom Metazoa; phylum Chordata; class Lepidosauria; order Squamata; family Phrynosomatidae; genus Phrynosoma; species Phrynosoma blainvillii. The sequence continues at coordinate 451,565,740 of JANUYF010000001.1, read as the reverse complement.
TAAGGCCCGGGGGCCGGATGCGGCCCCCTGAGGCCTTTGGACCAGCCCCAGGCCGGTCCTGCCACCGCCGCCCGCTGCTGCCGCCCACCATGATGATATTGATTATTGTTGTTATTACTTGTTCTTCGGGTTTTCTTGTCACCCACAGGGGGGTTGTCATGGCTTTTCTAGGGCTGAGAGAGTGTGCATGCATATATTTTTTTAATTTTATAATTTTTTAATATATATATATATATATATATATTTATTTATTTATTTATTTATTTATTTATTTTTGGTGCTTCGGTCCCCCAATTGTCTGAGGGACAGCAACCCGGCCCCCGGCTCAAAAAGGTTGCCTACCCCTGCTCCAGAGAATAGGACCCGGAGCAATGGATGCAAACTATAGGAATCCTACTTCCCCCTTTTTTGCCCTGTCCCTCAAATAAAAGTTTCTATATGTTACGTCTGGCTATCAGTCACAATTGTCAGCTATTCCTGATCCACTGAAAACTTATAATGCATACAGTGCTTATTTCCAGATCTCTTCCACTTTACATATTATTATGTATATTATTATGTAAATTTTCCTTTTCAATCATTTTCCTTTGGTTTCCTTTAAAAAGAAAACCTTTGTATAAATCAAAATAAGACGTAAATTAACCTCTATTCATGATGTTTTCTGTTGCCTTAATTAAGACTATTATGGGCCTTTACAGACTGCCAGAAATAGTGCAGCTTGAGGCCACTTTAACTGCCCTGGCTCAGTGCTAAGGAATCATGGGAACCGTAGTTTATTGTGGCACCAGAGCTCTCTGACAGAGAAGGCTCAATGTCCCAGAAAAAAAAATACAATTCCCATGATTCCCTAGCACCGAGCCAGGACAGTTAAAGTGGCCTCAAGCTGTATTATTTCTGGCGGTCTGTAAAGGCCCTGTCTCTTTTTTATTGTTTCAGTTACATTACAGTTTTCCTATAAATAACCCCTTCCTTACCCCCCCCCATTTATTTTCAGTATTCTACAATAGGGAGCCATTCTTTTTCAAATTTTGACGTCTATATTTTTTGATTTTGTGAGACAATCTGTCCAACTCTCTCATAGTTTTTGTAACCAATTTTCAATTTCTAGTGGTTCATTTTTCTAATTTTTTGCTATAATCAATCTGGCAGCTGTTATTAGGTGTGGTAAAACCCGCCAATATTTTTATTTTCTTCTGAAAAATGTATTGTGGAGGCCATGTTAAGTGGATAAACTTCTGGTGTCACACAGAACTGAATTTTAAACATCTTTTGATATATTTTATGTATTTTTTCTCCAGCACTCTTATCTTTTCCCATGATCACCACATATGATAGTATTTACTGGCAAGGAACTTATGGCAGCTCCATGTATTTCATAGGGTTTTTCTGAGGCCAGGAATATTCAGAGGTGTTTTTGCCAGTTCCTTTCTCTGAAATATAGCCTTCAGCGCCCAGTATTCCTTGGTAGTTTCCCATCCAAGTACCAACCAGAGCTGACCCTGCTTAGTTTCCAAAATCAAAAAGGATCTGGTGCCTTACAATCAGAAAAATTCCTCACAATTACTACTAGCTAATCGCCTCAGGCTATGACGTAAGATATCTCCATTGCTGAAGGGAGAAAATGTGCGCCTTAAAGCCGCCATCCAATCAGAGGCCTCCTTTCAAGCCAAAGCCCCAAAACCGAAAGCGGCAGAAGTAGGACTACATTCTCTCGCGCCACTTGATAGGTTAAAACGTAAAAACCTCAAGCTCGCCCGCCCCGCCCCCTTGTTCCAAACCGTTAACGACCGTTGCTCGATTTTCAAAGGCGATGGCGCGAGCTCGCGCCTCTGAGGTGAGGCAGGGCAGTATCCTAGCAACGCAAACGACGGGCGGGAGGGGGGGGAAAACAGCCAGTCACGTGACCCTCTCTGCCTTTTTGGAGGGAAGCTTTCTTTGAGAGCCTCATTATTCCCTCATCTCTGGAAGTTACTTTTTTGGGGACTACAGCTCCCAGAATCCTTCTGTTGCAGACTGATGGAGTCAGAGTCTTAGGTCCGAAACACTGCAGAAATAATCCAGTTTGAGACCGCTTTAACTTAGAGAATCCTGGGAATTGTAGTTAATTCTGGTGCCAGAGCTCTCTAAATGTCTCATAGAACTACAGTTCCTAGAGTTCTCTATCACTGAGCCACGGCAGATAAAGTGGTCTCAAACTGGATTGTTTCTGCATTGTGTTTTGGACCATATCCCCCCCCCCCCCAAGAAAGTAACCTCCCCCAAATATAAACGTACCTTGATAAGGATGCCTCTGAGCATGTCCAGAGTGTTTCAGTACTTCATGAGCCCAGCCACCCCACATATACCAGGAGAAAGGCACAAATTCTGCTTTCTGCCTCACGCCTTTCCTTTGTGGGCTGAGGAGGAACTATTTATTTACTATTTACGTTCCCATGCCCCTCTTCAGTAGTAACTCCCAGAGTGATGAGATGGAATGGGGACAATTAAAATGTTAAATATACATTGGGCCAGTCAATAAACCCATCTATGATTATTTCATGTAAAAAGCAAAATGGTTGACCCTACTTTGTCAGAGAGTAGCCGGCCTTTGCTAATTCATACCCTCCAACTATCCCTATTATTATTATTATTATTATTATTATTATTTCTTACCTGTCTGTTCCCATGGATTGAGACAGAGAACAACCGAACAACAAATAACATCAGTTTAAAAAATACATCACTTTAAAAGAACAAACAAGACACTTATTATTATTATTATTATTATTATTATTATTATTATTATTATTTCTTACCTGCCTCTAACTGATTGAGACAGAGAACAACAACAGAAAAACAAATAGACAACATCAGTCAAAAAACACATCACTTTAAAAGCACAAAGAAGACACATAGGTGTCGTTATTGTTGCTGTTGTTATTTCTTACCTGCCTCTCCTAATGGATTAAGGCAAGGAACAACAGACATAAAAATACACAACATCAGTTAAAAACACATCAGTTTAAAAGAACAAACAATACATAGGTACTAAAAATATTATTATTATTATTATTATTATTATTATTTCTTACCTGCCTCTCCCCATGGATCGAGTTGTGGAAAAACAACAGACCACCAATACACACAGAAACTTCAGTTAAAAACACACATCAGTTTGAAAGAACAAACAAGACGCATACGTTTTTTAAAAATCCACATTTAAAATCCATCATTTAAAATTTACATTTAAAAATCAATTGGGTATGCTTTGACAGGGACAGTCCTGATTAATCATCTGCCATTCCACTTTCTTATCCTTAGCTTTTAAAACCTCCCAGGGGTGCATCTACAATTACATTGTAGAAATAATGCAGTTTGACACCACTTTAACCACCATGGCTCCATCCTACAGTCATCCTGGGATCTGTAGTTTTACAAGGCCTTTAGCCTTCTTTGCCAAAGCAGGCTGGTGCCTCACAACACCACAGAGCCTCGGATTCTGTAGTATAGAGCCATGGCAGTTAAAAGTGGTGTCAAACTGCATTATTTCTACAGTGTAGTTTCACCCTTACTTGTACTCCAGCTTACTTTATTCAGAACAAGTACTTTCCCACTCCTTAGGGCCAGGTTAGGTTTTGTGAGCCAGTGTGGTATAGTGGTTTGAGCATTGGACTATGACTCTGGAAATCAGGGTTTGATTCCCTGCTCAGCCACGGAAACCCACTGGGTAATCTTGGGCAAGTCACACTCTCTCAGCCCCAGAAAAAAAAACACATGATAAGATTGCCTTAGAGTCACCTACGTCAGAAACAACTTGAAGGGACATAACAACAACGAGGCATCTGCTTCTCTTTGGCAGAGAAGGCTAAAGACCTTGTAAAGCTACAAATCCCCAAATTCCATAGGATGGAGCTACAGCACTTTATGTGGTTTCAAATTGCATTACAATTTATGTCACTGTAATTTGAGACTTTGACTTTTGCGGATTTGATTATTTGTGGTTTTGATTCATGTGTTCTCTCTAGGAATCTCTAGATCCTCCAACGCAACTCTGCCAGAGGTTGACCATAGAGTTGTGCTGGAGGACCTAGAAGAGAAAAGACTTCTCTAGGCATTTGTAGGTCCTCCAGCATGATTCTATGTTCAACCTCTGGCAGATGTTGACCATAGAGATGCATTGGAGGACCTTTGCAGACTGCCAGAAATAGTGCAAATTGAGTCCACTTTAAGGGTTAGGGTTAGTGCTAGGGAGTTATGGGAATTGTTTTGTGTTTTTTTCCTGAGACATTGAGCCTAGAGCTCTGGTGCCACAATAAACTGCAGTTCCCATGGTTCCCTAACCCTTAAAGTGGACTCAATTTGAACTATTTCTGGCAGTCTGCAAAGGCCCATTATTAAAGAGGCGGCTTCTCCGCTTCCAGGGACCGCCTCAGGAACGGCCGAGGCCACGGCTGAAAGGAGGCCCCCTTTCAGCCGCGGCCTCGGTTGTTCTATGGGCTGTCCCTGGAAGCGCTGGTAGCGCAGTGGTTAAATGCCTGTACTGCAGCCACTCACTCATAGACCACAAGGTTGCGAGTTCAATACCAGCCAGGGCTAAGGCTTGACTCAGGCCTGCATCCTTCCGAGGTCCCTAAAATGAGTGCCCAGCTTGTTGGGGGGCAATCAGCTCACAGCTCTAAACCGCGTAGACACCCCATAGCGTGATATGAAGCGGTATATAAATGAAGTTGCTTTGCTTTGCTTCTCCACTTCCAGGGACCACCTCAGGAATGGCTGAGGCCGCGGCTGAAAGGAGGCCTCCTTTCAGCCGCAGCCTCGGTTGTTCTATGGGCTGGTCCTGGAAGCGGAGGGCTTCTTCGCTTCCAGGACCAGCCCATAGAACAGCCGAGGCTGCGGCTGGAAGGGGCTGGAAGGAGGCAGCCTTCCAACCGCAGCCTCGGCTATTCTATGGGCTTGGAACGGATTAGGGCATTTCAATGTTAAATTTGCTTCTACTTACGAAATTTTCTACTTACGAAAGGGCTGTCGGAACGAATTAATTTCGTAAGTAGAGGTACCACTGTATTTGTGGTTTTTCCACATTCATAGGGGTCCTTCACCCCTAACCCCAGCAAATGTGGAGAGGCCACTGTATTTCCACAATGTTGGTGCAGCCTCAGATTCTCCCACTTTCCTCCTTTATCCTCTGCTTACTCCAATTGCCTGCAAACTGAGTTCGAAGTCTCAACTCAGAAGTGCGGAGAGGAGAAGAAGAAAATGGGGTCCTCTTGCCCTTAGGCTCAGGCAAAAGCAAACTGCTGCAACCTCTCCTACCTTTGTGTGTTCTTCTTCATTAATAACTTTTGCCATTTCGACCACAGTCTAATGTTGCTTGGCCGCTCATGCCCCCCCCTTTTCATCTATGAAATGTTGGAAGTTATGCCAGTTCCAGGGTGACCAGACATCCTCCTTTTCCCCAGACACGTCCTACATTTCACCCTTCGGTCCAGGAGGAATTTCAAAATGTCTTCCTTTTTCAGCATGACCAAGGGCCAAAACACACTGCAGAAACAATCCAGTTTGACACCACTTTACCTGCCCTGGCTCAGTGCTAGGGAATCCTGGGGATTGTAGTTTGTGGTGGCACCAGAGCTCTCCGATAGAGAAAGCTAAATGTCTCACAAAGCTACAGTTTCCAGACTGCCCTAGGACTGAGCCAGGGCGGTTAAAGCAGTGTCAAAGTGGTTTATTTCTGTATTGTGTTTTGGCCCCAAGAAACCCAGATTTACATTTATATGAGTGTTTTTAGCTTTTATTTTTAACATCCTACATTTTCATGATGTACAAATACATAGTTTGTTGGGAGGACATTCCTAAACTGCAAGGATATGAGGGCAACATTTTCCATGGGCTTTTCTTTTAGAAGATATTTTAATTCCCAACTCCATTAAATATAATGAGTGGGATTACTTTTGAACTCTAGGCTGGCATTACAGAAGAGTCCAAGATTAAAACTTTTCTGTCATTTTCTTCTTTTTAAGAACGTAAAATACCACAACAAACTAAAAAAAAAAAAAAAAATCAGTCTATTCCAGTTGTGGAGAACCCTTCAGTTTGCAGTTCACCATTAATACCTCTTGCCTATTTAGGGCTCATTCCCACTTGCATTTAAACTGATTTGTGATTCGTATTGACACTGGGTCGCAGATTCGATTCAGGCCGATGCATAGTTCCCAATATGAAAGCAAATTACTTCCTTAATCCATTTCATTCCCACTAGTGAGCAGAGGAAGCAGCTGGAGGACACACTTTCCCTTGACTTTGGGATGCCCCAGCTTTGTGCTTAAGTAATAATAATAATAATAATAATAATAATAATAATTTTTATTTATAACCCGCCCCTCTGCGTGGCAATCGGAGCGGGGAACAACAAGTATAAAAACCGAACAAAGTTAAAAATCAAACCCTCATCCCAAAATCCTACCCTCCCATCCCCTTAAAATAGAATTAAACAACAGAGAAAGTTAAAAATGCCACATTAGTCTCTCTTAAGGTTTGTGTGTTGTGTGTCTGTGTATCTGTGTGAGTGTGTATTATGCGGGGCCCTGGCTGGCACACCTGCCCAGCGATGCCAAGGGATCCGTGTGCCTTCCAGGGCTGCGCACTGGCTTTCTCCTTCCTTCCATCCCTCCTGCGCCTGGTATGTCTTCTTCGGCGGCAGCAGAGCCCAGGTTCCCTTCTTGGCTCCGCAGATTCTGGACCAGGACGGTGGCGGCTGGGGCTTTTGTCACTCCTCCCGCTTTACCACCAGCAGCAGTGCCACCAGAGCAGCCAAGCAACCTGTGCCAAGATTGCTGCGCCAGGAAGCCTGAGCCCGCCATGGACTTTGCCTCTGCCGGCCTCCCCAAGCAGCAATGGGGCACCCATTGCTAGGGCTGCCTCTGCACACAAAACCACAGACACCAGGAGCGGGAGGGAAAGTCAGGGAGAGGAACCTGTGCTTTAAAATGGAGGACGTGTTTGGACAGAAGGCTGAGAGGGAGGACTATGTCCTCGAAAAGGAAGAAAAGGCAGGAGTGGTCCTCCCAGGGTGGCTTCCAGTCTCTTCCCTGTACGGCTCTGGGACCAGGAAAGACCAGGCACACTTTCCCTGCTTCCATCCATAGCCAGAAGGAGTCCAGACTCCCTTTCTCCTTCCAGCTGCTGGGTCCTCTTCTTCCCCATCACAGAGGCTGCTCCTCTGGTCACACCTTGGTCCTGGTCGAGATCCGCCTGCCTCCCTGCGATTCAGGTCCCTCATTCCCACTTGTTGAACACTCTTATGAATCACTTTTTAAAGAAAGAACCACCAAAAAACTAGTTTTCAAAAAGAGCAAAATTATTATTATTATTATTATTATTGCATTTGTCTCTTTTCAAAGTCCAAACAATCGCAGTCACATCTGAAACTGCTTCCAATGGAAATGAGGCACATATAAAGCGATCAGCAATTCGCTTCAAATCATAGGAGTTTATCACATGGGGGAAATCCCGTGCGAAAACGGAGCTTTAAATTAGAAATAAGCCGCAAAGTGGTCATGATTTCACACGACGTCACTGTTAAATTCATGTTAAAAGGAGGTTAATCCGAACGAAAACCCCTCATTTACGCTTCTTTTTACTTTCGGAAAAACCCAAAAGTAAAAATGAGGGGTTTTCGTTCAGATTAACCTCCTTTTAACAGCACTTTCACTTTTCACACAGGGCAGAACAGGAGAAATCCCGTTCATTAAAAGCTTCTGCTTTTGCGGCTTTTGGCTTTTTTTCACTTTAAAGAGCGATTTTGCACGGGGCTCCCACTTGTCCTGTTTAGACTGATGCTATATAAAGTCCCAAGGCAAGGCAAAAAGGAGGATGTGAATAAATGAAATGAAATAATAATTAAACAGTAATGGATGGGGACCTTCTCACCCTACAGATGTTGTTGGACTACAATACCTATCAGCCCTAGCTTGGAGAGCCTTTCATATGGGAGTTGCAATCCAACCACATCTGGAGGGCTGCCAGTTGCACATGCCAGCTTTAGAGAGGAAGAAATACAAATCGGATGCAAGAGCTGGTAAAGGATATCAGACAAAGTATCAACTTCAGAATAATTAAATCTTGGGGAAGTATTTGGGAAAGTAAATCTTTACTGTCCTAGATACATTTCCCAGATTTAATTATTCTGAAGTTGATACTTTTGTCTGGTATTCTTTACCCACCATTCCACTCCTCACTACTAGCCTTGACAGTACCTTAAGAATAATTTGACTATCTTACACCTTCTTTTGCAAAATGCTCAAAACCATGAATGCTGTGTACTCTAAAGTACAGCTGGCCCTCCACATTTGCTGTTTTCATTTTGCAGATTTGATTATTTGTGGTTTTGATTAATATGTTCTCTCTAGGAATCTCTAGGTCTTCCAATGCAACTCTGCCAGAAGTTGATCACAGATTCGTGCTGGAGAACCTAGACCTTCCTAGAGAAAATGCTTCTCTAGGCAATTGTAAGTCCTCCAGCATGATTCTATCAACTTCAGTCTAAATCTAAACCTGTTTCATCACCCTGTTCATCTGGTACTCTTCCTTAAATTTCTACTCAGATTTTTGCTGACTTTGGGATTCTGCACAAAACCCCTTATTATTAATTTCAAAGCTCTCTGTGGTTCTGCCTCATCTCCTCATCTCTATAGGAATGTAAGGGAGGCGGGGGGGGGGGGGGGGGGAATGAGAACACTGATGCTCCCAAATAATAATTCTGCCACACACACCCTTTGAATTTTTTTCCTTCAGTGTCCAGATTTCTTGCATTGCTGTAACTTAAAACATCAGTTGAGCATTTAGTTGGAAGATTCAGTCCAGCCCCATTTTGCCATGCAGGAAGACACAATCCACGCAATCCCAAAAGATATCCATCCAGCTGTTTAAAAACCAACAAAAAATCAGATTCCACCATACTCCAAGGGAGCGTCTTCCACTTTTGAAGAGCTCTTACTGTCAGGAAATTCTTCCCAATATTTACCATAGGTAGAATCTCTTTTCCTGTACTGTAGTTTGTATCTATTGCTCCATGTCCTGTTCTCTGGAGCAGCAGAAAACAAGTTTGCTCCATCTTCAGCATGACCTCCCCTGGAATATTTATACAGGGCTATCAGGCGCTGACCCTGCTTTTCTTATGATGTTTTCTGCATACAATTTGAACAGATAGGGTGAGAGGATGCAGCCTTATCTGACCCCTTTGTCAATTGGGAGCCAATCTGTTTCTCCTAATTCTCTTCTGATGGTAGCCTCTTGACCTGAGTACAGATTTCTCATTAGGACTATCAGATGCAGTGGCACTCCCATGTCTTTTTGAGAGCATTCCATCACTTCTATCATGGTCTACCAGTCAAATGCTTTGCTATTTGCTCACTCTCTACAATCCTAGAAATTTGGGGAATCATAGAATTATAGAGTTGGAAGAGCCATCCAGTCCAAACCCCTTTTGCCATGCAGGAACTCAAATTCAAAGCATCTCGGACAGAGAATCATAGAATTATAGAGTTGGAAGAGCCATCCAGTCCAAACCCCTTTTGCCATGCAGGAACTCAAATTCAAAGCCCCTCGGACAGATGGCCATCCAGCCTTTGTTTAAAAACCTCCAACAAAGGAGACCTCAGTGAAAGGAAATGTAATGCGGGAGGGCAGAATTCATACTCAGGGTGCGATGCCTCCATCCTAAGGCTTTCTCCTTCCTCATTAATTTGGCCTTTCCACTTTGCTGTCCTTTATGCCTGTAGGCTGTCTCCATAGCTAAATTTTTCTTACAAGTGTCATTTTAATCTGAAATCTCAATGTGTGGGACACAAATTGAAATGCTACAAGTGTGTGTGTGTGAAATTGCCAGGGGACCTCGGTGTTAACAATACAGCTCAAACAGCAATAGTCATCCTACTGATGGAGAGATGGTGGCTTGTTGTCTGTAGCTCTTCAAGAGAGCGGTGGTGTTTTTTAAGCCAATCGAGATGAGCAAAATGTCATGTTATGATCTCCTATAAAGTAGTTCACTCAGGAATCAAATTTTTATTTAAAAGGTAAGAGGGGTAGGGTAATGTGATGCTAGAATAACAGCTTGGTTTCTTTCCTTAAGGCATGTGCAGTGCTGACAAATGAGTTTGACTCATCAGATGAAGAACCCTTGGAAGAAGAGCAGACGCCTTTTCAAGTATCCTGGTAAGCTGCAAACAGAAATTTGAATGTTAATAGAAAATAGTTGCCAGAGGGAGAACCAGAGAGAGCTCCTATGCCCTTTAATGTATATTTTAAACTTTAAAGATGTTCAACACCCAGATTTTTGGATGTAAACAGTGTATAAATATTTACAAATAAATACTTTATTTTAACTGTAAATGTGCAGGGGTAGCTGTGTTGGCCATTTAGCAAATTCATACAAAAATTCCCCAAACAGAGATACCTTTACTGGCCAACCGAAGTGCACAATATACTTGTTGCAAGTTTTCGAAGCTCCATGGGCTTCTTCATGAGGCAGGCAAGATGCTACAAACCAAACAGGAGAAAAATTTGAGATGTTAGTAAGATGCCTGCATTTCTTATATTAACATATTTTAACAGTGTTCGTTATTTACGTTAATGTTAGAAATCATGGGTCTAATGGGCAAATAATACTTTGGTTGACACTTGCATCCGCACTGCATAGTTATAACAGTTTGATACCACCTTATTAACATTTTGATACCACTTTGCCCTGACTCCATCCTATGGAATCCTGGAATTTGTGTTTGGTGAGGTTCTTGGAAATCTCTGCTGGAGGATTCTGTAGCTGTATTTCATGGGATTGCACTAGAGCAATGGTTCCAGTCTAGGAGGTGTTCTGGACTTCAGCTTCCAGAAGCCCCAGCCAGGTTAATGAACAGCTAGGAATTCTGGGATCTAAGTCCAAAACATCTGGAGAACCAAAGTTTGGGAACCACTGCACTAGAGAATGCTAAGAACCTCACCAACTTACAAATCCCAGGATTCCATAAGAATCCCTGTATGACAACAAAACAGGTAATGGCACTGCTATCTGTGCTATTCTTGGAACATACAGTGGGCCCTTGGTATCCACTGGGATTTGGTTCCAGGACCCCCCATGGATACCAAAATCCATAGATGCTCATCCCATTAAATACAACAGCATAGTAAAATGGTATCCTTTATATAAAATGGCAAAATTCACATTTGATTTTTGGATTTTATATATATTTTAAAATACTTTCAAGCCATGGATGGTTGAATCTGGGATAAGGAATCTGGGGATACGGAGGGCCAACTGTATATCCATTATGCCCTTATTACACTTGCCCAAACTGCAGGTCACTAAAAGACTTTAATTCTACTGCCCTTGTCTTGACCAAATTGAGTCTTCCTTGTTTGTTCTGGAATCCACTGCCAAAATGAACCCTTCCTAGAAATTCTCCAGAGCAAGTACATATTCTGATAATTTTCTCTCTTTTCATTCTTTATCAAGTGTTTAACTTTTATTATAGTCTTTCTTTATTGAGTTTTTAACTTTTCAGCTGCACTCATGTCCTGTTGTCAGACTTCCCATCGGCATCTCCTTAGCCACAAGGTTAACAGAACGTTGGACTCAATAGATCATTGGTCTGGTCCAGCTTCAGGGCTCTTATGTTCTGTCATGAAATAACAAGGCTAAATGTTTATTACGGTAATCTTTGTGTCCCTAGGTAACCATTGTTGGTAAAAGGCATTCCATGCCACAAAAGCCTTTTGGCCTTAGAGATAATGCTGATTCTAGGAGAACCCCTCCAGATTTCAAGCCTACTTTCTCCCAGGAGAATGTAGCCTCATCCTGAACTGTTTGAACACCATCTGCTTGGATGTGAGAACCGTGGCAAATCCGTTTTGTCAGAATTCAGATTTATTTGCTCGTGTCCAGTTAGCCTCAGCTGGCTTGAAAGGAATCTATTATCTGCATATAGGTCCAAAACACACTGCAGAAATAATCCAGTTCGAGACCACTTTAACTGCCCTTGCTCAGTGCTAGGGAATCCTGGGAATTGTAGTTTGCTTTGGCACCAGAGCTCTCTGACAGGGAAGACTAAATGTCTCACAAAACTACAGTTCCAAGAATTCCCTAACATTGTCAGGGCTGTTGAAGCAATCTCAAACTGGATTATTTCTGCAGTGTGTTTTGGACCATAGATAATCTACAGGGGGGGGCATTCTTTCTTTCAGGGCAATTGCTTGGCAGAGGGGCGGGGTATAAATAAAAAATTATCATATTATTATTATTATTTAAATGCTATTGTGAAGGTTTTCTTTTATCTTCAAATTCTTTATTTGTTTAGGCTTGCCCTCTCGCCAGTTTATTCTCAGTTTCTGGGAATATGTGCACTACCAGGTATGTGACAATGGCTAAATATTTATTAATTTATTTTAAAAGCATGTAAATCTTAATTTCAAAAATATGCACTGCATAAATAAGCCTATCTGTTAGTGCCTTTGCAGACTGCTAGAAATAGTGCAGATTGAGTCCACTTTAACTGCCCTGGCTCAGTGCTAGGAAATCATGGGAATTATATTTTTTTCTGAGACATTGGACCTTCTCTGTCAGAGAGCTCTGGTGCCACAATAAACTACAGTTCCCATGATTCCCTAGCATTGAGTCAGGGCAGTTTAAGTGGACTCAATTTGCACTGTTTCTGGCAGTCTGCAATAGTATTTATACCTAATTATTTCTCTTTCATTCATCTACCCTGCATCATTTTAGGTTGCCGATTCAAAAGTATAAGAAGAAGCCTTCAAAAGGACATAGGTAATTGTATGTCAACCAAATAGGGATTTTCTATCATCCTTTGTTGTTGCTGTTAACTGCCCTTGATGGACCCCAACTCATGGCAACCCTGTGAATTAGATCCTGTACCCAAGATCTTCTGTCCTCCACTGCCCTGCTTAAGTCCTGCCTACTCTTTGTGTGATATTTTCTGCATACAAATTGAACAAGTAGGCTGAAAGGATGCATCCTTGTCTGACCCCTTTGCCAGTTGGGAACCATTCTGTTTCTCTATATTCTGTTCCTATAGTAGCCTCTTGTCCTAGGTATAGATGTCTCATGAGTACTATCAAATGTATTGGTACTGCTATGTCTTTAAGAACATTCCATAGCTTTTTGTGATCTATACAGTCAAATGCTTTGCTGTACTTATAAAGCTGATTTTCTTTTGGAATTCTTTGGTGCTCTCAAATAGCCATCGTATGGACTTTATCACACGGGGGCCAGTTTCGTCTTTAAAAAGATAATAAAGCACAAATAAACCATCCTGAAATTACGCAAATGAATTTCACACGTAATTAGAATAAATGTTTGCAATGTGGTTCCTAGTGCCTCTTTTCTGAATCCCGCTTGCACTTCTGGGATATTTATCTCCATATATGATTCGAGTCTATGCTGCAGAATTTTCAGCATTTTGAGAATTTTGCCTCTTCCACCTTTTGGACAATGAAATTGTCTGTAAGGCAAGTGAGGCTTTTTTTAGATCTTACATTTCTGGCAGAGTTTGACTTCCAACAAATATCAGGATAGTTGAAGTCCACCATTACTACTACATCTTTCCTTTCTTCATGTGTGGTCATCATCCAACCCTTTGTATAGCTTGGGAGTCAGAAGTAGATTGCCACAATGACATTACTGTTGCTTTTTTTTCCTCTTAAGGTTTAATGCTTAATGCCAAAGGGCACTTGGAGAAAGGTCTCAAAAGCAAAAGGTAGGTGCATCCACACTGCACAGTTATAGCAGTTTGATACCAGTTTCATTGCCATGGCTCCCTCCTTTGGAATTCTGGGAGGTACATAAAATTCTCTGCTGGTGAGTTCTAGTCCACTCCCTTGCACTGCAGCACCACAATTTGAGAACTCTATAAGAATCTCAACAAGTAATAAACCCAACAAGCTATAAACCCAGGATTCCATGGGAGGGACTTACAGCAATTCGTGTCAAATGGCTATAATTATGCAATGCTGATACACTCATAGTGCAAGGACAAGTTCCCATAGTCAATTGTGTGAGTTTAAATCTAATGACTGAGTGAGCAATTAAATATTCACAAATGTCTGCAAGGGAAATATGCTTCAAGGAAAAAGGTACATAGCTCAGACGATGTTCCCCTGTTTTTCAACAAACAGTATCTCACCAGAGACTTCTTCCCTTCTCTCTCATGCATCTGTCTCATTTGTCATCCGTAGTTTTCTGCAGGTTCTTGATTTGCAAATAATTTAAGCACCGTAGGAATTTTCTGTCTCATTAATTTGCACATTTTCATCATCAAAATTCTTTTTAATCTGAAACCTCTTCTCTTCTTGTATCCTGCTCTCAGACATCAACATTTTCCCTGCCAAAAGATCACATTCTAAGAGAGTCCTGCAGTTTCTGTTGCTGAAATTAGGCCAGCTTCAAACCTAACATTCTTAATTTTTCTGATAGTGAGATCAACCTGAAACATTTTCCAAAATAAAATTCATACAGCTTGAATAACTTATCAGCATTTTAACAAGCAAAATATTTTTGCAGAGGAATTGAAGAGCTATGGGGTACAGGATATATTTGTACTCTGTACCAGAGGAGAACTCTCCAAGTACCGAGTCCCGCATCTCCTAGAGGCATATCAGAACCATGGGATCATTGTGCACCATCACCCTATTCCTGACGGAGAGACACCAGATATTGCCCAGTGCTGTGTGATTCTAAATGAACTTAGGAGCTGCCTTGAATGTAATCGGAAGACCATAATACAGTGAGTTCTAGTCTATTCATCTTGTTCTCTTCCTCCATACATGTATATGATCCATTCCCCAACTTCTCTGCTAACACCGCAGTTGTAAAATTTCTCTGCTTTTAGCTGTTGTCACTCTCTGCACTATTATCCACTGTAGCTGGAAAATAGTACAGTGGTCCTTTCAAATTTGCTAGGGGTAGACACAGGGCCCCCATGAAAGTGAAAAAAAAATGCAAATATATATATATATATATATATATATAACCTGAGAGAACACCTCTCTAGGAATCTCTAGATCCTCCAGTACAACTCTTTGGTCAACATCTGCCAGACAATGACCATGGAATTGCACTTCAGGAGCTATAAATGCCTAATGGAGTGCTCTCTCTAGAAATCTCTAGATCCTTCAGTGCGACTTTGGGTTAAAGTTGACCAAAAAGTTGTGCTGGAGGACCTAGAGATTCCTAGAGAGAACATATTAATAAAATATGTGAATAATCCAATAATCTGCAAAAGTCAAATCTGCAAATGTGGAGGGACAAATGTAAACAAAATGGAAACACATACATGGTTCATGACCTTTGGCCCTCCAAAAATTTTGAAATTCAACTGTCAGAATCCTTGACTTTGGCCAGGCAGACTAGGGCTTCTGGGAGTTAAAATCCAAAGTTTTGGGAGTATCAAAGGTTGAGAACCAATATCAAGCAGATTCCACAACCAAGCAGTGGTGTCAATAGGGCAGTGCGGGGGATGCGGACCACATCAGGTGACACCACTGGTCCTCAAACATCTGCCTTTGGGCAGAAACAGGCTGTGGTATTCACCTGTGTCCCTTTAAAATGTAGAAGAGATGGTGTGAGTGGGGTAAGGCTCAGCGGGAGGAGAAAGGAGAGTCCCTAGTTGTTGTTGTTTTAATTTAAAAAATTTAAAATAAATTTTTAAAACAATTTTTATTTTTAAAAAAATATTTTTAAATTTTCTTTTAAAAATAACATTTTACCAAATTTTCACTTTAACCACATGAATCTATGTATATGTAAGTACATTTAGGCTGTGCATAGGATACTAAAGGTATAATTTAAATTTTGCTAGTTGTTTATGTTGCAACTGTTGCCATTACATTCAGCAATATATGGGAATTACAATTTATGAGTAACATTAGTACAAAAAATATTATTAAGGGTTCTGTATGATGTGGGATGAGGAGTGATCCCATGAGTTATTGCACGGGTGACACCAATCCTAGTGATGCCACTGGTTCAACCAGGTACTTTTTAAAAAAAGAGAAGAAAGGCAGTGGAATTACAAAATTAGAACAAGAAAGATGTCTCACTACAACTTTTAATTTTAGACTGTTAACTATATATTTTTAAAACCCTACTACTCCATCTAAGGAGCTGAAAAGCAGCATTTAAGAGAGGGCCAGCAGTTTCCCCTGAAGATACTGGATAGATGGAGGCAAAGTACCCTGAAGGAGACACTGTTCTGGAATATGTGATAGCTGACGCTCATTAATGAGAAAACTACCCATGGCAAGCCTCATATAAGAGATGTTTTAGAAGTGAGAGGCTTAGGAAATGATGGCTGTGATCCTATGTAATTATAGGATCAGCTTGGGGGAAGGACACATGAAGGTCCTCTCATGGGTTGAATGTAACTATCATACTTTTCCTCCCCTTGTAAACCAGGCTAGCCATATTTTCGTAATCTGAATTTCACACTCCAGACCCCCTTAACCACTGAAAAGCAGCCCCTCACAGGGCTTGACAGCAGTGGAGGATGGTGGAATATTGGATGGGGAACAAAGACTTTAATGTTGCAGTTACTATTATTGCAAAATGCTTGTTCAGATTTTTAAAATATATATATATATTTAATACTTTTTCTTCTTTCAGCTGTTACGGTGGACTTGGACGATCCTGTCTGAGTAAGCAAAATATTTTTTTTAAAATGAATACACACCAAGTGTCGTTTATAATTTGATATCAGTTGCAATATTCTCCTAAATTGCCTAAATTGGTCTGTCCATGAATGTTATGTGATACAAACGTTTTTTCTAGCAGTAAGCAACATGCTTATTAGCCTACATAATCTGCAGTTAGTATGCAAAGAGATCCTGTAGCACCTTTGAGACTGAAAGAAATAAGTTGGCAGCATGAGCTTTCCTTGACTTAAAGGCCTAAGCAGACTGCCAGAAATAGTGCACATTAAATTGCGGCACTGCCCTGGCTCAGTGCTAGGGAATCATGGGAGTTGTATTTTTTTCTGAGACACTGAACCTTCTCTGTCAGAGACCTCTGGTGCCACAATAAATTACAGTTCCCATGATTCCCTAGCACTGAGCCAGGGCAGTGCCTCAATTTAATGTGCACTATTTCTGGCAGTCTGCTTAGGCCCTAAGTCCACTTCCTCAGATGCATTTGGTGAAGTGGAAAGCCTGGGACAGACCTATACGGTATATGTCATTAGTGTATGAGAATATCAATTCAAAATCCCTTGTTTTATGGAATTGAAGTGGTAAATCCAGTTTTAACAACATCATTAGTGGACAAAGGAAGTGGAAGCTTAGCCTGTAGGTGAGGAGAATGAATGATGTGGGAAACAGAGAGTGATGTGATTCATCACATCCACATGGTTCAACCTGGACTTGCCACTTCATTTCCATACACAAAGGATTTTGAATTTGAATTGACATTCCCACACACTAATGGCATATATAGGTTTGTCCCTGGCTTTCCATTCTACCAAATGCATCTGAGGAAGTAGACTTAAGTCTAGGAAAGCTCATGCTGCCAACTTTTCTTTCTTTCATTTAGTCTCAAAGGTGCTACAAGATCTCTTCACATATTCATTTTACAGACTAGCATGGCTATATCTTTGAAATCTGCAGTTAGGTTTCTTACAGGATTCTTAGAAGGGTGAGCGAGGAAATATGGTTTGAGGGTGTACAGTGTAATCTGAGACATACCTACTCAGAAGTAAGTCCCATTGAGTTTAATCGGATTTACTCCCAGGAAAGTGTGCATTGCTGCCTTGATGTCTTGGTTCACATTCCTCTGACTTTCAAACAGGTTCTGCCACCACACTAAAAGCTGCTTATTTCCTTGACTGTTATCTTTTTCTTTTACAGTAGCAGCTTGTCTCCTGCTTCAGATATCTGACACAGTTGCCCCACAGCAAGCCATAGACAGTCTGAGAGACTTGAGGGGTTCTGGTGCAATACAAACTATAAAGGTAAGGGTCCAAGTGAGATAGGATTGCTGGGGAGAGTGGTTTAAAAGGCTAGCAGATGTTTTGCTCCACAAGTGTATCCCCTACTTTTTAAAGAGTTAAGTTGAATATTATTTTGGTGGCAGGATCCAAAATTCATCATTTTTGTTCTGAACCACAAGGTCACACCCAAATCCTACTATCCTGATTCCTCTGTTAATATTATATATTTTATCCTTTTGTGTGACTCTGTTGCTTTCATCTCCTCTTAACCTCTCCTGTTGCTCTTAGCCAACGCTGCAGCTGATTTTACCTCATTGACTCTCTTCAAACTGTTCTCAAGCGTGTATCCCTTCTTTCACACAGTCTCAAAGGTGCTACAAGATCACTTTGCATACTGTTTTTTCTACTCACTTCAACATGTGTTGTTACAGAATAGGTTTGATCTATTGTTTGTCCAACCTAAATAATCTTCTGCTTTTTCTCACAGCAATACAACTACCTCCATGATTTTCAAGAAACCTTGGCAGCCCATGTGGTGACAGAAGACACAATAGCAAGATCAGTATCCCGATAATGCCAGACTACCTCTTATACATACCTTGCATTGTGTTCCCTTTGTGCACACAGCAGAAACTGAACCTACCTCCATGTTTCATGGGAATTTAGTTACCTGTCCATATCTCCTTGGCAGTTTCTTTATTAGGAAAAAGAATAAATTCAAATCCCAAGGGGGATATGCGTAAAGGCAAAGCTGTAGATTGGATTAATAAAATACAAGGAGATGTATAGCAGAATATATAATAAATATTATTTTTTAATTTTTAAAATTTTCTCTTTCCATAACCTATTTCTCTCTGGTGAGCTGGGAGTTTCATGCTTGTTGCTGTTGTGTTTTTTGAGATTTAGAGGAAGCCCTCACTGAATCAGACAGCTTTATGTGATGGATTTTCAGCTTTTTTTCTTGGATTGTCATCTGTTCCAGGTGACATCTTTGACCTGGACTTCCTTTCCAAGTATTTCAACAGACATTACAAGAAAGAGTGTCTTGTAAGCTTCTCCATTACCATGGCTTGATTGGCATTTACTCACAAGTAGATCTATTTGTAGGAAAGTGTACTTGCTTGCTACCTGATAAAGTTAACTGGAGCAACTGCTTCTACATAAACTCACCTGCATAACAAGTATATAATTTCAAATGACACTTTGGGACACCTTGTTGTATGTCTTTTCATACAAGAAGGACTTCTTGAGAAGGGATTTGCCTTCCTCTGAGGCTGAGAGAGTGTGACTTGCCCAAGGCAAGAGAGTTCCCATGGCCGAGCAGGGATTCAAACTCTAGTCTCCCAGAGTCCTAGTCCAGCACTCAAACCACTATACCAGTGTTTCTCAGAATTTTTGCCCCTGTAACCCTCTTTCCATCTACATTTTCACTTCCCTCTCCCTCACCCAAGAAACCATTTTGTGACGTCTAAGAGCATGCACCTGCTGCACCAAGGACAAAACATATGGGGAAGCTGAGCAGGATATTCATAAAAAAAGAAAAGCTGATTTTTGCTATGTCTGAGGTTGGAGGAAGGGTAATGGGGAAAGACACTTAGGGCCTTTACAGTCTGCCAGAAATAGTGCACATTAAATTGAGGCACTGCCCTGGCTCAGTGCTAGGGAATCATGGGAACTGTAGTTTATTGTGGCACCAGAGCTCTCTGACAGAGAAGGCTCGATGTCTCAGAAAAAAAAATACAATTCCCATGATTCCCTAGCACTGAGCCAGGAGAGTTAAAGTGGACTCAATTTGCACTATTTCTAGCAGTCTGTAATGGCTCTTAGTGTTGCTTTTGCAGGAATGGTGCATGCACACACAGACTTGTCCTTTTTTCCACATTAGCTGCACTTCAGGGGTGCACTTTTTTGCACGCTCCCTTGAGCAACTGTTTTACACACACATACACAAGAGTCCTGCCAACAGTTTGAGAACCACTGCACTACCTCACTCTGGTTCTTGGGACACATACTCACAATTTTACTGAATAGCAAGCTGAAGCACTCCCCTACCAGATCTGTTCTGGGGCTACTGTTCCATCTGCTACTTGAAATGGTGTCATGAACTGCTTGCTTGCCATTGACTCTATTATAGAGGAAGTAATTTTGTGAAACAGCAGCAACCGGTGTAATTCTTGTGTTCTTTGTATGTGTCAAGTGCAAAGGGGGGGAAATGCATCAGGGGAAGGTACCCAAACAAGGCATATTTTGCTCTCCTTTATTATTAGCAGAGGCAGGACGCTGGAGGGTTGTACCTCTATTATTTTTGCAGACACATTTGAATGCACAACTGAGTGGTTTTATGCATGCAGTTGGGGGCAGCCTATTTTTCTGAATGTAGCATGATCCATTGCACTGAGTCTCACTCCAGTCCCATACCCTTCAGGAATAGCTTTTGCTGGGCCCAAAATACATATACATCCCAAGGCCTTCCATTAATATAACTTTTGCTGGGCTCAATCTATATATGAAATGAAATGCTTTTTCTACACAACCTTGTCCTACACTCATCTATCCTCCCCACCTAGAGGCTAGTTTCCAAGGCCAAACTGTTCTTGCCATCTCATTTCCCTTCCCAATGGCTATGTCTTTGTCCACAACGATCACAGTTAAAACTGGACGAGACATTTCCATACACAAAGGATTTTGGATTTGAATTGACATTCCCACATACCAATGGCATATTAAATAAGCTAAATAAGTACTACTTTAAAATTGATCGTATGGCTTTCTGGGTCCCGATGACAACTGGCTATTTTATTGAATTTATTTTATTGATTAATAATACTGTGATTTTATTGATTGTATTTTTGTACACTGTTGTATACTTTTATTGTTGTAATCCCGCCTCGATCCATAGGGAGAGGCAGGAAATAATAATAATAATAATAATAATAATAATAATAATAATAATAAATGTCTGTCCCTGGCTTCCACTCCAAATGCATCTGAGGAAGTAGACTGAAGTCTACGAAAGCTTGCGCTGCCAATTTCTTTCAGTTAGTCTCAAAGGTGCTACAAGATCTCTCTACATACTGGTTCTGCAGACTAGAACGGCTATATCTTTGAATTCAACCCTTAAGTTGTTTCTAATGTCTGATGTTAGTTTCAGCCTCAAAAGATATTAGGCATTACACATTGTTAGAACACTTCTGTTCCATACATTTGTTATGACAAAAACCTGTGGTTGTGACATCTTAACTTATGTACATTCCACCTAAAAGTTAGGAAGCACTTCTTGACAGTAAGGGCTGTTAGAGCTGCTCTGGAGCATGCTGCACTCTCCTCCTTTGGAGGTCTTGAAGCTGAGGTTGGATGGCCATCTCCCAGAGGTGATTTAGTTGTATCTTGCTGTATGATTCGGTTTGGAACATGCAGTCCTCATGGTTCCTCTCAAGTCTATGACTCAGGACACAGTTCTCCCATGAATAGCATGCAAATTTCTATCCAGAAGCTCTTAAGATACAAAGTGTGATGAAACCTATCTCTAATCAGACCTAAAAACCATGAAGATTGTTTTTAGCTGAAAGTATGAGTCTTGGCCCCTAAAAAGATTAACTTTCTCGTGTACAAATGGAGCTAGTTTGTTCAACCTACTGCAAAGGCATATTATCCTGGATGTTACCTTGTTGTTGCTAATGGATTTGATATTTTATTGCCTGTTTTCCTGCCCTTTGTTCCCAGTCCTGACATGGCCAAGGGGTGGACTCTGCCTTCACTGA
Organism: Phrynosoma blainvillii; assembly: GCA_026167975.1. Lineage (NCBI taxonomy): Eukaryota > Metazoa > Chordata > Lepidosauria > Squamata > Phrynosomatidae > Phrynosoma > Phrynosoma blainvillii. Next base: position 451,544,013 of record JANUYF010000001.1, on the reverse strand, counting down.
GATCCCGCTAGACTACCTTAACTGACAACCGAACTAAGATACGAGACAAATATGTGACCCTTATAGCCACTTTTCTTTTCTCATGATTTTTAACCTTTGCCTGACAAAGAAGCCAGTGAAGCTTCAAAAGCTTGCATGGTGTGTTTTGTGCTCTTGGGCTGGCCCAATAATGGTATCACTGCTTTGTAGTGTTTGGATTTTGTTTTTATTTTGCTGGATGGACAACATGGCTACCCTAAATATGTTTCCAGATACGGCATTACCTTTGTTGTCATTGTTGCGTGCCTTCAAGTTGTTCCCAGTATATGAAGTTTTCATGGCAAGATTTGTTCAGAGGACATTATTTTTCTTTGAGGCTGAGAGGCTGTGACTTGCCCAAGGTCATCCAGTAGGGATTTGAAACCTGGTCTTCCAAAGTCCTAGCCTGGCACTCAAACCAATACACTACATTGCCTCAGATTACTTTTATTAGGACAAATTATTGTCATACTGTAGGTTTTGTTCTTATGGACTAACACAGCAATTTTTGTTTTATTCCCAGACTGCTGCTCATCTATTATTTTAAATTCCATAACCTCCTTGGTCAAGGTATTTCAAGAGACATTGCTTCTTACAGCTTGCTTGTCAAGTATCATTCTGCTACAGCTTAAACTCACTGCTGTTTTCCATTTGTTAATGTGTCATGCTGTATATTTATTTAGCAGCAGGTTAGAGATCTTTTCTCATACTGCTTCAGCTCCTTTATAACAGTGACTTTGTGCATATTTGACACTTTTTTGTTGAAGCATGAAGGATTCCATATTCCCTGCTGTCAAGTCATTTTAGACCTAAACTGTATTGCTACTACCTTCATAAAAGAAATACTGCAGATTTTTTAAAAATATATGGATATTACATCAGAGAAAGATAAATATGTCACATATTAATCTATAGAAAACTGATGTTTGTGAAGATAGCAACTGTATGCCTAGAAGACTACAGTGGGCCCTTGGTATCTGCTGCAGTTTGGTTCCAGGACCCTCTTGGATACCCAAATCCATGAATGCTCAGAGCCCCATTAAATACCATGGCATAGTGAAATGGCGTCCCTTGTATAAAATGGCAACATCAAGGTTTGCTTTTTTGGAATATATGTTTTAAAATTATTTTTACACTGTGAATGCTTGAATCTGTGGATAAAAAATCTGTGGATATGGAGGGCTGACTGTATATGACTGTCACAACAGAATAAACCCATCTGGACAAGATACCTCCATTTTGCATTCTTATTTCACCCACCTTTGTTAATATTGAAAATTGCAGATTTCTGTTATTTCAAAATATTTATGGTTCCACAGCAAGCACAAAGCCTTATGTTCAGTTATAAGCAGCTCCCTTGTACTCCAGACAGCCTTTCCTCCTAAGAGTATTAATAGCAGCAATGGTTACTGCAGCAAAGTGGACTTCTACTACTGTTAACTATAAGATTCTCAACAGCAGGTGCATTAAATTCAATCTGCTGTGATCTACTTTATATCTCCCCAGATCTTCCATGATGCAAATATACAAAACAAAAGTGAATACTAAGGATCTCTTACAGAGTAAAAGTGGAACTAATCTGTGGCAAAGTCTACACTCTTGCCGAAAAACTGTTTTCAAGGGTCAGAAAAAAGTTCACCTTTGTAAGAATTCCAGCAGATATTAAGCATTCCACTGGAAACTGGTCAACTATCTTCTACCTTGTTGTGCAACTAGTTCAGACATTTAGTACAAGCTATTTGAAGCTGCCACTGATTCTTAAAAGTGGAAGAGTACTGCCTAATATAGCAAGTTCGTAAAACCGCCGTTTTACAGTTTCACAGTACTATACTTTGGAAAAACCTAAAAAACTAGTATCTGTCTTTGACATTTTTATTGTATTGCACTAAGGAACAGCAAAGATATTTACCCAACCTTGTTGCATATGTGCCTCTCTATGCAATTCTATCTTTTGTTACCATGTTTGATTCAGGATGTATGGCACTTTGAGACAGTTGCACAAGATGTTATCTTTTTTTAAAAGAAAAGTTAAAATGTATCCTTTCACCAACAACCCTGTTTCCCTCAAAATAGCCACACAGCTTGGAAAATTAAAACATGGGCCATTGACTTCATTGCTTGCTGTAGATATGGAAAGTTTGAGCCATGCACATTACAGGGACAGAATATCCAAATAGTAAAAAACAGAACTTACAATTATTCCTGTGATTGTACTCATGTATTCATCTATAAGACACATAAAGGTTACCTAAGATATAACATACAGAAAAGGGTTCGGTCCTTTAGAAGCACTTTGTACTTGCAGCTGACAGCTAGATGGAAGTCCGTAACCCAACTGAGCCACTATAAAGTCCAGTAAACAAAACAAAACAAAACCTTCTATTATACTAAGGGACAGCAATTAATACAATTATAATCCAAGGTATGGCTGTTCCTTATGGAGTGCAGGGCCAAAACTGTCCAAAACCAACTGCTTTACATTAATTTATAGTGTAATACTTGTCACTTTATACGCTCCAGTAATTTTTTGTTTTTAAAGTCTTTCCATGAGTATAGACATATTTTGGGATGGGGGAAAGAAGACAGGATGTCATTTTCCCCTGAATGAAACTGTGATCACCAGATTCCATAGCTAAATCTTGATACCAGATTCTTCGAAAACACTCCTTTGTTTCGTGGCTTTTCTGCATGCACGTTGCTGGAACCAAATCTGCCAGACATCACCATTTAAGAGCTCACCAAAACATAAATCATGCTGTGGAGAAAAGGATAGGCAGTAAAGTACACATATATGTATCTGTTACATTTAACATTTGTATTATACAGGCATCTACATGATAAATGTTTACCGCTAAGATTATGGCGTATGCTAAAGCCAGAGGTTTTAATTGGTGTGTTCGTTAGCACCCTAGCAAGGAAAGCTGTTAAACACACCATCTATCCTTCCAATATTGTGGTTAAGAGTAGCAGCCACCATTTTAAATTTCTACCAATGAACTTGTGGCATCATCCTCGTCTCCTTACGAGCTCATTCACCTTTTCAGATCTACTGGCAAGGCCCTGGTCTAGAAATTAGATTGTTACAGATGTCTTCTAGGCTAGGACTTGTCAGCTGAAATGACCAGATTACAGAACTTCACCCACCCCCTGCTAAAAGGGAGATGCACTAAAGATTAATTCTGTACAGCACTTTACAGACAATGTAAGATGAATGGGCTCTGAGACTTTTGATTTTAATTGCTGATAGGCACCAGATCCTGTCTGATCTTGGAAGCTAAACAGGGTGAGCTCATGTCAGTACTTGGAGGGGAGACCGCCAACCAAGACCAGGTGTTGTAGGTTGTACTTCAGAGGCAGGAACTGGCTAAACCAACTCTAAGTATTCCTTGACCATGAAAATCCTATGAAATTTTTGGGGTTGCCATAAGGTGACTTTAAAGCACATACATACAGGTTGTTTTCGTGTGCCTTCAAGTCATTTCTGACTTATGATAAGCCCTGGTGGTGCAGTGCTTAAACGCTGGTACTGCAGCCACTCACAAACAAGGTTGTGAGTTCAATCCCAGCCAGGGGCGGGTCGACTCAGCCTGGCAAGGTCGCTAAAATGAGTACCCAACTTAATGGGGTCAATTAGCTTACAGTTGTAAACGGCTTAAAGACTACTCAGTGTGGTATGAAGTGGTATATAAATGAAGCTGCTATTGCTAAGGCAAGCCTATCACAACATTTCCTTGGCAAGTTTCTTCAGAGGGGTCTGCCATTGCCATCCTCTGACACTGAGAGAGTATGACTTGCCCAAGGTCTCCCAGTGGGGTTCCAATGCTGAGTGGGGATTTGAACCCTGGCCTCCAGAAACATAGTCCAACATTCGAACCACTACACCACACACATACACATACACACTTAAATTTTCGAACACCCAGAAAATGGTATTATAACTTCCATAATTTTTTAAAAAATAGATAAAATTGATGACTTACCCATATAGGTAGTAAAAAAAGGACAGCAGGTAAAACGCTAGTTTGCACCATCCCTCCTTCTGGCAATATGCTAAAATGTCTGCATTCATTATGGTTGTTGGGTCATAGAGTCCTGGTCCACTCATCACAGGCCTACTCATATACCTGGGGGCAGGGGGAAAGAATTTGCATTTTTAAAAGCTACAGGAAATTAGGTTGGTGTTTTTTTAAAGGAAATGCACATGTAAGAAATACGAACATATACTTTCTATTCGAAAATTTATTCTCTCTCTCTCTCTCTCTCTCTATATATATATATATATATAGACACAAATAGTGCTATTATATAAAATTTCTTTAATCAGCAATGAGAAAATATATATCTGCATTCATGTAATTGAGAATTTTGCCCCTACCACCTTCCAAGGTTTCCAAGCTACAAAATGCATGAACTGAGCAAAGTCTCAGCCAAAGGTAAATTGCACAAACTTAGTAAAGCATATGCCTAACTAAAGGTAAAGTTTTCCCCTTTGACAAGGTTGTCAAGTCGTGTCCGACTATAGAGGGCAGTTATCATCCCAGTTACTAAACCAAAAAGCCATCATTGTCAAAGGCAACTCTGTGATCATGTAGCCAGCATGACTGCACAGAATGCGGTTACCTTCCCACTGAAGTGGTACCTATTTATTTATTTGCACTATTACATGCTTTTGAACTGCTAAGTTGGCAGAAGCCAGGACTAGTGACGGGAGCTCACTGTCACATGGTGCTTCGGTCTTGAACTGCCAGCCTGCTGATCTTGCAACCATCAGAGTTAGCATCTTAACTACTGAACCACCATGTCCCACATGCCTAATTAACATGCCTACTAATTAAACCATCTTGTGAGACCCACTATAATACATCCATCCCACATGAAGAAATGCCACACTTGAAAGTTAGCAACCAGCTTGAAGGTACTGAATGCCTGCCCCCTTTCTTACATCATTGCCAGTATCTGTTTATGAACAAAAACGTACATCTTGTTTATAACGTATTCATTTTTTACAATGTTAACAGCTTTGGGCCCAAATCAGACCTTCTACAGTTTGGCACCCTCCTCTGGTGTGGTTTGGGTCCAACTTTCTGGAGCAGCAAAAACAAACTTGATTCATCTTCTGGGTGACAGCCCAGTTTTCTGATCTTATCACCTCTCAATCTTCTCCAGGCTAAACATATCCAACTTCCTCAACCATTCCTCACAGAACAGTTCCCAGATCTTTTTTTATCTTGGTCACCACAAAAGATGAATCAGATTGCTTTCTGCTGATCCAGAAGGGTGGACCCAAACCAATGGATTCAAGTTACCAAAAAAGAGAGCTATTTCAACAACGGTACAGACTGCCTTGGATGCTTGGGTTGCTTTTGTTGAGGGTTTTTAAACAGAAGTTGAATGACCATCTATTAGTGATGCTTTAGCTATAGATTTCCTGAAGAGGCAGGAGGTTAGACTAGACCAGGGGTAGGCAATCTTTCTCCTTTAAGGGCCGAGGGACTTCAGCTCCCAGAATCCCGGGAGCTATTGGCCAACATGGGACTATTGGCCAACATGGCTGAGGCTTTCCCCTCGGCCCTTAAAGGGGAAAGGTTGCCTACCCCTGGACTAGACCCTAGGAGTACCTTCTGTGTCCATACATTTCTAAAGGAAAGCCCAATGGAAGACATGAGGGCAGACATATGGATTTGAATTAAGGGCTCAGTCAGTTGCAATGAAAACTGAAAGTGACACTTTACTCTACTCTGCCAAAAGAACAGAGAAGTGTACATGATACCTTAATCCCAATTTAGATTGAAATCTGTGTCATTTCCTGATTTAAGTGTTTTTCACACAGCTAAAAAACCTGGCTTACCTTTCCCAGTTTGTATCCTCTTCCTGGATGCAGCAAGGTACCTTATTTTCCTGCATAAAGGACTACTTTTTTACCTGCAAAATCTGTGGCTAAAGGGGGGGGGTCGTCTTATACGCCAGATATAAGGATAATGAGGATAGAGGTGCTAAAACTCTATATTTTGACTGGAAAAAATGGGGGGTCGTCTTATACGCGGGTCGTCTTATACGCCGGAAAATACGGTATTGGTATTATGCCAATAGTTGCTGCCCGGCTGCATCCCAGGTCCCAGGTGCACTTCAGCGGCCATTTTTCCAAGCCAGGAGCTTTCCAACTTTTAAAAGCAGAATTGGCAGCAACTATGGTGTGATAATGCCCAGCTGCATCCCGGAAGAGGATTCAAACCAGGGAAGGTAAGCCAGGTTTTTTAGCTGTGTGAAAAACTCCTTCCTCTCTGATAAATAAGAGATGGAAATTTGCTTTCCTTTAGTTCAAACTCCAAGAAATCAATTTTGCTTTCACATGCATATGCATGCACTGAATAGCCACAGCAACAGCACTCTTCATTCTTAGAAAACCGTGTTTGGGTTTTGTTTTGTTTTTAATTGTGTATGTGTTGTTGTTTTTTAAAAAACATATCCAGAATTTTTAATCCAATTTCTTTAAATGCTTAATTCCCCAAGAAAGTCCCTAGAATAGATCACTTAAAAGATCCAGTAAGAAATTTTCCTCAAGTAAAGCAACAGCAAACCATTCCCAGCAGTACCTCCAAATGTGGTAAGCCAATAATGGCATATTGAGTCCCAGCGTGAGCCACTCTGTTGCACACAGAAACATAACACAGAAGAATGCATGGATAAGGTACTCCGGAAGTACAAGCTGCAAAGAAGACATACAAGTCAGCCAATTCTGCTTCAACATTTAGTGTATTTGAGTGACACAGCATTCAAGTAATATATGGCACTGTTCAGAAAAAAAAAACCACCAAGAAAAAGATACAACAAACAAAGCTGGCATTAGACAAGAGAAACCAGCATTAAAATTCCACAATGCTGTGTTGTAATGACAGGTTTGTAAGCTTTACACATTTAATCCAATTTACAAAGAACTATTTGGTCACAATGAAACACTTAACATCATTTATACAACAGTACCGAAGTTGAAAAGGCAAATGACAGAGAACATTATCAAATAATCTTAATTGGTTTGAACTTTTATCCCAGGAAAAATTAGATTTAGTCTAGGGACCTTACATTTCTCTCTCCAAAGTGTACTAGCAGATGGGCTTAGAGCTGGAACATTCCTGCTTATTTCTAGTGCACTACCTCCAAACCAGAGTTTACAGATGGAATTTCAGTTGCCTCAAGACAAGCAGCTGTTACCTCACTACAATATATAGGGGTTAAAATGCTATGCGTCTAAACTATGTTCTCATTTAGAGGACAACACACACAGAAGTAATACACAGCCCAAAAGATGACAAGTTGTAAGGCAGAGAACAATTCCAGAGATCCTGAAGTAACAAGATTCACTGCATTTCCCAAGCAGGTGCAGGACATCTACCCTAGAAGTGCTCATCTCTGCAAACCATGAACCATATAGTCTTACAAAAGTCATAGTTTGGTGGATTTCTGTTTGAAAAGTTATAGTTAACTATTCAGAAATGTTTCTGAAATATAAGTTTTTAAAGTATTCTATAATCATGATGACTCGGAACTTACATGGAATCTTAAGAACTTCTACTTTCCAACCAAAGTTCAGGAATGGTGCTATTCCGTACCAATCTTCTACTTTTTTTTAAATGTGTTTTAGTTGTCACAAACTATTCAGATAAAGTTGTATCCTACACTTTACCTAAATCTTAAAGTTCTAGGCTGCTAGAATGTTTATAAAAAGCATTACATTAGAAAGCCTGGGCAGTTACAACCAGAAGTGTAGTATAATTCAAATATAACTACAAACAGCACTAATTCCATATTGTTGAAGGGAGTAAGAAGGTCTGAAAAGGTAATTTCAGGCGCATTATCGAGAATCAAGGATGGTTTTTTCTACTGCAGGAAAAGTAATCTGCAATTTACTTACTTCTTAACCATTATGTTTTCCAGTGAAAATCTACAGACAATGTATACTCTATTTACATAGGAATTTATTATGGACAGCAGTCTCAACTATTGGCAACCATCAGGCATATAGGCTAAGTCAAGAGAAGTTGTTGCTGGTCTTATGATCTTGGATTTGTTTGAGCCTGCAGTTATTGATGTACTCAGCATAAAAGGAGCAGCCCCTGTAATTTGCAGAAAAATCTCCCAACTTCACAAATACATTTACTAGAGATTCTAATATTTCCCTCTACCAAGAATATATTTATAGGAACAGGATTCAATCACATGAAAGTCCAAAGACTCTCATCTACACATTTTAAACACAGTTTAACAAACGTATAGTTCAGAGAAGCACCGATAGTCATGTTCAACATGCATATGGTAAAGTCTTGTTGGTTTAAAGTCTGTGATAAGGGAATGCATAAATGTTGTGAACATTTTCTCACCCTCCCACATCAAATGAGAGATGACTGAGTAGGGTAAACTGTTCCATGCACAGTCACTATCCAGGCTCACTGCATGCACTCTTCTCCACGTACCCCACTTTGTGGAAGTAACTCTCCATTGGTCACACCTACACTGTCCTTGTTTCCAACTGATCTGTTTGCATTCAGCATGGAGACCAGTTCCTACTGGTGCCCTTCAGCTCATCATGGCAGGATAACCGGGCTATTTTGTAAAATCTTCTAGCTCAATTTTCCTCAGGCTGATATGGGGGCCAGGTGATCTTTTATTCTAATGTGCCAGGGACCAGTACCATATTGGTTCTCATTTTGCTACTGCCATTTCATTCTTTCCTGGAAAGTTTCCACAGACTGGAACTAGTCCACGGACCACCCATTGGAGTGGCAATGCTGGAACTGAATGTAGTCTAGAGAGTGGTATCAGAAAAGCTTTTCCTCAACTTTCTCAATTAAATTTCAAGATCTGGCCAAAGGGAAAAGGCAGGGATAACACATGAGAAATCAGACCACTTTATTTGGGCCTATCAGTCTCCTGAGGAAGAACATGCATCTTCTTGCTATCTATAAAATAAGTTCATTTGTTCACTATCTGAACAGTTCCATCCATTTCAATAGCCAACAGCAGCTCACACACCAGTAACACCTGCTGGAGGCTGTGCAAACAACATCTTAAAGTCTATACAGACAATGCAGAGTTTGAATCCCAACAGGAAGGGCTACATCAGAAGAGGAGTCCATGGACTGCAGGTAATCCCAACTCTATTTTAAACTGAATGCTTTTAAAGAATGTTGATTATGTATATGGTGCAGATGTAACACAAATCATATACTGTACTGCATATGCAATACAAACCATATACTACAAATCAAGGAACCAGCCTCAGGACAGCATTTTCCCCATACCCCACCATAAAGTCCCTGAAGTATGATGTAGAGTAAAATCTGCACCAATAATAAACAGAGTTCCCATCTTAACCAGAGTTAAGATTCTGAGCTAGATTTGTAAATTCTGGTTAAACAGAACCTGGAGTTTTTTGTGGGTTTTTCAGGCTGTGAGCCATGTTCTACAAGATTTTCTTTCTGACGTTTCGCCAGCATCTGTGGCTAGCATCTTCAGAGATAAGACTTGGAGTGTTTTTTGTTTTTGTTTTAAAAAAAGTAAATGTGAATATCAAATCTATTCAATTTTTGGCACCAAGACTTGATAGCAAGCTTGACTTAATTATAGAAAAATTTAAGCATGTAACAGTTTTCCCCGTCTCTTATTAAGCAAGTGAACTTAACAATGCACAAAATCCATGAAGTTAATACAACCCCTGACTTGACAAAAGACAAGCAGATGAACAAGCACGCTGATCAAAATAATCATACAGATGTTCCCAACAAATGAAAAACAAAGAAGAGAGTGGCATTAAGACATTAAACTAAGAAGCAGTACACACCTTTAATGCAATTTTGACTCTTTTAATCTTTTTAACCTTTTCAACTGTCTTTGTGCCGAAAATGTAAAAAGCAGATTGAAAAAATGTTAGTATGACCACTTGCAAGATCACTAGCAGATAAGTCAGAATTTCAAGCGTCATGAAATAAAGGAGGGCAGAGAGAGAATTCTGCCAAGAAATCTTAAATCTATTAGTTATAATCAAACAACATTTTACTGATGTATGTTAAATGAACATTAAGTACAAATATATAGCCAAACTCTGAATTAATGCAAAGAAATCTCTCACACGTAAAACTTACAGGGTTAAGCGTATTACACTGGTCTATTGGATTCTTGTAATCAGTCTTCAGCTCATCAAAAGCTATAATCTAGAATAAAATCACAATAGTTAGGTAGCAATGCAAGAACAGATCAACTGCAGTGGATAAACCTGTGTAGTCACTACACCCTGTAAAGACCAAATCCTAGAAGCAAATTCAGAGAGAACAACTCTTGGTCCAGACCCAATAAACTAGTACTCAAATAGTACTCTCAAATAGCATTGAGTAGTTAGGTTTATTCTCAATATGGTGCTAAGAACTAAGTGCACATTTCTTTTCCCCAATCCCACTTCCAAAACATTAGTTTCCCTGGCTCACTCCCCACACCTGAGCAAGGCAGTTCTGTTCACAGCTTTGTTTTCAATGATCTGAAGAGAAAGCACTCCTTCGGCTTCAAAGGATGCAACACTTAGGAACTCAATTAGTTGGTCCAATAAAAGGTAACGACAGCATCTGCTCTATAGCTACAAGATTGCTAATAACAGTCCCACACTGGCATATTTAATCCTGGTGCTACTTGGGTAACACTTTCCAGCTCTGAGACCTAGCTGCGTTAGTCTGGAATACCAGTATGCAGAGGTATTTTATAGCAACTTTGAGACTAACTGTGCTTTCCAAATCTGGACAGTGTAACCCCAGGCCAAAGGGATGTGCTGAGGAAGCAGATTGTACTGCCATATGTACTTGGAAGTCGATTGCAACTGGAAAGGGAGGAAAGTCTGAAAGGAAGTTCTCTGATAGTTTTATAAGGCAATACCTAAGGCCCTGTTCCTATCTTTTGCCCATATTCAGGACACATGCATGAGATAGGGCATCCCTGGTCTAAAGACCAAACTACTACTGAATCCTAAATAGCATGAGATAAAGAAATGCTCATCTGCCCTCAGGCTCCAACCCTGAACAGGGTCATCTCTGATGAGAAGCAGAAGTGACCTTCACTTTTACAAAATTCTTGGCCAAAACTGTACTAATCCACGCCAGGGATGACAAACGGGATAGAGCTAAGATGTCAACTTATCACCCCACTGGAGATGTGAAGGAGGTGAAGCATGAAGGCAGAAGCTTTTGAGGCCTGACTGACCCAAGAACAATACCTCTTGCAAACTGTGACCTAAATGCAATTATTAGTCTCAATTAGAGTTGATTCACTGAACCAACTAGAGATGGTGCAATGAAAGACTGCACTTCTCCCTATATGAACCTGTCTGAGTGTTAAGACCAGGGGTAGGCAACCTTTTCCCCTTTAAGGGCCGAGGGACTTCAGCTCCCAGAATCCCAGGAGCTATTGGCCAACATGGGACTATTGGCCAACATGGCTGAGGCTTCTGGGAGCTGAAGTCCCTCGGCCCTTAAAGGGGAAAGGTTGCCTACCCCTGGTTAAGACCTTTGGGGGAGGGATTTAGGTCAGTCTTACCATAAGCACAGGGATGTTTAGTGAGGACATGGGACAGGCCTTCTCCCTGGCTGTGGTAGGAGGTTCAGTGCCCCCTCCTTTATGCAGGCACAGACCTTTTTATTTAGGTAGGGCTCTGGCTAATATGGCAGAAGAGTATGGCAGAAGAGTGTTTTAATCTGGTGTGGTGTGCTTTTATTTTTATTATTATTTCAAACATGTCTTGAATTGTTTCAACTTTGTGCCATTAACTCAACTGTTTAATTCAATTTGTTTAACTTTGGTGTACTAAAATTTTAGCAATACTTTGTTTCAATTTGTTGTAACCCACTTAGGTCCTGTGCTGGAAGAAAGGTGGGATATAAATTATATCACTCAGTCAATCAATCAGTCAGCAGAACAGAGATAAATGTGGTCCAAAACACACTGTAGAAATCATACAGTTTGAGACCACTTTAACTGCCCTGGCTCAATGCTATTCAGGGAACTGTGGTTTTGTGAGACATTTAGCTTTCTCTGTCAGAGAGCTCTAATGCCACAACAAACTACAATTCCCAGAATTCCCTAGCACTGAGCCAGGGCAGTTAAAGCAGTTTCAAACTGGATCATTTCTGCAGTGTGTTTTGGACCTTTGACTATCAACTTCTGACCGACTGAATGGATCTAATCTAGTTGGGACTAATAACTAGATTTAGATTATTACCACACTACACTCTTAATAGTGCGGATATTCCACTTTCGCTGCTTTTGCTGCCTCCTTTTGTATTTTGGGATTTGCAGTTTAGGGAGGAGCATTTGGAATTCTCAGCCAGACAGTGCTTAGACCTCACTGAACTAGAAACCCCAGAATGCAACAGAAGGCACCCAGAACAGTGAAAGTGGAATAGCAGCACTATAAGAGTGTAATGCAGTAATCTTCTTAGACCACATAAACACACTTAACTCACAAAGATCTTCTACTTGATTATAATCTCAATTTGTCCTTTTCTTGCTGTGGCCACTGAGTTTCGAATAGCCTTCTCAGACAGGTCTGTCTTTCTCATAGCACAACTAATACCATCCTCTGCAGTTACAAACATACCACCTTTCTTCCTCATGCTCCCTCAGTCTTCACAATTTTGCAATCCAATACTTCTTCCATCAGTCCAAATATGCCTCGTTTGAAGCCCCATCTCTGCCCCCTCCCAATCTTCCTCCATCCAAATCTCCCTTCTGCATCCCATCAGACAAGCCTACAGATCCATGGATCTCTAGGTGGTAAGTGCAAAATGTTTCCCCATTTGATTTCTTTCCTCCTACTTTAATTTCTCTATTATAGTGAACTGTAAAGTAAAAAAATGTAGTTTCAGATGTTCGCTGTTATGTGAAGATAATCAATTCCCAATGCTTTAAATTAAGCTGTATGCAAAATGTATGTTCATGTGCATTTCCCTAGAGAGGGGGGTCCATAGCTTTCACCAATTCTCAGAGGTCACTAGGACACACACACACGCACACAAGTTGAGAAGGAGTGCTACAGACACTACTATGTATCATTCCAGTTACTCTCTCAACAGTGTCATTAATATCCTGCAGGAATGGTCCTCTCATTCTTCATCTCCTCACCATCTATTGACAAAGACCCCATCTCATTCATACATATCTCCCCTTCCTATTAGTACCACTTTTAGGTCATCTTTACCTATATTGGCACCTTCTCCTCTCCTTAAGCCCCACTCTTTTCAGATGCTCCTTAGTCCAAACACTCCCTGAGGACCTTTGCAGACTGCCAGAAATAGTGCAAATTGAGTCCACTTTAACTGCCCTGACTCAGTGCTAGGGAATCATGGGAACTGTAGTTTATTGTGGCACCAGAGCTCTCTGACAGAGAAGGCTCATTGTCTCAGAAAAAAATACAATTCCCATGATTCCCTAGCACTGAGCCAGGGCAGTTAAAGAGGACTCAATTTGCACTATTTCTAACAGTCTGCAAAGGCCCTAAATCATCTTTAAAAACTCTCTTCCTAAAATACATCAAAACCACCTAATCCCCACTTTCTCTTCTAGGGACTCAAGACACGTCCATCCCACTGCATCAGGTCTTAACCCCCCCATGAGCTGCAAGAGCCCCCCATCTCCACCAATCCACCCCCCACATGCCTTGTCCTATTTCCCTCAACCCACAATGGGGCTCCTCATCATCCTACTAATATTCCAGCCAAATCCCTCCCCGATGCACAAAAAGATGTTCAGGGCAGCACAATTTCCTTATGCGACTCATGGCTGAAACAGGGAGCAGCTCCCACCCAGATGTTGGGGTGAAGCACCTCCATTTCACCCCAACATCCTCTCCCCATTTCGCCTTTCCTGCTGCTACATCTTTACCTCACAGGGCCCTTAAAACAACCCCCTTTCCCCCCATAAGGAGATCCCACCCCAAACAAATTTAACTATGAAAATTGCCCCAAACAATTGCCCTCCCCAAGGAAGAGACCCTCCTAAATCCTACATAAGAAGACAGCAAAAGCAATCTCTCTCCCCTCACAAAGGAACACCTCCAAAAACACCTCTTCCTCTCGCCTCATAAAAGCCCCCTAATTCTTCCTCTTCCCAAAACAATTCTTCCCCCCTTCCTGAACAGATCCCCCAAAATAACACCTTCCCTTATGAAAAGCCTTCCAAATTTCTCATGAAAACATCCAACAAAAAACCCACTGCCTCTCCTCCCCTCATGGAGATACCCTTAAAATCTTCCCCTCTCCTCAAGACAACCTCCCCCGAATTTATTGCCTTCCTCTCCTGAAGAACTCCCAAAACCAACCCCTTTGCTCACGAAAAGACCCCATCTCCTCCTCCCCTCCTGAAGAGACCCTCAAAACCTACTCCTCCCCTCATGAAAGCCCCCCAATTTTCCCCTTCCCGAAGAGCCCCCCAAAAAAACATTCCTCCCCTCATGGGAGCCCCTCCATTCCTGAAGAGATCCCCCAAAAACCACTCCTCCCCTCATGAGGGCCCCCCAAACTTATTCCTCCTTCCCTCACGAAAAGACCCCCATCTCCCCCTCCCCTCAAGAAGAGACCCCCTCCAATTCCTCCCCTTATGAAAGCCCCACTTTGCTGAAGAGCCCCCCAAAAAATTCCTCCCTTCATGAGGGCCCCCTAATTTCCCGTCTTTCCTGAAAAGACCCCCAAAACCAACTCCTCCCCTCATAAGGGCCCCCAAATGTATTCCCCATTTCTCCTGAGGAGACTCCCCCCAAAATCAACCCCTTCCCCCTCATGAAGACCCCCCAAAACCAACTCCTCCCCTTAAGACCCCCAAATTGTCCCCTTTCCCTCATGAAGAGACCCCCAAAACCAACTCCTCCCCTCATGAGAGCTCCCCAAATTTATTCCCCTACTCTCCTGAAGAGGTCCCCCCCAAATCAACCCCTCCCTTCAAGAGGGCGCCCCAAATTGCCCTCTTCTCTCATGAAGACCCCCAAAACCAACTCCTCCCCTCATGAGGGCCCCCCAAATTTATTATCCTCTTCTCCTGAAGAGACTCCCCCAAAATCAACCCCTCCCTCCTCAGGAAGACCCCCCAAAACCAACTCCTCCCCTCATGAGGGCCCCCCAAATTTATTCTACTCTTCTCCTGAAGAGACTCCCCCAAAATCAACCCCTCCCTCCTCAGGAAGACCCCCCAAAACCAACTCCTCCCTTCATGAGGGCCCCCCAAATTTATTCCCTCCCCTCAGGAAGAGTCTTCCCCCAAAAACCAACTCTTCCCCTCATGAGCCCCCCCCCAATAATCTGTGTGCCCCCCCTTTTTCCCGAGGCGCCCTCCCCACTCACATGCCAGATGGCGAAGAAGATGAGGGCGGCGGTGAGGAGGAGGGCCAGCATGTAGCAGAA
Organism: Phrynosoma blainvillii; assembly: GCA_026167975.1. Lineage (NCBI taxonomy): Eukaryota > Metazoa > Chordata > Lepidosauria > Squamata > Phrynosomatidae > Phrynosoma > Phrynosoma blainvillii. Next base: position 451,528,570 of record JANUYF010000001.1, on the reverse strand, counting down.
GGCGGCGAACGTGAACGCCATGGCGGCGGCGGCGGCGGCAGAGGCAGAGGAGGCCCCGGCCCAGCCTGGCCGTGCGCGCGCGAGGGATGCCGGGAAGGGCCATTCAGGGCGGCCGACGCCGACGCCGCCAGCCCACTGGGGAAGGAAGGGAGCGACGCCATTGGCTGGCGGCCCGCGCGAGGGAGAGCCCGGGGGGAGAGTGCGCAGGCGCGGAGGGTGGGGAGAGCCTCGGGGAGAGAGGGAGGAAGCCAACGCCTCGCTCCCCAACAGCGCTCTCCGCAGCGGCCACTGGCGGCGGGCGGCGGCATTGCCACGGTCTCTCATTCCCTTGACCTCATTTTCTTCCCAGTGACGTCACTAGGGTTGGTGTCACCCTGTGATGCGAGTCACCCCCCTTCCATTGTTAAGACCTGCTTGCTGACTTTGGGCCTTTGCAGACTGCCAGAAATAGTGCAAATTGAGTCCACTTTAAATTGAGGCACTGCCCTGGCTCAGTGCTAGGGAATTATGGGAACTGTAATTTATTGTGGCACCAGAGCTCTCTGACAGAGGAGGCTCAATGTCTTAGAAAAAAATACAATTCCCATGATTCCCTAGCACTAACCCTAACCCTTAAAGTGGACCCAATTTGCACTGTTTCTGTCAGTCTGCAAAGGCCCTTTCATTCCTTTTTTCCCCACTGTTTTTATTTCAATTTATTTTTACTTTCATCATGTTACATAACAGTACATCGCACAAACCAATATGTTTGTCTCTAAAATATACGTATTTACAATTTGAATTCCAATAGTTCATCCAGTTTCAATAGACTTAAATTACTTTTAGCTTATTGTCTTCAATTCCACGATGTTAATTTTCCTAGCACCTGAGTGATAAACCTTCCCGCTTAACTTATTTTGATCAATTTATGTTCTTACATACATTTCAATGTCTCTATACACATAACTCTTTCCTTTTACCAAAAAAAAATCATTATTAGTGCTCAGTCTTGTTCAACTTTTTGTATATTTTGTTCTTTTAATCTTTTTTTGTTTTTAATTTTGTTCTTTTAATCAGTATCGCAATACTTTTTGTGTCTAATAATTTCCAAATCCAGTCTTCTACTGGAGGGTAACTTTTTTCTTTTTCCATGTTTTTGCTAATATCAGTCTCGCAGCTGTGATCATATATAACAACAATCTCCCATAAGTCCTTTCTATTTCTTTTGTCAACTTATTAATCATGCTTAACAGGTACAATCCTGGTAATAGATTACATTTAATTCTTAAGCTCTCACATATAGTTGTGTGTATATTTCTCCAAAACCTTTTCCTACTGTTTTAATGCGTTTATATTTTAATATTAGTAATATTTAATTATTTCTTGTTTAGTATTCAAAGATATAGCTATGTTAGTCTATAGAATATGAGATGCAGAGATCTTGTAGCCCCTTTGAGACTAACTGAAATAAAGAAACTGGCAGCATGAGCTTTTGTAGACTTAAGTCTACTTCCTCAGATGCATATATGCATCTGAGGAAGTAGACTGAAGTCTATGAAAGCTCATGCTGCCAACATCTTCGTTTCAGTTATTTCTTGTTTAATTCTTGTTTAATATTTAATTAGTTTCTGGCCCCTGCCAGTGTCATCTCTAGGGTTGGTGTCACATGGTGGGGTAACTCACCCCTGCATTGACTTCCTCCCATACCAAACCATACATATTATTATTATTATTATTATTATTATACAAAATCCTTAGTCAGGTTTTTGTACTAATGTGACTCATCAGTCATAATTCCCCCATATCATTAAAAGTCATGGCAATAGTTGTGACACAAGCAACTAGCACAATTAAAATTATATCTTTGAATTACAATATTGTTCACACAGCCTAAATTGATTTGCATATATATAGTTACGTGTGCTTCAAGTGAAAATTTGATAAAATATGTTTTTGAAGAAAAAAAAATTAAATTATATTTTTTAATTAGAAATTTTAATTTTTGTTTTAAAAAGTGGGGCCTCTCCTTTCTTCTCCCACTGACCTTCATTCACCTTAATTGCACCATCTCTTCAGCATTTTCATGGGACACAGGTAAATGCCACAGCCTGTAAGACAGGGGTCGGCAACCTTTGTTGCCGGGGGGCCAGGAGGGGGGAAAATGGCGCAGGGGCCAGGCGTGCGCATGCGCACGGGGGTGCCATTTTGGAAGGTGCACAGTGCAGGTGCGGTGGGGCCTTCCCAAGGCCCCACGGCAGCTGCGCAACCGCGGTGGGGCCTTCCCAAGGTCCCACGGCGATTGCGCCGTGCAAATTTGCACAGCACAGCTGTGGTGGGGCCTTCCAAAATGGCGCCTGCTGCCGTGCGCATACGTGTGTGAGCATGGGCGCCATTTTGGATGCCAAAATGGCGCCCGTTCTCACGCACGGCACGACACAGCAGCGGCGGCTGGACCAGCCATGGGCCGGTCCCAAGGCCTCCACAGGCCGCACCCAGCCCGCGGGCCGTAGGTTGCCGACCCCTGCTGTAAGAGATGGGTGAGTGAGTTGAGGGTCAGAGAGGAGAAAAGAGGCCTCTGATTTTTTTAAAAAAAATTAAAATGTAAAATTTCAATAAAATTTAAAAAATTATTTTTTTATCAGACAATTCTGGTTGGAGGTTATTTCAATAATCTCAGAAATTATGAAACAGGATATCACACCTTCCTTGCTCAGGTCTTTTATTGCTTTCACTCTTTTTGCATATAAATAGAAATGTTAGGTACTACACTTAGGACGTTATCACACGGGGAGTCGCGGGGAGAAAGTGGATATAAACGGGCACGAGCGGAAGTGTTTAATTTATGGGATTTGTCCTGTTCCGCCTCGTCTGATAACTAAATTCGAATTTAAAAGGGGGTTAATTCGAACAAAAACCTGATCTTTTCATTTTCGGGATTTTTGAGGATTTGAAAAGATCAGGTTTTTGTTCGAATTAACCCCTTTTTAAATTCGAATTTAGTTATCAGACGAGGCGGAACGGGACAAATCCCATAAATTAACGACTTCCGCTCATGCCCGTTTATATCCACTTTCTCCCCGCAACTCCCCGTGTGATAACGTCCATAGGGCGGAAAAATGAAATACATAGATATAGGATGGCGGACACCTGGCTTAACAAGACTACTTGTGAAAGGGATCTAAGAGTCCTAGTAGACCACATGTTGAACATGAGTCAACAGTGTGATGCCGCAGCTAAAAAGGCCAATGCAATTTTAGGCTGAACCAATAGAAGTATAGTATCTAGATCAAGGGAAGTAATAGTGCCACTGTATCCTGCGTTGGTCAGGCCTCACCTGGAATAATCCTGTGTCCAGTTCTGGGCACCACAATTCAAAAAGGATGTTGAAAAACGCATGTCCAGAGGAGTGGGGACTAAAATGGTGAAGGGTCTGGAAACCATCAAGCCCTGTGAGGAGTGACTTAAAGCAAAGCAAGCAAAGCAGCTTCATTTATATACCGCTTCACATCACGCTATGGGGTGTCTGAGCGGTTTACAACTCTAAGCTCATTGCCCCCCAACAGTTGGGTACTCATTTTAGTAACCTCGGAAGGATGTAGGCCTGAGTCGAGCCTGAGCCACTATTGTTTTGCCGCTACTTGTTTTATGATTTTAGTACTCAATGTTTTATCATTCTTGCTGTTTTTAATACTATCTCAGTTTAATTTATTTTTAAGGGGTGGGAGGATTAGGGGGAATACTTGGCAATGTGTTTTACTCTTGTATTGTTTTAACTTGTTGTACGCCGCCCCGGTTGCCTAGCAGAGGGGCGGGTTAGAAATAAAATTTATTATTATTATTTTATTATAGTATTGAACTCGAAACCTTGTGGTTTATGAGTGAGTGGCTGCAGGACAGGCATTTAACCCCTGAGCCACCAGGGCTCTTTTTAGGGAGCTGGGCATATTTAGCCTGGAGAAGAGACGGTTAAGAGGTGATATGATAGCCGTGTTTAAATATTTGAAGGGATGTCATATTGAGGAGGGAACAAACTTGTTTTCTGCTGCTCCAGAGAATAGGACCCAGAACAATGGATGCAAGCTGCAGGAAAAAGATTCCACTTAAGCCAGGGGTAGGCAACCTTTTTGAGCCGGGGGACGGGTCCCTCAGACAATTGGGGGGCCAAAGCATCAAAAATAAAAAAATAAAAAAATAAAAATAAAAAATAAAAATCAATTTAAAAAAAAATATGCATGCACACTCTCTCAGCCCCAAAAAAGCCATGGCAAAACCCTTGTGGAGATTTTGCCAAGAAAACCCCAAGAACAAGTAATAACAACAATAATCAATATCATCATGGCAGGCGGCGGTGGCGGCGGGGGGAAGCGGGGGGCGGTGGCAGGACCGGCCTGGGGCCGGTCCAAAGGTCTTGGGGGGCCGCATCCAGCCCTCCCGGCCCTTAGGTTGCCTACCCCTGCCTTAAACATTAGGAGGAACTTCCTGACAGTAAGAGCTGTTTGACAGTGGAACACACTCCCTCAGAGAGTGGCGGAGTCTCCTTCTTTGGAGGGCTTTAAACAGAGGCTGGATGGCCATCTATCAGGTATGCTTTAATTGAGAGTTCCTGCATGGCAGAATGGGGGGTGGACTGGATGGCCCTTGGGGTCTCTTCCAACTCTATGATTCTATGAAATTTGAAACATGAAACACAAAACACCAATCATCTTCTGTGAATGTGATTTCCCCCTTTGCTGTTAATCAATAAGTTGTACTTTGCACTTATACAAAGGCTTGTATCCCAGACAGAAGTTGCCCTAGCTGTCTCACTGCTATTAATTGAGAGCTATTAAAATTCCCGTATTACTGTATATATTAATTTGTGGATGCCATCTTGGTAACCTAGTAATCTGGGTTACACACCCCAAGGATTACTTTAAATTACTTAGGCTGGTTTAATAGTATACTGCCCTGAGATCTTTAGACAGAAGGCAAGATGTAAATATTTTAATTAATACATAAAAGTGTTATAAGAGGAGGAAAAGGTTCCTCCCTTATTCAGAGGTGTTCTTTATCTCTAAAATGTCCTCCTCTTTCCTTTCTTTTCTGAATAAAAAAGTTTCCCCTAACTTCCAATTCTCTTTCTCCCTCTCCTTGAGATGCCCCAAGCCATTTGGACTGCACCTTCCAGAAACTCTGGTCAGAAGAGGGATTTTGGGAATTGCAGTCCAATATCTTTGGACTCACAGGCTGGGAAGCCATGCGTCTGCACTGTATACCAAATCACTGTGCAGATAACTCTCCAAATGTTTTCTGGCTAAACCTCCCACCAGGCCTAGGTTGCATCCACATTGCAGAAATATGGTTTGACACCACTTTAATTACCATGGCTCAATGCTATGGAATTCTGGGAAGTGTAGTTTACTGCGGCACCAGAGCAATATTCCCCCAAAGAACAGAACAGGGTAGCTGTACTTTAATTAAGGCAAGGTATCAATTATATAACTCAGGGGTAGGCAACTTTTCCCCTTTAAGGGCCGAGGGACTTCAGCTCCCAGAAGCCTCAGCCATGTTGGCCAATAGTCCCACGTTGGCCAATAGCTCCTGGGATTCTGGGAGCTGAAGTCCCTCGGCCCTTAAAGGGGAAAGGTTGCCTACCCCTGATATAACAAAACAAACAAGAATCCCAAAGGGGAAAGGCACTGCACGCAGTAAGTGAGAATGGAGAAACTGTTCTCAGAAAACACTAACCTTTATTGAAACCTGAAACATTTGTGACAATAGACATTTACTCCCTTGGGGACAAGCAGCAACCTGCAATAAATTAATTCCATTGTTGAAAGAATTCCCTGCTGCAAGATACAGAAACAGATTCTGGTCTAAAAAGCCCTTTAAAAAAAGATTAAACAGATGTGTGGTTCCTCAGTACAGTAACCAAACGAGAGTCTGTTCTAAAACAATCTTTCCCAAAGTCAGTCTGATTAGGGGGTGCTGACAAGATAGCCATATTTAAGTGTCTGAAGGGATGTAACAGAATCATAGTTGGAAGAAGTTTGAGGGCTATTCAGTCCAACCCCATTCTGCCATGCAGGAACTCACAATCAAAGCACCCCCAACAGATAATAAAATAATAATAATAAAATTTATTTATATCCTGCCCATTGGTAATCCAATCTGGGCGGCTTACAATTAAAACATACAATACAGAATAAACATACTATAAAACAAACCCTCCCCCCCTTAAGATGGCCATCCAGCCTCTGTTTAAAGACCTCCAAAGAAGGAGACTCCACCATTCTCCAAGGCAGTCTGTTCCACTGTCAAAAAGCTCTCACTGGAAGTTCTTCCTAATATTTGGGTGGAATCTCTTTTCCTGCAGTTTGCATCCATTGTTCTGAGTCCTATTCTCTGGAGCAGCAGAAAACAAGTTTGCTCCATCCTCAACATGACATCCCTTCAAATACTACCAGGGCTACCATGTCACCCCTTAACCTTCGCTTCCCCAGGCTAAACCCCCCACCTCTCCTCACAGAGCATGGTTTCCAGACTTTTCGCCATGTAGAAGACGGAGCGAACTTGTTTTCTGCTCCTCTGGAGACTAGAACACAAGCCAGTGGATTCAAATTACAAGAAAAGATTCCATCAAAACAATAGGAAGCACTTTCGTTTTAACTGTAAGACCTTTTTAAAGTGGAATAGACTGCCTTGGAGGGTGGTGGATTCTCCACCTTTCCAGGTCTTTCAACAGAGATTGGATGGCCATCTTTAGTTGTGTGTTCCTGCTTCGCAGGGGGTTGGACTGAATGGCCCTTGTGGTCCCATCAAACTCTCTGATTCTATTATTCCATTCTTACCTAGCTTATTAAATCCTGTGTTGTTGTTTTTGTCAATACAGAAGAGCTTGTCTCATAGTGCTAAAAATAAATAAAAGAACAAGATAGGTTTGACAGGTTTTATTTATTAACATTTTGTCATCATCTATACCAATACAAGCACCATGCTTAGTCAAAAAGAGAAGATAACAAAAAAATGGTTGAAAGTTTTTTTAAAAAAAAAACATGCAAAGTCAACTAAGTAGAGCATATAAAACAAAACGCAAAATGAAGTGTGCGGACATTGCGCAAGCTGTCAACTTGGATAGTCTCATGGACTATAATTCATTCAGTTCCACAGCTTGTGGAATAATACAAGCACACAACCCATTCAATGCACAAGTTTTTGATACCTTCATCTGAAGGAGACATCTCCATTTTGAGAATACATTGTCTTTGGGAAAGTGAAATTCGTTCTGCATGCAACAAAAGGAGGGTTGCATGAGCAGGACGGCAGCTACCAGATGGCAAGTATAACCCTCTGCCCCCATGGTTTATTCTCATACACATTGCTCCCAGTTTTGTGTTTTGTATAACGTTCAGAGTAGAGCAAATGCACTACATGCTCCAGTTTCAATCCCTGGCATTTCTATGGCTAAGACAGATGCCAGGCACATGTTGCTCAGGATGGGCATCATGCCCAATTTTGCAAGCCTCAGAGTTTGCCGCTTGCAAACTTCTTCTGAAGAAATTCGAACCATGCTCCATGGAGTGTGGTTCTCCTGTAAACCAAGATGCACAATTCCTGCGCACGTGGTTTTAACCCCAAATTTACTGCCACCATCCCCAAAGAGTTAGTTGGTGTTTTTTTTTAATGGATGTGATTTCCAGTCACTTCAGGTTTCGAAATTTGGTGTTTATTGGTACCAGATGTGGCTTGGAGTGGAGAAAACTGTCCACCGAAAGGCTCACCGGCTTGTTACTGATGCTACAGTTTCACCAGTGGTGAAAAAGCAGGATTAAGGCCAAAGAAGATGTTTTCTGCCACAAATGAACAACTCCACAATTGTTCATACCATTCAGATGCAACCAGATTAAACGGCAGCAGAGCTGTGACAGGTTGAGTTGTGACCATAGACAAACCCTGTGGAAACTTTTTAATGTTGGATCACATCCACCTCGGGGTGCCAGATTGAAAACTGGACACAGCTTGTCTCTTTGTGTAGGAGAGGGGATTTCAGCAAGTGTTGCGGAGCATGCCACCAGGCAACAAGCAACACCTGCTGAAATTATCTCACCTACACAACCATGAAAGGTACCGGAGCCATTTTCACTCTGGTAATCCGACAACCATTACACAAACAGAGAGTGATGCCAGATTGAAAACTGGGCATGGCTCGTCTCTTTATGTAGGAGAGGGGAGCAAACAAGGGCAAGGTCCCTTTTTCTTAGCAGCCTTCCCATTCTCTGATTTATTTTATTTTATCTTTTTTAAGGACTCATACATCACACTGTTGCTTGTGGTCCCTATTGGCAGTGCAAAATAAGAAGCAAAAATATGTGGCTTTTTACTCTCTTAGAAGAGTTTTTACATTTACACAACAGACCTCCCTTATTCCAGGCAGTCAGAGCAGACGGGACAACAATTAACTTTTAAAGAATTTCCCAGATTTGGAGACGGATGTGTCCTGATTTTAAACAAATGCCAGCATCCTTTCCCGAGGGCCTCTTCACACATAAGACAGCATGTTTTGCCTGTGCTGGCTACACAAGACATGGCAATGTATATAGCTGCACAACCTTGCAAGCGCTTGTCTGTAGCATTCACACCTTACACTTGATTTTGGGTGGCCAAGGTGCCGCTCATGGTTTTAAAAATGCCCTCAAACGCTCTTTAGTGGTACTCCTGGTGAAAACACCTCCTATGCTCCTCCTATGCTAGCTATGAAGGAACTAGACAAGATCCTGAAGGGTAAAGATACATCATTAATATACTAAAGTTAGAATTATCCACACCATTGTAGTTCCCATTTCTACGGACGGTTGTCAAAGCTGGAGAGTGAAGAAAGCTGATAGGAAGAAAATAAACTGATTTGAAATGTGGTGCTGGAGGAGATTTCTGCTGGTACCATGGACTGCCAAAAACACAAATCAATGGGTCCTACAAGCCTGAACTCTCCCTGGAAGCAAAGATGACTAAACTGTGGATGTCATATGTTGGCTATATCATGAGAAGACATCACTCTCTAGAAAAGCCAATAATGCTTGGTAAGGTGGAGAGCAATAGGAAAAAAGGAAGACTGAATTCCAGATAGATAGACTCAGTCAGAGAAGCCATGCCCATGACTCTGCAATGCTGAGCATGTATTTGCCCACCCAGCCATTTTAGGACTGAGAGAGGTATTTTTAAAATAGGAAGCAAAAGACAATTGACTTCCAATTACTGCCTCTTTAAAGAAAAATCCTCTCTTGGCTTTAATATGGCCTAAGGATCCCGAAAACATTTCCAAAATTCCTCCAAACCGCCCCCCCTATGGTCTTTGGGAGCAATTCTATATTATGGAGGGGTTTTTTTCTGATCTGTAGGTTTTTTAAAATATTTTTTTTTCTGATCTGTAAGTTTTCCATCTTTCTCCTCTCTCAACTTTCTTTGGAAAGATGGTGATATAAAGATTTCTTGCTACCCGAACTACCGGTATTCATTAGCTAGATTAGGATATACCCTTTATGTATAGGTAGATTAAAGCCATTAGTAAACTTTTGTTTCAACTCCAAGCTACTTGTGTTGTTTTTGAGCTAGACCCTAACATGGCTTGACTGGTATTTTTGATATTTCAATATTTTTGTTTCCTTAGCAAATGCCGAAGCCTTAGGAAACTTAAATTACCCTACAGAAAGAAGTGTGGCAATGCTGCATATTGGGCAGAGCAACCCCAGCTTATTTTCCTACTATTGACTGGCACCTTCATACAAACCGTTCCTTCCCTCTTTCTAAAGAGCTTCCACTAAAACAAAAATAACCCCAACCTATACTGTTGAATGGGAGGCGGACTATGTAGGGGTGTTCGCAGTGGCTCCCAAACTCTGGTCCTCCAGATATTTTGGACTTAGCTCCCAGAATTCCCGACTGTTGGCCAAGCTGTCTAGGGCTTCGAGGAGCTGAAGTCCAAAACACCTGGAGGACCAAAGTTTGAAAACCACTGAACTAGAGTAACCACTCCCAACCTGGTAACCTCCAAATGTTTTGCTCAACAAGTCCCATCATCCATGATCAATGCTGGATGCCAGGGTGAGGGTCCCCCAAAAGATCTGAATGGCACCAGGCTTATCTAGACAAATGAGTCTCAGCACCACCAAGAACTTTCTTGCTCAGGTCTCAGACTTGTACAAGAGCCTTATTCTAGAACTAGGCTCAGTCTTTGCAAGGTAGGTCAGGGACTGCCCCTCATCTGGTTGCATATCTCCATCCGTAAGCCCAAATGTCCCCATTTTCCTCTGCAGTCCCACGAAAATGGCAAGGGGAAGTGTTGTCATCATTTTGAGAGGGACTACAGAGACATTTGGGAATAGTAGCAAGCTCTATTTAAGACACAAAATGGGGGGGGGGGAGATGGGTGCATTTTTGCATGTTTTCATGCATGTGGTGGGGCTTTCTGTATGGCTGTGCAAGAAATATTGCCAAAAAACTGCACTGATTTCTTTAAAATGGGGGTTGCTGTGCATGGGAGGAATGGTGGGGGATTTCAGAGGCTACAAAAGTGGGTTCTAGGGCCAGCAGAGTTGCCTTTTTCTTTTTTACTGAGCTTTTTCTTTTGCACAAATCACACTTTGCCTGATGTTGCCTTTAATATTTCATTTTTAAAAAATGCTTAGTCTAACCTAGTTTATGTCCATGCTATTTAGAAGCATCAGTCTTTAGAATTATTTCCTTCTCCTTCCAATAAAATGAGTGGGCAAACTGGGTAGCCCATGGACCATTTTGTGGCCTTTGAAACCCTTTGGCAGTCCTCCAAACCTCCTTCAACCTCCCTACACCATTTTAAAGAAATTCGGGGGCAAACCACAGGGAAATGTAGCAATGAAGCTTTCCCAAAGCCATCAATCCTCCACCCTCTGGCTTGTTTTTGTCTGAAAACTAACCCAAATTGTCAACCAAACATTATGTGCTCTCGCTTCCAGGATGCCACAATGCAGTGTTGTGGTCTGTTGGGGCAAAAATTGGTCCCAGCAGCTTGCAAAATTGCCCAATCCTGCACTAAAAGCTAACCTACAGCTGGGTTGGGAGAGGAAGGCATGGCACCCTTTAAATCAGTGATTCCCAAACCTTGGTCTTCCAGATGTTTTGGACTTCATCTCCCAGAATTCCTGACTTGTTAGCCAAGCTGGCTGGGGCTTCTGGCAGTTGATGTCCAAAACAACTGAAGAGCCAAAGTTTGGGAACCACTGCTTTAAGTGTTTTTGACAGTTGTTCCCATCATTCTTGACCACTGGCCATACTGATGGAGAGATCCAGAACATCTGGAGGGCACCATGTTGGGGATGGCTAGTTCATTCCAGATGCAGCCTTTCCATTCCTTTCCTTTTCAATGGCACAACAGCTTTATAAAATGTTCACTCCGCCGCCACTTTACCCCAACCCTTCCATTGGCAGCTGGCCGGCAGATCTATCATTTCTATCGAGCAGCATCACATGGTGCAAGAACCAACATTAGTGTTTTGAGGTCAATGCATTTGCTAGACCTAGCAAAAGACAAACAGCTGGAGCGAGTGAGAAGCTCAGCTGCCTTGGTAACTTGGGGAAATAATTACCAAAAATCTAAAATTGCTCCCTTTGGTAAAAAATTTATTTCTGTCATAAGCCAAGCTAAACTCCTTCTTTAATTCAGGGTGGGGAAAGTGCGACCCGTCCAGGGTGACCAGATGTCCTAACCACAAAGGGGGACAAGGCATTGCAAAAATGTAGGGCATTCAAGAAAAATGTAGGGCAATACCAAAGAAATCACTAATATAAATGTAAATGCATACTTGTGAGTCACACTCAAAATGGGGGCCTTTTTTGGGATTCCTCCAAGGCTGAAATGTAGGACATGTCCTGGAAAAGGAGCATGTCTGATCACCCTGGACCCATCAGCCACATGCAAGCCCCCAGGCCTGTTTTTGTGGCTCTCAGGAATCAATATTTTTTTGTCCCCCCAAATGAACTCTGGGGGTATTTTTTCCACATGGGGGTGTGTGTGGACAGCCACTTTAGACAAAGGAAAGGCCTTTGTTAAAACTTAAAGTGACTTCCAGTTACTTCCTATTTAGAGAAAAGTCCTTTTTGGGGATTAAAATGTTCCAAGGGCACCTAATAGCATGGTGAAAATGCCCCCCCCCACATCCCCTAGAGCAGTGGTATTCACACTTTTTATCCTTGGGACACCCCCCCCCTTTACATCTACATGCTGATGTCGCACGCCTCCGCTTGACATAGTGTATGATAGCCCTGTTTAAAAATTTGAAGGGGTGTCATATTGAGGATGGAGCAAGCTTATTTTCTGCTGCTCCAGAGAATAGGACCTGGAGCAATGGATTCAAACTATGGGAAGACATTCCATCTCAACATTCAGAAGAAATTCCTGACAACAGGACCTGTTCAACAATGGAAGATGCTGCCTCAGAGGGTGGTGCAATCTCCTCCTTTGGAGGTTTTAAACAGAGGCTGGATGGCCATCTGTCAGGGGTGCTTTGACTGTGTCTTCTTGCATGGCAGAAGGAGGTTGGACTGGATGGCCCTTGAGGTCTCTTCCAACCCTTTGAGAACCACTGCCCTGGAGGACAAGAGGGAGGCAAAATCTGGGTTTTTCTGCAGTTGGGGTGTGTGGTAGGGATTGCTGCTAACTGCTGTCAAGTCAACTTCAATGTATGGTGACCCGATGAATGAGACTTCCAGATCATCCTATTATCCACAGCTCTGCTTGGGTCTTAGGGACTCACGGCAGCCATGGCTCCTTGATTCTTTCCATCTGGAATGCATTCCTCCTCTTTTCCTACTGCCATCTTCAACCTACTATTGTCTTTTCCATTGATATAGACACAAGTCAACTGACTTGGACTCAAGTCAAATTCAAGCCACTTCAATGACTTGGACTTCACTTGGCAAAAATGACACACTGACTTGAGCTGAGACTTGTATGTTTTCAGTGAATGACCTGCTGATGCCATTCACTTTGAGCAGCAGGCAAGACCTACTCCCAGAGTGCAGGGTCCATTTCTCGGAAAGGAACAGCAAACACGTTAGGCAATGGGCTTGAGACGGAAGGATCCTTCAAAAGCTGTTTGAAAAGTGTTAGAAGGCTCCTCTGATGTGCAGCAAGGACAGGTGGTCTCCGACAAATATGCCCCACCGCCTGTGTTTCTGTTAAAAAATGACTCCCAGACTTGAGACTTGGCTTGAAAGTATCCTTCAAGAATTTGAGACTTGGATTAAAAGACTTGGATATATCATTGGTCTTTTCTTGTGAGTCCTGTCTTCCCATGTTATGGCCACATATCATCAGTTTAGTCATCTTGGCATCTAGGGATAGTTCAAGCGCGATGTGCTCTAGAACTCATTCATTAGTCTTTTCAGTCCCCCCAAATCTTCTGATACTAATGCACCCCCTAACCTCCCATAGTTTCCCATCCCAGGTTTAATTCAACAGGCTTTCCCTAACCTGGCCTCCTACAAATGTGTCTTCTTCTTCTTCTTATTATTATTATTATTATTATTATTATTATTATTACAACCCCCATCAACCCCACCACCATAGCCAGTGAGAAAGATCCAGAAGGAAACTTTCATGTTTATTAATTTCATATTCTGCCTAGATCACACATCACTACCTCCAAGCACATACAGGTTGAGTCTTCCTTATTTGAAATGCCTGGGACCAGAAGTGTTTTGGATTTTATTTATTTAGGAATTTGGAATATTTGCTTATCATAATGAGATATCTTGGAGATAGGAAATTTTATGTTTTGTATACGCCTCATACACGTAGCATGAAGGTAATTTCATACGTAATATTTTTAATAATTTTGTGTAAAGTTTTATGTACACTGAACCATCAGAAAGCAAAGGTGTCACTACCTCAGCCACCCATGTGGACGATTTTGGAGTATTTTGGATTTCAGAATTCTGGAGAAGCGATACTTGTACATAATATGATTTTGGTGGCTTCGGGAAAAGAAGCCTGGTTCATAACAGAAGGACCAATTTGTAGATGAACCCAGTTCAAAATTTCAGAAAACTGGGTTGGCCATAGCTCCTTTCTCAGTGTACACAGCTGGGAATCTAGGTCTGCCACTGGACATCATGAGCAAAAATGCCCAAGGAGGAAATGATTTCAAAACTAAGGCTCAGGACAAAAATTTTCATTTTAGGGCAGGATGGGGGAATGTGTGGCCTTCCAATCATTCTTGGACTGCAACTCTCACCAGCCCTAGCCAGCAGAGCCAATGATGGAAAATACTGGGAGATGGAGTCCAACCACATCTGGAAGGCTGCACTTTGCCCTCTCCTTCTTTAGAACTGTACCAAACCTTGTGAATTAGTCCCATATTTAAAGCACAGGTAGGTTTTATCAAAAGGAAAGGGAATGGAAATATCCTATGTGCTGTCCTGACAAACTACTCACCCACTTAAATCATCACCTGTTTTATATGGTTCATTTTCAGGGTATCTGCACTTCCATTAATTCAAAACATGGCATGTACATCATGTACATGTACAAAATATGTACATCAGGAGTGATCATATCAAACCCATATTAAAATCACTTCACTGGCTGCCAATTAGTTTCCAGTCAAGGTGCAAAGTATTTGTTGATACCTTTAAAGCCCTACATGGTTTGGGGCCAGGTGACTTATGGGATCGCCTTTTCTTGTATAATCCATCCCATAGACTCCAGTCCTCTGGCGGACATTTATTCCAGTCAGCCAGGACTAGGTTGGCAATTTTCAGCCAGAGGACCTTTTCTTCAGCTGCCCTTAGACTGCGGAAGGACCTGCCAGAAGAGATGTGACAGCAAAATATGCTGTCCAAATTTAAAACAGCATCTAGCTGGCCTATCCAGATGATTTTTAAATTGTGAATTTTAAACTGCGGATTGATTGTTTTGATATATGCTGGTCTTATTTGTTATTTTAAAATGATGTTACATGTTTTAATTGGTTTATGTGTTGGAAGGGAGAGTGGGATGTTGTTCCTTGTCTCAATCCTTGGAGAGAGGTGGTTAAGAAATAATAATAATAATAATAATAATAATAATAATAATAATAATAATAATAATAATAATAATAATAAATTCAAAACATGGCATGTATATTTATTTTTATTATTATGATGATTATTACACTAACAAGTGGGTAGAGACTGAAGCTGCTTATTTTTTTATGAGGATTTAATTCACCCAAGTTACAAAATGGTGACAGCTATACAGTTGTTCTGAAATTCTTTGCCATCTTATGGCAAAATGGGAAATTTTTGCTGGGACAGATGTAACTGGATTTTGAGAGTAGCAGATGAGAAATCCCTTTTAACTAGGATTGCAAAGAGGTTTCCAATCCAAGTTAAGCAAGAATCCTAGCAAAGCCTTACTACAGATCACATCATTGTCAAAGAAATCACTTCAAACAACGGTTAAAGCAGCATTGGGCATAGGTAGGTAGGTAGGTAGGTAATGATTTTTAAGAGAAGAAAGGACAGGCAGAAGGCACATATAATCCTGCACCTTAGTTCACATCTTACAGAGTTAAGCAGGGATGAGATTTACGAGGCCCTCCAACTGTTGTGGACTGCATCTCCTAGCATTCCTGCTCATTGGCAACACTGTTTAGGGCTGATGGGAAGTGCAATCCAACAACATGTGAGGGACTCCACAATTCCGAGTCCTGAAATAAAAGCTTGCAACTGCAATTAAATACTTCTGTTAACAGCCCCATTCCGCAAAAAGGAAAATCCAAGATGTTTTCGCCTACCCACCTACCTTTGTCAACCTTCTCAAGCCATTGAAACTTTTTTTCTTTTCTCTTATCAGAGAGTAGAAACCTCTTTGATTTCTAAACTGATCCCAAGATGAAAGAGAAGCAAGTTGGAACTGTCAGATCTTGCCAATCCAGTTTAATCACATGCACATCCCAGTCTCTTCCAACATCCATTTTATTCTGGGAGCTGGGGGGAAACTTAAAGAGAGTTCAGAGGTTATCATCCCAGACTAACAATTGCCCTAGATCCATCGTAAGATCTTTGCTACTGGGCAAAACCTTTGAAGTTAACATTTAAAAACTCTTGAGTGTTCCTGAGTTATAAGGAGAGAGGGAAAATGCCCAACGTTTCTTACACAGGTATCTCAGAGGTATTTTAGGGCCCAAAATAAAAAAGACACCCCCTTTAACTCCTAAACTAAAAGTGAGACTGGGTCTAAAGGGAGAAAGAACCGAGCTTCAAGAATTTGCAAGTATAGGACAATGCAGCTCCAGTGGTCCAGTACAGCAAGACCACACCTTGGAAAAGTTACTTTGCCTTCTATAGCTCCAAGAATCCCTTAGCCAACAAGGACAGCAGCCGTGTTAGTTAGGGGATTCTGGGAGCTGTAGTCCCAAACAGCACTTTTCAATGTTATGTGACACTTTTAGCCACAATCTACTGGGAAGGTCTCCTTCCAAATTGTACCAGACGCAGCTGCTCCTCACGCAATTCCACTCATTTTGCAGACATCATCTGCTAAGGTTGCTGTTGGCGCGTTATATCAATGTAATTTCTTTTTCCAGTATAGGTTTCATAGCATGGAAAAGAGTCTGAGCACCTTGGGTACAAGATTTGTCCCAAGCACTGAAAGTCAGTTTTTCAGATCGACAACACCCAGTAGAACAGAATTCTATGCCACTTATTTTAAATGAAAATGGCCTTTTTTCCCTTCTTTGCATTTACACCACACTTTTCCCTGCAAATGGCTCAAGGGCAGCTTTAGGCAATCCTATTTCAATATGTCAGAAAGGCATCCTAAACTACTGCTGTACGCAAAGGGACCTTGCAGCACCTTTGAGATGCATTTGGTGGAGGCATCTGAGGAAGGAGGCTCAAGTCTATGAAAGTGCATGCTACCAACCTCCATTTTTCAGTAGTCTCAAAAGTGCTGCGAGATCCCTTTGCATACTGATTTTCCAGACTAACACACGGCTATGTCTTTGTATGCCACTACTGTTTTAAAAAGGACATCCCTTCAATAAAAAATGTCTTAGCTTTGTCACAAAAATATATATTTCCTTACTGGAATTTTGACCAGCGGTGAGGAGTTGACTGTTTAAATATTACAGTTGTGAGATATAGATAGATATCTCATAACTATAATATTTAAACAGTCAACTACTCAGCCCCAGTCAACATTCCAGTAAGGAATATTTAAATATTACAGTTGTGAGATATATATGTGTGTGTGTGTATCTCACAATTATAATATTTAAAGTCAACTCCTCACCCCCAGTTAACATTCCAGTAAGGAAATCCTTTTTTAATTTTTTTATACATATAAATGTGTGTGTGTGTGTAGATAGACAGAGTGTGTGTATGCACGCACGTGCGTGTGTGCACACACACCCTGTTTTTGCTCCTCCCTTATCTTTTGGAAATTAGAAGTGACCTCTGCTTCCTTCCTGTTTGTATGAAAGGCCCTTCTGAGCCTATAAACATGGTGAAAATGCCCCCAGAGGGTGTTGGGGGGACCAAAACATAGATTTTGTGTGGTCTTTCCATTGTGGTGAGATCCTCCAAGGTCTTCTGGTTTAAATGAAACCAGTATGAAAGAGAGAGCAAAGATGCTAATACAACATTTCTGAACGGGATTGCTCACAAAAAACTCACCCTAAACATTAAGAGCATTGGGGGGAGGAAGAAAGATACAGAAATTATGCTTTGTTTCAACCCTCAGTTATCAACCATCCTGTTAAATACAGGTTGAGCATCCCTTATCCAAAATGCTTGGGATCAGAAGTGTTTTGGATTTCCCCCCCCCCCAGGTTTTGGAATATTTGCATATACATAATGAGATATCTTAGTGATGAGACTCAAGTCTAAACCTGAAATTCATTCATGTTTTGTATCCACTTTATACACATAGCCTGAAGGTAATGTTATACATAATATTTTAAAATAATTTTGTGAATGAAACAAAGTCGGTGTGCAATAACCATCCGATAGCAAAGGTGTCACTATCTCAGCCACCCCATATGGACAATTTTGGATTCTGGAGTATTTCTGACAGAGATGAGCCAAACTCCACCGTCTCCAAAAGCAGATTAGGTATATCATGCAGTTTTTCTGGCAGTTATTACCTTACCCATCATGAATGTTGGGGTAAAAATAATGACTTAGTCTTAGCTTTAGGATTTAAAAACGCCTGCCATTTTGCTTTCAGGAGTCAATAGGATATTTCTCCTTTTAGCTCTACAAGCCCAGGGAGATGTCTACAACTGTCCAGGAGAACACCGTGATCGAAAAACCCTTGCTGGCAAACTGATCACACTTCTATCCCACCTTTCTACTAAACACAACGCTCAAGGCAGCTAGTGCTCAAACAACACCAGTTTTAGGTTAACTGGTGTGGACTGGGATGAGGGGTGGGGATCAATTTTGAGGCAACCAGAACTTGGAAATGTGTTGTTCCCCCCACCACCACCACCATAACTACAGAAATTCCCCAGAATATATTTTGTAGCTAGCTCTTCCAAACTCTGGAGGCAACATACACTTCTGGCCCTGAGAGTACTATTTAGGTGCTACAGACAATGGTCAGCCCAACTCTTTTGAAAACCAGGCCATCCAACTCATCAGACTTCAGCAGCCTTCTCCAATACAGGCAACAGGTTCAGGTCTTGCAAACTCAAGGAAACTGTGGCTTCCTCGATCAAGTCTATCCACCTGTAATATAGTGACCCTCCTCTTTTCCTAACTCCTTCCACTTTTACCATGGTGGTCCAACACATCTGACTACGTGAAATGTAGTGAAATGCATTTGAAGGGTTGGAGAAGGCCACTCGACAGTAGTGATTCTCAATCTCTAGTCCTCCAGATGCTTCCGACTTTATATCTCAGCAACCCCACTGACATAATGCGGTCATAAGCAAGGGATTCTGGGAATCAGTGTCCAAAAATTTCTGGAAGACCAAAGTTGAGAACCACTGTTCAAGACACCAAGGGCACTAACAATGTGCAGCCCTTCAGATGTTCTTGGACTGCCATTCTCATCAGCCCTGGCCAGCAGATCCAATGGTAAGAGCTCTTACCCAATCCATCTATGTCTAGAAGACTGAACTGTGGCTGCCTCTTGCTCCAGATCTAAATAATACATTGGCTCTTTTTTTAAAAGGGTCATGTTTTACATGCAAGCAATTCCAAGTTGTGCAGGAAGAAAGACAAGATTCTACGAGCTGCAGAATTTATTCTCAATGTTAATACAGTACGACACCTATATCCGTAGGGGATACATTCCTAGATTTTCCGCAATAGCGAAAATCATGGATAATAGCGAACCCTGTTTTTTCAGCAGAAATTGATCATAGAATCATGCTGTATGACCCCCAGATACCTAGAGATGTGTTCTCACTAGGCATCTGGAGGTCCTCCAATGCGATTTGCTGGTCAACTTCTGCCAGAGGTTGTCCACAGAGTCATACTGGAGGACTCCAGATGCTTAGAGAGACCATATTTTTTTCAGATGCAGCTACTGGTCCCGCGAATACAGGAGCTATATTGCAGTCAGGAAAAAAGGCAAAGATCTAGGCAGAAAACTGACACCCTGGCTCTCCCCCATCTTTTTCCACCATAGAAATACCTCTGGCTTCCAAGAGGTCAGGAGTGCTTGACCCTAGGGAAAAGCTTTAAAAAAAAAAAATTCAAGAAAGTTAGGAAGCTAAATTCTACAATTTTGAACACAGGTTTCCCTACAAGTACTGGATAACAACTGCGGACCCTGACAAACATTTAAGGAGGAAAAAATGAGGAACAAGTGGAGGGCGGGAAGCGTAGAAGGAAATTGTTTTGGTCAGAATTTTTGCCATGCACAAATAATCCTGCTTTTATGTATGGCAATACATGCTAAGGCATGTGTTACTGCAAGTGAAATTAACGGGAAAAGAGAGAGATCAGACCCCGTGGGGCCCTTGTTCATTTGTAGACAAAATCGGCCTGAATCAAGATTAGTGTTTTAAAAAAACTGGCAGTGTGCAATTTTCTTACAATCAATCGAGAGACTTTTTTAAAGGCACAAAGACTGAGAAGTACTTATATAAAAAAGACTAGAGAAGTCAAGAGTACAGGAAATTTAAGTAGAAAGACTTCTGGAATGGATGTCCACCCGAGTGTTACCGAGCCCTTAAAAGGTTGTGGTTGTTGCTGCTTAAATCTACTTTCTGATAGACTAATACAAATGCTATCATCTAGAAACACACACACACACACACACACACACAAATAGGCGGGTCAAACTTCTGACCCGAAGTGAGAATCACGTTGATAAATGATCAACCAAAATCCTCACTGGAATTTTTAGCAGAAAGAAAATTGTCAAGTCTCAAAAGATGGACAAACTGGGGCCTTCCAAAATAAATTATCAATAGCCATATTTGAGAAGGATTGCATATGAGGCAGTTCGGACCTTTTGGTGCTTTGAGTAAACCAAGAGAGCTTGGGAAAGGTCCTTTAAAAAATACAACTCCCAGAATCCCCCAGTCAGCATGGCCATGTTAGCTAGGGGATTCTGGGAATTGCAGGAGATGTGTTCCCTCCCAAGCACTGATTAAGCCATTAAATACAGTACTGTTTTTGTATACAAGGAATCAGTATCCAGTTTCTGTCAAAAAAAGATGATGCAATTGCTGCTTGGGATGAAGAAACTTGACCAGGGATGTTTCCTGAAGCCCTGCACCCCAAAAAATCACAGATACAAACCAGAGCAATACTGAAGGCTGCATTTTGTCTCTAGAGGGCATGTGCAGGAAGGATTCCTATAGAGACAATGCCCCATAATGGTAAACAGTTACAAGTTCTGGATCAAGCCATATAGAAATATTAGTCACGTGAGTTAAAAAAACAAAAACAGATAGAAAGAGAAAATTGTCCCTGCAGAAGAGAAGTTGTTCCCTTTTAAACAGTTACAAAGAAAGAAAGAAAGAAAGAAAGAAAGAGGGTAGGGAAAAAAACTGGGCAAAGTTTGGTTCTGCAGGAGACGCTGCTCCCCCCCCTCGTCTGTATAAACTTTGCACGCACAAAAATATATATATGTACATACATATACACACACTGCAGGAAACCACCTTAAGTACAGTGCCTTCTTTTTTTGTAGCTCTAAAAAAAGGAGGAGACGCATCTGGTTCCAGTTTGCGCCAGGACGGAATGCTTCATGCGCCGTTCAGTGGAAGTAGCCCAACTTCTCCCGCAGCCATTCCTCGGTGAGGTCTTCTGTATTCCTGATTTCAAATACCTAGAATCAGAGAGGCATAGCGTTGGAAGGGACCTCAGAGACCATCCAGTCCAACCCTCCGCCAGAAAGGAAGACACAACTAAAGCCTTCCTGAAAGATGACCAACCAAGTTCTGTTTAAGAACCTCCAAAGATGGAAAATCCACAGCCCTCCAAGGTGATCTATTTCACTGTCAAACTGCTCTTATTGGGGGGGGACATCTTTCTAATCTTTAGGTGGATTTTTTCTTGTTATTTGTAACTATAGTAGCCCCTCCCAATTCGCAGGGGGTCCATTCTGCCCCCCCCCCATGAAAATGGCAGCTTGCAAATATTCGAGCCTCATTGAAATCAATGGGGTGTGCGCCTGCCCCTTTTTTGCCCCCACAAAAGGGTGAGTGACGTGGACTTGAGATCCACGAAAACGGAGGGGCGACTGTATTTGCTTGTGTTCTTAGTCTCTGAAGCAGCAGAAAACAAGTTTGCTCCATATCTTATAGACACCCCTTCAGATATTTAAAGATGGCTGTTACGTCACGTCTCTCTTCCCTTTTTTAAGCTTAATCTATCCAGCTCCAGAAGGATGCATCTTCACTATAGAGATAATGCAATTTGACACTGCTTTAACTGCCATGGCTCCATCCTACAGAATCCTGGGATTTGTAGTCTTTGTGAGGCACCAGCACTCTTTGGCAGTGAAGGCTAAAGTCCTTGAAAAATGACAAATCCCTGGATTCTATAGGATGAGGCTACAGCACTTAAGGTGATGTCAAATAGCATTATTTCTACAGTGTAGATGCACCCTAAGTTGTTTTTTGATTTTTAAAAAGGTACATATTCAGAATGTGAACAAGATAAGACTTATGTGGCAGGGCCCTCCCCAATCTTCCAAAACTTAGATTTAGAAGGTATGAGGAGGACTGTACACAGACTATACACATCTATTCCAATGATCACAGGACCAAGTCCTTTGAAATAAATGTGCCACATGGAAGTGAATGCTTCAGAGCAGGGGTGCAAACCATGTGGCCCCTGGACTTGATTTTTGTGGCCGTGAAAACATCCTCCAGTCGTCCAATACACCCCAACTGCTTCCTCACTTTTTAAAGGCTACCAAGTTCCAGAGCTTGTAAATGTTCCTTTTTTTCTGGACTACAAGTGGCCACATTGGCTGAGACAATCTGGAAAAGTAGTTCCCAGAAAGCCTAACCAAGGCTAAATTGGGTATGAAGTTGAAGGCTTTCATGGCTGGCATCCATAATTTTTTGTGGGCTTTTCAGGCTGTGTGGCCATGTTCTAGAAGAGTTTCTTTCTGACGTTTCGCCAGCATCTGTGGTTGGCATCTTCAGAGAAAGATGGTCAAGAAAGGAAACGAAAAGGAGGCACTGGTGTTGTGAGTTAAGGAATTACACCCAGGAACAGGGCAGCAGGGTACAAGGGTAGAGAAAAGCAAGACCAAAGCTTCTGCCCTCTCATCTCAGGCGGCAAAGCTCAGCCTGCATTTGTGAGCTATTGACTCAAGCATTGATTGAAATGCAAAGATGGAAAAAAACAACAACCCAGGATCAATCATGCAGTAATATGCAGTAATTCGAGGCAGCAACTGAATTCAAAACAGGCTGGAAGTAGGTCTGTGGTGGTGAGGGGCATGGGCTTCACTGGGAAAGGATAATGGGCAAGATAAGAGAACAAAGTCCAGAGTAACTCTACTGTAAAAGGCTATGAAGCATCACTGCGTGGCCAGAGAATTAAGTTCATTCACAGCAAATTAAAAGTCTAAATTGGGGTGGGGAAAATGTGGCCCATGGGCTGGATACAGTACACACACACACACCGACTATTTGTGGGTCACAGGGCTCCTCAAGGGCCAAAAACATTTTTTGGAGAAGAAGTCAAATCATACACTTTGCTCCCAAATGCCTTCTGGGGGGAGCAACATTGCCACTTCCCTCCAGCCCATTTTAGGTCCAGGAAAGGCCTTTTTTCCTAACAATAAGGTGACTGGAAATTGACTTGTCTTGGGGAGGCACTGTGTCCCCACACTGGTCTCAACTCAAATTTAAAAAACAGAACAAAACAGAATGCACAATTGGGAATCCAGGAAGCATCCAGGGAGATTTCCTCACCCGAGAAATACTGTTGCAGTGCCTGTGCACAGAACAATTTGAGCTGTTTCCATTAGCCACATATATCAATAGCAGTCCTAACCTGGAACAGGCTCTTCTTTGGCCCAGAACGGGAATTGAAGGCCCACAAATAATCCTCTCCCATCTGAGACACTGCTGGGCTTCAGGAGGAGACAGGATTCAGCATCATCACTGCATTACATTGCCAAAAATACACCAACTCCTGTTACTATCCCTCACGACAAGGGGAAGGGCTCTTGTGGCTCAGAAGCCACATGCTGTTCATATGGGCTTTGCGTATGACAAGCCACTTCTATGCTGCCTCCTTTCAGCAAGAAAGAAGAAATGAAGCCAAACAGAACTGTGCCCCTGGAGTATGTACAACAAGGCACCCCTCAACCACTTTTCACAAAACCAGAAGTGATCTTAAAGTCATCAGAATCAGGAGGTGCAACCAATGGGTTTCCCATACCTTGGATTAAACATACCGTAGATCGGAAAGGAGACTGCAGTTGAGAAATCAGAAGATTAGGAATGGGAAGGGCAGCTATAAGAGAACTAGACAAGATCCTAAAGTGTAAAGATATACAGCTGAACACCAAAGTTAGAATCGTCCAAGCCATTGTATTCTCCATCACCTTGTATGGATGTGAGAGCTGGATAGTGAAGAACGCAGACAGGAAGAAATGTAATTCATTTGAGATTTGGTGCTGGAGTAGAGTGCTGAGGATACCATGGATGGCCAAAAAGACAATTGAGTCCTAGAACAAATCAAGCCTGAACTCTCCCTGGAAGCCAAGATGACTAAACTGAGGCTGTTGTACTTTGGCCATGAGAAGGCATGAATCACTAGAAAAGACAATGATGCTAGGGAAGGTGGAGGGAACTAGAAAGAGAGGAAGACCACATGCCAGATGGATGGACTCAGTCACAGAGACCATGAGCCTGAGTCTCCTTGAGCAGAACAATGGAGGATAGGAGGCCTGGAGACATCTCATTCACAGGGTCGCCATCAGTCGAGGTCGATTCAAAGGCAGCTAACAACAGCCAATGGGGAAGGACAGATCAGGGAAAGGAAGAACAGGTTGCTTACCTGTAACGATGTTTCTTCGAGTGGTCTTCTGCGAATTCACACAATTGGGTAAAGACTGCGCATGCGCAGCAACTTCGGAACCTTCTGGAATCACTAGGCAGAATAAAAGTTGCAACTTTTGCCCGGGCTGGACTCAAGTTGCAACTTTTTGGCGGTAACTCCGCCCACCCCTATATAGGACCTCCGTCGGTACCGCCCCCTTCAGTTCCTTGAGTTCGCCTCGCGGTACTGTAAAGTAAGCAGAAACATATAGCAGGCACGATGAGGGGAGGACGGGTGGGATTTGTGTGAATTCGCAGAAGACCACTCGAAGAAACATCGTTACAGGTAAGCAACCTGTTCTTCTTCTTCGTGGTCTCTGCGAATGCACACAAATGGGTAAGACTGACAAGCTTTGGTCAGTGGAGGAGGGCGTGCCTCGTCCCAACCCAGCAACCACCCAAAACACATAAGTGAGAAATAAAGAATGCACAAACTCACTGCGCCTGGCATAGTCGGCGTCGAGCTCTCAGTGCAGTCCCGACAACAGGACTGCCCTCCCAAAGGCCGCTTCACGCCTGGCCCTCGCATCCATGCGGTAATGTTTAACAAAGGTCAAGGGCTGAGACCACACGGCAGCCTTACAAATGTCCTCTAGCGGAATACCCGACAAAAAGGCAGAGGATGCAGCCATAGCTCTGGTAGAATGTGCCTTCACTCCTGTGGGTGCATCTCTACCGGCGAGCTCGTAGCAGAGATGGATGGTAGAGGTAATCCATTTGGAAAACCTCTGAGTGGATACCGGCAGGCCTTTCTTAGGTTCGCCATAGCACAGAAAAAGGCGGTTAGATTGCCTGTATGCTGCTGTCCTGTCCACATAGAAGGCCAGAGCTCGGCGGACATCTAGTAAATGGAGTCGCTTTTCTTCACTAGTTGTCGGGTTCGGAGCCAGGGTGGGGAGCACAATGTCCTGTCTTAGATGAAAAGCAGAAACCACTTTGGGTAGGAAAGTAATGTCTGGTCTTAACACAACCTTGTCCTTGTGAAACAACAAGAAAGGAGGGTCTACCCTGAGGGCACAGAGCTCGCTGACCCTGCGAGCCGATGTGATGGCCACCAGGAACGCCGTCTTCAAAGAGAGGAGTCTGAGGTCCGTAGTGGCTAGGGGTTCGAATGGAGGAGAGGCAAGCTTAGAGAGGACGGTACCGAGGTCCCATCCCGGTGTCGGGACCGATATAGGTGGACGTATGTTGGAAAGCCCCTTGAGAAAGGCTTTCACTAGTGGGTCTTTGAATAGAGATGGAGATCCCTTAAACTGAAAATGGGAGCAAATTGCTGCCAGGTAACACTTTATGGATTGCAGTCCAAGACCTTGGTCTGACAAAGACATAAGGAAATCCAACACTATACCGACCGAGGCTTGGGATGGTGACAAGCCCCTAGAGTCCAAGAAGACTTGAAACTTAGCCCACTTCAGGGCGTATGACTTTTGTGTGGAAGGCTTCAATGCTGCTGCTACGACAGCCCGGACGGGGGACGACAATTTAGTCAGGGACGAATCCTCCAGGCCACCAACCTCAGAGTGTCCAAGTCGGGATGGAAAACTTGGCCCCCGTGGAGAGACAGGAGGTCCGGTCGAGGGTCGAGCTGGGAGAACTCGTTCCTGGAAAGGTTCAAGAGAGGTGCAAACCACGGCTGTCGGGGCCACCAAGGAGTGATGAGAATTACATTGGCTCGGTCCCGTGTGATTTTTGCTAACACCCTGATGATGAGGGGAAACGGCGGGAACATGTAAAGGAGGTCTTCTTTCCATTGGAACAAGAAAGCGTCCCCCAATGAATCTGGGGCTCTGAACCTGGAGCAGAAGCGGTGGCAATGGGTGTTCAGGTGAGTTGCGAACACATCGGCCTTGGGAGTTCCCCACATCCGGAACAGGTGTTGTACTACGTCTGGGTGAAGGCGCCACTCGTGGCACGAGTCTGCTGAGCGGCTTAGTTGGTCCGCTAGCTCGTTTTCTTCCCCTGGCAGGTGGATGGCCTGCAGCGCAATGTTCCTCGCGATGCACCAGTCCCAGATTTGAAGAGAAGCCCGGAGTAGCGGGGGGGATCTTGTTCCTCCCTGCTTGTTGAGATAATACATCACCGTGGTATTGTCTGTGGACAACAACAACACTTTGTCCCGTAACACAGGCTCGAACGCCCGGAGAGCTTTCTGAACTGCCAACATCTCGAGCTCGTTGATGTGGAGCTGCTTTTCTTGGTTGTTCCAGTGACCTTGTATGAGGAGATCGTTGACGTGAGCTCCCCATCCCTCCATTGATGCGTCCGTTGTCAAGGACAGCTGAGGTTGTGGGGGAGAGAATGGCAGGCCGGAGCAGACGTTGGCTGGATCTAACCACCACTGCAGAGATCGAGCGATTGCTCTCGGTATCGCTAGTTTCCGGGATTGGGAGTCTCGAGCTGGGTCGAAGATAG
Source organism: Phrynosoma blainvillii (assembly GCA_026167975.1). Taxonomy (NCBI): domain Eukaryota; kingdom Metazoa; phylum Chordata; class Lepidosauria; order Squamata; family Phrynosomatidae; genus Phrynosoma; species Phrynosoma blainvillii. The sequence goes on along the minus strand of JANUYF010000001.1, from coordinate 451,501,655 downwards.
ACAGGAACCACGACTGCAGAGGTCTGAAGTGCAGTCGAGCCCAGGCCGTCACAAACGTAGTCGAGGCCATGTAGCCCAGCGCCACTTGGATGGCATGAGCGGAGACGTGCCTCGTTCTTAGACATACCAGCACTGCTTCCCTCAAGGCCTGAAAACGATCTTGTGGTAGAAATGCCATAGAAGCGGTTGAATCTAGGACCGCTCCGATGAATCTGCACCTTCGGGATGGAATGAGGTTGGACTTCTCCAGGTTGAGTAGAAGGCCCAGCGAGCGAAGGACAGACAGTGTGCAATCTATGTCTCTCAAGAGTTGGTCCCGGGATGGAGCCACTATGAGCCAGTCGTCGAGGTAGGGATAGATGGAGATTGCCTTTTGGTGCAGAAATGCGACTATCGGAGCCATGCACTTCGTGAACACTCTCGGTGCGGAGCAGAGGCCGAAGGGCAGGACCCTGTAACGGAATGCCTGGTCGTTGATAGCGAAGGCTAAGAAACGTCTGTGGTCTTCCCGAATTCCAATGTGGAAGTAGGCGTCCTTGAGGTCTAGGGTCGCCATCCAGACATTGTCCTGCAGTAAAGGTAAAATAGATGCTAAGGTTACCATGCGGAAGCGTTTATACGCTAAGCATCTGTTCAACCGTCGTAGGTCTAGAATGGGTCTCAGTCCACCATCCTTCTTCGGTACCGTAAAGTATCGGGAGAAGAAGGATCGAGAGTAAGCGGAGGAGTCCACGGGCTCTATAGCGCCCTTGTCCAAAAGAGAGCGTACTTCGTCGAGTAAGGTGTGGGAGGGGGGGGTGGATAGGAAAACCCCGGTATGGGGCAACTCAGAAAACTCGAGGGCATAACCATGGGCTATGATAGATAAGACCCACGAGTCAGATGTAATTTGAGACCACGAGGTGACAAACGGTCTCAGTCTATCCCCAAAGAGACGGGGACCGGCGAAGTACGCTCCAACACATCATAATTTTTTGGGCCTGTCGGCCTCCTTCTTTCTGAATTGTCGGAATCGGGATTGCGGAAACGAGCGGCGGCCCGAAGAGGAAGAAGAGCGAGACTGATATCGTTGTCTCGGGTGTTCGGGCTGGGGTGGCCTATCGCCATAGGAGGTCCTCTGTTGTTGAGGATACCATGGCCTCGATCCCCCGAAACGACGGCGTCGATATTGTGGTGTAGCAGCAGACGTACCATGTCTCTTGGCAGCCACCTTCATCTTATATTTCAAATTTAACTTCTCATCCGTGTTCTTATTAAAGAGACCGGAGTCATCGAAGGGCAGGTCTTCGATCATGTCCTTTGCCGTCGAGGTGAGGTCTGACGATCTAAGCCAGGCGAACCTTCTTAAGGCTATAGCGCCTGCCACAAGCTTAGCGGAGCAATCGGCTGAATGACGGGCAGACACAATCTGCTGTCCCGCGATGGAGTGCGCTTCCGACTGGAGTGCCACAGCCAAGGCTTTTTTGTCGTCCGGCAAATCATCAAGGAGAGGTAGCAGCCTCTCCATGATGTGCTGCTGGTATGCTCCCATGCAGGCAGCATAATTAGCCACCTTCATGTTGAGTACCGCAGCAGCATACGACTTCTTGGCCAGCCCATCGATCTTCTTGCCGTCCTTGTCCACTGGCGAGGAGAATTTCGAAACCTGCACCGTCTGGGCCCCTTCTACAATGTCCGAGTTAGGCTTAGGATGTTCGAAGAGCCATGAAGCTTGGGAAGGAGCGATGCGATATAGGTTTTCTATTTTCCTCGAGGTGGAAGCCACAGATGCTGGAGCGGTCCAGGATCGTTCCGCGATATCCTGGAGGGACGGAAGAAAACCGAGGGCTGGAGGAGTCGGTACTCTGCCATGGACCCTCTTTTCCACTGAATCTTTGGGTTCAGTCTCCGAACGCACGAGCTCGAGGTCGAGAGCTTCTGCCATCCGTACAACCTGCTCCGTGAAGAATCTCACATCATCAGTTGGAGAGGCAGAATGATGTTCCACTAGCACTACCCGGCTGCGAGATGGAGAAGGAGATGGCGAAGCCGAAGAAGCACTGGAGAGCGCTGAAGGAGACCTAGAAGAAGAGGAGCGGGACCGAGATGCCTCACGACGGGATCGATGGTGTCTGGGGCGTGGACGCCTGGATGGTGAGACCGAACGGGATCGAGCCCGTCTCCCGCCTGGAGAGCGATGCCTGGAACGGTCAGCCGACGATCTGGGAGGCGATGGTGAAGCCTCCTTGGATAGACGACGTACTGGAACAGAAGGCCGGGAGAGGGTCTTAGGATCGACCTGTTGAAGGAAGCGGCCCGTGAGAGAATCGAAGATCAAGTGCGGGTTCTCTCTTAGAATACGCTCCGTTTCTGGTTCCAGCGGTATCTCATCAGCCTCCGCACCCAAAGTGGCGGTATCTCTCGACGGTATCGGAGTCTCCTCCGTTTCCAATAGCGGGAGCTGTTGTATAACCTCGCCCTCGGAGTCCGATTCGGAGATGATAGCACGAATCGGAGGGGAGATGATTTTCAAAGGAGGCGGTACCGAGAGCCCTGACGGTCCCGGGACCGGGGAAGGCGACCTGGATCGAGGTCGAGGCGTCGGTTCCTTCTCGGGCTCAGGCTCGTGCCTGGCCTTCTCAGGCCTGGTTCGCGGCTTTTTGGCGGCCGTGTCTTTAGGCTTAACAGCCTCCCTCTCAATTGAGTGGCGTCTCTTGGAGGTCTTTTTGAGTGGAACAGGAGAGCGGGCACGCTCAGAAGACGCCTTCTTCGATATTTTCTTAGGGTGAGCCCCCGGGTCCCCGGACGGCTTTTTTGGGGCCGATTTGGAGGCCGAGTCACCAGCAGGCGCCTCAACGACACCAACAGGTGCATCTACAGCCAGAGACTCTCTGGGAGGCGGACGGAGAGCCTCTTCATAAAGAGCGGCCTTCAGCCGCTTATCCCGGTTCCTTAGCGCCTGCGAAGTCATGGATCTACATTCCGGGCAAGCCTTCGGGTTATGAGATTGCCCAAGACATAGCAAGCACAAAGAATGAGGATCCGAGCTAGGGATCTTGTTGTTACATCTCGGGCACTGCTTAAAGGAACGAGATGCCATATCAAGACGGAGCTGGTCACCAAATCAGACAAGGAAGAAGCGAAGTCGAAGTCAAAACAGTCCAAGTTCACCAGGAGCAACAACAATATCAGGAGAGCCAAAAACGAGTCAAAATCCGGTCCGAGGTCAAAAGCCAAGTGATTCTAAGAGCAAGAGGTTTTGCCTGAAGCAAAAAAGGTTCCTACGAAGCTGCTAACGCGGCGGACGAAAGGAACTGAAGGGGGCGGTACCGACGGAGGTCCTATATAGGGGTGGGCGGAGTTACCGCCAAAAAGTTGCAACTTGAGTCCAGCCCGGGCAAAAGTTGCAACTTTTATTCTGCCTAGTGATTCCAGAAGGTTCCAAAGTTGCTGCGCATGCGCAGTCTTTACCCAATTGTGTGCATTCGCAGAGACCACGAAGAAGAAAATGGGACTGATCCAGCCCCTGGGCAGCTTCCCGCCCCATCCTATCATCCCAAACACAAACTTGAAACTTGGAGAGAATACCTAATGAGGTCTAAATGAGGTTGGACTGGATGGCCCTTGTGGTCTCTTCCAACTCTATGATTCTATGAACACCAGGGCTGGAGAGCCCTGCCTTACTTGTAGGACTAGATAGCATTAAATAAGGGATAGTGTTTTCAATATCCACTCTACTCTCCACCTAGTGGATGCGGGACTAGGCAAAACAGAATAACATTTTAATTTACTGTAACTATAAGAACAACTCACCTACTGCCGATCAGGCCCACTTGGCACAGAAATGTTGTAAGCATGAAGTTACACGTATGCTCGATACTACTCTGCCCCTGCCGCCACTTTTTAACACCCTCTTGACAACTGTCATTTTGAAAAACTGATGGAAGAGTTATAGCAACCCACTTTACGTCAAGTGTATAAGCTTTGTTCCAGCTTTACCTTGGTGAGTTCTGCTGTCTGTACAAGCTTATTTTTGCTACCAGCATACATCATCTGCTGCTCAGGTTTGCACCCTGTAATTGTAAAAGCGGCGGGGAGGGAAGAGGCAAAGCAAAATCACATCATCATCATCATCATCATCGTTACTACTACTACTACGGTACTATTATTATATTCATTTATATCCTGCATTTCTCCCAGTAATGAGACTCAAGACAGCTAACAACATTTGAAACGATACAAGTTAAAAACGTTCAAAAGTTAAATGAAAGTATAAAATATGCAGTTAAACAAACATATATTAAAACAATTAAAATATATCAAAAGGCATTAAAACAATAAAAACAAAACTATATTGTTGTTCTGTGCCATCAAGTTGCGTCCGACTCATGGCGACCCTAAAGCAAACCTATCACAGGGTCTGTGATTTCTGATGCTTTGATTTTGAGTTCCTGCATGGCAGGGGGTTGGACTGGATGGCCCTTGTGCTCTCTTCCAACTCTATGATTCTTCTTGGCAAGTTTCTTCAGAGGGGGTTTGCCATTGCCATCCTCCAAGGTAGAGAGAGTGTGACTGGGTTGACATGGCTGAACCAGGATTCGAACTCTGGTCTCCAGAGTCATAGTCCAACACTCAAACCACTACACTATATAAACACTTAAAAACAGCAACACACAGCATTAAGAGCCCACCCTCAACAATCTGTAAAAGCCTGGCGGCACAAAAATGTTTTAACCTGCCACCAGAAGGAGAGCAAGGACAGGGCCAGCCTGGCCTCTCTGGGGAGGGAGTTCCAAAGTTTGGGAGCAGTCACCAAGAAGGTCTTCTCCAAACAAGTCTGAGAAGGTTGAGAGGACAGAGAGGAAGGCCTCTCCAGAGGATCCTAAAACCCTAATGGGTTTTAGACAAGTCTGTGTGACCAGAAGCCTCTACCCCAGGGGGAGACAACCTTTCCCCTTTAAGGGCCAAGGGACTTCAGCTCCCAGAAGCCTCAGCCATGTTGGCCAATAGTCCCATGTTAGCCAAAAGCTCCTGGGATTCTGGGAGCTGAAGTCCCTCGGCCCTTAAAGACAAATATACAAAGGTGGGAGGTAGCATTACAAAAAAAACCCCAATGTTAACACTTTTAATCTCATTTTCCTCGCCCCACCCCACCTCATGCAGCAGATGCACATCAAATGATGTTTGTATTTGTTGTCACAAGCAGAGCTTCAAAGCAGAACTTTTTTGGACTACAACCCCGAGAATCCCATAAGAAACCCTAGTCCAAAGGGGAAGAAAAATACTCTAATGAGGGCTGCATCTGCACTGCAGAATTAATGCAGTTTGACACCACTTTCACTGCCATAGCTTCCAAGGAATCCTGTGATTTGTAGTTTGTTGTGGCACCAGAGCATTCTGACACAGAAGTCTAAATATCTCACAGAACTACAAACCCCAGAATTCCACAGCATTAATCATGGTAGTTAAAGTGGTGTCAAACTGCATTAAATTCTGCAGCGTAGATTACATGCAGATCATTTCAGGATGAAAAGCATTGAGCCATGGACGTTAAATCCTGTGATTTGTAGCTTGTTGTGGTACCAGCACACTCTGACAGAGAAGCTACAGATCTCACAAAACCCCAAATCCCAGAGTTCTGTACCACTGAGCCATGATGTTAGATCAGTGTCAAACTGCATTATTTCTGCAGTGCAGATTAAGTGCAAATCTTTTCAAGATGTTCTGGGGAAAAATTAAGTTGAGGGAGGCAATGCATGTACAAGGTCCTTCAAATGGCAGCTGATGATCCAAACCGGTCATACATTTCTCCCAGACCAGACAATCCAAAAGCAGCTTTCAGCACCTCTTGCTTTCTGCATGGAAACGGGAGGTAAAGTGAAATCCTGAGATTTGTAGTTTCTTCAGCCATTTCCATTTTGAACAGAAGCCAGCTGCATTTTCATTATACCAAAAAAGTAAGTTTGACATCAGTTACACCAGAGGTGGGCAGAGAGCAGCCCTGAGGCTGCAAACAGCCCCCCAAGACTGTGTTTTATGCCCTTAGGACCCCCTCCAAATGCCCTATAAGGGGATGGGGAGGCATTTCCATCATTTTTTTGAGCTCCCAGGCCATTTACTCCAGTCATCCAGGACGAGGCTGGCAAATGTGAGCCACAGGACTTTTTCTTCAGCCACCCTCTAAAGTGTGGAATGACCTGCCAGAAGAGATTCAACAGCTGAATATGGTATCTGAATTTAAAAGAGCATTGAAGACCAGTCTCTCCCGGCAGGCTTATCTAGATGATGCTTAAATTGTGAATTTAGATGCTGAATTTTAAATGTGAACTGTTTTAAAATGTGTACGTCCTTAGTTTTTTTGGGGTTTTTCAGGCTGTGAGGCTGTGTTCCAGAGAATGTATTCCTGACGTTTCGCCTGCGTATATACCACCCACACACAGTATATATACCCCACACACCTCCATGCCACCATTCTCTGAAGATGCCAGCCACAGATGCAGGCGAAACAACAGGAATACATTCTTCTGGAACACAGCCTCACAGCCCGAAAAACCCACAAAAACCTATGAATACCGGCCGTGAAAGCCTTCGACTTCACACTGTGTACACCTTATTTGTCCTCTTAAACTGTTGCATGTTTCAATTAATGCGTTTTAATTGATGTAGTTCATTGACGACGTTGTTCCCCACCTCAATCCATGCAGAGGCAGTAAGCAATTAATAAATTTATTATGATCATTATTTATTATTGGGCCAAAAAAAGGCCTTTTATTATATTAAAAAAATGGAAGTAAACCAGAAGTGATTTCTAGATGCTTCTAGTTTTTGAAAAAAAAAAGTCCTCTCCTAGTCTAAAATGGCCCTGGGGGCTTAAAATCATGGCAAAAATGCTCCCCACAATCCCTCGAGGGTATTGGGAGCATTTTGCAAGCAAAAAAAAGGGGGGGATCTTTTAGCGGTTGAGGGTGCAGCCCAAGTGGGCTAACACTAGCCTCCAATAGTTGTCCACTCCTGAGTTAGACCAAACTCAACTTACCAACAGGGCTGGAGAAGATGAAGCAGAGCGGATAAGAGACTCTCCCATCGTCATGTTGGTACTTGTAGCTGTAGACAATGAATGTTTTCTTAAGGTTAAGGAAAGCGAGAAGAAGAGAGGGACAGTGCAGGCATTTACTTTTTAAAAAGCAGCCCTTGCAATAGTTGTGCATCAATCGTTAAGCTAGGGTTTAAAAGGTGAAAAGTTTATATTGCAATACTTAAAATTTTAAAAATTCACTCCTCTCAAGGGGGTCCTTGCTTTCTCAAAGCAGAATCTTCCCTCGTCACATGCAACAACAACGTCTACGGCAATCTTCTGTTTTTATTCCAGCAGGCCTTTGATAATTGATTTTTCCCCCCAGAAATGAGAAACAGGGCTTGTATAATGTGCTGAGCTTTTATTTGTTGTTGTTGGGTGTAGCCGCATTGCAGAATTAAAGCAGTTGACACCGCTTTAATTGCCATGACTCTATCCTACAGAATCCTGGGATTTGTAGTTTGGTGAGGCACCAGAGCTCTGACAGACCAGGCTGAATACCAGGCTTGTCCACATCCTTCTTGAACAGTGCTCTGAACTGGACATTATGTTCCAAGTGAGGCCTGAGCAAAGCAGAATAGAGCGGCACTAGTACTGCCCTTGATTTAGACAATATACTTCTAGCCTAGAATTGCATTGGCTTTTTTAGCTGCTGCATCACAACTTGGAGGGCCACACCACACCCACCTCTGGCCTACAGCTACACTGGTACTAAAATGTACATGCCTCTCTTTGGAATTGACCCATAGAAATTAGGAGGGGTTAAAGTGTTTGCCAGCCGGCATTCTCCTATCTAAATGTATGTTGGCTACATCCATCATAGTCAGAATAATTTAGCAGTGCAGATATAGCCTCAGAGTTGCAAACAGAGGGCTAATGGTGTCCTAAGATAATTGGGCTTCACTCCTGGAATACTTGCTTGGGATTATCTGTCTCTGAGCTACTGGGGTGAAGGGGGAGACTTCTCTGTGGTGGATTTTTTGTGGAACTGTGTGTGTGTGTGTGTTGTGTGCCTTCAAGTCTTTTCTGACTTATGGCAACTCTAAGCCAACCTTCCAAGAAAGGCATGCCTAGGTGCCAGAACTACTATCCTTTTAGCAATGACTTTTATATTTACTAAATTATTAAAAGCTGTTGTTCTAACATGCCAATGTTTATTATACACCAATAGCTAAAATCCTTCATTATACTTGTGTAATAGTTACATACTACATATAGTAGTGAGAGTTGAACAATTAAGAAAGATGGTAGGAAGAAAATCAATTCCTTTGAGAGAATGTGGTGCTGGAGAAGAGTGCTGAGGATCCCATGGAGAGCCAAAAGGACAAACAAATGGGTCCTAGAGCAGATCAAGCCAGAAACCTTCCTGGAAGCCAAGATGACCAAACTGAGGCTGTCGTACTTTGGACACATCATGAGAAGAGAGGACTCTTTGGAAAAAACAATAATGCTGGGGAAGGTGGCAGGAAGGAGGTAGAGAGAAAGGCCACAGGCCAGATGGATGGACTCTATTAAGCAGATCATGGGTATTAAAGGGTTGCAGGATTTAAGTAGAACAGTGGGGGACAGGGGGTCTTGGAGATGTCTCATCCATAGGGTCGCCATGGTCGAGATCTATTTGAGGGCAGTTAACAACAACAAGTAGTTACATAGTTAACTGGTGGCTGCACAACACTGTCCTTCTGCTAAATCCTGACACTGTACAAAATAGATTGCTTATCTATTAATATTCTTGTGGCTTCTGCAATCCCAGTGGACTGACCGAGTTGGAAGCAATGACAAATATGCAAACCATGCCCTATGTGGAGAGACTTGGGGAGCTGGGTATGTTTAGAGAAGATTAAGAGGTGACATGATAGCCATCATGAAATCTTTGAAGGGATGTCATATTGAGGAGGGAGCAAGCTTGTTTTCTGCTGCTCCAGAGAATAGGACCCGGAGCAATGGATGCAAACTACAGTATAGGCAAGGAGATTGCACCTCAACATTAGGAAGAACCTCCTGATGGTGAGAGCGACAGGGGAATATGTTTCTCCTTTGGAGAGTGGTGGAGTCTCCTTCTTTGGAGATCTTTCAACAGAGACTGGATGGGCATCTGTCACGGGGAGTGTTTTGATTGTGTCTTCCTTCATAGCAGGGGGTTGGACTGGATGATCCTTCGGGTCTCTTCCAACTCTCTTTCTATGATCTAAGAAAGAAATGGAGAACCCGAAGTGTGGAAATGCTCCATTTTTGGAACTCCCATAATCTCCAGGCCAAAGTGGCCACTGTCCCATGAATCATCATCCCACCCACCAGCTACTCCAGTGGTGGGATTGTGGGTGCTGGAGTCCAGGCTCCGAGAAGAAGAAGGGGAGAAAGATCTAGGACTCTCACTCACCACTCACCTATAGAAAGGAAGGGATTCCTCTTTAAGAATCTGCAAGTTGCCTTTGTAGCCCTGCTGACACAGTAAAACAGAGGATATACTCCATCAGTTCAAGCCTTTACAGGCACCAGTACAGACAAAAGAAATGGATTTTCCAAACAAAATCTTATGCCCCACAGAAAGGATATCGAGGTTGTCTCTCTGGAAGCTCATCTTTGAGTTCATCTGGAGAAATGCCCTGGGGGGAAAAGAAAAGAGAGATTGTACTTTTACAGAAGTCACAAACAAATGCTTTATCAAGCACTTCATAAGATCTCCCATCATATTTTGAATAGTAAACTGACTAAGGGCCTTTGCAGACTGCCAGATTAAATTGAGCACATTAAATTGAGGCACTGCCCTGGCTCAGTGCTAGGGAGTCATTGGAAATGTATTTTTTCTGGGACATTGAGCCTTCTCTGTCAGAGAGCTCTGGTGCCACAATAAATTACATTTCCCATGATTCCCTAGCACCGAGCCAGGGCAGTGCCTCAATTTAATGTGCACTATTTCTGGCAGTCTGCAAAGGCCCTAAATATGGAATAGATGGAAACACCATCAAAAGGATCCATAATTGGTTGAAAAACTGTGCACAAACAGCATTGCTGGCTGTGCTTCAAATTGGAAAGAAACTCAAATGCAGAGTTGCAGAGTCCTGTCTTGGGGCTGACACTCTTCCATATTTTTATCAATGATTTTTAGGTGACGGGTAGTGGGAATTCTTATAAAATTTGTGGACGATACAAACCCAGAAGGGTTAGCCGGAAGATGGGAACAGTGGAAGTTAGGAATTCAAAAGGACCTGGGTTGAAATTAGTAAAATTACATTCAACAAAGACAAATGCAAAATTCTACATATAGGTCACAAAAACCAAATGCATAGGTTCTGCAGCACCTATCAATTATTACCGTAATAACTTTACTTATATCCTGCCTTTTCCCCAAGAATGGGACTCAAAGTGGCTTATATATAGAAAAGATTACAATTAAAAACATATAAAAAGTCAACATTAAAACTGAATTAAACTATGAATCATATTAAAAACATAAAAGGTTCAGCAGTACTACATGTGAAAAGGACCTTGGGATTATTGTTGAACATGAGCCAGCAGTGTGATGCTGGAGCAAAGAGCGTAAATGTTTTCTTAGCCTGCATGAATAGAAGCATAATTTCCAAGTCGAGGGAACAAATACTCCCACTATATTCTGAGGTGGTCAGGCCACATCTGGAGTATTGTGTTCTGTTCTGGGCAACTAATTTTAAGAAGGATAGAGACAAGTTGGACTGAGTTCAGAGAAGGAGAAGGAGGATGATAAGAGGTATGGAGAACAAAACATATGAGGAGAGGTTGAAGGAGCAGGGCATGTTCAGTTTGGTGAAGAGATGGAGGGGTAGCATGATAGCCCTCTTTGACAATGGAATCAATTGCTTAGCGAGGTGGTGGGGTCTCCTTTTCTGGACGTCTTCCAAAAGAGGATGGATAGCCATCTGCTGGGGAAGCTGTAGCTGGAGATCCTGCACTGAGCAGGGGATTGGACTCTATGGTCCATGAGGCTCCTAACTCTAGGCAGCTTCCAAACAATGCATAGCTAACAACAGAGTCACAGAAACCACTCCGTCATGGTATCAGTCCATCTACAAACCTCATGAGTTTTTGTTGACTTGAGCCTACTTCCTCAGATACATGTAAGGAAGCAGGCTCAAGTCTATGAAAGCTAATGCTACCAACTTCTTTCTTTCAGTTAGTCTCAAAAGTGCTGCAAAATCCCTTTGCATATTGATTTTCCTGATTAACATGGCTATGTCTTTGGATTCTACAAACCTCATGTTCTTCATCCAGAACCACCAGCTGCTTGTCCTTGTCGATCTTCACTGTAACAAAAAAGGAGATATACGGTGAAATCTGTGCCATGTGAAAGACCACCACTCACTCGTCTCTCTTCCCTCTTCCTCATCTTCCTTCCACTTTTGCACAGCTTGGGAAATTTTTTACCTTTTCAGACTACAGTTTCCAGAATCCTTCCAGCCAACAGGGATTTGGGGAGCTGTAGCCGAAGAAAGTAATTTTTCCTAGCTCTGTTCTCTTAGTTGGACGCATCATCCATAATCCAGCAACAGAATTTATCCCTATCTACTTAGGATCATCCTTTGCAGTAAAACTATGTCTTCTCTAAGAATTGTTCAAAGAGGTATTTCAGCATATGGAGAGGGGGTACCTTTGCAATACCTTTAAAAGACACAGGTTTATTTTAGCATAGGCTTTTTGGGAATTACAATCCACTTTTTCATCTACTCAGAGCACAATATCCAAACTTCAGGGGGACATACACAGACCCCACAGGTCATGGAGATGGAATCAGACTAAAACATAATGCACAAAATGACAGTAGCAGGTAAAAAAATTTTTGTGCTATCAGGCTTTTTCAAACTGACAAGGGTTGGGCTTTCAAAATGCTGTGCAATTCAAATGTTATGGTTTGTGTGTAGTTCTTAATACATTTTAATTTTTTAAACACATAGTGTTTTTAATTTTTAAAATTGTCCAATGGTTTTTTAAACTTTATACTTTTTAAATGCTTCGGTATTGTTTTTAATTTATTCTGTTTTAAATTTCCTGCTAGCCGGCTTGAGTCCCTATATCACCTGTATCAGGAGAAAGGTGGGATATAAATAAATAAGTAAAATAAGATATGGATGGTAGAAGCACAGAATCTGTAGCTACAGAGCCAACTGTATTATCATTTCGTTCCATTTGGGAGACAGGGAGGTTGCCTTGTTTAGGCCTGGGGAGGCCTAGAACTGGTGTGGTGACACTAAAATGGAAAATGGGCAGTGGTGCCTCATTTTGAGACTGGGCGAGGGAGATATTGGTCACTGAGGGACAGGAGATTTGGGAAAGATTTTAGAGCAATTCATTAAACAGAGAGTCTGTGAACATTTAGAAGGGAATGCCATAATCACTAAAAGTCAACATGGCTTTCTCAAAAACAAGTCATGCCAGACAAATCTGATCTCTTTTTTTGATAAAATTACCAGCCTGGTAGATGAAGGGAATGCTGTGGATATAGTATATCTTGATTTCAGTAAGGCCTTTGACAAGGTTCCCCATGACATTCTTGCAAACAAGATGGTAAAATGTGGGCTAGACAAAGTAACTGTTACGTGAATTTGTAATTGGTTGACTGACCGAACCCAAAGGGTGCTCAGCAATGGCTCCTCTTCCTTCATCCTGGAGAGAAGTGACCAGTGGGGTGTCCAGTGGGCTTCTGTCCTGGGCCCAATGCTCTTCAACATCTTTATCAATGATTTGGATAAAGGAATAGGGGGCATGCTTCTCAAATTTGGAGATGACACCAAATTAGGAGAATAGCTAATATCCCAGAAGGCAGGATGAAAAATTCAAAATGACATTTAATAGATTAGAAAGCTGGGCCAAAGCTAACAGAATAAATTTCAACACAGAGAAATGTAAAGTACTGCACTTAGGGCAGAAAAACAAAAAGCACAGATATAAGATGAGGGACACCTGGCTTAACGAGACTATGTGTGAAAAAGATCTAGGAGTCCTAGTGGACCACAAGTTGAACATGAGTCAACAGTGCGATGCAGCAGCTAAAAAGGCCAATGCAATTTTAGGCTGCATCAGTAGAAGTATAGTGTCTAGATCAAGAGAAGTAATAGTGCCACTCTATTCTGCTTTGGTCAGGCCCCACCTGGGATATTGTGTCCAGTTCTGGGCACCGCAATTCAAAAAAGGATGTTGAGAAACTGGAGCGTGTCCAAAGGAGGGCAACTAAAATGGTGAAGGGTCTGGAAACCACGAATCCCTACGAGGAACGACTTAGGGAACTGGGGATGTTTAGCCTGGAGAAGAGATGGTTAAGAGGGGATATGATAGCCCTCTTTAAATATTTGAAGGGATGTCATATCGAGGAGGGAACAAGCTTGTTTTCTGCTGCTCCAGCCAACAGGACCTGGAGCAATGGATGCAAGCTGCAGGAAAAGAGATTCCACTCAACATTAGGAGGAACTTCCTGACAGTGAGAGCTGTTCAACAGTGGAACACACTCCCTTGGAGATTATGGTGGAGCCTCCTTTTTTGGAGGTCTTTAAACAGAGGCTGGATAGCCATCTGTTGGGGATGCTTTGATTTTGAGTTCCTGCATGGCAGAAGGGGGGGGGTTGAACTGGATGGTCCTTGTGGTCTCTTCCAATTCTATGATTCTATGATTTTTGGACCTCAAAATTAGGAGGCCACAGTGGAAGATATGACACCCCAACCTTTAGTAATAGACCACACCGGATTTGTATGAACACGCCTAAGAGCCTGGTTAAGGCTCAGTCTGTCTAGCTTTGCTTCTGCCACAAAGAGATGTCCAGCAAAGATTGTAGCCCTCACAAGAGCTGGAGATGCCAGATCTTCTACTACTTGAAGATGGTAGATACTAAACGGTGTTCCTTCCCAACACAGAGAATGTGCTCTCCTTCCTCAGCCGTGGTCTCTTTGCTCAGCCTTCTTTTCCTTCTCACCAAGTTGCCCATCTTATTTTGACCCTCAGTGGAAAGCACAAAGACTTCTCACCAAAATTATAACATTTGCTTCTCCAGGAGAGTCTTAATGTCATATGGCATCAGGTAAAAATCATGCTTCCCACCCTTCTCCCCGACATTTGCTGGCACCGATCCTTCAATTTTTGCAGATGGCTTTAAAATAATCAAAAACCAGCTATTTCATAAACTGGTTTGGATGGAGAGGGACACACCCTGAGCCTAGCATTGCCAGATTGAAAACTGGAGATTATTTTCAACTCCTATTTTATCGTTCACAGACTCAAAGTCTCAGAGAATGGCATAGATAGAAGGTATAAATATTAATTAAAAAAAATAAGTCCCTTTTTTTAAGTAACACTCTGTAGTTTAGTAACACTTTGTAGTTCAGAGAAGTCTGATAAACAGCACATGGTGAGAAAAACAGGGGAAAGGGTACATAAGGGGAGAATGTGCCTTTATATATTCTACTAACTTATCATTCCAACAATAAAGGCTATAAACATTAACCAAAGAAGGGAATTCTTGGTATCTCTACACTGACAGATCCAAAACCTAGGATTAGCAATTACACTGGGGTGGGAATCCTGCTGCCTTCCATATGGACAACAAGTCCCAGCATTCCTCAGCATTGGCTATGATGGCTATGTCTGCTGGGACTTGCAGTCCAACCACACCTGGAGGGCTACATGATTTCCATCCCTAGAATACTCCATTATCAGCCCTTGAAAGGACAAGGGCAGAGATGGTAGCAGTGTTGTTCCAGCTGCCAAGACAAAACCAGCTATTTGGTATAATTATTAATCATATCTTTGCAAACACCAATATGAATTAGGCAGATCCAGGCTACTTAGTGGGTTGAATTTTTATCCACCGGATTTCTCGCTTCCTAAATGTGTTTTTTGGCTCTATAGCAGGAGTGGGATTCGTGCAGTCCATGGACCCCACCTCCATAACCCATGCCAAAAATAAATTATAGTGGACCCTCCACATTCGCTAGGGTTAGGGGAACAGGACCCCCATGAAAGCGAAAAAATCGCAAATAACAAAAGATGTTTTACCCCCACAAGACTTAAGACTCTCTAGGTCCTCCAGGGCAATTCTATGGTCAAAAAGTACCAGAGGTACTTGTGCCTGCTCTAAAGAACATGATGCACATTTTGAGAGGGGGAAAAGTTTATATAATAATAATAATAATAATAATAATAATAATAAAATTTATTTGTATACCGCCCAATGGTTTCCCAATCCGGGCGGTTAACAGCATAAAATAGAATACAAAATATTTCCCTCCCACCCTTAAAACAGTATTAAACAATTACAGAATAAAATCTAATATCAATTACATTAAAATCAATAATTACAATTACAATAACTCCATGAGGTGTTCCAATTTTATATAGTGAGGGAACCAGTGCCACATAATATCCTGGAACAAGACAATAACCCGAGGTCGACCACCTAGTCTGGAAAGGCCTGCCGGAAGAGATCCGTCTTGACAGCTTTTTTAAAACTATCCAAAGATGTTAATTGACGGATCTCGTCCGGCAGGCCGTTCCAGAGTCTGGGGGCAAGAACAGAAAAGGCCCTCTGGGAGGTTATAGATAACCTAGCTCTTTTCAGCTCTAAAAGTTTCCTCCCAGAGGAGCGGAGTGCGCGGGGGGGATTATAAGGGAGGAGGTGGTCTCTGATATAACTTGGACCCAAGCCATTTGGGGCTTTAAAGGTAATAACCAACACCTTGTACTGGGCCCGGAAGCAAACAGGCAGCCAGTGGAGGGATCTCAAAACCGGAGTGATGTGGTCCCTCCTAGATGTTCCAGAAATAAGCCTGGCTGCCAGATTTTGAACTAATTGTAGCTTCTGGACTTGGCACAAGGGTGGCCCCATGTAGAGCGCATTACAGAAGTCAAGGCAGGAGGTTACCAGTGCGTGCACAACAGTCTCGAGATCCCTTACTTCCAGAAAAGGGCGCAGCTGGCGTATCAGCCGAAGCTGATAACAGGCACTCCTGACCGTCGCATTCACCTGATTTGTCATCAGGAGCGACGAGTCAAGGAGCACCCCCAGACTGTGAACACAGTCACTGGAGGAGAGTGTGACTCCATCCAGGACTGGAGGTTGCAACCCAATTCTCGGTTTCGGGGCCGCTACCGTGAGCACCTCCGTCTTGTCTGGATTCAGCTTCAATTTGTTTTTCCTCATCCAGCCCATTACCGCCTGAAGACATTCATTGAGAGAGGAGATGCCATTGGAATTCATGGCCGACGAACGAGACATGGAGAAATAGATTTGGGTGTCATCAGCGTATTGATAACACCCAGCACCATAACTCTGTATTATCTCACCCAGCGGCTTCATATAGATGTTAAATAATATCGGGGACAAAATAGCTCCCTGAGGGACCCCACAAGTGAGGTCCCTCTTACTGGAGCTACAGTCCCCGAGCAGCACCCTCTGGGACCTACCCGAGAGGAAGGACCGGAACCATTGCAAAGCAGTGCTCCCGATACCTAACCTTCTCAGGCGGCCCAAGAGGATGCCGTGATCTATTGTATCGGAAGCCGCTGAGAGGTCTAGGAGCACCAACAGGGTCACACTACCCCTGTCGATGCTCAGACGCAGATCGTCGGTCAAGGCAACCATGGCAGTCTCAACCCCAAAGCCAGTCCTAAAGCCGGTTTGAAATGGGTCTAGATAATCGGTTTCATCCAAGACCGCTTGGAGCTGAAGAGCAACTGCCCTCTCGATTACCTTGCTCAAAATGGCAGCAATGACACCGGCCTATAATTCCTCATATCCAGGGGGTCCAGGGAAGGTTTTTTCAGAAGCGGCCTAACAGCCGCTTCTTTCAAACAGGATGGAAAACATCCTTCCCTAAAGGATGCACCGATGATATCCACAAGGATATATGCATCAGTAAATGAGATTTCAAGCTAAATTTTCAAAAATCTGCAGATTAATATGGAAATATGATACCAGAAATTAAAGGTGAGCCAGTGGGGTGTAGTGGTTTGAGTGCTGGGCTACAAGTCTGGAGACCAGGGTTTGAATTCCTGCTTGGCCATGGACACCCACTGGGTGGCCTTGGGCAAGTCACACTCTCTCAGCCTCAGAGGAAGGCAAAAAGCAAACCCGTTCTGAACAAATCTCGCCAAGAAAACCCCGTGATAGGATCTTAGAGTCGTTGTAAGTCGGAAGTGACTTGAAGACACAGAATAACACCAACAAAAGACATTGGAGCAAGTGACATGTCCCAGAGGTACGCAAATTCACACCCATCCCTGTTTGTGGATTATCCTTCACACATATGCATTTGGGAATCCTTATAAACCACTACTCGCCCAAGGCAGCCTTCTGGAATCCGCACACCCCAGATGCATTGGACTACTACATCCACCATCGCCAAACAGCATGGCCACTACACTTGTTGGCTGGGAAAGATAGGAGACAGGAGTAGAATATATCTGGAAAAGACCAGGTTGATGAAGATACACTATAGTAAATCAAATTGTTCTTGCATTTCAGGCATTACAGGGCTTTGAGACTAGATGTCGGTAGCTTGCCAAAAGCCACTCCAACACATAGGAGAGAGCTTATCTCAGCCAGGGATTCCCAGATCACAGTGCTGAGCTTTGCTTTCTCCCTCTCTGGCTTTGCACATTAAGATCACACATGGGATTGTGCTGTTGTTGTTGTGTGTTTTCAAGTCGCTCCCGACTTATGGAGACCCCAAGGCGAATCTCTCATGGGTTTTTTCTTGGCAAGATTGTTCCAAGGAAGTTTGTCATTGCCTTCCGCTGAAGCTGACAGTGTGTGACTTGCTCAAAGTCACCCAATACGTTTCTATGGCCAAGCTGGGAATCAAACCCTGATCTCCAGTATCATACTCTCCATCTATACCAGGGGTTGGCAACCTTTTTTGGGGTGGGGCTGGTCCCCCTGTCCCCCGATACCCCCTGGGCCGCGGTGGTGCGCACGCGCGCACTACCACCGCCGTGGTGTGCTCCCAGGAAGGTTCCCTCAACCGCACCGGGCCTCGGAGAGGCCCAGCGCAGCCGCGGGGGTCCCCCAGGAGGGCTCCCTCTACCGCGCCGGGCCCACGGCCATCCTCCGGGGCGTCATTTTGTGTTCCAAAATGGCGTCCGGAGTCTTGTGTGACCTTTCCCGTCGATGGAAAAGGTAGCACAACACTCCAGGCACCATTTTGGAACACAAAATGGCGCCCCGGAGGATCCCTGCAGCCGTGAAAGGCGGCGGTGGTAGCGGCAGCCCTTGGTGGGCTGGGTGCAGCCTGCGGGCCGTAGGTTGCCAATCCCTGATCTATACTCTCTATTAGCCTCAAAACATTCAATGCTCTTTCAACTCTGTGCTCAGTAGTAGGAACACCGAATGAACCCAAGCATGGAAAAATTACTTCTTTGGACTGCAAGTCCCAGGATGCCCAAGTCAACATGTTACCAAAAAGCAACAATGCTCCACACTTTTACAGGGCTTTGAGTTAGTCTCTGCTCCTTCATTCTTAACACAATGTATGTATTCCCAGACTCATGCCTCCGCTCCCAGACCTTTCCCCTTTGGGTGGGCAGTGCTTTCCATCTTACTGATAATGGCAGCATTGTTTGTCTCTTTGCGGAAACGGAATTTTCTCAGCTTCTCCACAAGGTCTTCGGCAACATCACAAACCACAAGGGATTCGCTCTAGAAAAGGGGGAAGGGAGGCAGGAGGGGAGAAAAACAAAAGAGGATGAGCAAGATGATTTTTATTTCCGTCAGACATGCCTCTCTGGTTTCCCATCTGTTGAGAAGATATAGGACAAGATAAAGCCGGACAATACAACAAGCAAAGAAAAGGCTGCAACATATTTTTGGTGTGAGAAGGTGCACACAGATCCATGAACCCCACTGTAATGGAAAAATTATTGCAGAGAGAGGATTTCCAAACCTCATTTCCACCAACCTTTTTGCCAAGCCGTTGTTTCCATCAAGGATTTGCAGGCATGGGCTACTGCTGCACTGCAGAAATAAAGCAGTTTGACACCACTTTAACAGCTATGACTCAATGCTATGGAAGTCTGAGATTTGCAGTTTGGTAGGGCGCCAAAAAAAAAAAACATTGCTAGATTATTTTCAACTGCTGTTTTACTTTGAGTGTTCACAGCCTCAAAGATCCATTGAACGGCACAGCTAGAAGGTATAAATATTAATAAAAATATAAGCCCTTCTTTTTAAATAACTTTCCCCCCTTTCAAAATCAGCCTCTTACAGCAAACTCTGACAGAGAAAGCTAAATAACTCCCAAAGCTACAAATCCCAGGTTTCCATAGCACTGAACAATGGCAGTTAAAGTGGTGTCAAACTGCTTTGTTTTTATATTGGGAGAAAGGAGATATATATATAAATAAATAAATATAATTATTATTTCTTCTGCTGCATGGCAGCAGCCAAAGTCTTTACTTACCTTTCCCAGCCTGGTGCTTTCCAGCTCTGTTGCATTACAACTTGCACCATCCCTTAGCCAACATGGCCAACAAATGGTCCACAACACAACTGAAAAGACACTAGGCTATATAGAGCAATAACAACAATGACAACATTTGTTTATGACACTCTTTCCACCAAAGGGCAGAACATCAAACATATACAATCAGAGACAAAAACAATAAAACAACAAACCAAACAGGAGGAAAATAATTGGAGATGTTAGTCCCCACCATACCATCTTAGCTAAGGACTGAAACAACATGCAGGCATCTGACTAACATCTCCAATGGTTTTTCTCCTGTTTGGTTTGTAACATCTTGCCTGATGAAGAAGAAGCCCATGGAGCTTCGAAAGCTTGCAACAAGTATGTTGTGCATTTGGGTTGGCCAATAAAGGTATCACTGATGGATTTTTGTTTGAATTCAGGATGACATAACTTAGCCCAAGAGGGTACAGAAGGGATTTGTGTCCTTTGTTGCAACGCTGTCCATGACCTTATCTCCCCACTATTAAATCCCACCAGATCCCTGTGCATCCATCCATCCATCTCACTTGCTCCCAGCTGTTCAAAGGTCTCTACTTTTTCTTCCTTTCTGTCTTTCACATATTCCCAGACAGGTCTGTGATGTCGTTTCTCTCTTACCGACTCCAAATCCTTTATCGATAAGTTTCTCCTTTTCCTTTTATTTCTTTTGTCGATTGGTCAAGAGGACCCCCTGCTTCTTTGACTAAAACCAAACCTAATTATATTTTTTGCTGTTGTGTGCCGTAGGGTCGATGTATGGAGATCCTAAGGCAAACCTGTCCTGGGGTTTTCTTGGCAAGATTTGTTCAGAAGACAGTTGGCATTGCCTTCCCCTGAGGCTGAGAGAGTGTGACTTGTCCAAGGTGGTTTTCACGGCCAAGCTGGGAATCAAGTCCTGGTCTCCAGAGTCTTAGTCCATCACTTAACGGTGCACTGTAATCACATCTTTCCCCCCAATTCACTTTCCTCTTCCATTGTCATCTCATATGTGCCACTGTGTAATGCAAGGATGCATCCCCTCATTCTTTATATAGGATCGCAGCATTAATTTGCAAAGGGTAACTCTGTTGGGGCATTCATAGTACAGTAGGCCTTCCACATTTGCTGGGATTAGGGCCACAGGACCCCCGTGAAAGTGGAAAAAATACAAATTAAATAATAATAATAATAATAATTTTTTATTTATAGCCCGCCCCTCTGCGGAACAATCGAGGCGGGTTACAGCATTATAAAACATACAGCTTAAAAACATTCCTATCCCATATCCAACCCTCCCACCCCTTAAAACAACAACTACTTTTTCAACCTGAGAGAACACTTCTCTAAGCATCTCTAGGTCCTCCAGCATAACTTTATGGTCAACATCTGCTAAAATTTGATCATAGCATCATGTTGGAGGACCTACAAATGCCTAGAGAAGTGCTTTCTTTCACCATCCTTTTGCTGAGTATAGTGAAAACCTGTGTGGCTTTGTGGTTTAAGCACTGGACTAGGACTCTGGAGACCAGGGTTCAATTCCCTGCTCTCCCATGAAACCCACTGGCTGACCTTGGGCAAGTCACACTCTCTCGGCCTCAGAGGATGGCAACGGCAAACCTCCTCCAGCGCACCTCTAGATCATCCAGCGCAACTCCATGGTCAACTTCCTGCAGAATTTCTCTGGAGGACCTAGATATTCCACCTAGAGAGAACATATGAATCAAATCTGCAAAAGCCAAAGCCGCAAATGTGGAGCCTGGGAAGGCTACTTTTGTCGTCTACAAGCCTGCAGAATCCTCTAGCTAGCATGGCCAGTAAGCATGCCAGCAAAGGCTTCTGGGAGTTGTAGTCCAAAGCTATAACTTCCCAAAGATCTGCTTACAACAGAGCAGCCACGGACTGTTCCAAATCAGGCAGTCTGGCTTGAATTTAGTCTAGCGCTAAGACCCACTGAAACCAATTGAGCTAAGTATTGCGTCCAGTTCTGGGCACCACTGTGGAAACATGTCCAGAGGAGGGTGACCAAAATGGCCAAAGGTCTGGAAACCAAGCCCTATAAGGAATGACTTGGGAAACTAGGTATCTTCATTTTGGCGAAGGTGAGATTAAGAGATAATAGGACAGTCCTCTTTAAATATCTGATGAGAGAATATGTAGAGAGATGGAGCAAGCTTGTTTTCTGCTGCTGCAGCTCACCTCTCATGATATCCAGCAAAACCGAAAAAAGGAGGGTGAAAGAATAAACTCTATAAATAATATGTATAATCTGGATATCTACTACTAAGCATTACAAGGTATACAAAGTAACCACCGATCAAACAAAAATAAAAAGTTTACAAGCATTAAGAAACACTTCTATATACTTCTTCACATATTTTAAGTCCTGAATATTGCTACGTTATTGGATTTGGGGAAATAATTATTGCAGGACTTAGTGTGGTGCAGTGGTTTGAGGGTTAGACTATGAATCTGGAGACCAGGGTTCAAATCTCCGCTTGAGCATAAAAATCCACTGGGTGACCTTGGGTATGTCACATTCTCTCAGCCTCAGAGGATGGCAATGACACACACACACACACACCCGAAGAATCTTGCCAAGAAAACCCCATGATAGGTTTGCCTTAGGGTAGCCATAATTCAAAAATGACTCGGAGGCACACAACAACAACAACAACAACAACAACAACAAAGGATGTATGATTTATGAACTCTTAAGCAAACATGCCTAGGCCTGCATTAGTGCTTCTGCAAGACTCTTAAGTAGTTTTAGAAAATCTTCCAGGAACCAACAATGGAAAGAAACAAACTGAACTGTCCCAGGAAAAGAACTAAATGCTTTGGTCCTTCTGGGGAAGCAAATGCATGCTTATCAAATTTGCAGAAGACACCAAATTAGGAGGAGTAGCTAATACCCCAGAGGATCAAAATTCAAAATCAACTTGAAAGCTGGACCAAAGATGATAAAATGAATTTCAACAGGAAGAAATGTAAGGTACTACACTTAGGCAGAAAAATGAAATGCAAAAATATAGGATGGGGACACCTGGCTTAAGAAGACTACGTGTGAAAGGGATCTAGGAGTCCTAGTAGACCACAAGTTGAACATGAGGCAACAGTGTGATGCGGCAGCTAAAAAGGCCAATGCAATTTTAGGCTGCATCAATAGAAATATAGTATCTAGATCAAGTAATAATGACACTCTATTCTGCTTTGGTCCGGCCTCACCTGGAATAATCCTGTGTTTAATTCTGGCCACCACAATTCAAAAAGGATGTGGACAAACTGGAAAGTGTCCAAAGGAGGGCAACCAAAAATGGTGAAGGGTCTGGAAACCATAAAGCCCTATGAAGGGAGACTTAGGGAGCTGGGCAGGTTTAGCCTGGAGAAGAGGTTAAGGGGTGACAGGATAGCCCTGTTTAAATATTTGAAGGGATGCCATGTTGAGGATGGAGCAAGCTTGTTTTCAGCTGCTCCAGAGAATTAGACCCAGAGTAATGGATTCAGACTCCAGGAAAAGAGATTCCACCTAAACATTAGGAAGACGTTCCTGACAGTAAAAGCTGTTCAAGAGTGGAAGACACTCCTTCGGAGGGTGGTGGTTTCTCCCTCTTTGGAGGTCTTTAAACAGAGGATCGATGGCCATCTTTCAGGGGTGCTTTGATTGTGAGTTCCTGCATGGCAGAATGGGGTTGGACTGGATGGCCTTTGAGGTCTCTTCCAACTCTAGGATTCTATGCAGGACGGAAGGGCCAACACAGCTTCATAAGGCATCCAGGTTGTGTGTGTGATTTGCTGGAATGTTTGTACAACTACTGTACAAAATTACAACCTCCCAGTTATAATTATTGCACGCCATTTACGAAGTGACACCAGCTGAGCCACAGCCCTGTTTCTTAAACAGGTTGCCTTCTGGGCATTTGCGGCGATGCGTGAATTTATTACTCAGATGAACACATGTACTAACCATGGAGGTTTTGAGCCTGGAAGGAGCATCACAACTGTATTGTCACAACCCTGTTGCCAAGAATTCTCCAGCCTCCATCTGTCCAGAGTACAAAGATCAGGAATCAATTCTGTATTAAATGCCAAATTTGTTGCTGTCATGTGCCTTCAAGTCGTTTCCGACTTATGGTGAACCTATCGTGGGGTTTTCTTGGCAAGTTTCTTCAGAGGGGGTTTGCCATGGCCATCCTGTGAGGCTGAGAGAGTGTGACTTACCCAAAGTGGGTTTCCATGGATGAGCCAGGATTCGAACCCTGGTCTCCAGAGTCCTAGTCCAAAATGCTTATACCACGATGCCACGCTGGCTCTCAAACAGGGAGAAACTATTGGCCTTATTTCTATCCTCCGCTTTATTCGCTCAGTTTTTACATTTAAATGGTAAGCTCCTTGGGGCAGGGGCTTTTCCCCCTTTATTGTTGTTTTTTACATACAGGGAAGCGTTCGCAGGCACTGTATGATGATTATTTGACGTTTTTATTTTTATTTTTTTCACTTTTCTTTGCTTTATTGTTTATAAACATATTTACATTATCAGAAAGATACATAATGAAAGCAATTTGTTAATATTCTTAACCTTGCCTAATTACATTTTTTACTTCCATAAAAAATAAAATTTACTTCCTTTGACGAACATTTGTGTTATGTGTTTATTTGTGTCTTGTTTTTCCACACTTCCCTTTTACACTGTTGCTCTTCATTCACTTCTGTCTTATAGAGCTTTTTTTTATATATATATATATATATCTTATTCTGATCTCATTACCTTATCTTTATTGCTTGATGTTTAATTTTTGGTCACATCTATTTCCACCTGTTTTCACAGTAGAGAAGTACCAATTTCCATTCCTTTAGAGTCTCCGTTTCTGATTTATCATGTAACATATTTGTAAGTCTATCCATTTCTATCATGTCTTGCAATTTCAGTACACAATCATCTGTTGTGGGTATATTGTCTGTTTTCCACTTCTGTGCCACCAATAATCTTCCTGCTGTGACCATGTACAAGATTTTCCTCCAATGTTGGCATTTTTGGAAGCTTATCTGTCATATTAAGTAAGTATAGCTCTGGGGACAATTATTTGACGTTTTTAATGTGTTGCCTTCTTTGTATTAATATGTATTATTTTATTATTTTGTGGAATGTACGCCATCGGCAGGCTTTTTTTATCTATTTTATCGCCTGTATGTTCAGCGCTGTGCAAATCTACAGTGCTATATAAATAAACTGTAATAATAATAATAATAATAATAATAATAATATTGACGAAGCCAAAACCAACACTAATTTGGGAATAAAGTGGGAATCTCAGTTCTTGTGCAAGAATCCGCAGCACATAATTCTTGGGTGGGAAGACATGGGCATTATGAGAATTAAACTGGATTAGGTCTTGCAATACGGACTTACCCTACATTTCTTTGTACGCAGCTGGATTTAAGATTAAGACCTCTCTCCAATAAACAGCTTGAGGTCTTGCTCTTTCTGCGTGAAGCTGGATGAAAAGTTACCCCAACAGTACCCAAGGGCCATCCAGTCCAACCCCCTGCCATGCAGGAACTCCTAATTAAAGCATCCCCGACAGACGGCCATCCAGCCTCTGCTTAAAGACCTCCAAGGAAGGAGACTCCACCAAAATCTCCATTGAGGGAGTGTGTTCCACTGTCGAACCGCCCTTATCGTCCTTATCGTCAGTAAGTTCCTCCTAATGTTGAGGTGGAATCGCTTTTCCTGCAGCTTGCATCCATATAATGCTAATTTCCACATCGAAAATTAGGAATATGGAGGGCAGGACAATTACAGAGAACCAGAGATGTCTGAGGAGCACCAAAACCCATCTACTCCCACCCCAGGCACATGGGCATGCCAACCCTCTTCTATCGGCCTCCACTGGCCACATCTGGCACATCTACACCGCAGAATTAATGCAGTTTGACACCACTTTTACTGCCACGACTCAGTGTTATAGAATGCTGGGATCTGGACTTTTGTGAGAATACTTAGCTATGGCATCACGACAAACTACATATCCCAAATGTCCATAGGATGGAGGCATGACAGTTAAAGTGGTGTCAAGCTGTATTAATTCTGCAGTGGGGCAGATCATAAAGAAAGAGGCATGCCTTAAAACAGAAGAGGAAAGGGAAATTCTTACTGCTCTTAAGGCAGCACAATCCTATGTATGTCCTCCCAAAAGTGAACTCCGCTGAGATCAATGGAACCAGAAAAAGTCACAGAATCAGAGTTGGAAAAGACCATAAGGGCCATGCAGGAACTCACAATCAAAGCACCCCTGACAGATGGGCATCCAGCCTCCTTTAAAGACCTCCAAGGAAGAAGACTCCACCATACTCCAAGGGAGTGTGTTCCACTGTCAAACAGCCCTTACTGTCAGGAAGTTCTTCCTAATATTTGGGTGGAATCTCTTTTCCTCTAGTTTGAATCCATTGTTTTGGGTCCTATTCTCTGGAGCAGCAGAAAACAAGCTTGCTCCATCCTCAATATGACATCCCTTCAAAATACTTAAACAGGGCTATCATAGAATCATAGAGTTGGAAGAGACCCCAAGAGTCATCCAGTCCAACCCCCTTCTGCCATGCAGAAATTCACAATCAAAGCATCCCCGACAGATGGCCATCCAACCTCCATTTAAAAACCTCCAAAGGAGGAGACTCCAACATTTTCCGAGGGAGTGTGGCTCCACTATCAAATAGAGCAGGGGTAGGCAACCTTTTTGAGCCGGGGGCCGGGTTGCTGCCCCTCAGACAATTGGGGGCCCGAAGCACCATAAATAAATAAATAAATAAATAAATAAAAATTTAAAAATTTTTAAAAAATTAAAAAATGCATGCACACTCTCTCAGCCCCAGAAAAGCCATGGCAAATCCCCTGTGGAGATTTTGCCAAGAAAACCCCAAGAACAAGTAATAACAACAATAATCATAGAATCATAGAGTTGGAAGAGACCACAAGGGCCATCCAGTCCAACCCCCTGCCATGCAGGAACTCCTAATTAAAGCATCCCCGACAGACGGCCATCCAGCCTCTGCTTAAAGACCTCCAAGGAAGGAGACTCCACCAAAATCTCCATTGAGGGAGTGTGTTCCACTGTCGAACCGCCCTTATCGTCCTTATCGTCAGTAAGTTCCTCCTAATGTTGAGGTGGAATCGCTTTTCCTGCAGCTTGCATCCATATAATGCTAATTTCCACATCGAAAATTAGGAATATGGAGGGCAGGACAATTACAGAGAACCAGAGATGTCTGAGGAGCACCAAAACCCATCTACTCCCACCCCAGGCACATGGGCATGCCAACCCTCTTCTATCGGCCTCCACTGGCCACATCTGGCACATCTACACCGCAGAATTAATGCAGTTTGACACCACTTTTACTGCCACGACTCAGTGTTATAGAATGCTGGGATCTGGACTTTTGTGAGAATACTTAGCTATGGCATCACGACAAACTACATATCCCAAATGTCCATAGGATGGAGGCATGACAGTTAAAGTGGTGTCAAGCTGTATTAATTCTGCAGTGGGGCAGATCATAAAGAAAGAGGCATGCCTTAAAACAGAAGAGGAAAGGGAAATTCTTACTGCTCTTAAGGCAGCACAATCCTATGTATGTCCTCCCAAAAGTGAACTCCGCTGAGATCAATGGAACCAGAAAAAGTCACAGAATCAGAGTTGGAAAAGACCATAAGGGCCATGCAGGAACTCACAATCAAAGCACCCCTGACAGATGGGCATCCAGCCTCCTTTAAAGACCTCCAAGGAAGGAGACTCCACCATACTCCAAGGGAGTGTGTTCCACTGTCAAACAGCCCTTACTGTCAGGAAGTTCTTCCTAATATTTGGGTGGAATCTCTTTTCCTCTAGTTTGAATCCATTGTTTTGGGTCCTATTCTCTGGAGCAGCAGAAAACAAGCTTGCTCCATCCCCAATATGACACCCCTTCAAATACTTAAACAGGGCTATCATAGAATCATAGAGTTGGAAGAGACCCCAAGAGTCATCCAGTCCAACCCCCTTCTGCCATGCAGAAATTCACAATCAAAGCATCCCCGACAGATGGCCATCCAACCTCCATTTAAAAACCTCCAAAGGAGGAGACTCCAACATTTTTCGAGGGAGTGTGGCTCCACTATCAAATAGAGCAGGGGTAGGCAACCTTTTTGAGCCGGGGGCCGGGTTGCTGTCCCTCAGACAATTGGGGGGCCGAAGCACCATAAATAAATAAATAAATAAAAATTTAAAATTTTTTAAAAAAATTAAAAAATGCATGCACACTCTCTCAGCCCCAGAAAAGCCATGGCAAATCCCCTGTGGAGATTTTGCCAAGAAAACCCCAAGAACAAGTAATAACAACAATAATCATAGAATCATAGAGTTGGAAGAGACCACAAGGGCCATCCAGTCCAACCCCCTGCCATGCAGGAACTCCTAATTAAAGCATCCCCGACAGACGGCCATCCAGCCTCTGCTTAAAGACCTCCAAGGAAGGAGACTCCACCAAAATCTCCATTGAGGGAGTGTGTTCCACTGTCGAACCGCCCTTATCGTCCTTATCGTCAGTAAGTTCCTCCTAATGTTGAGGTGGAATCGCTTTTCCTGCAGCTTGCATCCATTGTTCTGTGTTCTAGTCTCTGGAGCAGCAGAAAACAAGCTTGCTCCAGCCTCAATATGACATCCCTTCAAATAATTAAACGGGACTATCATATTAGAAACAATTGTGACAACTGGTCAGTGCTAATGGCAAACTCTTTCTGGACAAATCTTGCCAAGAAAACCCCATGATAGGTTCACCTTAGGGTCCCATAAGTCAGGAATGACTTGAAGATACAAAACAACAACAACTCAAAATGGGGTCTGTGGATGGTGCCAGTCCACTAGCCATACGCCAACTGCTTGTCCCTGGAGGCTCTTCAAGAAAGAAAGAAAGAAGGAAAGAGTTATAGCTGATGGGCAAAAATGGTGCAAGTGTCTGGCACAATTGGGGGGAAGAAGTGCACCAGTTCCTTGTATCAGATGACTTAAATAGCAAAGCTGTTTCAAATAAAAATAACTGTAAATAAATAAAGTATTTATTTTTAAATAAATAAATATTTTTTAAAATAAAATAAAGTATTTAAATGCATCTGAGGAAGTAGACTGAAGTCTGCGAAAGCGCATGCTGCCATCTTTCTTTCAGTGAGTCTCAAAGGTACTACAAGATCTCTTTACATATTGATTTTACAGACTTATTACCTTTCAATAATAATAATAATAATAATAATAATAATATGCATCTGAGGAAGTAGACTGAAGTCTACGAAAGCTCATGCTGCTAATTTATTTCTTTCAGTGAGTCTCAAAGGTGCTACAAGATCTCTCTGCGTACTGATTTTACAGACTGACACGGCTATATCTTTGTATTCGAGCAAAGCTTTGGGTGAAAGAGATGTTGTATTAAAAGACACACAGAAGCAAAATGAGATTTTCTCATTCCGGATTAGACCAGCTCTCCACCAAAGAAGCCACATTTCATTCAGAATATTTAGTTCCAAATAAACACGGACAAGATTAAATTGCAAATCTTCTGGAGCAAGGCCCAAGTATATCTCAGCAACCACTTGAGGAATCACCATGCATGAATCAGGAGAGCTCCTTAAAGGAAGCTGCATCCAAGGGCTTCCTCCGCTTCCAGTTCCCTGTATGCCCCCCTCAACAGGATTTTCTTCCAAGTAGTTATGTGAAAAGGTTGCACTGAGAGGACTACAAAAAGGGGGTTCATCACCCTCATTGCTTCAGATACTCGGTTGTTCACTACCTACATTCAGGCTCTAAGGGAGGGACAAGGAGAAATTTATCACAGAATTCACAGAGATGGAAGAGACCCCAAGGGCCATCCAGTCCAACCCCACTGCCATGCAGGAACTCACAATCAAAGCTTCCTGCCCCCCCCCTTCGACAGATAGCCATCCAGCCTCTCTTTAAAGACCTCCAAAGAAGGAGATTCCACCACTCTCTAAGGTAGGGGTAGGCAACCTTTCCCCTTTAAGAGCCAAGGGACTTCAGCTCCCAGAATCCCAGGAGCTATTGGCCAACATGGGACTATTGGCCAACATGGCTGAGGCTTCTGGGAGCTGAAGTCCCTCGGCCCTTAAAGGGGACAGGTTGCCTACCCCTGTTAAGGCAATGTATTCCACTATTGAACAGCTCTTACCATCAGGAGGTTCCTGCTAATGTTGAGGTGGAATCTCTTAGTTTGAATCCCTTCCTCTGGATCCTATTCTCTGGAGCAGCAGAAAACAAGCTTGCTCCATCCTCCATATGACACTCCTTCAGATCCTTAAACAGGGCTATCATATCCCCTCTTAACCTTCGCTTCTCCAGGCTAAACATCCCCAGCTCCCTAAGTCTCTCCTCATAGGGCTTGGTTTCCAGACCCTTCACAATTTTAGTTGCCCTCCTTTAGACACGCTCCAGCTTCTCAACATCCTTTTTGAATTGTGGTGCCCAGAACTGGAGACAGTATTCCAGGCCCGACCAAAGCAGTATACAGTGGCATTATTACTTCCCTTGATCTAGACACTATACTTTTATTCATGCAGCCTAGAATCACATTGGCCTTCTTAGCTGCTGCATCACACTGTTGACTTGTGCTCAACTTGTAGTCTACTAAGATTCCTAGATCCCTTTCACATGTACTCTTGTTAAGCCAGGTGTCCCCCATCATGCCCCTCTGTTTTTGCAGACTTGAAGCCCGCGGTCTTGATTATTCACAGAGGGGCGAGCGCCATTAAATTAAATGGCATGTGCACAGGGCTGCGCATGCAGCCATTCAAGCCAATGATGCTTGATTATCAGCAAGTTTCCGTTTTCACTGGGAGGTCCAAAATGGATCCCCCCGAAAAACAGAGGAGCTATTATATGTGAATGTCTTTTGTTCGCCCTAAGTGCAGTACCTTATTTTTTTCCATTTTATTCCGTGTTCATGACTTTGCATGGAGCCCCAAGGCAGGTATAGTGAGCTTATGGCCCTCCTCACATACTGCTCTTGTTGCCATGATTTGCTATTAAAGCTATTTCTACTTATATTGTTGTTGCATTGTTAACTGCTGTTAACTTTGATTTATGGCAATCCTGTGAATGAGAGATCTCCAAGTCACTGTATCATCAGGTCTAGCAGACTGTCAAGACAATCTTCCTTGAGTCCATCCATCTTCCTCTTTTCCTACTGCTTTCTGCCTCATTGTCTGAAAGCATTATTGTTGTGTTTTTTTTTCAATGGATCATGTCTTTTTGTGGTATATCCGAAGTATAACAGTCTTGGCTTCTAGAGATTTGCTCTTTGTTGCTGTTGAGCCCCTTCAAGTCATTTCCGACTTGTGGCGACACTATCATGGGGTTTTCTTAGCAAGATTTGTTCTGAGGAGGGTTGCCATTGGCTTCCCCTGAGGCTGAGAGAGTGTGACTTGCCCAGGATGGGTTACATGGCTGAGCTAGGATTTTTAAACCCTAGTCTCTAGAGCAGGGGTAGGCAACCTTTTTGAGCTGGGGGCCGGGTTGCTGTCCCTCAGACAATTGGGGGGCTGAAGCACCAAAACTAAAAATAAAAAAATAAATAAAAATATTTAAAAAATTAAAAATTAAAAAAATATGCATGCACACTCTCTCAGCCCCAGAAAAGCCATGGCAAAACCCCTGTGGAGATTTTGTCAAGAAAACCCCAAGAACAAGTAATAACAATAATAATCAATATCATCATGGCGGGCGGCGGCGGCAGGACCGGTCTGGGGCCGGTCCAAAGGCCTCGGGGGGCCGCATCCATCCCCCGGGCCTTAGGTTGCCTACCCCTGCTCTAGAGTCATAATCCAACACTCAAGCCACTACTCCACAATGCCTCTAAAGCCCATTGATTTGTCTTTTTAGTAATCCATAGGATCCACAGAACTCTCCTCCAGCCCCCCATTTCAAATAAGTGGATTTTCTTCCTGTCCACTTTCTTCCCTATCTAGTTTTCAGACTCATACACAACCAGACATAGAAATGGGAGATACGGCGGCAGGGACAATCCTAACTTTAGTATTCAATGATATATCTTTGTACTTCAGGATCTTGTCTAGTTCTTTCACTGCTGCCCTCCCAAATCCTAGTCTTCTTCCGATTTCTTGACTGTTATTAATATTATTATTATTATTATTAAGGTTTATTTATACAGCGCCATACAGTTTACACGGCGCTTTACATAATCATAAAAACAAGATAAAAATAAATACATCCTGCCATCGGCTTACAGTCTAAAATGACCAAACCTAAAATCTGACATGAACAAATTGAACATCGACATATAACTTTAAAATAGTGGACTATGGAGCAGCAATACATTCTCAATCTACTGTAGCCCCCATTCTGATTAATGACTGAGCCAAGATATGGAAGCTTATGCTGGCCCTATGAAGTACCTCCAAAATCCACAGCTGTCAATATCCCTGCTCAGGTTTTGCAGTCTCAAGAGACGTTCCTTAGTTGAAACTTCTCCTACCGCCTTCAACTTTGCTGAACATTAACATTTTGATATTCATTCTGGATAAAGTAAGTTGGGAGTGCAAGCAAGGGTGCATCTACACTGTAGAAATAATGCAGTTTGACATCACTTGAAGGGTCACGGATTTATACTACAGAATCCCAGGCTCTGTAGTTTTGTGAGGCACCAGCACTCTTTGGCAGAGAAGGTTCAAGAACCTGTGAAACTACAGATCCCGGCATTCCATACAATGGAGCTCCAGTTTCAAAGTGGTGTCAAACTGCATTATTTCAAATTGTAGATGTTGGGAGTAAATCTGTGGCATCATAATCTGGCAGTAGTTTTATTTTACTTGGTTGCTTTTATTTATTCCAAAATCACCATCGTGGATCAGTGTATACATTTTACACATAAAATAAATGCTATATATTGGCTGGGGAATAATATTAATAATACGCACCCACTTCAACCCTTCCAAAATTGGATCAGAGGAATTGGAGGAAAATTGGAGGAGGAGAAGAAATACAGGGAAAGGAAGGATGGAGGAAACACCCAAATTTACAAGAAAACACCCAAATTTCTTTTTCTTTTCTTTTTTTTCTGTAAGGGCAACCAGGAGAGAATTCTAGCCATGGATGAAAGACTAGTAAAGAAAAATAAATGCTTCAGATTAGTAATAATATTCCTTTTAGCCCTGGATTATTCCTCCCACAGGAGGTTATCTCCTTATTTAAGGAAATTAAAAGGTCTGCAAACCTTTAAGAAATCCAAATGCAACATTGCAGGGCATTTTTAAAATCTCTACCCTCCCCATACATACTTCAACAAGGTTTTTTGTCTTGTCATTTGTCTGAAATTTCTAAGCATGCATGAAATTCTTTTTTTTAAAAAAAGGGTCCCAATCCACCCTCCCTCCTTAGGAAGGTGCATTACATTTATACTGCAAATGCAATTATATTGCAAATGCAAATGCATTTATACTGCAAATGCAATTATATTGCAAATGCAAATACATTTATACTGCAAATGCAATTATATTGCAAATGCAAATGCATTTATACTGCAAATGCAATTATATTGCAAATGCAAATGCATTTATACTGCAAATGCAATTGCATTTATCATTTATACTGCAAATGCACTGCTGCCCAAACCTTTTGGCACAAGGATGGAGGAAGAGGAGTAAATCAGAACTCATCTCCTTCCCTCCCACGAAGAAAGAAGCCTCTCTGCACTCACCATTTTGCACCAGCAGCAACCACCAACTCCTTCTCCCCAAATCCCTGCGCGGCCCCTTTAAGAGCACAAGCCTGCCTGCCCGGCCCAGTCCGGCGTCACTTCTACTTAGTGCGCATGCTCCACGCAACCGCTAAGCCAATCAGCGGCACCTCTGGGCTCGACCGGTGGACCTCACCCAACTACAGCCAGCGAGAGGCGCGGTTGCCGAGCCTCGTGCTCTCACGTGATCATCATTCCTTTCTCCCAGAGCATCCGTCCCTCCGCCCACGCCTAGAGCGTCCCTGGAACTGCAGAGGCACCTGAGGCCTACCCTTTCGCTGGTCTAATTAGGGGCGGGGCGAAGGAGAGTGCTTCCTCCTTGTCTTTTTTTTTTCCTCCGCTTCCGCCTTGCTAACCAGGAAGCTCTGTTGCCATGGCAACCGAGGAGCTTTCCTGTTGTTTTTAAAACATTATCCAGAGGAGAAGGACTGTGAAGCTATAAATGTAATATAATATAATATAATATAAGGGGAAACAATTGTTTCTAAAGCAAAGACATAAAAAAACACTAAAGTACAATAACATTGTTGTTGTTGTTATTTTATTCAATTATATCCTCCCTTTGTTTCTAAAGCAGACAGACATAAAAAAACAGTAAAGTACAATAACATTATTATTATTATTATTATTATTATTATTCAGTTATATCCCACCTTTCTTCCACTACAGGGACTCAAGCAAATGTAAAACAATACAATTTAAAAACAACACAACAGCATTAAAATGTATAAATATAAACGTTTTTTAAAAAAAGTTTTAAAAGTTAAAACAGCTATGTTTTAAAATGTAAAATATATTTTTAAAAACTCTATACAAACCTTAAAATCTAAATTACAAAGCAGTTAAAGCCCAACTCTTCTCAGGGAAGGTAGAGAACTGCAAATTTAAAACATTATTGTTGTTGTTGTTATTATAATTTTCAAGGATTTAGATCCCGCAATGGGATATAAAGGCAGGTTACAATAATTGTACAAAGACAGAACTAAAACACTTAATTAGAAAAGTCCAAAGATAATTAAATATTAACCACATTAAAACATAAGTTAAAAATAACAGTTAAAACCAATTTAAAAACCTTTTAAAACATGTTAACATCAAAAAAATTCACCTACCAAATGCCTGCGTGACTAAAAATGTCTTTAGCTGCCCAATACAATAGCATTAACAGCATCTCTTGTTCCCAATACAATAGCATTAAAATGTATAGATATAAAATTTTAAAAAACCTAAAAATGAAAACAGCTGTATTCTTTAGAAAGATACTTTGATCCCAACTTCATCAAATAGCAAATCTGAATGATTTCTTTAGGACTTTTGTTACTGCTATTACCCCACAAAAGATAGCTATTATGCAAGTTTACATATAGTCCTCCAAGGCTAATTTGTTACTTATGTGTTAATTGGTTGTTTTGTATTGTTGTTATAAAACAAATAAAAACACCTAATTATTAAAAAAATTAAAACAGCTATGCTTAAAAATTTAAAAATATGTTTGTTTTTAAAAATCTATACAAACTGTAAAATCTGAATTACAAAGCATTTAAAGCCCAACTCGCAGTTTGAAACAATCTGATGGCACAAGAATATTTTTATCTGCCACCAAAAGGAGAACAG
Organism: Phrynosoma blainvillii; assembly: GCA_026167975.1. Classification (NCBI taxonomy): domain Eukaryota; kingdom Metazoa; phylum Chordata; class Lepidosauria; order Squamata; family Phrynosomatidae; genus Phrynosoma; species Phrynosoma blainvillii. The sequence continues at coordinate 451,466,755 of JANUYF010000001.1, read as the reverse complement.
GAATGGAGCCATCTTGGCCTCTCTAGGGAAGGACTTCCCAAGCCTGGGAACAGACACTGAGAAGGCCTTCTCTCTCTTCCCAACAAATTAATCTGAGAAGGTGGTGGGACATCACCGGAAGATCTCAACACTCTAGTGCAGGGGTAGGCAACCTTTCCCCTTTAAGGGCCGAGGGACTTCAGCTCCCAGAAGCCTCAGCCATATTGGCCAATAGTCCCATGTTGGCCAATAGCTCCTGGGATTCTGGGAGCTGAAGTCCCTCGGCCCTTAAAGGGGAAAGGTTGCCTACCCCTGCTCTAGTGGGCTCATAAAGGGAGATACGGTCTTCAAATAACCTGGACGCAAGCTGTACAACAACATCCAAAATCCTTTATTGGGCCAACCAAAATGTACATACAAAACGTAGATACATAATAGAGGGCACCTGGCTTAACAGGACTACATGTGAAAGGAATCTTGGAGTCCTAGTAGTTGAACATGAGTCAGTAGTGTGATGCGGTAGCTAAAAAAGCCAGTGTGATTCTAGGCTTCATCAATAGAAGTATAGTGTCTAGATCAGGGGTAGGCAGCCTTTCCCCTTTAAGGGCCGAGGGACTTCAGCTCCCAGAATCCCAGGAGCTATTGGCCAACATGGGATTATTGGCTGAGGCTTCTGGGAGCTGAAGTCCCTTGGCCCTTAAAGGGGAAAGGTTGCCTACCCCGGTCTAGATTAAGGAAAGTAATAGTGCCACTCTTATTCTGCTTTGCTCAGGGCACCAAAATTCAAAAGTATGTTGAGAAGCCGGGGAGTGTCCACAGGAGGGCAACCAAAATGGTGAAGGGTCTGGAAACTCCCTCGGAGAGTGGTGGAGTCTCCTTCTTTGGAGGTTTTGTTGGAAGATTTTGCATTTTCTTCCCCCCTCCTTAGACAGATAGGGATTCCCTGCATGCAAATTCCTCCCTCTCTCATTCAAACTAACCTTGTGATTTAGGTCACTCCTTCTTTGGGAATAACAGCCTTTCTCTCCAAGATTTTCAACTGAGCTTTTTCCATCTTCCTGCTCTCTCAAATTTATTTTGAAAAAAGGTGAGATAAATCTTTCTTTTCACCTGAACCATTTGCTGGTTAGATTAGCATATAGCCTTTTATGTACGGTAAATATAGATCGGGGTAGGCAACCTTTCCCCTTTAAGGGCCGAGGGACTTCAGCTCCCAGAAGCCTCAGCCATGTTGGCCAATAGTCCCATGTTGGCCAATAGCCCCTGGGATTCTGGGAGCTGAAGTCCCTCGGCCCTTAAAGGGGAAAGGTTGCCTACCCCTGATATAGATTAAAGCCATTATTTTTAAACTACAAGCTATGTGCTTGTTGGTTTTGAGTCAGTCTCAGGGAAGCATGTTAGGCAAAAGCACACTTCTGCCACTCTGCTAATTTAAAGCCAGACTCTTAACAGGCTTGGCTTTCATATTTTGATATTTAAATATTTTTGTTTCTTTAAAAAAGGCTGAAGCCTTTTTGTTGTTGTTAACTGTCGTTGAGTCAAGCTCAACTCATAGTGACCCTATGGATGAGACATCTCCAAGAAGACCCTCTGTCCTCCATTGCTCTGATTAATTCCTGCAAACCCTTAATATAAAAAATGACTTCCTTCATAGAGTCCATCCATCTACCATGCGACCTTCCTTTCTTTCTGCTTCCCTCCACCTTCCCCAGCATTATTGTCTTTTCCAAAGAGTCCTCTCTTCTCATGATGTGTCCAAAGTACGACAGCCTCAGTTTGGTCATCTTGGCTTCCAGGGAGGTTTCCGGCTTGAACTGCTCTAGGACCCGTTCTCCTTCACTAGATGACCCCAGGTTCTAGTGCTAGGAGAAAATGGAGAAAAGCATTTCCATACCCCAATTGCCTCTTAACCTAAATTTGTTGTTAACTGCCTTCACGTTGATCTCAACCCATGGCAACCCACTGGATGAGACTTCTCCAGGCCCCTCCAATCCTCTACTATTCTGCCCAGCTCTTGCAAACTCATATTCGTGGTCTCTTTTAAAAAGTCCATCCATCTAACATGTGGCCTTCCTCTCTTTCTACTTCCCTCCACCTTTCCTAACATTATTGTCTTTTCCAACGATTCATGCCTTCTCATGATGTGTCCAAAGTACGACAGTCTAGGGGGGTTGCAGACTGCCAGAAATAGTGTGAATTCAGTCCACTTTTAGGGTTAGGGTTAGTGCTAGGGAATCATGGGAACTGTTATTTTTCTGAGACATTGAGCCTTCTCTGTCAGACAACTCTGATGCCACAATAAAATACAGTTCCCATGGTTCCCTAACTCTAACCCTAACCCTAAAAGTGGACTGAATTCACACTATTTCTGGCAGTCTGCAACCCCCCTAAGTCTTATCATCTTGGCTTCCAGGGAGGTTTCGGGTTTGATCTGTTCTAGGACCCACTTGTTTGTCCTTTTGGCTGTCCTCAGCCCTCTTCTCCAGCACCACATCCTCTCAAATGCATTGATTTTCTTCCTATCCTCTTTCTTAACTCTCCAGCTCTCACATCCATCCATGGTCATAGGGAATACAATGGCTTGTATGATTCTAACTTTTGTGCTGCCTTAGGAAACTTAAATTACCCCACAGGTTTTCAAAGAGAGGCTGGATGGCCATCTGTGGGGGGTGCTTTGGTTGCGATTTCCTGCATGGCAGAAGGTGGTTGGACTGGATGTCCCTCAAGGTTTCTTCCAAGTCTGAGTCTGTGGTCTTGGAGGCTGCATAATTCATATCCATGCCTTACAGGGATGTTCTTAGAAAAGGGAAGTGGCAATCCTATTGTAATTCTATGATATGCATGCCTTGAGGCTATAGATACCCAAACAGGGGATAGGAATCATCTTTATTTTTTGTCAGCTAATAGCAATGGGTACTGAAAGTCTCGAGGCCCCATTGACTGAACATGCAATGGACAAGTTCAAGGAAATGGGTTGAAGGAGGCAAAGAGAGCAATACATATACAACAGGCGCATGCGCTCTCGACTGACAAACGGCCGAGAAAGAGAGGGCAGCGGCTTCATCACCTCGACTGAGCATGCGTACAATCTCATTGGCAAAGGGTAAAGAATGATGGGCAGTGGCTTCAGTAGCTCTTGCGAGCCGCGCGCAAAAGGCGCATGCGCTCCCCGCTTGGAAAAAAAAAAAAAAAAGGAAAAGGGCCTCGGCTTCTCTCACTGCGAACAACCGATAAACGCATGCGCACTTCTTGGCAAAGGGCAGAGAAAAGAAGGGAAACGATTTTCCCTCAGTTCTGGTGAGCATGCGTGGAGACCAGACGCACGCGCACTTCTTAGCAAAGGGCAAAGGAAGGAAGGGCAGCTGCTTCTCTTACTCACTGCGAGCATGCGCGCACAATAGGCGCATGCGCTCCTAGTTGACAACAAAAGGAGGGAAAATGGTGGACTGAGCCGGCTGTTGGGAGCTCCTTTTCCCTCTCCTCCTCGATGGCCGCCGCCTTCTTGGTGGCGCTGTACGAATATTCGCCGCTCTTCTCCATCTCCGTCGTGTTCCTCTGCTTCCTGATCACCAGCGGCCTGGTCATGGGATGGTCAGTGGGGGAAGAGTGAAAACTGGCAGCAAGAGGGGCTTGGAATCCTGGGATTTGTAGTTTTTGTGAAGTTGTTGTTGTTAGGCCATTCATGTACTTGGACGTTTACAAACTATGTCTTTCTCCTTCTCTGCCAAAGAGCTCTGGTGCCACACCAAACTATAAATCCCAGGATTGCCCAAGAAGGAAGGAGCCATGGGCACTTGATAATATATAACAGAGAGGTTTTTATGGAGTTTTAGTTATGTATTAATGTTTGTATATTTTCATTGTGATTTTATACAGTATTGTGTCTAGATGATTTTAATTGTTTTGAATTTTTTTACTGATTTTTTTTTTAATTATGTTATGAGCCGCCTTGGGTCCCTTCCTGAGAGAAATGACGTGAATGAATAAATAAATGGGAAAGTTACTTACTTGAGCTGAGCCATGGCAGCTAAAGGGATGTCAAACTGCATTAATTCTGAAGTGTAGATATGGCCTAAAGTGGGAGATCCTATATTTTTATTTATTTATTTGACTTCTATGCCTCCTTTCTCCCAAAAATGGGACCCAAGGTGCCTCAAGAACTGAGTTATACAGTCAGCCCTCCTTATCCACAGATTTTTTTATCCACGGATTTTGTATCTACGGATTCAAGCATCCACGGCTTGAAAATATTCAAAAATAGTATACATTCCAAACAATAAATCTTGATTTTCCATTTTATATAATGCTATGCCATTGTATTTAATGGGACTTGAGCATCCATGGATTTTGGTATCTATGAAGGGTCCTGGAACCAAACCCCAGCGGATAACAAGGACCCACTATATAATGTATATAATGTAGGGCAATTTAAGTTTGCTAAGGCTTCATCCTTTGTTAAGGAAACAAAAATATTTAAATATCAAAAATATCAAAGCCAAGTCTGTTAGGCCAGGGTCTAGCTTTAAATTAGAGAGTAGCAGAAATGTGCCTTAGGAAACTTATGCTTCCCTAAGAACTGAGGCTGACTCAAAAACAACACAAGTAGCTTGTAGTTGAAAACAAAAGTTTACTAATGGCTTTAATCTATATATACATAAAAGCTATATCCTAACCTAGCTAAGGAATAGTCCAAGTAAAGAAGAAATCTTTATCACACCATCTTTCCAAAGAAAGTTGAGAGACGAAGAAGATGGGAAAAGCCAACAGTTCAGGAAAAAAATCTTTCTGTGAGAGAGAACTTCTCAAAAGGGGGAATGACCTGAATCATGTTTATAAATGTTTAAAAATTCGCAAAGGCATTTATTGCCCTGTGATTCAGGAGGAGCAAATGGGATGTTTGAATGAGGGGAGCGACAGCAGGATTTTCATGCAGTGAAATCTATCTATCTAAGGAGGGAAAGAGAGAATGCAAAATAAAAATAAATCTTCCAATATATAATAAGGGATGTAAAGAGCAGAGAAGAACCTACAGAAATTTTTAAAATAATTTTATTTTCATAAAATAATAATAAACTCCTACATCATTCAACTTTTGGAGAAAGATACACATTCTACACCTTATCCCATCATAAAGTGAGAATATCTGAATACAATTATATCTATCCAATATATAACAGTTACAACAAATAATTCAATTATATCTTGAAATAAATAACTCAAATTTCCGTCTATTGTTTCTAGTCTTATGTCGCTTTTAATTACTCAAATTTACCTCTGACTGCAAATATTTACATATTTCTCCCCATTTTCTATCTTATTGTTGGGCTGTCTTCCCAGCAATATACATAGATAAGTTATCCATTACTGCTAAGTCATTTAAATTTATTTTCCATTCCTGTATAGTGGGTACCTTGTGTGATTTCCAATATCTTGCGTACACATGACCTACACAATTTTTTAAACTGAAGTGACATCGGTTTCACAGAATGGAGGCCAGCAAGGCTGGCAAACCCTCAAGAGAAAGGAATTCCATTTTGCATGAACCTTTGAATTCTGTTTATAAATGCAGTTTGTCGGGCAACATAGAATGGGTTGACACAAAGCCAGACACTGCATCAATACTGCAGAATTAATGCAGTTTGGCACCACTTTAACTGCTGTGGGTCAATGCTTTGGGATCCTGGGATTTGTAGTTTAGTGAGATATTTAGCCTTCTCTGTCAGAGAGAACTCTGGTGTCACAACAAACTACAGTTCCCAGAATCCCATAGCATTGAGCCAGGGCATTTAAAATGGAATCAAACTGCTTTTAATTCTGCAGTGCAGATTCAGCCTTATCACACATTTGGGGTTCTTACATTTGCTGCATTCACCTTACCTTGGACTGAACCTGCCCTGAAGAAATAATCCAGTATGGGCCTTTAGAGACTGCCAGAAATAATGCAGCTTGAGACCACTTTAACTGCCCTGGCTCAGTGCTAGGGAATCATGGAAATTGTATTTTTTTTTTTTTTTGAGACAATGAGCCTTCTTGGCCAGAGAGCTCTGGTGCCACAATAAACTACATATCCCATGAATCCCTAGTACTGAGCCAGGGCAGTTAAAGTGGTCTCAAGCTGCATTATTTCTGGCAATCTGTAAAGGCCCTATGACACCATTTTAAGTGCCATGGCTCAATGCTACAGAATTCTGGGATTTATAGTTTTGTGAAACATTCAGCCTTTCTCTGTCAGATGCCTCAGCACCACAACAAACCAGACATCCCAGGATTCCATGGGTGGGGCCATGGCTTTTAAAGTGATGTCAGACTGCACTGTTCCTGCAGTGCAGATGCAGCCATAGCTGTCCATGGTGCTAAATTATTTGAGGAGTTACTATCGTCATCATTATCAGTAGTAGTAGTAGTAGAGGTAGTACAGTCGGCCCTCCATATCCACGGATTTTAATCCACAGATTCAAGCGTCTGCATCATGACAATTTTTTTTAAAATATATTGATTTCCAAAAAGCAAGTCTTGATTTTGCTATTTTCTGTAAGGGATGCGATTTTACTAAGCCATTGTACTTACAGGGACTTGAACATCCAGGGATTTTGGTATCCATGGGGGTCCCAGAACCACTATAGTAGTGTTTTGCTTTTGCCCCAGAATTGAGACACAAAGCGTCTCACAATTTCAAAGAACAATACAATTAAAACATACAAAAGGTGAGCATTAAAATAGAATTGAATTATTACAGTGTTAAAACTTAAAAGCATAGAATCATAGCGTTGGAAGAGACCACAAGGGCCATCCAGTCCAACTCCTATGCCATGCAGGTACTCACAAAGCACCCCTGACAGATGGCCATCCAGCCTCTGTTTGAAAATCTCTAAAGAAGGAGACTCCACAACTCTTCGAAGGAGTGTGTTCCACTGTGGGACAGCTCTTACTGCCAGGAAGCTCGTCCTAATGTTTAGGTGGAATCTCTTTTCCTGAAGTTTGAATCCATTGCTCTGGGCCCTAGTCTCTGGAACAACAGAAAACAAGCTTGCTCCATCTTCAGTATGACATCTCTTCAAATACTTACAGGGCTATCATATCACCCTAAGCTTAACCTTCTCTTCTCCAGGCTAAACATACCCAGCTCCCTAAGTCTCTCCGCATAGGGCTATATGGTTTCCAGACCCTTCACCATTTTGGTCACCCTTTGGACACACTCACACTTATCACACATTAAAAGAATAAAAGATGAAATCTCTTTAAAACAGTACAGCACCCCTAATCCATTATTTTTTAAAAAGCTGGTGTAAAAGCCTGCTGGAATAAAGAGATTTTGCCTCCCAATGGATAGAGAACAAGGGAGGAGCCATTTTGGTCATTCTGTTCTGCAGTGGGTGTGGGGATTTTGGATGCTTAAAGCATGAAGGCTGGGGATGAAAAAGCAAGTGTGGAGAGGTGTGTGGAAGAATGAAAGTAGCTTTTTTTTCAATTATTTTAGTAGGTGGAAGCAAATACAAGCAGCTCCATATCAGATCAAAACCCAGAAAGTGGTGAAAGGTAACTTACATGTATTGGCAAGTTGTGAATAAACACTAGGGAGATCTTTACTGGAGAGATCTAGTCCCTCAAACTACAAATTCCAGGATTCCATAGAGGAGAGTCATGATAGTTAAAATAGTATAAAAGTGCTATAATATGTAGTGTGATAATAAAAATGCTTGTGGTTTATGCCTTAAAACACTTATTTCTGTTAATATTAACTTTTGCAATTTTATTATTATCTCATATTTTTTAGGTTTGGGTGGGATGTTCCTGTGATTCTGAGAAACTCAGAAGAAGAAGAATCGAATGCAAAAGTATCCCAGAAACAGATGCGGCAAGTGAAGAATCCATTCAGCTTGGAAATCAAAAACCTGACAGTAGCTTCAGCTGCAAGTCAGTATATTGGATTTTTTTTTTTATTGTTCACAAGTTCTTTTCCACCCTTTGCTTCTTGCTATAGCAACCCCTATCCTTTAAGTTACCAGTAGTAACCCTTCCTGTTAACCTTTACCCGCTGAAAGGACTTTGGTTAAGTTTGCTACTACAAAAAAGAAACAGCTTCCTTGATTTGGGCAGCTAATCTCAAGCGTATTTTTATCCAGAGGTTTGATTCTCTGGCACTAGTTCTTTTAATATGTAAGCACAGAGAAGAGAAAGTGGAGGAAAGGTATTTATAATGTAAGTGAGCAATCCACTTGAATACCAGATTCTGTAGGCTCTATTTCAGAGAAAGGAACTGGAAAACCACTTCTGAACATTCCTTACCTAAGAAAACCCTATGAAATTAATGGGGTTGCCATAAATTGGCAGGCAACTTGAAAGCACATACACACAAACAACCCAATTGATATAGATTTGTGCCTTTGCATTATAAACCTGGAGAGCCAGTGTAGTGTAGCAGTCTGGGTATTGGACTAGGACTCTGGGAGACAAGGCTTCAAATCTCCACTCATCAATAGAAGCCCACTAGGTGACCTTGGGAAGTCCCAGTCTCTCAGCCCCAGAGGCAGGCAAGAACAAATCTCCTCTGAGTAAATATGGCCAAGACAGATCGGGTCACTGTAACTCACAGTTGCCTTGACGTCACATAAAAACAATTATAACTCTGACTGAAATACGACCTATAATTTGTGAAAAACACCTAAGATTCCAGTCTTAACTGATTTACCTGAGGTTAAGTCCAGCTGAACTCAGGGGAACTTGCTTGTGAGTAGGTTTATCCGTATGCAACATGATGGCATTACAGGTGGATTGACTTAGGGCCTTTGCAGACTGCCAGAAATAGTGCACATTAAATTGAGGCACTGCCCTGGCTCAGTGCTAGGGAGTCATGGGAATTGTATTTTTTTTCTGAGACATTGAGCCTTCTCTGTGAGAGAGCTCTGGTGCCACAATAAATTACAGTTCCCATGATTCCCTAGCACTGAGCCAGGGCAGTGCCTCAATTTAATGTGCACTATTTCTGGTAGTCTGCAAAGGCCTTTAGTTAAGGAAGCCACAGCCCGTAGTTTACAAGACCTGAGCAGGCTGTGAATAACAGGGAATCTTTGAAGTCTCTCATTCATATGGTCACCACAAGTCAAAGGACACTTGATGGCAATTAACAACAACAAAGATATAGCTCATGCTGTTAATCTCATGGATGCACAATTTTCTGTCCTTATTGCTGGAGAGCTAACAAGATATGGTGCAAACACATTATAGGGAACTACAGACATTGTCCATGTGTATTGCTTATTGTTTTGTGCTTTCACATTATTTCTGATTTATAGCAACCCAAAGAAAAACCCATCACAGGATGGGCAAGATTTCTTCAGAAAGGGCCTGCCTTTGTTTGTTTTTTAGGCTGAGAGAATGTGACTCTAATAATAATAATAATAATAATAATAATAATAATAATAATTTATATCCCGCCCCTCTGCAGAGCAATCGGGGCGGCTTACAACATTAAATTTACATAAAGATATGTTAATACAATGTAAACCCAAGATCACTGAGTAGGTTTCCAGGGCAGAGCAGGGAATTGAACCAGCACTTCAGCACAATCAGATCACAATAATGGCACCATTTGGGGCTCATGTACTTTTCCAGGAGATGAAATCTAAAAGTGCTTAGAACTAAGCTGCGGCTTACAGGAATAAAAAGTTTTGTTATCAGCCTGGTTTCTGAGCATTATCATTGTTTTTTGTTACCTGAATTGCCCTTAAAGCTTGAAAGATTTGGGGATAATCTTCAACAAGGATGTCATCTCCGCACCATGGTAACATGGGATTAACAAACTCTCTTGATCGCTCTCCCTCTTTCCTTTGGATCTTTCAAATCAGCAAAACTTCTCTGTGTCTCAATATCAATTTGTTTGTGTTTTTTTCCCTTTACCTAAGGTGGTATCACACTGTCACTTGACTGTTTGGAAGATTGTCTTCTCACATGTTACTGGGGTTGCAGCATTCAGAGGCTCCACGAAGCTCTGCAGAAACATGCCTATTGCTTTCGAATAAAAACTCCACAAGCTTTTGAGGATGCAGTGTATAATGACTATCTCTACCATCAACAGTATTAGTATCCTTTCCTCAAATCTGCTTATTTTCCACTTGGTAGAGCAATAGAATCCTGAAAACCTCTGCTTCTTAACAAACAAAGAAAAAAGCAAGGTTCTAGCCCTTAGCAAGTTGTAGTGGTTTGAACATTGAACTACGACTCTGGAGACCAGGTTTTGATTCCACGCTTGGCCATGAAACCTACTGGGTGACCTTGGGCAAGTCACACACTCTCAGCCTCAGGGGAAGGCAATGCAAACCTCCTCTGAACAAATCTTGCCAAGAAAGCCCCAGGATAGGTTCACCTTAGGGTTGCCATGAGTCAGAAACAAAGGCACACAGGTTACAAGAAGTCCCTAGGGCTGCAAAGAGCAGTTGAAAAACTAGGTTTGAGAGATTGCGCAGTGACCTCAGAGCCTCTTAACATTTCAGCCTTTCTGGTTTTTTAAAAATAAAACTTCGAATGTCTACTTGTTGAACTTTTCAGGTGGTTTTTCAATCTAGGCCAGGGACTGGCAACCTACGGCCTGGGGGCCAGTTAAGGCCCCGGTCCCTGGACTTACTGGCCCAGGCCGAAGGTTGTTGCCGCCGCGCACCGCCACTGCGGCACGTTTTTGCCACTCTGCGGCCGCGCTCGCTGTGACCGCCATTTTGGAAATCAAAATGCCGGTCGCGATGCGTTTGTGCATGCACAGTACTCTTGCGCATGTGCAAACGCGTCGCGGCCGCCATTTTGATTTTCAAAATGGCTGTGGCTGTGCGTGCGGCGGCGATGTGCGCAGGGGGGTTGTGTGCGGTGGCGGAGGGCGCACGCGGCGCCATCCCCCCCCCCCCCCTCAGCCCAGCCGAGACCTGGGCTACGGGAGACCGTCCCAGGTCTTAAAAAGGTTGCCTTCCCCTGATCTAGGCTGAGAGTGGACCTTAGTTTAACACTTTTGTTATGTCTTTTAGAAATGAATAAGTGAATAAAAGGGTTTTTTGAACATAGAATTAGATAGAATAAAATTAAATCCTGAGCTTTTATAGTCCAGGATCTCTCTTTTTCTGCTTAACTCATAGTTCTGGCACCATTAAACAGCTGATTAGAGGAATATAGAACAGTCCTCTGTGATTGCTGTTGATAGCCACCTGCTCTGCTGTTTTAGTGGATTTACTCACATGGAAAGCCAAGGAACATGTTTAACTATTGTATTTTGTTTTTTGTAGTCATGGGAAAGGCAGTTTGTGCAAAACACTGAAGCCACACTCCTTGATTACTGAAAATCATTGCTCAGGGAGGTTACTATTGGGGAGATTGCAAGTTTCCCAGATGTCCCAGTCAGCACCAACATGGCTATTTACAGCCATACGGACTAGTAACACTTTCCAAAGAAAAAGGGACACTTGGGTTTTTAGAAGCTAAATTTTATACTGCATTCTGTGTTAAATAGATATATTCCTAAAATCTATGCTAGTGGGTTGTCATCAAAGACAGGAGGAAAACAAACCATTCTTCTGTCCCAAGTCAAGCCAGTCTAGATCATAGCCACATTGGTGCCTCAGACAAAGAGTTTGACTGCTATTTACCTCTGCTGTTGCCTTGTGCATGCATCCAAGAACATGCTGGCACCAAAATGGCATTTGTCTTCAGTTGTGGCTACAGAGTGAAAGTTCCTTGACACAAACAAAGCATAAAGAAGATGGACAAAGAGGAAAAGCATTGTCAGTTACCGGGAGAGGCACAAATCACTGATTTTGGCCCAGTGCCTCGATCGCGGTATCCGCTGGTAGCACTGCTGACCTTGGCAGATGAAGACAACAGAGAAATATATGACATTGTAAGTAATCTTTATCTTTAAAAAAAGAAAAGAAAAAAAAAAGAGTAGAACAAACTGTGTTTGGAAAAATTACTGTTGAAGACAGAAAGAGACTCAGCTTCCAAACCTGTTGGATACGGAAGGATGTGAAATATGCCTCTTGGCTCTAAAACTACATTTAAATATAGATTGAGTTTTCCTTATCTGGAATTCTGAAATGACAAATATTCCAAAATTGTCCACATGGGTGGCTGAGATAGTGACATCTTTGAATTCTGATGGTTCAGTGTATACAAGCTTTGTTTCGTGCACAAAATTATGTCTATAAAATTACCTTCGGGCTATGTGTATAAGGTGTATACAAAACATAAATAAATGTCATGTTTAGACTTAGGTCCCATCTCCAAGATATTATGTACATGCAAATATTCCAAAATCTGAAAAACTCAAAAATCCAAAACACTTCTGGTCCCAAGCATTTAAGATAAGGAAAAATCAACCTGTGTTTACTTAACCCTTTGGATTCTGAGGCTGATTGCAATTGTATTAATTGGTATGTATTTGAAGCCTCAGAGAGAGCCTGCATGGTCTCCTTGTGATTTAAGTGTTGGACTAGGACTTTGGGAATCCAGAGTCAGAATTCCCACTCACTCTTAGAAATCCCCAGGTGATCCTTGGCAAGTCACACCCTGAAGAAGGCTGTGACATACCTTCTCTGTATAATAAATATTGCCAAGAAGACCCTTGGAGAAAGCTGCCAGAGTTGACTTGAAGGTACATAACAACAGCAGTTTAAAGCCTCCATCTCTAGACCCTTTAGAACAGAACAATAAGAATTGGAAATTGTTCTAGTCTAGACCAGGGGTGGCCAAGCTCTGGGGGTCCAGTTTGCCAGCTCCCAGGCCCTCCAGGTGCCACACCAACCCCTTCATGCAAATTTTGAAGTGGCTAAAAGATAATGTTCAGTTTGTAAAAACTACTTTTCCTTTGGTTGTTGTGCTGAAACAAGGTGTGAAGGTTGAACCTTGCTTTAGAGAAAGATAACAATTCTTGGAGGCTTCCAGGGGTTCATCTACTACACTGTAGAAATAATGCAGTTTGACACCACTTTTAAATGCTGTAGCTCCATCTGATGGAATTTTTGGATTTTACAAGTTCTTTAGCCTTCTCTGCCAAAGCATGCTGGTGCTTCACAAAACTACAAAGCCCAGGATTCTTTAGTATAGAGCCATGGTGGTTAAAGTGGTGTCAAACTGCATTATTTCTACAATGTTGTTTCACCTTTACTTGTACTCCAATTTACTTTATTCAGAATAAGTACTTTCCCACTCCTTAGGGCAATATGGGGAACAGGGAATGTTGGCCCATGGTAAGGGGTTGTGGGAGTTATAGTTCAAATTGATAGTTGTCAGCAAAGTGGAAGGCAGCAATAGAAGAGAAATCCTGCATTATAGGTAAGTAGACTCAGTTAAGGAAGCCACATCCCTTGGAGGTACCTCATACCATCACCATAAGGTTCCATACCTTGGCTCAATTACCTTTACATTTAAACTGTTCATGTGTGTGAGTTTTATTGTTGTTGTTGTTGTGTATTTATACCCCGCTCTTCAGTCAAAAGATTATCAGTTTGGTAGAGGTGCGGTATAAGAGGATATGACTTTGTTGTTTCAAGATCATGCAGTATACAGAACATTGGCATTAAATGTTTAGAAACTAATATTAGGAAGTTTTAAATTATTTTACCTTTCTTTTCTTAAGATGCTCTGTAATGTGATTTGCTTGATCTATAAAGAAAACACGGCTGAAAGCAAGGTCTTCTTCTTCTTCTTTTTAAAGATTTCCATGATGTCCGTAATTCATGTTCCCGATGACAGCTACAGGCTATCCTGCAGGATACTGTATCAGTATCTCCTTCTTGCCCAGGGTCAATTTCATGATCTAAAGGTAAGGCTTGGGATTCATTCTTTTTTATTTTACATCTCAAAATGAGAAAAGTATATTTTTGCTCTGTGAACATTAGCATCCCAAGGTCCAGGAGAGATGTCTTTTTGTCCTGTAGTGGACAAATGTCTTTTGGTCCTAAGCACAGTCAAGGTCTCTCAACCCTTTGGAGTCTTAAATAACCTGCAGGTTATTTAAGGGAACAATCTTAAAGTTAGTTTGTCACTTTATAAAAGAGGGCCGGACCCTAATTTGGTTGACACGCCCCGTTGTTTTCATTCAGAAGATCCCAGGATTGATTCTTGGGAGAAAGAAGAAAGGATTGGTAGCAGGTGATGGTGACACCTTCAGCAAGAAAACTTGGAAAGAATGGATGATACCAGATTAGAAGAACAAATGTTCTGACCTGAGGTCCATTCACACTACACAATTATAGTACTATGAATACACTCTAACTGCCATGGTTCCATCCTGTGGAATTGTGGGATTTGTAGTTTGGCGAGGCACTAGAAATCTCTGGCTGAAAATTCAAACTGTGCCATCCCTAACCTGCTAATTTCAGGATTCCATAGGAGGGAACCATGGCAGCTTAAGGGGAATCATAACATTATACAGTCACCCCTCCTTTCTCACAGACTTAAAGTCCATGGTTTTGCATATTCACAGAGGGGCGACCTCCATGAAAATTAATGGGGCGCGCCCCTCTGGGGGCATGCCCCATTCAAGCCTATGGGGCTTGAATATTGCTGAATCTCTGTTTTTGCATGGGGGGTCCAGAACGGATCCCCTGCAAAAACAGAGGGCCAACAGTAATTGTGTAGTATGAAAGAGCCCTAGGTAAGGAAAATTAGCTATGTATCTACCTTAGCTTTCTGGAAGCCCAGGCGCTTTCTGGATGTGTAGGACACTGTTATATATGACAGTGTAAGGCAGGGGTAGGCAACCTAAGGCCTGGGGCCGAATGCGGTCCCCCAAGGCCCTTAGACCGGCCCCAGGCCGGTCCTGCCCCCGCCCCCGCTGCCCCCCGCTGCTGCCGTCTGCCCTGATGATATTGATTATTGTTGTTATTACTTGTTCTTGGGGTTTACTTGGCAAAATCTCCACAGGGGTTTTGCCATGGCTTTTCTGGGGCTGAGAGTGTGCATGCATATTTTTTTAATTTTAAAAAAATAATATTTTTTTAATTTTAATTTTTATTCTTATTACATTTTTTAATTTATTTTTGGTGCTTCGGCCCCCCGAATTGTCTGAGGGACAGCAACCCGGCCCCCGGCTCAAAAAGGTTGCCTACCCCTGGTATAAGGAAACATCAGGGCACTTTCACAGTACACAATTACAGCACTGTGATTCCCTTTAAATGCCATGGTTCTGTCGTGTGGAATCCTGGGGTTTGTAGTAAAAATTTAAAAAAGCAAACCTTTATTTTGCCATTTATAGAAAGGATATCATTTTACTACCCTATTATATGCAGTGGGACTTGAGCATCCATGGATTTTTGGTATCCACAGGGGGTCCTGGAACCAAACGGCAGCATATGGTAGGGGACCACTGTATAAGGTTGCTTCTTATCTTCTGAATTTTTGGTTTCTCTCTTTCTCCTCCTTCCATCCTTAGCAACTTTTCATGTCTGCCAACAGCGGTGCAACATCTTTGAGCAGTCCTCCCCCAGGACAGGAGGCCGAGGACCGTGTCCTGCTTGAAAAGGCTGGGCTGGCTGAGGATGAGCCAGAAACACCAGAGGAAAACAGCAAGGACTGCATTGTCTGCCAGAACCGGGCCATCAACTGGGTTCTCCTCCCGTGCCGGCACACCTGTCTGTGCAATGAGTGTGTCACGTACTTCCATCAGTGCCCAATGTGCCGGCAGTTTGTTAGAGAGTCCTTCCCCCTGAGCAGCCAAAAGGAGTGAGGTCAAAGAAAGAGAGCCAGCGTGGATTTATGTGGGAACTTGTGATGAAGAATCCCTGGCCTTTTGGTGGGGTTGTTTGGGGTCTTTTAGTGACTGATTAGAAACAACATTTGCACTTTCCCTCTGTATATTTTGAAGCCACAACATTGAGGCTTGTGATGTCAGAGCCCTGGTGCTGTATGAGAGGGTCAAAATCATAGAAGCCACACATTGAACTTGGTATGAAGGATATCTTTACACAGAGAGAAAGCTCTTGGGTTTGCTCATGAAGCGGTTTCTCTCGACAAAGCTGTCTCCAAAAGACCATACTGGAACAAATATTCCCTTGTGAAAAATATTTATTTATTGCAGGTTTTCAAAAGAATCTCCTTTAACCTCAGCTGCTAGCAACTATGCATTTTGGAGCTGTAAATGTGAAAAATAGGAAGGAAGGAAATATGTGAGGCTGTATTTGCATTTCTTCAGTAGTTCTCCCCATTTCTGGTGTACTTGGTCTTCTCAGGCCTGCCAAATCCTGGGCTCTTTCTCTTGTTTTTTGGGGGGAATCCTGTGTTTGGTGTTTGGAATCCTTGAGTACAATGTACAGATTTGTAAATGCAAGTTCAATTCCATGTCTCAACTGAAACCAAGAAGAAAGATTGATCCTGAAGTAACTTAAATTAGAATAAAATATTCATTGAGTTGCAAACCCGTTTTTCAAATGTCTTTAGGCACAGTTAGTTTGCTCCACACAAGCTGCACTCTAGAACTGTAGAAATAGAGTACTCTAGCAATAATGTAGTTTGACACCACTTTAACTGCCATGGCTTGATCCTACAGAATCCTGGGCTTTGTACTTTGGTGAGGCACCAGCACACTTTGGCGAAGAAGGCTAAAGACCTTGTAAAACTACAAACCCCAGGATTCCATAAGATGGAGCTACAGCACTTAAAGTGCTGTCAAACTGCATTATTTCTACTGTGCAGATGTACCCAGTATTTCAGATTATTTCTATAGCAAAGGACCCGAAAAGTTTGTAAATTCCCACCCAGTGTGGTGCAATTCCTTCTAATTTTTAACTTTCCTTGTTGAGACTTCTTCCCACCTTTCTTTCCTTTCGCGTGCACCATTGTTATTTACCTGAAATTGTACCTCTTCCTGACTGCTTTCTTTCTCCCTTATTTTTTCTCTCTGAAACTTTTACAAACCAGCAGATGTCCAAAGTAACACACACGTGTTTTTAAAAATCCACAGATTCTTGCACTGTAATGGGGCCCACTGCCTGAGGAACTCACTGCCACAAGAGATTATGACAACTGCCAACCTGGATGGTTTTAAAAGTGGATTAGATTTATTAATGGAGATTAGAGTCACCTGTGGTTTATAGTCAGAATGTCTATATAGAGCCTCCAGTATCAGAGGCAGTGTATGTTGCAGGGGAAAGCAAAAAGGAAAGTGTTAGAAGTTTCTTTATTTCCAGTTAGCCTCAAAAGTGCTACTGGATTCCTTTATGTATTTTTATCTTCTATCTGTTATGAACTAAATTTCAAGGTTGAAAGGCTTGAACAGAATTTTAAAGGGTTTTCTTAACTAAGGAATACGTAAAGGTGGTTTTGCCAGTTCCTTCAAGTTGGAAATGACTTGCA
The DNA here is from genome assembly GCA_026167975.1 of Phrynosoma blainvillii. NCBI lineage: Eukaryota > Metazoa > Chordata > Lepidosauria > Squamata > Phrynosomatidae > Phrynosoma > Phrynosoma blainvillii. Next base: position 451,449,448 of record JANUYF010000001.1, on the reverse strand, counting down.
GGTATTCAGCAACAACAGTCTGTGGTTTGACTGTTGGATGATCAATGCATCCAAAGAAGTGGATTGAAATCCACAGAGGCTCACACAGAAATAAGTCACCCAAAAATACTGTTAAGTTCTATCCTTTCCCCCCGTGATTTCAAAATCAAAAAAGAATTGGGGAAATTTTGTCTCTTTCATTACCTTCTCTGCTGTCTGTGTCCTTCAAATGTTTTAGGGGGGTTTTAGGAAGAAGGACTAGGTTTTTGTTTTTCAGCCAAATTATTATTTATCTATTACAAGATACCCAACCTTTACTAAGTAGTGTACACAGAAACCAGCAGGCCTGTCATGTATAGGACATGAGAGCAAGGGGGAAATTACAGGATGAGGAGGAAAAATACAGGTATACTTCAGTTGACAAAGTACCGTATTTTTCGGCATATTAGACGCACATTTTCTTCCCCAAAATGGCGGTGGGGAAGTTGGTGCGTCTAATAGGCTGAATGTAGCTCCCCTCCGAGGCCGCCGCGCGTCCTCGGTGGTTCAATGGGCTGCTCCTGGGATCAGAGGCTGAGCAGCCCATTGAACCACGGAGGACGCAGGGGGAAGGAGCGTTGCTTTCTCTGGGACCATGCTGGGGTCGGAGGACTCCTCCGACCCCAGGATCACCCCAAGGAAAAAACCGTTGCTTTCCATGGGGCAATGCTGGAGTCGGAGGACGCCTCTGACTCCAGCATCGCCCCGTGGAAAGCTTCCTTGGGGCGATCCTGGGGTCGGAGGGCGCCTCCAACCCCAGCATTGCCCCAAGGAAAGCAATGTTGCTTTCCTTGGGCGGATGCTTGGGTCGGAGGACGCCTCCGACCCAGGCATCCACCCAAGGAAAGCAACCAGGCTTTCCCTGGAGGGATCCTAGGGTCTGAGGCGTCCTCCGTGGGTCGGAGGAAGCCTCAGACCCCAGGGTCCCTCCAAGGAAAGCCTGGTTGCTTTCCCTGCAGGGATCCTAGGGTCTGAGTCGTCCTCCGTGGGCCGGAGGACGCCTCAGACCCCAGGGTCCCTCCAAGGAAAGCCTGGTTGCTTTCCCTGCAGGGATCCTAGGGTCTGAGTCGTCCTCCGTGGGCCGGAGGACGCCTCAGACCCCAGGGTCCCTCCAAGGAAAGCCTGCTTGCTTTCCCTGCAGGGATCCTAGGGTCTGAGTCGTCCTCCGTGGGCCAGAGGACGCCTCAGACCCCAGGGTCCCTCCAAGGAAAGCCTGCTTGCTTTCCCTGCAGGGATCCTAGGGTCTGAGTCGTCCTCCGTGGGCCGGAGGACGCCTCAGACCCCAGGGTCCCTCCAAGGAAAGCCTGGTTGTTTTCCTTGCAGGGATCCTTGGGTCTGAGTCGTCCTCCGTGGGTCGGAGGACGCCTGAGACCCCAGGGTCCCTCCAAGGAAAGCCTGGTTGCTTTCCTTGCAGGGATCCTAGGGTCTGAGGCGTCCTCCGTGGGTCGGAGGACGCCTGAGACCCCAGGGTCCCTCCAAGGAAAGCCTGGTTGCTTTCCCTGGGTGGATGCCGTGGGTCTGAGGCGTCCTCCGTGGGTCGGAGGACGCCTGAGACCCCCAGGGCCCCTCCAAGGAAAGCCTGGTTGCTTTCCCTGGGTGGATGCCGTGGGTCTAAGGCGTCCTCCGTGGGTCGGAGGACGCCTGAGACCCCAGGGTCCCTCCAAGGAAAGCCTGGTTGCTTTCCCTGGAGGGATCCTAGGGTCTGAGGCGTCCTCCGTGGGTCGGAGGACGCCTGAGACCCCAGGGTCCCTCCAAGGAAAGCCTGGTTGCTTTCCCTGGGTGGATGCCGTGGGTCTGAGGCGTCCTCCGTGGGTCGGAGGACGCCTCAAACCCCAGGATCCCTCCAAGGAAAGCCTGGTTGCTTTCCTTGGGCAGATGCCTGGGTCGGAGGCATCCTCTGACTGTATTTTATTAAGAATCTTTTTTTCCTAGATTTTCCTCCTTTAAAATTGGGTGCGTCTTATATGCCGAAAAATATGGTAGCTGTGTCCTGGGCATGACTTCTTTTAACAGAAATTTTGGTTCCAAAGGCAGAAGTAGCATGGAAAGAATAGGTATAGCTTTCCATACCACATGTTTGAGCAAAACATTTTATCCAAAACTAACAATATGCACCTGTGAAATGAAACAACCAGGCTAGGTAAGGCTTGCATAAATAAAAAAATGTTTTGAATCTTCTAGTAACCACTTGAAAATGTCTTCCAAAATGTAGCTAGGGTTGGCTTTTTCTTTCACCAGTGTATGGTTTTATTTTGGTGGCTAAACATATAGATCTATGTTTTGTAAAACATGCTGATGAAGGTGGGCTTATCTTCTTTCCCCCCTTTTCTCGATTTTTCTATTCTGGAGACAGCTACTGTTTACCTTTCCTATTGTAGGCAGGCATGCATAACTGCAGCTGGATCAGCTGGAATAGATTCCCATTGTTTCCCACCTCAAGTTTTTATTGCATGTCTGTGTACTGCAGGCATGTTGCTGCAACAAAATACTGAAAGTCTTTCTCCAGCCCTCCTTCATCATCCTTCCAGTGCTGCTAAAAAAAAACCCTATGACAAGGAACCTCCTTTTTACAAAGTCTTTTTATCCCTGCCAAGCCCCCCTTTCTCTCATCTTCTGTGTAGATGAAATATTTTAACAGCATTGGCATAGGGAGCATGGTGAAGAATGGCTGGAGAAACACATTTTTGGGTGTCAGGTTGCAACATACAATGCAATGCAATAAACAATGCAGTGAAGCTTGAGGTGGGAAAACTGGGTTTTTACTCTTGCCGATCGTACTGTAACTGTGTGCCAACCTAGAACAGGCAAGGTAAAGTATAGCTCTATAAATTCAGCCAGTAAATTGGAAATAATAAGGAGGATGGTGAAAGAAAAAAAATGTCTGTGGATGCATTTTAGAAGAAGCTTTCAGCAGAAACATTGATAGGTCTGCCTATCAGAAAGTCAGATAAGTCAGGTTCAGCTTACTTCTGAGAAAGTCTGAAATCACATTGCTGTAATTGTCTTAGTTTTTATGTGCCCTGAATTTGGAAATTCAGAATACCCTTCCCAGCATGGCTAGTGGACGTGGTAGCCATTGAATGCTATGGAATTGTACCTGCCCAAAGTAACTTTTATAAGCTATGCATCTGCCAGAGGACTCTTTGTTTGCAGGCTAGAGACCGGATGCAAATGCAATGATGACTTAATATTATTAATTAAACTGAGACTGTCGTACATGGGCAAATAAAGAGAAGAAAGGACTCTAGAAAAGACAACAATGCTTGGTAAAATAGGAGACAGCAGGAAAAGAGGAGGACCACACGACAGGTGGATAGAGTCCAAGAAAGCCCGAGATGCCCTGAGTTTGCAAGACCTGCGGAGATGTTGACAACAGAGGTCTCTTGTTCACAGGGTTGACAGAAGTTGGCTGCAATTAACAACCCCTAATTAAAGAGGCAGCAATTCTTACGAATACTATACACTGCTAAAAAGATTTATAATGGGTCCTAGAGCAAATTAGAGTGCATGGTGTGATTTGAGTGTTGGACTGTGACTCTGGAGAACAGGGTTTGAATTCTTGTTCGTCCATGAATTCCACTGGATGACCTTGGGCAAGGCACACACTCTCAACCTCAGAGGATGGTAATGAAAAAAACCTCTGAAGAAACTTGCCAAGAAAACCCTGTGATAGGTTCACCTTATGGTCGCCATACGTCAGAAACGACTTGAAGGCATACAACGCACACAGAACAAATCATGCCTGAACTCTCCCTGGAAGCCAAGATGATTAAACTGAGGCTGTTGTACTTTGAACATATTTATCACAAGAAGACATGACTCACTAGAAAATAATAATACTTGGTAAACTGAAAGGCAGTAAGATAAGGGGAAGACCCTTTTCAGACAATGGCTAGACAATGCTTGGGAAGGCAGAAGGCAGTAGGAAAAGAGGAAGACAGCATTATAGATGGATAGAGTCAACCATAGACTCTAAATAGTTAAAAGATTTCCCATACCTTGAATCAAACATTGATCAGAACGGAGACTGCAGTCAGGAAATGAGAAGAAGATCAGGAATGGGAAGGGCAGCTCTGAAAGAATTAGACAAAATCCTAAAGGCTAAAGATAATGCAGCTGAATACTAAAGTCAGAATCGTTCAAGCCATTGTATTCCCTATTGCCATGTGTGTCTGTGAGAGCTGGAGAGTGAAGAAATCAGATAGAAGGGGAATTAATTCATTTGAGATAATGTGATGTTGGAGAAGAGTGCTGAGGATCCCATGGACAGCCAAAAAGACAAATAAATGGGTCCTGGAACAAATCAAGCCGGAACTCCCTGGAAGCCAAGATTACTAAATTGATGCTGTTGTAATTCAGCCACACCATGAGAAGGCACAACTCATAGCAAAGACCATGATGCTGGGAAAGGTAGAGGGAAGTCAAAAGAGAGGAAAACCACATGGCAGATGGATGGATTCAATCAGGGAGAGTATGGACCTGAGGTCCTGAGCAGGGAGAAAGAGGATAAGGGGACTTGGAGACATCTCATTCACAGGGTCACAATGAAGTAGTCAATTACCTGAAAATTGTATTTTAAGATGACTGTCCATGATTGCCTATGATTTGGGGCCAGACTAGATAATCAACTGGGATTCTAGATGAGACTTTGGAAATTTTTCTATTTGTTTCTCTTAGCTCTGTGCTCTGTACAGCAGTCAAGGTACGGATAAGGTACTCTTTGTCCCATTTTTCTGCCACAACCATGAGTCGAGAATAACTCAAAAGCCTAACAGCAACAGACATAACCAAGGAAGCCACGGTTGCCCTGATCTGCAAGACCTGAGAAGGAGTGTTGATGCCAGGGTGACTCGGAGGTCTCTCCTTCAATAATGCTAGGAAATGTGGAGGGAATTAGAAAGAGAGGACGGCCACATGCTAGATCAGGGGTAGGCAATCTTTTCCCCTTTAAGGGCCGAGGGACTTCAGCTCCCAGAATCCCAGGAGCTATTGGCCAACATGGGACTATTGGCCAACATGGCTGAGGCTTCTGGGAGCTGAAGTCCCTTGGCCCTTAAAGGGGAAAGGTTGCCTACCCCTGTGCTAGATGGATGGACTCAATGAAGGAGGTCACGGCTGTGGAGCTGCAGAAACTGGGAAGAGTAGTGGAGTGGACAGGGAGTCTTGGAGATGTCTCATCCATAGGGTTGCCATGAGTCGAGGGTGATTAACAACAACAACAAAGGCTCAGTCAAGGAAGCCATGGCCTGAGCCTGCAAGACCTGAGAATGGCTGGTGATAACAGGGTGACTTGGAGGTCTTTCCTTCATAGGGTCACCCTAGATCAAAGTCAACCTAAGGGCAGTTAACAAGAACAATCCCATTCCAGTCCTGCTTGTGTGCCAAAGCCTTGTTCACCTCCCCAGCAGGCATCTCATCATCGCCCTTTTGCCAATGTGTTTACACATCAGCGATGCTGCCAGCTGATATGGACTCCCCATCTGCTATCTTGTCAGCCTCCCAAAACTGTCAACATCTAAGTTAAGGGGCTCCTTGAAACACGAGATGAGAGACTGAACCGTACCTCCTGACAGATGGCTCCCATTGTGTTGGCAAGGCAGTCTCATGTTTGCTTAATTAAGTTGCATGTCATATTGAAAGCTAAAGCATGTTTGCGTGCCATATATAAGCGCCAGCATGCAGAGACAGAGACAGAGAGGCTTCACCCTGCAGATGGGAATTAGGATGCTTAAAGCCAGAGACAAGTGTGTCTGGGGTTGGTGTGGCCGAATCTCAACTTCACCTCATTTATAGTTTGGAGAGAGAAGATGGCAAGCGTCATCATCCCTTCCCATTGAGTGGGAGAGTGCGACTCTCACAAAATATGGCAGTACTTGGGCTACTTGGGGGCCATAGATCAATGGCGGAGCATGTATTTGGCATGTAGGAGATCCCAGATTCAGTTGCCAGTTTAAAGCCATGCCATGCCTGCAGAGATTAAAGGACTTGTCCCAATATCAAGCAGCTTCTTGTATTCATTTTCTTTTGGTAATGGCATACTCAGGAATTGTATTTTCACAGAGGACAAAGACAATTGGCGCTCCATATCCTTGGACTCTTTATCCATGGATTCAAGCATCCACGGCTTGAAAATGTTTTTTAAAATATCGGAGTTCCAATATGCAGGTCTTGATTTTGCCACTTTATATAAGGGACACTGTTTTATGATGCCATTATATTTAAGGGGACTTGAGCATCCACAGATTTTGGTATCCATGATGGGTCCTGGAACCAAACCACAATAGATACCAAGGGCCCACTGTACATTGCTATTTCGGCTTGTGTTTAATATTTAGAAAACTAGTTAATGGCTGCTCTTAACCGTTATTGTCAGGTGCTTTAGGCTCTATTTCAGAGGAAGGAACTGGCAAAACCACTTCCGAGTATTCCTTGCCTAAGAAAACCCTATGAATTTGATGGGCTTGTCATAAGTCAACAGGCAACTTGAAGACACACATGCACACACATGCCTCAGGCTGCTACCACACTGCAGAATTAATCCAGTTTGACACTGCTTTAATTGCCATGACTCCAACCTATGGAATCTTGGGATCTGTAGTTTGTTGCAGCAGCAGAGCTCTCTGACAAAGGAGTCTGAATGCTTCACAAAACTACAAATCCATTGAACAATAGCAATTAAAGCGGTGTCAGACTGCATTAACTCTGCAGTGTAGATGCAGCCTCTGTGCATTAAGTTTATGCGTTTCTAGGCATTGCTTCTTTGACAGAAAGGTTGGTACCAGAGGCAGAAATAAAATGAAAATATTAGGGATTGGCTCCTACCCACAAAATAAAAAGGTGCACTTCAACATGTTTCAGAAAACATTTTTATTAGAAACTAATCATGAAATAAAGCAACCAGGTCAGGAAAACCTGTCATAACCAAAAAACATTTTGAACCTTCTAGAGACCACTTCTTCCAAAATCCATCCAGTGATGACCTCCAAAGAATTCAGGGCAGCTAACTGTCTACATTAAAATACACAGGTAAAACCACAGAATTCAAATATCTAAAATGGAGAAGTGTAAATACATATAATAAGGATAGAAACATGTCGCAGAAAGACAATGAAAGCAATACAAAGGAAGAGTAGTCAAAGGACTTTTGAACACTCCTGTTTTTCCTGAAAACTGGAAGAAATAAGCTTTTTGCTGGCACTTGGAAGGCAAAAGTGCGAGGAAAAACTAGCTCTCTTAATAGGATTGGGTTTCATATGTGAAAATTAAGCTATTTAAGCTGATTCAGCTATTTATTGGGTTTTCGTTTCTCCTGTTAAAAGAACCTCTTGACTAGCCTCCCAATTTGTTTTTTTAAGCATATTAGTATATTATTTTAGTATTTTATAGAGTGGTTTTATATTGTTCGCTTTTTGTTGTATATGTTTTGATGTACCACTCTTTGGTTGAAAGGGCATTATAAATAAACATTATTATTATTATTATTATTATTATTATTATTAAATATTCTTCAATTGCCTGGAATTTTAGTATTAAATCTAGGCTAAACAGTCTTCATACACCATGAAATAAGCAATACACAACGCTGATGTAACACACCCAGAGTCTTGCGATTGTATACGGTTATAGTGAGCCAGAATAATGTAGTGGTTTGAGTACCAGACAACAACTCGGGAGACCAGGGTTCAGATCCCTGCTTGGCTATGGAAACCCACAGGGTGGCCTTGGGCCAGTCATACTCTCTCAGCCTCAAAGGAAAGCACAGGCAAACCCCCTCTGCACAATTCCTGCCAAGAAAACCTTATGATAGGTTTGGCTTAGGGTTGCCATAAATTGGAAGTGACCTGAAGGCACACTACAACATAGTCATTGGTTTCATGTGAAGCCTCTGTGATACTGCCACACATTTTGAAGGATGGTGGTGTGCGACGTGTGAATTCCATGAAGGCCCTTTGTGTAATGTTCACAGGGTTGCGGAGGAGAAATGGAAAGGGTCATATGTGCCACTTTGAGCTTGAAAGCGATCAGAAAATGTAAATAAAATAGACGCCAAATCCACACAAAGTTATGCACACCAGCATCCTGTTGGAGCCAATTCAAATAAAAATCTGTCAGTGATACCTTTACTAACCAACCAAAATGCAAAATATACTTGTTGCAAGCTTTCAAAGCTCCATGGGCTTCTTCATCAGGCAAGATGTAAGGAGATTTGCAAAATCTAGGAAATTTAAAATCTCTATAGCCACAGGGCCAGAAGGAGGGGGAACCTGCCTACAAAAGATATCCTCCCCACCATAGACCATCTTAACTAAAGACTGAAACAACATGCAGGCATCTAACATCTCCAATTGTTTTTCTCCTGTTTGGTTTGTAACATCTTGCCTGATGAAGAAGAAGCCCATGGAGCTTTGAAAGCTTGCAACAAGCATATTGTGCATTCTGGTTACCCAGTAAAGGTATCACTGATGGATTTTTGTTTGAATTTGGTAAACGGCCAACACAGCTACCCCTCAATGTTTCATATTTGAGCCAGTTTTTTTTTATTTGTCAATGGAATTCAGATCAATGTCCACTAGATGGCATGTCACTCCAATTTTACATAGAATTGCCATAGTCTACTCTATTTGTTCCTGCACAGAAGCACAATATTTTAATGTACTTCTCTCTGAAGGCACAAATGTTCTAAAATGCACCAGATCCCATCTGATCTTGGAAGCTAAGTAGTGTCAGTGCTGGCTAGTACTTGGATGGGAGACTGCCAATGAATACCAGGTGCTCTATGCTGTATTTCATACAATCATAGAGTTGGAAAAGATCCCAAGGGAAATCCAGTCCAGCCCCCTTTGGCCATGCAGGAACTCTCAATCAAAGCATCCCCGACTGACGCCCATCCAGCCTCTGCTAAAAGACCTCCAAAGAAGGAGACTCCACTAGTTTCCAAGGGACTTTGTTCCACTGTCAAACCGTTCTTACTGTCAAGACATTCCTCCTAATGTTGAGGTGTAATCTCTTTTCCTGCAGTTTGCATCCATTACTCAAGGTCCTGTTCTCTGGAGCAGCAGAAAATAAGCTTGTTCCAGCTTCAGTATGACAACCCTCCATATACTTAAACAGGGCTATCCTATCAAATTCAATTTCAGTAGAAGGAACCTGCAAAAAACAACAACAACCTACTAGTATATCTTTCCTAAGAAAATCCAATGAAATTCCTGGGGTCTCCATAAGACAAGGCGACTTGAAGGCACATGCACATACATCTCTCTCTGGCTCCCAGAGTCCAGCTTAAATTATTACTGTTCCTTCTTGTGTGAACTTAATGGAGAGGGCTGGTGATCTGCAGTTGCGCCATATACTGACAAAGGGCCTTTGCAGACTGCTAGAAATAGTGCAAATTGAGTCCACTTTAACTGCCCTGGCTCAGTGCTAGGGACTCATGGGAACTGTATTTTTTTCTGAGTCATTGAGCCTTCTCTGTCAGAGAGCTCTGGTGCCACAATAAACTACAGTTCCCATGATTCCCTAGCACTGAACCAGAGCAGTTAAAGTGGACTCAATTTGCACTATTTCTGGCAGTCTGCAAAGGCCCAAAGTAACTATCACACCTCAACACCTGTGGACTGTTTGGGCCTGAAGGGGTTTGGGGTTCAGCAAGATCTAGGGGCAGTGTGGTATAGTGGATTGAACATTGGACTCAGACACTGGGGGCCTTTGCAGACTGCCAGAAATAGTGCACATTAAATTGAGGCACTGCCCTGGCTCAGTGCTAGGGAATCATGGGAATTGTATTTTTTTCTGAGACATTGAGCCTTCTCTGTCAGAGAGCTCTGGTGCCACAATAAATTACAGTTCCCATGATTCCCTAGCACTGAGCCAGGGCAGTGCCTCAATTTAATGTGCACTATTTCTGGCAGTCTGCAAAGACCAGGGTTCAGAGCTCCACTTGGCCATGTAAACCCACTGTGGGACCTTGGGCAAGTCACACTCTCTCAGCCTCAGAGGATGGCAATGGCAAACCCCCTCTGAAGAAACTTGCCAAGAAAACCCTATGGCGACAGGGTTTTTAATCATACTATATGCATTACTCAGCTCATCAAGGCAAAGATGTTTGTGTTATCACTCAGCCATTGTTCTGAATGGTAATTGTCCAGAGATTTATCACTGGTTGTACTTTGAGCGATGCTGATCTCACTCTTTCACAGCTCCATTGTTCTAATTGTTTTTAAATTTTGCCTGCTTTTAGAACTATTTTTTAAAGAGGAGTTTGGACTGCTATTTATTTACCGTATTTAATGTTTGAAAAGTGTTTTTTTTTTTTTAAATCAATTGTACATCACCTGGGATCCCTGGTGGGTTGAGAGGTGAGTCCCTATATTGGGGAGAAAGGGAAAATATAAGATGATGATGATGATGATGATGATGATGATGATGATGATGATAAATTGAAACCATGCATGCCTTTGGGGTAGGAAGAGTCCTGCCTCTGGGTCCCTTTCACACTACATAGTTATAGCAATGATCCCACTTTAATTGCCATGGCTGCAGCCAATGCAATCCTGGGATACGTAGTTTAGCAAGGCACTAGTGCTCTCTGGCTCAGAAGTCTAAATACCTACACGGAAAATCCCAAGATTTGTTTGTTTTGAAAAAGGCGGGGTACTGGTTAATCATCCCTTGTATGGAGGAGGAGTGACACCAAAAAGCACTATCATATCCCCAGTGCTGCCCCTCTGAAAATACTGAGCCAGTGTATAGCGGCTTTGAGAAAGATAAATTTCATATTGGACATTTTGGGTCTCTGTGTGTACACATGCATGTGTCCCTGTCACCAGAATTTCATTCAATTTATAGCAGGATCTAAGATTGTACCCCATGTATTTCATGGCTGGACTGTAATCCCCCAAATCTCATGGTAAAATAAATCTATTTAGCCTTAAAGGTAGCACAAGATTCTTTGCTGTTTGGCTGGAAACAACTGTGTCTTAAAACCATCTGTTCACTTACAGTCACTCCATGCATTTCATGGGTATTTTTCAGTCAAGGAATACTCAAGCGATGGTTTGCCATTGCTTTTTTTCTCTGAAGTATAGCCTACAGCATTGTTTGCTTTCCCATCATTAGGAAAGAAACAAAAAAATAAAATTTATTGTGATTGGAAATAATACCTTGGAAGGAATATTAGCAAAGGTGGAAAAGGGGGCTGAAAGGGACAACCAAAACTCTCAAAGGACTGTGTCCAGCCTATTATGAAGAAAAGTTTATTAATTAGGGATATGTAGGTTAAATCAGAAGAAGACTAAGAATGGGGAGAGTGGCTATGAAAGAACCAGAAAAGATCCTAAAAGGCAAAGACATACAACTCAGCACAAAAGTCAGAATCATATAAGCTATTGTATTCCCTATTATTCCCATGGATGGATGTGAGAGTTGGACAGTTAAGAAAGATGATAGGAAGAAAATCAATGCATTTGAGAGAATGTGGTTCTGGAAAAGAGTGCTGAGGATCCCATGGAGAGCCAAAAGGACAAACAAGTGGGTCCGAGAGCAGAGCAAGCCAGAGATATCACTAAAAGCCAAGATGACAAGATTTAGGGGGTTACAGACTGCCAGAAATAGTGCAAATTGAGTCCACTTTTAGGGTTAGGGTTAGTGCTAGGGAATTGTTTGTTTTTTTTCTGAGACATTGAGCCTTCTCTGTCAGAGAGCTCTGGTGCCACAATAAAATACAGTTCCCATGATTCCCTAACCCTAACCCTAAAAGTGGACTCAATTTGCACTATTTCTGGCAGTCTGCAACCCCCCTTAGACTGTCGTACTTTGGACACATCATGAGAAGGCATGAATTGTTGGAAATGGCAATAAAGTTAGGAAAGATGGAGGGAAGTAGAAAGAGAGGAAGGCCACATGCTAGATGGATGGACTTTATTAAAGAAACCACGAATATCAGTTTGCAGGAGCTGGGCAGAGCAGTGGAGGACAGGGCTGGATATGTCTCATCCATAGGGTCACTGCCATGGGTCGAGATCAACGTGAAGGCAGTTAACAACAACAAATTTAGGTTAAAAGAGACAAGTGGGGTATGGAAGATGCTTTTCTCCATTTTCTCCTAACACTAGAACTTGGGATCATCTATTGAAGCAGAACGATGGGAGATTCTGAACAGCTAGAAGGATTGAGTTCTTCACATGGCGGCACATCATTAAAGTGTGGAACTCCTTGCCACAAGATGTAATATTGCTGCTCACAAGGATGATTTTAGAAAGGAACTGGAAATATCCAAGGAAACGGAGAAGGTTATATGTGGGATATAGTCATGATGGCTGTATCTTACCCCCAGACTGACAGATGCCTTCTTTCAAGCAAAGATGTTTGGTTGCAGACAAGCAAAGACTTCTATTCCAATAGGCATTCAATGAGTGATAATATAAGGCCCAAATTACACAATGCGCTGAAAATTGCTAGTTGTTGTGCTGGTGTATGTTTTAACCTGGTTTTAATTTTCTCCGATAGTTTCATTGTGTGTTAACTTTGTATGGGGGGGGGGTTTGGAGTTTTGTTTTGTTTTGTATATTTTCATATATATAATGAGATATCTTGGAGATGGGACCCAAGTCGAAACAATGAAACTCATTTATGTTTTGTATACACTTTATACCTATTGGCCGAAGGTAAGTTTATACATATTATTTTAAACAATTTTGTGCATGAAAAAAAAGTTGTTGGAGGAGAAGAGGTGACATGATAGCCCTCTTTAAATATTTGAAGGGATGTCATATTGAGGATGGATGGAGCAAGCTTGTTTTTTGCTGCTCCAGAGAATGGGACACAATGGAGCAACGGATGCAAACCTCAGGAAAAGAGGATCCATCTCAACATTTGGAAGAAATTCCTGACAGTAAGAGCTGTTTAATAGTGGAATATGCTGCCTCTGAGTGTGATGGAGTCTGCTTCTTTAGTTTTTAAACAGAGGCTGGACGGCTACCTGTCAAGGGTGCTTTAATTGTATATTCCTGCATGGCATAATGGGGTTGGACTGGATGGCCCTTGAGGTCTCTTCTGACGCTATGATTCTACATTAAACCATCTGAAAGCAAAAGTGCACCTACCTGTGGACAATTTTGGATTTTGGAATATTTTGGATTTTGGAATTCCAGGTAAGGGAGGCTCAACCTGTATCCCATTTTAATGGCAAGAGATTGAGCTGCACCACACACACACACAGAGGAAATGCATCCAAGAAAGGTGATACTCAGAGATGTCTGTGGACAAAAGGCTAGTACCCAACTCTCTCTGACACACACACACACACACACACACAGAGGTTGTTGTGTGCCTTTGAGTCATTCTTAACTTATGGAGACCCTAAGGCAAACCTATAGTGGGGTTTTCTTCAGAAGGGGTTTGCCATTGCCTTCTCCTGAGGCTGAGAGCATGTGACTTGCCCAAGGACACCCAGAGGGTTTCATGGCCAAGTTGGGAATCGAACCCTGCTCTCCAGAGTAGCAATCCAGCGCTCAAACCACTATGCCATGCACACCCCTTGGTAAAGAATCATAGAGTTGGAAGAGACCTCAAGGGCCATCTAGTCCAACCCTATACTGCCATGCAGGAACTCACAATCAAAGCACCCCAAGAGATGGCCATCCAGCCTCTGTTCAAAAACCCCCAAAGAAGGAGAGCCCACCACTCTCCAAAGCAGCAGTGTATTCCACTGTCAAACAGCTCTTACTGTCAGGGAGTTCTTCCTAATATTGAGGTGGAATCTCTTTTCCTGTAGTTTGAATCCATTGCTCTGTGTCCTATTCTCTGGAGCAGCAGAAAACAAGCTTGCTCCATCCTCAGTATGACACCCCTTCAAATACTTAAACAGGGACGTGTGTGTGTGTGTGTGTGTGTGTGTCTGTCTGTCTGTCTGTCTGGAGATACCTGGGCGGTGTCTCCTTGCAAAGCATCACAGCCTTTATGCCAGGTGCACCCTAAGAGCGTCGCAAGGAGACACACACCTGATGCTGCAGGTGGTCCTGGAGCCATGTCGCATCAGTTGTGTATATGTGTGTGTGTGTGTTTGTGGGTGCCCAAGCCTGTTGCAAAAAAGGGAGACGAAACACAGGGATGGCTGCAAAAAAATACAGAGGCAGGGGAGCCGCAGGAAGGAGATTCCCCTCCACTCCACGTTCACGCGTGGGCTTCTCCTCCTCCTCCTCCTCCTCCTCCACGGCAGCCCTGCAATGCAGCAGGGTGTGTGTGTGTGTGTAGTGTGTATGTGGGTGGTGTGAGGGGGACACACGCTTCTCTATCCCCCTCCCCTTCTTGGAGACAGGGAGACCAAGCGTCCTCCTTTTATCCAGGACGCGTCCTACATCCCCACCACCTTCTGTCCAGGAGGAATTCCTAAAGGTCCTCCTTTTTGAGTAGCACCAAGAAGCATGGGTTTGCATTTCTAAGAGTGTTTGAAGCTGAGAGTGAGCAGGCGTCCTCCTTTTCTCCAGGGCACGTCCTACATCCTCACCATCTTCTGTCCACCAAATGTCCTCCGTTCTGAGCAGCGCCAAGAAGCTAAATGGTTTTAGCTCAGGGTGACCTGGCGTCCTCATTTTACAGTATACGTCCTACATTCCCACCACCTCCTGTCCAGGAGAAATTCCAAAAGGTCCTCCGTTTGGAGCAGGACTAAGAAGCATGGATTTACATTGATATTAGTGTTTTAGCTCAGGGCGACCAGGCGTTCTCCTTTTCCTGGACGTGTCCTCCATTTCTGTCCAGGAGGAATTCCCAAACTGTCCTCAATTTTGAACAAGAGTAAGAAGCGTGGATGTACATTTCAATGAATGTTTTTAGCTCAGGGTGACCAAGCGTCCTCCTTTTCTCCAGGACACGTCCTACATTACCACCACGTTCTATCCAGTTGGAATTGCAAAATGTCCTCCTTTTTGAGCAGCACTAAAAAGCATAAATTTACGTCGATATTAGTGTTCTTAGCTCAAGGTGACCAGAGATCCTCCTTTCCCCGGACGCGTCCTACATTTCCACCGCCTTCTGTCCAGAAGGAATGCCCAAATGTCCTCCCTTTATCATGACTAAAGAGTATGTATTAACATTTCTAGGAGTGTTCTGAACTTGGGGTGTGTGTGTGTGTCATGTCCTCCAGACATAAATGGAGGACACATCCTGGGAAAGAAGGACGCCTGGTCACCCTGAGCTAAAAGTACTCCTCGAAATGTAATTCCATGCTTCTTAGTGCTGCTCAGAAGGGAGGACATTTGGGCATTCTTCCTGGACAGAAGGAGGTGGGAATGTAGGACGTGTCCTAGAGAAAAGAAAGTTGCTCTGAGGGAAAATAGGAGCCCTGGGGGTCCTTCTTGGAGAAGCCCCCTTCCCACCCTCAGTGGACCCCCTTAGCCTCCTCCTTCTCCCAAAAGGGGTCTCTGAGGGGAAATAGGACCCTCGGGGGTCCTTCTTGGAGAAGCCCCCTTCCCACCCACCCCGATTTTGGGAAGAAAAGGAGGCTGAGGAGGTCCACTGAGGGAGGGGAGGGGGCTTCTATGTATATCCTCTTTCTCCTCAGAGACCCTCATGGAGTTTTTTGGGGAAAGGAGGAGGCTGAAGGGAGCCACTGAGGGGAGGGGGCTTCTCCAGGTGGGACCCTGACCCCTCCTGTCCCTCAGTTGCTCCCCTCAGCCTCTTCCTTTCCCCAAAAAACTCCATGACGGTCTCTGAGGGGAAACACATAGAAGCCCCCTCCCCACCCTCAGTGGCTCCTCTCAATCCCCTTTCCCCAAAAGCTCCACGAGGGTCTCTGAGGAGTAATAGGACATACACAGAAGCCCCCTCCCCTCCCTCAGTGGACCACTCAGCCCCCTTTCCCCAAAAAACGCCATGAGGGGTCTCTGAGGGGGAATAGGACATACACAGAAGCCATCCCCCGTCCCTCAGTGGACTCCCTCAGCCTCCTCTTCGTCCCAAAAAGCTCCATGAGGAGTAATAGGACATACACAGAAGCCCCCTCCTCTCCCTCAGTGGACCCCCTCAGCCCCTTCTTCTTCCCAAAAATCTCCATGAGGGGTCTCTGAGGGGAAACACATAGAAGCCCACCCTCAGTGGCTCCCCTCAACCTCCTCCTTTCCCCCAAAAAAACTCCATGTGGGGGTCCTATTAAGCCTCTCCAGAAGAAATCCCCCTTCCCCCCCCCTCTAAAGCCAATGGTCAAGCCCAGCCGGGGGGCTGAGTCAGCGGCGGAGGAATGCGAGGGAGGTTCCATTCCTTTCTGTGTGGGGGGGGTGTTCTTGGCTCTCTTCCTCCCCTCCTCCCTCTCTTAGCCCCTCCCACGCTCCTTCCCTCCTTGGCCGGCCCATGACGTCATGGGCTGGGCAGCTGCCTCGCGCGTGGCCAGCTGAGTGCGCCGCTCACTTGCAGCTGAGCAGCCGGCGAGGAAGGAAGGAAGGAAGGAAAGCAGGAGGAGGAGGAGGAGGAGGAGGAAGAGGAGAAGACACGGACGCCCCCTTCCCAAAGCAACCACAGCCGCTGCTCAGTGCCTGGGGGGCTGGCTGGTGCAGGGTCGCCATGGCCCATCCCGGGCATTGCCAGGCAGTCCCACTGCCAACACCAGCAGCACTACTACTTCATCCCTCCTCCTCCTCCTCTTCCTCCTCCTCCTCTTCTCCAAAGCCGGCGAAGGCAACCAGGAGGGCAGCTCCTGTGGCAGACAAGGTGGGCATCTCAGGGCCAGGGGCAGCCCAGACTGGGGGCAAAGGCATCTTTTTTTGGGGGGGGGGTGGCACCCCCAGTGCCACCTCCTCCAGTGCCAGGGTGAGTCTGAGGCTGGTGTCTCCCATGCCTTTGCCCCCCCCACCCAAGTCTGGGGGTTTATATGGGGGGGTTGGAGGTAGGGGGCAAAGGGGGGGTCATGGCAGCGCCAGGGGAGCACATAGGGGGGCAAAGGTATGGTGTCCAGCCTCAGACCCACCCAGGCACTAGGGGAGGTGGGCACTGGGGGTGTCACCCGCCCCCCCTCAATGCTTTTGCCCCCCCTACCCAAGTCTGGGGGGTTGGAGGTAGGGGGCAAAGGAGGGGCATGCCAGGGCGAGCACATATGGGGCAAAGGCATTGGGGGGGCAGGTGGCACCTCCAGTAGTCCCCTTTCTCCAACCCTGGGGGTCCCTCTCCTGGGCAAAGGGGGCCACCATGGCACATCTCCCAAGGTGGAAGGGTCTGAGGCTGGACGGGTATATATGGGGTTTTTTTGGAGGTGGGGGGGTCATACCAGGACAAGAGGGAGCCGAAGGGGCAAAGGCATTTGGAGCAGGTGGTACCCCCAGTACCCCTCTTTCCCTGGCTTGGGGTTCCCTTCCCAGGATGAGTTTGAGACTGGATGGGTATATATGGGGGAGGGATTGGGGGGAGGCAGCCAAAGGGAGCAAAGGTGATGGGGGACATGTCAGGGCAAGGGGGAGCCCAGAAGGCGGTAAAGGCATTTGGAGTGGGTGGTACCCCCAGTGGCCCCCTTCCCTGGCTGCCAGTCCCTTGCCTGGGTGGCTCTGAGGCTGGATGGGAAGATGAAGGGGGTCTGAAAGTGTGGGACAACCCCAGGGGCAAAGGGGAGGGGGTCATGCCAGGACCTGGTTTATTTTTGGCTGGTGGTAGGAAAAGGACCAAAAAAGGGGGTGCCCACGGAGTCTCCCAGATTCCTTTGGTTCTCTTCTGTGGCTGGGAAACCTCGGAGTCCAGGAGGGTTTCACTTTTTTGGGGGGGAATCCCTTCCTTCTCTGCCTCCTTCAGCCCCACTAAATGGGTGGGAAGGGGAGACCCTGTGGGGAAAGGGACTTTAAAAGACGCTGAGGAAACTGGCTGGCAGCAGTGTCTCTCCATCCCTCTATTTCCTCCCATTGAAACACCCACTGCCATAATTGTCCTCTGGGACTGCATCTGCACTGCAGAAACAATCCGGCTTGACACCACTTTCACTGCCATGGCTCCATGTACCAGAGGTGCCACAAACAACCATTCCCCAAATTCCATAGCATGGAGCCATGGCAGTGAAAGTGGTGTCAAACCAGATTGTTTCTGCAGTGCATCAGATGCAGTCTTGATCCCCTCCTCTTTCTCCTCCTGCTTGTGCATTTGGTGGGTGCTGCTTTTTTTGCCCAGCCCACCTGCCTTTAGGAGATTCCTACACCCAAACACACACAGACACACAAACCATTTTCCTCCCCCTCCTCTGCAAAGGGACCCTTTTGACCGGAGCCTTTGCAGCTGTTGGGAGAAACCGGGGGCTGGAATGTGATGGGAAAAGAAAAAAACTCTGGCCAAGAACCGAGAGGCGCCACCTGGTTCAGTAGGTGCAGCTTGTGCAAATGTGTGAGTTCACACACACACAGCACACAACACACACTGGTTCAGAGGCAGCTTGTGGGTTCCAGCTGCTGGTTTTGGAAGGGTGTGTGTTTCTCTAATTTCCCCCCTCCTTTTTTCAGCAGCCCCCAAAGAAAGCCATTTGAGCTTTTCCTGCCCTGCTGAAGTGTGTGTGTGTATGTGTACACTGTGATCTGGCTCAAGGAAGGCAGGGACAAGGGGGAACTGGGAAAGAGTTTATTTTTGTCTCCTATTACCTCCACCTCCTGCTAAGGCTGCCACTTGCTTGAATCCAGACAGGCCTGCATTTGGGTTTTGCAGCAGTCTAGGGTGGTGTGCTGTTGGCCTCATATTTAACCTTTGGGGCCCACATGTGGCCCAGGGGCCACGTTTCCCCCACCCCTTTTGTAGATGGGGCATGCAGTTGCCCTCTCCGCTTGTGGGGGGGAGAGGAAAGCAATAGACCCCCCAGGACTGGTTTGCAAGAGCTATCTGCAGTGTTAGTTCTTTCCTTCCTTTTCCTTCTCTTCCGCCTCCCAATGCAACCTTTCTCTCTAGTCAGCCCCCCTTCTGTCTGTCTGTCTCTCTCTCTCCCAAAGCCAGGCATATCCTGTCCTATCCTTGGAAGGAGAACCAGCTGAGGGTTTACAATAAGCAACAGGGACCTCCCTTCTCTGTACTGTGGAGTGTAGGGTGGGTGGGGGTTTCTTTTGAGCTTCTCCGGATGCGAACCTCTCAATCACTCCCTCTTTTTGCCTGTGTGTGGGCTGGATTTTTGATTAAAAATCTGAGTCTCTCACTGTCTCTGCCTCTTCCTTCTCCTCCTCCTCCATTCCCCCAACCCATTATAATTTGGGAAGCTTCTTTGAAAGATATATAGGTTTCTCTCTTACAGCCCCCCCCCCAGTACAAACGCAAAGCTGCTGCCCACGATCACCACGCTGGCTGTGTCCCAGTAATCGCCGACACCAAATTTGCCTCTAATATTTGAGACGTGAGTGCTGAAATTTCTGTCATGCTGAATCATAGTGCATTCCATCGCCTTGCAAAGTGTGTCATCCTTACCATCATGGCAAAATTATCTCTCTTTTTTTCTCTCTCTCTGCCTTCCTCCCACCCCTCCATCCCTCCATCCCTCCATCCTTCCTTCCTTCCTTCCTTCCTTCCTTCCTTCCTTCCCCCTCCTTCTTTCTCCCCAACAGTTGTGAATGCTTCTGCTCCCTCCCCAGTCTGCTTGGGTTGAGGAATGTTGCGGCTGGGGATGCTCAAGAAACCTTCTGCAGCCTCCCCACGAAAGAAAGCGAGAGCCAGCCAGCCGGAGATCCAGAGAGACGACTTGGCTAAAATAAACCAGACGGGAGGACGCAGGGGCTGCAAGAGTGGGAGAAAAAGGAGAGGAGAGATAGCCCTATAAACGCACAACACGCGTCCTCTGAAGCCACTGCTGTTCTTGTGGTCTCCTTTCACAGGTCTTCATCCTCATTGTGCCTTGTGGAGAAATACCACCGCTGGCTGAAGTCTGCTCACTGGGACGGAGAAAGAAACCCACACATATTTTGGGTTGCCGCTGTGCTGTGTTATGTGTATGTGTGCCATTTTTATCATCATATGGGGAGGAATTTAAAGAAGCTGGCCACTGTCATTTGGGAGAGAAAGTGCGAGGAGGAAGACCAAACTCAGTCCCAAGAAGCTGTCTCCAAACATCTATCTCATTGCTGCAATAATAATAAAATTGTGAAGTAGACTGGAAGAGGGAAGAGAAGAAGAGAGTGGGGAGAGTGTGGGTGGGGAGGTTTTTTTAGACACCAGAGGGTTTTTTCACTACATTTTTTTCTTGCAGAAGATATACACAGATCCACTGTAATATAGAGTTTGTTCTTCTATTATACATATACATACATATATATATATATATATATACGCACACACACACACACACACCAACCATGATGTTTCGAGACCAGGTGGGAGTGCTGGCAGGTTGGTTCAAAGGCTGGAACGAGTGTGAACAGACAGTGGCCTTGCTCTCTTTGTTGAAACGGGTGAGCAGGAGTCAAGCCCGTTTCCTCCAACTCTGCCTTGAGCATTCCTTGGCTGACTGCACAGAATTGCACGTTCTGGAAAATGAAGCCAACAGCCCTGGTAAGTTTCTCCTCTTCTTTCTCCTCTCCTTCCTTTGCTTGCCTTCCTCTCATCCACCCCTTGCTTTGTTGCATCCAATCCATCCCCAAGTCTACATTGTTCTCTAAAACAAGGCTATAAAGGATGGTGCAAACTCAGCTCTCAGAGAGAGAGAGAGAAAGAAATAAAGAAAGAAAGAAAGAAAGAAAGAGAAAAGAAAAGAAAAGAAAGAAAG
The DNA here is from genome assembly GCA_026167975.1 of Phrynosoma blainvillii. NCBI lineage: Eukaryota > Metazoa > Chordata > Lepidosauria > Squamata > Phrynosomatidae > Phrynosoma > Phrynosoma blainvillii. The sequence goes on along the minus strand of JANUYF010000001.1, from coordinate 451,428,732 downwards.
AACAAGGGTGGTCTTAAGGCAACCTGTGGAAACTGGCCTGGTCTCTTTCCACAAGCGAAAATACAATAGTGACTTTAGAATTTGAATTTTAAAAAAGCAACAGACTTATTTCTTTTTGTGTTCCAATTTGGTGTGTGGCTCTGTGAATGGTAGTCATTTTCTTCTCCTGCCTTCTGTGCAACTTCCTGCCCTATAAGTAAGTCAGATCACGTAGAGTCTGGATTTTTAAGGCTTCTTTTGGGCAGCGTGAGTTGCTCTGCCTTTTGGTAGCATGCAAGAAGAAGCCTGTGTGTTACCTTGCTCAGGCTCTCAGATCTTTCTTTCCCCGCTTTTAGGGAGATGGGGAAGCAAGGATCCAGGTGGGCAATATACTATAAGTCCTCCCCCACCAAAAAACCACCACCACCCTCTGTGTTTATCTGTCTATATGATCCAATGTCAAGTTTTATCAGTTCTGGTATCATTTTTCTCTTTCACAACCATTCTTGATGGAAATAATTTTCCATAGCAGAAGCTGCTGTTGTGTGTGTGTTTGTGTGTGGCATTGGCAGGATGTTAGGAAATGCTGTTGTTAACTGCATAAATACGCACCGATGTAAAGTTGTTGTTAATGGAACTCTTGCTTGTGTGCATTAGAGATTTGGCTTCCTCTAAGGTAGTAAAGTTGTAGGGTAGTAAAGTGGTGGCTTGAAGGAAATGAGAGTCGAGATGTTTTTTGTGTGTGTCGTTAGAAGAGAATCTCCAGGTGTCGTTGGACTAAATTTGGACTATCATTGATCATACTGGCTAGAGCTGATGGGAACTGGAGTCAAACAATAGATTTGGCCTGCTACACAACAGGTTCCACACAACCACAATATTCCAGGTACCTGTTCTCCCAGGTACCAGAAAATTTGTCATTGGTGCATAGAGACAGAGATGTGTGCTTTTTAATTGCATGTGGCTGACGTAAAAGCTCAGTATGTTTTTGGTGACCACAAAGACTTAATAAAGCTCAGTGTTTACTAGAATGTCTGAAGTGTTCCTTCACAGAAATGGCACTAGCAAAACAGACACACACACACACACACACACACACACACACACACATGCAGACATACAACAGTGGCAAGAGGTGGCTTCCATAGCAGCAGAGTGGATTGGACTGAATCTACTTTGGGTTTTAGTCTTTGGCTGCATCTGCACTGCAGAATTAATGCAGTTTGGCACTACTTTAACTGCCATGACTCAATACTGTCGAATTCTGGGATGTGTAATTCTGTCAGAGAACTTGGGTGCCACAACAAACTACAAATACCAAGCTTCCATAAGATGCAGCTATGGCAGTTAAAGTGGTGTCAAACTGCATTAATTCTGCAGTGTGGATGCAGCCTCTTTCAGGCAGCCTCTGTGGTTTGGAGTGTTTGGGGACTGCTTCAACTGGTCCACAAATTGTGGTCTTTTCCTGGGTGGGGATAACCTAAGCAGTCTGTGCACTGGTAACTTTGGGATTAGACTACTACAATGCATGTCACACAAGGCTGCCCTTGAAGACAGCGCTGAAGCTGCAGCTAATGGAAAATGCAGCAATGAGATTGCTGGCCGAAACATTGTATTGAAAACATTTTAACACTGGTTTAAAGGAATTGTACAGCCTGCCAAACTGCATCTGGTCCAAGTTCAAAGTGCTGGGGATGACATTCAAAACTCTATAAATGGTATGGGACCTTAATACTGGAAGGAGTGTGTCTCCCTATGTATATCTACCTGCACAAGGACTGAAGTCTTCAGGGGGGGCTCTGCTCTATGTCTCACCAAAGGGCAATATACTATAGAGCCTTCACTGCTGTGGCACCATGATTGTGGAACATCTTCCTCTTAGGCTGCATCTGCGCTGCAGAATTAATGCAGTTTGACACTGCTTTCACTGTCATGGCTCCATCCTATGGAATCCTGGGATTTATAGTTCATTGCAGCACCAGAGCTCTCTGAAAGAGAAGGCTAAATATCTCACAAAACTACAAATCCCACAATTCCATATCACTGAGCCATGGCAGTTATAGCGGTGTCCAAGTGTGTTAATTCTGCAGTATAGATGCAGCTTAAGAGGCCAAACTGGCATCAACACATGTTATTCTGGCCTTAAATAAAAACAACTTGGAGGCCCAACTGGTTTTACCCAAATCTCCATATACATTATAGTTCGAAGTACTTTATCTGATTTTCATTGCCCTGTTTTTACTTGCTGGATTGTTTTAACATGCTTTCAGACTGTTTAAATTATTACTTTTTTGATTCTACTGCAGGTCACCCTGAGATTGTGTGATTTTCGGGTGAGATATAAATATTGTAATAAATAAATGTCCAAGGTGCTGAAACCTGTCCTCTCAAATAGGTTTAGCACCTATAGTATTCCAGTATTATTAGCTCTGCAATGTTCTGGGTAGGGCTGAGGCAAAGGTGAATCCACACTGTAGAAATAATGCAGTTTGGCACCACTTTAAGTGCTGTAGCCCCATCCTGTGGAATGCTGGGATTTGTAGTTTTACAAGGCAGTATAATCTCCCCCATGTTCCCTACATGGGTTCTGCTTTTCGACCAATTCCAGTTTCTGACAATCCTGCAGTCTGTAACCCGTCAAAGAAGTAGAGGCTTCCTGTATGTCTTGCCAGGTCAGTCTCTATCCCACAAAAGCCTAAGGAGGATATATTGACTGTGGAAAGTCCTATATTCTTCTGCATAATTATTCAGATGAAAACCACACAATTTTTGTATGCTTAAACTTCCCTCTGTGTAATGCAGACACATTTAGAGTGTTGCCACACTGCAGAACGAATGCAGTTTGACACTGCTTTAATAGCCATGGCTCCATGCTATGGAATCCTGGGATTTCTTGTTTGTTGTTGCACCAACGCCCTTTCCGACCGAGAAGGCATTAAGCCATAGCAATTAAAGGGTATCAAACTGCATTCATTTTGCAGTGCAGATGTAACCTTAGACTTGCAAATGTAGAGGGCTAATGGTGTCCAAGACATTTGGGCTGCACTCCTGGAATACTTGCTTGGGATTATCCATTTTTGAGAGAAGGGGGAGAGAGACTTCTCTGTGGTGGCAGCGTTTTTGTGGAATTGTGTGTGTGTTGTGTGCCTTCAGATTTCTGATTTATGGTGACCCTAAGGCAAACCTCCCAAGAAAGGCATGCCTATGTGCCAGAACCATTATTCTTTTAGCAATGACTTATTAAAAGCTGTTGCTCTAGCATGCTATTGTTTATAATATACCAGTAGCCAAAATCCTTCATTATGCTTGTTACATAGATACATAGTTAAGTGGTAGCTGCACAACACTGTCCTTCTGCTAAATCCTGATAACTGTGCAAAATAGATTGCTTATCTATTAATATGCTTGCGGCTTCTGCAATCCCAGTGGACTGACCGAGTTGGAAGCAGTGACAAATACTTACGCAAACCATAGCCATCTTGAAATATTTGAAGGGATGTCATACTGAGAAGGGAGCAAGCTTGTTTTCTGCTGCTCCAGAGAATAGGACCCGGAGCAATGGATGCAAACTACAGTATAGGCAAGGGGATTGCACCTCAACATTAGGAAGAACCTCCTGATGGTGAGAGCGACAGGGGAATATGTTTCTGCTTTGGAGAGTGGTGGAGTCTCCTTCTTTGGAGGTCTTTCAACAGAGACTGGATGGGCATCTGTCACGGGGAGTGTTTTGTGTCTTCCTTCATGGCAGGGGGTTGGACTGGATGACCCTTGGGGTCTCTTCTAACTATGATTCTATGGTCTAAGAATGCACAACTGTCTATGTAAGAGTTTCACTTGCAAAACTCTCCTTACACAACTGTGAACTGCATATGAACATTAAGGCATAGTGAAGAAAGGACAATCACATGTATAAAGGAACTTATGTTTATGTAAAACACCAACAGGATGCCAGATGGTATAGAGCACAATACAGATATATCTTTGGCATTTTGTTTGGATTTGGACTACTTTGCTGAAATGTACAGATCCTTTTAAACGACTAGCATGAGCCCCATTTAATGCAGTGGGGCTAACTGTTGGATAAAATTTCACTCCTCTTGAGTTTCAAATAGGTCCAGATAAGGTCTCTGCCATAAATTCATTGGGTGACTTCAGCTGAGCAATTCCTCACAGTTTTATCTGAAGTGTACGTATGGCAGTGGTGGTTTACCTTGCTGGGTTGTTGCAAGAAGTAAAAGAAGGTAACATAACGCAGAATGCTTTGAATATTGGAAAGAATTGTGTTTACGGCAAAGTATCATTAGTTCTTCATATGGCCTCATTTTGGATTGTTTCATCATAGGATTTTCATGGTACAAGACATCAGAAGTAGCTTACAGGTACCTCCATCTTAGCAATATTAACAGTTGTACAGCTGCCATTATCTCTGCGGAGTCCTCTGTCAATGAGACACACACACAACCACACACACTATTGCTGCTGCCCAGTAGTTGTTAGGCACCTTGTTGTGTCCCTTCAAGTTGTTTCCAATTTATGGCAATTCTAAGGTAACCATATCATGGGGTTTTCTTATCAAATTTCTTCAGAGGGGTTTTTGTGGATTTTTAAAAATAATTCTGAAGATGCCAGCCACAGATGCTGGCGAAACGTCAGAAAGAAACTCTTCTAGAAAATGGCCACACAGCCCGAAAAACCCACAAAAAACTATGGATGCCGGCCATGAAAGCCTACAACTTCACATTCTTCAGAGGGGTTTGCCATTGCCATTCTCGGAGGCTGAGACCGTGTGGCTTGCCTGAGGATCACCCAGTGGGTTTCCATTGTTGAGCTGGGATTCAAACCCTGATCTCCAGAGTCATAGTCCAGTGCTGAAACCAGTACACCATGCAGTCTGGCTCCTGAGCAGTCTGATCTGGAAGGTCCTACCAGCAACACTGCTGCCATCAGCGTAGTCTCTTTCCTCAAAGGAGCATGTAATCCCACCACCACGGAAAGATAGTACCATGGTGGGTCAACGTAGTGGACATATTGGACACATCATGAGAAGACATGATTCATTAGAAAAGGCAATAATGCTTGGTAAGCTAGAAGGCACTAGGAAAAGAGGAAGGCTTCACTGTGTTTGTGCCTTCAAGTTGCCTATTGACGTATGATGACCCCCTGAATTTTTCATTAGGTTTTCTTAGGCAAAGGTGGTTTTGCCAATTCCTTCTTCTGAAATACAGCCCTCAGTACCTGGTATTCATTGGCTGTCTCCCATCCAAATACTAATCAGAACTGGCCTTACTTAGTTTCCAAGATCAGACAGGATCTGGTACTTTTAGAGTCTAGGCTGAATATCACTTATCTGGAATTCCAAAATCCAAAACCTTCCAAAATCCAAAATTGTCCACATAGATAGTGACACCTTTGTTTTCTTATGGTTCAGTGTGCACACAGTTTGTTTCATGCACAAAATTATTTTAAAAAATTAATACCTTCAGGCTATGTGTATAAAGTGGATTAATTGTATGTTTGTACAAAACATGGATTAATTGCATGTTTAGACGTGGGTTCTACCTCCAAGATATCTCATTATGTATATGCAAATATTCCAAAATCCAAAAATATCTGAAATCTGAAACACTTCTGGTAGCAAACATCTTGGATAAAGGAGACTCAGCCTGTATTTTGGCCATTTTGAGATCACATTCCAGTTGGATAGACTCAATCAAGAAAGATATGGCTACTGTGAGTCTGCAAGACCTAAGCAGGGATGTTGATGTCAGGGTGACTTGGAGGTCTCTCATTCATGGGGCCGTAAGTAGAAGTCGACATTACAGCAGATACCAACAACAAAATAGCATCAAGTGTGTTCTCAGAGTCTCGCACTATATTGTGTATGTAGGTACCTTCAGGACTTCTGCTGACCCCATGAATTTCATAGTTTCCTTAGACAAGGAATATTCAGAGGCGGTTTTAGCAGTTCCTTCCTCTATATTGGTAAGAGCCCTTTAAAAATCCTATTAAGCCTGCTCAGCAGGTCTCATCATTGAGTGTTCAGTGCACAAGTGGGTGAACGAGTGTTGAAAGCGGTGTGCTGTATTTCTTATCTTGTTATCTTTTCGATTATATTCTAGTTGTCTTTTGAACTATCTTTAATCATCTACTTTTAAATAGAATTGTTGTTTAATTGCTTTTTAAACTCTTGCAAAATACCATAAGATTTTAGCTACGCTTTAATTTTTAATAATTGTAACCTGCTTTGGGTCCCTGTGCTGGTCCAAAAGTGAAGTGTAATTGGAATGACCCCACTTTTGGACCAGCACAGGGACTCAAATCTGGTTACAATTATTGTAAATTGAACGAGGGAGGGCCAGCATGGCATATTGGTTTCAGCATTGGACTATGACTCTGGAGACCAAGGGTTGAATAAAACCTTCATGGCTTGGCCATTAAACTCACTGGGTGACCTTGGATGAGTCACACACTCTCAGCCTCAGAGGATGTCAGTGGCAAACCCCCTCAGCAGAATCCTGCCAAGAAAACCCCATGAGAGTTGCCATAAGTTGGAAACAACTTTAAGGCACACAGCAACAACAACAAAAATTGAATGAATGAATGAATGAATAAAGCTGAGTCCATGAGATTGAGGAAAGAGGGTTTATGACTGGGATGGAAAAAAGGTAGCCTTTGGGCCACATTCCCTTCTCCATGCCCAGTTTTTGCAGCTCTTGACTCTTCCATACTACTTGGACCACCTTTTCTGCCTCTCACCCCTCAAGGCGATGCCCCTGAATTTTAGTCTCAGTTTAATCATCTTCACTTTTATAGAGAATTCAGGCTTGATTTGCTCTCAGTCTTTACTTGTTTTATTTTTTATTAATCTTTCTGTTGTTGCTGTGTGCCTTCAAGTTGCTTCTGACTTATGGCGACCCTAAGCAAACCCTATCATGGGGGTTTTCTTGGCAAGTTTCTTCAGAGGGGGTTTGCCATTGCCATCCTGTGAGGCTGAGAGAGCGTGACTTGCCCATAGTCATCCAGTGGAGCTGGGATCTGAATTCTGGTCTCCAAAGTCCTAGTCCAACACTCAAACCAGTACTCTACACTGGATCCCATAATTAATATTTACTTGTTTTGTTTCTGCAACTGACTGTTCCAAGATAAAGAGACTGACCAGGTTTATCACCACAACTCCACAGAATAACAAAGCCATTGGTCCATTATAGGGATCACTTTGGGGCACAAGTACCTGATCCGAGGAGGGATCTTGAGGGGGAAAGAGGCAAGGATGAAAGAGAAGGAGACTCAGGTTGGAACCACCTGGAGAGGGCATCCGTCACATATTTCTTAGACCTACCACAGGTGTCCATCCCTGGTTTATGGATTATGGTGATAGGGGTGAAATGCTAAGGCAGACTGTGCCCTCTGCTTTGGTGTTGAGATAAAATTTGTAGCCTGTGCAGGTCTGTTCTCTGTGGTATTGCAGTTTCACATTTGATCTTGAGGGGTTTTTTTTGGGGGGGGGGGAGAGGTTCCCTTCCCTTCTCTGACTTGTTTGGGACTTCTCTTGGATGGAGGAGTAGCTAATACCCCAGAGGAGAGGATCAAAATTCAAAATGACCTTAATAAATTAGAAAGCTGGGCCAAAGCTAACAAAATGAATTTCAACAGGAAGAAATGTAAGGTACTGCACTTAGGGCAAAAAAATGAAATGCATAGATATAATATGGGGACACCTGGCTTAATGAGACTATGTGTGAAAGGGATCTCGGTAGTCCTAGTAAACCACAAGTTGAACATGAGTCGACAGTGTGCTGTGGCAGCTAAAAAGGCCAATACAATTCTAGGCTGCATCAATGGAAGTATAGTATCTAAATCAAGGGAAGTAATAGTGCCACTCTATTCTGCTCTGGTCAGGTCTCACCAAGAATAATACTGTGTCCAGTTCTGGGCACCACAGTTCAAAAAGGATGTTGACGAACTGGAGCATGTCCAGAGGAGGGTGACTAAAATGGTGAAGGGTCTGGAAACCATGCCCTGTGAGGAATGACTTAGGGAACTGGGTATGTTTAGCCTGGAGAAGAGATGGTTAAGAGGTGATATGACAGCCGTGTTTAAATATTTGAAGGGATGTCATATTGAGGAGGGAGCTAGCTTGTTTTCTGCTGCTCCAGAGACTAGGACCCAGAACAATGGGTGCAAGCTCCAGGAAAAGAAATTCCACCTCAACATTAGGAGGAACTTCCTGAGTGTAAGAGCTGTTCGACAGTGGAACACACTCCCTCAGAGAGTGGTGTAGTCTTCTTCTTTGGAGGTCTTTAAACAGAGGACGGATGGCTATTTGTCGGGGATGCTTTGATTGTGAGTTCCTGCATGGCCGAATAGGGTTGGCCTGGATGGCCCTTGTGTTCTCTTCCAACTCTTATGATTCTGAGAGTCGTGGTGCAAATAACTGAAATGAACCAGGAAAATGAAAGGCAGCCTGCCTTACCATGAAGAGAGATGGAATTAGGAAGTGCTTTCATGTGGCATTTCCTAGTTGTTTTTTTGTTCTGATATCATTTGAAGACTATGCATGTTGAAGACTGTGCATGTGCTTTTTGCACATGCACAGAGGCACTCTGTTCACTATGTTAAGTGCTTCTAACCCTTGGCTGGGAAGGAGAGGGAATGAACTTATTGATTCTAAGACCTGATATCAACAATGCTTATGCTGTAAATTAGATATGTTTTTGGAAATTGTGACGAGGGAAAGCTGTGTAAAATCTAGTTGCCTTGGGTAAAGATCATAAAAATGACAAATATGTTTTCCTTTACTTAAAAAAAAATCCTGCTGCTGCAGAACCAAAGAAGTATTATTATTTTTTGAGCAACCTGGGTGAAATCCAAGGAGTGTCTCACTGCTGACAGCAGCCTTCTGCCAAAAAAAGGCCAATCCTGTCCCTCATTGTTTGCTTTGGAGAGTTTGGGGAATCCTATGCAATACAGGGTCATTCAATAAGAATGGGGCAAACTCCAATAAGAACAGCTTTACTTTTGCACCATTATATAAAAAAATCACCCTATAGCTGTGGGTGAAATGGAGGCAAGGAGAAGAATTTGTTTGTGTGAATGTACTCTTGTGCATCATTAGATTTTAACCTGATTAATTAAAGAATTGGATTATTATTATTATTATTTAAAAAAAAAAGCAAACTACAGTTGACCTTTTACATATGCGACTTTGACTTTGGTGGATTTGATTACTTGCAGATTTGATTAATATGTTCTCTCTCAGAATCTCAGTGACCCCAAACTTTGATCCTCCAGATGTCTTGGACTTCAGCTTCCAGAATTCCTGACTGTTGACCAAGCAGGCTGGGGCTTCTGGGAGTTGAAGTCCAAAACACTCGGAAGACCAAAGTTTGGGGATCCCTGCATTCTCTTGGTGTGATTCTGCTGGACGTTGACCACCGAGTTGCTCTGGAGGACCTAGAGATTCCTAGAGAAAACTCTTTTCTCGGCATTTGTAAATCCTCCAGGACAATTCTGTGGTCAGCACCTGGCAGATGTTGACCACAGAGTTGCTCTGGAGGACCTAGAGATTCCTAGAGAGGTGTTCTCTCTGGTGTTTTTTTTTTTAAAAGGTGTTGTTTTATTTGTGGTTTTCCCACTTTCACAGGGATCATGTGCCCCTAACCCCAGCGATTGTGGAAGACCCACTGCTTTGAAATTCTGAGCTGGGTAGGATTCCATGCTATTAATGCAAGTACATTTTGTATATGCTCAGAGGCCATTGTGTAGGTGAGAACTGGTTTTACATTGAGCCTAAGTGCCAGAGTTAAAAACCAAGAAATTTTCAGTTGAAGAAAATCTCTGGTACAGAGTGACCACACCACTCTTACAGTCTCTGTTTCTCTATAAACCTGGAGTGGGAACCATGCTGTTCACCAGAGGTGGTTGGACTGTAGCTCCCAGCAGCCCTAGGCAGCATAGCCAATGGTGAGGAATGCTGGGGGTTGCAGTTCAACAACATCTGGAAGGTTACATTTCCCCCCCTAGGCATCTCAAATTTTAGGACCTAGCCCATATTTTATGGTCCTCATAGCAAGAGTGAAGAATCTCTGGCTGAAAAGTGTGTATGTGTGTTGTGTTTATGTACACTTTTCTTCTTTGGAAGTCTTTAAACAGAGTTTTGATGACCATCTTTTGGAAGTAATCTAGCAGTGCATTCCTGCATGGTGGAAAGGGATTCAGTCTAGGTGGCCCTTGCAGTCCCTTTTAATCCTATGGGTCTGTGCTATTATTCCTGGTTTGTCAATTTTTATTTTATTTTTAAAATTTACACAGCATACTCTACGCAACTGGTTGGTTCTTAACATATCATGCTTAATGACATCATCAGGGGCTCCCCTTTAAACATCACACCCCCTGTGACATCACACATCTTGGTCTTTGATTGCCTTAGGTCTCAGGCTTTGGAACTGAAATCTCAGTTCCTGGGACATTCTGAATTGGCAACCCTTAATAGATTTAGAAAGCTGGGCCAAAGCTTCACAAAATGAAGTTCAACAAAGAGAAATGTAAGGTACCACATTTAGGTAGAAAAAATAAAATGCATAGATATAGGATGAGGGACATCTGGCTTGACAAGACTACATATGAAAGGAATCTAGGAGTCCAAATAGACCACAAGTTGAACATGAGCCAACAGTGTGATGCAGCAGCTAAAAAAGCCAATGCGATTGTAGGCTGCACCAATAGAAGTATAGTGTCTAGAATAGATGAAGGGGATCTCTGCCACAAAGAGGCCCTGTGGCCTCACTGGAATAGAGACATATTGGATTGCAAGAGGGGTCCCTGTTGAAATGCAAATGAATTTTAAATTTCCTGGACTTTGTAAATCTCCCCATAGCCGCAGGGACAGAAGGAGTGGTTTCCTGCCTGCAAAAGATAGCCTCCCCACCATATACCATCTTAAATAAAGATTGGAACAACATGCAGGCATCAGACTAACATCTCCATTTGTTCTTCTCCTGTTTGGTTTTAACATCTTTCCTGATGAAGAAGAAGCCCATGGAGCTTCGAAGCTTGCAGCAAGTATATTGTGCATTTTGGTTGGCCAATAAAGGTATCATTGATGGATTTTTGTTTGAATTTGCTAAATGGCCAAAACAGTTAGCCCTCAATGTTTTCTATAACAAGGGGAGTAATGGTGCCACTGTATTCTGCCTTGGTCAGGCCCCACCTGGGATACTGTGTCTGGTTCTGGGCACCACAATTCAAGAAGGATGTTGAAAAACTGAAGCGTGTCCAGAGGAGGGCGACTAAAATGGTGAAAAGTCTGGAAACCATAAAGCCCTATGAGGAGAGACTTAGGGAGCTGGGGATGTTTAGCCTGGAGAAGAGAAGGTTAAGAGGTGATATGATAGCCCTGTTTAAATATTTGAAGGGATGTCATATTGGGGAGGGAACAAGCTTGTTTTCTGATGCTCCAGAGAACAGGACATGGAGCAATGGATGCAAGCTACCAGAAAAGAAATTCCACCGCAACGTTAAGAGGAACTAATGGAGGACAGTGGAACACACTCCTGGACGGGGGGTATCTTTCCCTCTTTGGAGGTCTTTAAATAGAGGCTGGATGGCCATCTGTCAGGGGTGCTTTGATTGTAAGTTCCTGCATGGCAGGGGGTTTGGACTGGATGGCTCTTGGAGTCGCTTCAACTCTGTGAGTCTATGAACCCTGTTCCTGCTCCAAACTGTAGCACCCTCTTGCAGTATGTGAATAATAAGGCAGTCTATCCCCTTGGGTTGTAAGTGGTGCAGAAGTATGAAGCTTTTGATTGCTAAGTATTATGTATATCTGACCCTGACTAACCTTTCTAGCCACTCAAACTCTTAAACTTCACTCGCAACCTCCTAATCTTGATAGACTACTCTCTCCTCCCTACCCAGCTCTCCTAGCCCAGCTTTATTCAAACCCATCACACATTCCATCAATCACTACTTTTTATCAGCATCCCATTCTCTCACCTGCTCCTGACATCCTTACCTTATTAAGTCTAGTAGACCTTGCATACACAACCATATTTCCTTCATTTATCTAATAAATGAAAGTTGATTTTATAAGAAAATATGAAATTCTACTATGCTGGAAATCCTAAAATTTCTCATTCTCCCCCCCCTCAATATTTTCTTATAAAATTAACTGTCAGTTCCAACTGTTTTTAAAAATTATTTAGTGATCTTTCTTTAATCACATTTAATCAACATACATCCAAATTACAAACCTAAAGCTAACTGTAGAGCTATATTTTTATATATTAGAGAAAGTAGAATAATTTGATAATTATAACTGTTAGCTGGCAAGTTGGAAGTTATTCCCCCCCCCCCCTTTTGTTATTTTGTGTAATGGTTTGTGTAGTTTGTAGAAGTAGTTAGCTTTATGTTTGTAACTACATGGATGTATGTTGGGGGTGGGGTTTTTTTTGTAGTTTCACCTTGTAAACTGTATTGTATTATGAAAATTGTACGCTAATCAACTAAGTCAAAACATGAAATTCATTTATGTTTTGTATGCACCTTATACACATAGGCTGAAGGTAATTTTATACATAACAATGTTGTGTCTGAAACAAAGTTTGCATACATTGAATCATCAGAAAGCAAAGGTGTCACTATCTCAGCTACTCATGTGGACAATGTTGGATTTTGGAATATTTCAGATTTTGGAGTTTTGGATAAGGGAGACTCAATTTGTAATATGACAGGAAAACTGACTTTTTAAAATGGGGTTAATTAACACATCCAGTATTGACAACTGTTAGTCAAAGTGTTGTTGTTTTTAAGCATTAATGCTTTGAGAACAACAAAAAAGGTAATTATCAGAATGTTTGATATTTCCTTTCTTTACCAAAAACACACCAAAGCAAATTAGTTGTGTTATTATAAAACAATTGTATTCATGCAAAAAGGTTGTGACTGATAAATTAATTATTTTGTTACTTTTTAAAAACTTCTATCCTTTCCCCAAAGAAGTCAGATTAACACACATCAACCCTCTATCCCATTAAAAAAAAATAACAACAGCAATTTTGTGGAGCAGACTGAAATAATTCTGGTCTAAAGTCATTATAAATTTGTTCATCCTTAAAAGTTCCACAAGACTCTTTGGGTTAACTACATTACAGTCAATAGCAGTCTGACACCACTTTAACCATCGTAGCTCCAGCATATGGAATCCTGGGATTTGTAGTTTAGTTGTGGTATGAGCCTGCCTGCTGTTTAAGATTTTTGAGGGAGGCTTTTCTCTCAGTCTCACCACCATAAAAAGCGTATTTGGTTTTGGAGAGGGCTTTCTGGGTGGCTGCCCTTAACCCATGGAGGAAACAAAAACTGGGGAGCAGCATAGGAAGGGAACCAATGCAAGAATGATTCCATACACAGGGAAATTATGTTTCCTAGCTTTATTTTATTATATACTTGGTATGCATTGTGTCTCTTTTTGTGATTTTATTAGTTTCTGAAGAAGGGCTTTGAAAGCAGGCCAAAATACGTTGGGCTTTTTATTAACACATTATTCATATACTGAGCATCTTGAGATATATCTCCTGTTTTCTGCTTCTTAACCCATGTGTCGGAATGGTGTTTTAATGTGGTATGCTCTACTTTTGCTTGTTGATGTTGTGCTATGCCTTCAAGTCACTTCCAATTTATGTCAGTCCTAAGATAAGCCTATCATGAGGTTTTCTTGGCAAGATTTGTTCAGAGGGGTTTTCCCCTTTGCCATCCTCTGAGGCTGAGAGAGTGTGAGTTGCCCAAGTGGGTTTCCATGGCTGATTGGGGATTCAAACCTTGGTCTCCAGAGTCCTAGTCCAAATCATTACACCACGCTGGCTCTCATCCAAGTTGCTTGTTATTGTCATTAACCACTGTCAAGTCAACTTCAACCTATGGCAACTCCATGAATTAAAAACCTCCAAGTCACTCTATCTACACAGCCCTGCTCAGGTCTTGCAAACTCAGGGCTGGGGCTTCCTTGATTGAGTCCATCCATCTGGAATGTGGTCTCCCTCTTTTCCGACTTCCTTCCACCTGTCCTAGCATTATTGTCTTCTCTAGTGAGTCATGCCTTCTCATGATATGTCTAAAAAGTATAACAATCTCAGTTTAGTCATCCTGAGGGCTCAGGCAGGGTTTCCCCTAGGACCCATTTGTGTGTCCCTTTAGCAGTCCATGGTATCCGCAGAACTCTTCTCCAACACAACATCTCAAATGAGTTGATTTTCTTCCTATCAGTTTTCTATCCAACTTTTGCAACCATACATAAAAATGGGAACTACGATAGCATGGACAAATCCTAACTTGAGTTTGCTGTTGTTTGCTGCCCTGGAATCAACCTTGACTCATGGCAACCCTGCGAATGAGTGTCCAAGCCCCCTCTGTCCTCCACTGTTCTGCTTAGGTCCTGTAAATTCAGGCCATGACCTCCCTGATTGAGTCTATCCATCTGGTGTGCAATATTCCTCTCTCTCTACTGCCTTCTACCTTTCCTACCTGTATTTTCTTTTCTAGCGAGTCATGATTTCTCATGATGTGGCCAAAGTACAACAGCCTCAGTTTGATCATCTTGGCTTCCGAGAAGAATTCGGGTTTGATTTGTTCAAGGACCCATTTGTTTGTCTTTTTGGCTGTCCACGGGATCCTCAGTACTGTTCTCCAGCACCACATTATCTCAAAGGAGTTGATTTTCTTCTTATCCGCTTTTTTTGCTCATCTGAACATGATGATGGAGAATGCAGTGGCTTGGATGGTTCTAACATTAGTGCTCTGTTGTATATTTTTACTTGTTAGGATCCTGTCTATGTCTTTCATGGCTGTCCTTCCCATTCCTGGTCATCTTCTTATTTCTTGACTGTAGTCTCCTTTCTGACCAAAGTTTGATCCAGGTTATGGGGATCCTTTAATTATTTTGATTTCCTCATTGCCTAGGTTGAATTTATGTAGTTCTTCTGTGGTCATTAGTTATGTCCAGCAGTAAGCCTGCTTTTGTACTTTCTTCCTTGATCTTCCTTGCAAATTGTTCCAATCCATGATGTTTTCTGCTAGTAGTCTGGTGTCATCCACATGTTTGTCCTTTTAGTAGTCCATGGTATCCATACAACTCTCCTTCAGCACCACTTTCAAATGAGTTGATTTGCCTTCTATCAGCTTTCTTCATTGTCCAGCTTTCACAATCATACATAGAAATGGGAACTACAAAGGCATGTGTGTTGTGTGTATTGTGTGCTTTCAAGTTGTTTGTGACTTACGGCAACCCTAAGGCCATATGATGGGTTTTCCTGGCAAGTTCTGTTCAGAGGAGATTTGCCATTGCCTTCCCCTGAGGCTGAGAGCATGTGACTTGACCATGGTCACCTAGTGGGTTTCATGGCTCAGCTGGGAATCGAACCTTGGTCTCAAGAGTTGTGGTCCAACGCTTAAACCACTATAAACCACGCTGGTTCTCATGATTGTCTCATGACAGTCCTAACTTTAGTACAGTCAACCCTCCATATTCACAGACTTTTTTATCCATGGATTCAAGCATCCACAGATTGAAAATATTCTATATATCTATATATATCCCAAAAAGCAAACCTTGATTTTGCCATTTTATGTAAGGGACAGCATTTTGCTATGCCATTGAATTTAATGGGACGTGTGCATCCACGGATTGAAAATACTCCAAAAAATATAAATTCCAAAAACCAATCTTGATTTTGCCATTTTGTATAAGGGACACCATTTTGATATGCCTTTGTATTTAAGGGGACTTGTGCATCCCATGGTGTGTATGTGTGTGTGTGTGTGTATGCATGCATGTGTGTGTGTCCTGGAACCAAACCCCATTACATATACAATGATATTGTATTCATTGTATTCAATGATGTATCTTTATGTCATAGTCCAATGCGCAAACCACTGCACCACGCTGGCTGTTTCTGGACACAGTGTTTATGCCTTTTGGGATTGCACATGGCCCATAAAGGAAGGAACATGCAGGACCAGTGCAGAAAACATGTGGATCGTGGATCGCAGCCGCTCTTCTCCCCTGTTATTTTTTTCCCTTTTTCTTTTTGCCGGAGTTGGAATATTTGAGGCCCGGCTGCAACAGGATCCCAAACAGACTCTCAGTGTTTACTCAGAGGAAAGAATGTTGGGTGTTCTTCCAGTTTGTATTAGAACACCAAGCCTCTTCCTACCCCCCTTTTTGGCAGCTGTTGCTGGTGCCCTTTGACGGTAGCCTCCGACCAAATATTGCAAGGCTTTAGAATATACGTATATTTTCCCTATATATATATATATATATAGGGAAAAACCAAAGCAGGGCCCCATTCCAGGGTAGTAAGTTTTCAGCTGGTGGTGGAGTTGTGGAGGCGGTGTAGGGGAGAGAGAGAGAACAGGAGGAAAACCCTGCTGGGAATTAGGTATTTCCTTATATAGTTTTCAAGAGGAACAGCTTTGTGGAGTGTGTTTTCAGGAGCAACTTGATGCTGCACAAACAGTTGGAAACAAAGTCGACTGAGATGCTTAAGTAAGAGCCCAATTTTAAAATATTAAAGAAGAAAAAAGAAAGGTTGTAACAGCCAAGAAAGAAGAGAGGAATGGGGTGTAGTAACTTTACATTAGCCATTGCCATTTTTTCTGGGCTGGTTCATAGATAAAGTTGGCAGGCTCTTAATGACAGCAAGGAGGTTTGGCTTTCTAATGTGTGAATTTTCTCCCCACTAGCCTTTACTTGGTTCCATCATTATGCAGAGCTTGGAAAAGTTACTTTTTCTTGGACTACACCTTCCAGGATCTTACAGCCAGTGTGGGCTGGCTTTACCAGAGCTAGTAGTACATGGCTAATGGTCATTTTAGTACTAAGACTCCAGTCAAATGCACAAAGCTTGTCTGGACGTAAGTGCCTGTTACATTGAAAGAGACTGACTTCTGGATAAACTTGCAAGCTCCGTTATAGGGTAAAGTGTAATAACAGACTTGAGCTGGATTTCCTGTGAAGTTTTGACACATGCAGGTATGAAATTCACCAGAGAGCTACTTACTATGGAGAATGATAGAGCTGGAAGAGACACCAAGGGCCATCCAGTCCAACCCCCTGCCATGCAGGAACTCTCAATCAAAGCATCCTTGACAGATGGCCATCCAGCATCTGTTTGAAAACAGCCTCCAAAGAAGGAGACTCCAGCACTCTCCGAGGGAATGTCTTCTACTGTCAAATAGCTCTTACTGTCAGGAAGTTCTTCTTAATGTTGAGGTGGAATCTCTTTTCCTGTAGTTTCCATTCATTGTTCCGGGTCCTATTCTCTGGAGCAGCAGAAAACAAGCTTGCTCCATCCTCAGTGGAGAAGAAGCATTTAAGTTCTTATTTGTATGTTGATGTATGCTTTCTCAGTTTACAAAAAGTTGGAAGGAGTGTATCACACCCATTCTGATTGCAGCTTTTATCATTTTTTCTGGACCTTGTGGAACAGCAGAAAACAAGCTTGCCCCATCTTCAATATGATATCCCTTCAAATATTTAAACCAGGCTATCATATCACCTCTTAATCGTCTCTTCTCAGGCTAAACATACCCAGCTCCTTAAGCTACCCTTCAGTGGACTTTATGGTTTCTAGATCTTTCACCGTTTTGGAAGTCCTTCTCGTTTTTAGATGGAATCTCTAAACTTTAGAGGGGAAAATTCAGCTGGGATTAGCAGGAAGACGTGAAGCTAAAGGCTCCCAGGGAAAAGTAGCTGTCAAAGGGAGATGCTTGCTTGGAACAAAATCCTCTCAGAAACTAATAGGAATTGTGTAGATCAGAGCTGGGCAGAAGATATATCTTTGGGAGAATTTTGTAACAATAGGAACAGAGAAATGGCCTTTTCTACTTGAATTCTTTCACCTGCATTTTTGTATACATTTTTTTCCTAATTACACATTTTTGCAAACACTTAACCTAGTATATATATATGTGTGTGTGTGTGTTGTGTGTGTGTGTGTATTTGCAAGCACTTTTCCTGATCTAAGCATTTTCGTGTGCAACTTTTCCCTGAAGTATACATTTTTAAAGTCATCTCCTTATTGGACAATTGAATTGCCAAACTTGGAAGAACGCAGAAATCAAAGAATGCTCACATCTCACATTCTGGTTCACGTGTTAAATCAGGAAGTGCAAATTAGGTGGATTCCTATTTAAATGTGAGCCAGAAAAAAAGTGGCACACTCTGCCAGTCTCTAAAAATTTGTAAACTGGTTTCTTGTGTAGCAGGTGAACCTGTCCCTGGATGAATCGTTCTTTCTGTTGCTTCAGATTAATTGAGCTTCTGGTTGGGTCTGCTGTAGCGATTATTGCCTTCTGGTCAAAAACCTCTTCTTTTTCTTCTCTCCACTGTTGGCTTTCAATACATATTTTTTCCCCTTTTTGGTCTACCAAGGTGAATTTGACATTCTTTCTCTGCCAAGAATTGCATTACGCCTTGCAATCAGCCTGAGTAACTGAAATAATAATTAGTCTGAACGTTTTGCTCTATTTTTAGGCTGCGTACTCAGCTCTTTAGCTTCCCTTGCTTTGCACTTGCTAGCTGAGCATCTCTGTTCAGCGAGGTGAATGCAGTAGCTGAGGATGCAAGCAAGGAAATATTCCCTCTCACCTGAGCCACCATGTCACTAGCTGGCGTCTAACAAGTCTGCTGTCTGAGTTGGAGGCTGCTTGTCGTTTTCAATTAAGGATTTTGGTCACCCTCTGTGTAGTAATTTCTTAATGGTTTGTTGCTACTTGCTCTCAAGTCAGCTTCGACTTAATGGTAACCCTATGAATGTGAGCCAGTGTGGAGTATAGTTTGCATGCTGGACTGGGATTTTGGGAAACCTGGGTTCAAATCCTGGATCAGCCATGGAGAGCCACTGGGTGACTTTGGGCAAGTCACACTCTCTCAGCCTCAAAGGAAGGGAATAGCCAACCCTCTGTGAAGAAACCTTGCTAAGAAAACTGACCCAGTGTGGTACGGTGGCTTGAGTTTTGGACCAAGGCTCGGTCATAGAATCATAGAATCATAGAGTTGGAAGAGACCACAAGGGCCATCCAGTCCAACCCCCTGCCATGCAGGAACTCCCAATCAAAGCATCCCCGACAGATGGCCATCCAGCCTCTGCTTAAAGACCTCCAAGGAAGGAGACTCCACTACTCTCCGAGGGAGTGTGTTCCACTGTCGAACTGCCCTTACTGTCAGGAAGTTCCTCCTGATGTTGAGGTGGAATCTCTTTTCTTGCAGCTTGCATCCATTGTTTCGGTCTGCATAGGATCCTTGCTAGCATCCTCAGCTTCAGGCCTGTCCCAACATTCTCCAATTACCTTGGGACCTCCATTGCAATGCCTGGTGACTGTTTGCGTGTGTGTCCTGCTGTGCTTCCCAATGGTCTGACCTCAGAATTTTAAGAGTTTAAAATATATTGAACTATGTAACACTTGAGACAATGTAATACCATTAATATTTAAATAATAATAATTAAAAACCATTACACATGGGCACTGCAGTTCAAGAAGGATATTGACAAGATGGAACGTGTCCAGAGGAGGATGACCAAGATGACCAAAGTTTTGGACACCAAGTCTTATGAGGAATGACATAAAATGAGTTTATGTTTAGCTTGGAGAAAAGATGACTGAGAGGTGACCTTATCGCCATCTTCAAATATCTGAAGGAATGCTGTGTAGAAGATGGAGCCAGTTTTCCTCTAGTCCAAAGACTAGAACATGGACCAATGGATTCAAGTTATAAGAAAAGAGATTCCACCTAAACCTAAGGAAGAACTTGACTATAAGAGCTGTTCAAGAGAGGAATAGACTGCCTATAACATGTGGTGGACTTTCTTTTTTTGAAGGTTGAAACAGAGATTATTGCATGGCCATCTTTTAGGAGTGCTTTAGGGCCTTTGCAGACTGCTATAAATAGTGCAAATTGAGTCCACTCTAACTGTCCTGGCTCAGTGCTATGGAATCATGGGAACTGTATTTTTTTCTGAGACATTGAGCCTTCTCCATCAGAGAGCTCTGGTGCCATAATAAACTACAGTTCCCATGAGTCCCCAGCACTGAGTCAGGGCAGTTAAAGTGGACTCAATTTGCACTATTTCTGGCAGTCTGCAAAGGCCCAAAGTTAGATATTCATGTATGAAATACATTGGACCAGGTGGCCCTTGTGGTTTTTTCCAACTTTTTGACAGTGTAATAGAGCAGCTTCACTTATATACGCTTCATATCTGACTGATTCAGATTGTGGTAGGCTGTCCTTTTTGGGGTCTTTAAACAGAGATTGGATGGGCATCTCATTGGAGTGCTTTAGTTCTGTATACCTGCCTGGTACAGAGTTCGACTAGATGACCTTAGTGGTCCCTTCTAATGCTTAAGACTCTGTGAAATCAATCAGGCCCTGAAGGCTTTAATAAAAGCCATGTTTTGACTTGGTGCTGGAATGATGCCAGCATTGGCACCAATTTGGTCTCTAAGGGGTATTCCATAACCAGGGTATCAGCAGATAAGGCCCTCTCCTTGTCCTCCTACAGTGTATTGCCCCCTGGAAAATGGGCAATTTATATATAGTCCAGTAACTTCTGAGGGCTGAAAGTCAGGAAGAGCTGGTTATTAAAGGCCGTAGCGTTCTTTCTTGACACTGTCTCCTATTCTCTGCCTTCCTGCATTCCCATGTCAAAGTTTCTGTTGCTTCTGGACACACCAGTCTTCTCATGTGAAGATGCCTGGAAAAAATCTCTTTGGGTAACATTTTTTTGTGTGTGCAGTGAGGAAATGTGCAGTTGCATTTGCTTCCCTTTTTAATATGATAATTGATTAGATCACGGAATATACTAATGCCAAATTCCAGAGCTCTGACATGTCAGCTGTAAGAGCAAAGGCATTTGCTGGATGCTTATATAAACTGTTGTGTTTGTTAGCCCAGATGTTTCAGATCTGATTGTGTGTGTATTCTACCAATTTTTCCTTGATAAATCTCGATTAAAGCAGACGAGAGTTGATAACTGAAGAGAGTTTTCTGTGTGCCCAGATGCTACCTAAGAGCCTTGTATGCAAACCATAGTTAGGATGCAGTCCTGATTATTGTTTGCTGTGGTTAAATTAAGATATAACTAACTGTGGTTAAAGATAACAATGGAAGGAAAGTATCAATACATAGTGGAGACAGTAGATTCTTGAGATGTTGGTTCTCTTAATGCAAAAGCAAAAAGCAGCAGGATGGAATAGTGTCCACATGTACATTAGCAGACACCTGTTACATACATGATGGAAGATGGAGCAACCTTGTTTTCTGCTGCTCCAGAGACTAAAATGCAAACCAATGGATTCAAATTATAAGAAAAGAGATTCCAGCTAAACATTAAAAAGAACTTGACTGTAAGAGCTTTTTCAAAAGAAGAATAGACTGCCTAAAGATGTGGTGGACTCTCTTTCTTTGGAGGTCTAAACAGAGATTGAATGGCCATTTAGTTGTATATTCTTGCATAAAAGACATTGCACTAGATCAGGGGTTGGCAGCCTACGGCCCGTGGGCCGGGTGCGGCCTGCGGAGGCCTTGGGACTGGCCCGTGGCCGGTCCCGTCGCCGCCCTGTGAGCTGCGCGCGAGTGCGGATGCCATTTTGGCATCCAAAATAGCACCCGCACTTGCACACACGTGCATGCAAGTGCAGGCACCATTTTGGAAGGCTGCAGCGCGCGTGCGCCGGGTGAATTTGCACTGTGGTGGGCGTCCTGCGCATGCACGCACGGGGGGAAGTGTGCGCACGTGCCTGCCCGGCCCCCACACCATTTCCCCCCCCCCCAGCCCCCCGGCAACAAATGTTGCTGACCCCTGCACTCGATGGTCCTTGTGGTCTTTTCCAAAACACATTACAATAAAAACAATTAAAAACATCAAAAATATAAAATTACTGTACATACATTAATAAAATACCAAGTCAAATAAAATAATATAAAAGTACATACATTAAAAACTACAATACCCACCCCATATAACAGACATCCCATAGAAAAACCATCCCATGACTGTATTTTTAAAGCCTATATGATTCCGTTTGTTGATGTTGTTGTGTGCCTTCAAGTCATTTCTGGCTTACAGCGACCCTGTCATGAGGTTTTCTTGGCAAGAGTTGTTCAGAGGAGATTTGCCATTTGCCTTCTCCTGAGGCTGAGAGCATGTGACTTGTCCAAGGTCACCTAGTAGGTTTCATTGCTGAGTGGGGAATTGAGCCCTGGTCTCCAGAGTTGTAGTCCAACACTCAAACCAGTTCGCCACACTGACTCTTATACTGGTATGCTATACACTTTACATGTGTACTATCTACGATTGCCAGAGTGAAAACTGGAGAGGGCTCCTGTGCATGTAATGACTGTAGAAGTGGACATCTCAGCAGGTGTTGCTTGTCAAACAATCAGGCAACAATCATGACCTGTTGAAATTCCCTCTTTTACACAACCAGCAAAGGTACAAGAGTCTTCTCCAGTTTTTACTCTGGCAACTCTCATATTACCTTATCTGTCTACAGTTTATTATAAAGTAGGGTTTTCTTTTCCTCCAAGCTCTGTGTAGTTGTCACTTAAAAAGCAGCTGATTTTTCAAGCTTGTAAGTTATACCAGGCCAGGATTATGAAGGATCTGTCTCTTAGCTTGGCCAGTGAATTTTGTAGCCAGTTTGCAGGTTGTACAAAGAACTGAAAGACAAGCTTCAAGGACTGCTCTGTGCTGGAGTTGCTGAAAGTCTCCACTGTGTGCCAGTAACAGGTGGCATGCGGTGGTGTGCCAGGCTGCAGTTTCCCATAAAGCAAATGTTGAATTAATTCAGCATTTTCATATTGGGGTGGGTGGGTGACTGGGTTGAAAGCACAGTGCCTTGGATTAGGATTTTGACAGGCCCCTTCCTTCCTTCCTTCCTTCCTTCCTTCCTTCCTTCCTTCCTTCTCTTCTCCTTTTCTCCTCCCAAGTTATCCCCCATTTCCTTGCAGGAGGGTAGGGAGAATTTAGAAGGTGATCACTGGAGGAATGGCGCACAGCAGTTGAAGGATCTGGTGTTCTCTGAATCTCTGGAATTGAGGAATTGATTTATCAGAGAGACTGTTGTTTAGCTGTCCTTCTCTTCTCTGTGCCTGCTTTGGTTTGGAAACTGGGGTGCTGAGCAGATGGAGGGGAAAAGCCAGCTTACCTTTGGGGGTTCTCTGATTAGCAAGGAGAACCCGCTGACCGCACCACTGGCTCCCGCAACTGGCCAAACTCCTATGGGCAGTGCACTGCACACCTATAAGCAGTCCTTCTGCAAGGATGGACCAGCCAAAACGGGCCATGCCACTACATTAAACCCTCCACATTTGCGGCTTTGACGTTTGCAGGTTTGATTATTCACAGATTTGATTAATATATTCTATCTAGGAAACTCTAGGTCAGGGGTCAGCAACCCCCGGCCCGCGAGCCGGGTGCGGCCCACGGAGGCCTTTGGACCGGCCCATGGCATGTGAGTGCGGGTGCCATTTTGGCATCCAAAATGGCGCCCATGCTTGTGCACGCATTTGCACGGCAGCGGATGCCATTTTGGAAGGCAGGCGCCAGTTTGGAAGGCCCCACCGCTCCTGCGCTGTGTGAATTCGCACGGCGCAGGCACGGTGGGGCCTTCCCATGGCCCAACGGAGGCTGCCAAAATGGCGCCCTCCACACGCACAAGACAAAAATCCCAAACAAAAACGAACAAACAAGTTTGTTTCCAAGTTCAGGTTTAAGCTTAGCATTATGAAGTCCTCCAGATCTTAGACTGAAAGTCCCAGCATCCCTAACCTGCATAGGCACTGGTGAAGGATGCTGGTACTTTTGTTGTTGTTGTTGCCTTTATTTCCCCAAGGACTCAAGGTGGCTTACAGACTAAAACGATTACAATATTGTTCAAAACATACAGAAAGTAAACATTAGAATTAAGCTATTAACAATATCAAAGCAATTTTAAAATAAACACTTAAAATGATAAAAAAATAATTGAAAAGAGTACAATTTAAAACAATACAGCACCCTTTTAAAACTCTTTCCTGAAAATCCTTCAATTCTAAAAGCCGGTGGAATAGTTTTAACTTACTTTTGGGTTCATATGAAAGCTGAACAGTGAAGAAAGATGACCGTGTGTGTGTGTGTGTGTGTGTGTGTGTGTGTGTGAAATAAACTAATTTGAAATGTGTGCTGGCAGTTGTAGTAAAGAATCATAGAATCATAGAGTTGGAAGAGACCCCCAAGGGCCATCCAGCCCAACCCCCTGCCATGCAGGAACATACAATCAAAGTACCCTCGACAGATGGACATCCGGCCTCTGTTTAAAGACCTCCAAAGAAGGAGAGTCCACCAAAATCTCCGAGGGAGTGTCTTCCACTGTCGAACAGCCCTTACTGTCAGGAGGTTCCTCCTAATGTTCGGTGGAATCTCTTTTCTTGTAGCTTGCATCTGTTGTTCCTATTCTCTGGAGCAGCCGAAAACAAGTTTGCTCCATCCTCAACATGACATCCCTTCAAATATTTTAAGAGGGCTATCTTATCACCTCTTAACCATCTCTTCTCCAGGCTAAACATACCTAGCTCCCTAAGTCTCTCCTCATAGGGCATGGTTCCAGACCCTTTGGCATTTTGGTTCCCCTCCTCTGGACACTCTCCAACTTGTCAACATCCTTTTTGAATTGTGGTGCCCAGAACTGGACACAGTATTCCAGGTGAGGCCTGACCAAAACAGAATACAGTGGCACTATTACATCCCTTGATTTTCTAGACACTATACTTCCCATTGATGTATCCTAGAATTGAATTGGCCTTTTTAGCTGCCGCATCACACTGTTGACTCATGTTCAACTTGCGGTCTACTAGGACTCCCAGATCCTTTTCACATGTAGTCGCGTTAAGCCAGGTGTCCCCCATCCTATATCTATGCATTTCATTTTTTCTGCCTAAGTTGAAGAAAAATTCCATGTTCTGGACTCAGGGGTAGGCAACCTTTCCCCTTTAAGGGCCGAAGGACTTCAGCTCCCAGAATCCCAGGAGCTATTGGCCAACATGGGACTATTGGCCAACATGGCTGAGGCTTCTGGGAGCTGAAGTCCCTCGGCCCTTAAAGGGGAAAGGTTGCCTACCCCTGTGAGGGACAGAAGCATTTAGGAGTCCAGTATTAATTCTTCTTTGTGTAATATATGGACATTCCAATCCATATTTCTATTTCAGACTTCTGTGATTTGCACCTTGGTTTTCTGAGTCATCCTCTCGTTCCAATAGTGATTGGAGTGTTAGGTTGTTCTGTACCTTCAAGTCATTTCCAACTTTTGGTGACCCTATCATGAGTTGTTTTTTTTTTTTTTTTTTTTTTACAAAATCTTCTTAGAGGAGGCTTACCATTGCCTTCCTCTGAGGCTGAGAGATTGTGACTTTCCCAAGGTCACCCAGTGGTTTTCAGTGGCCAAGCAGGAATTCAAAGCCTGGTCTCCCAGACACCTCATCTACCGCTCAAACCACTATACAGTGAAGACTGCTGATTGTGGGATAATGGGAGATATAGTCCACAAAGTAACTTTTTCAAGCTCTGCTTAGGAATGGGTTAAAAGTTAGAGATCCATCATTTTACAGTATTGTACAGAGACCTAGCTGTGTTAGTCTGGGATATCAATATGCAAAGGGATTTCGTAGTGTCTTTTGAGACTAACTGCAAAAGAAGTTGTAGGATAGAAGTTGTAAGTTGTAGAATTTCCCATACACTTAGTTTAATTTGGATCTGAGGAAGTATGCCAAGCCTGAGAAAGCTTGTGCTACAACTTCTTTCAGACAGTCTCAAAGGTGCTACAAGATTCTTTTGCACACTTATAGTAATGTTATATGTAAGAACGAAAACCTGAGAGTGGACATGGAGGATTGGTCTGCTAAATAAAAACGTATCTTCTGTTTCCTTGGTGCACAAATGAGACATTCTGCGAGGTGAGCCATGCTGATGATGTGCTGCGCTTTTTCCCCAGGAGACCACATTAAAACTGAGCAAGCGATGAAAGCATGTGTAAATTTGACACAAATGAACTGAGGGGACAGTTTGCAACTGATGACGCAGGGGCACTGGCAATCATTGGCAGGGGTTATGTGTCTTTTCACTGTGTTGCCTTTTCACAGCATTCCAGAAGTTATGCTATAATCTGAATTTTTATTTCTGACGGTGCACCACAAAACCCAAGCCTCCCTGACAAATTAATGGGCAGCAAAGTGCTTTCCCTTTCCCACCCCAGTGGGCACAAACAACTAACAGGATATTATTCCAACAGGCTTTGCAAATGCAAAAGAAGGAAAGAAAGGGAGAAATCCTTGTGCATTGACTGTTATAATTAAGATGACTGATTCGTTGGTTGACTAAAGCATCCCTGCTTTTATGGTTTTTATTACCAGCAGAGTATTCTCAAGGACAAACCTTCAGCCCCTATGGCTGAGACCACATTGGAAATTTACAGTATCTTTTTCATATTTTCATTATTTACAAATACAGAAGGAGAACATAGTGGAGCTGGCAAAGGTACCCATGGAAAGAGATAGATCCTGTATTAATTTCCCAAAGAAAGTTAACTGTATCCTAACTACCGGTATGTGTTAGCCAATTTGCAGCTGCCACTTCAGTCTGCCAGCAAGTGCTCTTTCTCTCTCCCTCTTTCTCTCCCTTCCTTCCTTCCTTCCTTCCTTCCTTCCTTCCTTCCTTCCTTCCCTCAGCTGGAAAGTGGCTCATTTTCAAAGCCCAAAGCAATATCACATTCCACAAATAGGAGGTTGCCAGCTATCAGGACCAGAAAACTGTCATTAGCTTCCATTGATGGAATAACAGTCATCCTAGGCTACCAGCAGGCCATCAGCTTAATAGAGGATGGTTTCCAAACATTTGGGGGCAATGGGTTCTTTGCAGCCTTTTCTTTTCCTTTAAAAAAAACTGTAATGCATTCCATTTGGTAAGGAGTTTTAGCCCTTGACATGTTTAGCTATTGACATGTTTTTGTGTACAGCTAAACTGAAGATAGGATATGAAATCCTCACTCCTCATGAATGTTACTCTGACAAAGAGCTGTTCAACAGTGGAATATCCTGCCTTGGATTGCATTGGAGTCTCCTTCTCGGAAGGTTTTTAAATTGAGGCTGGATGGCCACCTCTAATGGTGTGTTCCTGTGTGGCATCCCAGATTTGTGAAAGTTTGCATCAGATTCTCATAGATTTATAGAGTTGGAAGAGAGGTCCATCCAAGGTCCATCCAGTCCAACTTCATTATGCCATGCAGGAAGACACTATCAGAGGTGACCATCCAGCCTCAATGTGAAGTCGTAGGCTTTCATGGCCGGCATCCATAGTTTTTTGTGGGTTTTTCGGGCTGTGTGGCCATGTTCTAGAAGAGTTTCTTTCTGACGTTTTGTCAGCATCTGGCGAAACGTCAGAAAGAAACTCTTCTCGAACATGGCCACACAGCTCGAAAAACCCACAAAAAACATCCAGTCTCTGTTTAAAAACCTCCAAAGAAGGAGGCTCCACCACAATCTCCGAGGGAGTGTGTTACACTTTTGAATAGCTCTTATTGTCGGGAAGTTCTTCCTAATGTTGAGGTGGAATCTCTTTTCCTGTAGTTTGCATCCATTGTTCCATCCTCAGCCTGGCATCCCTTCAACAGAGGTATCATGTCGTCACCTCTTTAACTATCTTTTCCTCAGGCTAAACATACCCAACTACCTGAACATACCTCATTGGGCATGGTTTACAGACTTTTCACCATTTTGGTCACCCTTCTCTGGACACACTCCAGCTTGCCAACATCCTTCTTGAATTGTGGTGCCTAGAACTGGACACAGTATTTCAAGTGAGATCTGACCAAAATAGAATAGAGTGGTACTATTACTTTCCTCGATCTACACTATATTCCTATTGAGGGACCATATTGCCTTTTCAAGCTGCATCAGACTGTTGACTGTCAGCTGGTGGTTTACTAAGGGCCTTTACAGACTGCCAGAAATAGTGCAAATTGAGTCCACTTTAACTGTCGTGGCTCAGTGCTAGGGAATCATGGGAACTGTAGTTTATTGTGGCACCAGAGCTCTCTGATAGCGAAGGCTCAGTGTCCCAGAAAAAAAATACAATTCCTATGATTCCCTAGTACTGAGCCAGGGCAGTTAAAGTGGACTCAATTTGCACTATTTCTGGCAGTCTGTAAAGGCCCTAAGACTCCTATATCCCTTGCACATATACTGTAGTCAAACCAGGTGTCATCTGTACCTATATCACTGCATTTCTCTGTTAGGCAAAGTTCTAGTGCTCCTATGATGAGGATCCCTGAGTTCCTGACATGACATTTCTGAAAACATATTACACAAACAGTTGCACAGCCTGATACAAACCTTTGCTGTCAACATGTGAATGTCTGGAAAGTTCCCAGACATGCAGTGATGTTCAAGGCTGCAGCTCACAGGTCCATCCCCAGTTTGGCCCCATATGTAAACAGTCAAACACCTACATAGGCTGTTGTTAGTAGGAAATTTGGATTCCTTTTTTTGAAGCTGTGATGGGAAAGAGGGATCATGCAACTCTCCTTCTCCAATGGCTGCCTGGGCACAATTCAAAATGCTGGTTAGGACCTATAAAGCCCAATAAGGGGTAGGTCCAGTCTATCTGACAGATTGTATCTTCACATATGAGTCTGCCTGATCCCTGTCTAGTTTATGATCAACAATAATCCTAAAGTCCTTTTCACATTTACAGCTGCCAAGCCAAGTATCCCCCATTCTTTAAGTGTGCATTTGGTTTTTATAGCTTAAATGTAGAACTTTGCATTTCTCTCAGCTGAATACCCTACTGTCAGTTTCAGTCTAATTTTCTAGTTATTCAAAGTCCTTTTGAATTTTGATCCTACCTTCCAGCCTGTTCCTATCTTCCAGTGTCTTAGCTACTTTAAAGACCGCTTCCTTTATGGATATGTTTCCAATCTGTCAATTGATCTGTGGGAATTTTGTGTTTGTGTTTTTCCTCTGGGGCATTTCCTTTTATTCCACAATCTGTTGGGCACTATCCTTGCATTCTCTGTTCTTATATTCTAGTGACTGATAGAAATTAGAGATTTCTTTTTCCTGTTTCCATGGCTAGTGTTGTCCATGTTTAGCCCGGACACCACAGGTTCAGGCAGAGTTAATGTTTGTTAGTGTTTATAAAAATGTTGCTTAGTGCTTAAATTTCTAAGCATATGGTCACCCACCCACCTCTATTAAGAGTATATTCTGGGCTGGATAAAATTTGGGCTTGTGTATTAGTGTGGAAATAGAGAGTGAGGGGTTTTTAAAACATCGAATTGCATTTCCAACCAGCATAATTCTTTTTAATTTGCATAAATTTGGTTCTGCACTTCTGGTAGGAGAGCAATAGGAATTTTTATGTAGGTCAGGTGTGGATAGATTTTTGATTTATTGTTTCTTGGGACTGCAAGATCCACAATCCCTATTAAAGATACAACATAGTGGCTCAGGCTAGATGGCCAGAATGGATTTGATGTATTAAATTAGTGCTTGTTATGAAATATTATTTAGGCAAGGTGATGCCTTGGAGGGTAGAGTCAATTGCCCACGGCATCCCATCTACCACTTCTTCAGCCACTAAAAATGGTTGTATCTATTACACTTCACTGCTTTCCATGACTTCAAAAGACTCTGTTTATGAATAATACAATAGAATCAAAAAATCTACAAAACAGTGATACCTTTATTGGGCTAACCAAAGTGCACAAAATACATGATGCAAGTTGTCAAAGCTCCACTGGCTTCTTCATCAGGCAAAAGTGTTAAAAATCATATAGGAGAAAGAAACAAAATGACGATGTTAGAGTCACAGGCCTACATTTTGTCAAGATGTTATTATTGCTGTCCTCTGTTAAAATGCTACAGAGGGATATCCATGTAGGCAGAGACTATTCCTCCCTTTTGGCCATGTGGAATCCTAGGAGACAAATTGTAATATCCAGGAAATAAAATTTAAACTTCATTAGCAACTCAAAAAGAAACTTCCTTGGACAGCCAGGCTGCCTTTTAGTTGTCCTTCAGATGCATGGAGACAAGGAAGTCGACCAAGTCTACGAAACCTTATGCTACAACTTTTTCCCCCAGTTAGTAAGGTGTTACAAAATCCCTTTGCATAATGTTATTCCAGACTAACACAGCTATCTCTCTGAATTATACACACACAGTATAAATAATATAAAAATATAATCTTGATAAGAATAATGAGCTTCAGTACAGGCTTGCTGTGCCGCCTGCATCAACAAGATGTTGGACTGCAATACTCATCACTCCCACCCAGGATAGACCACTGTTCTTCAAGTGCTTGAGATTTTCACCTGGCTGAATGAGACTACGTGTGAAAGGGATCTAGGAGTACAGGTAGACCACAAGTTGAACATGAGTCAACAGTGTGATGCAGCAGCTAAAAAGGCCAATGCAATTTTAGGCTGCATCAGTAGAAGTATAGTGTCTAGATCAAGAGAAGTAATAGTGCCACTCTATTCTGCTTTGGTCAGGCCTCACCTGGAATACTGTGTCCAGTTCTGGGCACCACAATTCAAAAAGGATGTGGAGAAACTGGAGTGTGTCCATAGGAGGCCGACTAAAATGGTGAAGGGTCTGGAAACCAAGCCCTACGAGGAACGACTTAGAGAGCTGGGGATGTTTAGCCTGGAGAAGAGAAGGCTGAGAGGTGATATGATAGCCGTGTTTAAATATTTGAAGGGATGTCATATTGAGGAGGGAACAAGCTTGTTTTCTGCTGCTCCAGAGACTAGGACCCGGAACAATGGGTGCAAGCTCCAGGAAAAGAGATTTCACCTTAACATTGGGAGGAACTTCCTGACAGTAAGGGCGGTTTGACAGTGAACACACTCCCTCGGAGTGTAGCGGAGTCTCCTTCCTCGGAGGTCTTTAAGCAGAGGCTGGATGGCCATCTGTCGGGGATGCTTTGATTGGGAGTTCCTGCATGGCAGGGGGGTTGGACTGGATGGCCCTTGTGGTCTCTTCCAACTCTATGATTCTATGATTTAATGCCCTTAGATCCAGGCCAGTCTATAGACCTGCGGCTGGTTTATTTGGCTCCTTCCATTCTGAAAAGATGACTACAGCAGTGGCACCTTCAAGCATGTTGACGTCATTGTTGTGTGCCTTCAAATCATTTGCAATTTATGGCGGCCCTAAGACCATATCATGGGGTTTTCATGGCAAGATTTACACAGGAGTTTTTTGGGGGTTTTTGCAGTTGCCATCCTCTGAGGCTGACAGAGCATGACTGGGTTTACATGGCTGAGCAGGGATTTTAACCCCGGTCTCCAGGGTCATAGTCCAACGCTCAAACTACTACACCATGCTGGCTCTCTGTACCATCAAGCTTGCTATCTGGTTATTTTTGAGCTGGCCAGCTTTTCCTTTACAGGCAAGAAGGGGGGACTGGTGAAAAATTTTCCCCCTCTTACATGACAAGGTTCTGGCATGTACTGCGAACGGATCTATTTATGTCCATGAACAATAGGGCCAGACGTTGGAGGAGCAAATTCCTTTTCCAGCAACCAGTGGGGGCCTCTCCAAAAGAATGTGTGCATTCCTCTGTTTTCCTCTCTTGGCTGTAGGGTAGCTCAGGAGAAGGAACCAACAAAGAAAGAATAGCAGGGATAGGGTTGCTATCATTTCTCTTCCACAAAACTGAGACAAAAATATGCAAGACAGGATTGGGGCCATTTATTAACACACACACCCCACACACACACCTATAAAAAGACCACCACCATCACATTTTGATATTTAACATTGCATACTGTCAGCCCCCCATATCCATGGATCAAACCAGTCATGGCTTCGGAATATTCCAAAAACATACAAATTCCAAAAAGCAAACCTTGATTTTGCTATTTTATATAAGGCACACTATAATAATAATAATAATAATAATAATAATAATAATAATTTTTTATATCCCGCCCCTCTGCGGAGCAATCGGGGCGGCTTACAGCATTAAAATTTCCATACAGATATATTAATATAATTTAAACAGAACATAAAATGACTATGGAAGTCTAGATAATGGGACTTGAGCATCCACTGGTTTTGGTATCCATGGGAAGACCTGGAAACAGACCCCAGTGGATATACCAAGGCCCCACTGTATTTCAAGTTGTTGTTTGTTTATATATTGCCATCCATTTACATCCTGGGATTTGTAGTTTGTTGCTTCAACCAGCCCAGTTGGCGGGGACATTTTTCAAACCCTTCAATCCGGGATTTTCCTGGTTTTCTGGAATAAATAGTAAGCCTAAACAGGGAGCAACAACAGCAACAAAGATCTATCCTGTATATATTTTTGTGGACTAGAAGCCCCAAAATCCTTGCAGTCAGTCGCCATGCTGGCTGGAAGATTCTGCAAGCAAAGTAACTTTTCCAAGCTCAGTTGGTAGAGCTGTCTGCTTTTGGGAAGAAAGGAAGCTCGAGGTGAGTTGGCTGTAATTTGTGGGAGTTACACACAGCCCTTGGGAGCCAGCATGGCATAGTGGTTTGAGTGCTGGACTATAACTCTGGAGACCCAGGGTTCAAATCCCCACTCGCTCAGCCATGAAACTCACTGGGTGACCTTGGGCAAGTCACATCCTCTCAGCCTCAGGGGACAGCAATGGCAAACTTCCTCTGAACAAATCTTGCCAGGAAAACCCCATGATAGGTTCCCTTTAGGGTCTCTGTAAGTTGGAAACTACCTGAAGCCATTTCTGTTGTTGTTGTGAGCCTCCAAGTCATTTTTGACCCTAAGGCTCACAACATAGGATTTTCTTGGCAAGTTTCTTCAGAGGGGGTTTGCCATTGCCATCCTCTGAGGCTGAGAGTGTGTGACTTGCCCAAGGTGACCCAGTGGGTTTTTATGCTCGAGTGAGAAATCGAACCCTGATCTCCAGAGTCCAGCACTGAAATACTGGAACTCAAGGTGGTTTACAGAAAGTAACAGACACACAGAGTTAAAAGCACATTCAGAAGCATAGAATTAAAGCCTTTTATTTGTTGGTCTGTGCCTCCAAGTTGTTTCTGACTTACAGAGATGCTAAGGGAAACCTACTGTTGTTTATTATTTATTAATTATTATTTTATTTTCTTATATCCCACCTTTCTCCCAATATAGGGACTCACTAGGCAAGGTTTGTTTGGGGGTGGATGGGTTTGCCCTTGTCTTCCTCTGAGGCTGAGAGGGTGTAACGTGCCCAAGGTCACTCAGTGGGTTTCCATGGCCAAGTGGGGATTCGAACCCTGGTCCAGCACTCAAACCATTGCATCACACTGGGTCCTTACACATTACAAATTACACAGCCTTCAAATTACTTATGTCCCCAGGCTAGGACCTTTATTGTTATGCACCTTCAAGTCTACTGACTCAATTTTCCCTAGTATTTTCTTGGCAATATTTCTTCAGAGGCGGTTCCCACTGCCTTCCTCTGAGGTTGAGAGAGTATAGCTTGCCCAAGGTCACTCACTGGATTTCCATTGCCTTGCTTATTTTATTTCATTTTGTTTGTCTCCTTCCCTTCTCCCAAGAAAACCAGGGAACTTGTCTCCACTCACTGCAAAGATGTGATTGTGTCCCCTTTCTGAATCATTTCTTTATTCACAAGTCAGACCTTTCACACTATACTGTTGTAGCACTCTGTGTGTGTGTTGTGTGCCTTCAAGTCATTTCCAACTCATATTGACCAAGTTATGGGGTTTTCTTGGCAAGATTTGTTCACAGGAGGTTTGCCCTTGCTGAGGCTGAGAGTGTGTGACTTGCCCAAGGTCAACCAGTAGGTTTCATGGCTGAGCTGGGAACTGAACCCGGGTCTCCAAAGTCATAGCCCAACAAACCACTACCCCATGCTGGCTTGCTATGATTTCCCCTTTACTGGCACTATGATCCCCCATAAGTGCCATAATTCCATCCAATGGGATCCTGGGATTTGCAGTTTAGGGAGCATTAATTGGCATTCTTAGCCGGAGAGTTCAAAGGCCTCTCCAAAACATCCCAAGACTCTCTAGAGGATGCAACTATGGCAGTTAAAGTGGAATTAAAGTGTGAAAGGGTCCCAGGACATTTTTCTTTAGATTAATTCCTTTAATACTGAACTTGCCATTTTCATTTGTCCCAAGACACCAAGTTGGGTTTTCATAGGCAGTAGGATTACTGGGATCAAGACCTAGGGTTGCAATTTTTAAAGACATTTCCCACTCTTTTTAAAAATTTATAACCACTCTTTATTGTTATTTTGCTTTTGCTTTTTTAAAATACATACATACATATATATATATATATATATATATATATATATATATCCTTCCAAGTGACTGTTCTCATCTTCTCCCAAAAGATTGTGTTCTTCTTCTGATAAATCCGAGTCATTAATCCTTTCCCTCTCTATTACCCCATCCCCTCCTTGCAGAGTCTGATCTTTATTTTTTTTAAAGAGTGATATGTTTTAATATTGTACTAGTTTAATTCCATTTTAATGCTCACTTCTGAGTATTTTTAATTCTACTCTTTTAATTTGTAAGCTGCTTTGTGTCCCAGTTTTGGGGGAAAGCAGGCTCTAAGTGTGGTGTAGTGGTTTGAGGGTTGAACTACGACTTTGGCAGTTAGGTTGATTTCCTGCTAGAGTGCAAAAAAACCACAGGGTGACATTGGGCAAGTCACACTCTCTCAGCCTCAGATGATGATATGACAAACACCCTCTGAAGAAGCTTGCCAAGAAACCTCTATTATAAGGTTGCCTTAGGGTTGCCATAATTAAAAACTGAGTTGGAGGCACACAACAACAACATCAACAACAGGGTTTCTTTCCTGGATTGTTACAATCAATATAGACGGCCACCTAATTATACATTAAATACATCAGATAAATGAAAATACACAAAGATACCCCCATCCCTATAACCATTCCAGAACCTCATTTGTTGTTGCTATGTGTCCTCAGGTCTTCCCCCCCCCCACCCTTATGACAGCTCCAAGGCAAAGCTATTATGAGTTTTTCTTGGCAATATTTGTTCAGAGGAGGTTTACCATTGCTGTCCTCTGAGGCTGAGAGAGTGTCACTTGTCCAAGGTCACCCTGTGGCTTTCCATGGCTAAGCAGGGATTGAAACCCTAGTCTCATTGCATCTTAGTCCAACACTCAAACCACTATACCACACTAGCTCAGAACCCAATACAGATACTAAATACACCTGTTTTCCTCTGCAATTCCTCTCCAAATGATGGTAGGAAATGTCAGGATGTCACCTCTGGCCACCATTTTGAGAGGGACTCTAGAGGAAGACAGGCATTTAGCCTTGGCCATGGGAAGTTGTGGCCCATGGGGACAGGAATTGGCCTCTGCTCCCTTCCACACACAGTTGCCCATTCCTGGTCTAAAATATTCTAGAAAAGCTGATTATTCCTTTGTGGATAAGAAGGAAAGGGGCTTCTACTATGAATTCCAGAGCTTGTGAATAGTACTTTATATTTCTTTACATTTTATTTTTATTTACACGTTAAAATCTAAACAATACTACAATACAATACTGCACGCTAACAAAAAGAAACGCGACATATACCGTACATACCTCATATACATGATAACAGTACAAAAGATGACAATACACAACATCACATTACACTCGACATATATTAAACTAAAATCACTAAAATGGCGATAACAATTACAAAGAAACAAAATTTGACTTCCCAAACTCCATCGTGGCTCGGTTTCTTATCTCCGAAATCAATTTTTCCCCCACTCAGAATTAAAAATACCCCCCCCCCACACACACACACTTGATCTGTCCTAAAGAAGCGATCCAAATAGTACACTATTTTCTTTGTATAATATTAACAACTCCTCATTTATAATAACTCTGCCACAGTTTCTTTCCTGAGTTGACAACAAGCCACTGAAAAAAAATTATGCCTGTCCCCCACTTCTGTTACAGTTATTTTAATTTATTTGTCATTTGTTCCTATTCTGTTATTTTTAAGTATGTTTTAAACTTTGATTGTTCAATTGTATTTCAGGGGAGTGGGCTATTGGGGGATAGGATTGTTTGTTTTATTGTGTAAGCCACCCTGGTTATATTATACAGAGAGGTGGGATACAAATAAATTTTATTATTATTATTTTTAGTTTCTCCCCCCATTCTTTTTTGCAAAAATG
Organism: Phrynosoma blainvillii; assembly: GCA_026167975.1. Classification (NCBI taxonomy): domain Eukaryota; kingdom Metazoa; phylum Chordata; class Lepidosauria; order Squamata; family Phrynosomatidae; genus Phrynosoma; species Phrynosoma blainvillii. Next base: position 451,392,517 of record JANUYF010000001.1, on the reverse strand, counting down.
TTATCAAGGGCTTCACTTACATACTCCCTCTCAGTATGTAAGTGAACGGTACTTTTTTGAACTACAGTTGCCAGAATGCCCAGTCCAAAATAAGTACATTTTCTGGGCTCTGAGATTTTGCTTTGATGGATTTAGTGATCTCACAAGCACGCACAGACACAAATATAATTTCCCTCAAACTGTGAAAAGAAGCAGAATGAGCTGGGATCCAGCCACTCCCTCGCTTGGCATTTGTCTAATGCTGAGATTGCTGGAACTTGCTTCAAAGTCTCTGGGTCTCAGCTGTTTTAAATTCAGCGCAAACCTCACCCAGTTGTCTATTTTATCAGACCTTGCACTGAAACAGGATGGGAATGTCCATCTTTTTGACCTTAAAGACCGCCTAGTCTATGATCAGACTAAAGGTCCATCGCAGAGGTAGGCAACCTTTCCCCTTTAAGGGCCGAGGGACTTCAGCTCCCAGAAGCCTCGGCCATGTTGGCCAATAGTCCCATGTTGGCCAATAGCTCCTGGGATTCTGGGAGCTGAAGTCCCTCGGCCCTTAAAGGGGAAAGGTTGCCTACCCCTGAGTAGTGTAGAGATCCCCTCCTTCAGCTCCCCACCATATTTGTCAATTATGCTGTAATCCTAAATGCTTTTAGTTGTCCAGAATTTGGAAACTGTGCTTTTTGAATTGCAACTCCTAGTATCCCCCAGCCAAGCTCTGTTCTTCTGTCTACTAAGTACCATGCTGCTGAGTAAGTCATAGGCTAGGTATGTCATAGACTTAGAGTTTGGAAGAAACGTAGTACAGTGGACCCTCGGTTTGGTTCCAGGACCTCCTGGAGCCAGGACAGTTAAAGTGGCCTCAAGTTGCACTATTTCTGGCAGTCTGTAAAGGCCCTAAGAAAGGTGTTAAAATCTTCTACAACAGACTTTCAGAGCACTTTAATGCAATGATACAAAACACAAAAATCTGTTTGAAAGTGCTAAAAGAAATCACACTGGAGCATCACCGTCCACACAATAATCAAACCTGAGTAAGAACTGAATTGATAAGATATAAAATTTGTGAAAGAACTGGTACAACATTTTTATCGTGTTTTCCAAATTCAGCACCCAAAAGTACATTTTAAAAACAGGTACAATACGGAATGAAGCTTATTAATTGTGGGACTGTGTAGTATCTTGCTGGGATCCTTGTTATGGGGTTTGTCTCCCAAAGTTTTATTCCAGCACCAAGCTGCTGACCCCAAAAGTTACTCACTTTGCTTGGTCTTCTTGATGGCTTGGACTGGTGAAGAGTACTTACTAAGTGTGAGCCAGGCTGAGGCTTAAGGTTTGAATTTCCCACTCTGTGAGTCATGCCCAGAGGCTATGCACTTCTTTATTTTAGTTTTTCCCCCCATAGACAATTGTTATTTGCATGTGTGAGCATCCCTGCTGGCTAAGCCTGAACAAGCTAAATGTTTTCTTTTGTTCTCCATACACACCCTGAAACTTAGGTTGGCCAGCTCCTTTCTAATTCAGATTTAAAGGAGATGGGTTTGGGAAACTCATTTCCTGATTTGCTGGCTCAGCCATTTATATGAGAAACTAAGGCTCTCACATGATGGGGCAAAATAATGGTCTATGGAAAGGGGCTGGGTCTTCCTGATCTTGGATTCCCATAAAGGCAGGTTTGCTCACTCCTCAAGGGTCCATCCTCATTGCATCTGATCAGAGGCAAAGAAAGGTGCTCTGGATTTCTTTCACTCTTTTGGACCATCCTCTCTCTGCAATGAACTCTGCATATGCTCCAGCACTTGAGAATCTAAGTAAGTAGTTATCAAATTATTAGCTAAGCTACATGGACTGAATTTAACTTAGCATTCTTTGGGGTAGGGGAGTGAGATTGTGGTCTTTTCTTATTTGCTTTCCATTCCTCCTTTCTATGTTTGGACATAGGACTATGTTGTTTAAAAGGGGATTTTCTCACTAAAATTTCCCCATGTTTATGTTTATGTTTATAGGACCATCGCTAGGTTTCAGTTTAAATGTTCTGTTTCTGGACTCTGGCAAGAAAACCCAAAATGGATCTTTTTTCTTTCTTTTTCTTTCTTTCTTTTTGGTCTCCTGTTGCTTTCTAGACCTGGGCTAAAGGGAAGGGTTATTTTTACAATATAGATAAGAAATTCTCCAAGCAGATGGAGAGATTAGGGTATGTCAAGAGTATCAGCCTGAGTAGTGGCATTTACCAGTAGTTCTTTCCTGGGGAAACCTTTAAAGAGGAAATGTTAGCCTTCAAAGAGGCCAGATGGATATTTTTCTGTTTGACTGATCCATGCTTGAAGCAATTTGAACCAAATGCATCTGAGGAAGTAGGCTCAAGTCTACAAAAAGCTCATGCTACCAACTTCTGTCTTTCAGTTAGTCTCAAAGGTAGTGCAAGATCCTTTTGCGTGTTGAAGCAATTTGTGTTATATGATGGATTTGTGGGTACTGGGGGAGAGGTTTTGATGTTTGACTTCCCTAGACCAAGGGTAGGCAACCTTTACCTTTTAAGGGCCGAGGGACTTCAGCTCCCAGAAGCCTCAGCCATGTTGGCCAATAGTCCCATGTTGGCCAATAGCTCCTGGGATTCTGGGAGCTGAAGTCCCTTGGCCCTTTGAAAGGTTGCCTACCTCTGCCCTAGACAGTGCATCTGCAACTAAGACATACTGGTTTTTGCATACCTTCCAACTGCCCCATCTCTTTTCAGCTGCATTTAAAATGTCCCAGTTTCTCTTCTCCCTTCCTCCTTTGTCCTCAGCTTACTTTGGTTGTTGCAAAATGAGTTCAGAATGCAAAAGAAGTATGCACTCTGGTCCAAAATATACTGCAGAAATAATCCAGTTTGAAACCACTTTAATTGTCCTGGCTCAATGCTAGGAAATCCTGGGAATTGTAGTTTATTGTGGAACCAGAGCACTCTGACAGAGAAGGCCAAATATCTCACAAAACTACAGTTCCCAGAATTCCCTAGCATTGAGTCAGGATAGTTAAAGCGGTTTCAAACTGGATTATTTCTGCACTGTGTTTTGGACCTCTGTTAATTGGGGTGAGAAGGAGGAAGCAGAATCTTGCCCTTTGCACTAGGTTTAGGGGCAAAAGCAAAGTGGTGCTACTTCTCCTAGTTTGTGTATGCTTCCCCATTAATAACATGCCATTTAAACCACTCTGATGTTTCTTTGCCACATGTGTCCCTGTTTTCATTTGTGAAAGTGTAGTTTTTGTGAGCTAACCAAACTATACAGTGCAGGGATGGTTAATAAAGAGGAGCGGGAAATCTCCCCATCTTTCATATGCAGACCCATCCCAAAATGAGCAAAATATATTTCAAGCTGTCTCCTTGGTTGGCATGGCTTGGTAATAACCAAAATCACTTGTGATTACCCAAAACCTTTCTCTATTGTTGTTCTTACAATCTGGCATCAAGTTGCCTTTGAGTTATGATGACCCTATGACTGAGAGACCTTCAGGTTCCCTGGTCATCAAGTGCCCTGCTCAGGTCTTGCAAACCTGTAGCATGGTTTCCTTGGTTGGATCTGTTGTTGTTGTGTGCCTTCAAGTTGTTTCTGACTTCTGGTGAACCTATCATGGGGTTTTCTTGGCAAGATTTCAGAGGTTTGCCATTGTCTTCCCTGAGGCTGAGAGAGTGTGACTTTGCCCAAGGTCACCCAGTGGGTTTCCTAGTCCAGCAGGGAATCTATCCACCTCTAAAGCAGTTTTCTCTTTTCCTACTCTTGTTGTTGTTGTGTGCCTTCATGTTATTTCCATCTTGGCAACCCTAAGGCAAATGAACCTATCATGGGGTTTTCTCTGCAAATTACTTCAGAGGGGGTTTGCCATTGCCATCCCCTGAGGCTGAGAGAATATGGCTTGTCCAAGGTCACCTAGAGTGTTTCCATGGCTGAGCGGGGATTCGAATCCTGGTCTCCCAGTGTCCTAGTCCAATGCCCAAACCACTACACCAGACTGGCCCTTCCACTTTAATTGACTACTTTCCACTTTAACAGGCATCATTTCAAATAGTACATAGAGAGATCCTGTAGCACCTTTGAGACTCAATGAAAGAAAGAAGTTGGTAACATGAGCTTTCATAGGTTGAAGTCTATTGCCTCAAATTATTATTATTATTATTATTATTATTATTTGGAAGTAGACTTACAGTAAATCTATGAAATCTCATGCTGTTAACTTCTTTCTTTCAGTGAGTCTCAAAGGTGTTGCAAGATCTCTCTCTATATACTGATTGTACAGACTAACACAGCTATATCTTTGAATCATTGTGACATAACCAATATATGAAAGCTCCAATTTACTCATTTTGGCTTCTAATGAGAGTCCGGTTGGATTATTTATTTGTCTTTTTGGCAGTCTGTAATATCCGTAGAACTCTTCTCCTCCAATACCACATTTGAAATGAGTTAATTTTGCTGAGTTGATGGGTTGGAAAAGATGCAGGCTATGGGCTATATATAACCCCAACTTGATTTTGAGAGCCTAGGGTCCTTGGCCCCCAATCCCCATTAGATATTTTAACTAAACATGCCCCCCCTTTCCTAAAAAATGTGCAAGAATAGCAATCTGGCCACATGTTTGGTCCCCTTGGTCTCTTAGGTTGAGGAACAGCCTTCATATTGTTGGGTTATAAGTAAATCATCATCATCATCATCATCATCATCATCATCATCATCATCCACTTCAGTGGGCCTTCGGTAGGCAATTTGAGTTGCATTGGTGAGATGCTTCTGTTCTGGTTTCACTTGCCAGAGCAATGAATAAAATGGGAACAACTGCATGCAAAAACGATAAAAGGAAGGAAGTCCTCTCTCATTCATTTCTTCATTTCTTCCTGGTTAGGTTCCAGGATTTTCCCTCCTCCCTCATATTAAAATCCTTGCATGCTTAAGTGTCATTATATTCAATGGCATAGTAAAATGGTGTCAAAAATTAAAATATTTTCAACCTATGGATAGTTAAATTTGTGGTTGCAGAATCCATGGCTATAGAGGACCAGTTGCTTGGTCAAAACCTCTCTTGGCCCTAAACCTTCTATGTGACAGAATCTGTGTTTTTGGTTAAAGAAGATGTTAGTTTTTATTAGTTTTTTGAAAAGTAAGGATGGGATACAGCACCTTCCTTGCTCTCTTTGCTCTGGAAAGTAAAACAAAAACAAAAACAATCCTATCCCATCAGGCTTTTAGAAATAGGATTGTAATGGATTTTTTTAATGGTATGCTGTGGTGTTTTGTTGATTTTAAAAAGAATTATATTATATTTTAATGAATTTTAAATGGTTGTGACTCTGCAGATTGCTTTAAAAATAACTTTTATGCTTATATTTTTACTAATGTTTTTGTATTGTTTTTAAACTGTACTGATTTTAATAATATGTATACCACTTTGAGTCCTATTATATGAAAAAAAGGTAAGATGATGATGATGATGATATACCAGGAGGGAATCATTTGGAAGAGATTATAGTATATTATGTTATAGAATCATAGAGTTGGAAGAGACTCCAAGGGCCAACTAGTCCAACCCCCCCCTTTTGCCATGCAGGAACTCCCAATCACAAACACAACAGGTGGCCATCCAGGTTGTGTTTAAAAACCATTTGTTCTCTTTTTCTTTGTCCAATTCTGGGCACCACAATTCAAAAAGGATGCTGAGAAGCTGGAACATATCTAAAGGAGGGTGACCAAAGTGGTGAAGGGTCTGGAAACCATGCCCTATGAGGAGAGACTTAGGTAGCTGGGCATGTTTAGCCTGGAGAAGAGAAGGTTAAAAGGTTCAGGATGGAGCAAACTTGTTTTCTACTGCTCCAGAGAATAGGACTTGAAGCAATTGATTCAAACTACCGGAGAAGAGATTCCAGCTCAACATTAGGAAGAACTGCCTGACAGTAAGAGCTGTTTGACAGTGGAACACAATCCCTTGGAGGGTGGTGGAGTCCCCTTCCTTGGAGGCTTGGACAAAGGCTGGGATGGCCATCTGTTGGGAGTGCTTTGATTGTGAGTTCCTGCATGGCAGAACTGGGTTGGACTGGATGGCACTTGTGTCCTCTTCCAACTCTCTGATTCTGTGATACTATTTTAAAGCTTTCTATTCAGCTTTAAAAGTGTGGCATTAATTCACAGCCCCTCTGCTGCTTCATTTCAGCATAGCTTTCACCAGCTGCAGGGGTGGGAATCATGCAGCCCTCCAGATGCTGTTGGAGCACTAGCCCTATCATTCCTCTCCCGTGGTTGGGGATGCTATGAGTTGCAGTTGCAACAGCATTTGGAGAACCGCACAATTCTCATCTTTGGATTAAAAGCTTTAGGTGACAGATTTGCCAAATATAAACAAAAAGTGTGAAACTTTAATCTACAGGAGTGCGAAATGTGTTGCCCACTAGATCTTGACATTCCCATTATACCGTACCATGCTCATTAGGTCGGATCAGAGCTTCCGTCCAGGTCATGTCCCAATATCTGTGAGTTTCACTCAAGGGAAGGACACCTATGTATCCATATCCAGGAGTACCTATAGAATTCAAAGATATAGCTGTGTTAGTCTATAGAATCAGTATGTAGAGAGATCTTGTAGCACCTTTGAGACTAACTGAAAGAAAGAAATTGGCAGCATGAGCTTTCCTAGACTTCAGTCTACTTCTGCAGATGCATTTGGGGTACCTGTATTAGTCTGTTTGATATTTAACACCATTACCTGATGAAGGAGCCAGTTGAGCTTCGAAAGCTTGCATCACATATATTTGTGCATTTTCGTTGGCCCATTGTGGATTTTGGATGTTAATTGTACTCCATCTGTCCAGTGTCAGAGAGATTTGCAGTTCATGCCTGTCTCCTCTCCATTCCTTTCCTTGGTGGACCACTTCAGTTCACTCTTTGAACTCCAGATCTGAAAAGGGTAGGGAAGTCTGACATTTGAGAACATTTTGAAGGCATTGTGATACCCTCCTCCCTGCAAAGTTTTCAATCCATTCTTGCTCCTGGATTTCCTGTCTGAATATTTAAATAGCAACACTTGAGTTGCATAATGGCAGGGTGTATATCTTTGTGCGGGCTTCGGCAATATACATCTTCGGCTTCAGTGTATATCTGAGCGGCAATAATCTAACCAGTCCAGCATTTATTACATTTCATTTCATTTGTATTTCAAGAAACCCCATGCAGTGTTCCAAGTGGCATTTTCAGGCTTCTCTGTGTCTTAGTTTTGAGATGAAAAGACAGCAATTAAATCAACCAGTGTTATGGACCTCCTATTAATCTCCTTACTTTGCTTCCCAACCAAAGAAGACAGTAATAGATTTAGGCACAGAGTGGGTGGCTAGATTGACTAGGCAGACTTTTAGTCTGATTTAGTATGGCTCTTCCTATATTTAGGTATATAACCGGATCACAGGACTGCTGAGTAAGGGATTCTGGGAGTTGCAATCCACACTGGAGTTGTAGTAAACAAAATATGTTTCCAGCATTCGAATTAGATAGGCCTTCAGTCTGAGACTCAGCATGGTTTCCCCTATATCCAGATATTTGAATGGGTTGTGCAACTGCTGGCTGATGGATTATGGGCATTATAGTCCAAAAACAATGTTTCCAAGATCAGTGATGGTTACATGCATTAACCGTTGGTTGGCGTTGCCTTCCAGTCAAATGATAATGTGCAGGTAAGAGTTGGCTGCCCAGCCTGTAAAGGTGTAGTTCCTGTAGTGAGCAACAGTGATGTACTATAGGCTCCCCGTGAAATACGGTAAAAAGTTCCTAGTCAGTTCAGCTATAATTTAAGGTTACTGTTTTCCACATTTTACTTTCAGCTGTAAATCACCCACTACTATTTAATAATGGAAACTTGACTTCCCTTGCCAAGACTTTGGGGTTTGCTTTTATTTTGCTGGAGCTGCTTCTGTTGCTCTCACTGTCAATTCTTTTCTTCCCCTTCCTACCCCCAAAAAGATCTGGAAACACCGCACGGCCACCGTACATAAAGCAGAATGGAAAAGCTGACATTTTACATTGCCTCTGATTCATATTTTCCAGATAACAACCCATTTCAGTTTGCAGGTCATAACCCTTACAACATCCAGTGACCTCTCCTCAGATATGTTTGCTGAGAGCTCCCATCATCTCTCCAGTCATGGTACCTGGTGTTGATGGACGCTGTAGTCTAGGGGTAGGCAACCTTTTTGAGCCGGGGGCCGGGTTTCTGTCCCTCAGACAGTTGGGGGGGGGGCGAAGCACCAAAAATAAATAAATACATAAATAAAATTTAAAATAAAAAATAAATTAAAAAAAATGCATGCACACTCTCTCAGCCCCAGAAAAGCCATGGCAAAACCCCTGTGAAGATTTTGCCAAGAAAACCCCAAGAACAACAATAATCAATATCATCATGGCAGGCAGCGGTGACGGCGGCAAGACTGGCCTGGGGCCGGCCCAATGGCCTCGGGGCCACATCCGGCCCCTAGGCCTTAGGTTGCCTAACCCTGTGTAGTCCAACACAACTCAAGAAGAGTTGCAGAAAACATTTCTTTTGACACAAGTGAGCCACAACAGACTATATTACAGTGTCACATGGATGTGTGTTTGTACGTTGTCCTCAGATGTACAGGGATTTCTGGGTTGAGGTTAAAATGGTTCTTTGGCTGCTGTTATTGGCTCTCATTGCCAAGTTGTTTCCAAATAGGAAGGCAAGGTCTGTGTAAGTAGGAAGCTGATTTACAGTGACTTGGATAATTGCTCTGAGTAGCACAATATCTGTTTTTTTCAGGCAAAAGACTTCCTAGTCCAAGGGTTTGAATCATGCAGACCTCTAGACATTGTTGGACTCCAACTTGCAACAACTCCAGCCAACATATCTCATGATGAGGAATGCTAGGAGTTGCAGTCAAGCAACTTCTGGAGGGGCTATACAGTTCCCACCCCTGTCCTAGCCCACTTCATCTCATGCAAGCTAAACATTAGGAATAACTTCCTGACAGTAAGAGCTGTTTGACAGTGGAATGCACTCCCTTGGAGCATGGTGGAGTCTCCTTCTTTGGAGATTTTTAACCAGAGGCTGGATGGACATCTGTTGGGAGTGTGTTGATGGTATTACTCCTGCATGGTAGAAATGGGTTGGGCTGGATAGCCTTGGGGTCTCTGCCAACTCTATGATTCTACTTGAAGATGCTGGGATTGGTCCTCAGATCTTCCGACCAAGTCATAGAAGCATAGATTTGGAAGAGACCACAAGCCCCCATCTTTTCCTATGGTTGGCTGCAGTTGGAAACGGAGGAAGAGGCCGATGTGGAAGTCCTTAGGCATATAGGAGGCAGGCAGTTTATGTTTCTAATTCTGATATAGGTCTCTTTGACATGACCCAATTGATAGCGTTTTGATAAGACTTTAACTGCCATGTCTCCATCCTAGAGAATCTAGGGATTTGGGGAGGCACTTGCGTTATCTGGTTGTTGCCAAATGCCCAACTCATGGTGACCCTGTGGATGAAACACCTCCAAGACTCCCTGTCCTCCATTGCTCTGCTTAGGCCCAGCAAATTCATACCCGTGACCTTCTTAATAGAGGCCATCCATCTAGCATGTGGTCTTCCTCTATTTCTACTTCCCTCCACCTTTTCCAGCATTATGTTCTTTGCTAATGAGTTCTGCCTTTTCATGACGTGGCCAAGTACAACAGCCTAAATTTAATCATCTCGACTTCCAAGGAAATTTCAGGCTTGATCTGTTTTAGTACCCATTTGTTTGTCTTTTTGCCTATCCATGGGATCCTCAGCTCTCTTCTCTAGCACCACATCCTAAATGAATTGATTTTCTTCTTCACTGTCCAGCTCTCACATCCATACATGGTGATGGGGAATACCATGGTTCGGACTATTTTGACTTCAGTGCTTATTTGTATATCTTTGTATAGCTTTAGGATCTTGTCCAGTTCTTTCAGAGCAGCCCTACCCATTCCCAGTAATTCTAAATGCTGTACATCACAAAACTACAAATCCCAGGATACTGGCAGATACAGCTATAGGCATTCCATTGCTGACAAGTGCTATAATCATGTGTTAGAGAGACCTCAGAGATTAAACCTTAGCCACCTACCCCCACTAGTTCTTAACACTATAGTTATAGATGTGATCGAGGGGAAGGAAGCTCAGAAAAAGGAATGCAGAAACCCTAAATAAGTGTGGAGAGTTCTGCTTTCAAACTTGAAGCAATCTTGGTGTACAGAAAAAAAGCTCCATTTGGGATTCCTTGCTTCGCTTTGTGGTTAAGGCTTCTAGAAGAGGCAGCAGCTATTTCAGTGGTGTTTCTCAAATGGGCCGTTTGAGTGGCATTGGTGAGATGCCTCTGTTTTGGTTTCAGCTGCCAGACTGAGGGGGAAAATGGGAACATCTGTACGCAAAAATGATAAAAGGAAGGAAGTCTTCTCTTATTCATTCCCTCCTTTGTGGTCCCACTGTCGGGAGCCTTCCAAAAAAACATTCATGGTGTGTCCTAGTTGTGTGCTCTTCTAAACTGGCTTCTGCAGCTCCGTATTTAAAAATAGAACTTTTCTGCAGTTTTCTTCTTTGTTTTGTTGCTTGCCTTAGCCTAGAAGAATAATGCGACTATGCTTGTAAAGGTTTTTATCCAATTTGACGCTGAATGAATACCTATGTCATACACTTTTCTTCAGTTGTAAATTAACATCAAGGAAGGAAAGAGAGAAAAGAATGTTTTCATATCTAGAGATTTAAGAACCAAAATATCCCATGATTTATGGTTGGATCCCCACGTGGTTTGAGTGCTGGACTAGGAGACTGGGAGACCAGAGTTCAAATCTCTACTTGACCATGGAAACCCAGTAGGTGACCTTGGGCAAGTCATGCTCTCTCAGCCTCAGAGGAAGGCAATGGCAAACCCCTTCTGAACAAATCTTGCCAAGAAAACTCTTTGATAGCTTCGCCTTAGGGTTTCCATTAGTCAGAAAGGACTTGAAGGTAGATAACAACTCACCTCTATATTGATGATGATGTTATTTGCCATCAAGTCAGTTTTGATGTACAGTGAGTCTGATGTACAGCAACCACTGGTTTAAGAGCTGGGTAATCACTGTGGTGCTTTATTGTTTTTAATGTGTACATGTTTGGAATGACTTCACGTAGCTATACCCTGCAGCTCCAAAACAGCTTTTGTTGTTGTGTGCCTTCAGTTAATGACTTATGGCAACACTAAGGCAAAAGGGGTTTTCTTGGCAAGTTTCTTAGGGGTGTATGTTCCATTGCCATCTTCCGAACTGAGAGAGAGTGAATTGCTAAGGTCACCCAGTGGGAAGTTGAAGGCTTTCACGTCTGGCGATAAGTTTTTGTGGTTTTTTTGGGCTGTGAGGCCATGTTCTAGAAGAATGTATTCCTGACATTCTTTGCAAACAAACTGCAAACAAACTTCACCCAGGGTCAGGGGGTTTCCCAGCAAACAATGGACTATTAATTAGACACTAATCCTCTTTGCATAACCTCCCACCCTGAGGCCTTGCCTCAACAGAACAATACACAGATTTACATTCTAATTCCCAGTAGGCAATGGACCATTAATTAAATAGACACTAATCCTCCTTGCATGTCCTCCCCCAGAGGCCTTGCCTCAACAGAACAATACACAGATGTATATGGTAATCCTCTCAACCAAGGATCACTCAGTATATATACCCCCCACACCTCCATGCCACCATTCTCTGAAGATGCCAGTCACAGATGCAGGCGAAAATGTCAGGAATACATTCTTCTAGAACACAGCCTCACAGCCTGGAATCACCCAGTGGGTTTACATGGCCGAGCTGGAATTTGAACCCTGGTCTCCAGAGTTGCAGTCCAGCACTCAAACCACTACACCACGTTGACCCTTTCCTAAACAGCTTATCAGTACAAAAATGTTTGTTATCACCCATCTGTTTGTTAGTGGTTTCAGTGTTGAACTATGACTCTGGAGACCAGGATTCAGTTCCCAGCTGGGCCATGAACCCCACTGGCTGACCTTGGGCAAGTCACACACTCTCAGCCAATGGCAAAATTAATCTGAACAAATCTTGCCAAGAGAACCCCATGATAGGTTTGCCTTAGGGTCACCATAAGTCAGAAACGACTTGAAGGCACACAACAACAACAATATTGTTAAGATAAAGATCACTGTTTGTTCTGTTTAGATTTCATACACTGACCTATTCACATGTGAACTGGGCTCAATTTTCACTGTTGACTCTGTCAATATCCCATATCTAGAAAGGTGATTTATTTATTTATTTATTTATTTTATATATATTGTGGGGTTTTCCCCCCCAAAATGGGATTCAGAGCAGTTTATGGGTATGATTTTTCCCCTTTCAGAATACTTCTCTTGGGTCTTGTATCCTACAGAGGATAGGTAGGCAAACTTCTGGCCTTCCAGAAGTTCATCACTGGCTTCTTTGACTGGGGCTTATGGGAACTGCAATCAATTATCTGTATTTTAACTATTGTATCTTAATTGCTGTGAGCCGCCCCGATTGCTATGCAGAGGGGCGGGATAGAAATAAAATTTATTATTATTATTATTATTATCTGAAGGGCTGAGAGTTGCCCAGGCCAGTTGTAGAATAGCAGGTTTCCCAGAAATTTCCAGGTAGGTGGCTATTCCAGAAAGGTAGTTGTTAGTCTGTTGCAGCAAAAATGGCAACAAGAAATCCTATAGCACAGTAAAGTCTAACAAGTTATATCTCATGGACTCCAGCACACCTTGCCCGATGCATGGGGTGCATTTCTGCTTGGTAGATATTTCTACACCTATGAGAGTGGAAGGAGAGAATGGAAATGCTAAAAGAGCCAGCAAGTGTTGATCTTGACAGTAGTCATCTAACAGTCACTGGGAAGTGATGAGAACATGTAGAAGAAATAAGCAGATTAACATATGTCTAGAAATGAAAACTGTCTGATCCAAGTTGCCACACCTGTCTCCTGCAGGTTGAATTAGGTGTTTGTTTCACTACATATGCTGTCATCTCATCTGTGTCTTCATGCAGCACCTTAAAAACTAGCAAATCTTCATCAGATGCATTTGAGGCCATGGGCTGGAATCCATGAAAGCTTATGCCATGAAACGTGCTAATCTTTTAAGGTCCCAGTGAGTTTTTTGGTTGAGTAGGGATCTGAACTGGCATCTTCCCAGTTCTAGCCTCATATGCTAAACCAGTGGTTCCCAAACCTTGGTCCTCCAGATGTTTTGGACTTCAGCTCCCAGAATTCTGACTATTAGCCAAACTGGATAGGGGTTCTGGGAAATGAAGTCCAAAACACCTGTAGGATCAAAGTTTGTGAGCCACTACCCTAAACTGTTGCAGCACACATTATTATTCTGTAATGTAGATGCAAGAGTGAAGTTGAGAGGGAAACTGAAAGGAATGGATTGCAATTGGCCTACAGACTGATCGAGTTCATGGCAGAGATTAAATCAGATTAAATCAATCAATTAACTTGAATAGTTTTGGGGGTTTTGTCATTACACTATGTCACTGTAAGTGGAACAGGTTGCCTCAGGTTGGGAATGCCAGCCACCAATTATTTGAAGTTATTATTTTGCGTGTACTGTAGGCAATCAAAATCTCATTCTGAAGAACAAATTTCAAACTTGGGAAGTTTTTAATCTGCAGAAACACTGATGCTTGTGTTTGGCCTGTACTTGACTTGCTGAACAAGCCAAACACAGCACACTACCCTATATTTTGGTGTAGAATCATAGAGTAAGAGTTGGAGGAGACCTTCAGGACCAACCAATTCAACCCCTGCCATGCAGGAACTCTCAATCAAAGCACCCCCTGGGACAGGTGGCCATTCAGCCTCTGTTTAAAGACCTCCAAAGAAGGAGACTCCACGACACTCTGAGGGAATGTGTTCCACTGTCAAACAGGTCTTACTGTCAGGAAGTTCCTCCTAATGTTGAGGTGGAATCTCTTTTCCTGTAGCTTTCATCCACTGTTCTGGGTTCTAGTCTCTGGCGCAGCAGAAAAGAAGCTTGCTCGATCCTCATTGTGACACCCCTAGTAGATGCAATTAGTCATCTCTGTGTTTTGACTATCCCTGGCAGGCAACCAAGTTAGAAGGGTTATCACATTTCTGATGGAGGAGCTTTTGTGGGACATGGATTTGTCCAGGCATGGTGCAGCCCACGGAGATAAGGACCCTGTTCTATGAGTTTCTTCCAGGCTTCTTTGAAAAGCACTCAATTCTGAGTTCTTACTGGTGGAGAGACTGGCTAGCTCTTAGGTCAAGCATGTGGTATGCACACATGGCTTGAGCGGTATTTTTAGCTTCTTGATAGGCAGTGCTTGCCCTCTGTTTCGGGTTCAACTGTGCCTGATAGCTGTACATCAGTACATCCCTGAGTCTGGGGTGCGAGAGGACTTTCAAAAATTGAGAGTCTTGGTTCTCTTGAGCAAGCCATGCTGCATTGAACTGGAGCTTCCTGAGAGTATAGTAGTGCCCATTTCGTTTCAATAGGACATGCACCGATCTCATAAATGTTACTTTTACTTTTGGAAAGCTGTTCCAGCCCTCCTGAGCCAGTATGGTGTAATGATTTGAACATTGGACTAGCACTCTGGAGACCAGAGTTCAAATCCCTGCTGGGCCATGGAAACCCACTGGGGTTTTATTGCTGTTCCCAGTCAGATTTAGTGTGCCTTAGAGAAGACAAGGGGAAACCCCCCTCTAAACAAATCTTGCAAAAAAACAACTCCCAACCCTTATGATAGGTTCATCTTTTTCTATATTGGAAAAAAACTAGAAAGCACATTACAGCAACACATCACATATATTGGGAGTAACAGGTCTAGAGGACCATATCTCCAACCATGAATCTGCTCAGTTTTTTGCACCTTCTCTTGATCCTGCCCTCATTGCTGAAGACTCAAGATATGGGCTTACCAGTGACTACTCTCAGATTGTGGAATCCCCTACTCTCTACTGCAGGGGTAGGCAACCTTTCCCCTTTAAGGGCCAAGGGACTTCAGCTCCCAGAATCCCAGGAGCTATTGGCCAACATGGGACTATTATAGGCCAACATGGTTGAGGCTTCTGGGAGCTGAAGTCCCTCGTCCCTTAAAGGGGAAAGGTTGCCTACCCCTGCTCTACTGTATCCCCACTATCAGTTGTTGTGTGTTTGCAATTAATTTCTCACCAATGGCAGCCCAACGGTGAAACTGTCATGGGGGTTTTCTTGGCAAGATTTGCTAAAATGGGATTTGTCATTGCCTTTGCAAGGGTGTGGGTTTCCATGGCTGAGCAGGGATTTTGAACCTTGGTCTCTCACAATCCTGGTTGAACATTCAAACCATAGCACCATACTGGCTTGATTGGTCACTACTAGACAAAGCCATTTATGGTTGGGTTGGGTTGAGTGGGAGACATCCAACAAATACCAGGTGCTGTAGGCTATATTTCAGAGGAAAGAAATGGCAAAAAGGAGCTCCAATCCAATGCAGCTTGGCTTGCTAAGTATTCATAGAATCATAAGTTCATAGAGTTGGAAGAGACCACAAGGGCCATCCAGTCCAACCTCCTGCCATGCAGGATCTCCCAATCAAAGCATCCCTGACAGATGGCCATCCAGCCTCGGCTTAAAGAAAACCCAATAAGATTCATGATGTCACCATAAGTCAACAGGCAAATTGAAGGCACATATACAAATAGGCTTGGGGGAATTGGCAAGTTACCTTGCAGGGCTGTCATAAGAATAAGCGAGCTAATATTCACAAAGAGGTAAAACATTCTAAAGCTATTTTTGTCTCAGGGTCAGGAGGTAATGAACCCAATGTATACTATCTTGTACAGTGAGATATAAATAAATGCCAAATAGCATTAAAGGCTCCAAAGAGTCATCCAGATCTTGGTTTAGACGGAGGGGACTTGCAGAAGCAGAGTTTGGAAACTGATAAAGACTTTTTCGAGTTTTCAGTGGGCCTGTTTCCCTTTTTGAAACCTCGTGACAGGCTTGCCTTTATTTTTATTTATTGCTGTTCCCAGCCAGATTTAGTGTGACAGCTAATCCTGTTTGGGACTGGAGTTTGTAGTCTGTTCCTCCCAAAGCATCTCAGCGCAACATGGAGAATACATGACCACCACCTTCCATTCCCATACTTGATTTTTGCCCCAATGAAAAGACCTGAGCGAATGTGGTACAATCCAGGAGACCAGGGTTCAAATCTGCCTTTAGTCATATAAACCCATAGGTGACTTTGGGCAGCCTCAGAGGAAGGCAATGACAGTCTTTCCCTGAATGATAACTCTCTCCAAGAAAACTCTATGATGGGGTAGCCAAAGGGATTGCACAAACTTTTCTAGCTTTTTGGTTGGTTTGATCTTATCTCTTTGGCTGGCTTGATAATGATATTGCATGAGTTTTTTGTACCTTATTGGTTGACTTGAATAGTGCACAGATTTTTCTACTTTTTCAGTTGGCTCTATAAAGTCCTGTCACAGATTTTCCTAGCTTTTGGATTGGCTTGATAAACATTATGGAATTTAAAGCTTAGAAGAGCGATTTTAGTTGAAATACTCATGTGTTTCCTGGTGAAATTCCCAGCTAGATAGCCCAACAAAAGTCATGTTTCCAAGTTAGGCATGGATGTGGTTAGAAAACAACCTATGGAGCTTTCTGGCAATAGGAATTGAGGAAGGTCAGGAACAAATAAACATAACTAGATTCCAGCAGGACAAAAGTTGCTAATGTTTGTCGGTCACTGGTCTTCCTCTTTGGAAAAAAATAGCAATATCATGTACATTTCTATATCGCTTCATAGTGAACTCGGCACTCTCTAAGCCGGGGCAGGCAACCTTTCCTCTTTAAGGGCTGAGGGACTTCAGATCCCAGAATCCCAGGAGCTATTGGCCAACATGGGACTATTGGCCAACATGGGTGAGGCTTCTGGGAGCTGAAGTCCCTCGGCCCTTAAAGGGGAAAGGTTGCCTATCCCTGTTCTAAGCGGTTTACAATTTGTAAGCCAATTGCGGTAGGAGATTACCTTATTTCAGCCTCCAGATGGTGCTCCGACTACTATATTACCGACCTACAAAAGGATGGAAGGCTGAGTCAACCTTGGAGCCCTGGGATCGAACTCACAACCTTGTGGTTGCAATACTTGCATTTAACCACTGTGCCACCAGGGCAGTGATAACAACAAAAACCCTGTTTTCTTGGAGGAGCAAAATCCTTTTTTGGCCCATGTCTTCCTTCTCAGTTACACCTGTTGTTTTGTTGCCTTGGCGTTTCAGAGTCTTAAAATGTGAAAGCCTTGCCTTCACACTCTGCTCTCTCCTTGCTCCATCACTCCCTCCATCCTTGGTTTTCCACTGCTGTGCTTTTCTAAATGGGGATCTGTTATCTCAAAGCAAAAGAATGCAGCTAACCAGTGTTGTTTGGGATCCTCTGAAGCCGCTGCGCAGGGAAACGCCACATTCTTCCAGCGGGCCTGTGGTGTGCCAGCGCATTCCAATGCCCTGAGGTGGAAGGGAATAAGTGGTCAGGAAAACTGCTGCAATTTGGACACCAGGGTGGAGAAGAAAGGGGCTGTGATTTTTAAAAAATACTCGTAATTATATTCTTTCCCAGCAAGAGAGCTTGAGGACCATTTTTAGCCTGTTACGAATGCTGTGATTCTCCCGTCTATTTTAATCAGACTATTATCTTGTTGACCTCATTTCCACCCCCCTCTTCTTTTAATCATGCTGTTAGAAAGATCTTTTTAAAAGCTTTTATAAGAAAATGGGAGTGGAGGGGAAGCAGTGAGCAAACATGATTATGTCCAATTGTTTCCTTCATCATTCATGGTGGGTTTCAGGCACTCAAAAACTCTAGAAGGACCATCTGGTTCAACCCACTGCCATGCAGGAATACACAACCAAACATTCCCAAGACATTGTTGTATTTTATTGTATGTATGTTTTAATTTATAATTGATTTAATATTTTTTTAAAGGAGGGGGGAATTAGATTTTACAGTTGTATGTATATTTTTATTCTTGTTAGCTGCCCCGGTTGATCTCAAAGGGGCAGGATATAAAAATAAACTTTATTATATTATTATTACGGTCACAGAAACTCTGTTTAAAGACCTCCAGTGGGAGTGAGTACACCACCTTTCAAGGGAGTCCATTCCACGCTTGTTTCATCATGATGCTCTTCCTAATGCTTAGTTGGAATATTTTTTCTTATTGCTTGAATCCATATTTCTTTGGGTCCTCTGGAGTATCAGAAAACTAGCTTGCTTCATGTTGTACGTGACAGCCCTTCAGAAATTTAAAAATGATTATCCTATCACCCTTTCAGTGTGCACTGAGAGTGTATTGAGAACTTGGTCAATTGCAGTCCATCAAATACCTAGGAGGGTCAAAATTTCTTAACTTGGAATCATAGAATTAAAGAGTTGAAAATAACCTAAATTGCCCTCTAATCCAACCCACATCATGCAGATAACCACATTTAAAGCACCCCAAAAAGATGATGATTCAAAGTAAGTTGGTTCTGAAAAGGTGATGATGTTGGACTATGAACTGCCAGGATCGATAGACTCCCATGCATTATAATTTTATTTCAGTTTCCTAGGTTTAACAGATTTAGCGTGAGGAGCTGAATTACAAAGGTAAAGACAGAATTCAAAGATACAGCCATGTTAGCCTGTAGAATTAGTATGAAGAGAGATCTTGTAGCACCTTTGAGACTAACTGAAAGAAAGAAATTGGCAGCATGAGCTTTTGTAGACCTCAGTCTACTTCCTCGGATACCTTTGGTGGAGTGGAGGCCAGGCATATGTCTGTACCTGGCCTCCATTCCACCAAATGCATCTGAGGAAGTAGACTGAAGTCTACGAACGCTCATGCTGCCAAAGATAAAGACAGTTGGAGGTGGTGTGTGTGTGTGTGTGTGTTAGCATCACTTATTAGTAGTAAGTGGGCCCTTTGAATCTGCTGGAGTTTGGTTCCAGGACCATTGTGGATATTCAAAAATATGTGGCTGCTGAAGTCCCATTATATACAATGCTGTAGCAAAATGGTGTCCCTTATATAAAACAGCAACATCAAGGTTTGCTTTTTGGATTGGGGGGGGTGAGTTAATATTTCTGAACCATGGATGGTTGATTCTGTGGATGCAGTATCCAAGGATATGGAGGGCTGACTCTATGTTGATACTCAACAGTTTTCTGTTAAAGTTTTCCACAATGGCTGGAGATGTGAGGTTTAGTTCCAAAAAACCCCTCCATATTAAATGGGAAGCAGGTTCACATATAAAGCAAAGGCTATTAAACAGAAATTCAGATGTTTTTTTTCTCTGTATGTTTGTCTGATAGCCCTGTTTAAATATTTGAGGGGATGTCATAATGAAGATGGAGCAAACTTGTTTTCTGCTGCTGCAGAGACTAGGACATGGCACAGTGGATGCAAGCTACAGGAAAAGAGATTCCACCAAAATATTAGGAAGAACTTCCTGACAGTAAGAGCTGTTCAACAGTGGAATACATATGGTGGAATCTCCTTCTTTGAAGGTTTTTAAACAGAGGCTGGGTGGCCAGCCTTTGATTGTGTATTCCTGCATGGCAGATTGGGGTTGGACTGGATGGCCCTTGAGATCTCTTCCAACTCTTTGATTCTACGATTCATGTGTAAAAACAGTACACCTGCAGCAAAGAAACAAAAATTGGGTTGGTTCGTTGACAGTCTTGAGCTATCCTTTGGAAAGCTTTACTGACAACACTCTCTTTCTCACGAAATCAAAATTACAGATAGCATAACAGCTGTGTCTCCAGTTGGAATGCTTGTGAACATTCTGTAGCACCATGACCAGCTTGGCCAATTGATTCTAGACACTCTACTTCAAGAAATGAAATATTGTATGTAGACTGTGTATGTGGTACTGAGAATCATAGGCACTAGTCAAGTCTGAGAGGATAAAAAGGGAGAAGCATGGTTACAAAGGAGCTGGTGTGCCCCTGATTTATTCCTGGCTCTTGGTGAAACCTCAGCTGTATATTTTTAGAAACGCAGTCATATGTTTGCTGTATCTACCATGTGTCTGTACTTTTTCTACCCACTCAAAGAGGGTTGTGGCCTTCCTTACGAGACCGCCAGCCTTAAGGATCATTTCGCTCACACATATTTAAAACAACATCAGAGTCAGACACCACTCCTTAAAGGGACAGAAGGCACTATTATTTGAGATCAGCCTTTAAAAAATGAACCAGTTTCCTGCCGAAAGTATCACACTGCCATCAGTAATGCCGTATGTGTGTGAGAATAAATCCCACCAAATTTTTACTCTTGAAGCAAGACCCTTCATACAGATTTATTAGTTCCAAGAGTCTGCTGGATTATTGGACTACAGTTCCCAGAATCCTCCAGGTTTTTGTTTTTTTAAAAACCCTCCAAATTCTTGTTTTTCCCCCATTGAAACCCTACTGAAATGAAATACAGCTGTGGAAGTGTTTTAAGACTGGAGAAGTTTTTTGCTTTCCTTCCAGTCTGTTGTAAACTGTTTTGCAAATCTTCTGGGTTGCAAGGTCAACTTGTTTTATGCATTTTATTAGTAATTCTTGCCTCCCAAACCTGGGATATATTGCATTCCAAGTTCTGATTGCCTTTGATAGCTCCAGCCCTGATTATAATTAGAACCAAGCGTAATGCCCTCAGCAGATCCATTTGCCAACAAGCCAGGGGCAAGGAGATCTTTTATCTTGGCCAGCAAGGATGTTTAAGTTACATTACAGCTACAAAAAAGAAGTTGGGGTTTTTGTTTTTTTTTGGTACTTTAAAGAGGAACAGGATTTCTTTGCCATCGGCTTTGTGGAATTTACAACAGTTGAAGAGGAATGGGAATGAAGGTGTCAGCAACCAACAACATTGATTGTATAATAGTGGCTGAAGGCCCTTTTGCATTACAAAGTTATAACACTGATTCCACTTTAAAATGTCATGGCTGCATCCTAGGGAATCCTGGGACTTGTAGTTTGGTAAGGTACTAGCACTCTCTGAATGAATTCTTCATTCTAAATATCTCCCTAAACTGCAAATCACAGGATTCCATAGGATGGAGCCATGCCAGTTAAAGTGGAATCTCATAGCATTTATAACTATGAAGTGTGAAAGGTCCCTAAGAAGCAAGGGATTAATCAAATCAAATACATATATGGTGATGGAAAGTCTTTGTCCAAATCAAGTAGAGTTTAATCTCAAGATGGAATTTATAGTGTGTCTGGGATAGAAATTAGGGCACTAGAGTAGCAGTACAAGAATCACAGGCAGAGAAATTTGCTTTAAATAGTTGTCATTAAAGATTAAAAGCCTTGGTCCCTCTTCAGGCCACACGATAAAGAGAGCTGAACTTTTGATTCAGCTGTTCATTCTTGTTCAGCTGATTTCTATTGGAAACAGAAAGAAAACTGTGAGATTCCTTAAGATGTAGTCCACTTCTGAGATCTGTTTTCCTTTTTCTCTCTCTTACCTATTCCCATATGGGGATGCCATAGGTGTCATTACGAGACTCGGTAGACAATTTTCACTCTCTCGAGTGCAGCTCCTGATTGTACTTTGTACTCCTTATTGTATTCTTATTGTATTTCTCCTTCTGCATGGCCAAATCTATTACCTTGATGCAGAGAAGTAGCCATGCTGGTCTGTTGCAGCAAAAACAAGCCATACAGAAACAAAATGTGTTATGGCTTAAGCCAGGGGCCGGCAACCTACGTTCTCCAAAATGGTGTCTGCGACTTGTTTGGGCATGCGCAGTACTCCTGCACATGCGCAAACGCATTGCAGCCGCCATTTTGGAAATCAAAATGGCAGTGGCTGTGGCGGCGGCAGCGCGGGGGGGTGCACGCGCGTGTGTGAGCGCGCGTGCCACCATTCCCCCCCCCCCCCTGGCCCAGCGGAGACGAGGACTTCGAGGGACCGACCCAGGACCGAAAAAGGTTGCCTACCCCTGGCTTAAGCTCTTGTGAACACTAGCCACCTCTATGTAGTGTTTTCTTACTTAGTAAACTGATATACTTGCCTGTTTTGGGGACTGAACTCAGTGAAAGCAGATTCCCTCTTGAATCAGAGGAATTTAAATAAAAAAGCAGGGTGAGTAAGTACCTTAAAAGGCCTTAACCAAAAAGTTTTAACGTGCTTTTTCATAGACATCCCAGTATTGACACCTGAACTGAGAAAATCAACATCTTGACAAAATGCATGTCTGTGTCTGACATCATATTTCCACCCCTCTTGCATGATTTTTAACATCTTTGCTTGGTGAAGAAGTCAGTAGTGCTTTGGAAGCTTGAATCATGTATTTTGTGCATTTTGGTTGGCCAATAAAGGTATCATTGTTTTATGGCTTTTGGATGGTATTGATTGATTCAGTGTGATAAAAAGCCTTTGTCCCTCTTCTAGGCAAACTGTTGGGGTCAAATATCCAGATGAAATCTGTTTCACATAGGAAATGGTGCTAGACATTTTCCCTCTCCAGGAGTACTGATAGTGAATGGGTGACTGAAATATTTACCAACTCTTTTTCTGAACTTCTGACATTTTCTGAATTCAGATTTGTGTCTGTGTATTCTTTTGCATAGGACTGGTCTGTTTCTCCTACATAGAGTGCAGTAGGGCATTGCACCAGCTTCAGAAGCTGAGAAGAGGAGCTGTTGCAAAGGAAAAATAAAAAACACAGAATAGATTTCTTTAGGGGGAGGAGGGATGCTTTTCTTCCAGATGTTTAAACTGCACTCTTGAAAACAGATGCTTTTGGGGTGTGCTGAGCTTTGCCAGGGAAGTGGGTGGGAATGTTCACTTCTTAAGTCCAAAACACACTGCAGAAATAACCCAGTTTGACACCATTTTAAGTGCCCTGGCTCAATGCTAGGGCATTCTGAGAATTGTAGTTTGGTGAGACATTAAGCCTTCTCTGTCAGAGAGCTCTGGTGCCACAATAAACTACAGTTCCCAGGATTCCCTAGCACTGAGCCAGGGTGGTTAAAATAGTCTCAAACTGGGTTATTTCTATAGTGTGTTTTGGACCTTAGAAGTAAGAAACTAGGTTGGTGGAGAACGATACCATCTGTGCTGTTATCCTCTCTCCTTATTACTATGAGACAAAAAACAAAAACAAAAACAAACATCTAGGGGTAGCTGTGCTGGCCATACAACAAATCCAAAACATTCAAACAATGATAACTTTAGTGAGCCAACCAAAATGCACAACTGCATGTTGCAAGCTTTCGAAATCACACTGGTTTCTTCATCAGGCAAACAGGAGAGACCAAGTAGACCGTCACTTGCTTTGTAGAAAGGGAAAGGTATTCGGTATGTGTTCACAGGTTTGTCTACCCCAGGGGTAGGCAACCTTTTTGAGCCGGGGGCCAGGTTGCTGTCCCTCAGACAATTGGGGGGGGGGGGGAAGCACCAAAAATAAATAAATAAATAAATAAATAAATATTTAAAATTAAAAATATACGGTATATTAAAAAAATATATGCATGCACACTCTCTCAGCCTCAGAAAAGCCATGACAAAACCCCTGTGGAGATTTTGCCAAGAAAACCCCAAGAACAAGTAATAACAACAACGATCAATATCATCATGGCGGGCGGCGGCGGTGGCAGCAGCAGGACCGGCCTGGGGCTGGTCCAAAGGCCTCGGGGGGCCGCATCCGGCCCCCGGGCCTTAGGTTGCCTACCCCTGGTCTACCCTCTTGTTACTTTCTAATAGAAATAATTTTTGGCTTCTATGCCAAGACATAGTTTGTAGACACCTGGCTGTGTATGCTGGGATTTTAGAAGAGTACACAATAATTCTTGGTTTCTTGAAAATCTCATCTCACACACTTACGCACCCAGCACAAGCTTTTCATAGGTACTGTAAGCAAGAATTTAAAAATTCTTAGGTGAATGAGAATATCTTAACAGAAGGAGAGGAATCTGGGAGATAAAGAGATGTTTTCCTCTCTGTCTAAATAGGATTAAAAACCCAACATGAGAGTGGTTGGTAGCAGTTTTTTAACAGTTTTAAACTTGAAGTTTGCTTTCTTCTCTTTCAGACCTGAACATTTGCAAAGAAATAGTCAGTGTTCATAAGCAGAAGATGTTGATAAGTGTAGCTATAAAAATATTATATCTGCACACTCGCTAATAGAAAATCATTTATTAGTCACTTGGGGATAAGTCAGATTCCAAAAACAACTGCTTTAGACAGAAGTCACTAGACAGCATAGTCAGAGAGATGTTTCTGTCGCACTTGGTCAAAAATAAGGAGCAAAATAAAATAACCTACATCCCCTTAATAGCACATTTCGATAGACTGCTTTTAAAGGGAGATGGGAAAAACCAAGCTTGGGAATAATTTACACTGCAGTTAAAGTTATCAAAGGCTTGCTTTATTCTATTAACTTGGCTTGCTGGTTAACCAGGTTTCGTTCAGCAGATCATTAGTGTTAACTGTTAAGTTGGAATGGAGCTATTTCCAAATACGTGGATTCTCCACATTTGCAGCTTTCACTTTTGCGATTTGATTGTTCAAGGCTACAGAAATCTTTATAAAAACCAATAACAGTGTTGTGAGTTAGTGCTATCATAGCAGAGCCACAGTTCTTGGTTGGAGAGAGGAGGAAACTCCTTCAATTTTCTCGGTGCATGGCTACATTTAAGACCCAGCGCATGTGGGGTGCTCCTTTGGCTTGAATTGTCTCTTGAGAAGCCTGAACCCCCCCTTTTTAGAGGACCCCAAAATCTAGTTTTTTGGACTACAACTCCCAGAATCTGCTCAGTAGCCATACTGGCTGAGAAGGTTCTGGGAAGAGTAGTCCAAAATAGTTAACTTTCCAATATTCTGGACCTGGAGAAGGATGGCACTGTAGCGTGTGTGGACCTTTTGGTAGCAAAGCTGGCACTACTTCCTTCAGCTTGGGAGGCTTCTGCATTCCAGGTCTAGCACAGCATTTTTTGCAAGGGTCAGCATACGCCTGACTCAGCTTTCTTTCCTTTCTCTCAGGGCTGTAAATTTTGTCTGCCCCAGAACTTGGTGGAGCAACAGGGAGAGAATAGGAAAGTAGTATGCCTGTTGTGTTGGCATGTGCTCATGATTCATGGCTGGCTTTTGGGGGAGTGTGATGAGGAATACACTCTCACTTGGCATTGGCAAGCACGGTCTGTATGAACAGGGAGAGAACAGAGCAACAAAAGCAATGGGCGGCTTTCCTTTGCTGCTTTTTTGGCTTTGCCAATAAAAGGAGGTCATCGTAGTTGATGGAGTCGGTCCTCTCCGGCTACCTGTTTTCTGGACATCAGCCAGCCAGGAAGCCACCCTTGTTGTTTTCCAGTACCTCATTTATGTCTGCATGTGTGCATGCACCTTCAAGTCACCCATCAACTTAATCCATCCTCATGAATTTCATAGGGTTTGCTAGCCACCCTAAAACTGCTCCTTCTCTTCCTCGTCCGCCCCTGCTTCCCTCGTTGGAAAGACATCCTGAAATATCATTGCTCATAGCAACAGTGCAACATATCTTGACTGCGGCTCAATGCTATGGATTTCTGGGAATTGTACTTTTGTGAGATATTTAGCCTTCTCATTCAGAAAACTTGGGCGCCACAACAAACTACAAATCCCAGGATGACATAGGATGGAGCCACCACAGTTAAGTGGTTTCAAACTGCATTAATTCTGCACTGTGGCAGCAGCATGCATCATCTCCTCCTCAATGCAAGACTTATTTTCCCCCAAATTTGGGAGGAGTGTGTTCCTTGGAATTAAACTATCTCTGATAGGGCTAACACAGCCATTAACCTTTTTTTTTTTTTTTTAAAGGAAGGGTCTGAAGAATTCAGTTTGGGAGTTTTGGTCAAACCATGGTTTGGCTGATCAGACATGACTTGGAGCATGCATGTTTCCATTCTTCTTTGGCTTAATAATCATGGTTTGCTGTAATATTTGAACTATGCAGGTTCTGGGTAAACTGTGGTCACAACCACTTAGGAATTGTCTCCATACTGTTGTTTGTAATTCTAGTCTGAAAACCCTTGGATTGAATGCAGTTCCTAGTTATTTTAGCAGGGATTGTTTCCTTCCTTCAACTAGAGAAGTGTTTTCTCTAATAATCTCTAGGTCCTCCAGAGCAACTCTAGCAGAGGTTCAACTGTAAGACAGTTCAGCTTAGAACAATGGAGCACACACCCCCGACCCATTCTTTAAAACTTTATTTTTAAAAGCCTAAGAGGTCTTTGCCTTCTGACACAAGGGCAACAAGGGAAGGGAATCCCAGAGTCTGGGGGCAGCCACCAAGAAGGCCCTCTCTTACACCCCTACCAACCATACTTGGTGATCGTGGTGGGACTGAGAGAAGGTCCGATCAGGCACATACTTGGAGATGAGGTCTGCCAGATAGCCTGGAGCTGAGCCATATAGGGCTTTATAGATAATTTTGAATTGTATTCAGAAACAGCAGCCATTGGTGTAGCAGGGGTTTAGTCTCTGAAATTTGTTCTGGTTAACTCGCTGGCTGTAGATCTTTTTTTCCTCTTTATGCTCAGACTGTGTACTTTGTAGGGGCATACAGGAGAGTCATAGAATCATAGAATCATAGAGTTGGAAGAGACCAAAAGGGCCATCCAGTCCAACCCCCTGCCATGCAGGAACTCCCAATCAAAGCATCCCCGACAGATGGCCATCCAGCCTCTGCTTAAAGACCTCCAAAGAAGGAGACTCTACCACTTTCCGAGGGAGAGTGTTCCACTTTCGAATAGTCCTTACTGTCGGGAAGTTCCTCCTAATGTTGAGGTGGAATCTCTTTTCCTGGAGCTTGCATCCATTGTTTCGGGTCCTCGTCTCTGGAGCAGCAGAAAACAAGCTTGTTCCCTCCTCGATATGACATCCCTTCAAATATTTAAACATGGCTATCATATCACCTCTCAGCCTTCTCTTCTCCAGGCTAAACATCCCCAGCTCCCTAAGTCGTTCCTCATAGGGCTTGCTTTCCAGACCCTCCACCATTTTAGTTGCCCTCCTTTGGACACGCTCCAGTTTCTCCACATCCTTTTTGAATTTTGGTGCCCAGAACTGGACACAGGATTCCAGGTGAGGCCGGACCAAAGCAGTGGCACTATTACCGTACTTTTGATCTAGAGTCCATGTGGTGTAGTGGTTTGAGCGCTGGACTAAGATTCTGGAGAGCTGGGTTCAAATGCTGTTTCGGCCATGCAAATCCACTGGTTTACATGGCAAATCATAGAATTGGAAGAGTCCACAAGGACCATCCAGTCCAACTCCATTCTGCCATGCAGGAACTCACAATCAAAGCACCCCTGACAGATGGCCACCTAGCCTCTATTTAAAGACCTCCGAAGGAGACTCCACCACCTTTCAAGGCAGCCTATTCCACTCTGCTCTCTAAGTCTCTCCTCTTAAGGCATGGTTTCCAGACCCATCATCATTTTGGTCACCCTCCTCTGGACATGCTCCAGCTTTCACATTCTCTCAGCCTCACAGGATGGCAATGGCAAATCCCTTCTGAAGATGCTTGCCAAGAAAACCCCAAGATAGGGTTGCCTTAGGGTCACCACAAGTTGGAAACTGACCGGAAGGCACACTACAACAACAACAACAAACAACAGCGGGCAGTAGTGCAGCTGAGGACCAAACAGAGCTTCAAGAGAATTTACTTTAATTCATTGCTACTACTCTCTTTGGTGACTCATCATTGCCCTTAACTCATGGTAATGATTTAAAAACACAATTTTCCATTACTTGCAGTGTTGCTTCTTGTTTTTATGTTACTTTTATTGTGTTGGGGGGGGGGGGCTCTTAGAATACGTACATAAAAAAATGGAATAAAAACCCAGCATGAGGCCTCTTAAAATGCTCTTTCAAAGTAGGTAACTTTGAAAACTAGCTAGGCTTGTTGCAAGAATAAAGTGAAGTTGTTTCCACTGGTTGTGCTACAAATAAAGCAAATTTGTCTTTTCCTAACTTCATTGTGGTCTCCTTAGCCAAAAGTTAACTCTTTCTAGGCAATTATTGCCATGTTTTTTCCAAGCCCTGGGGACAAACTACACATCAGATCAGTTTTTCCCTAGCCTGGTGCCTTCCACAAAATGAAGCAGCAGAATCCAGTTGTGATGAAATTTGTGAGATAATCGCGAAAGCTTGGTTGGAATCCTGGATGTTGCAAGTGGATTTTAGAAATGTTTCTTTTCTATGCTGTGGGTGCAAGTAATTCGTTTTTCTGTTCAACAAGCGCATCTCGAATCTTCTAAAATGTAAGCAGTGTGTCGGTGAGGCAATGCAACTGGAAAGGAAGCCTGGAAGGAATTTGGGATGTTTAGCCCCTTTCCTTCCACCAGCGTCCCTTCCAAGAGGTTGGCCGCTTACTCTTTTTCTCCTTTTTAAAAAATTTCCTCTTGGTTAGAGAAAGCCAAGCCAATGGTGTCCTGCTTGGCAGAACTTGTCTCCCGATCTGACTCAAAGGAGGAATGATTTCACCCTTCTCTCTTCTTTCTCTCTCTCTCTCCCTCCTCCTCCCAAAAATGTGGAAGTCATCATGGTTTTGCATCATGGATTTGGGCACATTTTGTTGGCCTTGTGAGTCATCTTTTGCTTGTCCAGCTTTCATGTCACTTGCTTGGAATTTCTGTTTGATTCTTTTGGTCTGTTCTGGTTTTCTTGTTGTTCTTTGATTTCTCTTTTTGCTTGGTGTTTGTAGCTCATTGTGGCTTCTCTCCAACCTCCCACCCCACATCCGCCCCCAAAGAAAAAGAACAGGGACAAGACCAGTCTACTGGGGGCTTGGGGGAATTTTGGGAGTTGCAATCCAACAACTGCAGCAACAACCCCACTATCTCTTCTAGGAAATCCTGGGAATTTCCTAGAATTGCTAGGAAATTGCTAGGAATTGCTAGGAAACCCTGGGAATTGTAGTTTATTGTGGCACCAGAGCTCTCTTGACAGGCAAGGCTAAATGTTTTAGAAAACTACTGTTCCCAGAATTCCTTAGCATTGAGCCAGGGCAGTTAAAGCGGTCTCAAACTGGATTATTTCTGCAGCGGACCATGATTAATAGTTCGGTTTGGGTTTTGAAAATTTATTTATTCATTAGTTCTGAGTATGTCGGAAGTGCAGTGCTTTGATGGTGTCTCCCTGCATGGCAGAGGGTTGGACTGGATGTCTCAGCCACAGAGTTGCCATGAGTCATAGTCAACTCAAAGGCAGTTAACAACAACAAAAGCAAAGGTAGTTCCATTCTGCCCTCAGTTATCCCTGACTCCTGGTGACATCTCCAAGACCCTTTATTCTCTACTGCACCGCTCAGGTCTTGCAGGCTCAGGCCCATGACCTCCCTGGTTGAGTCCATCCCTCTGGCATGTGGCCCTTCTCTCTTTCTACCTTTTCTACCTTTCCTAGCATTGCATTCTTTTCTTGTGAGTCAGGCCTTCTCATGATGTGGCCAAAGTATGACAGCCTCAGTTTTGTCATCTTGGCTTCTAGGGATAGTTCAGGCTTGATCTGTTCTAGGACCCATTTGTTTGTCTTTTTGACCATTTATGGCAGGGGTAGGCAACCTTTCCCCTTTAAGGGCCGAGGGACTTCAGCTCCCAGAATCCCAGGAGCTATTGGCCAACATGGGACTATTGGCTAACATGGCTGAGGCTTCTGGGAGCTGAAGTCCCTCGGCCCTTAAAGGGGAAAGGTTGCCTACCCCTGATTTATGGTATCCTCAGCACTCTTCACTAGCATCACATCTCAAATGAGTTGATTTTCTTCCTGTCCGCTTTCCTTATTGTCCAGCTTTCACATCCATACATGGTGATGAGCAATACTGTGGCTTGGACGATTCTAACTTTAGTGCTCAGTTGTATATCTTTACACTTGAGGTTTTGTCTTGTTCTTTCATAGCTGCCCTTCCCATTCCTAGTCTTATTCTATTCTGGCCAATATTTGATCCAAGGTACGGGAAATCTTTGACTTTTCCTCATTACTTAGATCCTCCGTGATCATTATTTTTGTTTTCTGTATGTTCAGCACTAAGCCTGCCTTTGCGCTTTCTTCTTTAACTTTTATTAGTAATTGTCTCAAGTCTATGATATATTTCACTAGTATTATGGTGTCATCTGTATATGTTGTTTCTTTCTATGTTCGCTCTTCTTCCTTCTTCTGATTCTAATCCTGCTCTTCTTTTGATATTTTCTGCATACAAGTTGAACCATACCTTGGTATATAACGTACAAGATTATCTCCCAGCCTCATGAGAGCCAAAATAGAAGTGACGGGTGGTTTAAATTCAGAACTGCCCCGGTCACATAGGCCAACTAGAGCGGCATCCAATTTCAACAGGAGAAGGAGGGGGCACTCGACCCTCCACCTTCTTCTGACCTGTTCCCTCTGCTGCTTTCTTCGAACGTTTGCATTCCAGCTAAGATTTCTTTAGGCCTTAAGAGCTTCTGCCCTTGGAGCCAAGCACAGTGGGTGCTGGATTTGCCCTTCTTTCTGTTATACTTACACTTCCCTCATCTCTTGGGCTGAGCATCACATGGCCTTCCAGACACTGGATAGCATTTCTGACCAGCTCCCTGAATTCCTTACGAGTACATTGGCAATCCTGGATCCCATTCACACTAAGAAATTGTTGTTGTTAACTGCCCTTGAGTCAATCTCAACTCCCTATGGATGAGACATCCCCAAGAAGACCCTCTGTCCTCCACTGCTCTGCTTAATTCCTGCAACCTCTTAATACTTGTGACCTCCTTCATAGAGTCCATTCATCTGGCATGTGGCCTTCCCTCTTCCTACTTCCATCCACCTTCCCCAGCATTATTGTCTTTTCCAAAGAGTCCTCCCTTCTCATGATGTGTCCAAAGTACAACAGCCTCAGTTTGGTCATCTTGGCTTCCAGGGAGGTTTCCTGTTTGATCTGCTCTAGGACCCACTTGTTTGTCCTTTTGGCTGTCCATGGGATCCTCAGCACTCTTCTCCAGCCCCACATTCTCTCAAATGCATTGGTTTTCTTCCTGTCATCATTCTTAATTGTCCATCTCTCACTTCCATACATTGAAGTAGGGAATACAATGGCTTGTATGATTGTAACTTTTGTGCTGAGTTGTATATCTTTGCATTTTAGAACCTTTTCTAGTTCTTTCATAGTCACCCTCCCCATTCTTAATCTTCTTCTGATTTCCTGACTGCTGTCTCCATTTCTATCAATGTTTGATCCCAGGTATGGGAATTCTTTTACTATTTCTATTTCTTCATTGTCTCGGTTGAACTTGGGAAGGTCCTCGGTGGTCATTATTTTTGTTTTCTTTATGTTCAGCATTAAGCCTGCCTTGGCACTTTCCTCTTTGATTTTCCTTAGTAGATCTGTGGTCTGTGAGGTTTTCTGCTAGTATTTTGGTGTCATCTGCCTATCTTAGATTGTTGATATTCCTTCCTCCTATTTTTACTTCTCCCTCTTCCATGTCCAAGCCTGCTTTTCTTATAATATGTTCTGCATTCAAGTTGAATAGGTAGGGTGAAAGGATGTATAGCCTTGTCTGACTCCTTTGCCAATTGGGAACCATTCTGTTTCTCCGTCTTCTGTTCTGAGAGTAGCCTCTTGTCCTGAGTTCAGATTCCTCATTAGGACTATCAGATGTGTTGGCGCTCCCATATCCTTAAGGGCATTCCATAGCCTTTCATGATCTAAGCAGTTCCATTTTAACTGCCATGGTTCTGTCCCATGGTATCTGGGGATTTGTAGTCCAGTGAGGCATTGGAGTTCTGCCAATAATAACCAATTAAAAGAATGCAAAATTAACAACATTTAAAAAAACAACATTAAAATCCTCTTTTAAGAACTCCCAAAAGCAGTCTTTAAAAATGATCCTCGAATTGAGTTTTGAAATGGTTAAAACAACATTCAGACTTTGAATGCCATGTGGAACTGCAGTGATGGGGCCAGCCTAACTTCCTTGGGCAGGGAGTTCCACAGTTATAGCCCCACAGCAGAGAAAACCCTGTTAAAATGTACCTACAAACGCAACTTGAATATCTTAGCCCCATAGTATCTAGAGCTTTGTAGCACATTAGCACCTTGAATTGAGCAAACTGGAATCCAGTGCAGTTCTTGGCAAGACCAATATACTATGGCGTCAGATGCACACCTGATACTGGTCTTGCTGTTGTTGTGTGCCTTCAAGTCATTTCTGACTTAGGGTCACCATATCACAGGGTTTTCCTGACCAGTTTCTTCAGAAGGGGTTTGCCATTGCCATGCTCTGAGGCTGAGAGAGTGTAACTTGCCCAGGGTCACCCAGGATTTCATGGCCAAGCAGGGATTCAAACTCTTTTCTCCAGAGTCATAGACTAATGCTCAAACCATTAGTTTCCAAACATTTCCTATGGCCATGCAAGCTGGGACGTTGTAGGAATTGTGGGTTTTCAATGTGATTTTTTAAAATCCTTGGATTTGGGTTGGGAGATATGCATTTTTAGTAAACAAATAAAAATAAATAGGCCATTTATGTACTTGGGCAGGCTGAGAAGCATTAGCAGTATGAATGGAAACAAGTGGACCCACAAGTTTGGTGTTATTTGTTTCTTTGTAGAAGGTGCAGTTGACTTTCTTTTTCCTTCTCTCCTCAAATGATGCAAACATTTACTTCTGACTTCACTGACCTCTTTTGCGCCTCCTTTGCCCACCTGAAAGTAGATATTTTTTTTTGGCCAAAATATTTAAAGCAGATGTTTCAAAAATATTTCTTCTCAGTTTTGTCTGCAAATTTCTCCAGTACGTTTTTGCTTGATGCAGAAAATAAGGTGGGAGGACAGGTTTAACCACAACAAAATCCCTACTCTTGTGAGAATGTTGCCTAGACTTAGACATTTTGAAAATATCCCCGTTAGCACACTTGTAAAAAAATATATCTTAAAACATTTATTAATGTTTTAAGATATATTAATACTTTTTCAGTACAGTGTTTCAAAAAGTTATGGACGTTTCCAATTATTATGGAGAAAAGTTCTGTGTTGTGGACAGAAATGGGGGATGAAAACATCTATCATGGGATTTTCTTGGCAAGATTTGTTCAGGGGAAGTTTGCCATTGCCTTCCTCTGAGGCTGAGAGAGTGTGACTTGGCCAAAGTCACAGGTTTCATGGCTGAGTGAGGAACTGAACCATCGTAGTCTAACACCTCTATGTCAAGCTGGCTCTAAAATGTTGAATACAATGTATTATTTAGAGTGGTAGTGAAAAATGCAGAGCCAGTATGGTATAGTGGTTTGAACATTGGGTTACAACCTTAGAGACCAGGGTTTGAATCCCTCCTTTGCCATGGAAACCCAGTGGCTTCTCGGGCAAGTCACACTCTCTCAGCCTCAGAGGAAGGCAAAGGCAAACCCCATCTGGGGAAAAAAACCATGATAGGGTTGCCATAAATTGGAAACAACTCGAAGGCACACAATAACAACATTAATGAAAATATGAGAAAACCCACAAATTCTTAAGCTAACTGGAGAATATTTTTGTTCTCAGAAAAAGATTCTCATATCAGGGAGGCTGCAAGAGGTAGTTTCATCATGTCACAAAATTGGTTTTAAATGTGTTTTCACTCATGTATTGCATGTTTTGGAGAGCCAGCGTGACATAGTAGTTTGAATGCTGAGCTGTGACTCTGGAGACTAGGATTTGATTCCCAGCTCAGCCAAGAAACCAACTGGGTGACCTTGGTTGAGTCACACTCTCTCAGCCTTAGGGGAAGGCAATGGCAAACCTCCTCTGAACAAATCTTGCCAAGAAAACCCCATGATAGGTTTGCTTCAGGGTTGCTATAAGTTGGAAATGACTTGAAGGCACTCAACAACGTTGCATGTTTTAGAATCATAGAATTATAGAATTATAGAGTTGGAAGAGACCCCAAGGGCCATCCAGTCCAACCCCCCCGCCATGCAGGAACTCCCAATTAAGGCATCCCCGACA
Organism: Phrynosoma blainvillii; assembly: GCA_026167975.1. Lineage (NCBI taxonomy): Eukaryota > Metazoa > Chordata > Lepidosauria > Squamata > Phrynosomatidae > Phrynosoma > Phrynosoma blainvillii. The sequence goes on along the minus strand of JANUYF010000001.1, from coordinate 451,358,543 downwards.
GATGGCTATCCAGCCTCTGCTTAAAGACCTCCAAGGAAGGAGACTCCACCACACTCTGAGGTTTAAATGTGCATTGCTGGTGGGGCATGCTGAGAGGTGGTAAGATAAACATGCAAGATAAATAAAGAAATTAACAACTGTCAGTGGTGTCAACTGGTCAATACTGCATGCAGCTGACATTTGCTAAGAAAGATCAGGGCAGCTTTCTCCTCTGTCCTGTCCTGCAGGGAAGGTGACACTTACTTGAGTGAACCGAGCTCCACAGTGGCCCAATTTGGTCTGATCCTAGGTGGGGAACCTGAGCGTTGATGCCCTAAAACTGTCCCTTGGAAACCTTCAGCTATTCTTTTTGGTTCTGGGGTGCTGGCAGACAAGTGCTGGAAACATAAGAGACCAGAAGGGCCATCAAATCCAAACCCATGAAAAGACAATAAATGTAGTGGTCGCTCCACACTTGCTGGGGGTTAGGGCTCATGACCCCTGTGAAAGTGGAAAAAACACAAATAAAACCTTTTTTTTTACCTGGGAGAACATCTATCTAGCAATTTCTAGAGAGGCAGCTGAAGGCCAGGGATGGCCGGAAAGGACGCACGCCTCTTGCTCCTCCTCGCTGCCCTCTGCATGCTGGGGAAAGTGGCTTCGCATGCCATCTCTGCCACACGTGCCATAGGTTCGAAATCATGGCTCTAGGTCCTCCAGTGCAGAGGTTGACCACAAAATCAAGTTGGAGGATCTACAGATCCCTAGAGAAGTGTTTTCTTTAGGAATTTCTAGGTCTTCCATTGCAATTCTATGGTCAACTTCCAGCAGAGTTGCGCTCGACAACCTAAGGATTCCTAGAGAGAACGTATTACTGAAATCTGTGAATAATCAAATCCACAAAAGTCAAAGCCACAAATGTGGAGGGCTGACTGTATTTGGAAGCCTGTGTTTCAGGAAAGAGCCAGCATAGTGTAGTAGTTTGAGTAATTGGACTAGCACCGTAAGGGGTTATCAACACATTTTGTTTATGTGAATAAACTCAGGCATTCCAGTTTTGGTGTTCACACTGGTTTTTATGACCAGAGCTGCATCTTTATCAGAACTACATCCTGATCCACACAGATCAGCACTGCAAATAATGCTGGAGCCAATGATGCAGATGTATTCGAAACACATTCAAGATATGCAGAGTTTTATCCTAGGTCTATCCACATCAGTTAGTCAAACAGACGACAATGTGAATCTTTTAGAGAAACTTGGGAAAAAACACCCAAGATTGATTGTCCCTTGTTTCGCATATTTTGGTAGCCCTCCCCCAACTTAATTAGATGCATTCAAAATATATATGAACAACACAGATTCAACCCACATTCTACCAGGATTATTTACACCGTCTGAATAACCTGTAGAGACCATGGTTCAAATCAGCATTAAAAACCCAGGGGGTGACCTCCAGCAAGTCACAGTCTCTCAGCCTCAGAGGAAGGGAATAGGAAACCTCATCTGAACAAATCATGCCAGAAAAAGCTCAGGATAGGTTCTTCACTTTAGAGTTGCCATAAATTGAAATGGTACACAACAACAACAACACCACAGGCAAGAGTGTACCTGTGGGCCTGGCAGAGCAGAGAGAGGGATGTTTAATTCATTACTGTTCCACTCTTGTTATGACAGTAAAACCCTCATAGCACGGAAGGGTTGGGTCTGGCAACGTGAAAGCAGGGCATTATGAGCACGCAGAGATACACAAGACCCACAAAAATAAAAAAGCCCAGGGGAAAGAAAACCCTGGACACTTGTGTTCTGCTTTGCGGGGTGGAGGGAGGCCAAGTGAAACTGTGTGATCTAATTTTGGAGTAGTGTTATTATGGGTCAGAGAGAGAGAGAGAAGGTTTCAAGCTTCAACGGAGTGGGCCATTGACACACATGCGGAAGTTCTTTTTAAAAACCGAGTCACATGATAGCAGGGCGCACAGAAGAGATTTGTGTTCAAGGAGTGACTTGGGGTTTAAAATTATTATTTTTTGGGTCAAGAGCACCAAATTAGCTATTGCGCTTCACTCCAACAACAAAACTCTTTGCCCCCACGGAGTCAGCTGCTCTTGGGTTTCCTTTCCTGCGACTCCGACACCCGCGCCCTGTTTGCCAGCTGCCCAGACAAATGTGTTTTTAAGTTTGGAGCCAGCACCACCGGTCTTTATAGCATTATTTTTGTACTAGATGAGAAATCTTATCACTGGTCAGCAGGTTAACTTGCCAGCAGCATAGAAATAACCCACGTTGCACTTGTAAGACATTGTGTGTATGTGCCTTCAAAAGCCAGTGTGGTTGAACGTTGGGCTGCAACGCTGAAGACTAGGGTTCTATTCCAATCTCAGCCATGAAACCCACTTGGGCAAGTCACATGCTCTCAGCCTCAGAGAAGGCAATGGTAAACCTCCTCTAAACAAATGTTGCCAAGAAACCCCATGATTGGTTTGGCATAGGTGGGAAATGACTTGAAGACACACAAGACACATGCACACACATGTACCTTCAAGTCATTTGTCAACTTATGGTGACCCTATGAATTTCATAGGGTTTTCTCAGGCTAAGAATTACTCAGAATGGTTTGCCAGTTCCTTCCTCTGAAATACAGTGGGCCTTGGGTATCTGCTGGGGTTCTGTTCCAGGACCCCCATGGATACCAAAATCTGTGCTTTGAATGAACTACGACTCTGGAGATCAGGGTTCAATTCAGAGCCGGGCTGTGAAAACCCACTGGGTGACGTTGGGCAAGTCACACTCTCTCAGCATCAAGTGAAGGCAATGGCAAACCTCTGAACAAATCTTGCCAAGAAAACTGCATGATAGGGTCGCCTTAGGATGGCCATAAGTCGGAAATGTCTTGCAGGCACAGAACAACAACAAACAAAATGGTATTCCTTATATAAAATGGCAAAAATCAAGGTTTGCCTTTTGAATGATGATGATGATGATGATGATGATGATTTTAAGATGACATTGATTTCAATGCAGGCAGTGGCTACTCCCCTTCTTGGCCATGTGAGGACAAAAAACAAAGACAAGTGATAAAATTTCAACTTCATTAGCAACAGAAAAACAACTTGTCTTGAGATCCAGCTGTGTCTCTGGCCCTATGAAGATATTGCTGCTTGTGGATTTTGGATTTTGAAGAGGTGCTGTTAATGGGGTAGGCAACCTTTCCCTTTAAGGGCCGAGGGACTTCAGCTCCCAGAAGCCTCAGCCATGTTGGCCAATAGTCCCATATTGGCCAATAGCTCCTGGGATTCTGGGAGATGAAGTCCCTTGGCCCTTAAAGGGGAAAGGTTGCCTACCCCTGTATGGATCCCTGGGCCATCTCTCTTTCTCTCTCCCTGATGTCTTTTGTGGGATTCAAAAAAGGGCACACAAGCAGCTTGACTGTTTCTCTTTTTAAAGTGCAATTGAATTGTTCATTTTGTTCTTCAAACCACACTGTCATCTTAATAGCCCTGAGATTATACTATTAATACATATATCTTTTGAATACCTTCCCTTGTCTAATTTTCAGCTGTTTTCTTCTAGCCTGGGGAAATTATCTGAATGTACTTAAGAGAGGAGTGTTTTACAGGGCATGTTGTTAAACTGAAAAAAAGGATGTAATAAAACAGCAATTTAAGAGCAATTTCCTAACAATTGGAGTCCTTAAATGCACCGCCATGGCATCCTGCCTTTAAAAAAAATAAAGAGGCAACAGGCAGTATAGAAATGTTTTATAACTAAATTAATACACCTATTTGCTGCTTGGGATTTCTAGGGTAGCATACCTGTTTCCTCTTCTTTCAATTTTATCCTCACAGTTCTTTAATTATAGTCCATGCTGCTTTTTATAAATTGCTGTCTTGTTTATAAATTGCAAGGGAGAAAAATCACTGCAGGATTTGTTTTTGTGTCTGTGTGTGTCTGTGTCTGGGTGGAAACTCCCAGCTGACACATTTCTATTCATACCTTGTACACATTCTGACAAAAACTGTACAAGCTTCTGGAGGACAACCAGGTTTTGTTGACATTAGATGTACTCTTGGCTGGCTCCGTTAAGGATACCTTGCCAGGTATTTGGAAATCTTTTAGATTGAGAGATCCCGATGTGCGCAGGGGTAGGCAACCTTTCCCCTTTAAGGGCCGAGGGACTTCATCTCCCAGAAGCCTCAGCCATGTTGGCCAATAGTCCCATGTTGGCCAATAGCTCCTGGGATTCTGGGAGCTGAAGTCCCTCAGCCCTTAAAGGGGAAAGGTTGCCTACCCCTGTGCAATATTTTGGAGAAGGGGTTGGGGAGGGGAATCATTCAGTCCCTCCAGATGTTGTGGGATTGCAACTCCCAGTATTCTTCCCTACTGGCTAGCTTGACCAGGGCTGTTGGAGATTGCAGTCCAACTCTCTGGAGGTCACCATGCAGTGGTATCACTAGGATTGGTGCCACCCCAGTGTGGTAATTCACATTATCATCCCCACTTGTGACTCCAGGCAGGAGTAGGCAACCTTTCCCCTTTAAGGGCCGAGGGACTTCAGCTCCCAGAAGCCTCAGCCATGTTGACCAATAGTCCCATATTGGCCAATAGCTCCTGGGATTCTGGGAGCTGAAGTCCCTCGGCCCTTAAAGGGGAAAGGTTGCCTACCCCTGCTCCAGAGGGTTCCCCACCCTGCATTAAAACAGGTAATAAGGACATCCTGGGCTTCCCTGGAGTAGCCTGCTGGTTGTATACAATAAGGAGGGCCCGAAAAGAGAATAAAGCCCATTTGAGATAATGTGGTGCTGGAGAAGAGTGCTGAGGATACCATGGGCAACAAAAAGAACAAATAAATGGGTCCTAGAACAGATCAAGCCTGAAATTTCCCTGGAGGCAAAGATGACTAAACTGAGGCTGTCGTACTTTGGCCACATTATGAGAAGGCATGAATGCATGGATCATTAGAAAAGAGAATAGTTAGGAAAGGTGGAGGGAAGGAGAAAGAGAGGAAGACCACATGCTAGATGGATGGACTCTATTAAGGAGGTCACGGGTAGGGATCTGCAAGAACTTAGAAGAATAGTGGTGGATAGGGAGTGTTGGAGGTGTGTCATCCACAGGGTTGTCATGAGTTGAGAATGACTTGTGGGTGGTTAACAACAACAAAATGCCCCAAAAGCTCCAGATCTGCCTGATCTTGGAAGCTAAACAGTCAACCCAGTACTTGGGTGGGAGATTGCCAGCAAAGACCAGGTGCTGTGGGCTATATTTCAGAGGAAGGAACTGGCAAAAACACCTGAGTATTTTGTGAGTTTTTCGGGCTGTGTGGCCATGTTCTAGAACAGGGGTAGGCAACCTTTCCCCTTTAAGGGCCGAGGGACTTCAACTCCCAGAAACCCAGGAGCTATTGGCCAACATGGGACTATTGGCCAACATGGCTGAGGCTTCTGGGAGCTGAAGTCCCTCGGCCCTTAAAGGGGAAAGGTTGCCTACCCCTGTTCTAGAAGATTGACAGATAACTCTTCTAGAACATGGCCGCACAGCCCGAAAAACCCACAAAAAACTATGGATGCCGGCCATGAAAGCCTACGACTTCACACCTGAGTATTCCTTGCCTAAGAAAGCCCTAGGAAATTCATGAGGTCATTTTAGATTGACAGATAACTTAAGCAGGCTCACACACACACACACACACACACACACACACACACACACACGATTGTTTGCTGTTGCCCAAGGCAGAGTCCAGTCTCTAAGAGAGATATGAAGGCTTTGGGGAGGGGAGAGGAGGAGGAACCAGAAATAAAGGGGAAATTCTTTTCCATAGCATCCTGATTGTGGCACTATTGCCATGATCATATTCCCCCTTCCCAACCCACTTTGCCAGGGATCAGCTACATAGAGAGAAGGAGATCCATTCTGCCAGAGACAGAAGCATGGAAGAATGATGTTTCAATCAGGTTTGGGGGCGGTCAGGTCAGGACAGGACAGGTTTCTTAGTTAAGTCTATTTAACTTGAGAGCCAGCATGGCATAGTGGTTTGAGTGTTGAACTATGACTCCAGAGACCAGGGCTCAATTCCCAGCTTGGCCATGAAACCCACTGGGTAACTTTGGGCGTCACTCTCCCTCATCCTCAGGGAAAGGCAATGGTAAACCTCACTTGCCAAGAAAACCCCATGATAGGTTCACCTCAAGATTGCTGTAAGCCAGAAATTACTTGGAAGGCACACAACAACAACAACAACAACAACAATTTAACTTAGTAGTATACTAAGGATTTATATCCCGCCTTTCTCCCACAATGGTGTTCAATAGTATTACTTAACTAAGTATACTAAGCATTAGTGTGCTTAGTTTTAGTATGTACTGTTTAGTTTAGTGAGATAGTTTAGTAGAATCATAGAATCATAGAGTTGGAAGAGACCACAAGGGCCATCCAGTCCAACCCCCTGCCATGCAGGACACTTAAGTAAGTGTACTTAACTAAGTGGGAGATACAGAATGCTGGCTAAGTGTGTGTGTCTGTGTGTGTGTGTGTGTGTGTGTGTATAGTCTTGTATATGTTTACTTATGTTGTTGCAAGTGCTTCCAACTATGGGGGGTTGCAGACTGCCAGAAATAGTGTGAATTCAGTCCACTTTTAGGGTTAGGGTTAGTGCTAGGGAATCATGGGAACTGTTATTTTTCTGAGACATTGAGCCTTCTCTGTCAGACAACTCTGATCCCACAATAAAATACAGTTCCCATGGTTCCCTAACTCTAACCCTAACCCTAAAAGTGGACTGAATTCACACTATTTCTGGCAGTCTGCAACCCCCCTATATTGGTTTTCATTTTTGTAAGCTGCTTTAAATTTCAGTATCAGGGAAAAGGTAGGAAGTAACAATATCATCATCAACAACAAGAAAAACAACATCTTGACTAAATGCAGGCTTATGACTAATATTGTCAATTTTTTTATTTGTCTGGTTTCACCTGTACCATTCTTAACACCTTTGCCTGATGAAGAGGCCAGTGGAGCTTTGAAAAGTTGCAACCTATATAATGTACATTTTGGTTGGCCCAAGAAAGGTATCACTGTCTTGTGGATTTTGGATGATACTGTACTTTGCTATATGGCCAAAACGGCTACCCTGGATATGTTTTTAATGATAAAAACTGTATGCAAAGAATTGTGTACCGCTGTTGAGACTAACTGGGTAGAGGAACTTGTAGCATCAGCTTTTGTAGACTTGGTCTACTTCCTCAGATGCATCGACAACTTGTTTTGCAGAGTTAGCGTCAAAGGTACTACAAGCTCCCTTAGCATGCTGATACTCCAGACTAACACACAGCTGTGTCTCTGAATTCTACCACAGTAACAACAGTCAGATGGTTGTGTCTGGGCTTTGTGTCTGTGTAACTGAAGAGACTTCTATGGGCTTGACACATGTTTCTTTTGGAAAGTGGTCGAATGACAGCCAGGGCACAGGGTGGGTCTCAGCAATTCTTGCACAGGCATGTCAGTGCAAGGGGTGCAAGGGGACGCTTGTCATTCCCTCCTCCTACGCAGGCCTTCCACTTCCTTTCATCTCTAGCTGCTGCCGCCAGTGAATCCCCCACAAGATCCGTGACCCGGTTGTAATCCACCCACAGAGGCATTTGACTCCCCATCACCCACTCTTCCTTTGGCTATGGAGTGGAATTTGCACAATGTTAACGCAAGGCAGCAATGGGTTATTTCACATCCAAGATGCTGCAAGAGCAGAAGGGTTAGAAGGAATCAACATAGCAGCTAGAATGACTGTGAATGATTGTGGAAAACCAGGGAGGCACCTGGATTGGGATCTTAATTCTTCCTTTGTAAGGATTCATTCAATGGCATCACTAGGGTTGGTGTTGCCTGGTGCCGTAAGTCATGGTGCCACCCATCCCATTGACCTCCTGCCATGCAGAATCATTAGAATGTTTCTTTTTTGTACTAATGTTACTCATAGATTGTAATTCCTGTATATCACTGAATGTAATGGCAATAGTTGTGACATAAACAACTAGCAAAATTAAAATGATATCTTTAAGTTACGATATCATGCACACAGCCTAAATGTATTTACATGTACATTGTTTCATGTAGTTAAAGTGAAAATTTGGTAAGATGTGATGTTCTTAAAGAAAATTTTAAAAGAACATTTTTTTAAATTAATTTAAAAAACAACAACCCTGTGGCCTCTCCTTTCTCTTCCCACTTAGCCTCACCTCACTGGCACCATCTCTTCAGCATTTTATATCTTTATTGAAATTTTCCATTAAAACACAAAAATACTTTTCAACAATAAATCTTGTGTCTCATTACATAATGTGTTAGTTTTCATCACTTCCACTTGTTAGGTTTGGTGTGTAGGTTTGCCCTTTACGTTGGCCGCTCCCTCCTTTGCCCCTATTGTACTATCTCTCCTGTAAGATTTCTATAACTTAAATCGTAGCTCAAACCAAAATTATCAATTACTTATATACCACAGTTAATTTATATTTAGACAAGGCTTATTACTCTATCCCCTCCACTTTTCGTAATACTGTACCCTACAATTTCCTTCCTTCAGCATTTTAAATAGAGATACAGGTGAATGGCACAATCCATTTCTGGCAAAAGGCAGATGTTTGGGGAGCAGTGGTGTCTCCCACTCTTAGGATGTCACCTGGTATGTCACCATCTAAGGATGGCACCCCCAATTGACAGTCCTGGATTCATTTAAATCTGGAGTAAAATTGGGGGTGATGTCACTTCCAGGTGTGCAGGACCCCAGTGAAAGTGGAAAAACTATAAATGAAAAAAAAAAACACCAAACACTTTTTTTTTTAAAACCTGAAAGAACTAGGAATCTATGCTCAACTTCTGCCAAAAGTTGACTAGAATTACGCTGGAGGACCTATAAATGTCTAGAGAATTGTTTTTCTAGGAATCTGTATGTCTTCGATCACAGCTCTACGGCCAGCTTCCAGTGGAGTAGCACTGGGAGATCTAGAGATTCCTAGAGAGAACATATTAAATCTACAAAAGTCAAAGTCGAAAACGTGGAGGGCTGACTCTACACAACTGTGGCACAATGGTTCTATTGAAACTGACTTGGCTGCCACTTATCTAATTCGGGGATTTGCTGTTTAAGAAAAAGGTAACAACTCTAGTTCCCTCACCAGACTACAAACCCCAGGAGTCCATAGGATGGAGTCGTGGCCCTTAAAGTGGAATATAGCACTATACAGTAGGCCCTTGGTATCATGGATAAAAAATCTGTGGATGCTCAAGCCTCATTAAACACAATGGAAGTCAAATGGTGTCCCTTTTATATATATTGAATACTTTCAAGCCATGAGTGGTTGAATCCGTGGACAAAGAATCCATGGATGTGGAGGGCTGAATGTATTTGTATAGAATGAATGGATCCCCCCAGTTTTATTATCAGCCTTTTTTTCAAGGTAGTTGGGCCAGGGAGAGCACAACACTTGTGTGTGTTTGCAGCAGTTCTTGCACCTGAATGGTGCCTTGGGAGCAAAACAACAGCCGCCCAAGGGAAAATAATCAGGTGTGTATGTGTGAGTCCCATTGGTATGTCGTGGGTGGCACCAACAGTTACACCATCCTTTTTCTAAATCATCAAAAGAATGAGCAAAGCTTTGAAAAGTTACTTTTAGTTATCCTTTGGAATGATTGTTCTGTAAAATCAAGCTTCTACTTTCTACTATTCATTACATAAAGTACAAGGCAATCCTCAGTATGTTTGTTAGCTGTTGTGTCCCTTATGGCTACCCTAAGACGACCCTTTATTGTTGCTGCGTGTCTTTAAGTCGTTTTTGTCTTACGGTGACCCTAAGGCAAATCTATCATGGGGTTTTCTTGGTGAGACATGTTCATAGGAAGTTTGCCATTTCCTTCGCTGAAGTTGAGAGTATGTGACTTGTCCAAGGTCACCAGTGGTTTTCATGGCCCAGCTAGGAATTGAATCCTGGTTTCCAGAGTCATAGATCAACACTCAAAGCACTACGCCACAACTATTGCAGGGGGTTTTTTTGGGGTTTTTTGGACTTAATTCAGATGAGATTGGCCAGCGGCTTCTTTTGAGGCTGAGAGAGAGTGTGACTTGCCCAAGGCCACCCAGCACTTGGCTGAATCAAAATCTCTTATTTCCATGTATAGGGCTGCAGATAATGTTTTTAAAACATTCTTTTACAGTAGTGTAGGGCCTTGGTTTTTGTTTTTGGTTTGGCTTGAGTATCTTGCAGAAGGGATTGAAACAGGTAGAAATCATATGGTTCACTGTTCAAATTTTATATGTCCCTCTGTCTGCAGTGGTGTCCAAAAGCAAGGACTGGGTATCCATTTGGACCCCCCAATTGTTTTAATGCCTTGCAAGAAAGATTCTGGATTTCCCTTTCTTTCTCCTTTAATATGTGAAGAGATTGGTGTGAGGAAAGGGGATTGTGCAGTGTGGTAAAGCCATGTTCAGCAGCATGACAGCAGGCTTGTGAAATGGCTGCCCGCCAGGTGCCATACCTACCTATCAGACTACAGTGCTGAATGGGGATTCGAACCCTGCTCTCCCGCAGTCCTAGTTCAGCATTCAGATGGCTGCACTATGTTGGATCTCTGTTCTGCAACGCCCCTCCTTTATTCTACACCCTGGAAGAATGTTTTCTTTACTTTCTCACACATATTTCATAACATTAGTTTCTTGGGAAAAAGGAGTAGCAGCTGATTAACATGGAAATGGGCACAGAGGCTGTGTTTTATAAAGAGAAGGGGGAGTTGTCTGGCGATGTAGGAGGACAGCACGCTTTCTGCCTGGAGGTTCTGTGTAACTCAGAAGTCTGCGTATTCCCACAGAGAGACCAACTCTCCAGTTTTGCATTGGGTTTTTGTTTTTAAAAAAATATGTCTGTGATGTTCTGTTTTTGTTTTGCACTTGTTTTTTTTTTTCTTCTTATGGGAGGGGAAAAATTGCATTTCTTGTTCTGTAGGATCAGTGTTGCAAAGCCAGCTCAGATGTGAAATATTTTTGTATATCTCATGGGATTGTTTGCTGATTTCACAACTCTTTTTTCCCCCTCCCTGCCCACCCCTGTCCCAAACTTCCTTTCCCTCCACCACCACAGGAATCATTAACCAGTGGCAACAGGAATCAAAGGACAAAGTGATTTCTTTATTGTTAACTCACCTGCCTTTGCTGAAGCCTGGAAACGTGGAAGCCAAGGGAGAGTACATGAAGCTGCTCCCCAAAATCTTGGCTCACTCGATTGAACACAACCAACACATAGAGGAGAGCCGGCAGCTCCTGTCCTACGCCTTGATCCACCCTGCCACGTCTCTGGAGGACAGGAGTGCCCTGGCCATGTGGCTGAACCACTTGGAGGATCGCACCTCGGCAGGCACCTTCGGCAGCCAAACCAGAGGCCGCTCCGATTCGGTGGATTATGGGCAGTCGCACTACTATCACCAAAGACAGAACTCGGATGACAAGTTGAACGGGTGGCAGAGCTCCCGGGACTCTGGGATCTGTGTGAATGCTTCCAACTGGCAGGAGAAAAGCCTGGGGTGTGAGAATGGCCACCTGCCCCTCTACGCCTCCTCCTCCGTCCCCGCCACCATCAACACAATCGGGACCGGCACGGGCACAAGTAAGTTGGAGATGTTTAGGGCTGCTTCCTTTGGTAGCAGATTTGAATCAATGAAAGAGTGTGGCAATGCCAAAGCTCAGGGAAATTCCTCCTATTTTTTGGATGCAGTTCCCAGAACTCCACACCTGGCATGGCTGCTGGATTGTGGGAGTTCTAGTCCAAGAAATGAGTGTGGCATTGCCAAAGTTCTGGAAAATTCTTCCTATTTATTTGGAGTTCCCAAAATTCCACATGTGGCATAGCCATTGGATTCGGGATGTTGTAGTCTAAAAAATGAGTGTGGTCTTGCCAAAGCTCAAGAAAATTTATCCTTGGTTTGAGCGACAGTTCCCAGAATGCCATGCCCAGCATGGCCATTGGCTTCTAGGAATATTAGTATAAGAAATCGGTGTGGCATTGCCAAAGCTCATGAAAGGTTTTCCTTTTTTGAACTACAATTCCCGGAATCCCACACCCATCCTGGCCAATGTATTATGGGAGTTGCAATCCCTCCCAAAATGATTTAAGTTTCTTACGCTCCAGGCATTGCTACATTGGTGGAAGCACATGCATATATTCACCACCTGAAGAAATAGGACAGCACAAGTGTGAGGTATTTGTGGTCACCTGTTCTTACACTGAGAGTTTGTGTTCACAACACAATTTTTTTTAATTTTTTTAATTTTATTTTTATCCCACCTTTCTCCCAAATTGGGACCCAAGGCGACTAACAACATATATAATAAAGCACATTAAAACAACAATTAAAATAGTACAATTAAAACCGTAAAAAATATAAAAATTACAAATATAAAATTTGAAACGGAGTTAAAAAATATATCTAAAACTAACCCCCCCATCCCCCAGTGAAACCAACCCTGCAGGATTTTAAAAGGCTTGCTTAAATAAAAATGTCTTTGCCTGCCGGCAAAAGGCCAGCAGTGAAAGGGCCAGACTAGCCTCCCATGGAAGGGAGTTGCAAAGGTGGGAGCAGCCACTGAGAAGGGATCTCTCTCATCTCACCTTGGTGGGACCAAGAGAAAGCCTTCTCCTAGGGATCTTGGTGCTCTAGGCGGTTTGCATGTGGAGATACGGTCTCTCAAATAGTCTGGATCTAAGCCGTGTAGGGTTTTATAGGTCATGACCAGCACTTTGAATTGTGCTCAGAAACTAACCAGTAGCCAGTGAAGCCATTTCAATACAGAGTTATACTCTCTATTACTGGCTCCAGTCAGCATTTTGCTACAGCATTTTGGACCTGCTGAAGTTTCCGAACAGTTTCCAAAGGCAGCTCCACGTAGAGTGCCTTATAATAGTCCAAATGGGATGTAACCAAAGCATGTTTCACCGTAGCCAAGGAATAGGTGCAGCTGGCACACAAGTTTTAATTGTGCAGATGCACTCCTGGCCACTGCTGAAACTTGGGCATCCAGGCTCAGAGTTGAGTCCTGGAGCACACCCAAGCTGCGAGGCTGAGATTTCAGGCGGAGTGTAACCTCATCCATCTCGGGCACAACCACAATTCCCGGATCTGCCTTAGGACTGACCAGGAGCACCTCTGCCTTGTCTGGATTAAGCTTCAATTTGTTTGCCCTCATCCAGTCCATTAACGACAGCAGACACTGGTTCAGCGCAGAGACAACAATGATCACAAATCCACGATAGTCTGAAAGCTTCTGAGTTATTACATCGGGGAAAATGGTTAAAAATTAGGGGGAAAGGGAACCTGGAAGCCCAGAAATGACAGCATGTGATACTTGCACATGTAGAGCAGTGAGCCATGAAGTCTGCACTGTTTTCTAATCTTGAGGGGACTGAGATTAAACCACTGACATATTGGGATGCTAAATTCAGGGGACTTGAAAAGCTAGCGGTATGTACTCTGCATCTTTAGGTTGGCCTAATAAAGATGTTGCCTTTGTGTACTTTGCATTTTGTACTTTTGCTTTATAGTCAACATGACTATCCCTGTATTTTGAGTAGAGGACTGAGCAATTAAAGCCCATTAGCTTGAGCTGCTCTGGATAGAGGTGAAAACTACTAAATTTGGCTAGTTGATAAAATTTGGGGTGGGTAACTGCATGGGAGCCCTGCAGACTACTATCCCCACAACAAAGTTTACCATCACACCATTATTTGAAGAAAAACCAATTTTGTACAATTTCCTAAGGCTTGAGGGAATCATGTAACACCTTTGAAAATTGACAAGATTTATCATGGGAGAAGCTTCTCTAGTCCAGTTCAGTGGTCAATGCATTAGCCATTACATTATTTTTAACAGGTCCTTATTTGTTTTGTACAGTGATGTCTATGGTGCCAAAAGACAGCTTGGCAAGGAGTTTTATGAGAAAGCTGGTTAAGGTCTTGTGATAGTTTTAGGCCACTCTACAAGAAATTGGCAAAAGGTTTAAGTGAGTCAGGTTTAAATTCTACTTAAAAGAATTAGCAGGCCATTGAGTAATGTAATCTTTTTAGCAGTGCTTAAGAGCAGCTGTGGATATACTAGCTCAGATATCTTGAGCTTTGGTGTTTCCAAACTTGTATGGTACAAAGGAATTTTTTGTAAGCTGTAGACTGGACAAAAATAGGGTTGCATTGTCCACAAGGGACCATGGAATAATGTACACACCCCACGCAAACTTACTATTGATTTATTTAATATGTTGTCTTTTTCCCAGCATGGGACCCAGTGTGGTTTACCAAGAAAGGCTAAAAGAAAATCTAAAAAGCTAGTAATAAAAAAAATAAGAACACAGTTAAACAAAATATTCACATTAAAGCACCATTACATTCCCAAAATTATAAAATCATTTAAAAACACAACAGTAGAATTAAAAATACAGCAGAAAACAAACCCTCCATCAAAAGGGTAACAATAACCAATTCAAAACATGGTACCATGTGCCAACGTGGAACAGTGTTATTAGACACACGGTAAAATGCTTATGTATACAGTGTGTGTTAGATGATATAAAGTAAGGATCTATTGGGGTGGGGAAGAGAATAGTGGAATTGACTGGGATTTGAATAAGGCTGGAGTAGGACAGTTGGTCAGGAAGGAGAGAACAGTCTGTTTAAGGATTAGCAAGTAAAGTTTAAGAGTTTGAGTGTTAAGGAGGGTTAAGATCAGAGATGGGAGAGAGTTGGAGTCAGGGGTCTGAGTTAGCTAGGAAATAAGTGTGAGAGATTCAGAGATGTGATTTAGATCATGGATCTGTGCTGTTCTGATGATGATGATAGATCTGTAATGTGTTCAATTTTTGTTTAATAAATCATTATTTTTGTATCATACACTTTTGCCTCTGGGAACACTGCATATTGGAAAGTTGAGTTCAGACATGGTGTCTTTGGCTGCAGCAGTTAATAAAGAGTGGTAGTGTTTAGTAAGGATAGAAGATAAATAAAAGCTCACACAGGAACCTTGAGAGCATTGAGGAGGTCTTTACTTACGTGGCAGAGGTGTGGATAAAGGAAAACCCTCACATTTGGTGGCAGTGGTAGGGATTAGTGGAAGTCCTTACCTTTAGTGGCTGGAGAGCGATAGGCAAAATCCCACAGTCTGCCCTTAAGGTGATTTTTATCCATTTACTCTGCACTGTAAAAATCTGGAAGAAGGAACAATGGCCCCAGAAGCCAGTTTTTAACCAGCAGTTGGACACTTATGTGTCAGATTTACTCTAGTATAAGTTGAGTCTCCCTTATTCGAAATGTTTAGGCCAGAAGTGCTTTGGATTTTGGAATACGTGTATATATATGGAGAGAGGGAGAGAGAGAAAGAAATAGCTGACCCATGTTTAAACATGACATACGTTTATGTGTTGTATACACCATATACACATGTGTGTGTGTGTCGTCAAGTCGCCTGTTGACTTATGGTGACCCCATTAATTTCATAGGGTTTTCTTAGGCCTACAGTTTTCATATAGCCTACAGTACTTGGTATTTGTTGGTGGTCTCTCAGTCAAGTACTAACCAGAGGCGACCCTGCTTAGCTTCCAAAATCAAACAGACAAGACTTCAGGGTATTTAGGCCTCAATATACACATAGCCTGAAGGTAATTTATACATAATATTGGTAACATTTTTGTGCATAAAACAAACTTTGTGTACATTGAACCATCAGAAAGCAAAGGTGTTACTATCTCAGTCACTCATGTGGACAATTTTGGAATTCCAGATAAGGGAGACTCTATATGTATTAGCAGGGGTAGGACTAGTTGCCCTTTAAGGTACCTTTCTGCTTTATGATTCTGAGTCCTCCTGGAGGTCTGGCTAGACAGTACAGTGGGCCCTTAGTACCTGCTGGCGTTTGGTTTCAGGACCTCCTATGGATAACAAAATCTGTGGATGCTCAATTCCCATTAAATACAATGGCATAGCAAAATGGTGTCCCTTATATCAAAAAGCAAAATCAAGGTTTGCTATTTGGAATGTAGATATTTTAAAAATATTTTCAAGCCATGGATACTTGAATCTGTGGATAAAAAAATCAGTGGATACAGAGGGTTGACAGTATAGCCATCCACCAAAACATAGCCTTTTGCAATTAGAGAGAGAGAGAGAGAGAAATTTGTCTAAGCAAAAATGGTTATACTATATTTTTCCTCCAAATCTTCCCTGGTAACACTAATCTCCCTATTCCAGCCACACTGAACAGAAGGTAATAAGGTGTACACCTGCTACAAAGTAGGATTTCTTATTCCAACTACCTTAACAGCCTTGGTGGTACTTCCCTCATCCATTTTCACCAGGTCTAGTATGTGGAAGGGAATCAGATAATCGGATAATAGAAAATGCTGGATACCAACAGTCTGCCTACATTATTGTCTTGGCTGCTTCCAGAGGGGAGGCTCTTACAGCTCTTGGGTGAAAGCCACTGTACTACTTACTACATTTCCCGCTCCCTTAATGAGTAGTTCTCTGATAAGTTATTGTTATATGCCTTCAAGTCTTCTGACTTGTCAACCCTCTATTAGCGTTTTCTTGGCAAGATTTCTTCAGAGGAGATTTGCATTTTTTATTTTTATTTTTTGCTGTTAAGGTGAGAGAAGGCAATGTTCCCAAGGTTTAGAATCATAGAGATGGAAGAGACCCCCAAGGGCCATCCAGTCCAACCCCCTTCTGCCATGCAAGAAGACACAATCAGAGCACTCCTGACAGATGTCCATCCAGCCTCTGCTTAAAAACCTCCAAAGAAGGAGAGTCCACCAAAATCTCCAAAGGAATGTCTTCCACTGTCCAACAGCTCTTACTGTTAGGAAAGTCTTCCTAATGTTGAGGTGGAATCTCTTTTCCTGTAGCTTGCATCCGTTGCTCCGGGTCCTATTCTCTGGAGCAGCAGAAAACAAGCTTGCTCCATCCTCAATATGATACCCCTTCAAATACTTAAACAGGGCTATCATGTCACCTCTTAACCTTCTTGTCCCCAAGCTGAACATGCTCAGCTCTCTAAGCCATCCCTCATTGGGCTTCCAGATGTTTCACCATTTTTGTTACCCTCCTCTGGATATGCTCCAACTTGTCCACATCCTTCTTGGATTGTGGTGCCCAGAACTGGACACAATATTCCAGGTGAGGTCTGACCAAAGCAGAATAGAGTGGCATATAACTTCCCTCAATCTAGACACTATACTCCTGTTAATGCAACCTAGAATCACATTGTCTTTTTTAGCTGCCACATCACACTGTCACTCAGTAGGTTTCCATGGCTGAGCAGGGATTTGAACCCTGATCTCCCAGAATCCTAATCAATCATTCAGACCATTGCACCACACTGGCTTGGTCAATTTTTAGCACTTCGAGCTAAAAGAGACTGAAAAATCTCTAGATCTTGGAAAGATTTACCACTTTGGTTTTGTACTAAAACCCTCAGAATCCCCTACATAGCATGGCAATATGGCTAGCAGTTGTAGTTAAAACAACAACAACTTTTCCAAGATTAAGAAAATTATTTAAAAAAAAAACTTTCACAGATTGTAGTCTGCTTGTTCAGATGCACTGAAGGAGTTCAGTATTCAGGCATCATGGAATATATTCCCAGCTATGTAGGAGTATTAAAAAGGAGAAATGGGAAGGGAGAGGAATCTGGCAGCATCTTGAAGACCGATTTATTTTAGCATGAGCTTTCTTGGATTTCAGTCCACTTTTTGTAACACTAAACATATACCTTCAAAGGCCTGATTTAGCATAAAACATTCTGGCAGTGTCAGAGCTAATATCCAGGTCTGCTAGGCTGTTATCTCTGAAGTATGAAAGCAATACTTTCTGCTTTGTAATCCATGAAAGCTTATGCTAAAATAAAGCAGTATTAAAGATGCCACCAGATTTTTCTTCCTCCTCTTTTTCTTCTCCTCTTCCCCCTGTTCTTCCTTTCTTCCCTTCTTTTAAAAACGAAGACAGATTAACACAGCTATGTCTCAGAAAATAATAAGCTGCAAAGGTGAATTTATTTATTTATTTTCAAACCACACGACACCAGTCTTCGATTTCCTTCTATAGTACACAGTTTATTTCATATTGGAAAATGCACACATCATTGCTGGTTCGTGTTGATAAATGTCATTATGAGTTGAGTGGAGCAAATATTTGAGTGGTAGTGTGTGCATTCGTAAAATGTGTTTCACACTTCCATGCAAAATGGAACAGTAGCACTTTTTTTGTAGAGGAAAGCTGTGTTGTTGTTTTTTGTTTTGTCATAAACTTGGAAAAGAATATTTAGAAAGGGTAGATCTCAATTCTGGTCAGTTTCGAAACATTCCATACTAGAATAAAAAGTACGGAAATCTTAACGTGTTTCTTCAGAAGATATGCAAAATAGTTGACAGATTATATTAACCTTCCTGAGGTCTTTGTTTTGGTCCCATTCGACAGCACAAATCTTTTGATAACTTTGTGATCAAGTATATGGATTTGTATACCATAACAGACAAGGCATTTTATAGTACATAGAGAGAAAAATCAAAACAGATAGCTGATGTTCTCTTCGAAAATAACCTCACTTCTGCACCTTTATTAATGATTTTTATCTTTCTTCTATTCCTGAATAAGTGCATTTGTTCAGAGAAGCTGAATGGGCAGAAGTCCGGTTCTTGCTTGTATGTGTGATGCCAGACAGAGAGAATGACGCAACGGTGGCAAAGTCCTTTCTTACATCAAAGCCAGTGGCTGTCTGTGAGCATAAAGGAATAGTATTTTTTGAGTGGCAAGGTAGCGTCTAACCTTTCAGTCAGTAGTTGGGAACCCTACCATTAAAAACATCTTGAGAATCCACACAGTCGGGTTAGAACAGGGGTAGGCAACCTTTTCAGGACCTGGGCCGGTCCCCTGAAGTCCAGTTCTCCGCTGGGCCAAGGGGGGGAATGGCAGTGCGCATGCTCATGCGTGCGTGCACCCTCCGCCACCGCGCAAGAGCCCCCCGCGCACGCTGCCGCTGCCGCCGCGGCACATGTCATGGCTGCCATTTTGAAAATCACTCCAAAATGCGGCGCGGCCGCACGGAGCAGAAAACGTGCCGTGGCACCGGCGCGCAGCGGCATGAATCGTCCTGGGCTGGTAAGTCCGCGACCTGGGCCGGAATTGGCCCGGGGGCCGTAGGTTGCCGACCCCTGGGTTAGAACTATCCCAGAACTATCCTCAAGATGTCAGGGCCAAGCTTCAAAACTAGGAACTGCCGATCATGATGTGATAGGAGCCAGCCCCTTGGAGATCTCACCTGGGGAATTCCTTGGTCTAGTCACAGTTTCACAGAGTGCACCATTACAAAAATCAGTTGAAAACCCTATGAAATTCATGGGGTCACCCAAAATCAACAGGTTACTTGAAGGCACACACACACCTTCAAGTTTTCTATTGACTTATGGTGATCCTATTAATGTTTCCTAGTGATTTCGGTGTTGGACTATGACTTTGGAGACCAGGGTTCGATTCCCAACTCAGCCATGAAACTCACTGCGTGACCCTGGGCAAGTTGCGTACTCTCAGCCTCAGGGGAAGGCAATGGGAAACTTCCTCTCAGCAAGTCTTGCCAAGAAAACCCCCTGATAGGTTTGCCTTAGGGTTGCCGTGGGTCGGAAATGACTTGAAAGGGCACAGCAACAACAACAACAACAGGGTTTTCTTAGACAAGGAATCCGCAGAGGTGGTTTGCCAGTTCCTTCCTCTGATGTATAGCGTCTGAGGAAGTAGACTAAAGTCTACGAAAGCTCATGCTACAAACTTCTTTCTTTTTTCTTTTTTTTCCAGTTAGTTTCAATTATGCTACAAAATCTCTCTATATATTAATTATAGACTAACATAGCTATATCTTTAAATTCTACTACAGCAGCTGGTATTCCTTGGTGGTCTCCCATCCAAGTACTTGCCAGGACTGACCTTGCTTAGCTTCCAAGATTTTTTAAAAAACAGGGGAGCTGGCACCTTTTGGATGTTTAGGCCATTCCTGAAGTCAGTTAAATTGACTTAAGGGAGGATGAGTTTAGGCACAAGTAAAAAGGTCAAAAATGGCAAGTAATATGGGGGCACTCAGTCTTCTCCCTTCTCCCCTCCCAGCCTTCCAGGCTTAAAAAACCATTTTACATGACACAGTTGGCTTACACATCTGGCCTTTGTAACATCTGGGTCTGCTGCACTAGGCAGGATTATCTTCTGCAATGAATGAAAGCTCTGTGCCTTTTCAAACAGCCACAAGTCAGAGAAGAAGGTGACAGGTGAAACTGGCTTTTCTGGCCTGGGGAGTTTGTGTGGTTGTGTTGAGCAGAAAGTAGGGTTCACAATCCTTATTGCTGAGCTCTGATTTAATCTAAAGAAGCAGGGCAAATATTTCATTACTAGGTTTTGTGTTACTATATTATATAAGAACTGTACAATAGTGGAACAACCTGGGAAACTTCTAGTTCAAGGAAGTTTTTAAATAAGAGTTTGGATGCCCATCTCGTAGGCATAATGTACTTGTGGGTTTCCTGCTGCTCCCTTTTGGTTATCTTTCAATTCTATGATTCTAGTATCCTTTTCATATTCTTTTTTATATTCCCCAATTTCCACCCAAAACTGGGATGCAAGGTGGCTTCCAAATAAAAATTGAAGCAATCAGGTCCAAGGATTAAATTAAAACTATTAAAATAAAATAAAATATGGTAGAGTGAGCCCTTGGTATTTGCTGGAGTTTCTTTCCAGAACCCCCCATTGATACCAAAATCCATGAATGCTCAAGTCCCATTAAATAAAATGGCGTAGTGAAATGGTGTCCTTTGTATAAGATCGCAAAATCAAGGTTTGCTTATTGGAGTGTGTGTGTGTGTGTGTGTGTGTATACACACACACACACACATTCCAATAAGCAAACCTTGTGTAATAATAATTGTGTAATAATTTATCATTATTTACACTTCTAAAAAAAAGCTTTCACACATAAGCTAAGTACATCCATAATTTCCTAAACTACATTACTAAACTTCCGTAAAGTTTCTTTGACACCAAATACCATTGTCCTTAGTCTTAAATCATACATCTTTTTTCTTTTCTATCATCATTATTAAACCTCAGCTCTCTTTCACCAACTCATTATTCGTATCTTATAATTTCCATATATATTTCCATACAGCCTATCTTTTAATCATTTTATCCCACCACAGTAAGATTCTTTAACATTCCATTGGTTTACTTGCTCTACTTCAACCATCTTTTCTTACTGTATTCTTCCACAGGAGACTATTCTTTATCGACCCTTTCTAGGTCAACCTGGTTCAACAGGGCAGTTAGTCTATCCATTTCTTTCATTTCAGTCAGCTTTGGAATGTATATATTTTAAAAATATTTTCGAGCTGTGGATGGTTGAATCTGTGGATAAAAAGTTCCGTGGATAAGGAGGGCCAACTGTACAGAAAAAAACATACTATGCTTCTACATTATAGTAAAAGCAAACTACAAAAGCTCAACATCCCCTTAGTAAGTTTATAGTAAAAGCAAACTACAAAAGCTCAACATCCCCTTAGTAAGTTGGTTATGTAGATGTGGGGGGAACCGATACAGTGGTCCCTAGTCCACAAAAGGTAATGTGACAGTATCCCATGCAAAAGGAAGAAATTTACACATGGGGTGGCTTTGGACCATTTTTGGATGATTCTTTCTTTCCCATTTTGGAGACATGGGGGCTTGGTCGGTGTGGCAGGGGACTGCCTCTAGCCCATGGGCCACCATTTGACTAACTGTGATCTAAGCCAGCAAACTAACTTTGAATCTTCAGGCAGGTGACACGTTCCATCTGCAATTTGGAAAGGGGGGAAAAAACGCTAACTCAGGGGTAGGCAACCTTTCCCCTTTAAGGGCCGAGGGACTTCAACTCCCAGAAGCCTCAGCCATGTTGGCCAATAGTCCCATGTTGGCCAAAAGCTCCTGGGATTTTGGGAGCTGAAGTCCCTCGGCCCTTAAAGGGGAAAGGTTGCCTACCCCTGCGCTAACTTGCTTCATGTTAGATGGGATAGGAAATATCTTCTTAGACCTGAACAAGATTGATTTGGACTGTTTGACTTGACCACAGAGCTCTCATCTTACAAAATGCAAGAGTAAACAAGGAAGAGATAAACAAACTTAACATATATGCCGTACTTATTATAAATCAGCTTAATTTATGTGTCAAGGCCAGATTTTGGATTTTGATGTGACTCATAGATAAGTTGAAGGTCAATTTTTTTACTAAATTTCTAAACTTACACATTAGTATACTGTTGTTGTTAACTGCTCTCAAATCAACCCTGTGATGAGACATCTGCATGTCCCCTTATCCTCAAACCGCTCTGCTCAGGTTCTGCAGATTTAGGCCCATGACCTCCTTGGTTGAGTCCGTCCATCTGGAATGCAATCTTCTCTTTCTACTGCCCTCCACCTTTCCTAGCATCATTGTCTTTTCTAGTGAGTCATGCCTTCTCATGATGTGGCCAAAGAACCACATCAATTTAGTGGTTCTTTAGTACCTCAATTTAGTACCTCAATTTAGTCATCTTGGCTTTCAGGGAGATTTCAAACTTGATCTGTTCAAGGACCCATTTGTTTGTCTTCTTGGCCATTCCCAGTATCCTCGGCACTCTTCTCCAGCACCACATCTCAAATGAGTTGATTTTCTTTCTATGCACTACTGTCCAGCTCTCACATCTGTACATGGAGATAGGGGAATACAGTGGCTTGGACAATCCTCACTTTAGTGTTCAGAGTTAGGATCTTGTTTCGTTCTTTCATGGCTGCCCTTTCCCATTCCTAGCCATTATCTGATTTCTTGACTGCAGTCCCCGTTCTGATCAATATTTGATCCATGATATGGGAACTCTTTGACTATTTCAAGAAAAATAGAAAAATATGAAGCCGCTGGGTGAGATCATTCGGACTTATGGAGCTGGGTGTTATCAGTATGCTGATGACACCCAAATCTATTTCTCCATGTCTCGTTCGTCGGCCTCGAATTCCGATGGTGTCTCCTCTCTCAATGAATGTCTTCGAGCGGTAATGGGCTGGATGAGGAAAAACAGATTGAGACTGAATCCAGACAAAACGGAGGTGCTCATGGTAGCGGCCCCGAAACCAAGAATTGGGCTGCAACCTCCGGTCCTGGACGGGGGTCACACTCTCTGTAAAGGACTGTGTTCGCAGTCTGGGGGTGCTCCTTGACTCGTCACTCCTGATGACCAATCAGGTGAATGCGACAGTCAGGAGCGCCTGTTACCAGCTTTGGCTGATACGCCAGCTGCGCCCTTTTCTAGAAGCAAGGGATCTTGAGACTGTTGTGCACGCGCTGGTAACCTCACGTCTAGATTTCTGTAATGCGGTCTACATGGGGCTACCCTTGTGCTTGGTCCGGAAACTGCAGTTAGTACAAAATATGGTAGCCAGAGTAGTTTCTGGAACATCTAGGAGGGACCATATTATCCCTCCACTGGCTGCTTATTAGTTTCTGGATCCAGTACAAGGTGTTGGTTATCATCTTTAAAGCCCTAAATGGCTTGGGTCCAAGCTATCTTCGGGACCGCCTCCTCCCATACAATCCTCCCCGCGCACTCCAGTCCCCTGGGAGGAATTTGCTTCAGCCACAAAAAGCTAGGCTTTCGGCTGCCTCCCAGAGGGCATTTTCTATGGTTGCCCCCAGATTATGGAATGGCCTGCCGGATGAGATCCGTCTGCTTATATCTCTAGACAGCTTTAAAAAGGCTGTTAAGACAGATCTCTTCCGGCAGGCCTTTTCAGGATAGAAATCCTGGCCTCAGGAACCCCTTTTAGGGGAGCCCTCCAGGATCCTTCCTTCTTAGCCCGCCTCCTCGTCAACACGTAATCTCTGTTTTTCCTTTAATGATTTATCTGTATTTGATATTGTTTGTCAATTGGCAATGGTTGTTTTAATTTGTATGGTTTTAATTCTTAGTTGATTTAATACTTTTTAATGGGGGGAGGGTATGGGGGTTTGATTGTACTCTGTATTTTTAAACATTATTAGCTGCCCCGATTGCGCTCAGAGGGGCGGGGTACAAATATTTTTTTTTATTATTTTTTATTAAGAAAAACAGTTTAACCTTGCTCACACTTTTTGGCAAGAGATGATGCCCTGGTTTGGTTTATCCAACTCAGTTCTCAAGCTAGAGATTATAAAAACACGTTTGTGAGCTTGCAGGAAACATCTCATCAACTTGGAGGACAACAGTTAGCACATTATTCTTGAGGGGGAAAACTTTTAATTAAAAATTTTAAGCACAAGTTCCATTGTTGTGGTTTCCCAGGGAGAATTTCTTTTTGCCAGTGTTAGTGAAAATAAGATTCTTCTGAGAATCCATAGGATAATCTCTCATGTCATCGCTCCTTCTTATTTTCTCTCTCTCTCTCTCTCAAAAAAGTAATGTTTCCATTCCTTACAGCTAAACTTTTGATTATAATGAACTATCTATGCAGGCAGAAACCTCTGGCATTCTGTCAACCTTACAGCAAGCAAAACCAGATATTTCTGGCTTTGAGTCAAACCAGAGTCAGGAGGTCAAATATAATACTCATTTTTGTGGGAAATTTCTGTCCTGTTTAGAGATCCAAATCATGAGGTAGTGAAATGTGTCCTACTCTGCCAGGGGTAAAGCTTGAAAATAGTGGTGGGGTTGTTGTATTTTTGTATTATTATTACTAGTAGTAATTAGTTGTAATTTGCTCATTATTACTAATTATCAACGTCTCACCTTTTTCTCAGATTGGCAATTAAAAGTAGTCTTAGGAAAGATCGCAGCATGCAAAAGGTAGAAGGCAATGAGACCAGCATAAAATTAAAATGAGTTAAACATAGATTTCTTTCCACAAACAAGTACAGACTTTTCTTTTTTGATGGTTGTTTGATGGATTGATTGTATAAGTCCTGTTGCACCAAAAAGTGCTGAACTTTCCTCCTATTTGTTGTGCTGGAGTGTGTTAATCGTTTTAACTGGTTTAACTGGTTTTAATTTTTTTTAATCATTTAGTCCTTTTTAACTTTTTTATCTTGTGAATTTTTAATAATGTGGTGTTTAATCTGTTGTAAGACACTTTGGATGAGAGCCACCATGGTGTAGTGGCTTGAGCGTTGGACTATGACTCTGGAGTCCAAGGTTTCCATCCCCAGTCAGTCATGGAACCCACTGTGGGACCTTGGGCAAGTTACACTCTCTCATCCTCACAAGAAGGCAAAAGCAATCCCTCCCTGAACAAATCTTGCAGAGATAAGGTGAATCCTGTGATAGGTTCACCTTAGGATCACCGTAAGTCAGAAACGACTTGAAGGCACAGAACAGCCACAATCAACAAGCTGCTGAATCCCAAACCTGCGAAAAAGGCATGATCATGACCAC
Source organism: Phrynosoma blainvillii (assembly GCA_026167975.1). Lineage (NCBI taxonomy): Eukaryota > Metazoa > Chordata > Lepidosauria > Squamata > Phrynosomatidae > Phrynosoma > Phrynosoma blainvillii. The sequence goes on along the minus strand of JANUYF010000001.1, from coordinate 451,333,099 downwards.
AAAATCAGAATTTATAGGGACCTCTTAGGCCATTGAGTTCAAAACTCTGCCCAATGCAGGAAATAATAATCAAACAAATAATAGCTTGCATCACAGAAGCAGCGCACTCATCACCTGTATCATCACCTGTACTCTGGAGGTCCCTGGGATTTTCCTACATCCCTGAGAGACAACCTGTCCAGTCACTCCTCCCATAGCACCCAACCTCAGGCAGGCCTTGGCATTGCTCCGGCAGCTGTTATAACAAAGGACTATGCCTTATCTTCTGCACACTTATCTTCACACCCATCAAAAAAGAAAAGCCTGTACTTGTTTGTGAAAAGAGCTCTGGTGGCACAGTGATTAAATGCCTGTACTGCAGCCACTCACTCACAAACCACAAGGTTGTCAGTTCAATCCCAGCCAGGGGCTCAGGCTCAACTCAGCCTGGCATCCTTCTGAGGTCGCTAAAATGACTACCTATTTGGATGGGGGCAATTAGCTTACAGTTGTAAACCGCTTAGAGACTGCATAGCGCGGTATGAAGCGGTATATAAATGAAGCTCCTAATGCTATTCTGCATTCACTGCAGCAGCCTGGGTTTCCATAGTAAACATGAGAAATTCTGACCAGATATATTACTGTCAAAAGAATCCCTCAACATCAGAAAATGCCTCAATGAGTGCAGAGTTGGCATGTTGAGCAGTACTGCTATGGGAGATGTTTCAGAAAGGACTTCTGGTTGTTCTTGTTGTGTTGTGCCTTCAGGTTGTTTCTGACTTATGATGACCCTATCACAGGTTTGCCTTTGCCTTCCTCTGAGGCTGAGAGTGTGTGACTTGTCCAAATCACCCAGTGGGTTTCCATGACTAAGCAGGGACTCAAATCCAAGTATCCCTATCTTCCACTGTAGTCTTGCCCAGATCCTGCAAGCCCTTCCCCATAATAACCCCCCTGATCGAGTCTATCCATCTGGTTTGTGGTCTTCCTCTCTTTCTTTTACCCTCTACCTTTCCTAGCATTATTGTTTTTTCTAGTGATCCCTGCCTTCTCATGATGTGGCCAAAGTACGATAGTCTCAACTTGATCATCTTTGCTTCCAAGGAAAGCCCTGGTCTGATCTGTTCAAGAATCCATTTGTTTGTCTTCTTGGCTGTCCATGGGATCCTAAGTACTCTTCTCCAGCACCACATTTCCAATGAGTTGATTTTCTTTCTGTCTGCTTCCTTCACTGTCCAGCTCTCGCATCTGTACATGGTAATTGGGAATACAATGGCCTGCACAATTCTAACTTTAGTGCTCAGTTACCATATATGTTTTTGTTCTTCAGTATCTTTTCCAGTTCTTTCATAGCTGCCCTTCCCATTCCTAGTCTTCTTATTTCTTGACTACAGTCTCCATTCTGGTCAATGTTTGATCCTAGATATGGGGATTCTTTATTTCAATTTCCTCGTTGTTTAGATTGAATTTGTGTATTTCTTCTGTGATCATTATTTTTGTTTTCTTTATGTTCAGCATCAGACCTGCCTTTGCGCTTTCATCTTTGACCTTCCTTATTAACTGTTCCAGTTCCTGAATTCTTCTGCTAATATTATGGTGTCGTCCGCATATCTTAGGTTGTTAGTGTTGCTTCCTCCTATCTTAACTCCTTCTTTTTCTGATTCTAATTCTGCTTTTCTTATAATGTTTTCAGCATATAAGTTAAACAAGTAGGGTGATAGGATGCAGCCCTGCCTGACACCTTTGCCTATTGGGAACCACTCTGTTTCCCCAAATTCTGTTCTGATGGTGGCCTCTTTTCCTTGGTACAGATTCCTCATCAGGACTATCAGATGTAGTGATACACCCATGTCTTTGAGTGTGTTCCATAGCTTTTCATGATCTATACAATCAAATGCTTTGCTGTAGTCTATGGCCCTGAACAGACTGCCAGAAATAATGCAGCTTGAGACCACTTTAACTGGCCTGGCTCAGTGCTAAGGAATCATGGGAATTATAGGGTTTTTTTGAGACATTGAGCCTTTTCTGTCGGAAAGCTCTGGTGCCACAATAAGCTATAGTTCCTCTGATTCCCTAGCACTGAGCCAGGGCACTGAGCCATATGGTCTTAAGTTGGATTATTTCTGGCAGTCTGTTCAGGCCCTATGAAACATATGCTGATTCTTTATTGGAATTCTTTGGTGCGCTCCATCATCGTATGTTTGCAATGTGGTCCCTAGTGCCCCTTCCTTTTCTGGATCCAGCTTGCACCTCTGGAATTTCTCTCTCCATGTATGGTTGGAGTCTATGCTGCAGAATTTTGAGCATTATTTTGCTTGCATGTGAGATTAGTGCTGTTGTCCTATAGTTGCTGCAGTCTTTTGCATCTCCTTTCTTGTGGATTAGTATGTATATTGAGCATTTCCAGTCTGTTGGCCACCTTTTTGTTTTCCATATTTGTTGGCATATTTCAGTTAGCACTAAAGTGGCATCTGTCTGTAGGCACTGTAGTTCAATTAGGATGTCATCTGTTCCTGTTGATTTATTTTCCCCATTTTCTTTATTGCAGATAAACACCCACCTAAATTGAGGCTATATGTTGGCTCTGCATCCCTATAGCTCATAGGCATCTTGAACACAATTTTTACAAGAATGTGATCAAGGAAAGGCTAGTTTCAGATGCTGCAGAACAAATTACAGAAATCCCCAAAGTTACCCTAGCCATTTGGTCCGATGAATATGTCTGCCCATCTTCTGTTCTGAAGCATATCCTGCCTCCCCATTTTGTTGTTTGCTTTAACGTAATTTTTGGTGGTGGTTGTTTCCTTCTCTGCCTGTTTAGTGTATAATTGAACATAATGAGAGGATGCTTTTGCTTGAGTGGTGGGGAGAACTCATGCACACAGCTGAGGTTTCCTAGAATGTTTTAGTCACAGAAGATTTTCCTCGCCAAAATGGCACAAACCATGCTGTTGGAGAACTTTTGAGCCACCATTAAAGTTTGTAGTCCTGAGGTGCGATATTTACCTAACATGGCAGTTCCTGTATTGGGCAGTAGCATGTTGTCAGTATCTCATCCTCTTCTCCATTCTCCTCTTGCTATTCAAGAGCACTTTCTGCATAGGGCAGGGTTAGGGAGGAGTGTGGAAGAAAATGCAGGGGCCCAGCTGCAGAGATGTGTGAGACAGAACGCTAACAAATTGGTATGCATTCGGTTCCCTTTAGCAGTGTGTTTGCGACAAGAACAGGGTTTGCGTGATAAAGTGAATGAGATAACGACAATGGGGATCGTCCAGTGCTGAGTAGTACAATGTTTAGATCCATTGGGACTCAGGGGGAAGAGGGTTCAAATACCCACTTAGAAGTTGATTGACCATCTTCATGTGCTCTTTCTATCTCAAAACTAACCTACTCCACAAGCTGGACTCTCTGGCTCTTGCTGAGAACTAATTTTTTGATTCTTTTGCAGAATAACTACTCATCAGATACATACATTGGCCAGTGTAGTTAATTGCTGCTGCTGCTGCTGCTGCTGCTGTTATTGTTCTACAGACGTTATGTGTTTTATTGTAAAAACTCAATTTAATTTATTTTATTTTTTTTTAAAAGAACTAACCTACTCCATGGAGGCTTTGTGAGTATAAAATGGGATGTGCTCTGTACCAACCTTAAGTACTTGGAGGAAGGAGAAATACAAGTGTGTTGCACCAAAAGTCAATGTTCTCTCTGTGCTTGCAGTTTTGTTCCTTGCATATATGACACTCCTTTTGAAATGGCTTTCTTTTTTCTCCCTAAGAATTAAAACTTGCATAGAAAAGACATGAGATGGTCTAAGTTCAGTGAGTAGAGTTTGGAAAAGTTATTCTTTCCTTGGCATATAACTCCCAAAACAGTGATGGGATTCTGGAAGTTGTATCCTAAGGAATGTTAAGGAAAAAGCAACATGGGATATACAGTAATAGAAATAAAAATATGTATGTGAATGTCAAAGTGACTAAGCAGGAGCAATCAGGAAGATACACAGGTGAAAAAGATAATATAATTAAGAAGCCTTGAGAGCCAAGGACAAAGTTATAGAAGGTATATTGAGAACACCTGTGATAGATTGCAAACACCTGAGACTCATTAAGTGGTCAAGGTAAAGTGATGAAACACTTGGGTTGGTCTTAGGTATGGGATGATCTATGTGGACCAATCAAGATGTATGTACACACCCACTGGGTGGAAACTGACTGGTGGGTGGTGTCTAACAATGGCTATAAATTGCAATGTTTGCTAATGTACATTGTGGAGTAGTGTGGTGTATTGTGGAGTAGTTTTGGAGATATTGTGAAGTGTAGAGATTGTGATTTGTAGGGCATATAGTATTTATATATAGTAGAATAAAGTAGACCTTTTATATAAGACTACTGAGTTGTCTGGTGTCTTGAGGGAAGATACAAGAGCCAGAAGAATCCTGGAGAAGTTTGGAGACATCTCAGGAAGAAGAGTGAGAAGGCTTGGAGAGTTTGTCAGGGTCTTCAGCCTATTCTCTGAAACTCTGCTGCTTGGGAAAGAAGCATCAACCACTGATCAAAGCTGGTCAGCTCTGCTGCATAACAAGGTGGTGAGTTAGAGCCAGAGGTGAAGAGCTACAACTCCCATCATCCCTGACAAGGAAACCAAAGAGAATGTGTCCAGAGGAGGGTGATCCAAAATGGGGAAAGGTCTGGAAGTGAATTCCCTATGAGGAGCAACTTTGGGAACTGAGTCTGTTTAACCTGGAGAAGAGAAGGTTAAGAGGTGATATGATAGACTTGTTTAAACATTTGACAGCCCTGGTGGCGCAGTGGTTAAATGCCTGTACTGCAGCCACTTACTCATAGACCACAAGGTTGCGAGTTCAATACCAGCCAGGGCTGAGGCTCGACTCAGGCCTGCATCCTTCCAAGGTTGCTAAAATGAATAACCAGCTTGTTGGGGGGCAATCAGCTCACAGTTGTAAACCGCTTAGACATCCCATAGCGTGATATGAAGCGGTATATAAATAAGCTGCTTTGCTTTTGCTTTTTGAAGGGATGTCATACTGAAGCTGGAGCAAGCTTGTTTTCTGCTGCTTTAGAGAATAGGACACGGAGCAATGGATTTAAGCTACAGGAAAAGAGATTCCAGCTCAACATTAGGAAGAATTACCTGACAGAGCTGCTTGACAGTGAAATACATATGGTGGAGTCTCCTTCTTTGGAGACTTTTAAACAGAAGGTGATGGCCATCTGTCACAGGGAATGCTTGGGTTGTGTCTTCCTGCATACCAGAAAGGGGTTGGACTGGATGACCCTTGTGGAGTCTCCTTCTTTGGAGGTCTTTAAGCAGAGGCTGGATGGCCATCTGTTGGGGATGCTTTGATTGGAAGTTCCTGCATGGCAGGGGGTTGGACTGGATGGCCCTTGTGGTCTCTTCCAACTCTATGATTCTATGGTTTCAAGCTCTGGAAACGAGTGTTTATGAACAGAGCGCACTCACGTCACCATAAGCCAGCCCAGAGTTTATGCCTGGTTTCTGCTTGGTGGTCAGACATCCAGAAAGGAAGACAAGTAACAGCAGGATGGGGTTGGCCTATGCAGAAGATTGTGTAGGATCACATTTCAGGGAAGCCAATTTAAGCTCCCTGCCCTGTGCTCTTGGCTCTCAAACAGGGCCACTGTAAAATGTAATTATACATCTTCTTGTGGGCTTGCAATGATTTGTGATGACAAATTGCGGTCTCATTCAAAAAGCCCAGTTTAACATCTACCATCGTGTGTCTTATTTATAGCATGATTTTGTTTCCAGCTTTTCTGCTCACCCACCCACACATAACAAATTATAATCTCTACAGATCCTTTAATACTGTGTCTTTTAGATTTTGAGGACTTGCCCCTTGCATTGTTATATATTTTTCTTGACCAAATGGCTCTCATATGGGATTATAAAAGGGCAGTCCTCTTCCAGAATAACTCTTACATCTCCCCCCCCCAAAAATGTTCCAGAAATATAAAATTCTTGGGGAAGATCTTTCCAATTGTCATTTGGTGGGATTTGAGGCTTTTAAAATAAAAGAACACATTAGTGAAGAACAAATTCAGAAACCTGGGGTCCATTCACACTACACAACTATAACGCAGTGATTCCATTTTAACTGCCATGGTTCTGTTCTGCAAAGTCCTGAGGTTTGTAGTTTGGTGAATCACTAGAAATCTTTTGCCAGATCATTCTTGATGTCGCTCCCTAAACTGCAAATTCTAGGATTCCATAGGATGCAGCCATGGAAGTTAAACTGGAACGATAGTGCTATAATTCTGTACTGTGAATACACCTTTGAGAAATAACTTTGGTGAAAACAGGTTTCCACATACACGGTGTGTGTGAAGAAATAGCGAACAAGTCATTTCTTTTTATGACAAGAAACCCAGCTACACAGAAAATATTACCAGAATGAGCTGATTGATTCTGGCTGAGACAGAAGTTTGGACAGTATTTCATAACCACTTCCAGCAGTGTTAAATAAACCACCTCCTCCTTATTGATGCTTGTTTTTTTCACTTTTTTGCAAAGATGGGAGATAACTAAATCTGACTGGCAACCTGCCATTGTCATACTGTCTTGTTCACTGTATGATTGGCTAAGATCACCCATATCTCTTTTCCAGGAGGCACTGATTGGGAATAAAAAAGATTTAAAAATTAATTTGTCTTTTATAGCATCTTCACAAAGACCAAGTTCATTTGGTACACTTCATTCTTGCTTTGTGAAAAGTAATTGAAGCAGCATCAGCTAGAAGGAAGAAAATAGCACTGAAAGGGATGGGGGGGGGGGGGGGAGTGAGTCCAGGAGTTTTTTTGGGAAGTATGTCCACTCCACCGAAAAATTGTAGTTTTCAACCCCACAATTAAAACTTTTGTTTTTGTTTTTTATTAGCTTTTTAAAAATTTGCCATCAAATCAGCCTCAGTTTTTGGTGATCCTATAAAAGAGGATAGTGTAGTGGTTTGAGAGTTGGGCTACAACTCTGTAGATAAGGACCCAATTTCCAGCTCTTTCCATGAAACCCACTGGGCAACCTTGGGCAAGTCACAATCTCTCAGCTTCAGGTGAAGGCAATGACAAACCTCCTGTGAACAAATCTTGACAAGAAAACAGTCGCCTTAGGATCACCATAAGTCAAAAATGATTTGAAGGCACACAGGACATGAAGGACTTTGTGCAGGAGTCCCAGGAGTCAACAGGACTGCTCAGATTTTGGAAAGTCAGGGCAACCATGGCTTCCTAGACTTATTAGAAAAGACAATAAAGTGGAAGGCAGTCGGAAAAGAGGAAGACCATATAACAGATGGCTATTCTATCCAGGAAGCCATGGCTGCCCTGGGTTTGCAAGACCTAAATAGGGCTGTTGATAACAGGGTGACATGGAGGTTTCTCTTTAAGCCATAGGTGGAAAATGTTGCCTTGGACCAGGGGTAGGCAACCTTTCCCCTTTAAGGGCCGAGGGACTTCAGCTCCCAGAATCCCAGGAGCTATTGGCCAACATAGGACTATTAACCAACATGGCTGAGGCTTCTGGGAGCTGAAGTCCCTCGGCCCTTAAAGGGGAAAGGTTGCCTACCCCTGCCTTGGACAGTGGTAGTCTCCTCCTTTGGAAGTCCATCTCTCAGGAGTGCTTTGATTTTTGTCTTCCTACATGGCAGAACTAGATGGCCCTTGTAGTTTCTTCCAACCCTCTGCTACTATGATAAGCCAGGGAGTCAACCTTCATAGTGGTTGACAACAACCTTGGATAGCTTTCTTAAAATTCAGTGAAAAAAGATGGCCTCTCTACTGACATGAAAGCCACCAGTCTCCCGTGCAGCCAACTAAGATGAAGCAAAACAAGGTTCTAGAGCAGTGGTTCCCAACCTTTGGTGCTCCATTTATTTTGGACTTCAGGTCCCAGAAGCTCCAACCAACTTGGCCAACAGCCAGGAATGATGGGTGCTGAAGTCCAGAACATCTGGAGGTCAAAAGGTTGGGAACAACTATTCTAGAATATTTTAGGAGCTATCCATGGTTCTGGAACATATCCCCCCCCCCCCCCCCCCCCCCAGCCTGCCAATATAATTCAGCAGCTTGGATAATACATTGGGAAGTTGATACTAAAACCCAGAGTAGATTTGTCACCCCGCTGAGATGAAGGCCACCAATCACCACTAGTTGGTCCCAATAAAGGGGGATCCAGAAATGAAAATATGAGAGACAGTTTAGTTATGTAACATTTATTGTAAGTCGCCACCTCCCCATCTTGGGAGAAAAGTCAGATAAATGAAAAAGTAGATCAATAGATAGATAGTTTTTGGACAAGAAAGGCGGTTAGCATGGTGCTGGAATATTCCCCTCTCCAAATACAGTTCAGCACCTTGGATAGCTTTTTTTTTAGAATGAAACTCAAGAGTGGATTAACTGCCCCATTGGCATCAGAGCTGCCAGCTGCAACTGGGAGAAAATCATTGCATTCCTGATTTCTGAAGACAAAAGGATGGTCTTGGGTGAAGCATACATTGCCTTGGGTGAAGCATGCAAATTCCTGATTTTGCACGAAGCAGAGCCTTAGAATAACATGGAACTTTTTTTGTTTTGATTGACGAGCCAGCATGGCTACCTTTGTTTTCCTTATATTTTCAGAAATGCATGTATCAACATCGCATCCACACTTCTCTCACACATGCTTCTTTCCAACAACATGGCACTTAACCATCTGCAGTTTTTATACACATTATTACTCTTAATTATTTTTAGCAACTGAAAACAGTAATCTGCCCATTTATAATTGGCAGTGGGTTTTTAGTCAATCTGAATATTTTTATCAGGTAGCTGATTGGTGGAGTGAGTGTTATAGCTTTCTGTGCATATCGACTCTTGTGAGAAGAGAGACAGACTGTCCATTTGCTGTTTTGGATAAGATTTTAGCAGCCCCACAGAAAAGTCGCTTGTTTTGATATCCATCTACCTCTTGCAGAGAGCAGTAAGCAGATTGCCATGGAAAACTGTCTTTTGTCACATTCGTAGCTGCTGTGCCTTTTAATGCATCCAAAGGAGAGCTGCTAGGAAAACAGAAAGAAACTGAGCAGTTTTTGGCAGCTATAGCGCTGAGCTGATAGTGGGGTTTTCAGGGCTGCTGTTGTTGGTAGTGGTTCTTGCTTACTTCTGTTAAAATCAGCCCTTTTGCTTCTTCACTAACAACAAACTGATTGCCAGCACTTGGAATGTGCTCAGGGGAACATCATTCTTAAATTATTTAATTTGGCTGGGGTTGGGGGGTTAGAAGCAGGGAAGGGTATGCATCAACACAGGGATCTTTTATCTGGCAGTTGGAGTGGCCTGACACTGTCCGAGCCTTCAACTCAAAATTGCAAAATGTATTTTTTATAGGGGGAAATTCTATAGTTTCTAATTCTTCCATAGTTACTTATTTTTAATAAGTAAAACATGATTATTTGCAGACTAAGAGTCATACATATGGAAGAAGACCGCAAGAGTCATTTAGCCTAATTCTTTGCTGATGCAGGAACCTAGAGCTAAAGCATCCTTGACCAGGTGGTTTCTAGTCTCTGTTTAAAGAACTCTACCAGAGAGTCAACCAACTTCCAAAGACTACTACAGCTAGTGTCTCCCTTATCTGAAGTGATTGAGACCAGAAGTGCTTAGGATTTCGGATTTTTCCAGAGACTGGAATATTTGTATATACATAATATCTTACTGATGGGACCCATATCGAAACACGAAATTCATTTATGTTTCATAATACCTCATACACATAGCCTGAAGGTAATTTTGTACACAGTAATTTTAATAGTTTTGTGGAGGAAACAAAATTTGTGTGCATTGAACGGTCAGAAAGCAAAAGTGTCACTATCTCAGCCACTCGTGGGCAATTTTGGATTTTGAAGTATCTAGGATTTCAGAATTCTGGATAAGGGATATTCAACCTGTTCAACAGTCCTTGCTTTCAGAAGTTCTTCTTGATGTTTAGATGGTATCAATTTTCTTGTTATTTCACTCCATTGGTTCATGTCTTAGTTGCAGAGGGAAGTAAGCTAAGCCTTTGTCTATAAGACACTCCTGATATTGGAAGATGGATATCATGTCACTGTTGCCTCAGTCTTTACCCACTGATAATGTGCATAGAAAATACTTTTACCCCTCATAACTATTTGCATCGTTTTTGTTGGACTGATATCCTCCTTCTCTCACTGCAACAGAAGCAAACAAAATAAGACATACACACACACTTAGATGTTTTTGCTCTCATAGCGAATTGTCTAATGGTGCTAGTAATGGCTTCTTTGAGTCTATCTACCTGTAATGAGGCTTTCCTCTTTTCCTACTTTGTCTTACCAAGCATTTTTGTGTTTTCTAATGAGTCAAGTCTCATGATATGTCCAATGTATGCCAGCCTCAGTTTAGTCACCTTTGCTTCTAGGGAAAGTTCAGGCTTGATTTTCTCCAGGATCCATTCATTTGTCTTTTGGGCAGTCCATGGATTCACAGAACTCTTCTCCAGCACTGCATTTCACATGTTTCAATTCTTTCCTGTCAGTTTCTTCACAGTCCAGCTTTCACAACCACACATAGAAATGGATGATTCTGACTATGGTATTTAAATATATATCTTGACACTTGAGGATCTTGTCCAGTTCCTTCTGAGTCTTAATCTTCTCCATTCTGACTTATGATTGAGCCCAGGTACAGAGAATCTGGAATTATTTCATTTTCTTCATTGCGACTTCAAAGTTAGGTATATCATTTTGGGTCATTTTTTTTAATGCTCAGCTGTAAACCTGCCTTTGCACTTTCTCCCTTGACTTTCTTCAGTAATCCTCCCAGGTCTTTGCTGTTTTCTGCTAGTAGTATGGCATTACCTGAATATCTTAAATTAATGAGGTTCTTTCCTCCAATTTTCATGCCCCCTTCCTACAAGTCTAATCTACCTTTAAGATGTATCTTGAATCTTGAAATGATTCAAGATAACATGTTAAACAGAGTAAGAAAATTGAGCCTTACCTAATCCTCTTGCCAATTGGAAACGATTCTGTTTCATATTCTTCCCCGAAGGTGACCTGTTGTCTGGAGTATAGGTTATGGAACAAGACAAACAACTGTTGTGGCACAATAGTTTCTTTAATGAGGGAGTGAAATACAGGTAGCTAACAGGCAGATATCAGAAGCTAAGCAGGGTCAGCCTTGACTAGTACTTGGATGGGTGACTACCAGGAAATACTAGGTGCTGTAGGCTGTATTTCAGAGGAAGGAACTGGCAAAACCATCTCTGAAGATTCCTTGCCTAAGAAAACCCTATGAGATTCATGGGATCACCATAAATTGAGGCAACTTGAAGGCACGTGCATGCACACACAACAGGCAATGGACATATAAAGCTACAGCTATACAGATTAGGGGGGAATTAATGGCAAGGTGCAGAACCTCTTCCCCCAAAGAATACACACACACTTAAAAACCTATAAAGGACTCGAATATTACTCTGGTCACAGATGCTCAGGGATTTTTAAGTTCTGTTCCAGGCAAAAGACTCTTTGGACATGAAATAGTGGAATTACTCTATAGATTATTTGAAGGATGAGACAGTATCAGAAGCAGAGTTTGATTATAGGTCTCCGAATCCTCCAGCCAGCACTAAGCTCTCACACTTGCATGTTGGAAAGTCTTGCTTGAATTAACTTGTGCTTGAATTAACTTGTGCTCTTTGCTGCTGTGACCACATATCAGTCTCGGTGGAGATTATTACAGTCATCTGCTTGGGAAAGCCCTTGGTCTTTCTAAAAAGCAAAAAGTTTCTAGATTTGCTTGTCAGCCTTTTTCAGTAATCAGTGTTTCCTCCCTGATGACTCACTTCCAAAGTGATGTTGTCCTTCTGATATTACTTGCCTTTTCTTTTCAGAATACACAGCTGCAGAATGATAATTTCAGCTGAGTAAACACACCCTCTTGTTGTTGTGTGCCTTCAAGTCATTTCCAACTTACGGTGACCCTAAGGCAAACCTATCATTGGGTTTTCTTGGCAAGATTTGTTCAGGGGAGGTTTGTCACTGCCTTCCCCTAAAGATGAGAGAGTGTGACTTACCCAAGGTCACCAGTGGGTTTCATGGCTGATCTGGGAATTGAACCCTGGTCTCCAGAGTTGTGGTCCAACACTCATATCACTACGCCATGCTGGCTCAATCATGATTCCCCTCCCCAATAATACCCCAGGCAAAACCACACTGTGGGGGTTGGATTGGATGGCCTTTGTGGTCTCTTCCAACTCTTTGATTCTGTAATTCTGTGCTGCTGGCATGCATCATTTGGAGAGGCTGAAATTTTCTTACTTGACTACAGCCCAAACAAGGAGTTTAAAAAGCAAGGGAGGCAACACAGAAACACTGGACGTTTTCACACGGGGCTCCCTAAAGCCGGCTGGAGCCCTTCCCCTAAAGCCGGCTGGACCCCATGCCGCTGACACTGGAATGACTCCGGCGGCGGCAGGCTAATTCCTTTTGCCACCCGGAATTACCTGAAGCCGGAGTTAGCCAGGAATTAGCTTGCCGCTGCCGGAGTGAGGCCGGACTTAGGGCTCCGTGTGTTTGAACACATGGAGCGAAAAGCCGGCCGGACACAGGGATGACACCGGAAGGGGCGGGGTTTGCCGCCGCGCGTGTCTGAACACACGGGAAATGGAGCCGGAGTGAGGCCAGCGGGAGGCCGGCTAGCGTCCTCCTTTTGCCCCGTGTGAAAACGTCCACTGTCAAACCCCCCTTGTTGGACAACACAACACAATGGATTGATACAAAGCCAGAAGCTGCATCAATACTGCAGAATTCAAGGCTTGGTTCCTTCACAAAAATCAGATACCAACACAGATTTTCACCATACCCACAAGTTTTGCATTCCTATGACTATTCATACAGTCTGATTACAAAGATCCTTCCCAGAAGTAGATTGAGGTTGCTATTGTTGTTGTTGTTGTTATATTATTTATATCCTGCTTTCCCCCACAACTGGGACACAAAACAGCTTACAAATTTAACAAAAAATACAATTAAAATTCATAGTGTACAAAAGGGTTATGCCACAAAATCTTTCCCATAGTTAGTCTCTAACCTCTTCTAATACACTGGCATGCAGACTAGAGTACTGAAAGGTTTGTAGAAAGTTTCCTGTGTATATAATTTCAGCCAAGGATTTGGGATGGAGTCTCTTATCCATGCCACATTCCCTAATGGCAGGGATGGGTAAAGTAAGCCCAGGGTAATCAGATGTCATGACTGCAAAGGAGGACAGAGTACAGCAAAATGTAGGGCATTCAGGACATTAAACATAAAAGCTAAAAACACTAATATAAATGTAAATTCATTTCAGATGGTTTATTTAAAGCTATATTACACATACTGTGTTGTATTATGTACTCAACTGTATTTTTCTGATGTACTTGTCTTTGTTAAAGTGCCTTGTTGGCTTGCAATGTACAGGTTTCTGAGCAAGACAAATGCTTAAAATTGTATTTTGCTAGCAAGAAACCCTTGAGTGAATCTACATTTAAATTATTCCTTTCATTTGTCCATTGTGCTGAAATTAAGCAGGAAAAAAAAACACCTTCTCAGTATTGCATTCTGTCCTCAAGCAGCCCATAGTTATCTTTTCCTCTAGAAGAAACAAATGGGCCCGGATCTCTTGTCTGCTGCTGTTCCTAGGAAAAAAGAACTTTAGAAGGCTCCATCCTTTTCTCCTAATTGCAGTGAGGCCAGGCAGCCAAGTAGACACATTTTTCGAAGGGGAACTGCAAACATGGTGCTCCTCTGTGGGAACTCCAGATCCTGCAAAATGTTCTAATGGCAGGTCAAACATTGCAAGATGAGGAATTTCACCTGTATTAATGTGCCATTTACCTTGGTAAAGCCAGCTTGGTGTAGTGGTTTGAGTGTTGGACTAGGATTCTGGGTACCAGGGTTCGAATCTCCATTTAGCCATAGACACCCACTGGGTGATCTTGGGCAAGTCGTACTCTTTCAGCTTCAGAGGAAGGGAAAAGCCAAGAAGAAGAAGAAGAAGAAGCCTCTGAACAAATCTGGGCAAGAAAACCTTGTGATAGTTTCACCTTTGGGTCACCATAAGTCAACTTGAAGGCACACAACAACAGCAAAACATTTCTGCATACCAAATGCTGGTGGGAGGAGTGTGTCTGTTTGCTGCAAGAGCAGCTTGTATTTGCTGCAAATATGGAGTTTGGGCTGCCCCGTAAATATGGATCTTCTCATACAAATCAGGGTGCCAGGCAACTAGTGAGGAATAGTTTGTTGCTGCTGTTGTTGCTTTTCTTCAAGTCATTAATACATGGCAACCCTAAGGCAACCCTATCACTGGATTTTCTTGGCCAGAGGTGGTGGTTGCTTTCTCCTGAGGCCGAGAGAGTATGGATTGCCTAAGACAGTGATGGCGAATCTTTTAGAGACCCGAGTGCCCAAACTGCAACCCAAAACCTACTTATTTATCACAAAGTGCCGTGCCCCTCTGGCTTTCTAGTAATGAACTTTGGCAAACTTTGTGCTGGGGCAGCAGCACGCATGCCCACAGAAAGGGCTCTGAGTGCCACCTCTGGCACGTGTGCCATAGGTTTGCCACTACTGGCCTAAGGTCACCCTGTGAGTTTCTATGGCCAAGCGGGGATTTAAACCCCAATCTCTCAAAGCCTAGGCCAACATTCAAACATGTACACCATGCTAGTTCACTAAGAAATACAGTTGTCCCTCCATTTTCGTGGACTTGAAGTCTGCGATCCTTGCCTATCCATGAGGGATGAATGGAGGAGCACAAAATGGGAGGGGTCCCTTGCGATGTGCGCCCACTCGCCCCGGCAGACATGCGTCTCCATTCAAGCCAATAGGATTTGAATATTTGCATTTTTCCTTTTTCACGTGTGTGTGTGTGTATGTCCAGAATTGATTCCCCATGAAAAAGGAGGGGCAACTGTAATAATAGCGATTATTGGGCCTTCAGATTCACTTGTGATAGAACCCACTATTATCATTGCTTTCATCATCAAGGGGCTGGTTGTCCTCATCGCTGAAAGTTACCACTGAAAATAATAATTGCAATTTTTTAAAGAAAACCCTGAAAGGTAACTGGATGTGAGTCCTGCATATTAATTCCAAAAAGTGTAAATCAGTTTGGCTCACTTCAAAATACAGCCTGTGCAAAGCCTTCTGCCTTCCTCCTCCTGAGTAGGCCATGGGCAAAATTGCATTGCTATGTTGATTGGTTTCATTCGCAGGGGAAGTTTCTCAGTGGTGTCTCATGCAATCCCTCAATTGCTTATTCTCTTATTTCACCTTATTTTACTTTAGCAATTGTGGTGGCACCAGCCATCTGTCCACACTATGAGGGATGGATGTCTGAGCTCAAAGCAGTTACAAGACTTTTTCTTGAATAAAAAGTTTATAATGAAATGCATAATGTGGAAAGCAGAAAACAGCTAAACAGAGAGAAGGCCAAGTGTTGTTCTGGGAGCTTCAATAATAAAAGCGCCAGGAAGGAAACTTGAAAAAAATACACCTTTAGAGTGTGGGAAATGGCAACACAAAAGTGTACCAGTCTCCCAAAAAAGAAAAGAAAAGCAGTCAGCATAATGTTGCTGTTGTTATGTGCCTTCAAATTATTTCTGATTTATGGTGATCCTAAGATGACCCTATCACAGGGTTTTCTAGGCAAGATTTCTTCAGAGGTTTGCCACCATTCCCTTCCCTTGAGGCTGAGAGTGTGTGACTTGCCCAGTGGGTTTCCATGTCCTGGTGGGTATTGAAACCCTTATTTCCTGGAGTTGTAGTCCAACACACAAACCACTATACCACATTGCTTATGTAATAGTGTAATCTTGGCGGAAAGGCATTGTGGTGGTGTTGTTGTTGCCCTCTACTCTTTCTATCCGTCTTCTTTTCCCTGTAGCTTTATAAGAATTTACAAGAATTTTCTTTTTTAAAAAACTACATCTATGTTCCTTAAGAAATACAAAAGGAATACTCAAAATAGTATTAAACTTCCCATAGAATTAAAACCATTTATTTAAGGCATTGATTTATAAGCGGAGGGGGAGGGACTGGTACTGCAAATTAAAGATAGCCCTTTTCTTCTAAAAAGAATAATTTAGAGGGAACAATAATATAACGTGATGAAAAGAACTCAAAAGGAACAAGAAGCCTATAAGTAACGCTCTGTATAAAAAAATTTCTCTAAGCATCAAAGAAGAAGAAACGTTATACTTTTTTTCTGTTCTTTAAATGTAATGTTCTATAAAAAATTAATTAAAAAAAAAGAATAATTTCCCCAAAACCTCTTGGAATAAAAAAGGAGTTCATCTGTGGAGGGAGCTAACTTAGCCTCCCTCGGAAAGGCAATCCTGAGACCTCTCTTCTACAGTCCATTTTGGCTCACCGCTAATGAAGTCAGTTCATAGGAAGGCAGCCCAGGCTTAAAGTGGATAGGTGTCATGTACGGACACTGCAGACTACAGAAATCCAGGCTTCAGTATGAAAACTCAGAAAACCTTTATTCATAAAACTATAGATGTTCTCTACAGATGATTGATGTCAGAACTAACTACCAAGCGCTAGGAAAACCTAATTAAAGTATTGTGGTGGTGGTGGTGGTGGTTGTATGCCTTCAAGTCATTTTCAACTTAGGGTGACCCTAAGACAAACCCATCATGGGATTTTCTTGGCAAGGTTTGTTCAGAGGAGGTTTGTCAATGGCTTCCCTGAGGCTGAGAGAGTGTGACTTGCCCAGGGTCACCTGATGGGTTTCATAGCTGAGTAGAGAATCGATCCCTGATCTCCCAAGTCATAGTCCAATACTCAAACCACTACAACACAATGGCTCTCATTTTGTTGTTATCTGCCCTCAAGTCGATTCTGCGACCGTGTGGATGGGAAATCTCCAAGACTCCTTATCCTCCACTACTCTGCTTAGTTCCTGCAAATTCATACCTGTGACTTGCTTAATAGAGTCCATCCATCTATTAAGTGACCTTCTTCTCTTTCTATTTCCCTTCACCTTTCCTAGCATTATTGTTTCCCCCAATAAGTCGTGCCTTCTCATGATGTGGCCAAAGTATGACAACCTCAGTTTAATCGTCTTTGCCTCCAAGGAAATTTCAGGCTTGATCTGCTCTAGGACCCATTTGTTTGTCCTTTTGGCTATCCACAGTATCCTCAGCACTCTTCTACAACGCTACATCTCAAATGAATTTATTTTCTTCCTATCCGCTTTAACTGTCCAGCTTTTGCATCCATACACAGTAATAGGGAATACAATGGCTTGCATGATTCTAACTTTCATGCTCAAGAGTATATCTTTACTCTTTAAGGTCTTTTCTAATTCTTTCATAGCTCCCCTTCCCATTCTTAGTCTTATTCTGACTGCAGTCCCTGTTCTGATCAATGTTTGATCCCAGGTATGAGAACTCTTTTACTATTTCTATTTCTTCATTGTCTGGGCTGAATTTGTGTAAATTCTTCATGATCATTATTTTTATTTTCTTTATGTCCAACAGCAAGCCTGCCTTTGCACTTTGTTCCTTGCTCTACCTTAGTAGTTGTTCCAGGTCTGTGATGTTTTCTGCTAGTATTATGGTATCATCAGCATATCTAGGTTGTTGATATTCCTTCCTCCTATTTTCACTTCTTCTTCTGCGTACAGGCTCTCATACACAATTTCAAATCTTAGGTGGGTGGCCTTCTTATTCATGACAAAAGGAAAACATTCTTTTCCTTCATTTTTCCCACCTCCTTCTCCCACTCCATACATTTTCCAGGAGAGTGACCATGGCTGCTCCAGTACAAACTCAATTCCCTTCCATCTGCTCTTTAACCACAAATAAATGTAGTCAACAATTCTAGAAATTTACACACAACTGTATGTCCCATTATTTTAACAGCAGTACTATGTAACACATTCTATGCCAGCATATAACAAGCAGGTGAATAACAGAGTCAGCAAATAACAAGCAAATAAATTAATAACTCTCCAAAAACTATGGCAGGGAAACTCAAAGATTCAAAATATGACAGCCACAGGTTTCTCATCTTGGCTTCCAGCTCCAAACAATAGGCTGAGCATCTTATCATACCTCATCTCTCCAATTGACTCAGGAAAATAGGGCCTTTGCAGACTGCTAGAAATAGTGCAAATTGAGTCCACTTTAAGGGTTAGGGTTAGGGTTAGGGAATCATGGGAACTGTATTTTATTGTGGCACCAGAGCTCTCTGACAGAGAAGGCTCAATGTCTCAGAAAAAACCCCCAAACAATTCCCATGATTCCCTAGCACTAACCCTAACCCTTAAAGTGGTCTCAATTTGCACTATTTGTGACAGTCTGCAAAGGCCCATAGTTTGCAATTCCACAACACATTGGCTCAGGACAATTGTTTGCAATTCTACAGCAGCTCATTTGTCCAGGCCTCCCTACCCATTGCAGGATTGTCTGATGAATGGAGCAAAATTTGGGGTTGCCAGGCAAAGTAAAGGGCAGGCCTCCTGTACCTTAATAGTTGTAAAAAGACATAAAGGAATCCAGTAGCACCTTTGAGACTAACTGGACGTACATATAAATTAAAATTAAAAACAAGGGGTTGGACTGGATGACTCTTGGGGGTCTCTTCCAACTTTGTGATTCTTTGATTCTATGATAGATAAGCAGATAATCATCTGTTTAGTGAAGCAAGCCCAGTGCCTTGTGTATGGGTGCAAGATCTGTAAGATATTGTCATAAAGCAGGTGTAAGGAGAATCCTGATGTGTGAAAACTAGACTTTTGAATGCTGCTTTCATAGTAATAGAATAGTAATAGAAGAGGGAATTTCATATCTCCTGTGCTGAGAAATCCCTCCTTCTGCTCAACTGTTAAAGCTGTAGGTGCCCTCTCCTTGTTTTTACTTGTGAACATTATGCAAAAGCAAGTAAGGGAAGGTGTGTAACATTAGCATGTGAACAAAGTGGTTTTCTCTCTCATAATACTGGAACCTAGAGTTGTCCACTGAAGCCAAATGCTGTAAGATTGAGAATAAATAAAAGGAAGTACTTCTTTGCACAGTACATAGTTAAATTGTGGAACTCGCTGCCACAAAAGGTAGTGATGGTTGCCAGTATGGGTGACTTAAAAGAGAATTGGGCTAATTCATGAAAGCAAGGGCCATTGGTGGCACTAGTCATGATGGCTGTATGCCAGCTGAAGCTTTCAAAGCCCATGCTGTGTTATCCTGGCCATGTGGCTACTGTTCTCTGTTGACTTATCCAAGAAACAATTATGGCAGTACTTTTCCAGAAAGGGAGAGCACACATTGGAAGCAGGCAGCAATCCAAAGTTACTTAATCTTGGAGCCAGGAAGGATGTCTTTACCCATTTCCCCTTCTGCTTCTGAGTAGGAAAAATAACATACAAGTTACCATTAATCCTGTGCCAGTCTCTGGACTATTCCCAGTGATGGGCAAAGAAAGCCCACAGGTCACTTTGCCCCCTACTCCTGACCAAAAATTAGGGGTGTAAATGCAGAGGAGGCAAAATGAGGATGTTGTGCCCCTAGGAAAAAAAACTTTCTTCCCTCCACCCCACCCTGGGAATTTTTCCTTTATTACCAAATTTCTAGCATTGCAGTAACTCCAATCAAGCCTTTAGAAATGCAGTTTATGTGTCCAAAGAAAAGAGGCAGAAAAGGCACCAAAGGAATGTGGGCAAATACAGCAAATACAAAAATTCGAGATACCACCAATTTTTGGTGTCAACAAAAGTGTATACCCAGTTAATCTTTAAGGTTTTTCTTTAACGTTTTCCTAGTTAATCTTTAAGGTGTTATAAAAGCCGGCAGGTAGCTAGCAGTATAGCAAGCTTTTGGATTTCATAGAAATCTCTAAAAGGCCAAATGACCATTTGAAGTGCAAAAGGTGTGGAATACGCCATTACTGTGGCCATTGTGCTTGTAATCCAGAGACACGCATGCATCTCAAAACCTTTTCAACACCTAGTCCATCCTGCCACGTGTCAATTCCAAACAGAGGTTTTGGCTACACCAGGGGTAGGCAACCTTTCCCCTTTAAGGGCCGAGGGACTTCATCTCCCAGAAGCCTCAACCATGTTGGCCAATAGTCCTATGTTGGCCAATAGCTCCTGGGATTCTGGGAGCTGAGGTCCCTCGGCCCTTAAAGGGGAAAGGTTGCCTACCCCTGGGCTACACAGTTACAGCAGTTTTGATACCTGCTTAACCACCATGGTTGCATCCTATGGAATCCTAGAATTTATAGTTTGGTGAGATACTTGGAATTCTCAGTCAGAGAGCTCTCATTCTCTGCCAGATAATGCTAAATTCCCAACCAAACTACAGATCCCTGGGTTTCACAGGATGCAGCCCATGGCTGTTAAAGTGGTGTCAGCGTGCTACAGTTATGCAACATCAGAGATGAGGCACACAGAAACATTGATCTGCTAAGTGTTTGGGAAGGAGGGGGCGAGAAAATACCTTGTTTTTAATTTTGTTCCCACCTTTTTGTTTCAGTTCTCTCGAGCCAGACCCACCACAGCCCTTTGAAACGGTCTGTATCCCTTACCCCGCCCATGACTGTGCCCAACCAGCCTCTAGGACACGGATGGATGTCTCATGAGGATTTGCGAGCTAGAGGAGCACCGGGCCTCCCTTCCGACCATGCCCCCCTGTCTCCTCAAAGCAGTGTAGCCTCTTCGGGAAGTGGTGGGAGTGAACACTTAGAAGATCAGACTTCTGCTCGTAACACATTCCAGGAGGAAGGGAGTGGTATGAAAGGTGAGTGGAAAGATGTGCCAAAGTTTCCATCTCTCTTCCTCTTCTTCCTGCTTGTTCACTAGTACACTTACAGATACACAAACACATATGCACAGGAGCTAGAATCCTGCAGGAGTCTTATGCATGCTTCGGTTTCCCTACAGAAGCGGTTTTCATAGTTGTGGAAGTAGAGCTGCACATGCCATTGTGTGTATGTTTGTGCATGCAGAAGTACATTGATGTGCCCCTTCAGTTGCGCATTTAATGCAATGTCCACATTCAGTTCAAGGTCATAGAGTTGCACATATGGTGCCATGGCACATACAAATGAACATTATTGGCTGCTGCACATCCTTCTGACCTTGCTGCAGTTGATGTATGGGACTCCTTTGATTGCGCATTTGGTTGTGCATTTGATTTGATGCATTACAAGGAACACATAGCACAATCAGTACACAACTCCACACAAGGAAATGTCCTATCCAAACCTAACATAGACTGACTTACATTATTTTAGAATGCACTGTATAAAAAAATAAATATAAAACATTTAATAGTTTTTCGTGGGTTTTTCGGGCTGTGTGGCCATGTTCTAGAAGAGTTTCTTTCTGACGTTTCATCTCTGAAGATGCTATCCACAGATGCTGGCGAAACGTCAGAAAGAAACTCTTCTAGAACATAGCCACACAGCCCGAAAAACCCACAAAGAACTATGGATGCCAGCCATGAAAGCCTACGAAAACATTTAATGTTTGCCTCTGGGTTGTAGTAGGATATTGTAGTAGGAGTTTTAATTTTAATAGGAAAAAGAGGAGTAAGACAAGTTCAAGAGGGAAAAATTTATCAAAAGCAATTAGTTCTTGGTTGCAACTGCACTGCAGAATGCTGTAGAATTCTGGGATTTGTAGTTTTGTGAGGTGTTTAGCCTTCTCTGTCAGAAAGCTACGGTGCCATAACAAACTACATATCCCAGTATTCTATAGCACTGAGCCATGGCAATTAGTGTAAAGCTGCATTATCTCTGTAGTGCAGATGCAGCCCTCGTGAGAGTTCAGTTGTGAAAGATCTGTCCATGGTGCTGAACCTCTTATTGGGGCATAAGATTCTACACTTTGAATAACTTTATAAAATCTGGACAAATAACTGGAACTGATTCAGCTCCCCGCTGACCCTGATGTCACAGCTTTTGTTCTTTTTGATCTGTGCTGCTTTAGTGGAACATTGGTCAAAAGTTCTCCCATTCCCATCTACTGCCCCCCCTGACACATCACTAACCTTTCCGGTCTGAGTGACAAGACCATTTCTTCTGCTTTACAAAAGAACTGGCTTTTTAAGTTAGGCTTTCTATTGTAGCACTATTTAAACAGTCTTCAGGCAATTCTTAGGAAACTGGATTTGCAGTTTGTAATTTTATTGTATTAGGGAGAGCAAGCAGGGGCTAAAATTCAAAAGAAAGATGTTGTAATTTGATGTACATACGCAGAGCTGTGGTGCAGGTCTATCCATGGACAGCCTTCTGATTTGCATGTTACACAATTAGCATCTTGAGATGTGTTTCCTTTTTGTTGTGTGGATTACACAGGGACAGGCATGGAGGGAGGGTGTGTGAGGGCAGGTATAGCAACAAAGTAGAGGGAGGGAAATTTATATACATTTTGTAATTTATATTTTTCATGAAATGGGCAGGACTGGAAAAGGATCAAGTGAGCAAAGCCCAAATTCTCATGTGTTTTTCCCAAAACCTCTGAGATTCACAAAGGAAGGGAGCCAGGTTCATCTACCCAGTAGATTTCGCAGCCCCCAAAACAGTCAGATATAGTCCCCAGGGAGGGAAATTCACCTGCCTGTCTGATGGAGGAACATACCCCTTTTGGAGAGAAGCTCAGTTCACCACATTTCCAGTTAGATATATGGAAAGCACATTGGTTGTTGTTGTTACCGTATTCTTTTCCCCATAATGTGACAGAGTGGCTTACAACTTACAAATTATTAAAACCAGTACAGATTTTAGACATATGCTGGCAGAACAAGAGCAAAGAGAAAGCCATCCCTAAGGAGGGAGTTCCAAATTTTGGGAGCAGCTACTGAGAAGACCCTCTCTTTTGCACCTTGGTCCTAAGGGCAAAAATACAAGGAGGGTCCAGTGCTTCTCAGGGAGAGTAATTGAAGGAGCAAGTCAGATTCCAGAAACCAGCAGGGCAATAAGCCTCAGACCAAGCACACAGATTTTGGAACTCGGAAGAGAAAGGCCCTCGCTGTGCTAATTTATAGCTGGCTGTAAATCATCATAGCTGGTCTAATTTCCTCAGTGTGTTCCTTTTACAGCTGTCCTAGGCTTTTCCTGCTTTTCTGCAGCTGGTGTTTCAGTCCACGATGTTTATTGTTGTGAAGCTGCTCAGCAATTAGCTTCTGCTCTTTTAGGAGTTGCATAGGATGGTGCAGGCTCTGCTTCCAGCAGTTCTGATACAGGAATGCCAGTCTTCTCTGGAGCCTATCTCCCCTTCCCCCTTCCTCATCTTTCTTCACATTGGTCATGATAGGTGATAATTGAACCAGATGTTGTTGGACTGCAGGGTCTATCAGTCCTAGCTACCATAGCCAGGGTGAGGAGTGGTGGAAGTTGCAGTCCAGCAACATCTGGAGGGCTGCCTAATTCCCATCCTTGGTGTATTTAATGTAATGACAAGGTGTTCTGAATGGATCAGTGGTTTAAAGTGGCTTGCTCAAAGGAGGATTTTGCAGACTTTCAACTTGTCAGCTTAAGTCATTTGAGGCAACCAAGCAATACTTTCTAAAAGAGGAATTAGAATCGCCCAGAAAGTATGCATCCTTAGTGAATGAAAGAATTCAGTTCCTGGTATCTCCAGTAGAAACTTCAAGGGGAATTGGTAGGAATCATTTTTCTGCTAAAACCATAGACAAGTACTGTGGCTAGGAGTAGGCAGTACTGTGGAGCAAGATAAATGGTGTAACTCTGTTTAAAGGTGGCTTTATATGTTCCTTATGAAGAATATACAGGATAGAAACCATGGGTCAGTCAGTAGTGAAGTACACTGAGAGATCTTTTTGAAAGGATATCAGATAACAGGCCTAAAATCCTGGAGAGTTGCTGTCAGAGTAACTAATAGGCTGAGTTGGCTTCTGGTATGACATGGGTCAAGATACTACCAGGGGAAATTCACAATCACGCCATAGTACTGCAGTGTGCAGCATGAGAGCTCCAGGAACCAATTTTGACCTCTGGGATCCATGACCTCTGGGATCTGCCACCTGGCCATAGAAGTTCAGCTGTGCAATTTGAGGGAGAGCAGAGTGGCTTTGGGAGGGACATAGTGCCCATAGGTTTCCCACCAGACTGCCACAGATGCCCAGCTCCAAAATACAGTGTGTAAATTCTTGTAGCACTGTTTGGAGTTACTGGGAAAGAGCCCTTTGGCCTTCTTAGTTCAGCCAACTCTGCCGTATCTGCATTGGTGAGAGATTTCCAGAAAAAAACAGAACTGGAAAATTTCCCCAGTGTGCCTATAAACGTTATACGAATTAGCACTTATGGTTTAAATACTACATCTCAGACACACACAAAGCATTACGTGCAAATCATTTTATTGGGATATCTGTAATAGTGTAAATGATATTTGGAATATATTTGGAATAATGTAAAGACCGTACAAATGACTGCACCTGAAAGAATAATATCTTTTAAGGACACATACCTAAAGAGAACTGTACTTGATATTTCCTACATTGGGTTTGAAATGTGAACCCATGGGCCATATGTGGCCCCCAGGAGGTTTTGCTCCAAAATTCCCAAAATGGTGTCTAGGATGTATAAATGGCATCTTGACATGTTTAGAGCCCACTAGGGCTCAAAACTAAATTTTGTGATTTTTTAAAAAAAAATAAACCTTTTTTTCTCTCTCCTCAAAATATCCCAAATGCCCTCTAGAGCCCCAGGAAGGCCCAAAGCATACCCTCTGAGATCTCCTGGAGGGCTAATGTATCCCTCTAGTCTTCCACAGTTGCCCACTCCTCTTTTACACCAAGAATTTAACTTTTTTGCTGAGGTTTATCTGTAGTGTTTTCAGCGTCACTCACTCAGGCTTTACACTACAGTTGGCCCCCCATATTTGCAGTGGTTAGGGGCATATGCCTTCCTCCACCCCCATGAAAGTGGAAAATAATAAATATAAATACAAGTGGCAAATGCTGTTTTTTTTTTCTAACCTGAGAGAATACTTCTCTAGGAATCTCTAGGATCTCAAGTGCAACTCTGTGGTCAACGTCCACAGAGAAGTTGACCATAGAATTTCACTGGAAGACCTAGAGACTCTCAGGGAGAACATATTAATTAAATCCACAAATCATAAAATCCACGAAAGGGAAACAGTGAATGTCGGGAGCCGACTGTACTTATCAGTTCCCTTTCAAGGTGAGAAAAATTTGATTCATTATGACTAATTGAACATTCTGTTTCGCTAAAGGAATGATTGCTGTACAGCAGTTTAGATGACATATCCAAGGGTTGCCAAGTTGGCCATACTATTGTTGTGTGTCTTCAAGTCCTTCTGACTTGTGATGAACCTAAGGTGAACCTATCATGGGGTTTTCTTGGCAAGATTTATTCAGAGGAGCTTTGCCACTGCCTTACCCTGAGGCTGAGAGCATGTGACTTGCCTGAGTCACCCAGTGGGTTTCATGGCCGAGCGGGGAATCAAACCCTAGTCTCCAGAGTTGTAGCCCAATACTCAAACCATTACACCACACCTGACTCTCGTGGCTGTATAGCAAAGTACAATATCATCCAAAGTCCACAAAACCTTTATTGGGCCAACCCAAATGCATAATATGAATATTGCAAGCTTTCAAAGCTCCACTTGCTTCTTCCTCAGACAAAGGTGTTAAAAATCATAGAGAAGAAAGAAAAAGAAAGTGACGGTGTTAGTTACAGGCCTGCATTTTGTCAAGATGGAGAGAGCAGTATGTAGAAATGCAAAAATAGAGCATGGGTGGGGGGGGGGGGGATTCCAGAAATTTTCCCAGTTTTGGAAAAAATTTCTGTAGGAAAAATTCCACCGTACAGCTCTTGTTTGTGCCTGGAAACTGTCCATGGTGCTGAAGCATTTGGCTGGTAATGAAGAGCCCTCCTCTTCCTCCTCGTTCTTTGCTGCTTCCTCCTGCCCTCTGCGGGTTTCCCTCAGAATTTGGGACAGGATCTCTGGCCAAGAAGAAGACGCCAGGTCCTCAGCTGCACCCAGAGTACACTGTGGAGCAACCGGTGCTAAGCACCCCTTTGTGTGATACCTTCCTATGCCATGTTCAGCATGGGGAGGTCTTTGCAACAGCAAATACAGATAATTTCATTGCAGTGGTCATATTTTAATTTTTTTGCTTAATGTAAAAGTAAACATAAAGGTAGCCCCTTGACTTGGATGTCTAGTCGTAACCAACTGTAGGGGTGGTGCTCATCTCCGTTACTAAGCCGAAGAGCCAGTGTTGTCAGAGACTACTCTGTGATCCTGTGGCCAGCATGACTGCACAGAATGCTGTTTACCTTCCCACCAAAGTGGTCCCTATTTATCTACTTGCATTTGCATGCTTTCGAACTGCTAGGTTGGCAGAAGCTGGTGAGAGGAGCTTACCCATCATACAGCGCTCGGGCCTTGAACTGCCAATTTTCCCATCTTCCGATTGTTAGAATTGGCATCTTAACCGCTAAGCCACCACAGACCCTTAATTGCTTAATATATTGGCTACTTATTTATAGTCAGCCCTCCGAATCAGCAGGCTAACTATCCACAGATTGGAGGATCCATGGATGTTCCTAAGCTATTACCATCAATGGCGATGTGTGCACACAGCTGCACCAATACAGCTTCACACACGTTGGTGTCCATTGATGGTAGTGGGACTTGAGATCTCACATTTTTTTGTTTTTTTGAGTAAGAGCATTTCTTCTGGCTTCTAGTTGGACACAGCATTTTGAATCAGTTGCAGTTTCCAGATGTTCTTCAAACATAGTTTTGTGTACAGCAATTTGCTATAACTGAGTGTGAGGCTTCACATAGGCTGTAGATCACAGTGAACTATTGTAGTGTAAAGGATGAACTGTTGCACTAGTTAACATGGTGCTAATTTGACCCAATTAGGATGATGTATGTAGACCCACAGGGAGCACCATTGCCTGAAGCTCCTTGTAAATCCAGACTGAGGGGACTGTAAACATGGAAATTACACCACACTGGCCCTCAACAACTACTGCTTAATATTTAATTGTCACTTTTGTCTCTTTAACTTTCAGATGTTCCCGCTTGGCTCAAAAGTTTGCGCCTTCACAAATACGCTGCCCTTTTCTCCCAGATGACGTACGATGAAATGATGGCCCTGACAGAGTGTCAGCTTGAGGCGCAAGTAAGTTACACTCCCTAGTAAGGGATTCCCAATGGGTTAGGTTGGTCATAGAAATCCCATAACATAAACTGATTGTCAAAAAGCTAGGGTCATCCATTTACTGAAGACTCAGTTGACTGCCGATACAGGGTGATGTGTTTTTTGTTTGTTTGTTTGTATTACTGAATATTGATTAGTTATCTATACATTTTCCTAGGCAGAAGCAACCAAAGCAGAATTTGATTGATTGATTTGTAGTATTCATGTATCGCCTTCCAGCCCACAAGGGTTCCCAAGGTGACCCACAACAAATAAAAGCAATTGAGCAGTTTGAAGACTAAAATTTTTAAAAAACACATTTAAAACTTTTTTTAAATTCTAAAATGTAGGCTGCTGCCACACTGCAGAATTAATGTAGTTTGACACCACTTTAACTGTCATGGCTCCATTTGATGGAATCCTGGGAATTGTAGTTTGTTGTGACATCAGAGCTCTCTGATAGAGAAGGCTAAACATCTCACAAAACTATAAATCCCAGAATTCCATAGCATTGAGCCATGGCAGTTAAAGCCATATCAAACTGCATTCATTCTACAGTACAGATGCAGTCATAGTTTTAAAACAATTAACACCTGCATGCTTTCTTTGTTTTGGCCTGATATCATGCTTGTTGGAGTCCACAGTTTCCTTCAAAATCTTTCCACTGGCACTGGAGGTGAGAGCCTATCATCCCCAAATTGTACCTCCTTCTGCAATTTCCATTGCTACCTTCCTTACAGTTCCAGAGGATCCTTAAACTCTCCAGAATAAAATTTTCAGGGGAGACAGGAATAAGGGACAGGGAGGGAGGAAGTAAACAGTGAAAATCACTTCTCCCTTTCCACCAATGGAGATTCTTCCATTGGATCTGAAGCCTGGCGTTGGATGGAAGAACTCCATCTTTTCTCAGGAGCCTTATTCTCGTGTGGTTTTGTTTTTCCTAATGGTCTGTTGACTGTAATACAGCCGGCCTTCTGTATCCACAGATTCAACCATCCACAGCTTGATTTTTTTAAATAAATAAATAAATCCAGAAAGCAAACCTTGATTTTGCCATTTTATATAAGGGGCACCATTTTAGTATGCCACTGTATTGAATGGGACTTGAGCATCTATGGATTTTGATATCCATAGGGGGTCTTGGAACCAAACCCCAATAGATATTGAGGGCCCACTGTAAATGCTTTTGTTTTGGAGTGTGGTTTTGTTTTGTTTTGTTAATTGCTGCCTGGCTAGTAGAACTTTTTAACTGAAGAAGAGTTTTTTAGTGTAATAATACACTGGGCCCTTCGCATTTGCTAGAGTTAAGGGTGGAGGACTCCCATGAAAGTGGAAAAACTACAAATTTTAAAAAGCACTATTTTTTAAACCTCAAGAGAACACCTCTCTAGGAATCTAGGTCCTCCAGCATGACTCTGTGGTCAACTTCTGGTGGAAGCTGACCATAGGGTCACAATGGAGGGCCTAGAAATTTATTGAGAGAATGTATTATCAAATCCACGAATAAACAAATCTATAAATGTCCAAGCCGCAAATGTGGAGGGCTGACTTTAGTTGTTTAAATACTGCAATCCTCTTGGGGCCTCTAAATTGCTTTGTGCCATCCTGAATGATGTATCGCATTGTCCTTGTGGTGTTGGTATCCCTGTGCACGTGCATTAAAGTTGAATTTTGTGTTGCCATTGCAGAATGTTACCAAAGGTGCAAGGCACAAAATTGTGATCAGTATCCAAAAGCTAAAAGAGAGGCAGAACCTTCTCAAGTCCTTGGAACGGGTGAGTTGACCACTTTTCTTTTAAAACTGATGAGCTTTAGGCTGTTGTTTCAGTTAAATACAGTTGCCCCTCCATTCTCACTCATTTGAGATCCGCGGTTTTGAATATTCATGGTGGGGCAACCTCTGTTAAGATCGATGGGGTGCGCACCCATCGGGGCGCACCTCATTCAAGCCTATGGGGCTTGAATATTAGCGAGTCTCCGTCTTTGCAGGGTGCAAGTGGTCTGGAACGGATCCCCTGCAAAAAAAGAAGGCCGACTGTATATTACTAATTTCTTTTAATTTTTAATCGCCAGGAAGGCTGAAACATTTTGTTCTGTGGGGCCGTGTCCATATAGGCCAAATAACATGTCCTCCCTGCGATCCTCATGGGCCCAGTCCCCTCCTCTGGTGCAAATTGTCCTGAAAGTGTATGGCCATTTCAGCACCAAAGTTGCATTATACCACTCATAAAACGGACTTTTAAAACTCACCCTTTACTCTGGATCTTCCCAGAAAATCTGAAGCCCTCCAAAGCAACACCAGGTGACTGTTCACATGTGTGTCCTACTGTGCCATCCGCCACCACCATTGGTGCCGGTCACTCCCTGATCCTGTGGTCACCCATCCATGTGATTGACCTATGCCAGCAGTGGGCGGCATAATGGTATGCAGTTGTGACCAGCTGCCCTGCATTACTCTGGAGTGCCCATGTAACATGGAGAATTTGGGGCAGCTTGAGGGCCACGATACTCCGGACTGCTCCTGGGTTATTCTGGCCTGTGTGGACATGGCCATAGTATTACATAAATACTATTGAAGCCGATGATTTGTGTAGAGTTATCTACCCACCCACCTCTCTTTGGGCCTCTTCAGTCACTCTGCAGGTTGCCTGTGTGTTTATTAAGCTTCTGTTCATTTGTAATACAAGGCTGTGTTTAGGAAACCTGCTGGTGGTAATGAAGCTGTAATAGATCTCTCTCGGTGTTAATATTAGCTCTTGAAGTCCAAGGGACAACCTTGGTTTTTTTAATATGATTTCTAAGGAATTATGCCCTCTCTCCCTTCTCTTCCTTATCTTGCATATACCTCTTGCATTTGTAATGCAATTTGAGATGGCTGAAGTGTATATTGTATAATAAAAGGAGAAGGGGACCAAGCATTTTCTGTTGACATTTTCCTTTTTAAAAGGTTCTGCTAAATGCTTGGAGATTTACACTTGAGTAAAGATACAGAGGATTTCACTGCAAGCAAGTTTGCCCAGACAG
This sequence comes from Phrynosoma blainvillii, assembly GCA_026167975.1. Classification (NCBI taxonomy): domain Eukaryota; kingdom Metazoa; phylum Chordata; class Lepidosauria; order Squamata; family Phrynosomatidae; genus Phrynosoma; species Phrynosoma blainvillii. Next base: position 451,302,868 of record JANUYF010000001.1, on the reverse strand, counting down.
AGGGGGAAAATGTCACAGACTCTGCTTTTATCAGGGTTCATCCTAACAAGTTGGTTTCACATGTCAGAGATTGGAAACATTATTTTTTGGGACTACAGATACCAGAATCCCAGGATCTTGGATCTCTGGTCCCCAGAAGTAACTTTTTCAATATATTTTCGTATATGGACTCAAAGGGCAACTTAGAAATTGTTTTGAAACATTTTCTGGCATGTTGCTGGGAAACAAATCTGATGCAAAATGAAAACGCATACATAGATTTGCCAAAAAAAACAACCCCCAACTCAACTCAGTAATTTTATCTTGTACTCAAGAATCAGAGAAAACTTACAACAGAAACTCTTGTATGGATACAGGCTGCAGTCTTTGACACTTCTATACCTTCAGGTTTTTCCTCTAATTCAGTGGTTCCCAAACTTCAGTCCTCCTGATGTTTTGGGCTTCCACTCCCAGAGGCACCAACCAGCTTGACTAACAGTCTGGAATTCTGAGAGTTGAAGTCCAGAACATCTGGAGGACGAAAGTTTGGTAACCACTGCTCTAGTTTCATATTTTTCAAGGGAATTTTCAAAGCCTTTAGATACAGAAAGCATAGGAACATCCCAACTGCTGGGTGATTTTTTTTTAATGTTCGTAAAGAAAGGTTCGTAAAGAAGGGTTAAAAAAAACCAATCTGTCAGGAGTGTTTGGATTGGGTATTCCTGCATGGCAGGATGGAGTGGGAGTGGCCCTTTTGGTCTCTTCCAACTCTATGATTCTATGAGAAGTATTAGTATTTTATATTGTTATTGTTCTTAGTTTACTTCTTTTTTATGATTGAGAGGGGGTTGGGGTAGGGAATTATTTATAAATGTGGATTTTAATTGTATATTGTATTTTATTGTTATTTTTATTTGTTGCAACCCGCCTCGATCCGTAGGAAGAGGCGGGCTATAACTAAACTGCCATGGCTCCATCCTATGGAATACTAAGGGTTGGCAGTTCATACAGGGAAATTTAGAATTTGAACATTAATCCCCCCCCCCCCACTACACAACCTAGTTTTCCATAGGTTGTCGCTTTGCCAATTAAAATTGTATCGAACTGCTATGATTGTGTGGAGGAGATCTAAAACCATTAATTGCTCCACTGACATGGAAGGCAGCATCTGCTGTGGATAAAGTACTGCTTTGGGGTTTGGGGTTGTTAGACAGAGATTAATAGTCTGGATTGTGTGTCTGTGTTTCCCCACTTACAGGACATCCTGGAAGGGGGAAATCTCCGGGTCCCATTGCAGGAGCTTCACCAAATGATCCTCACCCCGATCAAAGCTTACTCTTCTCGTAACTTGACGGGGGATGAGCACTGCCGGGATTCAGAGCCCCACCGGCCAACTTCATTGATCGGCTCCGACAGCCAAGGGTCTGACTGCAAGGACTCTGCCTCTGGGGGGATGCATCACCATCACCCACACTTGCCAGGCTGCGAGGGCGAATCTGGTGGGGCCCCTCTGCCAGAAGGCGATATCCCTGGACAGTTCACTAAGGTGATGGGGAAAGGTGAGCAGGCCAGTTCATTTTCATTCTCTGCTAGGCTTACTTGTAGTCATTCGTCAGCCAAACTTTGATTGAATCCAAAGACACAGTCCTGGGAGTCTGGAAAATCAGCATGCGAAGGAGTCTTGCAGCACCTTTGAGACTAAATAAAAGATAGCAGATGGAATTATGAGAGTGATTGGTTAGCATTCGTTTAGGAGATTATCAGATGGGGAAAAGGACATCCTTGTCCCATCCTTGTCTGCAATTGTAGGAAGTACCTTCACACTATTTTGCACTGATCCAGACATTTTCCCAATCCAAATATACAGACCGCGATGGTGCAAATGACTTTTATATGACGTCTCACTGATCCTATCATTGTCCCATCAGTGAGATGGAATTGTCCCATCATTGCCGTTCATTTTGTAATAATGGAAGAACCTGTTATTACAATTCCACTTCACTGACAGGATAACGACAGGATCAGCGCAACATGTATGAATGTCTTTCGCATGATTGCAGTCACAGATGGGATAAGGATGAGAGAGCAATCCACATTGCTCCTGTCCCCATCTGATAATCTCCTTAGAATACTGATTGTTTGGAATCAATTGAAATTAGTTTGTTGGTGGTCTTTAGACTCAGGGATTGGCTTTAATTTCAGCATGAAGCACTGGATTAATTTTTCCAAATTCACTGTGGTTAGGGACACAGGACCCCTGTGAAAATGGGGAGGAGGGGGGAACCCAAATAAAAAACTACTCTTTTTTTAAACCAGAGAGAACACCTCTGTAGGAATCTCTAGGGCCTCCATCACAACTCTGGCAGAAGTTGACCACAGAATTGCATTAGAGGACCTAAAAATGCCTAGAGAAATGTTTTCTCTAGAAATCTCTAAGTCCTCAAGTGTGACTCTATGATCAACTTTTGGCAGAGTCATGCTAGAGGAGCTAAAGATTTGTAGAGAGGACACATTAATCAAATCCGCAAATGTCAAAGCCGCAAATGTGGAAGGCCAACTGTATTGGATTTCAAGCATTAAAGAATGGTTACCAAAAAGGGAAAGAAAAGCATCAGGGAGAAGAGAGAAAAAGAAAGAAAAGAGAGGGAGGAAATGGGGTGGGGTTTGCCATGTACACGAATAAAAGCTGACCATATTTCAAGAATACGCGTTTTTATTTTACATACAGTCAGCAGTCCATATTCATGGGGGTTAAGGGCACAGGACCCTCACCAAAGTGGAAAAACAAGCTCTAGTGTTCTCGAGAAAAATTATTATTATTTTATTCATTTATATCCTGCCTTTCTCCCAAAAAAAGAGACTCAGGGCCTTTGCAGACTGTTAGAAATAGTGCAAATTGAGTCCACTTTAAGGGTTAGGGTTAGGGTTAGGGAATCATGGGAACTGTATTTTATTGTGGCACCAGAGCTCTCTGGCAGAGAAGGCTCAATGTCTCAGAAAAAAAAAACAACAACAATTCCCATGATTCCCTAGCACTAACCCTAACCCTAAAAGTGGACTCAATTTGCACTATTTCTGGCAGTCTGCAACCCCCCTCAGTAATGAGGCCAACAACAATTTAAAACAATACAGGTTAAAAAAATATACAAGCTAAATAAAAATATAAAATATACAATTAATCCTATTGAAACAATTACAAATAATGAAATGCATTAAAACAATTTTTTTAAAAACCCTATATATAGACCTTTAAAAAACTTCAAACCAGTACCACACAGCATTAAGAGCTCAACCTCAAAGGCCTAGTGGCACAAAAATGTATTAACTTGCTGCTGGAAGGAGAGCAAGGACAGAGCCAGTCTGGCCTCTCTTGGGAAGGAGTTCCAAAGTCTGGGAGCAGACACTGAGAAGCCATAAGTGTTTTGACTATTCAGTAAAGCAAAAAAAAAAAAAACAACAGCAGGATGTGGGGAGAGAGATGGAGCAATTTTCAGTGTATTTCGGGCTATCCTAGACCTTTTGGACTATTAATTCCCATACTCCCTATCCACCAAACAGCATGGCCAAGAGGTGCAGCCCAAAAATTAGCATTCCCAAAGTCTGGATCATATAATCTTTCCGCAGCCTGCGTCCTTCTAGATGTTTTATGATACAGATCGCTTCATCCCTAACCATCATCCATGCTGGCTGAAGTTGGTGGGAATTGTAGGCAAAACATCTGGACGGTTGGAGGAAGGCTGGCCCAAATATATCCATGATGCAACTTGGCATGAAGGAGTTTTGTAAGGATTGTAGAGGGACATGAGACTGAATTTCTTCTGGAGGAGGGTAGACCAGATCTTTTAAATGCCCAAGATCCCAGGTGCTGATTATATGTGGCAAAAGACACTGCACAAATAATCCAGTTTGATGCCGCTTTAACTGCCCTGGTTCAATGCTAGGGAATTCTGGAAATTGTAGTTTTGTGAGACATTTAGCCTTCTCTGCCAGAGAGCTCCGGTGCCACAACAAACTACAATTCCCAGGATTCCCTAGCACTGAGCCAGGGCAGTTAAAGTGGTGTCAAACTGGATTACTTCTGCAGTGTGTTTTGGACCTTTGAGGTTGCTTCTGACATCCACATCTGCCTCCCTGTGGCAAGCAAGAGGCTGTATCATCCTGCCTCTGAATTGGGCCCTTTTCCATATGTAGAACAAGCAGCTGCTTCCTTTTTATAAATAGACTTTAAGTGGAGTAATTCCAGGTTGACGCCACACAGTAACAGAGACTGAAAGATAGAACTAAACACAGAAAGGCATGAATGGAATCTGGGCTCTGCGTGCATGCGCATTCATTGTGGTTGACTAATCCGTTGGTAATTGGCTCTTTTCAGGAGTGCATCTACACGGCAGAAATAATGCAGTTTGACTTTAGCGCAGCTTGGCTTAAAGTACTCCATCCTTTTGAAACCTGGGATTTTCAGTTTTACAAAGTCTTTGGCCTTCTCTGCCAAAGGGTGCTGGCGTCTCACCAAACTACAAACCCCAGGATTCTGTAGCATTCAGCCATGGCAGTTAAAGTGGTGTCAAACTGCATTATTTGTACAATGTAGATGCACCCCAGGTCACTGTAGTGAGGACCAGTTAGTGTCCATTCTGAAATGTCTTGATCCAGGTGCTAACTTCCCTGGTGAATGAGTTTCCTTCTTTCTCTCTCCTCACCATACTTTTAAAATGATGGTTGCTGTTATTTTGCAGTGTGTACCCAACTCCTTGTCTCCAGACCAGATGAGGAGAATATAAGTTCCTATCTACAGCTCATCGACAAATGCCTAATTCATGAGGTGAGTAACTTCTAGTCCTCTTCCCTGCAGTAGTTCTTTTCCAACTGCTAAGAGAATACAGGTTGAGTCCCCCTTGTCTGAAATGCTTGGGACTTGAATTGTTTTGGATTAGATTTTCTTTATTTATTTATTTATTTTAGAATACCTGTATTTGCATATATGTACATAATGACATAGGACCTCAGTCTGAACACAAAATCCATTTATGTTTCTTATACAAACTTTTATGAATGAAACAAAGTTTGTGTACATTGAACCATCAGAAAGCAAAGGTGTCACTATCTCATCCATCCATGAAAAATGTTTTGGGTTTTGGAATATTGTGGATTTTGCCATTCCAGATAAGGGAGGCTCAACCTGTACCTGTGAATTTTCTGGGTGTGTAAATGTGACATTTTCTAGGACAAATATTGTTGGATTGGGTGCATGGAGGTGAGAGATTGCTGAGGAGAAATGTAGTAACTAGTTTATTATTTAAGATATCTATAAAATTACCTTCAGGCTACGTGTATAAGGCGTATTAAAAACATAAATGAATTTCATCTTTAGACTTGGGGCCCCTCTGCAAGATATCTCATTATGTATATGCAAATGTGCCAAAACCTAAAAAAATCCAAAGCACTTCTGGTCCCAAGCATTTTGGATAAGTGAGACTCAGTCTGTATAGAGACAGATAAATGTACAGTGGGCCCTTGCTATCCGCTGGGTTTGGATCCAGGACCACCCCCACCCCCCCGGTGGATACCAAAATCTGTGGATGCTTGAGTCCCATTAAATACAACGGCATAGTTAAATGGTGTCTCTTATATAAAATGGCAAAATCAAGGTTTGCTTTTTGGAATTTATACATTTGAAAAATGTTTTCAAGCCCTGGATGCTTGACTCCATGGATATGGAGGGCTGACTGTATATATCTTCTTGTATATCAATCTGTCTGTATCTGTACAGTCGCCCCTCCATTCTCGCAGACTTGAAGTCTACAGTTTTGCATATTCACAGAGGGGCAACTTCCATTAAAATCAATGGGATGCGTCCCCATGGGCGCGCCCCATTCAAGCCTGTGGGGCTTGAATATTGGCAAATCTCCATTTTCGGGGAGGTGGGTCCGGAATGGATCCCCCATGAAAACAGAGGGCCGACTGTATATCTATATATTTTATGAAGCCGTCAGGTGACATATAGTAAAACAGAACCCAAAAAAACCCACAACATATTGCTACATATAGTAAAACAGTTGTAAAAAGTCTAATAAAATTCATTGGATTCAAATCCCTACTTGATTTTGGAAACCCTTGGGGTGACGCTGGGCAAGCCACATGCTCTCAGCCTCAGAGGTATGCAAAGGTAAACCTCCTCTGAACAAAACTTTCCAGGAGCCCTGGTGGTGCAGTGGTTAAATGCCAGTACTGCAGCCATTCACAGGCACAAGGTTGTGAGTTCGATCCCAGGCAGGGCTCCAGGGTCCACTCGGCCTTGCATCCTTCCATAGGTTGCTTGTTGGCGGCAAGTAGTTTACACATTGTAAACTGCTTAGGTAGTGCTTAAGTGCACTGATAAGTGGTATACAAATGTATTTACTATTGCTATAAGAAAACTCCATGATAGGTTCGCTTTAGGGTTGCCATAAGTTGGAAATGACTTGAAGGCACACAACAGCAGCAAAATTCAGTGTAATAACCATCACAGAATTTTGAAACCAAGCCAGTGGAGTGGTTTGAGTTTTGGACCAGGACTTTGGAAAGATGCGAGTTTTAATTCCTACTTGGAAACCCACAGGATGCCCTCAGGTAAATCCTATTCTCTCAGCCTCAGAGGAAGACAATGGCACACCTACGTTGAATACACAATATAAAAAAGCAGGGGGAAAAAATCTTCACCAAAGCTAGCAACTTCAGTAAAATTGAGCAAATCAGGGGACAGCTGACTAATATTTGGAGCTTATTGAGATAAGAATGCCTTCACTAGCAGTTGGCAATTTTTTATTTATTTATTTGGTTTATTTATATCCACCTTTCTCACAAAAGTGGCCCACAGGGCAAGTTGAAACAAAATAGCTAAAAGTAGCTTTTATTTTTGCACTGCAAGTCCCCAAATCCTCTCAGCAACATGGCCATTGGGACTTGTAGTCCCAACATTTCCAGCCCTTGGTCTTTCCTAAACCTCAGAAGATCAGAAGCTGTTGCTTTTGGAGCAGCTGGTTTTATTCCACTCCACCATCTCCCAGAGCCCCAGAGCTGCTCAAGCTGTACATTAATTGCATTCACACAATTAACCTCTCATTGATTTTGACCCTTCAGGAGTCTTGAGGGCCTTCTCAATTTGCTGGATGGATGTTGCATTAGGGGCCATCCTGGCTTGCTTGCTACTGTCCAAAAAAGCTCAGATCAGTTTCCTTTCCTTTCCTTTGGAGCCTTCATGTCAAAGTTTGGAGCCGTCCTGTAAAAGTTACTTTTACCAGAAGCAAAGTTTAAATATAGCTAGAGCTTAGTATGTGCAACCTTGCTTAAAGTAGCTCCAGTAGCGGTGGATGGTGAGGGCAGCTCAGGTAGCCCCATTCAGTCATTTACTATTTGTACATGCAGTGGGAACTTTGGTGTTATGGATCTTTGTGGTGGTGGAGATGTTGTTGCATTTATTAGATAAATTAAGGTAATACGGTTGTATATGCAAGGTATAGTGGATGTATTAAGGCAGGGGCTGGCAACCTACGGGCTGCGGGCCGCACCCGGCCTGCCGACCCCTGCCGTCCCGCGCGTTGCAGACGCCATTTTGTTTGCCAACAAAATGTACTCCTGCGCATACACAAGCGAGTTGCGGCCACCATTTTGGCAAGGTAATGTAACGTTGCCGACCCCTGTGTTAAGGTAAGGCTCTATATAGAGGGGATGAGAATGTAATGTTGGGAGTGAGGGCTGATTGGAAAAAGGTCTGAGGAGATTTGAAGGCCGGGGAAGGATAGTTGGAGTGAGAGTTGATTCTGTCAGAGTTAGGAATAGATGTTGGTCAGGGTCAGAGATAGAGAGGAGTAGGAGTTAGAGTTAGAGTTAGCTAGGAGATGAATTCAAAAACATAGCTCTAGTGGCGCAGTGGTTAAATGTTGGTACTGCAACCACAAGGTTGAAAGATTGATCCCAGGGCTCCAAGGTTGACTCAGCCTTCCATCCTTTCATAGGTGAGTAAAATGAGTACCCAGTTTGTTGGGGGCAATTGGCTAACATATTGTAAACCACTTAGAGAGTGCTGAGTTCACTACGAAGCGGTATAGAAATGTAAATGTTGTTGCTAAATGCTGTATCCTTATTAACCTGGAAAATCAGTGTGCAAAGGGATCTTGCAGCACCTTTGATTCTAGGAAAGATAGAAAGTTGGTAGCATGAGCTTTCATAGACATGTGCCTCAGATGCATTTGGAGATGACTGTGTGTTGTGTGTGTATGTGAGAGAGAGAGAGAGAGAGAGAGAGAGAGAGAGAGATTTTAGGTCCTGTCTGCACTGTTGTGGGGCAGCCAGGAATACCAACAACAATAATAAACAACAACAGGAACCAGAAGAGCATCTGAAAAGTCACAATAGCAGTGGGACAGGAGGAGATCCTCATATTTGTGATGGGGTAGAGGTCATAGAAAGCCCTCCTATTTAGTGGTAAATGTGTGGGATTAGTGAAAGTCGAGCAGAAATATGAGCTCCTGTTCTGTTTTCCCCACCCATGTCCTCCATTTGCAGTGAAAAATGCAACTTTGGCCAGGTGAAGCTACATTTCTGCTGCAGAAATGGGGAAATTGTATGGGTGTGGGGACTTTCCCTTCATGCTTCCAAAAACCAAATAGCTGCATTGAGTTGGCAGGTCTCAATTTTTAAAACACATGTAAAACATAATGCAAAGATATAAGCACAACATACCCTATAAAAAACTCTTTCTGTAGCAACCAGTTAAAAGCCAAAAGCCTGCCTAATTTTTTAAAAAAGGTCTTTGCCTGCTGGCAAAAACAATAAGGAGGGAACACTCCAAAATCCAAAATTGTCCGCATGGGTGCCTGTGACACCTTTGCTTTTTGGTGGTTCAGTGTACATAAACTTTGTTTCATGCCCAATATTATTTACAAAACATATAAAATTACCTTCAGGCTAGGTGTATAAGGTGTATATGAAACATAAATGAATTTCCAGTGACAGAGAGTTCCACAGTCTGGGAGCAGTTCCCAAGAACGCTCTCCTCTGTGTCCTCACCAACCATGCCTGTGATGGTGGTGGGACCAAGAGAAAGCCCTCCCCTGAAGATCTTAAAACTTGGCCAGGTTCATATAGTGGAATGATGGTGCTGTCCAAATTGGGTGGGTGATGGGAATACATCCACCCTCTCGGCATTTATTCCCCCCTGTGCTAGCATAAGTCTTTTCATTTTTTGCATATTGTGCAAGGAGGCATCTAGCACCTCCTTGATGTTGTTGCTCTGTAGTGCAGAGCGTGGCGTAGTGGTTTGAGTGTTGGACTATGACTCTGGAGACCAGGATTCAATGCCCAGCTTGGCCACGAAACCTATTGAGTTTCCTTGGACAAATCACATACTTTCAATCTCAGGGGAAGGCAATGACAAACCTCCTCTGAACAAATCTTGCCAAGAAAACCCCATGATAGATTTGCTTTAGGGTCACCTCCAGTGGGAAACGACTTGAAGGCACACAGCAACAGCATCAGCCAGATGATGTTCAGACCCTGTTCCATGTCTGCAACCCAAATGACCTCTGATCGGTCGAGGGGTATGCCACGAGACCTCCCTTGTGCCATCACCTGATGACTGGCAGCCATCTCCTTTCCTTTCTCAAAACATAAGGACTCTGGTAAGGCTTTGCACTTATAGAATCATAGATCATAGAGTTGGAAGAGACCACAAGGGCCATCCAGTCCAACCCCCTGCCATGCAGGAACTCAAAATCAAGCCATCCCCGACAGATGGCCATCCAGTCTCTGTTTAAAGACCTCCAAAGACGGAGACTATGGCCAGCATCAAACAGGATCTCCACTGGAAGGTTTTCCCACTGGCAAATCCCCATGAAATACGGGTGGGTAGGCTGGAAGGCTGTTTGCAAGAGCCATACATAATTGGTGTTAAGAGCTCAGAGGAAACAATCCTCTATCCCCCTCAAGAGACTATCACTAGGGCACTTTCTCCATGCAGTTCAAGATCTTGGTTTATGGGGGCTGCTCCGAATGACCACCACACAAGAACCTCAACTTGTCTTTCTCCAAAGGGTAATCGGCTGGGTCAAGGCTGCTAGAAAAACTTGTTTGCATTTGTAACTTGCTGCTTGAGCCAGGATTTTGATTGCAAAACATAGGAAATTGAAAGATCCCCCAACAAAGGAGGAATGGATGCTTAGACTAAGCGAAATTAGAGAATTTAGATATATTGACATATATGGTAAATAATAAGAATATGGAGAAAGTAGAAAAAGAGTGGCAACCAATTTTAGAATATTGAGAAGAAACTTGGGGGATAGATAAGAAATTGTTAGAAAATTAGGATTGCAATCAAGGTAAAGACAAAATAAAGAAGAAAGGAATTGTGAAATCCAGAGCTAAAATATAAGAAAAAGAGGTGAAAGAATGAGAACATGTTTGGGGGGGGGGGAGAATGGAAAGAAAATACAAAATAGAATATCAGTGTGATTAAATTAAGATTTCATTTAAAAGAGGAACATGGAAATGGAAAGAACAAAATATGATTACAAGATATAAGAGAATTGTGAAATAAGAAAAAGATAAGGAAAAACGAAAGAAAAAAGAAAATCTATAAGAACAATGAAGGAAGGAGGATATCAAAGGGAGAAAAAGTATATTATAGAAATGTAAATGTAAAATATGTTTATTGTATGATGATGACATGATTAATAACAAATTTTTAAAAAATAACTTGCTGCTTGATTGCAGTTTTGTTGGCTTTGGACAATGTGTTATTTCTCCTTGTTGTATTGATTTATCACGATGTGTTGTTAACTACCCATCATCGTTATTACAACTAAACTCCTTGCCATAATTTGTTTTATTTCTTACATTCCCTTCCTCTCTTCGGCAGGCGTTTACAGAGACGCAGAAGAAAAGGCTGTTGTCATGGAAGCAACAGGTGCAAAAACTCTTCAGGTCTTTCCCGCGGAAATCCATCCTAGACCTCTCGGGATATCGGCAGCAAAGAACGTAGGTTGGAGGCTTTGCCTCTCAAGTTTGGTTTGAGAAGAGATGGGGAGGCTCATGGACCAAGGGGAGGGAGGTACACACTCTCCATCCATTGCTTGAGCCATGAGCAGCCGCCGGTATTTTTAATATTGTAAGCTGCCCTATGTCCCAGTTTTGGGGAAAGGGTGGAATAATAATATAATAATATAATAATAATAGTAGTAGTAGTATGTCTTGAGGTGCAGCCCATGCAGTTCTTGGGATGCCAAGGAGGGTAGAGCTGGCTGGCAGAGATGCCGGGGACCCAGAACACAAGCCTTGGGAAAAGACAAGATCAGGATTGAATGCCCATCTCTTAGTGTTAATCCCAAGTGACAGAAACAAGGGAAAGTTACTTTTCTGGACTACTTCTATAGCCCAGAAAAGTAACTTTTCCCATATTTACAGTGGGAAGTGCAGGAGAAACCTGGGAATTCCTATTCCCTCCTTGGATGGCTCCTTTCAACCATAATCTGCAATCCCCCGTGACTTGTGTGTTGGCAGCAGCTGGGAGGCACACGCATTAATTAATTTCTATATTTTTAAAATATTCACATGCTGTCTTCGAACCATTTATAGCCATCATGTGCCCTACTTTGGAAAAATGGCAGGGTATAAATAGCAACATTAAATAAATAGAATTGATGTCAGTTAAATAGATTTGCAACCACTTATAACGGAATTGCCGACTTAAGGCAATAAAGCAAGCATCATTCTAATGAATTGTTCTTTAAATCAAATTTGCATTATTCTTAATTTTAAGTAGTTGCGCTAGACAACTGAGTCTTATCCTCTAAGTCCAGGTCACCAATGTGACAGTATTCCAGTTGTTCTGTGCTGTCAAGTTGGCTTCAACTTATGATGAACATTACGAATGAGAGACTTCCAAGAGACCTTGGTCCAAGACACACTGCAGAAATAATCCAGTTTGAGATCGCTTTAACTGCTCTGGCTAGGGAATTTTGGGAACTGTAGTTTTGTTAAACATTTAGCCTTGTCTGTCAGAGAGCTCTAGTGCCACAATAAACTACAATTCCCAAGATTCCTTAGCACTGAGCCAGGGTAGTTAAAGCGGTTTCAATCTGGATTATTATTTCTGCAGTTTTGGACCCTTGTTATTAAGTCTTGCAAACACGTTATTCCAAACACAGGCAATAGATTTGGTATGTATAATGTGCTTCCTAATGGACATGTATATATGTGTGTGTGGTTTTTTTCCAGCCGAGGTTTTGGCCAGTCGAACTCCTTACCAACAGCTGGATCTGTAGGTACAGGAATGGGTCGGCGGAACCCACGCCAGTTCCAAATCCCTTCCCGAAACCTCCCCACATCGCGACTGGGCCTTCTGGGCCCCACCGGCCTCCTGGGAGCCACCCAGCGCAACGCAGCTGCCAATCCCGCCATCCTGAAACAAGGAAGACAGGTGCGTTATTGGTTGGAAATGGGTGGACAGGTGCTTCATGCAAAAGGAGGCAGGGAAAGTTGGCTCATAAGGTGAAACACAATAAATTATGGTCCAAAAGCCCACATCTCCATATGTACAATTGGTTGTGCTATACAGTTGGACCTTATCCACAGATTTTTTTATCCATGGATTCAAGCATCCACTGATTGGAAAAAAAAAATTTTTTAAGTGTAAATTCCAAATAGCAAACCTTGATTTTGCCATTTTATGTAAAGGATACCTGCCATTGTATTTAATGGGACTTGAACATCCATGGATTTTTGTTATCCATGGGGGGGGGGGGGTGTCTAGTAACCAAACTCCATGGGATAACTGTACAATCCTGTTGAGTGGCAGCATTGTGCAGCTAAACACACAACTGAGTGAATGTGTGCATGCCATGCACATAATAATAATAATAATAATAATAATAATAATAATAATAATAATAGCACAGATATACGATGGGGAACACCTGGCTGAATGAGACTACGTGTGAAAGGGATCTAGGAGTCCAGGTAGACCACAAGTTGAATATAGGTCAACACTGTGATACAGCAGCTAAAAAAGCCAATGCAATTTTAGGCTGCATCAGTAGAAGTATAGTGTCTAGAATAGATCAAGAGAAGTAATAGTGCCACTCTATTCTGCTTTGGTCAGGCCTCACCTGGAATACTGTGTCCAGTTCTGGGCACCACAATTCAAAAAGGATGTGGAGAAACTGGAGCGTGTCCAAAGGAGGGCAACTAAAATGGTGAAGGGTCTGGAAACCAAGCCCTATGAGGAATGACTTAGGGAGCTGGGGATGTTTAGCCTGGAAAAGAGAAGGTTAAGAGGTGATATGATAGCCGTGTTCAACTTAGTCTAGGCCAGTAGTTCTCAAATAGTGGGGCGCGCCCCCAAGGGGGGGGCGCGAGGCTCCGTAAAGGGGGGCTCGTTTGACCTCGGCAAATACTGTACAGATACTATTTACAGTCGCGCGGGGGGGGGGGGGGCGGCGAAATGTTTTCTTCTTCCTAGGGGGGGCATGACAGAAAATAATTGAGAAGCACTGGTCTAGGCTGACTAGAATGTCTGCTAGAGGACCTGAGTGCACGGAGCAGATTATTTGGAAGGAGACAATCCTATAGGTAACCTGGGCCCAAACCGTGTAGGGCTTTAAAGGTAACGACTTTGCCCAGAAACTAACTAATAGTCAGTGTGGTGATTTTCATATTGGTGTGATATTGTTGTGGTTGTTGTTGTTAACCACCCTCAAGTCAATCTCGACTCATGGCGACCCTGTGGATGAGACATCTCCAAGACTCCCAATCCTCCATTATTCTTCTAAGTTCTTGCAGATTCATACCCATGACCTCTTTAACAGTCCATCCATCTAGCATGTGGTCTTCCCTTCTTTCTACTTCTCTCCACCTTTTCTAACATTATTGTCTTTTTAAATGATTCATGCCTTCTCATGATGTGGCCAAAGTAGGACAGCATCAGTCCAGTCATCTTGGCTTCCAGGGAAATTTCTGGCTTGATCTGTTCTAGGACCCATTTATTTGTTCTTTTTGCTGTCCACGGTATCCACAGCACTCATGTCCAGCACCAAATCTCAAATGAATTTATTCTCTTTTTGTCTATTTTCTTAACTGTCCAGCTCTCACATCCACGCATGGTAATGGGGAATACAATTGCTTCTATGATTCTAACTTTCATGCTTAGCTATATATCTTTGCTCTTTAGGAGCTTTTCTCCTTTGGCTCTCCTTTGAATTGGTGTGATATGCTCACTCCTAAATATACCAGCGACCAGTCTGGCTGCTGTATTTTGAAGTAACTGAAATTTCCAAACTTGGTGCAAAGATAGCCCATCTGAAGGCATACAATGGCACCACGTACACAACCCTGAACTAATGTGGACATTCTCCCATGTTGGACAAAAATGTCCAGCAGCTTCCATAGAAGAAACTATGCAGGCAGAGGACACCATTAACATCCAGAAGAGCCAACTTTGAAGGTTCCTCTGAAGGTTGCTTTGACATCCTCTTTCCAGTTCCCTTTCTTAGGCTCAACTGCATCATTCTTAATTTTTAATTTTAAAAGGGATTGGGGGGGGGGGCGGGGAGAGGAGAGAATATGAAGTCAGCCAGAAAAATCTGCAGGCATTTCCTGTTTTCACTCTCTTTGGTGTTGTAAAGAGGTCCAGCAAAGGAGAGCTGAGAGAGGGAGGCAGGCAGGAATGGAATGGAATGGAAATGAATGCTTTGGAGAGGAAGGAAGGAAGGAAGGAAGGAGAGAGAGAGAAAGAGAGAAAAAGAGAAGTGACTCTGGGTGGAGAGGCTCAGACGCTGCTATGATTAGAAACACACACAGCACTTAGAAAGTTAAGATGAAACCTGTACAAAAGAAGTGATAATGTGAATGAAACTTGCAAACTTGATTCATTCAAAATGGGAAATCATAAAGAGCTCTCAGGCTTCTGCATTCCTTTCCTTTCTTGCTGGCCATCAGAAGGAGATCAGAAGCCTTTGTTTCTTTTTAAAACTAACTATGAGTCCCTGTTATGAAGCTAACCATGAATTAGGGAAACAAGCCAACTTCAGACCATGGTTAACTACCTTGGGTTGTTTCCTTAACTGTAATTAACCTTAACTATTGTCCTGAGGGGTAACAAGTACCTGATGTTAGTTCAGAAGTAAGGAAAGTCCACCCACAGCCTGCATGTGATCCCCAAAAGTCATTTTGTTTTGGGGAACAAGGCTCCCAAAACAATCAAGGTGGCCCAAAACATGGTGCATGCATTGTCCATATACAACCAATGTGTTTGTGCAGGACTGGTGAGTTCGGGGCCTTTTCATACTATGCAATTTAACTGCCATGACTGCATCCTGTGGAATTCTAGGATTTGCAATTTGGGGGTGGGTGGTAGGTGGGTTTGTTAATTGTTGTTAAGTTGGTCTCAAGCCTATAAATGAGAGACTTCCAAGAGACCCTGTGATCAACAGCCCTCCTCACATCCTGCAGACTGGGGACAGCCATCGCTTCCTTGATTTGAGTCTAACCACATGTAATGGGTAAGAAATGGATAAGAAGAAAATCAATTCATTTGAGATATGATGGTGGAGAAGAGTGCTGAGGATGTTGTGGATGGCCAAAAGAACAAACAAATGGGTTCTTGAACAGATTAAGCCTGAAATCTTCCTGGAAGCCAAGATGGTTAAATTGAGGCTGTCGTATTATGGCCACATCATGAGAAGGCATGAATCGTTAGAAAAGATAATAATGCTAGGAAAGGTGGAGGGCTGTAGAAAGAGAGGAGGACCACATGCTAGATGAATAGACTCTATTAAGGAGGCCACGGACATGAGTCTGCAGGACTTCAGCAGACTCATGGAGGATAGGGAGTCTTGGAGATGTCTCATCCACAGGTTGCCATGAGTTGGTATTGACTCAAAGGTGGTTAACAACAACAAACATGTAATAGATTTTACTTTCCTGACTGCGTCCCTCTTTACAGCTGAGGACAAAGGGGGAAACTGGGAGGAGGAAGAGAAACTGGGACATTTTAAAAGCAGTCAGAAAAGTGGGACAATGGAAGATTAATTGGGACTATCCCTACCAAATCAGAAGAGTTGAATAGTATGCCAGTAGGGAGAGTTCTGCATGATTTTTCCTTCCTCTCTGCTTTCATGTTGTGCTTCACAGTGCTCCTTCTGTCTTCTCCCCATAGAACCTTTGGTTTGCAAACCCTGGAGGAAGTAACAGCATGCCTAGCCGGAGTCACAGCTCAGTCCAGAGGACGCGCTCATTGCCGGTCCACACCTCTCCTCAAACAATGCTTATGTTCCAGCAGCCAGGTAGGCCAAAGCCCTTTGTCTCCTTAATCAGTTGTCACACACTTCATTATCTCCCCACCCGCAATGGAAAACTGACATTGGATGGCTGTGATGCTTCAGCATTCTTTCTTTCCCAAAGCTTTGTGAAACTTCTTTTAAGAAGGCTTTTAAAGTTACCTGGAAGACTGTGGCTGGTATCCACTTAGAGACATAGGTGTGCATAAGTGACACTAGGTCTGTGGGGTCAAAAACTCAGCATGGGCCAACAGACGTATTCTGCTGATAGCAGCAGAAAGGGAATTGTGCTGACAGCATGTTCCTCTGCCCCTTGTTTTTGCAAGTTGCCGTTGTGGATTATGTGCTGCAGTTACATATTGTGTGTTGCAGCTGCACATTGTGCATTACGGCTGGGCATCATGTATTCTGCATTGCATATTGTGCAATGGCACTTAGTTATTGATATGTGTTGTGCAAATGTTATTGTGCCTGAAGGTTACATAGTGTTCACATAGTGTTTCTGTGTGTATGGATATTTACACTCTATCAAGGGGATGTTGGACTGCAGCCTGGATCTCCTTGTGTGAGCCTCCCTAGGACTTAAGGTCCTCCAGAGACACCCTTCTCTCATTCCAGTAAGCATCGTTGGTGATGAGAAAAATGGCTGCTGCAGGCTCAGGTTCTTCCTAGGGAGACTAAAATGGTTCCTTTCATGCAGTCATTCTGTCAGCAGGCAAACTACTACTACTACTACTACTACTACTCATCATCATCATCATCATCATCATCATCATTCCAATAGGCTTTTGAGAACTGAAGGACTTTATAGAAAGGGCTTTTAAATAAAGGTGTTATCAAACTATATCATGCAAAGGCAGGCTTAATGCTGAAAATAAAATAAAATAAATATGATAACCACAGAGGACATATATACATTCAACCTAGACAATGAGGAAATCGAAATAATAAAAGTGTCCCCATATCTTGGGTCAAACATCAATGAGAATGGAGACTGCAGTCAAGAAATCAGAAGAAGACTGGGAATGGGAATGGAAGCTATGAAAGAATGAGACAAGATCCTAAAGTGTAAAGATACACAACTGAACACTAAAGTTAGAATCGTACAAGCCGTTGTTTTCCCCATCACCACGTATGGACGTCAGAGCTGGACAATGCAGAAAGTGGATAAGAAGAAAACCAACTCATTTGACATGTGCTGCTGGAGAAGAGTACTGAGGATACCGTGGATGGCCAAAAAGACAAACAAATGGGTCATTGAACAGATCAAGCCAGAACCCTCCATAGAAACCAAAATGGTCAAACTGAGGCTGTCGTATTTTGGCCACAAGAAGGCACGACTCATTAGAAAGACAATAATGTTAGGAAAGGTGGAGGGAGGTCAACAGAGAGGAAGAAGACCACAAGCTAGATGGGTAGCTATTAGGGAGGTCAGAAGTATGAATTTGCAGAACCTGAGCAGAGCAGTGGAGGACGGGGGGCTTGGAGATGTCTCATGCACAGGGTCGCCATGAGTTGGGGTTGACCTGAGGGCAGCTAATAACAACAAAACTATATATTTAAATGTAAAATATACCGATGGAATTATAAAAAGTACTGAGTCAGTGTGATGTAGTGATTTGAGTGTTAGATTATGAAGTTTATCCCACAGGAGGCTAAAGTGTCTTTAAAGTGCCTTTTAATTGTCATTAATGCATGATCGGGGTTCACACACTCATGCATTTGTCACGTCTGTAAAGTGTCATGGATGTATCCCCGGCTCCCTGCTCGCCTATCCCGTTAGTAATGCATTCATGGAGCTGTCATTTTTCGATAACGGAAGATCACTTAGGGATAGGCGGGATAGGTGAGTGGGAAAGCTAGGGAGCCGTCCATGACACTTTACAAACACTTTAAAAATGCACAAGCATGTGAACCCCAATCACATCTTATTGGCAATTTAAAGGCACTTTAAAGACACTTTAGCCTCCTGTGTGATAATCTCCTATGACTGAAGATCAGGGTTCAATTCCCCAATTGGCCATGCAACCCATTGGGTGACCGTGGACAAGTCACACTCTCTCAGCCTTGGAGAACAGCAAAGGCAACCCCCACCCCCCCTGATGAAACTTGCTGAGAAAACCCCATGATATGTTTGCCTTAGGGTTACCACAAGTTGGAAATGACTTGAAAACACACAACAACAACAAACTATGGCAATTGAATAGCTTTTTAATCGTTTTTCCTATACGATATAAATTGTTTTTAAATGTTGTTGAAGTTTAATTCCTTGAGACAGAGGGGCTGTCTGCACTACAGAAGTAATTCACTTTGATACCACTTTAACTGTCATGGCTTAATGCTGTGGAATTATGGAATTGCAGTTTTGTGAGACATTTAGCCTTCTCTATCAGAATAAACTACAGTTCCTAGAATTCCACAGCATTGAACCATGGCAGTTAAAGTGGTGTCAAACTGAATTATTTCTGCAATACGGATGCAGCCAGAGTTGCTTAATGGGGCACTCAAGAATGATGCTTCCAGCCTCCTCCCATCGGTGAGTGATGGTACAACAAGGAATTGTGACAAGACTTCACAGGGGTCCCTCCTGCTCATTTCATTGCTGTTCTGCTCACTATTGAGAAGGGGCCAGATGTGTCATCTTTCACCATCCCACTTACCAGCATTATAGAACTCTATCTCTTGGTATAGCTACCTGGATTTTAAGGCAAGTTTTCAAAATACTTACAGCTGTGGCAACGGTACCACAACTGTAAATGTCAATACCCAAGAGTTATGAGACTATGTGCCTTGTTTATGACATTATCAGTGCCTAATAGGATGCCAGCCAAATGTATAGGGTCCTGGTGTTAGGACATGCCTTCAGTGGCACTGGAAGTAGCTTTGCTTTTACCTTAAAATATTCTTCCTATTATCTTTGCAGAGTTCCAGGTACCAGTGACAGAACCTGATATCAATAACAGGCTGGAGTCCTTGTGCCTCAGTATGACTGAACATGCCCTGGGAGGTACGTACTGCTCTTATTTTTTCTCTCTTATTATCATCAGTGGAGCCAGCATGGTGCAATGGTTTGAGCATTGGACTACGACTCTGGAGACCTCTATGGAAACCCATGGGTGACCTTGGACAAGTCGTACTCTCTCAGCCTTAGAGGAGGACAAAGACAAAACCCCTCTGACCAAACCTTGCCATGAAAACCCCATGATAATTTCTCCTTAGGATCACCATGTTAGAAGAACAATTTTCATCAATATCAGAACTGCGAAAATTCACTGTTACATTATATTAAATAAGATGGTAAAAGTCAGGACTATCCCAGCAAATGGAAAGGGGTGGGAGAGACCAGGATGCTAAACATTAGAAGATGGGCAAGTGGATTTTCAAGAGCCAGCAGGGCGTAGTGGTTTGAGAACTGGAAACAATCACTATTTCCAAACCATGCAGGTCACACTAGTTCTTTATCTATGACTCTGGAGATCCAGGGTTTGATTCCCAGATTGGCTCTCAGCTTCAGGGGAAAGCAGTGGCAAATTCCCTCTGAATGAACCTTGCCAAGAAAACCCCATGACAGGTTCATTTTAGGATTACCATAAGTCAGAAACAACTTGAAGGCACAAAACAACAAGAAACATATTTTTACATTCTTGATCTACAGTGTTAGAGCCCTTACTTGAAATGAGCCCTGTTGAACACATTGGCACTTTCATTTCTCAGTAAACATGTAAAAGGCTATACACAGACTTCGGATCTGCGTCCCTCGCTTATGCGCAAGGGACAAACAGAGGGGCATGCAGTGGGGCTAGAATATGTGTGGGTTTCCATTTTCGCAGAGGGATCCAGAACAGATCCCCCACAAAAATAGAGGGGCAACTGTATAGTAAAGCTTAGTTTGGGAGAGGACTAAGAAACACGCAGAGGTAATTCCTCCATTTCAGTTGTGCAATAATATACAGGTGCATTGAGACAAATTGGGAAGAAGCAATAAGCTTTTGTGGACACAGCCCACTTCCTCACACCCTCTTGCATCTGGTGACGTGGACTGTGTCTATGGAAATGTATGCTAGAAATAAAGGCATCAGCTAGAAAAAAAGGACAAGTGTGACATGCATAGTTTGGAAATAGTGCTTGCTCCTTCTTGGTTAGTTAGTAGGACTCTCATAGCCTTTCATCATTCAATTGATGCTGATGCTGCATGATTTTGTAAAAAAAAAAGACTTCAGTCTAAGCTCTTGTACATACTACACATGTGTGCCAGAGGCCCCTCAGCATTGTGTCTTAATCTGAGCTTCCAGTCTTGAGCCTTAACAGTTTAATTTCCCCCTACCAACGCCTCACATATGAAAGTACCCAGAGATGTTTGTGGCTTCTCCTATAACATAACTATAACAGTTGTAAATATGCATCTGCAGAAGTAGGCTCAAGTCTATGAAAACTCATGCTACCAACTTCTTCCTTTCAGCTAGTCTCAAAGGTGCTACAATATCCCTTTGCACACTGATTTTCCAGACTAACAGAGCTATGTCTTTGAACATTAGCCGTGTTGATGGGGGTAAGGGCCTGTGGGGAGGTAGGAATCCTCTTCTTGGCAGCTGCTTTAAAGCACATCATGCTGAGACTTACCACAATAGGCTCTTGTTGTCTGTCAGTTGTTTTCATTCCGCACATGGCCAAAGATTTCCACTTGAGGTTTGTTGTAAATGGCATTTTAAAGAGACAAAAATGTATCTCTTGAATTTTGGCTTAGTTCAGTTTCTGGTTTTCTTTTTATTTCACAGAAGGATTCTGTATGTGCGTTGCTTTAAGTCTGAAAAGTTCTGTTTCCACCACCACCACCCAAAAAAACCAAACCACCGGGGATGGGAAAGGTCCATATAATTTGGCTTGTACACCTTTGGCAGCCTATGCTAGCATGGTGTAATGGTTTGCGTGTTGGACTAGGACTCTGGAGACCAGAATTCGAATCTTCTCTCTGCCATGGGAACCCACTGGGTAACCTTGGGCACATCACACTCTCTCAGCCTCAGAGGATGGCAGTGGCAAACTCCCTATGAAGAAACTTGCCAAGAAAATCCCATTATAGGTTCAACTTAGGGTCTTCGTAAGTCAGAAAGAATTTGAAGGCACACAACAACACCACCTTTGGCAGGGCTGCCTGGGTTTTTATTATTGTTACTTTACTTGTAAAGCACTATTTACACTTATGGCACTATATAAATAAATTACAGTCTGCCCTCCATATCCAAGCATCCATGGCTTGAAAATATTGTTAAAATATATAAAAATCCAAAAATCAAACCTTGATTTTGCTGTTTTATGTAAGGGACACCATTTTACTATGCCATTGTATTTATATCATGGATTTTGTTATCCACAGGGGGTCCTGGAACCAAACCCCAGCAGAGACCAAGGGCCCACTGTATTCACAGTTCTGCATAATCCTACATTGCCCATCTTTTTGAGATAATGGACTGAGCAGATTTCAACCTGTGTGCCATTTCTCTTGTTCCACCTCCCTGCTGCTGGAAGATTTTTACATTCTCTTTCCTGCCTGCTTAGATAGATAGGGATTTCCTGCATGCAAACTCCTCTCTCTCCCCCCTCATTCAGACTAACTATGTGATTTAGGTCACTCCTGCTTTGGAAATAACAGACACAATCTCTAAAGATTTTCAACTAAAATGCATGCTTTCCATCTTCTTCCTCTCTCAGCTTTCTTTGGAAAGATGGTGAGATAAATATTTCTTTTTACCTGAACTATTCATTAGCTAGATTAGGATATAGCTTCTATGTAAATATAGATTAAAGCCATTAGTAAACTTTTGTTTTAAACTACAAGCTACATGTTTGTTGTTATTTGAGTCAGTCTCAGTTCTTAGGGAAGCATAGTTAGACAAAGGCACATTTCTGCTACTCTGCTGATTTAAAGCAAAGGCTTGTCTTTGACATTTTTGATATTTTAATAGCTTTGTTTCCTTACTAAAGGCTGAAGCCTTGGAAACTTAGATTACCCTACACCTACCCATCCCTTTCATTTCACCAAATGTTGTTTGGTGCTTCCCTGCTGTCGGGTCAGAGAGGCCTTCATAATTGTGCCAGGGATCCTGAGCCTCTCCGCTGATGGAGACAAGAGTGATATCATCTCGCCCAGCTTGGTTCCAAGAGGAGCCAAAGCAGGCTGGCATTGCAAGGCAGTTTCCCCCTCTCCTGCAGAGAGCATCCACAGAGCTCCCATTCATCTGAATAAGGACTGTGCTGTCCAGAAGCATCTCCCAGTGGACTGAGCCTGGGGTTTTCATTAAGTGATCCACATTGCCAAGTTTATTTGGTGAAACTTGGGGTGAAGTGGACCAATAACCTGCCTCACAACAACAAACGTTTGGCTGGTGTCACCACCCTACTATTAAAATAGCTGTTGTAGAGGAGTTTTCCCAGCCAGCCTGTAGTTTCTGATATGCCAGGGCTTGATCTAGCTATCAAAAAAAGCGGGGGGGGGGATTGGGGTGCATCTAATGAAGTCTACAAAAGAAACAGGTAACACGTTTCAAGATGCTAAAAGGAGATGTGGTTTTTAGGAGCTGAAAAGTCCAATGTGTTTTGACCTATGATAACATTAAAGACATGTTCAGGGGGCTACATGAAATCAATAAAGAACAGCACATACATTATTATGTTTGTAAATTGCCTATTGTTGTGTTTCTTCAAGCTATTTCCAACTTGAACAGTGACCATAAGGGAAACCTATCAAGGTTTACTTGGCAAGATTTGTTTGGATTTGCTGGTTTCCTTCGCTGAGGCTGAGAGAGCATAACTTCCCCAAGATCACCTAATGGCTTTCTATGGCCGAGCAGAGATTCGAACCGTGGTCTCCAGACTCTTAGTCCAGCACTCTCTCACATTGCCTATAGCCTATATATAATCGAAACTGCAAAAATTTTGGAGCCAGAATCTCTAAAACCATTTACCGGTGGAATGAAAACATATGAACAAATTGTTGAAGACTTTTGAGTAAATGGCAGAAAAATACAGAGGGAGATAGTGTTCAAGGGCACATAATCATGAGGATGTTGTTGCAGATGGTGTGGACAGGACCTCGACAATCTAGAAGGCAGAGATGTGACAACGCTGGCCGTGAGAAGGACGTGGCTGCTGGCCCAGTGGGGACTTCTGGCGACGAATCCCTGGACATGCTAAGGACCCCTGGAGATGTCTTGCCACCTTTTCATTGCTCTTTTATTCTTTTCTTCTATGTCTGTCTCCCATCTCTTATCCATCTCTGTTTTCATTTTGTGAGAGGGTTGCTTATCTTAACTGTTATGTAGTCCAAAACAAGAACTGGGATCTGCTGGGTTTTCAGTGGGAAGCAACAAAATTTGGACGGCTTCGTCTAAAGCCAGAAATCCCAGTGTTTAAGAGTGTCTAAGGGCAGGCATCTTGAGAGCAAGAGAATAGGCATGCAAGCCTCCGGAGGGCATGGGGAGTGGGATGCAAGATGCAAGCCTCCCTCTCTCTCTCTCTCTTTCTTTCTTTCTTTCTTTCTTTCTTTTTTATTATAAAGAAGAGACTTTTTAAAGTATATTGCTGAAGTGTGTTCAAGAAGAAGGGAGGAACACATTTGCTGTCTGTAAATATGCACTGCATTTCACGTGACATTCAACCCCACGACTGGAGCTGTGCTTTTTATTTGGGCAAGGGAGAGGTGAAGAAAGGAGGAACAAGACGAAAGTCCTTTCCCTTCCACGATGTTCAAAATGAGTGGCTTTGAATTTTGTGCACTGTTTACATGATAGTGGGTAGAAAAGAGCGTGCCGGGCGTGCTGCGCACTCCGCCTGCCTTCTCTTCCTGCAGCATTGGCTCGGTGACATGGGAATGGGGTATGCGAGATGACCCCATACCAGCACCTTGCAGCCTGCACCCGGGAGCTGTTGTACATGGCCAATCCCTCCTTCCCCCCCCCCACCCACCTAAAAAACAAACTCACCTGCTGCTGCTCTAGGTCGGGGTCCCTATATAAAACTAAATACGTGAGGAGCTGAAATATCCTGGAGTGGTGGGGTGGCCAGGCACAGCAAAATGCAAGGGAGGGATCAGTCAAGACCCTTTGGAGTTTGCTTCCAGGTATGAGGATCCAGGGCTTTCGCTCCTCTCACTATCATAAAGGGTCTTTTGCATGTTACCTGTGTGAGTGTGTATATTTGCTCTCTCCTCTTCCCCCCCCCCCCCTTGTTTTGTTTCATTGGCATCGTAGCTGCCGGTTTTACCTATTAAAACAATAACTGCCAAGCTATTGCTTCTTAAGAAGGCCTCGGGCACTTTTGACTTTTTCTTGTTTTTCCAGTCTTGGTCGGAGCAGGTTGCTAAAGAAAGGAGTAAAATGTTGCAGAGTGGATTGAGGAGAAGTTGCAGTAGAGGTTCTGTTCCTTAGATTGTGTGTGTGTGAGCGTGTGTGTGTGTGTATGAGAGAAAAGATGAGGAGGGAACAAATAGGAGATTTATTTTTTTTAAAGATCTTGCACATCCAAGGAAGAAGAGAACATCCAAAAGATGTTGATGAGGGAACAGAGGCATGTCCATACAGGGGCTGTTTTTCTTCCTCTCTGTTTGGCACTGTAATACAAAACCAGAAGTGTTGGGAAGCAAGCGGGCAACTCCACCCCCCCTAAAGGGCTACCTAGCTCTTGGTTTCCTCTTGTGTGCTTTTTACAGAGCCATCAGAAAAGCCCAGAGATGGGAATGATACAACCTTCCAGATGATGAAGGGCTGTAAATCCCAATAGCCCTGACCAGCATAGCCACAGGTCAGTGATGCTGGAAGTTGCAGTCTCACAACATCTGGAGGGCTATGCACTTCCTACCCCTGGACTAGGGAGACATAGTACCTGCACCACCTCTAGCAAAGGGAAAGCCACTGTTTAGGGGGAGCACCATGACAACTGAATGAAAATTGGAAACAGCTTTTCTACTTTTAATGCAGAAGGGGAATTGCCAGAGGTGTTGCTTGCTATCATCTTGGCTGCTGAAATTCCCTCTTATAAAGGTAAAGGTGTTATATCCAGTTTTATATCCAGTTTTCAGTCTGGTAACCTTGATGACAACAGATGGAGGGAATACACAATCCCCAGCCCTGTCTGCTTGGCATTGCCCACCATGCAAGTGAGCCCATTCAACTGAGACCCAGGAATGTAGGCCAAAGATTGTAGAGCAGCCACACCGTGGCTTCCTAAGACCTGAGCCCAACCATACATTGCACCTTGCAGAGTGGTACACAGGGGCCATGTGGATGGCAGAGACTGGTCTCACTGGATCAACACTCCACATCTCTCCCCAGAAACTCCTGCAAAAAAGCATGCTTTCAGCCCTCCTAATTTCCAGGGAATCCAGGCCTCATTCCTGTGTGGCCAGAATGGCATAGAGGACTTAGCAGCTTCCTCTAGAGCAGCCACATCATTTGTTCCTCCTACAGTGATTTGTAGCTTCCCGCATGGCCAGAATCTCAACCACCCACCCAAGCTCCAAATTCTTTTGAGAGTCATTTTGGAAAGGGCCCTTTACTTCCAAGTAAGCTTGAATGGGAACTAAGCAGTCCCAGATAGTCCTCCTAAGAAGATCAGCATGGCCTAAAAGTCCCTGCTAATATGTTTGGAGTTAGATTGCTGATCCTCACAGCAAAAAGTACACAAGGGAAGGTTGGTTGGGGGATACAAAAATTCCATTTCTCTTCCTGCCCCATGAAGCCATCAGAGGATGCGTAGTCTTAGGAGGGTGGAACGTGGCCTTCCTGTGTCGAAGAGCCACGCGGGAGGGAAGTGGTGAGACAGCAGCTCTCTTTCTAAATAGGGTGTTTGTTCTGAGATGTGTTTGTGCTGGAAGGCAGACACAGCTGCCTTTCTCCAGACCTGGCAGGCAGGGGTTGTGCTGGAGGCCAGGAAGGGAAATAACCAAGCAGACCTGGCTCTTCTCGGAGCCCAGGCAAGGTCAGCACACAGGTGGGTCAGGAAAGAGGAGCCAAACAAGTATGGATCAGGTTGCATGCGGACTGTCTCAACGCTGCTGCTGTTTTCTGCTGCGTGCTCCTCGCTGTGACTGTGTGCTGGCTGAGCTTGGACAAGTTGTAATGGTCAAGTCCAGCATGCCTTTATCTAAACCTGGAGGAGATGTGAAGCCACGTAGGAGACTGAATGGTGCGTGCCTGGAATTCATAAGTCTTGCTCAGGGTAAATGAGAGCAGCAGTGTCTGCGGCAGATTTTTTTTATTATTATTTGTGCCAATAATATTTGTCTAGAGAGGCGGCAGAAGACAGAGAACATTTCTCTCTCACACACACACAAACAAACATCTACACAAGTTATGGAAGAAAGGAAATATGGTTACGGGCCTCAAAAACTCCGTAGCGTGTGCCAATATTTCTCTCCTGGCCTTGCAATTATATGCCATTGCCACCTACAGGAATATCTAGCCTTAAAAATAATCTATAGCTCAGAGTTATGATGTTTTACACATCTCATCATACAAGTAATAGTTTATCTAAGGCTAAGTGAAAGAAAGAAGTTGGCAGCATGAGCTTTCTTACTTCAGTCTACTTCTGAAGAATGAGCTTTCGTAGAAGTAGACTGAAGTCTAGGAAAGCTCATGCTGCCAACTTCTTTCTTTCATTTAGTCTCAAAGGTGCTACAAGATCTCTCTACATACTGATTCTACAGACTAACATGGCTATATCTTTGAACTCATCTAAGGCTGTTCATTTTGGAGAGCTGCCCACCATTTTTGAGCACCGTGGTATAAGGACACACTGTGCAATAACCATACTGGTACTCACCAAAGTATTAGGCATTTATTGGATGTTTGTTTCTTTCTGTGGTGGATACTGTGTAAGAAAAATACCTTTAAGGACACTTCCTCAGTTGTGCATTAAGGTACCAGGCAATGAGTACAATTGCAAACTAGTTTGAAACCAGTTTCATCATCATGGGTTTACTTGGAGAACTTCAATATTCTGTGGAGGTACTGGGGATTTGTTGTTGGCTGAGGTTTAAATTGATCTGAGACCAGTTTTCAATGGGCATGCATTTTTTAGCTCCTTTCTTGGTCTTGTGAAGATCCTGAGCATCCATTGTCACTTCTCAACGCCTCTGGAGAAATACAGAGCTCACAGGTTGGAGGCCAAGTCAGTTAAACCAACAGGAGACCGTGACTCAGTTGTGGCATGTGGTCATGCCAAAGAAACGGTGCAAAAATGCCTGTCTAGATAACCCTTGTAGTGCAAGTTACCCTCTTAACCCTGGTAGTGTACCTTCAAATCAGTTTTAATTCAGGGAGAGTGAGAATTCTGTCTGTCTCATCAATAGTATCTTTTAGTGCCAAACATTTGGTGTGACAGGTGAGGTGGAGAAGGAACGAAAGGGCTGCCCCTTCGAATCTGCAACCATTTTTTTTTAGCTCTATGTAACACGTTCAAGATGCAGTATTTTAAATATTTAAAATTCACCTTTTTATTTTTTAAAAAAAAGGGGGGGGGGAAAGAGTGCCAAAATAGCATTGTTTGTTTCTCAGTTCTGTGTTTACAAGAATGCATGGTTAACAGGAAAAAGGGAACATGTGTTTTGTGCTTAGTGGAGAAGGAATAGTGTAGCAGAAGGAAAGGTTTGGGAAGGTGACCTTTACAGCGCTGGAGAAGAAGGTACCCAATCCGCCAGACTGGTCTCCTGTGCAGATTGGCTTGCAAAGTGATATCAGTTGCTCCAGAGGTGATACTGGATTGGTGTGTGCAGCATTACCCATGGAGGAACCAGGTAGAGAATATAGGACGTGGAAGCCAAGAAAATGGCAGTGTGAATGTTTTGCAAGAAGCTTATGCAGGCTTCCTTATTCTGGTGCCCTTCGGTGTCTTGAACTACAGTACCCATAACTTTCCAGCCACTATAGCTGGCGGGGGATTGTGGGAGTTGCAGTCTGTCACATCTGGAGGGCACTGGGCTAGAGGAAGCCGAACTATGCAGTGTCATTTGTGCAGGAATCTTGGGGAAGGGGGGGGGGGATAGAAAAGGAAGCTGTTTCTCAAAGTATTTACAAGTCTGAAACTTATTTATTCCTTTGCTGAGTATAGAAAACAGAGTTTATCTGATTATTAAGATATATTATTTTGGATAAATATATGACCTATAACTTGCTATGGCTGGTAACCATGATAAAACCCTGATTATTAGCAACCGTGTTATTTCTTTCTCTTCTGTCCCCTCTTTGAATATGCTTCTTTTCCATTAACAGTATTTAGGTACATTGTTGTCTTACATTGTATATGTGTGTGTGTGTATGTGCCTTTTCTGTTTTGTGTGTAAGCAAAAGGGGCTTTCCATACCTTTTTAGAAGCCCACTTAAATTCCCTCTTAAATCCTGTATTGACTGCAGGTAGATAACCCAGATTTAAGAAGAAAAATAACACCAGAGGTAATCTAAAAGTGAAAATAAATCTATTTATAAAGAAAAAAGAAAAAAGTTGCATGCAAAAGGCCATGGAAGTCAAATGTTTAGTATTTTTTTAAAAAGTGGCAGTGCCTTTCGTTTTTGTATTTACCCATTTATCGCCAAATGCAGTTGTTTTATAATAAGCAATTATATGATCGTGTCAGAAACTGCAAAATATTTCACTACATAGAAATGTGTGGAGTTCTATTATTATTATTTTCTTCCTTGCTCTCATTACAAGAGTGTGTTAAGCTGGTTATCTCAGGCTTGCCGTGCCAGAGATAACTTTTTCTATGCGATTATCACGTATGAAATTTATATTGGTGCTTTGGTTTTTTGGCTTTTTTAGTGGTTAATGACAATTATTGGATGGGAAAATGCAAACAGATACGTGTAACTGGACGGAGGCTGTGGGGGGGGGGAGGAAAGAATTCTGGCTTTAATGCTACTTTATAGAGTTAATTTGGGGACTGTAGTTAGCAAGAGAAGGGAAGGGAGGAACATCTCAACAGACTGGGAATATTTTTCGCTTTTAACTTCCTGCACTGTGATACCGTTTACACTGCAACATGAACCGGTCTGGTATTTCCAAGTGGCCTTGGTTGTGTTTCCACACTGCAGAAACAAAACTGTATTGACTACAGTTCAGATGCAAACAGATATGTGTAACTGGATCTGAGCACCATTTCCTTGGCCAGAACTGAAACTTGATTGCGAAGAGAAAATGGCCCAGCTTTGTGGGGATGCGAAGCAACCAGGACTCTTGAGCAGTATTTGGACGTTCCCATGAAGCTCACCCAAAGGGGATGCCTGCTGACTTGTATCTGCTGCTAGGATGACATTGGTGTTTCCCCTGAAAATGCTATGGCTAGCCCTCATTGCATGAGAATATGGCATGCCAGAAACCTACAGGGGCCACCCAGGCTTGGCCCTGAAAACGATGGCTGGCTTACATAGTCAATATGCTTTGAGATGAGAGGCCTGGTTTCTGAACATCTTTGCTTCAGTCCATTCTTGTTCAGCCATGCAGAGCTGTGGATCCAACCGGCCTGTGGCGTACGCATGGGTTTCGTGCATGACTCTGCATGACAGGGTTGCCAGGCTGACTACAGGACAGACGGGAGCTGTAACTTTAAAGGTTAGCAGATTCTGGATCAAGAAGACTTACCCTAAAGTTCCATCAGGTGGAACTATGACCCATCTCCTTCATGCCCCACAAACATCCCCCCTTTTAGCTGACGCATTCCCCACTACCCTCACGTGGCTATTTACTGGGCAGAGAAAGTCACCCGCTCCATTCCTATAGATGGATGCACAGTCAGCACTTTCAGTGTCATATTGTGTGGCGTCACTAGGGTTGGTGTCACCCCAGTGTGGCTCATGGTGTCACTCCCATGGCCACATTCCTTGCCAGCTGGAAAGTGGGGAGCAGCCATCATGGGAATGGGGGAACGTACGGGAATGTGTGTCATGCCACTCAACCACCCTCCACCAATGCTCTGATTCTCCACATGCATGAGTTTACACACACACCCCAGCCACATTTCTTGGTTTGCTGGGGCAGTGGATCCTTCTCCTGAACAAGAGCAGCCATGGCAAATGCTGGCAGGACAAAAGCAGCAGAAACTCCCACAGAGGCACCTCAACAGTCACCGATGGCCAGGATGTGGCTTCCTCAGGGTGCCAGGCACACCACAGCCACCTCTCCAGTGACTACACCCCATTTGATGGGTGTCCTCCATTGTGGTGTGCATCTCTCACACCCCACTAGTGCATCCAACTGCAGGAACAGAGTTAGATGCTTCTCTGCTTTCCACCAGCCTTCCCCTACTTTCTGCCAGCCTGCAAATAGCTTTCTTGGGATGTGGTGTGCGTCAGGTAAAAACCACATAAGAAAAAGCAGAACCAGAACCAGAGAGAGCAGTCAATAGTGCTTAAATTCTCTTCCTGCAGGAGATGTCATAAAAGCATGTCTTTCAACAAATGGATTTTTCCAGTGTAACAAAGAGTCACTTTTATGACCGTCTCTCTCCAAAACACTATGAATCATGCAGAGAGGCACAGAGAAAGCCGCTACTCTCTGGCTTCATTTCAACTTTGTTTTCTTGTGCAATACGGCTCTGGGTTTGGGACACAAGGGAGGAGATGTGCTCTAGTTCCACTTGACAGAGCCCTACAGTACGCCTTTCTGATCCAACGTCTTCTAACGTTCATAGCTTAAAGATAGCCATCTTTATCTGAAAGGATGCTATGAAGATGGAGCCAGCTTGTTTTCTGCTGCTCTAGAGACCAGAACATGAGTGAATAGATTCCAGTTACAAGAAAAGAGATTCCACTTAAACATTTGGAGGGCCTTCTGTTGGACTATACTGCCCCAGAAGGTGATGAACCCTCCACCTTTGGAGGTCTTTGAGCAGAGGTTGGATGAGCCTCTGTCAGGAGTGCTGTAGTTGTGTATTCCTGCGTTGCATAGAGTTGAGCAAGGTGGCCTTTGCAGTCCCTTCCCAGACCAGACTGATTCTCAGCTATGGGAGGGCCTGTCCTGTCTCCCTCCTGGCAACCCTAATACACAAGGTGTAGTGTACCTTGTAAACATCACACACTCAAGACCTGGGACACTAGAGTGAAGGAAATGACTAGAGTTTGGGGAAATGCCTGATGCCTGGCAAAGAAGGCCCAAAATGCTGCTTTATTTTCCTGGCTGGCTTCAAGTCCTTGCAAAACAAGTCAGTAGTTTCTAAACACTTGATGGTCAAGATGCCCACAGTCCGCCTGCCCTCCTCAGATGGTTTGTTTTGCTCTCGGTGACAGACGCAACCTCCTTAAACTCCTGCTCCTTTGCTCCGGCTGTGCCTTTTCTCTCCTCCTTTCCTGGGCAGGGCCAAGGAAGAATGATACTGAGGAAAAATGAGCCTTTCTTTTGAGGTGTCATTCCCTGCTCCTTTGGTCCAAACTAGCTGCTAATTCCAACCCAAAGCCAAGATGTGATAGCAAGGCATTTTTCTCTTGTTCAGAGATTTCAGGGGCAGAAGGTTACTCCTTGGTCATCTCTAGTCCTCCTCCCTGAAAGAACAAACGAACAAACTCGATTGGGCATACAGATCTGTTGATAGTTTGAAATGTGGATACCTACAGAATAAGGTACTCCTAGGATTCAGTATTTTGTTTGTCAGTTATTTTCTCCATGGGTTTCCACAGGGCTAGATCAGAGAACCTGAAAGTTCTCCATATCATAGGGGCAAACATGATGCAAATCATTGCGCCATGCCTCAGGGCCCCTCATGTTACTAAACGTTGGCTATAAGAGGCAAGGTGAGATGGCATCACACCGTAGATCCTAAAATATTTCCCCTAAATGGAGGAAGAAGGGGATTATGAGACTTCTGGAACATGAGCTGCTCTAGATCATAATGTCCGTGAGCATGGCCTCCCACAGCCTCCGAGGTTTTCTGGATGTGCCTGATGTCAAGAAGTAGAAAGAGTAGATCTTGTAGAAAGTATAATTTGCACACCGCTATGATAGAACACTAAAAGTTGATTTTATACAAGTCATCAACAGTTTGCAAAGTGAGTTTTATTTTTTTGTATTCCTTTAATCTTTACTTAAAAGGTGAATGTGTATTCCTCTGGGAGGAATGGCAAGAAAATAGGAATGTTAATAAATGTTTAAAAACAAAAACAGAACAAAAAAAGAAGAAGAAGAAGCCCAGAACACTTCCTCCCTTATTAATATATAACCCTTATGTATTTATGCCTACTGTAAGCAAATGAAAAAGCTTGGATTTCCATTCTGTTGCATGCCAGCTATCGGCAAGAGAGCCTTCTGTTGTACATGCATGCATTTTAGCCTTGACTTTTCCTTTTCTCTCGTTTTCTTTTTGGTTGGGGCGGGTGGGGAGAGGGTGCATTTTCCCCTGTATAAAATTAGTGCACAAAGAAATATTTTTGCCTAGTTATTGTTGCTAAGCAATGCATATTTTTTAAAAAGAAAATTTGTCATATATGGAAAATAGCATGTTTGTTTACATGTATTCAGCTTCCTGAGTATACAGACGAAAGAGTTGGGAGCAAAAAAAAAGAACCCTTAACATTCAAGGATGCTGAAGTTTCTTTTGCAAGTGTACAGTTTTCAATTTGTCGTTCTTACTGGTGAAAACACCCTTGTGATTTCAACTTGCTACAACATATATTTATTATTCGTTCTCCTCCCATGTAACTAGGAATCATGCCTATGTTTCATATCAACCTTATATTGAAAGTGAAGGGAGATGATTAATACAAGATTTTGTAACACTGGTGACTGTTGGCTCTTTATTTGGACTCCTTCCATTTGTTTTGGTTTTGAGAGCGGAGTGGAAAGTGTTTGCTCCGAAAGCAAAGAAAGGTTCCTCGCTGAGGGGGACATGAGGCTTCGTAAAGTGGAAGGTCATAGAAAAAGGGATAAGACTGCATTGGTTCAGTGCAGGAGGCCACAGCTGCCTTGACTTTGCAAGACCTGAGCAGAAGTGTTGGGGACCAAGATTCTTGAGTTGCTTAAGCTGAAGCCAACTTCACAGCAAATAGGACAACCGCACAACCTGCATATACAGTCGGCCCTCAACATTTGCGGATTTGATTATCTGCAGATTTGATTAATATGTTCTCTCTAGGAATCTCTCAGACCTCCAGTGCAATTCTCCTGTAATTTAACCCTAGAGTTTCACAAGATGACCTAGAGATTTTTAGAGCAAACACTTCTCTAGGCATTTGTAGCTCCTCCAGTGTGAATCTATGGTCAGCCTCTGGCAGATGCCCTGAAGGATTTGGAGATTTGCCCCGGAGGACCTGGAGCTTCCTAGAAAGATGTTCTCTCAGGAAAAAATAAATAAATAGTGGTTTCTTATTTGCAGTTTTCCCACTTTCACGGGTGTCCTGTCCCCCTAACCCCAGTGAATGTGAAGGGCCAACTGTACAAGGAACATCCATGTAGGATACACATGTACAATATGCATGCACATCATGGAGCAATGGAATTGGATGTGAAACTCAGCTTCTGGGGAGGTATTTAGGCTTCTTGTCCAGACAGCAAAACTGCAAAGCCCAGGATTTTATAGGATGTTACAATGGCATTTATAGTGGAATCCTAGTCTTCCTGTAGTGTGAATGGGCCCCTCATTCCTTCCTGGGGGATCCTGGGATTTGCAGTTTAGGGACTTGTTCTTCATAAGGCTTGCTTCCAGCTCTGATCATCTTGGTCATCCTTTGGATACACTCCAAAGTATCCTCCTCAGTATCCTAAAAGCTTAAAGCCAAGTTGTTAGTCCCAACCAGACTTAGCAAGGTCATTTTGACTGAGTGGGTCTCCTTTCGCTGGGTCTGAGTTGGATTGAAGCTGGTGTCTATGCACCTTCAAATTGCCTGTTGACTTAAGGCAATCCCATGAATTTCACAGAGGCTTTTTTGGCAAGGAAGACTCGGAGGTGGTTTGCTATTGCCTTCCTCTGAAATATACCCTGCTGCACCAGGTATTCTCTGCTGGTCTCACTTCTAAGTAGCAACCTGACCTGACCCTATTTGGCTTCTGAGATCAGATGGGATCTGTTGCCTTCAGGGTTTTTAGGCCTCCTGATTTAGGCTGGAGCTTGTTTTAACTTAATGCCCCCAATCCTGCTGTAATTTTATGGTATCAGTTCCAGTGTTTCCTCCCGTTCCCTTCTTGACACACCTTGCCCTCTGCACAGGGACCCATCCTGTCCTGCAAAGTGTCTCTGTGTTTGTGGAGACAGCGCAGGTTGAGCCACATGCGGGTCTGAAACACCAGCGGCTCCCAAAGTCAGAAAATCTCTACAGAAATCATTTTTAAAAAGTAACGGGGCTGTGAGGTAGTACTAGCTTAGTACATGACTAGTACATCAATGTGTGACCCATCTCTCAGGAGTGCTTCAGCTGTGCATTTCTATGTACCAGGAGTATGCAAACTAGGTGGTGCTTGGGGGTCCCTTCCAACTCAGTGGCCTCAATCCAACATCCCTTTAGCATAGCGCAAATACCTACATGCAGATATATGCCGCAGTAGCAGTATGCAACACCCATGAAGTATAGCAACATCGTACAATACATCTCAATGACTGGGTGCCGTTGCGCAGTGCACAAACACAGTTGAAAGTATGGGATGCACAGCCACAATGGACAGCATGCAACTTACAAAGACATGACACAGATGAACATGCAGTCTGCACAACTGTTTCCACTGCTATCAGGATATGTCCCTTGTGCAATGGTGACTTTTTGGCCCTTGTAACTACTGTGACTAGCAGGTGTGTATGTCCATAAGTGAATTCCAGACCATGATTCCCTATTACAGCTGTATGTAACAGAACCAGTGTGACATAATGGTTTGAATGTTGGACTACAACTCTGGAGACTTAGGTTTGAATCCCTGCTCTGCCATAAAACCCATTGGATGACTTTGCACAAGTCACATGCTCTCAGCCTCCGGGGAAGGCAATGGCAAACCACCTCTAAACAAATCTTGCTAAGAAAACCTCATGATAGGTTCACCTTAGGGTTGGCAACAGATAACAACAAATCGGAGGCACTACGCCTCTAAGACCAGCTAATAGAGAGCACAAGTGAAAGAATGCTGTTGTGTTCCTATCCTGGTTGAAGGCCCCTGACTGGTCACTGCACAAAGAGAATATGGGCATACATAGACCTTTGGTCTCATCCAGCAGAGCTATTGTGTTCATAGCATCTAGTTATGGCCTTACTTTTTCCGTCAGAGTCCTCCCAGTCACCTCCTGGTGACGGTGACCATCCAGATGTTCTTGGCTTGCACATCCCATCAGGCATAACTGGCATTGCCAGTGGTGAAGGATGCTGAGAATTGTACCCAAAGAACCTCAGAAGAGCCACAAAATCCCCAGCCTGTTCACTTCTAGACCTGCAATGCAACCCGACCCCTCAAACGCAAGAGAGACACTCTTTTCCTTCCAAAAACATGGTATTTTCCATGGATGTGCATCATGACTGCTCTTTGGATTTGAAGGTAACGATGAGGTCTGCAAACTCTGTGTGTGTTTTAATTATTTTGATGGAAGGCTGGAGCAAAGTCTTCCAAGGGAAATGAGGGAGACCTTGTTCTAAGCGGAGACGGGAGGACCCCCACAATGGAAAAAGCACAGACTAAGTCCGCCTCCGACTGGAAGGAACCCCACAAAAAAATTTCATGGATGAGTCAGGAAATCTGAGAAGTTAGGTCATTTCCTCTCCTTCAACAGTCTCTTTATTCCATCCAATGTCAAAGAGATTCTCCTGTCCTTTCTGCATTTTGCACTCCTGAACAATTTTATTCTGAGGTGGCTCCTGAGGTGTGAGACAGTGTGGTGCAGTGGTTTGAGCATTGAACTACGACTACGACTTACATTTCTCCCTGTTGAAATGTATTTTGTTAGGTAGGTAGGTGTGCCGTGAACATCCTGAGACAGTGTTCACACTTGTTGGCCGCAATCACTACACGACTCCCATGAAGAACAGCAACATGTCAAAAAACTTGTCCATGTGCATAACATTACTGCAACCACATCTCCTTCTCCACTATGGTCAGCAGAATATAACTTTTGCCTTATGGCAAATAATTCGCCCTGCGTTCCTAGTGCACTTTTCACATGTGTATCTCACGAACAGAATATCTGCCATAGTGGACATAACAAGTAATGACCACCGCTCACATTGCAATAGAAAATGGGGAATATCATTACTTACTGAAGTTGAAATTATCCACGCCTTAGCATTTCTGATTTCTCCATATGGTTGTGAAAGCTGGATGGTGAAGAAAGCTGACAGGAAGAGAATCAAACTCTTTTGAAATGTGCTGGGAGAGAGTTTTACAGATGCCACAGACAGGTAAAAAGATAAATGAATGGGTCTGAGAACAATGCAAACTTTCTTGCTTGTTGTTGTGTGCCTTCAAGTTGTTTCTGACTTATGGCGACCCTAAGGCAGACCTATCATGGGGTTTTCTTGATGAGATTTGTTCAGAGGAGGTTTGCCATTCCCTTTCCCTGAGGCTGAGAGAGTGTGACTTGCCCAAGGTCCTCCAGTGGGTTTTATGGCTGAGCGGGGAATCAAACCCTGGTCTCCAGAGTCATAGTCCAACAGTCAAACCACTGCACCACACTGGGCCATTATTATTATTATTATTATTATTATTATTACCCCACTTTCCCCAAAAAATTGGGATTCAGAGTGGCTTACTGTCCAAAAACACAGTACAGTTTTTACTGATAAAATTCCTTTTTAAACCACACAGTTATAGAGCACCCTTTAACTGACAGGGCTGTATCTTAGGAAAACCTAGGGTTTGTAGTTTGGGAGGTACTAGAAATCTAGATTTCCCTGAGAAATCTCAATACTGCTCCCTAAACTGCAAATGAGAGCCAGCATGGCATAATGGTTTGAGCATTGGAACATGACGCCTGAGATCGGGGTTCGAATCCCCACTTGGCCATGGAAACTCACTGTGTGATCTTAGATGAGTTACATACTCTGAGCCCCAGAGAACCCTTTGTTAGGATCACCTTAGAGTTGCCATCAGTTGCAACAACACAACAACAAAACTGCAAATCCCAGGATTCCACAAAATGGAGCCCTGATGGTAGTTAAAGTGGAACCATAGTGCTATTATTGTGTAGTGTAACAGGGTCATGAGAATTCAAAGATATAGCCATGTTAGTCTGTAGAATCAGTATGCTGAGAGATCTTGTAGCAGCTTGGAATCTCACTGAAAAAAAGAAGATGGCAGCGTGAACTTTCATAGACTTCAGTCTACTTCCTCAGATGCATTTGGACCTGAGAGTTCAAGTCTCATCTGTTTTCAGATCCATTTATTTGCAGGCTGACCATGCACACCGTTTTAAACAGGACAGTACCATTTTCCCCCATATTTCCAGACCATCCCGTCGTTTTAATGCAAATGTCAATTTTGTCCTGTTTTCAAGAAAAGCGCCTTGTTACATAGATTGCAAAAAAAAAAAAAATGGTTTCAAGATCCCTGTTGGAAGCTGTGGTTGTCAAAACACAAATTGTGTCAGGGAGTGTGAGAAGTTTTATGGGAAGGGGTTGAAAGACCGAAATTTGCTGCGTAAGATTGCTCTCTTGGTAGGATCGGTTGTGGTGAAATCCAGTCCCCTTGCTTTACATCTACCTAGATTTTTGTATGAGTTCTGTCACTGAAGGAGAATTGTTAGCTCAATATGTTCCTGTAATAAAACTTTTTGTTGTCGTCTTGCTTTTTCACGAATATCCCAATGTCCTGTTTTTGTCTCGAGGGAATCTGATCAGCCTATTTATTTGTCCTTTTATGAGAAACCATCTCAGTGAAGTAGGGAATTCTTTAATTTTGTCCCTGGTAAATGGTGCCATGGTAAAAGGGCCAGGAGAGGGCACCACAGACCCATTTATGCAATTTATCTTCTTACACATGCTACTATTTGGAATTTAAAAGGACTAAAACTGCAGGTTTGTTGTTGCTGTCCTTCTCCTTGTGTGCCTTCCAGTCCTTTCTGATTTATGGAGGCCCTAAGGCAGGGGTCGGCAACCTACGGCCCGGGGGCTGGGTCCAGCCTCCCGAGGCCTTTGGACCGGTCCCAGGCCGGTCCTGCCGCCAGTGCTGCCGCCTCCCGCTGCCCTGCGCTGCCGCCGCGCACGCAGATGCTGCCATTTTGTTTTCCAAAATGGAGGCCGTGACTCGTTTACGCATGCGCCGAGTACTGCACATGTGTGAGTGAGTTGCGGCCACCATTTCAGAAAACAAAACACAGTACTCAGCGCATGTGCAAACGAGTTATGGCCATCATTTTGTTTTCCAAAATGGCGGCTGCGACTCGCTCGCGTGGCGCCATTTCCCCCCCCCTCGGCCCGCGGACAAAGACCTTACCGGCCCCAGGTAAGAAAATGTTGCCGATCCCTGCCCTAAGGCAACCCGATGTTGGAAGTCACCCAATTTTCATCTAGAAATATATAGATGATGGAGACAGTTGGTGTAGTGGTTTGAGTGTTGGACTATGACTTTGGAGACCAGGGTTTAAGTCCCCGCTTGGCCACGAAACCCACCAGGTGACCGTGGGAAAGTCACACGCTCTCAGCCTCAGAGGAAGGGGAAGACACAGAGCAACAGAAGCAAACTGCAGGAAAAGATATCCCACCTCAACATTAGAAAGAACTTTGTGGCAGAAAGTGTTGTTGGACAGTGGAAGACGCTGCCTCCAAATGTGGTGGTGTCTCCTCCTTTGGAGGTTTTTAAACAGAGGCTGGGTGTCGAGAGGGCTTTGATTCGGTGTTCCTGCATGGCGAAAGCAGGTTGGGTAGGATGGCACTTGGGGTCTCTTCCAACTCTACGATTCCCTAGTGATTCTATGAGGTCTTTTTGGGAGACCCTTCTCTTTGTTCCACCTAAAGATGGGAGACTTTAATAGTTACCATTATGGAAGCAGGAGTTTCAAGTGGTGTTGGTTGTTACTCAACCGGGTAAGGAACAACATCTGCTGAAACTCCCTCTTCAACACAACCATTCAAGGTTCAGGAGGCTTCTCCAAGGTCCAGTCTGGCAAGCCTAGACTTCCACCATTCTTCCAGGTGCATCTGGTGGGAAGATGGGAGAGGGCCTTCTTGGTGGCTGCTCCCAGGCTCTGGGACTCCTTTCCAAGAAAGGTTCGACTGCCGTCCTCCCTTTTCTGTTGTGGTAAGCAGGTGTTTCTGTGTCGGATTGCTTGAGGGAACAGGCTGTGCATGTGTCGTTGCTGTTGTTGTGTATTTTCAAGTCAGTTCCAACTTCTGGCAAACCTATCGTAGGGTATTCTTGGCAAGATTGGTTCAGAGGAGGTTTGTCCTTGCCTTCCCCTGCGGCTGAGAGCATATGAGCTACGTTGTTTGTATGTCTTCTTCTTTTTCATGGTTCGCTTTAGTGGCTTTTAATTTTAGGAATGGTTCATATTTTTAACTTTTGTATGATGTAAAAAAATTAGCTGAATCAGGTTTAACTTTTGTAAGCCAGAATGGCATAGTAGTTTGAGTGTTGGACTATGACTCTGGAGCAGGGGTCGGCAACCTACGCCCCGGGGGCCGGACCCAGCCCCCCCCCCCGAGGCCTTTGGACTGGCCCCAGCCTGGTCCTGCCGCTGCTCCCGCCGCTGCGTGCCGCCCCAAAATGGAAAACAAAGTGGCGGCCGTGACTCGTTCACGCATGCACAGTATGCCGGAAGTACTGTGCATGCACGAGCGAGCGTGCACACGCATGCGCAGTACTTTTGGCGTACTGCGCATGTGCGCGCAAGCGTCCACGCATGGCGTCATTCCCCCCCCGGCCCGTGGAAGACCTCGGGACCAGTGGACCGACCCCAGGTAGGAAAAAGTTGTCTACCCCTGTTCTGGAGAGTAGGGTTCGATTCCCCGCTTGCCCATGAAACCCACTGGGTGACATACTCTCAGCCTCAGGAGAAGGCAATGGTAAACTCTCTCTGAACAAATCTTGCCAAAAAAACCCAAGGATGGGTTCACCTTAGGGGCGCCATAAGTCAGAAACAACTTGAAGGCACATAACTACAACAACAACAAGCCACCTTGAGGCTTCAGTGGGGCTTGACAGCTGTTGTGAGGCACTGTGGCACTATCTACACTGCAGAATAATGCAGTTTGACACCGCTTTAAACTGCAACACCCCAATGCTATGAAATCCTGGGATTTGTAGTTTTGTGAGATATTTAACCTTCTTTCTCAGAGAGCTCTGGTGCCACAGCAAGCTACACATCCCAGGATTCCCTAGCGTGGAGTCATGACAGTTAAAGCAATCTCAAACTGCATTATTTTTGCAGTGCAGATGTATCCTCTGACATAAAAAAAGCTGCTTTCTAAAAGGAACTTGTCCAGTGGTCCCCAAAACAACTGGATTACAAGAGTAAAGAAACTTCTGAAAGGTCCTCCAAGAGGCGAAGTGATGGCTCAGCAACCTTGGCCGGTTCTGATAGTAATCAAAGAGAACCCAGAATTTGTGCTTACTCTTTGCCTGCGCAAACTTTCCTAAAATCAATACAAGGTTATGACCTCCTTGAACCAGCCACCTTCCCACCCAACAGTTTTCTCTCGTTGTGAAGGGCTGTCGCTGGTCAACAGACGAGTTCAAGGGCTTTGCAAAAAACAAATAGCAGTGTGTGCTTGGCCATTTTGGATTGAGCAATTGCTTTCTCTCCCCGCCAGTGGTTTTTAAAAATTTTAAATGCATAGTGAATTACGCAGGAGATACTTGGGAGGTATTAATGTAATTACAAAATTGTGGTTTCATTGTGATTTGGAGATTAATGTTGTAGAATCAAATCTTATAGTAAAGTTTAAAAAAAATATAGCATATGTACCCTGCCTATGGAACACAAAATCATTGCTCCAAAATAAGGCAATTCTGCTTGTTGTCGATTCCTATTATGCGCCAGATTTGTCAGTTTATTCTCCCGACCAAACTGCATACCTGAATAACCTAGGATTTTAGGTTCTCTTCTGTTCCCTACTCTGTGGCTCCTGTTTTGAATTCTCCTTTGATTCTCGTTGGAGAACTGTGGTGCCAGATCTAGTTATGCCCACCTAAGAACCAAGGAAATACTTCTGAACTGGTTCCACTGGTCCATGGTTCCAGTCCATTTAAAGCATATCTTGAACAGATCTTGCCAACTTTGGTTGGCAACATAACCAGCACAACCATCCTACCACTTTCTCCTGCAAGGTGCCCAGTATCACAATGAGCGAATAAGTCATTTTAAAACCCCTAACAGTTGCTTCTGAGTAAGAGGCAACCTGCAAGAGTTAGTTCCCAAACTTGGGCTGAAATCAGCCATACGCTGTTTATAATGTTCCGTGAGCAAAAGGTTACCCACCAACCATCCTGGTTTGGCAGGGAGTTTCAATCACTCTGTCGCCTCACTTTTTCATCGGTCTTTAAAATGTCCCAGTTTCTCTCTCCTCCTCCCACCTTTCCCTTTTGTCCTCAGCTTAATTCAATTGCTGCAAACTGACTTTGAAGTGAAAAAGGAGTTTGCACTGCAGAATCTTCCCCTTCCCTGGAGGCCGAGGCAAAAGCAAACTGCCGCAGCTTCTCCTAGCTTGGGTCTTCTTTTTCATTAATAATGTTTGCCTTTTTGACTACCCCGTGAGCATGCTTGGCCACATGTGCCCTCAATTTC
The DNA here is from genome assembly GCA_026167975.1 of Phrynosoma blainvillii. NCBI lineage: Eukaryota > Metazoa > Chordata > Lepidosauria > Squamata > Phrynosomatidae > Phrynosoma > Phrynosoma blainvillii. The sequence continues at coordinate 451,260,913 of JANUYF010000001.1, read as the reverse complement.
TTCTGTGATAAATACTGGAGGGTATTTTCTCTGGCATTGTTTGATATACATTTACTTGTTCTGTCACTTGGGTTTACAGTGGATGTTGTTATTAATTGTTGTAATTGTCTTTGTTTTAATTGACTTTTATTATTTTGCCCATTGTTTTACTTAGATTGTACGCCTCTGGCAGGTTTTATTCTGTTTTAGCCTTGATTGTCTTTTGTACAGCGCTGTGTACACCGACAGCGCTCTAGAAATAAACTTTAATAATAATACAGTCCTCGTGTGGAGTGGGGGGGACTCAGATTGAGGACCACCAAGTTCAAACCCAGACAGTGAGTCCCTGGATCCTCCTGTCCTCCCTCACAAGGTTGGCGCAAGGATAATACATGTGGAAATCCTGAGCATCGTGTCGTCCAGGGAGGAATGACAAAATACAAATAGGGGAGGGGGGACGGACCCAAATGTTGATGTTCCTCTGCTGATAAAACAGCTACCCAACTTTTATTAAACCTGCTCCAAAATGCAGGCTCTTCTGGGAATTCAAAGTCAACATTTCAGTCGAGTCCGCGGATTCTACAAAGCTGAACAAAGACAGAGAAAAGGGTAATTTCAAGAATATTACAAGCCTCAAGCTAGGCCAAGCGGTGCTGTTTGAGCTACCTAATATTGACAGAGCGCCTTTTATTTTCAGACCTTTTATTTATTTTTTATTTTTTAATGCAGGGCTCTTCTTTTGAATTGAACAAAACATCCCCATTCTTGCCTCTTGAGGTTTTCTTCATTCCAGATAAATTAAAAAGGATAGTCATCTGGCTTATAGGGGAGATTAAAATGTGTTCTCTCTTACACATATGCATGAAGACATATGCCCAGTTGCCCATGATAGAAGAAGAAAGTACCCCGGGAAATGGGAAGGGGAGAACATCCATCCATTGTTGCACTGGTTTGGTAAGCCTTTGGGCCAAACACACTGCAGAAATAATCCAGTCTGAGACCACTTTAACTACCCTGGCTCAATGCTAGGGAATTCTGGGAACTATAGTTTTATGAGACATTTAGCCTTCTTTGTCAGAGAGCTCTGGTGCCACAACAAACTACATTCCCAAAATTCTCCAAGGGCAGTTAAAGCGGCCTCAAACTGGATTATTTCTGCAGTGTGTTTTGGCCCTAAGCACAGAAGCCTTCACACTGTCCTCCAAAATCTGTGACAGACATTGGCTGGAATCCTGTATGACACAGCATAGTGTAATACGTAGTTTAACATGTGGAAGCACACTATAGTGGGCCATTCACCAGCCCCTGGGCTTTTCTGCAGGCCCTTGCACACAGCCATTCTGTGTCTAGTTGAAAGTAGGGGCATCAGAGAAACATCTGGCTATGTTCCCTAGCCCAGTGATTCCCAAACGTTGCTCCTCCAGGTGTTTTGGGCTTCAGCTCTCAGAATCCCAGACTATTGGCCAAGATGGCTGAGGTTTCTGGGAGGTGAGTCCAAAACTGGGTATGTTTCGCCTAAAGAAGGGATGTTAAGAGGCGATATGATAGCCCTGTTTAAATATTTGAAGGGATGTCATCTTGTGGAGGGATCAGGCTTGTTTTCTGCTGCTCCAGAGAACAGGACCTGGAACAACGGATGCAAGCTACAGGAAAAGAGATTCTATCTCAACATTAGGAAGAACTTTTTGATAGTAATTGCCATTTGACAGTGGAACAAACTCCCTTGGAGATTGTGGTGGAGTCTCCTTCTTTGGAGGTCTTTAAACAGAGGCTGGATGGCCATCTGTCAATTGTGATTTCCTGCATGGCAGGGGGTTGGACTGGATGGCCCTTGGGGTCTCTTCCAACTCTATGAAAACACCTGGAAGACAAGAGTTTGGAAATCACTGCCTTGGCCAGACATTAAGAGACTGCATCATCTACTGCAGTCCAGTGTCAGCAGCTGATGTAATCATTTTGCACCTGGTTACAGGGACATAGCCAGACACTTCTCCAATTTGCCTCCTACTCTCCATCAGATATGAAACAGCCATGGCTTTTTTGCAGCAGAGAATTCAGGGGGAGGGCTGGCCATTGCAGAGAGAGGAAACGAATGCCAACCTTTGCAATGACAACGAGAGATGCATGTATAAGGTAGACTTATGCCTCTGTATGCCACTAAGAAGATGCTAGCCATTAAAAGGTAGGTCATCTGTTGGTCCAACTACAAAACTCACAGATCACACAAAGGAAAGTCTCCAAAATGGACCAAAACTGTATTTTAATACTTTAAATAGAACAGAGTTTGACACAGGAAGAACACACTAACAGGCTACACGCACATACACACACTGAGCAAAACAAAGGTCATTAAGGTTCAAGTTACACAGTGTTCACAGAAGAAGAATCATAAATAATAATATTCACCAAGACATACAATGTTATCTCAACAAGTTCTAAGGCCACAGCAAGGCACAACCCTCTCAGACTGTCCTTGCACTCAAGGTCCATGGAAACGGATGAGATCTACACAAGTGTGCTTCCATGAATATCCCTCATTCCGTCTATGGAGCTTGCACAGCAAGAGTTGCCAGGAGGTTGTATCCAAGTACCAGTCAAGAGGTATGTCTGGAGGACAGCAAGGCAAAACAAGGAGGAAAGAGGGATCCGCCAGCGAGGGTGCAATTTCTGTCCTGAATATGCCTTTGCTCCTGCCTTTGCCCTTGAGCTGGGAATTCTCGGTGGTCTTCCTCCTCTCTCCTCCTCTCTCTGCCAGTTCTTGTTCAATCTCAGCTGAAAGGCTTTAAGGCTTGGAGAACAGGCAAAATACAGATGTGACCGAGTTGGATCAAGCAAATTAAGAACCTTGGCCAGTATCAGCCATTTAGTTAATGCATTAATGTCCCTTATTCATGATTGTGACACTGTTGCCGTGATCATAACTCTTACCTACAACCAACTTCAGGCCTTAACTGCATTCTGCAGAGTACATGTGAATTACATTTCCATCAAGTGGGGGAGAGCCAGGCCAAAAGAGGGTTTTTAGTAAGCGACACAGCATACTGGACCTTGGAGGTGCTAAGTCCCCACGAATGGTCCATAAAACTTTTCAGGGAAAACTCTGCTGGATGGATTGCTTGGAAATGGTCACTGGAATCCTATATAGCCATTTACATTATGTACCTTTATGTCTATCTTGCTACCAGTATGGGTGGAAGGTAGATCCCGGTCTCCTGGTAGATCTCTGGATGATCATCAGCAGACTGGCAAAGATGTCTGACTCCCAGATGTTATTGTACAGGAGCCATAACAAAATACCCTCCGCTGCCGCCTTCCCATTCCAATTATACTCCTCAAATGAAGAAAGCCATGGGAAACCTGGAGAGGTCTTTATATGGAAAGGGCTTTTGGTACTCAGAACAATCAAGCGTAAAGAGACATCATTAAAGACCAATGTCAGAATGAGCTATGCTATAGTATTTCTGACTGCTATGACTGGTTGTGAAAACTGGAAAGCAAAGTGGAAAGCTAAAAAAAAACAAAAAAAACAACCCAACCCTTTACTGAATTGTGAAGATGGATAACAGGGTAACAGGAATGCCCAATGCACATAAGGCCCATTGCAATGTGCATTGGAACCAATGCCCATCGGTTCCAGGCACTTTGATGGCTCTGCTATATGGTAACATAACACTAGCCCTCTATTAGATATGGACATTATACAACTGTGCAGTTCTAATTCCCGCATAAATCAGTCCACTTAGGAAGACGCAAGTCTCCAATGGATTGCTTTTGGGGGGACTATAATGCTAGAATTCTCCAGCCCAGATGGCCGAGGGGATTGTGGAAGTTGTGGTTCCCCCAAAATAACTTTCCCAGGATCTGCCCAAATGGCTACCCAGTCTAGTACCCTCTACCATAAAGGCCAACCCTATGTCTCATAGTGGACAATGCACAGAGTTTAAGGGCTGAGGCTCTGGCTGTAGTTTCTCTCCAGACAGTACCTCCAAAAAGCACTTTTAGAGGCTCCATGTGTGAGCAGAAGTCTGATTTGCTATTGATTTGAGCCATTTCAACCCTGGCAAATGATCTGTTTCACAGTGGACTAAGCAAATGAGCGTAAGCTCAAAGCATGCAATTGTGCTTAAGAGAGCTGGCTCCAATTATTGGGCCACATTTCTCTAAATAAAGGAGGCTATAACACTTCCCTTAGCAATAATTCACTTTGTTTTGCTCAAAGTACAGTGATTTAGGGCAACTTCAGTAAGACACTCCTTGTGAAGAATGAGACAAACGTCTCCTTAAACGTCTGCTCAGATCTATATGCTTGAGACACTAGGGGCTAAAACACATGGCAGAAATAATCCAGTTTGAACCCACTTTAACTACCCTGGGTCAGGGAATTCTGGGAACTGTAGTTTGTTGTGGCACCAGAGCCCTCTGACAGAGAAGGCTAAATGTCTCACAAAACTAGTTCCCAGAATTCCCTAACATTGGGCAGATAAAGTGGTCTCAAACTGGATTATTTCTGATGTGTGTTTTGGCCCTAGGACTTTATAGCAAATGTTGGTAGAAGGTAGATCACAGTCTCTTGGTAGATCTCTGGATGATTTTCAGCAGACTGACAAAGATGCCTGATTCCCAGTTATTATTGTACAACAGCAATAACGAAATAATTCCCCCATTCCACTCCACTGATGTATGCATTAAGATATAGAACTCACAGGCTAGGGATATAATCCTCCCATATAATCCGCCCCAAACACTCAGGTCCTCTGGGGGACATTTACTTTAACCAGCCAGAATTAGGCTGACAAGTGTTACCCAGAGGACATTTTCATCGGCCATCCCTAGATTGTGGAATAACCTGCTGGGAGAGATTTGACAGATAAATCTGCTTTCTGAATTTAAAACAGTATTAAAGACCTAGCTCTTACCTAGTCAGCTTTAAACTGTGAATGTTAAATTGATATATTTTTAATTTTATGTTGGGTGATTTTAATGTGTCCCCTCCCAATTCGCTGGGGATCCGTTCCGGACACACACACCCCATGAAAATGGTGGCTCACAAATATTTGAGCCCTATTGAAAATAATGGGTGTGCACCGTCATTATATCCCTCCCCACTTGTCCCTCCAGCAAAGAGTAGGACCGTGGACTGACTCAAATTCCGCGAACAGGGAGGGACAACTGTAATGGTATAATGATTTTATGTGTTTTCATCTATGTTGTACCTCACCTCTAGCCTTGAGGAGGGGTGGGTAAGAAATGGTATTTTCATCGGCTGCCCCGAGATGTTGTTGTTGTTACATCTTAGCTGAAACTGGCACCAATAGCAAAAACAATATAGTGGAGAAGCACAAGGGCTGCATTAGGCACCAATCTTCCCTTGAAAAGGTCCAGCACAGAACTAAGATAGCCTAGCAAGCATGGTGTGTTTTTGGTACAATTGTTAAGTTGTGTGTGCTGGACCTGAACATGTGGCATGGCTATTTTGAAGGTTACCCTCCCTATAGCTCAGTCCAAAGAGCAGCATCTAAAGGAACTCCAAGTAAGGGTCAATCTATATCAGGGGTAGGCAACCTAAGGCTTGGGGGCCGGATGCGGCCCCCCGAGGCCTTTGGACCAGCCCCAGGCCGGTCCTGTCGCCGCCGCCGCCCCCCGCCATGATGATATTGATTATTGTTGTTATTACTTGTTTTTGGGGTTTTCTTGGCAAAATCTCCACAGGGGTTTTGCCATGGCTTTTCTAGGGCTGAGAGAGTGTGCATGCATATATTTTTTTATTTTTTTTAAAATTGAGCCCCCCCGTGCCCTTCGTTCAGCGGGGGAAAATCTGCTCTCACAACCTAAAACGAAATTCAAGCAGACTTCCCTAAGGGCATTTTCAGTCGTTGCCCCTAAACTGTGGAATGGCCTGCCGGATCAGATACGCCTTATTACGTCTCTTACCACTTTTAAGAAAGCAATTAAGACGGAGCTCTTCCGGCAGGCCTTCCCAGAATAACTCTGTACAGGGATATGCACAGCTGAGCCACTTATCTGGTCTCTCCACCGAGAGTGGCATTTTGTTTTATCTTTATTATTTATTTTAGTTATATGTCCGTTTTAACTTTATTATGTTTAATACTGTTTTAAGGGGGGAGGGTAGTGGGTGAAGGGCAAGAATGTGGATTTTAACTGTAATATTTTAATTGATGTACGCCGCCCCGATTGCCGAGCAGAGGGGCGGGTTACAAATAAAAATTATTATTATTATTATTATTATTATTATTATTATTTATTTTTGGTGCTTTAGCCCTCCAATTGTCTGAGGGACAGCAACCTGGCCCCCGGCTCAAAAAGGTTGCCTACCCCTGATCTATATGGTACAGAAATCATGTAATTATCAGAAGGAATTCCTAAAATGCAGAAAGATGGCTGATCTTCACAGCACAAGCTTTTCACATCTCCTACAGCTTGCAAATTAGCTTGCTTTGTTTTTTGAATGGTCACTGGGAGGCAAACATGGACTTAATTTGCAAGCCCAATTGCTCAGGAACAGAAGTTCTGATGGGATGGAATATTAATATGCTTTCAGGTGGGAATGATATACTATTTATGACAGTTTGATCAGAAGGAAAACATAGCACTGAAATACCATCAGATTTAAACCCAGTTTGCTGCAAGTGCTGTTGTGCACCTTCCCCACTTACATTACTCTCTCAAAAGAGGGTGGAAATTCCTGAATGGAAGATGAACATTGCAGAATATGTTCCTTCATAGTCAAGTCACCTCCAATGGATTTATCTTTGGGGGGTTGCAGACTGCCAGAAATAGTGCAAATTGAGTCCACTTTTAGGGTTAGGGTTAGTGCTAGGGAATCATGGGAATTGTTTTTTTTTCTGGGACATTGAGCCTTCTCTGTCAGAGAGCTCTGGTGCCACAATAAACTACAGTCCCCATGATTCCCTAACCCTAACCCTAACCCTAACCCTAACCCTTAAAGTGGACTCAATTTGCACTATTTCTGGCAGTCTGCAACCCCCCTTAGTCTCCTGAAACAATGGATTTCTTGCCACGTGCCCCTTGTTGGAATAACTCCTTCCCAAGAGAAATAAGCTGTTGTCCAGACTCCTATAGAATTGATATAAAATGGTTGTCTTACAGCAAATCCTTGGCCCATCAGCCCCCAAAACCTTTTGTATTGTACAAATACCTTGGTATGCACTGGGCTTTGGTTCTCAAACCCTCTTGTTGTTCTCATGAAGAACAAAATCTATGGATGCTCAAATCCCATTGTATTCCATGGGGTAGCAAAATGGTGTCCCTTACATAAAATGGCAAGATCAAGGTTTGCTTTTTTGGAATTTATATATATTTCTAAATATTTTCAAACCATGGATGGTTGAATATATGGATAAAAAATTCATGGATACAGAGGGTCGACTGTACCAAGAAGATATGATTGTCACAGCTATTTCTTGCCATACAATGAAGAGTCTTTCTTACAGGTCCCTTCTCCAATGTTAGGCTGACAGTTGGTTGAACAGAAGAACAGTCGTCTCATAGCTGGAGGTTTCTTCACTGTATGGCATGATGCACATCTGAGCACAGAGAATAAGAAACCCTTCCAGCTAAGGAGAGGGACAGAAAGGCAACCAAAAACAGTTTGCAGACTGAAATAAGATAGAAGCTGAGATACTGCACCGAGGAAATGAAGCACGGCTTTCTGCTCACAGAATCACATGATAGTTATACAAAGCCAATGTACTGGAGAACTGTTACACTGTGCAACAAATAGGCATGGATGTGCATGTGCAATTTGCATCAATGCTCAACAATGCACAATGTGTATCCATGCGCAATATGGCCTCTCCGCTTCCACAACCTTGAAATGAATACATCTGTTCTGCAACAGACCATAAAGTCCAATCACTCCTGCAGGGGCATTTATGCTCCCTGCTCTCTTTCCATCAGCAGGCAAAGACCTTCTTGGGCCCTTAACTTGTGGCAGCTGGGAGAAAGGCAGCTAAATTAAAGAAACTAAGCAAATAAAGCACCAACAGGATCCTGGCCATCAAGACAGAGAACTATTTGTCATAGCACAACAGACCAATATTCTGTATCAGCTACTTAATTAAGTATACAGTTGCCCCTCCATTTTCATGGGGGATCCGTTCCGGACCCCCCCTTGAAAACGGAAACTCGACGATATTCAAGCCCCATTGGCTTAAATGGCGGTTCATGCCATGGACATGCTCCCCATTATGTGCCCCTCTGTTTCCCACCCGTGGATAGGCGCAGGACGCAGATTTGAAGTCCATGAAAATGGAGGGGCGACTGTACTTGCAACCAGTTACAAATGGTATCTGTTCTGTATTCATGATTGCTACTTAGTCACATTGTGACACGAGGTCCAGGTTACCTACAGGATCACCTTCTCCCATACAATCCATCCTGTACACACAGATCCTCTGGGAAACGTTTGCTCCAACCAGCCAGGACTAGACTAGCAATGGTTTCCGAGAGAACATTTTTGTCTGCTGCCCCCCAAACTGTGGAATGACCTGCTGGAAAAGATACGACAGCTTTAAACACTGACGGCATTTAAAACAATATTAAGAACACATCTCTTCTGGAAGGCCTACGCAGTTAATTTTGAAACATGACTTTTTAATTTGCATATTTTAAAGGATATACTCATCTGAGTGTGCTTTAATGGTTTTATAGTATTGTTTTTTAACTGATGGTTTTATGTGTTTTCTTTTTAATTGTGTTTTGTATTTTAATATGCTGCACCCCACCCCAAGCCACCATCATCATCAACATTATTATTGTTGTTATTTTTATTATTTGCCATGATCGTAAGTCCCCAAACCTACTTTACTGGGCTTCAGCATGGGGAGAGAAAGGTCCATTCTGCCGGTGATTGGAATACGGATAATGTTGTTTCCATCAGATTTGGGGAGAGGGGAGGTTGGGCCAGGAAAGATTACTTAGGTCCAAAACACACTGCAGAAATAATCCAGTTTGAGACCATTTTAACTGCCCTGGCTCAATGCTGGGGAATTCTAGGAATTGTAGTTTTGTGAGACATCCAGCCTTCTCTGTCAGAGAGCTCTAGTGCCACAACAAATTAAAATTCCCAGGATTCCTTAACACTGAGCCAGGACAGTTAAAGCAGTCTCAAACTGGATTATTTCTGCCGGTGTGTTTTGGACCTTAGTTAAGTATACTTAGCTGATACAGAATACTAGCTGCCTTCTGCTGACAGCAGTGCAACCTACATTGCACACTATGGTTATACACTGCAAATCGTGGTTCTACATTGTAAAAAACACTTTGTACAATGGCCCCCATCATTAACATGCATTGCATAATGTTCCATTCTTAGGCCTTCCAGAAGGGTTGTGTCCTGCTGATGCAATGTATTTCCACATGCAGATATTTCTGCTACGCTGAGGGGACATTGTATTGGAGCCACGGAGTGATGCAACAGTGGCACCACACCACCTTTTTAAAGGACTGTGACACTGTATAAACCAATGTGCATACATTATGTACAATGCACCATGTGCATCAGTGTACACGTGCATCCATGTACAGCAGTTTACAAAGTAAAATATGCAATCATGTACAATGTACAATCGTGCAGTCCATGGCACTACATTCAGAATCTGGCTGTTCCACAATGGAGAAAAATGTCCAACTGTTTCTGTAAGGAAACTTAATGCATGCTCAAGACACCAAAGGATTCTGGCTAAAATCTTCCCAGGGACCAGCATTGCTTCCTCAGGGAAGCCTATTTTGACAATCAATATCTGGAAGGTGTCCCAACCTTCTTGTCCAGTGGTTAAATGCCTGTACTGTAGCCACTCACTCATAGACCACAAGGTTGCGAGTTCAATCCTAGCCAGGGCTCAGGCTAGATTCAGGCCTGCATCCTTCCAAGTTCGCTAAAATGAGTACCCAACTGTTGAGGGGCAATGAGCTTACAGTTGTAAACCGCTTAGACACCCCATAGCGCGATATGAAGCGGTATATAAATGACGCTGCTTTGCTTTGCTTTCTGTCCACAGGCAAAATCAGTGGGATGATTTTGGGGGGCATTTGGGCAAAAGGGGTTCCCTCTCCCTCTCTCAATTGGGAGCTCCATTTCCTTAAAGCACTTTAATGACCTTAAAAAGCTCTGTTTATAAAATCTTATTCAGCCCAGATAAAAATGATCCTGCCTGGATGACGGGGGGGGGGGGGGGGGATTGTGGCCACTGTGGTCCCCTCCAAAATAACTTTTCCAGGATCTGTTCAAATATCTATCCAGTCTAGTGTCTTCTTTCCTACAAGAGCCAACTCTATGCCTCCAAGTAGCTAATGCACAGAGCTTCATAGAAGAGGCTCTGGCTATAGTTTCTCTCCAGATACTGCATCCAAATAGCACTTTTAGAGGCTCCATATGTGAGCAGAAATCTGTTGACTTTAGCCATTTAAGCCTTCGCTAATTATCTATTTCACAATGGACTAAGCAAATGAGCATAAGCTCAAAGCATGCAATTGTGCTTAAGAGAGCTGGCTCCAATTATTGGGCCACATTTCTCTAATTAAAGGAGGCTATAAAACTTCTCTTAGTAATATTTCATTTTATGTTGCTCAAAGTACAGTTATTTAGGGCAGCTTCAATAAGATATTTCTCATGAAGAACAAGACAAACGGCTCCTTAAATGTCTGCACAAATGTATCTGCTTAAGAAATTAGGACTCTACATCAAGTACAGATAGAAGGTCGTTCACAGTCTCCTGGTAGATCTCTAGATGATCTTTAGTAGACATCTTGTCCCATCTTTCTCTCGACAAATGAAAGCAATTTTGAGGGGCATTTGGGCAAAGGGATCTCCCTCTCCCTCTCTCATTTGGGAGCATTTCCTTAAAGCACTTGTTCAGCCCACACAGACAAGAAAAACCCAACAACACCCTACACATTCACTGTCTGATAACGCCTGAAAAGGTTCACATGACAACATAGATTGAGAGGACATTTTCAGGACTGTTAGGAATCTCTGACATCGGGGACATTTTGAGCAAACAAAAAGTACATGTTGGACTCACCGTAAGATGCCTTTTTACAGAACTGATAACAACTGAACAGAAAAATAATAATAATTAAAGTGACAGACGTTTTTAAAAAGAGAAATGGGAACGAGCAGCAAAAAACCCAACAGCAACGTTAAGACAAGACAACTCCAAAGAGGGAGTCCAAAGAAAGGGTGGCAGACTTTAGCTGCGGATGAGCGTCAAAAACTCTTCCCGTGTCTTTGGGTCTTCCCGGAATACTCCAAGCATTGTGCTGGTCACTGTTTTACTGTTCATTTTCTGAACCCCTCGCATCACCATGCACATGTGCCTGTGGGGAAAGAAAGGGAGAAGACAGGTCTCAGCAGGCAAGGAAAATACACCACCTTGGATCTCCTTTTTTTGATTTGCAACAAGGGTGGGGAAAATGCAGCCCTGGGCTATAGGCAGCCTTTCGAACTTTCCTTGCAAACAATGAAGTCCCCCAGGAGATCCCTGAAGCTGCTGTTGGTATGATGATGATGACGATGATGATGATGATGATGATGATAATATAATGACTAAACTGATATGACTAAACTGAGGTTGTCATATTTTTCAAAAACAACAACAATTGTATAACAACTGTCCTGGTATAACAATCCTGGTATAACAACTGTTATCGTTTATGCATTTGTTATAGGGTTTTCTTGTTGTTGCTTAGTATTGTCCATAATTGTCATATTTTGGCTATATCATGAGAAGAAAGGACTCGCTAGAAAAGACAATAATGCTTGGGTAAAATTGAAGGCAATAGGAAAATAGGAAGACTGTATTCCAGATGGATAGACTCAATCAGAGAAGCTAGGGTCATGAATCTATTAAGACTGGAGCAGGGCAGCTGAGGACAGGGTGACTTGGAGTTCCTACATTTATGGAGTTGCCATAGTTTGAAATCAATGTGAAGGCAACTAAAAACAACAACAAATTACTGGCCACAATCCCGAGGGGACTTACTTTTTTGTAAGTGGACTTATGTATGCGGGAATTAGAATTACACAGTTGTGTAATGTCCATATCGACTACAGGGCTGCTGTTGTGTTACTATGTAGAAGAGCCATCAAAGTGCCAAAAGTGCATTGGTGGCTGATACACAACAGGATCAATGAGCATCACATCACTCCTGATGTGCATTAGGCACCAACAGACATGGGACACTGTTGCTGGTGCCCTTTTATGCATATTTGCAATTTAGGAAAGAGGTTTCTGAGTGCTACACAGCTGGGTATACATAAAGTTATGTAACACAATAGGGCATATAGGATTCTGGTGTTTGTTGTTGTTGGTATTGTTGTTGTTATAGACCAGAATCCTGTTGAGGACTTACATCTTCATAAGTGGAGTTTTGTCTGTAGGATGTTCCATTACTATGTAGGGGAGCCACGAAAGTGACCAATGTGCATTGGGACGAAAACCACAACAGAACCAGTGTGTATTCATCTCATTGAACACCAGGGTGTTGGTCCCACTGTGCAGCAGGATACTGGCTAGGGCAGGGGTAGGCAATCTTTCCCCTTTAAGGGCCGAGGGACTTCAGCTCCCAGAATCCCAGGAGCTATTGGCCAACATGGGACTATTGGTCAACATGGCTGAGGCTTCTGGGAGTTGAAGTCCCTCGGCCCTTAAAGGGGAAAGGTTGCCTACCCCTGGGCTAGGGAATGCCAACATGCCCTGGGACACTCCTGTTGGTATCCCATTACACATCTTTGCAATTCAACAGGGTTTCTTAGCACCTCTGCTACATAGCTAAGTATATGTAAAGTTACATACCGTACATCTTGATAGTTTATTCCAGTCACTATCATTATCATCATCCATTCATTTTTATCCTGCCTTTTCCCCAATACTGGGAGGCAAGGCAGCTAACAAAACTTACAACACTTACAATGTCATAAGTAGAAACATAGAGAAAAGGTGTTTTTTAAATTTTAAAATGTAATTAAGTTATCCATAGAAATAAAAACCAATTAAAACATATCTGCTTTTTTCACTATCTAGCTTTCACAACCATACATAGAAATGGGAACTATGAGTTTGTTGTTGTTAGCTGCCCTGGAATCTATTGATGGATGGATGACTAAGGAACTTGCAAGTGAACTATGTTTTAAACGGAACATGTATAAGAAATGGAAAAATGGGGAAATCACCAAAGAGGAATTCAAACAAATAGCTAGCACGTGTAGGGATAAAGTCAGAAAAGCTAAAGCACAGAATGAGCTCAGGCTTGCTAAAGGCGTTAAGGACAATAAAAAGGGCTTTTGGGGGTATGTCCATAGCAAAAGAAAGAAGAAGGAAATGATAGGGCCACTGTGCAGAGAAGATGGAGAAATTCTAACAGGGGACAAAGAAAAGGCAGAATTACTCAACACCTTCTTTGCTTCAGTCTTCTCAGAAAAGACAAAGGGTGCTCAACCTGAGGATAATGGAGCAGAGGACAGAATAGGAGAATTTCAGCACAGAATAAGCAAAGAGATAGTACAGAAACATCTGGTTAATCTAAATGAATATAAGTCTCCAGGACCAGATGAATTACATCCAAGGGTATTAAAAGAACTGGCAAATGTAATATCGGAACCATTGGCAATAATCTTTGAGAACTCCTGGAAAACAGGAGAAGTCCCAGTGGACTGGAGGAGGGCAAATGTTGTCCCCATCTTCAAAAAGGGGAAAAAAGAGGATCCCAACAATTATCGTCCAGTTAGTCTGACATCAATACCAGGAAAGATTCTGGAGCAGATCATTAAACAGAGAGTCTGTGAACATCTGGAAAGTAATTTCATAATAACAAAAAGTCAACATGGGTTTCAGAGAAACAGGTCATGCCAGACAAATCTGATCTCTTTTTTTGATAAAATTACCAGCTTGGTAGATGAAGGGAATGCTGTGGATATAGTATATCTTGATTTCAGTAAGGCCTTTGACAAGGTTCCCCATGACATTCTTGCAAACAAGCTGGTAAAATGTGGGCTGGACAAAGTAACTGTTACATGGATTTGTAATTGGTTGACTGGCCGAACCCAAAGGGTGCTCAACAATGGCTCCTTTTCAACTTGGAAAGAAGTGACCAGTGGGGTGCCACAGGGCTCTGTCCTGGGCCCAGTGCTATTCAATCTCTTTACCAATGACTTGGATGACGGTATTGGGGGCATAGTTATCAAATTTGCAGACGACACCAAATTAGCAGGAGTAGCTAATACTCCAGAGGACAGGATCAAAATTCAAAATGAATTGAATAGACTAGAAAGCTGGGCCGAAGCTAACAAAATGAAATTCAATGCGGAGAAATGTAAGGTACTGCACTTAGGGTGGAAAAATGAAAAGTACAGATATACGATGGGGAACACCTGGCTGAATGAGACTACGTGTGAAAGGGATCTAGGAGTCCAGGTAGACCACAAGTTGAACATGAGTCAACAGTGCGATGCAGCAGCTAAAAAGGCCAATGCAATTTTAGGCTGCATCAGTAGAAGTATAGTGTCTAGATCAAGAGAAGTAATAGTGCCACTCTATTCTGCTTTGGTCAGGCCTCACCTGGAATACTGTGTCCAGTTCTGGGCACCACAATTCAAAAAGGATGTGGAGAAACTGGAGCGTCAACTAAAATGGTGAAAGGTCTGGAAACCAAGCCCTACGAGGAACGACTTAGGGAGCTGGGGATGTTTAGCCTGGAGAAGAGAAGACTGAGAGGTGATATGATAGCTGTGTTTAAATATTTGAAGGGATGTCATATCGAGGAGGGAACAAGCTTGTTTTCTGCTGCTCCAGAGACTAGGACCCGAAACAATGGATGCAAGCTGCAAGAAAAGAGATTCCACCTCAACATTAGGAGGAACTTCCTGACAGTAAGGGCTGTTCGACAATGGAACACACTCCCTCGGAGAGTAGTGGAGTCTTCTTCCTTGGAGGTCTTTAAGCAGCGGCTGGATGGTCATCTGTCGGGGATGCTTTGATTGGGAGTTCCTGCATGGCAGGGGGTTGGACTGGATGGCCCTTGTGGTCTCTTCCAACTCTATGATTCTATGATTCTATGATTCTATGATTCTATGATTCTATTGGTGACCCTGTGAATGAGACATCTCCAAGCCCCATTTAGACTCATTAAGAGCAGCAAATGAGAGCTAGCATGGTGTAATGGTTTGAATAACCCATCGGGTGACCAATCTCAGAGGAAGGCAATGGTGGTAACCCTCATTTGAAGAAATCTGGCTAACAAAACACTAGGATCGGGTCATCATACATCAGAGCTGACTTGAAGGCACATAACAATAACAACAACCTGAACAATACACCTCCATCACTCTCCCAATTTGGAAGCTGAGCAGAGCTTGCATAAACTTACGTTGCTTCAATAACCACACCAACCCCAGCAGGCTGCAAGGCTTCTGTGATGGCAACGGCTATCTGTTTTGTTAGGCGCTCCTGAACTGCAGCAAGAAATGGAATGGAATGGAAAATCAGTTATTGCCATGGGGGTGTGTGTCTGTAAATCATTGTCTGAAATCTAGTTGCTATCTTGCACATGTGCAAATTCCCCTCCAGAAGCTGTTGGACCTGTTTTGGGAAGACTTGAGGGCATCACTGCTAACCACAAAGTGCCACTGCTCTGACATTTAAGTCAGGGCTGTGGAAAGAGTGGCCTCTTGAGACTATTTTTGTGACCCACAGGTTCCCCAACAATTCCCAAATATATTTTTTAAAAAAAATATGAAATTTGGTAGGCAAGGTGGCATGTTTGCTGCTTCTCTGCTCCCCTCTACTGTCATTTAAGGGCCAGGAAATATCTTTTTAAAACAAAACAAAAACACAGAAGGTGACGTCTAGGTAACTCCCAGTTGAAGCGGAGAAAAGCCTCTCTGAAGTCCACAACTCAGCCTATATACCCTAAAGCAGGGGTAGGCAACCTTTCCCCTTTAAGGGCCGAGGAACTTCAGCTCCCAGAAGCCTCAGCCATGTTGGCCAATAGTCCCATGTTGGCCAATAGCTCCTGGGATTCTGGGAGCTGAAGTCCCTCGGCCTTTAAAAGGGAAAGGTTGCCTACCCCTGCCCTAAAGGCACCAAATCTTGGAATAATAATAATATTATAATAAAATTTTATTTATATCCCACCTTTAGCCAAGGCTATCTATCCAGGCGGCTTACAATTTAAAATACAATCCCATACAAATAAACATATCACCCACCCATAAAAATATATTAAATCAATGACACATTAAAATTAATTAAAAACCATCGAACAAATTAATACAATAAAACAAAGGCACTCTTGAGTATATAAGAAACGATCTGATGGGATAATCTAATGGAGTATCTGATATCTAATGATATATCCAATAGTATATCTGATGGCAGGGGAGATTATAAGAATGTCATTCTGGGAATGCCTGCCGGAAGAGATCCGGGGCAGCCCTGGTTAGTACTCGGACTGGAGACTGCCAACGGATACCAAATGCTGTAGGCTATACTTCAGAGGAAGGAATTAGCCACAAAACCACTGCTGAAAACTCCTTGCCTAAGAAAATTCATGGCGTCATCATCAGTTGACAGGTGACCTGAAGGCACATACACGTATAAATCCACAACAGCCCAGAGAATTTAACAAAACATGGTATTGTTGCCTGCAACTCCCCTTAGAGGGCTTTGGGCCACATTTGGGAGCAAACACTCTTTAGGATTTTTTCTTCAGGAATGGGGATATCTGTCCAAGATCCCCCATGAATCCCCTTGATCCCTGACAGTTCCCCCCTTGTAATCCCTGGGATTTATTGCATCACTAATGGCTGCTCATATCCATATACCACCATTTTTCCAGAGTGCTTTAAGATACACTCCACAAGCAGCTACTCTTTAGTTTCATCTTGAACTTGAATGAGCTGTCCAAGGTGCTAAAACATTTGGTCAAACCAGGTTCAGCACCCTGGACCGCTCCTTTACAGCAAAGACTCAAATTCACTGTCCTACTGACATGAAACATCCAACCACCAACACAGCCTTGAGATGTCAGCTTCAGATACAACCCCATCACCTTTCTTGATCTATAGCAAGAAAGGCTGGGGAGGAGTGCAGGTTTGCTCCTTTGTGGCCAAAGCGCCTTAATTAATGGATTAATTAATGTCCCACCTTTCTCCCAACGTGGACCCAAAAGCTATTTGAGCGCCTTGTCCACATACCTCCCAAACTATCCCCAATTTTTATTTATTTATACATATTTTTATTATATTCAACATTGGTATACCAGCCCATTCAACACAATCCTCTGAGCATGTACAGTTAAAACATGAGATTTTCATTAAACACCTAAGCACAACAGAAATTTAACAAACAAACAGCAATAAAGTGTAATGACTTCCATATCTGTAGCCTGAACATTAAAAGAAGTATCCATATGGGAGAAATGTCTGAGTAATAAGGTGCTGTAAATGGTGATGTACAGATGTAAAAGGTGACAGTAATGTATAATTATGTTTGATAAATTAATTACATGTATATAGTCATAGGCTGAGTGAATGCTGAGGTAAATAGTCAGATAAAATCTCAGATTAATCTATACTTAAGAAGGAAGGCGAAGATGAATTTGAAATGTAGAAATGACTTGGCAAAGGATCTAGGAAGTCAATGGGGGTATTCTTCTTATTGCCCCTTTTTCTCTTTTTCTTTCCCCCCCCCCACTTTTAGCTCTATTATCTTTTTTCTCTCTCTCTTCTTTCCTACCCTTTTGTCATTTATGTCTATTCTGTTTATTTTCTTTTTCTTTTTCTTTGTCTTTTTTGTTGTATAGGTATGTATGTATATTGTACGTTTTATTGTTTATTGTTTGTAATATGTAAAATTTTTAATTAATAAAATCTTTAATTTAAGAAAAGTATCCATGGCGCTCAACCCTATCCTCCAAATAATCCCATACCATAAATAATACCTTTAATGTGCAGACTATAACCCAGAGCAGGCACACCACTCCCCAGTAAGATGGTGTCCACCAACCACCACTAAATTAAATACAAACAAACAACAATACCTCAACCCAAAAATTAAACACTGATGGCCAGCCTTTAAAATGATATCAAAACTCAAAATAATGAGGCAACCATGCTTAGGAAAGGGCCGACCAAATAAGAAGTAAAGCCATCTTGCTTAGGTGGAGTCTGGATTTTTACCTGGAACTAGAGAGTCTAGCACCATTACACTGAGAAATGTTAGTTTAGCTGCTTTCCTCATTCCCTGCTCATACAAAATCCAGCACACACAATTAAGTATTTCTGAATACTTAAAAACTTTTTTCTTGTAGAAAAATGGGGGTGTCAGGGAACACAGTATCCTAGGCGTCTTTTCCTTTACATTTCATTTTCTAGGGAAATGTCAATATAGATGAGCATTCAATAATTTGAGATCCCACCTGAAAGCAGTGTACCGCCCTTTGGTTTGACTCCTTCAATAAGAATCAGGTCTCATTTACTTGCATGAAAAGTCAACATACTGCAGGTTTTCAGCTTATTAATGGCTCCGTTTTATTGTCAGAGCCAGTTAGTTTGCAAGAGAAGTGTCCACGTGGCATCCTAGGCCAAATTTCACCATGTAGAGCACTAAACAAGCTGGCCCAAATATGCTAAAGTTATGTCTGAACTTGAAAGCTAAGCAGGGTCAGCCCTGGTTAATACCTGGATGGGAGACCACCAAAAAATACCAGGTGCTGTAGGCTATGTTTCAGAGGAAGGCAATGGCAAACCACCTCTGAGTAATTCCTTGCCTAAGGAAACCCTTTAAAGTTCATGGGGTTGCCATAAGTCAACAGGGAACTTGAAGGAATATATGGACACAGAGCACCATGTATATTACTTACCTTGTAATCTTCTGCTGTATATTTCCACAATCCTAAAGAAGAAAAGGATGAAGAGGTAGAGAAGGGAAGGGAAGAAAAGGAGAAGGCATTATGTTACTTGAAATTTCTTTAATTTTTTAAATATATTTTTATTTTAAAAGTAAAGCATAAAACCACAAATAAGAAAATACTCACTATTTTCCCTTATATAAATATTCAAAAGTCTATTTAAATTTAATCAATGATTTATGTCTTCTTAATGTACACAATCATAGGAAATATGATTGTGTACATTAAAGGATTTTTTTTCCTTTTTGAAATGAATAAAGCAAAATAGATAATTTGGATGAAGATCAAGTGAGACAGAGAGTTTAAAGTGATTTTAAAAGAAAGAAGAAAAAAGTATATGGTGAAGATAATGTTAATATATTCAAAATCTGAGAATTATAGGTGACAGAGAAATATTCCAACTCTGGATTAAAGGGAAGTTACTAATATGATTGTGTATATTAAGAAGACATAAATCATGTTACCTGAAATTTCTGGTGTAAACTTGAAATTAAAAAACAAAAACAAAAGGAAAGTAGTTCAAATTTATGAAAAGGGAAAAAAAAAAGAAAAAAGAAAAACGGCAGGTACAAATATATGAAAAACCCATCATGAAATGGCAAAAATGAGAGGCAATTAATTTAAACATAAGGTTATAGCACTTGTCTTTAAAGATCCCAGAGCAAAAAAACAGCCTCTCTTTGGGCATTTTCCAGTTAGAACAATAAATGTGATCCGACTTTTAGCAAGTCACCCTACAACCAAGCTCCCCAGCATCTTTCCCAGTGAAGAAGATGGCTTCCATGTTAGTGGGGCACTGAATTCACGCCAGATTTTATTCCATCCTTCAAGAAACTGTGTAAAGTGTTATGGTGATACTGCTGGGAACTCACTGGAAACTCATTGGAAATTTGGTACTGAAGGAGAATTCAGCACCATAGACTGTTCTGATATCTGAGGCTGCTGCCACACTGCAGAATTAATGCAGTTTGATACCATCCTATGGAATCCTGGGATTTGTACTGTGTTGTGGCACCAGAGCTCTCTGACAGAGAAAGATAAATATCTCATAAAAGTACACATCCTAGAATTCTATGGCATTGAGCTATGGCAGTTAAAGCAGTGTCAAATCGCATTTATTTTGCAAGGTAGATGCAGATATAGACAGCTAAAAAGAAATAAATTAGTCCAAGACTTTAAGGAAATTAAGGGGCTTTGCAGACCGGCCTTAAAGGCTGGCCTGGAAGTGGAGTTGGGGTGGGACAGCCGCATGCTGGCCGCCCCAACTCAATCCCGACGCCATCCCGACGCCGCACGCCTGTCTGCATGGAGTGCGGCATCAGGACGCCCTCCTGGCTCAGCAAAAGGGCATGGAAGAGCAATGGTGCCAGCTCTTAGGGCGGCCTTTTGCCACCCCTAAAAGGAGCGGCATTTTGCCACTCTTTTGGGGGCGGCAAAAGGAAGGATCTGGGCCACGGTGTGCAGTTGCCGCAGCCCTGATCCATCGCTCCCAGGGGCGGCTCTGTGCTGCCCCTTTAGGCGGATCTGTAAAGGCCCTTAGCCTGAACAATCCCTAGAAGCCAAAAAGACTAAGCTGAGGCTGTTATACTTTGGACATATTATAAGATGGCATGCCTCATTGGAAAGGTGATAAAGTCGAAGGAAGTAGGAAAAGAGAGAGACTACACTGCAAGTGGATGGATTCAATCAAGGAAGGCTTGAATGCCCAGAGTCTGCAAGACCTGAACAGGGGAGCTGATGACCAATGGTGCTTGGTCATCATAGGAGACTTCTCATTCATAGGCTTGCTATAAGTTCAAGTCAACTTGACAGCAAATAACTCAGGTGTTGAACCTCTTTGAGAACAGAGCTGATCACCTTGGGCAGCTCATTTAAAATGACCTAGAAGCCGCCAGCTGTCCCTGATCTTCTCTGATCTTCCTGGCAAGCTTGCCAAAGTCCAAAAAAGCCTCTGAGAATATGAAAGGTAAAGTGATGCAGGGCTTTGTGTTATCAAAAGGGACAGTCCAAGACATTCCCCCCCATCTGAATGCAGCATCAAATTAACACATGCACACATCCCACTCACCCAGATCTAGGTGCATAGACAGCCAAAGTATATGGGCACATGAGATAGAAAATACCACAAGCACTTCTCCCCATTCCTGGGAGTTAAAAACCAAATGGCTGGAATCCTGCTGGTGTTTTTAAAATGCTTACCTGTGAGAGTCATCATGGAATAGTAGTTGAATATTGGACTAAGACTCTGGAGACCAGGGTTTGAACCCCCACTGAGCCATGAAACCCATTGGGTGACCATAGGCAAGTCACAATCTCTCACCCTCAAAGGATGGCAATGGCAAGCCCCCTCTGAAGAAACTTGCCAAAAAAGCCCTGTGATAGATTCACCTTAGGGTTGCCATAAGTTGGAAATGACTTGAAGATGACGACAACGACAACAACCATTTCCCTATAATGGTGGCTGAGTATTTTTGTCCCATGTACAATGCCTGCATTCAATTCATGGTTGCAGAAACAGAATTGCATATATAGACAGACATCTATGTTGATGGATGTGTGCACCTCTGCATATTTGCTTGTCCATTCACTTGCACATTTGGATATGTGTTCACTTGTTCAGTGTTACCATTCAGCAAAAGGTCTGTGTAGCGCAAACACTGCAGAATTCTGCATGTGGACATTTAACACTATGCAGCCACAACAGGGATCTTGGCTAATAACAATTAAAATCAACTACCGTAATATTTTGCTGTCCTTTTGCTGCCTTCCATGGTTCAATCTTTGCCAGTGAAATGAACAGGGTTTTTAAGGTGCTGGTGTGTGGTAGACGCTGCCTGAACTCATGCCATGCTATCCAGAGAAATAAGACCACCAAATGAGATTGGCTCGAAAGAGGAGTTTTGCAAAGTGTCAAATGCATAATACAAAAGGGTTACCAATTGGCAGGGTCAAAAAGTTACTGGATCAATCTTCTCTAGCCCGTTTGCCAACCTAAAGAGACAAAGTTCATTAGACACATTCTTCTAGACTCACCTTTCATGATCTGGCAGAGCAGAAAGGAACACCATGTTACACTTTGCTCTAAATTGAATCATGTTTTGAACTCTGTGCTCCAACTTGGGTTTAGTTGCTTGATGGAGGGGTGAATTCCCCCCCCCCCCCCACACACACACACACAAACACATGTGCATTTTTTATTTCCAGAAAAACCTGTTGCAGCAGAGATTGATAGTGTGTGGCACTGGAGAGAGTCAGATGAGACATTTGCAGAATTGTGCATTGATCCAATTAGGGCTTTGAAGTTTACCCAAAGGAAAATCCAGAGACAGGAAAGTGTTTGTTTACTGTGCAGGGGTCATGCCCCTGGTGTACAAACCCAAACACATTAGATAAATCCTATTAGGAGAGATTATTGTCCTCACATACACCAACAGCTTTAGTAATCTGAATCTGAACTACCAGTGCTTCAGGGTGGACAATCTCTGAAGTTCTGGAGGTCAATGTTGTGCCCTAAAACCTGCCAGGGACTGTCAAAAATTCCCATCTCCATGAAAATGAAAATAGTTTTGATCACTTCTGATTTTGGAAAGGGGGAAAAGGTGACTGTAATCCTCTGTGGAAATGACTGAACATTTTTGTCCCAAGCAGAACATCCACATCAAGTGAAAGGTTGCAGAACAGGAGTTCCACTTTTGGTGTCTTGATTCAGTTGCAAAATATCACCATGAGAGTGGCATCCTGTTCATGGCATGCACACCTACAACCCCCATAACCATGGATTCAGTATTCACATTTTCACTTATCCGTGTCTGGGAAAATATGTTCTCTCTAGGCATTTCTGTGTCTGTCTGTGTGTGTGTGTGTGTGTGAGCCATCAAGTCGTTTCTGACTTATGGCGACCCTAAGGCAACCCTATCATGGGGTTTTCTTTGCAAGATTTGTTCAGAGGAAGTTTGCCATTACCTTCCCCTGAGGCTGAGAGAGTATGACTTACCCAAAATCACCCAGTGGGTTTCTTGGCCAAGTGGGAATTGAACCCTGGTCTCCAGAATTGTAGTTCAATGCTCAAACCAGTATGCCATGCTGGCTCTCATTTCTAGGTCCTCTAATTCTAGGTCAACGTCTAGCCCAAGCATACAACAGAATCATGCTGGAGTACCTAGAAATGTTCCCTCTAGGCATTTCTAGCTCCTCCATTGTGAGTCTATGGTATGTTTGGGGCAGAAGTTGTTTGTTTCATTGAAAATAATAGAGATTCCTACTAGGCATAGTTTCAGGTATCAATGGGTGCAGGGAGGGAGAGCCTCAGAAATTACCCCCATAGATATGGGGCTCATACTGTATGTCTTTTTTGGTTGTTGCACAGGTTGTTATTCTGTACTGTCCTCTACAACAACCAAAGCAAGGGAGGCCCAGTACTGATGGTTTTGCTGCAACAGCCCTCTCAGTTGTCATTCCGTGACTAGTGGACATCACAAAGGATCGGAGAAGTGTGTGGCTTTACCTTTAGCCAGACACAAAATGATCGTATCAGCAGCTAGGACCTCTCGAGGACCCAGCAGAAGATGCCATCTGTCTGCATTTAGCTGAGAGTCACAGCTGGATAATTCTCCAACCCCATGCAATTGTCCAAGTGCTCCTTTCAGTGCTCAGTTTTGGAAAGTGTTTGTGAGAGTAGATGGGCTGCAGCTTAAAAGGAACTGCACCAGCTGCAAAGGAAGGGGCTGAATTCTAGAATTCAGAGATATAGCAGTGTCAGTCTGGAATATTACCATACAAAAGGATCTTGTAGCATCTTTGAGACTAACATTGTGAAAGAGGTTGGAGCATAAGTTTTCGTAGGCATCTGAGGCTGTAGACCAAGTCTATAGAGTTCATCACACAGGGAAAATTGGAATTATAAACGGTGATTAACCCGTGATTAACCAGCAATTGCAAGAATGGTTTTCACACACAAAGTGCTGTTATCCCATACAGAATCCGTACTTGTGTGAAAATGGTTTCACATGATTTTGAGATGAAACATGATCAAGGTGCCATTATCCTGTGAAGAACCAGGCAAGAAACAACAATAACTCATTCACTGAATTTTCCCATGAATGACTTTTTGCTGTTTTTTGCCTAGTTATTTCTTGGTTCTACACGGATAATGGCACTTGCATTAATGTCATTTTAAGCACATTTTAATGTCAACTGCATGATTTGGTTAATCATTTGTTTAAACTCCCAATTTCCCCCATGTGATAAACTCCCTTGAACTCAAAGGTGATACAAGATCCCTTTGCATTCTTGTCTTTCCTAGTGAGTCATGTCTTCTCATGATACAGCAGGCCCTTGGTATCCACTGAGGTTTGGTCCCAGGACCTTGCATGGGACCAAATCCATGGATACTCAAGTCCCACTACATACAACGGCATAATAAAATGGTGTCCCTTATATAAAATGGCAAAACCAAGGTTTGCTTTTTGTAATTATTTTGCGTGTGTGAATATTTGTAAACCATGGTTGGTTGAATCCATGGATACAGAGGGCTAACTGTATGTCCAAGGTACAACAATCTAAGTTTAGTCATCCTGAGTTCTAGGCAGAGTTAAGGTTTGATTTGCTCTTGGGCCCATTCATTTGTCTTTTTGGTAGTCCATAACCAGTCAAAAGTCTTTCTCCTCTGGGTTCACTTGCATACAATTCCAAATCTGCTGCCCTGCCCCCAGGGAAAATATTAAAATTGGAGATAGTACAAAAGGAAGAAGTGTCCAGCACAGTGGGGTAGAGAAATTATTCCAGGTTTTAGTCAATGCTAATGAATGGGAAACTGAATGAGAAATGGCTATAGGAAGTATAGCAACAATAAAATTAATGACATTATGGCTGAGATTTTACATTGGGGTTACACAGCGCAAAGGCAACCCCTGTGTTGAATTGAATCATTGTGCAATAGATGATTCAAAAGTTAAAATACAATTTAACAAGCACTCGTGTTAATTTAATTTTAATTTTAAAAAGTATTAAAATCATTTTTTAAATAATGAAAAAGATAAAAATACACTCCACCAAAAAAGGGACTCTAGACAACCAATTAATCATGAATTGCCTGTTTAAATAAAAAGGACTTTGCCCACCGACAATCTCCCAAACTACGGGGAGATGTATTCCATTTCTATTTAAATGATAACAATCATTCTTCAGGTGCACCTCTGCATACTGGCTGAGATCCTAAATGGCACATACATAGCATAACCACTACTCCATGCCTCCCTCTCCCTAGGCTGTTGCCAAAATCTGTGGGATCACTGCTAAAGCTATCAAAACCTCATGGAGAGGGGATGGAGAGATGCATCTCTCCAAGGTCTCCGCAGGTGCCCATTCCTCCTTTAGGAAGACAAAGTGGAATGACACTCCAATTCCTCTGCCTCTTTCTGTATCAAAAGGCAATGGAGACAAGAGGAATTCCTCTGCTCCACCCTAAGTATGGTCCCACTAGGCTTAGCAGGTGCCTGGGGTTGATGGTTCTGGATGGGGCAGCCCCATTCGAAACAGGACTTACATGTGCATATGTCACTACAGGTTGAGTCTCTGTTATCCAAAATGCTTGGGACTAGAAGTGTTTTGGATTTCAGAGTTTTTCAGATTTTGGAATACTTGCATATACATAATGAGATATTTTGGAGATGTCTAAACATGAAATCGTTTATGTTTTGTATACATCTTTCACACTTAGCCTGAAGGCAATTTTGTACACATTATTGTTAATAATTTTGTGCATGAAACTAAGTTTGTGTACACCGAACCATCAGAAAGCAAAGGTGTCACTATCTCAGTCACCCTTGTGGACAATTTTGGATTCTGGAATATTTTGGATTTCAGAATTCCACATAAAGGAGGCTCAACCTGTAACAGGATTCTGGCCATCAGTTTGTATGTGTCTGTGTGCGCGCCTTGCAGTTGAATCCAACTTAAGGCAATTCTATCAAAGGTTTTCCTTGCCAAGATTTGTCCACAGCAGGCTTGCCATGGCCTTCCTCTGAAGCTGAAAGAATATAACTTGCCCACCCTTTATAGGCCATGCATTCGAACCCTGGTCTCCTAGGGTCCCAGTCCAACATTCAAAACCACGATGATATGCTGACTCTCCTAGGATTTTCTTGGCAAGATTTAGTCCTCAGAGGAGTTTTGCATTGTCTTTTTCTGAAGTTGAGAGAATGTGACTTGCCCAAGGTCACCTAGGCTACCATGGCTCAAAGACATGAAATTGTAGTTTGGTGAGATACATTGCCTTCTCTGTCAGAGAGCTCCAGTGCCCCAACAAACTACAAATCTATAGTTTTTTGTGGGTTTTTCGGGCTGTGTGGCCATGTTCTAGAAGAATTTCTTTCTGAAGTTTCGCCAGCATCTGTGGTTGGCAGATGCTGGCGAAACGTCAGAAAGAAACTCTTCTAGAATAGTGGAGAATAGTGGAGTCTCCTTCCTTGGAGGTCTTTAAGCAGAGGCTGGATGGCCATCTGTCGGGGATGCTTTGATTGGGAGTTCCTGCATGGCAGGGGGTTGGACTGGATGGCCCTTGTGGTCTCTTCCAACTCTATGATTCTATGATTCTAGAACATGGCCACACAGCCCAAAAAACCCACAAAAAACTATGGATGCCGGCCATGAAAGCCTACGACTTCAAACTACAGTACAAATCCCAGGATTCCATTAGGATAGAGCTGTGGCAGTTAAAGCGGGGTCAAACTGCATTAATTCTGCAGTGCAGATGCAGTCCCAGTTTGTTCCCATGGCTAAGCAGAAATTCAAACCCTGGTTTCTCAGATTCCCTAATCCAACACTACACCACACTGGCTCTTGGATTTGTCTGCTTGTTTTGCAAGATTTATTGAGAGGAGATTCGCCATGGTCTTTCTCTGAGTCTCTAGTTCTCCCTGATGAGCAATCAGTGCCTTCTTTCTTCTTTTTCTCACTGAAGGTTTTCCTCTCCCTTGGTGTATTGGCTGCCCAATACACACCAGTGCCACCAACTCCCAGTGTCCCTGATAGGAATCTCTTTGCTGACACCAGACAGAACCAGCTGCTCAAGGAGGCTCAGCTGCCAAACCTCATCCAATCCTTAACTTAAGCAACATATTGATCGGTGAAGAGGCAGAAAGAAAATGACATGTTTCCCATGGCATTATTGGCAGGCACAAAGGCAGTCACCAGATAGTATGTGTGACAAATTCTCAGTTTAAAGTCCTTCCTGCGTCTCTTCAATTTGGAGATAATTGTGGGGCAAGTACGGTAATGCAAAACCATCGATTGACCCCACCAGCGAGACCCAGAGATAAGGGTCTGATAATGGGATCCGAAATAACAAATCCTTTGAGAATGAAAAACGCCACCATGTATGCCAAGAGACATTACAGAGAGTATCTTCAACATTTGCTCGTACAGTGACAAACAAAAAGGCATTACACCAGGCTGGCCTTGACGTCTCTGCAATCTGGAAAGTCAATATTCGTAAGGCAGGTGAATCATCAAATGCCACGCACGTCCAGAGTGTTCCCACTGATGTTAAGTGGCAACAAGGAGGTGAAAAAGTCAAGATCTACAAGAGGTGGAATGTCAGAAGCTTTATAAAAGCTAAGAGCAGTTCAAAAAATAAAAATAAAAGCTAAGAGCAGTATGTATGAATCAGGTTAAAGGGTCACATAGCCCAGCATCTTGTTTCTAAACCAGGCAATGGGATGCCTCAATGGGAAGCCCACAAAGGATCATACAGTTGGAAGAAACCCCAAGGACCATCCAATCCAACCCCATTCTGCCACACAGGAAGCACTCCAGACACAATAAAAGTACTCCAGACAGATGGGGAAGAGATAGTTAAGAGATGACACGATAGCCATGTTTAAATATTTGAAGGGGTGTCATATGGAGGATGGTATAAGCTTGTTTTCTGCTGCTCCAGAGTAAGACCCGGAGCAACGGATTCACACTACAAGAAAAGACATTCCACCTCAACATTAGGATGAACTTTTTGACAGCAAGAACTGTTCAACAGTAGAAAATGCTGCCTCTGAGTGTGGTGAGGTTTCATTCTTTGGAAGGTTTTCAACAGAAGCTGGATAGCCATTTATTGGGAGTGTTTTGATTGTGTATTCCTGCATGGCAGAATGGGACCAGACTGAATGGTCCTTGGGGTCTCTTCCAACTCTATGATTCTGCAATCAGATTCACAAATTAATCCATGCATCTGGGGAAGAGGGTTGTAATTCATAGAAACCTGCGCTCAAATAAAAGGATTACTGATGCCACAAGATACTTTGTTGAGAAACAAAAAAATGATCTTTTAAAAGATGCAAACCATTTTTTAAAAAATAAATTCTTGTGTTATTGTTCAGTAAGAACAATGACATTAACTGCTTAAAATTATCTACCAATTTTAAAATTCAAAGCAGATGTATAACTGGGGGCCATGGTGACAAATGAGCAAAACCAGAGGAACACAGCTCTCAGGAAGTGAATATTTAACTCTTTACCCCAGCACTTTTCCTCCAAATTAATTTCCCATTCCCTATGCATATTTTTGTCCACAGGGGAGGAATTTCAACATGGAAAAACATCTCTGGGAGAGCTGCTCACCCCACATGCTTAGTTTCTAGGCATCTCACCCAGTTTGGCTCGGACTTTGCTGTCCTCAACAACAACCACTGGTTTAGCAAAATTCAGTCCTACAAGATTCAAATCTGCTTAATTTGATTAATCAGATAAAGCCAAGATTAAGATTTCAACCCTCTGCACTCAGCATTTCATTTAAGCACAAGGTCATTATCAGCATAATCGAATCATAGAAACTTAATCTCTGGCATGAAAGATGCCCATCCAACCAATCTTTAAAGACCTCCAAAGATGGAAAGACCACTACCCTCTGAGGTAGCCCATTCCACTATTGGACAGCAGTAAATAAGTTCTTCCTAATGTTTAGATGGAAGCTCTTCATTTGGATCCATTGGTTTGTATTCTAGTTTCTGGAGAAGCAGAAAACAAGCTTCCTCATCCATTTACCTATTTAAAGATGGCTATCATGTCTCTGTCTTCTCTTTTCCAAACTAAACATGCCCTAAGTTGTTTACTCCCCTTGTTTGAAGGTCATCAATCAGAAGTTGGATGGCCATCTCTCAAGAGTGCGGTAGTTTGTGTATTTCTGCATGACAGCAGGCCAGAAAAGATGGTCCTTGTGGTCCCCCTTCCAACTCTAAGGAGATTATCAGATGGGGGGGAAAGCCAGGAGTAAAAGGCATACCTACTCCTGGCATAATCGCACAATCGCGCTGAAGATTTTCAGGTGATGTCATGCTCATCCAGGACTTATCCTGTGACGATCCAGGAATGCTCCAGCAACAAACCATTCCCAGGACTACCTTATGAATAGTTTGTTGCTGGAGCATTCTTGGATCTTCATGGGATAAGTCCTGGATGAGCATGATGTGTCTGAAAATCTTCAACATGATCACACAATTATGCCGGGAGTATGCCTTTTACTCCTAGCTTTTTTCTCCCAATGATAATTTCCTATGATTCTGTGATTCCATAAACCCCTCTGAAGGGTCTGAAAGGCTTTCTTGAGATAGCTAAGGATGAACAAAGTGTGACCCTCTAAATAAAGAGGTCTTTGCCTGTCTGAAGAAAGAGAGCAGAGAGGTCGCCAACGGAATTCCCAGTGGAAGGGAATTCCTCAAGTTGAGAGCAGCCACCGAGAAGGCTGTCTCCCTTGTCCTCACCACCTGTGATGGTGGTGAGACACAGAGAAAGCCTTCCCTCAAAGACTTTAAGAATCAGGCATGCTCACAGAGAGAGATGTGGCCTTACAGATAGTTTGAATCTAAGCCAGGTAGGGATTTATAGGAGATATCCAGGTTTGTGAGCTGTTCTAGAAACAGTTCAACAGTCAGCCTTGAATCAGTAGCTGGATGGCCACCTTTCAGAGATGCTTTAGCTGTGGATTGCTTGCATCACCATTGTTTGGTCTAGATGACCACTGGGGTCTCTCCCAACTCTAGAATTCCATGATTTATCTTATATTTAGAGTCTTTATCCCATCAATGCAGGCTGTATGGTTTTTACATTTATTTTTCTCCTTTTCATGTTAGATTTCCAACAGAACATCTAACAACATCTGATTACGACAGGGCTCTGCCTCCAGGCCAAGTGATATTTATGAAACAGATGGGGGGGGGGAGTTTCCAAAAAGAGAAGCATAATTAATTTAGATTCATCTGTGATGCTTAGACGTTGGATTTGCTCCCTGCAGGTTCCAAAGAAATGTAGAAAGTCAGATTTAATTGTGATGCTGACTATAGCAGTAGATCATTGGAGACTCAATATAATGAACATAGTCCATATCAATACAAATTGTGAATGGAAAGTTTAGGATATAAGAAGTGGCATTTCTCTGTTATCATTCCATGAGCTAGTGCACCAAGAAAAATGTTCTTATGTTCTCCCTCTTTCTTTGCCCTTTCTTCCCATCCTAAGTTCTTCCATTCCACTTGTGTATCTTCTTCTGATATTGTTTCTACAACTATTTTATTTAGAGCTACAACAGTTTTATTTATCTGGTTTATAGGTGAACAGGGGATTCATACATATCCTTGAATATCAAAGACAGAATTTCCAAATTCTGTGTATGGCTGTAAAAGCTGGACTTTAAGAAAGCCAAGAAGAGGGAGGAAGAGGAAGAGGAGGAGAAGAATTTCAATTATTTGAAACGTGATGCTGGAGGGAAGTTCTTACAGATACAATGGTCTACTGAAAAGAAAAAAATAGAAAAAAGGGTTTGAGAGCTCATTAGTCTGAATTCATACTAAAAGCCAAAATGGATAAACTGTGGTGATGGAGAAGAGTGCTGAGGATCCCATGGACTGCCAAAAGGACAAATAAATGGGTCTTAGAGCAGATCAAGCCAGAAACCTTCCTGGAAGCCAAGATGACCAAACTGAGGCTTTCTTACTTTGGACACATCATGAGAAGGGAGGACTCTTTGGAAAAGACAATAATGCTGGGGAAGGTGGAGGGAAGTAGGAAGAGAGGAAGGCCACATGCTGCCAGATGGATGGACTCTATTAAGGAGGTCACTTTGGGTATTAAGGGGTTGCAGGAATTCAGTACAGCAGAGGAGGACAGACGGTCTTCTTGGAGATGTCTCATTCATAGGGTCACCATAAGTTGAGATTCACTCGAGGGCAGTTAATAACAAAAGGCTATTATACTTCAGACACATCACCAGACGACATGACTCACTGGAAAAGACAACAATGCTCAGTGAAGTGGAAGTCAGTAGCAAAAGAGGAGGACAACATTACAGATGGATTGACTCAATCAAGGAAGACATTGCCATGGGTTTTGAAGACTTGAGAAGGGCTGCTGATGACTGCAGTTCTTGGATAACATTCATGAGTCAAAGCCATATTGACAGCAAACAACAACAACAATATATAATTACAGCAGAGTTGAGAATATTGAGCTGGGTGGACTACTATGTCACTGTAGTAATAACTACTTGGCCTACTCTATTTTAAGTAGCATGGTCTGTACAGAGATTTATTGTTCAATGGCTTTTCAGTATATCGGCTTTAGCGAAGGCGTATCTTTTTCTAAAGTAGGAAGGCTTACAGACAATAGCAGAGCTTGCTGGAATTCAGAAAAAAAATTGGATTATGCAGTTCAACATACTTCATTCAGGGAATCCAAGTTAATCCGCATTAGTTTAATTAAGTAAACTGTGGTTCTTACCTTGCAAGTTTGCTGAGCCCAAGCACCTGTTTGTTAGGAAGGTAACCGATGTGTACCTTAGGACGGAAAGAGGGGAAAATGCAATGAAACAGATCACACACAACACTATTTGGCAAGACCTGAAAGATTCATGCATGTGTACCCATGCTGTATCAAACATGACCCAGAAGTGTGGTTTTTAACATGTGGGAGAAGAAAATGGACATGCATTCACGCAAGAGTGGGAACAAGCAGAAAATTCAACATGCTCAGAGAACTCACTTCCCAATTTTCTTTCCTTCCTGCAAAGAATGGAAGAAGCAATCAGACATCTTTTAAATTTTTATGGTTTATTAAGCTTCATTCAAAGCCAAATAACAGCTATGCAAATCCATGTAGAATTTAACCACTCTGGATCATGGAGCTGCTAATTAATGCAATTCATTTTGGTTATGGCACACCATTCAGTAGTTCAGCTCTAAAGACTTCCTGCAAAGAATCCTGAGAGATGCAGTTTGATAAAGGTGTTAACAATTCCCTGTTAAAATCATCCCCTTGGTAAGCTACACTTGCCTACAGAAACAATATTAGGGTTAATTTTAAGTCTGCAATGGTGATTACTGTGACAGATCCCTTCTGTCATAGGTTCACCCTGCAGTTCCAGCCTTCAGTTCCTATCATTTGTCCTTTTACTCTCAGGATCCCTCCCTGGATCTGGAACTCAGGCCACAAGTTGACCACTATACTGGACAAGTGGTTGCACTGATTAGTAGATGGAATCCTTTTTATCAATTCTTGAATGAGTACATTCATGCAGAGATGTAAAAAATAAAACCAACAAAAATTATTATATAACAAGTTAAACATGAAGTACTTGAATTTTTTACAGACTCTCCCTATTTAGATCTTCTGATCCTGTCCGACTCATCAACATTCAATCCATTCTTATCCGCCCCTGTCCCTATCTCTATTTCTAACTGGCCCTATCTAAGCTTATTACAGAAAAGCCTCTGGTTTTCTATTTGTATAGGATATGTATCCCTTATCCAAAATTCCAAAATGTGAAATACTCCAAAATCCAAAACTGTCCATGTGGGTGGTTAAGATAGTCATAGCTTTGCTTTCTGATGCACAAAATTATTAAACAAATATTGTGTATAAAATTACCTTCAGGCTATGTATATAAGGTATATATGAAACCTAAATTAATTTTGTGGTTAAACTTAGGTCCAAGATATCTCATTATGTATATGCAAATATTCCAAAATCTGAAAAGCTCTGAAATTCAACACACTTCTAGTCCCAAGCATTTCAGATAAGGAAGACTCAACCTGTAGTGACCTAGGCACTTGTATGACTTGTTTTGAACAGGGTGCAAGGTGCCTGTTCTGTAGCCTCTTCTGCCCCATCCAAAACCATTAACCACCAATGCTGGTACTGCGGTGACATCGTTGTAAATTCGATCCTAGAGGAGGGCTCCAAGGTCCACTCATCCTTCCATCCTTTTGTAGGTCAGTAAAATGAGTACCCAGCTTGTTGGAGCCAATTAGCTTACACATTGTAAACCACCTAGGGACTTCTAGTTCTTTGATAAGTAGTATAGAAATGTACTTGCTATTGTTATTAAGATCATTTTGAATTTTGATCCTCTCCTCTGGGGTATTAGCTACCCCTCCTAATTTGGGGTCATCTGCAAATTTGATAAGCATGCCCTCCATTCTTTCATCCAAGTCGTTGATAAAAATGTTGAATAGCACAGGATCCAAGACATAACTCTATGGTCACTTCTCTCCAAGATGAAGAAGAGGAGCCATTGCTGAGCACCCTTTGGGTTTTTTCGGTCAACCAATTACAAATCCACCTAACGGTTGCATTATTTAACCCACAGCTTACTAGCTCATTTGTCAGAATTCTATCATGGGGGACCTTGCTGAATGCCTTAGTGAAATCAAGATATCCTACATCCACAGCATTCCCTTTATCTACCATACTGCTAATTTTATAAAATAAAAAAAAATCTTGGCTGGATTACACTCTACATAGGTCTGCCTTTAAAGAGGGTGCTTGAGTTACTCTTTCTGTTTCAGACACTTTATGATTAAGAGTTCTGTAAAGCTCAGAAGCTATCAGGCGTCTAATGAAACATAATTAAAGCTGGAATAATTTTGGTGTTTTACTCATGTATTAAGTTCCCTCCTGGAAATGCCTGGACAATTGTGTGGACAATTGTGCCCAAAGCAGAATGTCCTTATTCAGTTCAAGATTGTGGAACTGGAATTGCACATATGTTAGCAATGTACATGATGCACACACAAAGCACATGAGTGAGCATGCACATTGTACATACACATCCATTGTGCTTTCAGTTGTACATTGCAATTTCAGTAGCAGAGTAACATTGTACAACCCACAATGTACAATCAGCCCTCCACATTTATGACTTTGACTTTTGTTGATTTGTTGATTTCATTATTCATGGATTTGATTCATGTATTCTCTCTAGGAAACCCTAGGGTCTGCTGGAGACTGACCATAGAGTCACACTGGAGGACCTAGCTATTCCTATTGAAAATACTTCTCTAGGCATCTGTAGGGCCTCCAGTGCAGTGGTCAGCTCCTGTGGGATGTTGACCACAGAGTTGCTCTGGAAGACCTAGACATTCCTAGAGAGGTGTTCTCTAGGTAAAAAAGAAAGTGTTATTTTATTTGCGGTTTTTCCACTTTCATGGCGATCCTGTGCCTCTAGCCCCAATGAACATGGAGAACCCACTGTAATTCCATGAGTGTAAAGTTACGTTCTGTTTCCTTGATGTAAGATTCAGACCTACATTTAATTGTTTTGCATTTTATGAAGAATTGCATTTTATTAACAATAAATATGACCTCATATTTATTACCCAGTGTAATTTCCAAGGCTCCTTTCCTCAACAGTGTGTGCATAAAAGAGAGAGAATGAGGAAGGGAGGGAGGGAGGCGCTCAAAGGATCAATAGGCACAGAGCAGAACATGGAAACTGCTCAGTTGCTGTGGCAAGGAACAAATTGTCCCATCTCTAGTTAGCTGAAATTGCTTAGAGAGAAAAACAAAACAAAACAAAACAAATGCTTAGAAAAGCTACATACTGTACTTTCTTTGGAGAGAAGAGACTTCCAAGCATTCCCCCTCTCCCCCCCAAAAAATATCTCAATCTTTCTTAAGAGAGAATAAATAGCAAAAGCTGGTGGATCCCCATGTCTGTGGAGTAGTTAATCCAATCTGGGTTTTGAATAGCTTTAAAAGAGATTTCCAAAGTGCTGAATACAATTTGGGGATACAGCTCAGCACCTTAAACTCCATTAAAGCCTGCAGTGGATGCACCGACCCAGCCACCACTGCTCTAGAAAATTCATTCTATCTACCTTATATACTCAACTATAAGTCAGCCTCATGTATAAGTCAAGGACAGGTTTGGGGCCAAAATTATGCATTTTGATATGGTCCATGGATAAGTTTACTGTAAAACTTAAGGACATGTAACAAAGGATGTAAAGGACAAAGCAAAGGAAAGCAATACCAAAAAACTTACAAAATCCTGCCAGGCAGAACTGGTTTTGCTCAACCTAAAGGATGGATGAATGAAGAGGGAACTAGAATAAATGGTGGCTGTACAATGTATGGGGGAGGTGACCAGGTGTGGGCAAGGCTAAGAAAAGACACATATGTCAGAAAGGATGGAAAGTCAAAGCAAAGAAAATGGTGACTATGGGGGAGAGCAGACGGGCAGCTGTGGGCCGCCCCGAGAAGTGGAGTATTGGGGCCACTGCTAACACATGCAGCGACCCCAATAACCCTTCTGCCGGCCCTAGAAGGAGCACTAAAATGCCGCGTGCCTCTTCCGCGCTCCTTCTGGCTCAGCCCGTGTGGAAGCTGCGCTGGAAGGATGTCATCGGAGCGCTTGCCATGTGCAACGGCGCGCACTTTGATGACGTCCTCGGGAAGGGGTTAGGGCATCCGGCATCCAGCTGCCCCTCCCCTTCCCTGGCTCCAAGACGGTGCTTTGTGCCATCTTCAGAGCCCCTATGTTAGCAGTGACGACAGATTAGCAGTTTAATGTGATAACTTTTCCTGATTTTAACCCAGAAAAGCTGACAATCATACACAAATGTCTTATTCAAATCCTTCAGAGTCTGATTCCTCTCAATGTTTCTTTGCGGGGAAGCACCACAGAGCTGCCATCACTGCCGTTTTCCTGGCCAGGCATTCAAAAAGGTCAGAAATGATGGCATGTAGAGAAAGCAGAAGGAGTCGGTACTTCTTTTTGGTGCTTCCAAGATGGTCTAAGCTCTCACCTTTCACCACTTTACTCAGAGACGGGAATGGTTCCTTTTTTGATAAAACTGCAATACTTACTTTGACCCCTGAATAGGTCAACCCAGGTTTTTGGGGTCAATTTATGGACTAAAATTTCTAGACTTATGCATGACTATATACAGTATGTGTCTGTCCATCTTTCTGTCTCTCTCTTTTACATTCCACCTTTCTTCCAGAATGGAGCCCGGTTGGCGTTGGAGCAGTGGAAGTTGGTGGCTCCAAAGCCAGTGGGATAGCTAGTCTGATCTGGGGTCCTCTATGAACTTTAAAGCATTCAAATTCACTACCTTGAAAAGTTCCTTTACAATTCAGAACAGAACCCGGAACAAATTCACTTTCCCAATGACTTTGGAGCCACAAGTCACCACTACTCCGCAGAATAGGTTTGGGAGCACCCAATTTGAGGACAATAAACCCTTTTCTTACCTCCTGGAGCAAGAGATAGCTTCTGTCAGGTATCTGAAGACCAGCATTTAGAAAAGTTACTTCTTTGGACCACAGCTCCCAGAATCTTCAACTGACACATTCTGGGAGCTGCAGTCCAAAAAGTAATTTTTCCAAGCTGTGTTCACTTCC
Source organism: Phrynosoma blainvillii (assembly GCA_026167975.1). Classification (NCBI taxonomy): domain Eukaryota; kingdom Metazoa; phylum Chordata; class Lepidosauria; order Squamata; family Phrynosomatidae; genus Phrynosoma; species Phrynosoma blainvillii. Next base: position 451,224,319 of record JANUYF010000001.1, on the reverse strand, counting down.
AGTTATTTAATTCCCTATGTAATGCTTTATAACACATTGTGTGCACTGTTTGTGGAAATGAGCATGTGCATTTGGTTGAAAATTGGGTTGCACAATGTTGCAGTTCACCAATGAAGCAGAATTGTGCAGCCCTCATCCACATGTCTGTGCTCCATCTCCCCAAAGGCTGTTATTTTTAATTACAATTCCCAGAATCCCCAAACAGAGGCACACATTTTTTTGAAAAGGTTCTCTTTTAAAAGTGGAAATGAATGTCTGTATGTGTGTGTGTGTGGGGGGGGGATTAAACAGAAGGTGAATCTGGCAACAAAAACAAAAACAGTTCATAGAAGGAACTGTGTCGAGAAACACTGTGTGACCTGGATGAGAAGATCAAAGCTTATGTCCAGGGTGATCAGATTTAATTCACAGACGCCAGCCCTAGAAGCTTCCCTCTCGGTGGGTGCTGCCACCCAAAGGGCTTTGAAATGAAATGTCAGAACCTATTACAACAATAGGAAATCCCAACACAATGAGAGAGCATCACAGCAGAACAGGGCTCGAATGAGAGAGCCAAGTAGCATTTCAAGAGGGAAGCTGATGGAAGATTTATGTTCAAGAGAGAGCTCTAGAAATTGTGCTCAGAAGATTTGGTAGTGGATGTAAGGACATCACATATGGAAGAAGGAGCAAACATGCTTTATGCTGCTCCAGAGACTAGGACACAGAGCAATCGATTCAAAATACAGGAAAAGATTCCACCTAAACATTAAGAAGAACATCCTGACAGTAAGAGCTGTTTGACAGTGGAAGATGCTGCCTCAGAGAGTGGTGGAGCGGCAGAGATGATTTAGGCTACCACCACAAAGGCACCCTGCTCATTCTTTAAAGCTCTGGATCTTTAAAATGCAGTAAACAACCTAAAATTTCCATTCTAGACCTGGTTATGTACCTTTCCCCCACATTTAATTTTTATTTGGTCATCCATTCTTAGAAATCCATGAAATTCCATCTGAAATTGCTCACACCAAATTAGTTCAGAATCATAGAATCATAGAGTTGGAAGAGACCCCAAGGGCCATCTAGTCCAACCCCCCCCCCTTCTGCCATGCAGGAACTCATAATCAAAGTACCCCTGACAGATGGCCATCCATATTTCTGCAGTGCAGATGCAGCCTTACAACCTGTTTTCCAAATTTGCTTCAAACTACATTTCCAGTTGGAAGGACAGATATGACAAACAGTTCAAAGGTTGACAACGCAGCATGTGTATGTCAGGTATAAGCACTTCAACAGAGAAGTTCACAACTCTCTTTTGTTTAAAGAGGTAATTGAAATTGAGCAACAACAATAATTTTTCTCTTTTCCCAGAACTACTATTTAGAATTACACACTTTCTTGATCTTTGTATTTTCCACGACTCTCCATTTAGTCACGAACTAAGTTTGAAAACTTTCAGGTTTTTGTCCAAGAAGTTTTTTTTTCATGAATGGACGGAAGGAGATAGTAAAGAGACATTAAAAAAAACTTTCCATATATCACTGAAGGGTCCCTAAATATTATGAATCACTACCAAAAGTTGTTAGCCAAAAGAGGAAAAGTTCTGGGTACCACTGTTGGAGAAGGTTATTGACAGGCTGCCATGTGTCCAGAGGAGGGTGACCAAGATGATCCAAGATCTGGAAATGAAGCCCTATCAGAAGTTACTTTGGGAGCTGGGTACATTTACCTGGAAAAAGAGAAAATTGAGAAGTGGTGCGATAACCATCTTCCTATGTCTGAAGGGCTCTTGTGTACAAGATGGAACCAGCTTGTTTTCTGCAGCTCCAGAGGTTAGGATCCAAACCCAAATTCATATTACAAGGAATATTAGGAGGAATTGCTTGATGGAAAGAGCTGTTTGACTGCCTTGGAAGGTGATGGAATCTCCTTCATCTGAAGTTTTAAAACAGAGGTTGGAAGGCCATCTATCATGAAGGATTTAGCTGTGGGTTCCTGCATTGAAAGGAGGTTGGCCCTTGTGGTCCCTCAACTAACTCAGCTGTTCCGCACAGAGCTTGGTTTCCAGACATTTTGCTATGTTGATCACTCTCCTTTGGATGTGAGATTGCTTGTCAAGTGTCGCCTTTAAACTGTAGTGCCCAAAACTGGAGACAGTCTTCCAGGTGAGGTCTGATCAAAGCAGAATGCAGTGTTGTTATTATTTCTCTTGATCTACATAATAGTTCTGTTAATGCAGCCTAGGACTGCATTGGCCTTTTTTGCTGCTGCGTCATACTACTGACTCATGCTACAGGGAAAGACTGGAATTAAAGACCATCAAGACTGTTCCACAGAAACAAAGAAAGGATTGTGTTGCCACAATCCACTTGATTTATAATGTGGTAAGCAACTGCAGACATTCTCACATCCAGAATTCCCATTCCCAGGGGCATAAGTGACATAAAGTCTCTTCTAGCTTCGTTTTGATAGATTTTTATGGAGCACCATGGAAGCAGGGGGGTATTATAAAATTACCCATGGGTTTGGGGCAGGTGTGTCTTCTGTAGACAAAACTGGCCCATTTTGTACCAGTTTTGAGATTTTTGAGATTTTGGGAATGAAAGTGCTTAAAATTTTAAACATTTTTGTCTGGGGGCTGTGATGCCTTTTGGGAAGCTTCAGAGCACTCAAATTGGAGCCCGAAGACCACATAGGCTCTTTCTTTAGCCCTGATTTATAATATTCAATTGTTAATGACACCATCCACAGAATGCATACATAAAGTACATTAGTCACATAGGATTATCCACACTATAAATAATAAAGCAGTTTGATATTACTTTAACTGTCATGGCTCCAACCTGTGGAATCCTGAGATTTATAATTTGGTGAAGTATTCAGCCTGGTCTGTCAGAAAGCTCTCTGGTGCTTCACCAAACTACAGATCCCAAGATTCTGTAAGACAGAGTCATGGCAGTTAAAGTGGTGTCAAACTGATTTATTTCTGTAGCATGGGTAAATGCACAATCCCTCCAAATGCATTAAATGGATCAACAGGCATCCGACTTAAAGAAAGACATTCTAGACATCTAGTCTCCAGGAGTCAGCTCAAGCAGAGGGATGTCAAACTAGAGCTTGGTCAAGCTAGCCAGGGGATTCTGGGAGTTGTATTCCTAATTAGTACCTTCACCAAGCTTGCTTCCCTTTTCAATGACTGATTGCCTCCAAAGTCACATCTCTTGAATTTGCTGGTTAATCCCAAATGAATTTTGCAAGCCAGAAGTCAGAAACACTAGTCTTGTTCCACCAGGGAAACGGGGAGGAGAAAAGTATGTAAGAATTACCTTTCCAACGAATGGAACCAGATGATGTTCACACATTGAGAACATGTCTATGTCCTTCACAATCACCATTTCATCATGGTCTTCATCAAATATGGCATCATTGAGTACATCTGAAATTAAGGAAACCACATCAGTCACAGGATTAATACCTATTAACATTTCTATTTGAGGCTGGCTCTTTCTGTCATATGTTCCCAGTTTGGTTTTATATATTTATTTCAAGAATTTGTAAACTGCAGTTTCATTCCCCCACACACACACCCCAAAAAGGGTCTCAGACTGATATGTGTTTTTTAAAAAAAATGGAATCCACAATATAAAAATGGGCAAAATTAAACAATGAGAAATGTAAGTAGAGAGGAATAAAATATCTGAAGGGAATTAATGTAGAAAATGAAGCCTGCGTGTTTTCTGCTGCTCCAAAGACTGGAACATGAACCAATGGATTCAAATTACAAGAAAAGAGATTCTACCTAAACATTAGGAAGAACTTCTGGATTGTAAATACTGTTTGACAGTGGAATAGATGTCCTTGAGGGTGGTGAAGTCTCCTCCTTTGGAGGTTTTTAAACAGCAGATGGATGAGCATCTTTCAGGAGTGCTTTGAGGAGTGCTTTCAGGCATGCTTATCAAATTTGCAAATTACACCAAATTAGGAGGAATAGCTAATACCCCAGAAGACAGGATGAAAATAGATTAGAAAGCTGGGCCAAGGTTAACAAAATGAATTTCAACACAGAGAAATGTAAGGTACTGCACTTAGGGCAAAAAAATGAAATGCGTAGATATAAGATGGGGGGCACCTGGTTTAACAGGACTACGTGTGAAAGGGATCTAGGAGTCCTAGTAGGCCACAAGTTGAACATGAGCCAACAGTGTGATGCAGCAGCTAAAAAGGCCAATGCGATACTGGGCTGCATCAATAGAAGTATAGTATCTAGATCAAGGGCTTAGGTCCAGAGGAGGGCAACCAAAATGGTGAGGGGTCTAGAAACCATGAAGCCCTATGAAGAACGACTTAGGGAACTGGGTATGTTTAGCCTGGAGAAGAGATGGTTAAGAGGGGATATGATAACTCTCTTTAAATATTTGAAGGGTTGTCATATTGAGGAGGGAGCTAGCTTGTTTTCTGTTGCTTCAGAGAACAGGACCCGGAACAACACATGCAAGCTACAGGAAAAGGGATTCCACCTCAACATTAGGAAGAACTTTTTGATAGTAAGAGCCATTTGACAATGGAACACGCTCCCTTGGAGATTGTGGTGGAGTCTCCTTCTTTGGAGGTCTTTAAACAGAGGCTGGATGGCCATCTGTCAGGGATGCTTTGATTTTGAGTTCCTGCATGGCAGAATGGGGTTGGACTGAATGGCCCTTGGAGTCTCTTCAAACTCTGTGATTGTATGATTGTGCATTTCTGCATGGCAGAATGGGCCCCTACCAAAACTAAGACCAAAACTAAAACTAAGATTAAGACATTATGAAAGCATGTCTATCATGAATCTTCTGCACATCAAACTGGGTAGTTTAACTAGTAGTTCCCAAAAATGTACCTCCCGAGGTCTGTCTCCAGATGGTATAAAATTCTCTTCTTTGAGTATAGAAGCCTCTTATTATGAAACTAATGCAGATTCTATATCCTGAAAACTGGTGACTTTTCCCTCTCTTCTTCTTCTATTACTACTATTGAACCTCCCTTATCTGAAATGATTGGGATCGGAAACATTTGGGATTGGATTTTTGGAAGATTTGCATATACATCACGAGATATCTTGTCAATGGGACCCAACTGTAAACACAAAATTCATTCATGTTTCATAAACACCTCATACGCATAGCCTGAAGGCAATTTTATATACAATATTTTAAATAACTATATGCATGAAACAAAGTTTGTGTACACTGAATTATCAGAAAGCAAAGGTATGACTATATAAGCCATCCATGTGAGCAATTTGGGATTTTGGAGTATTTTGGATTTCAGAATTTTGGATAAGGAGACTCAACTTGTAGAATATTTATAGGTAAGTAGGTAGGTAGGTATCGATCTATCTATTCATCATCGTCATCGTCATCATCAACAACAACACAACTATTACTATTACGATTATTATTTATACCCCACCTTTTCCTCAATTCTTCCCTTTTTTGCCTTAAAAAGGCATTTTGATTTTTTTTAAAAAATTATTATGGCAAATGTGACTTTCCTTTCGTGAGACCAAATTCAGCCATGAAGTCTACTACATTTGTACTTCACAACAACCAGATTTTTGAGTTTAACATGAGCAGTCCAAATGTGGTGTCAAACTACATGTACATTGGAATGTGTATTCCTTTGACCAAGATTTCAGAGACATTTAGGAAGCAGTGATGTTTTAAAGCTGTTTTCAGGTGAAAAATAGTCCCAGGATTGGCCTAGGGGGCTTAGCCAGCATGGTGTACTGGTCTGAGTGTTGGACTAGGAATCTGGGAGATCAGGGTTTGAATCCCAGCCATGGTTGACCTTGGGCAAGTCACATACTCTCAGCCTCAGAGGAAGGCAACAGCAAACCTCTTCCCCCACTCTAAACAAATCTTGCCAAGAAAACCTTTATTGGAAATTATTTGAAGACACAGAACAAGGGTGGGGGGTTAGAGGTATCCATACAGGGGCCTCAAGACCCACAAAAATGGGGTTTAGGGCATATGCACCCATAGGCCTGACTTTCCTCACCTTGATCTAAATTTTTTTTTTCCAATCTTGGATAACTGCCCTGATCCTTCAGGATAAATAAAAGGTGTTGAGGAGGGGGGACACCTATGAATAAAGATGTAGTTTGACCTCATTTTACACTTTCCACACAGTTCCTGGATACCTTTAAAAGAGCCTGTCTGATTAAGAACAAAGGGGACCAGGGCATCAAAAGCTTCATTGCCGTCTCCAAGTGACTAAAGAGCCAATATAAAAATTCAACAGCTGTGCCAGCAGCCTTTTCTTTTATAGCTTCCTCTGACACACATAGAGAGCTGCATCCAGCCCTCTTTCGAAAACCATATATATTCCTATGCGCTGCTATTTGGATCTGATAGTGCTACGTTATCAAGGATGGTTTTAATTTCCTGTACTCAGGCCGACTGACGCAGGTATCCCTGGAGACCAGGACTGGAGGATCTCTGCTTGTTTTGTTGTGTTTTGTCCTATGAAGAGACTTGAGAAAGGTGGGATGTGAATGGAGAGGATGCCATTTTTCCCTGTCAGCAGAGCAATAAATCTGGTCTGAGTTTTAGTTTGAATTTTAAAGGAGTCACTCCCAAATGTGCCCGGCATCTTGAAATTTGGATAGAAACCCAGAGCAAATTCACTGGCCGAACTGACATAGAAATCACTGGGCGCTACTGCATTCAAGTGATGATGGTGGTGATGATGATGATGATGATGATGATGATTTATTTCCTACCCACTTCCTCCCATGGATTGAGGTAGGGAACAACAATGGGCCAACAAATAGACATCAGTGAAGAACACAAGATCAATTAAAATATACTTCAGTTTAAAACAACAAACAAGACACATATTGTATTAAAACAAGCCACATTTAAAATTCATTGTTTAAATTTTACAGTTTTAAAAATCTTCTGGAAAGAAAAGACTAGTTTTCAATGCTGTTTTAAATCTGGAACATGTATTCAGCTGTCAAATCTCTTCCGGCAGGTACTTCCACAATTTAGGGGCGGCTGAAGAAAAATCCTCTGGCAGATAGTTGCCAATCTAGTCCTGGCTGACTAGAGTAAATGTCCGCCAGAGGACCTGTGTGTATGGGATGGATTATACAAGAAAAGGTGATCCCATAAGTCACCTAGACCAAAACCATGTAGGGCTTTAAAGATAATAATCAACGGTTTATACCTTGTCTGGAAACTGGCAGCCAATGATTTTAATATTGGTATAATGTGATCACTCCTGGATGTCTCAGTACGCAATCTGGCTGCCATGTTCTGAACTAATTAAAGTTTCCAAACTTTGTACAGATGTAGCTCAATGAATAGTGCAGAAGGGCAGGCATGATGAAGTGAGTCTGTCCTCATGCCCCTTCCCATCAGCCACGTAAAAACCGCTATGGCCATCCTCAGTTCCAGCCATCTTTCTATTCAGTCCTACAGAGCAAATCTTGGGAAAGTTACTTTTTGCAGTACAATGCCCACTCAAAACCTTAAAGACCTGATTGGTGCTGATGATGGTTTCTGCTCCTTTCCTCTTTTATCCATACATAAACACACACACACACATACTACAGAATTAGTGGAGTTTGACACTGCTTTAACTGTCATGGCTCTGTCCCTGTGGAATTCTGGGATTTGTAGTTTCTTGTAGCACCTGAGCTCTCTGACAGCAAAAGCTAACTATCTCACAAAACTACGAATCCTAGAATTCTATACTATTGAACCATGGCAGTTAATGTGATGTCAAACTGCATTTATTCTGTAAAGTGGCAAAAGCCATAAAGACACACAGCAAAATCCCCTTTTCCTTTCCTGTCTTTGTCTTGGCTGTCTTACATAGACTATACTTTGGCTTCGGGTCCTGTATTGGGAGAAAGGTGGGGTATAATTCAAATTGATAGATAAAAATAAATTTTCTGGGCAGAGACCATAACCATTTGTTTGTTTTAAAGAGTTTTAAACACTTTTATTTTTTTAAAACTGTATTTCATTCTTTTAACATGCAATCAGTTTTAATATTGTAATAATTTAATCCTATTTTAATGTATCACTTTTGTATGTTTTTAATTGTACTGTTTTTAATACCTACTGTATAACAACAACACACACCATGCTACTACCGTATTTTTCGGCATATAAGACGCTCCGGCATATAAGACGCACCCAATTTTAAAGGAGGAAAATCTAGAAAAAAAAGATTCTTAACCAAATACTGTAGTAAAATATTTTATATCAACTTTATAAAGTTAACAGCAGTTTAAGAACAATTTTAAGTTGTAAATGTAAGTTTAAGCCAGCAGCAGGGCCAGGTATTGCACAAATTCCCTGCCCAACATTCTTGCAAGTCTCCTGTCGCCTTATGGTGACTCCATGAATTTCTTAGGGATTTCTTAGGCAAGGAAGACTCGAGAAGTGGTTTTGCCAGTTCCTTCCTCTGAAATACAGCCTGCAGCACCTGGGATTCTTTGGCGGTCTCTCATCCAAGGACTATCCAGGGCTGACCCTGCTTAGCTTCCAAGATCAGATGGACTGGTACCTTTGGAGTTTTTAGGCCATTGTCTTATGGAGTAATTTATGGCTTATTTTGACCCTACCATGAGGGTTTTCTTGGCAGATTTCTTCAAGGGGGGGGGGTTTGCCATTTCCATCCTCTGAGGCTGAGAGAGTGTGATTTGGCCAGAGTAATCCAGTGCCTTGGAGTAATTTCTGGCTCATTTTGACACTACCATGAGGGTTTTCTTGGCAGATTTCTTCAGAGGAGGGAGTTTGCCATTTCCACCCTCTGAGGCTGAGACAGTGCAACTTGGCCAGGGTACTAATCCAGTGCCTTGGAGTAATTTCTGGCTCATTTTGATCCTACCATGAGGGTTTTCCTGGCAGATTTCTTCAGAGGAGGGAGTTTGCCATTTCCACCCTCTGAGGCTGAGACAGTGTAACTTGGCCAGGGTACTAATCCAGTGCCTTGGAGTAATTTCTGGCTCATTTTGATCCTACCATGAGGGTTTTCCTGGCAGATTTCTTCACAGGAGGGAGTTTGCCATTTCCACCCTCTGAGGCTGAGACAGTGTAACTTGGCCAGGGTAATAATCCAGTACCTTGGAGTAATTTCTGGCTCATTTTGATCCTACCATGAGGGTTTTCCTGGCAGATTTCTTCACAGGAGTGAGTTTGCCATTTCCACCCTCTGAGGCTGAGACAGTGTAACTTGGCCAGGGTACTAATCCAGTGCCATGGAGTAATTTCTGGCTCATTTTGATCCTACCATGAGCGTTTTCCTGGCAGATTTCTTCAGAGGAGGGAGTTTGCCATTTCCACCCTCTGAGGCTGAGACAGTGTAACTTGGCCAGGGTAATAATCCAGTGCCTTGGAGTAATTTCTGGATCATTTGGATCCTACCATGAGGTTTTCCTGGCAGATTTCTTCAGAGGAGGGAGTTTGCAATTTCCACCCTCTGAGGCTGAGACAGTGTAACTTGGCCAGGGTACTAATCCAGTGCCTTGGAGTAATTTCTGGCTCATTTTGATCCTACCATGAGGTTTTCCTGGCAGATTTCTTCAGAGGAGGGAGTTTGCCATTTCCACCCTCTGAGGCTGAGACAGTGTAACTTGGCCAGGGTACTAATCCAGTGCCTTGGAGTAATTTCTGGATCATTTGGATCCTACCATGAGGGTTTCCTGGCAGATTTCTTCAGAAGAGGGAGTTTGCCATTTCCACCCTCTGAGGCTGAGACAGTGTAACTTGGCCAGGGTAATAATCCAGTGCCTTGGAGTAATTTCTGGCTCATTTTGATCCTACCATGAGGTTTTCCTGGAAGATTTCTTCAGAGGAGGGAGTTTGCCATTTCCACCCTCTGAGGCTGAGACAGTGTAACTTGGCCAGGGTACTAATCCAGTGCCTTGGAGTAATTTCTGGATCATTTGGATCCTACCATGAGGTTTTCCTGGCAGATTTCTTCAGAGGAGGGAGTTTGCCATTTCCACCCTCTGAGGCTGAGACAGTGTAACTTGGCCAGGGTAATAATCCAGTGCCTTGGAGTAATTTCTGGATCATTTGGATCCTACCATGAGGTTTTCCTGGTAGATTTCTTCAGAGGAGGGAGTTTGCCATTTCCACCCTCTGAGGCTGAGACAGTGTAACTTGGCCAGGGTAATAATCCAGTGCCTTGGAGTAATTTCTGGCTCATTTTGATCCTACCATGAGGGTTTTCCTGGCAGATTTCCTCAGAGGAGGGAGTTTGCCATTTCCACCCTCTGAGGCTGAGACAGTGTAACTTGGCCAGGGTACTAATCCAGTGCCTTGGAGTAATTTCTGGCTCATTTTGATCCTACCATGAGGTTTTCCTGGCAGATTTCTTCAGAGGAGGAAGTTTGCCATTTCCACCCTCTGAGGCTGAGACAGTGTAACTTGGCCAGGGTACTAATCCAGTGCCTTGGAGTAATTTCTGGCTCATTTGGATCCTACCATGAGGTTTTACTGGCAGATTTCTTCAGAGGAGGGAGTTTGCCATTTCCACCCTCTGAGGCTGAGACAGTGTAACTTGGCCAGGGTAATAATCCAGTGCCTTGGAGTAATTTCTGGCTCATTTGGATCCTACCATGAGGGTTTTCCTGGAAGATTTCTTCAGAGGAGGGAGTTTGCCATTTCCACCCTCTGAGGCTGAGACAGTGTAACTTGGCCAGGGTAATAATCCAGTGCCTTGGAGTAATTTCTGGATCATTTGGATCCTACCATGAGGTTTTCCTGGCAGATTTCTTCAGAGGAGGGAGTTTGCCATTTCCACCCTCTGAGGCTGAGACAGTGTAACTTGGCCAGGGTAATAATCCAGTGCCTTGGAGTAATTTCTGGCTCATTTGGATCCTACCATGAGGTTTTCCTGGCAGATTTCTTCAGAGGAGGGAGTTTGCCATTTCCACCCTCTGAGGCTGAGACAGTGTAACTTGGCCAGGGTACTAATCCAGTGCCTTGGAGTAATTTCTGGCTCATTTGGATCCTACCATGAGGTTTTCCTGGCAGATTTCTTCAGAGGAGGGAGTTTGCCATTTCCACCCTCTGAGGCTGAGACAGTGTAACTTGGCCAGGGTACTAATCCAGTGCCTTGGAGTAATTTCTGGCTCATTTGGATCCTACCATGAGGTTTTCCTGGCAGATTTCTTCAGAGGAGGAAGTTTGCCATTTCCACCCTCTGAGGCTGAGACAGTGTAACTTGGCCAGGGTACTAATCCAGTGCCTTGGAGTAATTTCTGGCTCATTTGGATCCTACCATGAGGTTTTCCTGGCAGATTTCTTCAGAGGAGGGAGTTTGCCATTTCCACCCTCTGAGGCTGAGACAGTGTAACTTGGCCAGGGTAATAATCCAGTGCCTTGGAGTAATTTCTGGATCATTTGGATCCTACCATGAGGTTTTCTTGGCAGATTTCTTCAGAGGAGGGAGTTTGCCATTTCCACCCTCTGAGGCTGAGACAGTGTAACTTGGCCAGGGTACTAATCCAGTGCCTTGGAGTAATTTCTGGATCATTTGGATCCTACCATGAGCGTTTTCCTGGCAGATTTCTTCAGAGGAGGGAGTTTGCCATTTCCACCCTCTGAGGCTGAGACAGTGTAACTTGGCCAGGGTAATAATCCAGTGCCTTGGAGTAATTTCTGGATCATTTGGATCCTACCATGAGGGTTTTCCTGGCAGATTTCTTCAGAGGAGGGAGTTTGCCATTTCCACCCTCTGAGGCTGAGACAGTGTAACTTGGCCAGGGTAATAATCCAGTGCCTTGGAGTAATTTCTGGCTCATTTGGATCCTACCATGAGGTTTTCCTGGCAGATTTCTTCAGAGGAGGGAGTTTGCCATTTCCACCCTCTGAGGCTGAGACAGTGTAACTTGGCCAGGGTAATAATCCAGTGCCTTGGAGTAATTTCTGGCTCATTTGGATCCTACCATGAGGTTTTCCTGGCAGATTTCTTCAGAGGAGGGAGTTTGCCATTTCCACCCTCTGAGGCTGAGACAGTGTAACTTGGCCAGGGTACTAATCCAGTGCCTTGGAGTAATTTCTGGATCATTTGGATCCTACCATGAGGTTTTCCTGGCAGATTTCTTCAGAGGAGGGAGTTTGCCATTTCCACCCTCTGAGGCTGAGACAGTGTAACTTGGCCAGGGTAATAATCCAGTGCCTTGGAGTAATTTCTGGATCATTTGGATCCTACCATGAGGGTTTTCCTGGCAGATTTCTTCAGAGGAGGGAGTTTGCCATTTCCACCCTCTGAGGCTGAGACAGTGTAACTTGGCCAGGGTAATAATCCAGTGCCTTGGAGTAATTTCTGGATCATTTGGATCCTACCATGAGCGTTTTCCTGGCAGATTTCTTCAGAGGAGGGAGTTTGCCATTTCCACCCTCTGAGGCTGAGACAGTGTAACTTGGCCAGGGTACTAATCCAGTGCCTTGGAGTAATTTCTGGATCATTTGGATCCTACAATGAGCGTTTTCCTGGCAGATTTCTTCAGAGGAGGGAGTTTGCAATTTCCACCCTCTGAGGCTGAGACAGTGTAACTTGGCCAGGGTACTAATCCAGTGCCTTGGAGTAATTTCTGGCTCATTTGGATCCTACCATGAGCGTTTTCCTGGCAGATTTCTTCAGAGGAGGGAGTTTGCCATTTCCACCCTCTGAGGCTGAGACAGTGTAACTTGGCCAGGGTAATAATCCAGTGCCTTGGAGTAATTTCTGGCTCATTTGGATCCTACCATGAGGTTTTCCTGGCAGATTTCTTCAGAGGAGGGAGTTTGCCATTTCCACCCTCTGAGGCTGAGACAGTGTAACTTGGCCAGGGTACTAATCCAGTGCCTTGGAGTAATTTCTGGATCATTTGGATCCTACCATGAGGGTTTTCCTGGCAGATTTCTTCAGAGGAGGGAGTTTGCCATTTCCACCCTCTGAGGCTGAGACAGTGTAACTTGGCCAGGGTAATAATCCAGTGCCTTGGAGTAATTTCTGGATCATTTGGATCCTACCATGAGGGTTTTCCTGGCAGATTTCTTCAGAGGAGGGAGTTTGCCATTTCCACCCTCTGAGGCTGAGACAGTGTAACTTGGCCAGGGTAATAATCCAGTGCCTTGGAGTAATTTCTGGATCATTTGGATCCTACCATGAGCGTTTTCCTGGCAGATTTCTTCAGAGGAGGGAGTTTGCCATTTCCACCCTCTGAGGCTGAGACAGTGTAACTTGGCCAGGGTACTAATCCAGTGCCTTGGAGTAATTTCTGGATCATTTGGATCCTACAATGAGCGTTTTCCTGGCAGATTTCTTCAGAGGAGGGAGTTTGCAATTTCCACCCTCTGAGGCTGAGACAGTGTAACTTGGCCAGGGTACTAATCCAGTGCCTTGGAGTAATTTCTGGATCATTTGGATCCTACCATGAGCGTTTTCCTGGCAGATTTCTTCAGAGGAGGGAGTTTGCCATTTCCACCCTCTGAGGCTGAGACAGTGTAACTTGGCCAGGGTACTAATCCAGTGCCTTGGAGTAATTTCTGGATCATTTGGATCCTACCATGAGGTTTTCCTGGAAGATTTCTTCAGAGGAGGGAGTTTGCCATTTCCACCCTCTGAGGCTGAGACAGTGTAACTTGGCCAGGGTAATAATCCAGTGCCTTGGAGTAATTTCTGGCTCATTTGGATCCTACCATGAGGGTTTTCCTGGAAGATTTCTTCAGAGGAGGGAGTTTGCCATTTCCACCCTCTGAGGCTGAGACAGTGTAACTTGGCCAGGGTACTAATCCAGTGCCTTGGAGTAATTTCTGGATCATTTGGATCCTACCATGAGCGTTTTCCTGGCAGATTTCTTCAAGGGGGGGACTCTTTCCACCCCCGTCCTGGGTGCTCCAATGGACTCTTCCTGGGATGGGAGGATGTCCTCTGACCCCAGGAAGAGTCCATTGAAGCACCCAGGATGGGGGTGGAAAGAGGAGGAGCACATTCAACTAGCCAGGAAAAGAGGACTCTTTCCACCCCCGTCCTGGCTGCTCCAATGGGCTCTTCCTGGGATGGGAGGAGCCCACTGCAGCACCAAGGCTCAGGCTGAAATGAGGCCTACTTTTAGCCTAGGCCTCGGCAGTTTGCCCTCAGCTTTTATATTCGGTTCATTAGGCGCAGCAACTTCCCCACCCTCGTTTTGGGGAAGAAAAAGTGCGTCTTATATGCCGAAAAATACGGTAATTTCTGAACAGTGCCTGGCACACACGTATCACTACAAGCTATATGCAGGTTGAGTATCCCTTATCCAAAATACTTGGAACCAGAAGTGTTCCATATTTTGGAATACCTGCATTTGCACATACATAATAAGACAAAATGAAGCTGGAAACATAATGGGACCAATGGTCTGTGAAATGGTAGGACTCCAAGTGCAGTGTTTGGTATGAATCCACACCTCTTGCCACTTCACATATCCTCGGATCTCTCTCCAGCCACATCTCTCTCAAGCTTGCAAATACAGTACAGGTATGGAATTCAAAAGTTTTGGATTTTGGAGTATTTTGGATTTCAGAATTCCAGATAAGGGATATTTAACCTGCATATGTGTGTGTGAATGATCACCTTCATACAGGGGGCAATATGCAAACTTGGAGCAGAGAATCCTGACTTCAAATCATTGCTTAGCAATGCCAGGTCATGAGGTGAGTTATCGGCTCTCGGTTATTTCTACTGCAAGTTTCTTTACTCACTAAAGATGCGAGAGTTACAGACATGGCTAAAAGACTCTGTTGTCTGAGGGCAATGAATCCACACACTGGATTTTACAAGAGAGGTGGGACCTTTCCAAAGTGCTGAACTCTATTCCTAGCACCATGGACAGCTCCCATACAGTCAGAGTGGCTCCCATAAAATCCTCCGTGAACTCACTTCCCCACTAAACCAGTGGTGGGCAAAGTGTCGCACGTGGGCCACATGCAACCCTCGGGACCCTGAAGTGTGCCCCCTGAAGCTCCCCAAATACCCCAGACTAAAAAAAAAAATTCTTGGTCACTTAACTTTATTTACATTTTCCCACTCTGAAAGCTTGTGTGTAAATTTGCTTATTATACTTTATGCATCCGAAAGTTGCATTATTGCATAAAGGTTCCACGTCTAGATTAATTTATTGTTAATATGCCAGAATAAATCTGTAAAGCTTTGAAACGATAAAGGCACTCGGTTAAAACTCCTGCAAGGTGTAAATGCATGGAACTTGGGTTGGATTCACACCTTAATCTTTTATAATGTCTTGGAGGGATGGAGTCTCTTCTGACCTATAATTCCAAGGCTGAAGACCTTTTAGGCACTGTGAAAGGTAATAATTGGCGTTGCCCTTTGGGACAAAGAGGTCTGGAACATTTCTGGCTGCAGAATGAGCAAAATTGCAGCTGATGGAAATGACACTGACTGGCAATGGGGTGCATGGCGAGAGAGAACAAAAAAGGAATAGATTAAAAATCCTGAATATGAGGGGAAGGGAGAGGCAGACACCAGTGATTTTGAGATTTTGCGTCAGAGGTAAGGGAGCCTGTTGCTGTGGAAACTATTTGCATGGGTTTAATGTTGTTCTGGCAACCCCTGACAACTTTAAGTCATTTTCTTGATAGCTTGATGGGCAGGTCAACAGGAGACATACAAAGCAACCTGTGGAAGGGCTCTGAAACAGAGGATTTCCATCTACCAACCAATATAATAGAAATGGAGCTACTGAAAGTTAATTTACTTCAATGCTGGTGTTTTAGCTCCAGTACAGCTTCAAAATGTTACTTCAAATGTTATGTGGTGGGTCTGCCCAAAAGCAAAAAGATTTTGGTCCCAAATTCACAGAGAAATACAGAATATCTTACAATTGAAATTTTCAAAAAGGACCCCAAAACATATTTTTTTGGGGAATAACAAATAAAGCAATGAAAAGGAAATTTGGAAAGATAATCTTTTATATGTTGACGGCAGCTAGGATAATATATGCCTACACTTGGCAAGAAGATACTACACCTCCAATAAATGAATGGTACTGGAAGATACTTGATTACATAGAAATGGATAAGCTGACATGTTTACTCAGAAATAAATCAGTTGATAAATTTAATGAAGAGTGGATGATGGTCTTGGATAAAATTCAAGCTAAATAGTTATAACGTAGTAGAAGAGTAATGTGACAAAAGTGATAATTAAGAAATAAAATATAGACACATATCATGTTATAAGAAATAATGGATATTATATTACAAAAGGTAAAAATGTAGAAAGAAAAAAGTACTTGAAGGTGTGTTTATATATGAAGATGTGTAAATAATATAAGCAGAAGTCAAACAGTATGAACAAATACAATTTATGACTTTGATACTTGGAAGTCTGTTTTTATTTAATGTAATGTAGTATAATGTTGTTGTTTGTATGTATGTATGTTGTAGTTTGTTTGTTTGTGTCATTTTAACTTTGTATGAAAATTAATAAAGATTATTAAAAAAACCCAAAAAAGTTTACTCTTTTTTGGGGTTGTAGCCCCTAGAAAAATCTGCATCTCAGCCCTAACCATGATTATGCTGGGGCATTTTGGAAACTACAATCCAAAAAAGTAACTTTTCCATGCTCTCTTGGAACTTAAACATCAGTCAGAAAAGCCCCAGCTAGGATGGCTTTGACCCATAGCCATGTTTGACTAGAGGGTATTGGGTGCTTTTGTCCAAAAAAGTAACTTTCCAAGCTGAAACTTCTATCAAAATACCTCCCCAACATGATTTGCTGGGGGATTTGGGGAACTGTCATCCAAAAATGTAACTTTCTCAAACTCTGAGCTCCATGAAGCAATATTCATAAGGACACACCGACATGGATTTTCCAGAAACAGTAGAACTGGCTTTTTCCCCCAAGAAAAAATATTCTGGAAAAATTTCCAGAGAAAAAAAACTCTGGAAATTTTTCTAGTCCTTTAAATAGTGTTATCTGATTTAGCACATTTGGCTTAAATATTATATTCAAACATATTTAAAGCTTTATGTGGAAGTTATTTTACTGGAATACTTTTAATAATTTAAAGAGAAGAACATATATAGTTGGACTTTGATATCTGTAGGTGTTTTATCCATGATTCAAGCATCCACGGCTTGAAAATATTCAAAAAATATATAAATTCCAAAAAGCAAACCTTGTTTTTGCCATTTTATATAAGGGACATCATTTTACTCTGCCATTGTATTTAATGGAACTTGAGCATCCATGGATTTTGCTATCCACGGAGGGTCCTGAAACCAAACTTCAGTGGATACCACTGTTCTTCCTTTATATTAAATGAAAAATGACTACACCCAAGGAACACTATGTTTTTTTAAAAATCACTTCCCTAAAGAGAGCTGTGCCTGATTTATATTATATCAACAGTTTAACTTTCCTTTACTGAGGTATAAACTATAGCATCTTCAGATTTACTTGCTTACTCTCCATTTATATGAGTCCTACTTTAAGCTGAGAAAAAAAAAGATTCAGTATAACTAATTGAACATTTTATTTCACTAACAAATTAATGTGAATCTGTAGACACAAGCAACTTATCACATTTGTCTTATCTACTGGTACTTGTACTTGCAACGGAATGAAAAGCAAGAGCTTTTGTGAAATAGAAACAAGCTTAGCGGGGCATTCATTTGTTAGTCCATTCCTCTGACCAGCAGAGTTTATCAATACTCCTTAAAGGAACAACTAAAACTTCATATCCCTATATGCAAAGGGATCTTGTAGCACTTTGGAGAGTTAGTACCGCAAGCTTTCATAGACTGTAACATACTTCCTCAGTTACATGGAGTGAAGTGCCTAGGAACAGGCCTTTATAAGAAGGATGTGTCTGTAAATAGAAAAAGAAATGCAAAACTGCATTTGATGAAGTGACAAATTAGGTTTTAACAATGGTCATGGGGGACTAAGGCAGGAGGAAGGATGTTGTCTAAAGCCTAAAGAACAAAAGAATTAAAATGAAGATTGAAAAGAAAAGCAGTAAAATTGGAATACATTAATTTTATATGTTTATTTTAATATTGTTTTTAGTCTTTTAAGGGGGGGTATTGTATCATTGTTTTATTGTAATTGTATGTTCTTAACCTGTATTTTATATTTGTAAGCTGCCTTAATTGCTTATTATTATTATTATTATTATTATTATTATTATTATTATTACATCCACAAACTGCAGTCAGTTGACAGAGGACTGAACAGAGACAATGGTATCCTGGTTCTCTACACACTATAATACTGTTTAACACCTCATGAAGACTCTCTTGGCCTGTTCATCACATCTCCTTTCTGGCTCCCAGCCAGCATCACACTATATTCCAGTAACTCCCACCACCATTCATGTGGTTATCTACTCACGACTGTAGGCAAGATCATTCCTCCTGCCTTTGTCCCCCAACAGCTATTGTTAAAACTGAATTTGTCACTTTATCACCATACCCACAATTTTTGCATTTCTACTGCTATTCACACACACATCCTGCATATAAAGGTCTGTTCCTAGGCACTTCACTCTATGCATCTGAGGAAGCCTATGAAAGATTATCCTACCAACTTCTTTCTTTCTCTCAGCTAAGTTTCAAAGGTGTTACAAGAAGGGTGATCCAGATTAACATGGCCCGTTGAATTCACATCCTGCATTTAGCTATCTAGCACAACTGATTACAGAGCAAGAGGCAATGGTTAATATAATTATATGCATATATGGTGTGGTAAGTTTTCCACCCCACATCTGTGCTTAGATACCAAACAAGAAGTGTAAGAAATAGCCACACAACTAACAAGAGTTGGAACTACACATTCAGAATTTCTACATGGCACAGGCTCCTAAGACAGCACACCACTTCAAAATTCAAGCAAGTTGAGTCATTCTGACAGGTGACACCACCCTAAAAAGTAAGGAACTGATGCAGCACAGCTAACAAGATGGAGCAAAAAATCAAAAATTCCCATTTGACTCCTGTCTATGTTATAAACTCAGGTGTCAAGTTGAAGGTACAGGTAGATACAGGAGGAAATGTCCCTTCAAGTAATGATCCTAAATTCCACTTAGGGCTTTAAAGATTACAAACAGGACTCTGAACTGGTCCTGGGATCATAAAGTTGGAATTATTCAAACTGTGAGTAACAAAAGATGCTCTGAAACATGGAGGCTACCTGTGCCTCTAGGTCTAATAGTAAACTTAAGATGGGGTGGCAATTTGGTGGAGTTGGAGAGCTAATTTTCACCCAGAAACCACCACTGGTTGCAAAGCACCCTTGGAGGTTAATTCAGACCAGTCCCAGCCTTACACAGTGTTGATTTTCTACATCAGAATTGTGTTGATTGTAAGAATATGAACATCTGGAACCAGTTTGTGCTGAAACAAGGGGCTTCCATCTTGGTAGGGTAGTGAATCCATTCCATCTTTTATCAGACTATCCAAGATGATGAGAAATATTTTTAAAAGATGTTAAGCACCCTGGATAGCTCCTTTAACATCTAGAGCAGTGGTTCCCAACCTTTGGCCCTCTAGATGTTTTGGATTTCAGCTCCCATAATTCCTGATTTTTGGCCAAGTTGGCTGGGGCTTCTGGGATCTGAAGCCCAACACAAAGGTTGGGAACCACTGGTCTCAAGTAAAACTGAGAGTGGATTCACCACTCCATTGACTTGGGAGTCAACAGCCACGTGGTTTAAGCATGGAGGAATCTCACAATACAATCACAATACAAATCATTACAATAAAGCAAATTTTACTTGCATAGCCAAGTCTGAAAGAGGATATATCAAAACAATTTCTACAAATGAACCTAATCATATTTGAGAGGGAACAAGAGAGAAGAATCAGGATCAAAATTCAACAGCCTTCATAAGAGTCAATACAACTCGCTTTTCTCCAAGCACTAGCAGATAAAACAAGGTGGAAATGTGGCAGATGGCAGACGTAGAGAGGCAATAAAAGGCTTTATAGGATAAGTGGTCCAAATTGCAGCCTCTCTGCTTTGTTTTCCTGCCAAAAGGGTATTTACAAGAAGGGTGACGCAGAAGAGCTGACCAAGCTTGGTTCTGTCATCACAGTCCCTAATGAGGTCTGGAATCATGCAAGCCACCCCACCTGGATTCAATTGTTTGGGAAGCGTCTGCTAGCTCTTCTCTTAACCACAGCAGAGGAAAAACATAATTTAATGCATGATATGGTATACTGGAAAACTGGAAACAGAAGGAAGGAGAAGCTGAGCTTTTGTTCAACAACTTTGGAAGTGAATCTGCAAACAACTTTTTTTAATGCCATGTTTTTGGTTCAAGACTAGTTGTTGCACAACAGCTTAGAACAGACCAGAAAAATGTGCAAACTACGTGCAAAATGTGCATGCAGTTCACCAAACAGTCCCACATAGTGGCTTTTCTGTGGATTGGCAAATTTCCCCCTCCACTATTCTAAAAGAAACTAACCCCAAACAGCTAGCAAAAACAAACAGTCTGATTTCATCCCAAACAAGTGGCAGAATGCCAATCATGTCAGAAAGATAGGTGGCACTTGGCTTGATAGATCACAAGCAGAGCCTGGAAAATTTTAATTTCGGACTACAGCTCCCAGAATCCTCTAGCTGGCATGACCATTGGCCATAATAGTTCATGGATTCTGGTGGCTTTAGTCCAAAAAGGACTGTTTCCAGGTTCCTGGACACAAGTCATTAGGGATGTAATTCTTCAATAATTTTCTTCTCAAAGGAGCCAATAAGTAATTTACCCATTTTCTTCTTAATGCTGTATCCATTGTTCCATCTTCTATATGATATCACTTCAGATATTCAGATATTTGAAGATGGCTATCATATCACCTTTCATTCTTCTGTTTTCTAAGCTAAACATACCCAGGTCCCTAAGTCGTTCCCCATAAAACTTCATTTCCAGAACTTTCATCATCCTGGTCACCCTCCCTTCTAATCACGTTCTGCCTTATCAATATCCTTCTTGAACTGTGATGCCCAGAACCGGACACAGTATTTCAGACAAGATGTGATCACAGCTGAATAAAGTGATAATATTACTTGCCATGAACTGGATATTAGACTCAGGCTGATGCAGCCCAGAATTGCATTAGCTTTTTTGGCCACTGTTTCACTGCTGACTCATGTCTGATCTCTGGTTTGAAGGGGATTTTGGTCATTGCACTTTTGGTGAATAATTCTAACCACTTCAGCACCAAAATAGTGGGTTACAATAGCATAAGGTGGGTGGTGCTATTGTAACTCACTAACAGGATGCTAGCCAAGGCTGTAAAGAAGTACTGTATTACCATCTAAATTGCTAGAGAAATAATAGCCGAACCAAAGGAAAGCAGTATCAAGCCACTGATCAGTCTTTTCCCTCATTCTATGACTTCCTCTAACAGGTTAATCTACCATTCCATGATTTCCTCCAACAAGTTAATCTAAACAACAGTAAAGCTGGAAAGCCCTGTTGTCATTCACCTTTCAGAACAGAATGAAACTATGTTAACCTAAACATGCAGGAGCAGGTGAGATGACCATCAAAATCCAAAATCCCACTGATGGTACCTTTATTGGGCCAATCAAAAGGTGTAAAAATTTTACACTAGTTTGCTTCCATGTGAGCCAGCGTGGGGTAGTGGTTTGGGTGTAGGACTACGACTCTGGAGATTGGGGTTTGAATCCCCGCTCGGCTATGGAAACCCACTGGGAACTCACACTCTCTCAGCCTCAGAGGATGGCAATGGCAGACCCCACCTGAAGAAATCTGCCAAGAAAACCATGTGATTGGGTCACCTTAGGGTCGCCATGAGTTAGAAATAATTTGAAGGCACACAACATTCTAGATCAAGAGAAGTAATAGTGCCACTGTATTCTGCTTTGGTCAGGCTTCACCTGGAATCCTGTGTCCAGTTCTGGGCACCACAATTCAAAAAGGAGGTTGACAAATGTGTCCAAAGGAGGGCAACTAAAATGGTGAAGGGTCTGGAAACCAAGCCCTATGAGGAATGACTTAGGGAGCTGGGTATGTTCAGCCTGGAGAAGGTTAAGAGGTGATATGATAGCCATGTTTAAATATTTGAAGGGATGTCATATTGAGGAGGGAACAAGCTTGTTTTCTGCTGCTCCAGAGACTAGGACCCAGAACAACGGATGCAAGCTACATGAAAAGAGATTCCACCTCAACATTAGGAGGAACTTCCTGACAGTAAGGGCGGTTTGACAGTGGACCACACTCCCTCGGAGAGTAGCGAAGTCTCCTTTCTTGGAGGTCTTTAAGCAGAGGCTAGATGGCCATGTGTTGGGGATGCTTTGATTGGGAGTTCCTGCAGGGCAGGGGGTTGGACTGGATGGCCCTTGAGGTCTCTTCCAACTCTATGATTCTATGAACAACAAGAAGCTTGCTTCCATGGCTGAGCAGAGGGTGAAACTCTGGTCTCCAGAATCAGTCCAATGCTCAAACCACTGTACTACACTGGCTCTCACAGAGGGTTTATTCAACGTTAAAGTGAGTAATGAAGACATGGAAACAGTTAAAGATTCCCTATACCTTAGTTCAGTCATTAATCAAAACTGAGAGTGTAGTCAAGAAACCAGATGAAGATCTAACATTCAGAAAGATAGCTGGGAAGTATGCAGGGGGATTTTGCAGCACTTTTGAGACTAACTGAAAGATAGAAATTGGTAGGATGAGCTTTCAGAGACCTGAGCCTACTTCCTCAGATGCATTTGGTGAAAGCATCTGGGCTCAAGACTACGAAAGTTCACTTCTATCTTTCAGTTAGTCTCAAAGGTACTGCAAGATCCCTTTGCATTCTGATTTTCCAGACTAACACTGCTATGTCTTTGAATAGCTAGGAAAGATAAGATCCTCAAATGCACAGATATATCAATAGCTACCAAAGTCAGAATCATCCAGGCCATAGGATTTCCAATTTCTGTGTATGTGTGTGAAAGCTGGGGAGGGAAGAAAGCTGACAGAAGAAAATCAATTCATTTGAAATGAGGTGATGGAGAAGAGTTCTAGGGATGCCATGAGCTGCTAAAAAGAGAAATGAATTGGTCTTAGAGCAAATCAAGCCTGACTTCTCCCTAGAAACAAAGATGGGTAAACTGAGGGTGTTATACTTTGAACATATCACAAGATGACATGGCGCACTGGAAAGTTGATAATGCCAGGCAAAGTGGAAGAAAGTATGAAAAGAAGAACAGTGTCTTACAGGTGGCTAGAATGAATAAAGGAAGCCATGACCCTGACTTTGCAAGACCTGTCTAGGACAGTTGATGACTGAGGCTCTTGGAAGTCTCTCATTCATAGGGTTGTCATTAGTTGAAGTTGATTTGATGGCAATTAACATCAACAAAAGTTAAACTAAAGAGTGGCTTGCCTGAAACCACCCGAGATGTTATCACATCACAGCTCCCAGAATCTCTGGCCACTCACAATGCGAACTGAGGCTTCTTGTTGGACCTGTAGTTCAACTCACCCAGGGATAGAAATTACTCCTTTCCAAATAGTTCATGAACGAGGAGAAATTTGAAATGGCACAGCTTAGCTTTACACTCATAAAAATTAGTCCAGTGGTTTATTAAACAAAATTTACAAAGGAATCTTGCAGCACCCTTGAGACCGAGAGAAAAAAACGTGTTCAGGAGTTCCAGTACAGCAATGTACAATAACATCCAAAATCCATAAAACAGTGATGCCTTTAATGGGCCAACCAAAATGCATCATTGTGCATTTTGGTTGATTGATTAAAGATATCACTGTTTTGTGGGTTTGGGATCTTATTGAAAGAAAGAGGTTTGTAGCATAAGCTTCTGTAGACCAAGGCTATGTTTTTGAATACTACATAAAATTTAGTAAGACATTATTTTGAAGGATGGGGAAGAATAAAGCAAAGAATGAAGGGAAATTAAATCATAACAGCATCTGAAAAATTTACTGTATTTTGTATTGTATATTTTAACAATTGTTATTTTAATCTGTTTCAGTTTAATTTATTTTTAAGGGGTGGGTGGGTGGGTGTGGGAATATGGTATGGGATTTGGATTGATTTTAATTTATTGTGATGTTTTAATGTGTTGTACGCCGCCCCGATTGCGTGTCAGAGGGGCGGGTTATAAATAAAAATAATAATTATTATTATTATTATTATTATTATTATTATTATTTAGTGTTTGCCAGCTTTTTTGAACATGCACTGACCAGAGAATAAAGGGAAACCTGGACATGGTAACTTTTTATAATACATCTGGCTAACAGGTAAGCTGCACTCCATGAAAGCTTAGGGTGAACAGTCATTTCATGTGCTCTCTATATTACCTTACAGCTCTTCAAAGTAGACTAGGATGTTCACTGATGTGTCATCGAGAGTTTAGAAAAATTAATATATTGGACTACAGCTCCATCATCTCCCACCTACAGGGCTGTTTCTGGGAATTTCCCCCCAAAAGTAATCTTTCCAAGGGGGGTTGCAGACTGCCAGAAATAGTGCAAATTGAGTCTACTTTTAGGGTTAGGGTTAGGAAATTATGGGGACTGTAGTTTATTATGGCACCAGAGCTCTCTGACAGAGAAGGCTTGATGTCCCAGGAAAAAACCCAATTCCCATGATTCCCTAGCACTAACCCTAACCCTAAAAGTGGACTCAATTTGCACTATTTCTGGCAGTCTGCAACCCCCCCAAGTCATTCTGGCTGGGGGATTATGCAAGCTGTAGTCTAACAAAGGAACTTCCCCTAGTTTGGATCTTCACTGCAAACTCATAAATGGGACTGATGAGGCTAGGGCTCTGAGTTAAAAGTCTCTCAGTCCACAACCCTTAACCACAATATGCAATGCAATGCCCCGTCAACTTTACAGAGGTGTTGCTAAAAGAGTGACATTCATTTATTTGAAGCAGGACGCTCTGCCAGCTCAGCTTGGGCTGCCCATATATAAATAGAATCATAAAAGAAGAATTCAGAGTCATAGCTGTGTTCCTTTGGAATATCAGCATGCAAAGGGCTCTTGTAACACCTTTGAGACTAACTGTGTGGAAGAAGCTGTAGCATAAGCTTTTGTAGGTCTAATTCTGCAGATGCATGGAGATCAAGGAAGTAGACCAAAGTCCAAAATACACTGCAGAAATAATCCAGTTTGAGACCACTTTAACTGACCTGGCTCAGTGCTAGGGAATCCTGGGAACTGTAGTTTATCGCAGCACCAGGGCTCTCTTGACAGAGAAAGATAAATGTCTCACAAAACTAGTTTCCAGAATTCCCTAGCATTGAGCCAGGGCAGTTAAAGCAGTCTCAAACTGGATCAATTCTGCAGTGTGTTCTGGACCCAAGTCTACAAAAGCCTATGCTGTAACTTCTTCTACACAGTCTCAAAGGTGCTACAAGATCCCTTTGCATAGAATCACAGAATCTCAGAGTTGGAAGAGACCCCAAGGGCCATTCAGTTCAACCCCTTCTACAATGTAGGAAGACACAAACAAAGCTCTCCGGACAGATGCCCTTCCAACATCTCTTTAAAAATGTTCAAAGAATGAGACTTCACCACTCTCTAAGGAAGTATCTTCCACTGTCAAACAGCTCTTACCTTCAGAAAGTTCTTCCGAATGTTTAGGTGGAATCTCTTTTTCTGCAGTTTATATCCATTGCTTTGTGTCCTATTCTCTGGAGCAGCAGAAAACAAGCTCGCTCTATCTTCAAAAAGACATCCCTTCAAATATTTAAACATGGCTATCATGTCACCTCTTAATGTTCTCTTCTCCAGGCTAAACATCCCCAGCCCTCTAAACTGCCCCTCATAGGGCTTGGTGGTTTCCAAGCACATTGTAGCACCTTTTGGACTAAATCAGTATGTGAAGAGATCTTGAAACATCTTTGAGACAAACTGAAATTTTCTTTCTTTCAGTTAGGGCCTTTGCAGACTGCTAGAAATAGTGCAAACTGAATCCACTTTAAATTGAGGCACTGCCCTGGCTCAGTGCTAGGGAACCATGGGAATTGTATTTTTTTCTAAGACATTGAGCCTTCTCTGTCAGAGAACTCTGGTGCCACAATAAATTACAGTTCCCATAATTCCCTAGCACTGAGCCAGGGCAGTGCCTCAATTTAAAGTGGACTCAATTTGCACTATTTCTGGCAGTCTGCAAAGGCCCTTAGTCTCAAAGGTACTACAAGATCTCTTCACATGCTGATTTTACAGACTAATATGGCTGTATCTTTGAATTTTATCCCACAGAATCTTAGAAATGGAGGAGACCCCAAGGTTGGACCCAGTCCAACCCCTTCTTCCATTCAGGAAGACACCATCCAACCCTTCCCTGTGGCAGATAGCCATCCAGCCTCTGTTTGAAAAACCTCCAAAGGAGGAGATTCCACATTGTCTAACAGCTGTCTGTCTACCTCACTGGACCATTGTGAATGCATGGCTTCACAAACCTTTCTTTTTCCCCAATTCCCACCCTGCAGGAAAGGTTAAGGTTAGGATTAGGAAGTCTGGAGACCAGGGTTTGCTTCCCGGCTCAGCCATGAAAACCACTGGGCAACCTTGAGCAAGTCACATACTCTCAGCCTCAGGGGAAGCCAATGGCAACGCTCTTCTGAAGAAATCTTGCCAAGAAAACCCCATGATAGGTTCTCCTTGGGGTCACCATAAGTCGGAAATGACTTGAAGGCACACAAGTTGAACATGAGCCAACAGTGTGATGTGGCAGCTAAAAAAGGCCAATGCGATTCTAGGCTGCATCAATAGAAGTATAATGTCTAGATCAAGGGAAGTAATAGTGCCACTCTATTCTGCTTTGGTCAGGCCTCACCTGGAATACTGTGTCCAGTTCTGGGCACCACAATTCAAGAAGGATGTTGAGGAGCTGGAGAGAGTCCAGAGCATGGTGACCAAAATGGTGAAAAGTCCAGAAGCCACCAAGCCCTATGAGGAGTGACTTAGGGAGCTGGGTATGTTTAGTTTGGTGAAGAGAAGGTGACATGATAGTCCTGTTTAAATATTTGATGGGGTGTCACATTGAGAATGGAGCAAGCTTGTTTTCTGCTGCTCCAGAGAACAAGACCTGGAGCAATGGATTCAAACTACAGGAAAAGAGATTCCACCTAAACATTAGGAAGAACTTCCTGACAGTAAGGGCTGTTCGACAGTGGAACAGACTCCCTCAGAGATTTTGGTGGAGTCCCCTTCCTTGGAGGTCTTTAAACAGAGGTTGGATGACCATCTGTGAGGGATGCTTTGATTGTGAGTTCCTGCATGGCAGAAGAGGGGTTGGACTAGATAGCCCTTGAAGTCCCTTCCAACTCTATGCAGAACCCCAAGGAAGGGCTCTAGGGCTCTTCTTTGCCCCATTCATCTACCCTCTGGGGTCCCTCTCTTGCTGCCCACCTGGATGGAAGCTACAAAAAAAGAGATTCCACCTGACATTTGGAGGCACTTCCTGACAGAGCTGTTCGACAGTGGAAGACACTTCCTCAGAGTTTGGTGGAGTCTCCATCTTTGGAGGTCTTTAAACAGAGGCTAGATAGCCATCTGTCGGGGATGCTTCGATTATGAGTTCCTGCATGGCAGAAGGGGGGGGGTTGGACTGGATGGCCCTTGTGGTCCCTTCCAACTTTATGGTTCTATGATTCTAAATATCTGAAGGGGTATCATATTGAGGATGGAGCAAGCTTGTTTTCTGCTGCTCCAGAGAATGGGACCTGGAACAATGGATGCAAGCTGCAGGAAAAGAGATTCCAGCTCAACCTTAGGAGGAACTTTTAGATAGTAAGAGCTATTTGTCTGTGGAATATGCTGCCTCGGGAGATTGTGGTGGAGTCTCCTTCTTTGGAGGTCTTTAAACAGAGGCTGGATGGCCATCTGTCGGGGGTGCTTCGAGTGTGAGTTCCTGCATGGCAGAAGGGGGGGTTGGACTGGATGGCCCTTGGGGTCCCTCCCTTGCCCCTCTTTTCTGAAGCACCCAAGGGAGGGAGGGGGGCTCCAGGGCTCCTCCTGCCTACCTGCCCTGCCCTGCCCTGCCCACCTGTGATGGTCTCCTGGTAGCCCTTGGTGAAGAACTGCATGGCGGTGGCGGCCCTCCAGGGGGTCTTGAGGAGCCCTTGGCGCTGGGGGTCTTCGCCCAAGGCCCGCAGGATGGTGGCATAAGCGGCGGCCAGGCCAGGGAGGTTCATCTCGTTGTCCTCCTCGCTCCGCGTCCGCTCTTCCTTCCAGCTTTCCAAGGCAGGGCGACGCGGGGCCGGAGGAGCCGGAGGAGGAGGAGGAGAAGGGGGCGGCTGAGGCGGAGGCTTCTTCTTCTCCTTCTCCTTCTCCTCCAGCGCCGCGTATCCGTTGCAGCCGCTGCTGGCGGCCGTGGCTCTGAGGGGAGCCCTCTTGGCTTTCTCCATGGCCTCCAGGGAAGAGCCAACCAGTCCCCAAACCTCCTTCTCCTCAATGGGACTCAGGGCTCTCCCACCACCCGCAGGCTTCCCGTGCGCAAAGGCAACTTTACGCACGAAGCCGGAGAGGAGGGAGACTTCCCTGGGGACTTGGAAGGGCTTAAAAGCCCCACAGAGGGTGGGTCTCCCTTCGGCCTCCTCCTCTTCCCCCTCCGGAGAGGACGAGGCTGACCCCCCAAAGCTGCCCTTAAAGAGGAGAAGGGAAAGGGAGGGAAGAGCCAGGGAAGGAGGACAGGGCTGGCCGTGCGCCCCGGCAGCCAAGGCGCGCCCTCAGGCTTGGAGGGAGCCGGTGAACCCAGGGAAGGGAAGGAAGGAAGGGAAAAGAAGAAGCCCCCTCTCGCTCCGCTGTCCCAAGGCTTCTGCCCCTCCAGCTGCAGGGCTGCCCCCTTTTATAGCCCCCCAGGACCCGGCGCGGCTCCCCATTGGACGCACCTGCCGTGCGTCACCGCCGGGGCTGGGCAGCAAGCAGCCTTGGAGAGGGTCAGGAGGGCGCAAAGGGATGAAGGAGGCGGGGGGGGGGGCAGCGAGGCGCCTGGAGGGTCACCCGGTCCAAGCCCCTCCCCTTCTGCCATGCAGGAACTCACAATCAAAGCACCCCCAAGAGATGGCCGTCCAGCCTCTGTTTAAAGACCTCCAAAGAAGGAGACTTTCCAAAGGAGAGTGTTCCACTGTCAAACAGCTCCTACTGTCAGGAAGTTCTTCCCAATGTTGAGGTGGAATCTCTTTTCCTGTAGTGTGAGTCCGTTGCTCCATGTCCTATTCTCTTTCCTTGGAGGTCTTTAAGCAGAGGCTGGATGGCCATCTGTCGGGGATGCTTTGATTGTGAGTTTCTGCATGGCAGAAGGGGGTTGGACTGGATGGCCCTTGGGGTCTCTTCCAACTCTATGTTTCTATGATTCTATTCTTTGAAAACTTGCTCCATCCTCAATATGACACCCCTTCAAATACTTATCACATTCCCCTCTTAACCATCTCTTCTCCAGGCTAAACAGACCCAGTTCCCTAATGGCCTTTGCAGACTGCCAGAAATAGTGCACATTAAATTGAGCCACTGCCCTGGCTCAGTGCTAGGGAATCATGGGACTTGTATTTTTTTCTGAGATATTGAGCCTTCTCTGTCAGAGAGCTCTGGTGCCACAATAAACTACAGTTCCCATGATTCCCTAGCACTGAGCCAGGGCAGTTTAAGTGGACTCAATTTGCACTATTTCTGGCAGTCTGCAAAGGCCTTAAGTCTCTCCTCATAGGGCTTCATGGTTTCTAGACCCCTCACCATTTTGGTTGCCCTCCTCTGAACACGAGCCTAAGGCAAACCTGTCGCAGGGGTCTCTTGGCCAAGCTTCTTCAGAGGGGGCTTGCCCTAGCCATCCTCTGAGGCTGAGAGTGTGTGACCATGGTTGGATACGTTGTTGTTGTATGCCTTCAAGTTGTTTCAGTCAGTGGAAAGGTGAATCCACTCCAGGTTTGGGATTGCTTTAAAGGAGGCATCCAAGGCGCTGAGCAGTTTGAGTTTACAGTTCAGCACCTTAGACAACTCTTTTAAAGCCTGGATTAAACCCTGGAATGGATTCACCGCCCTCCTGACACAGGAGTCATCGTCTGTCTGTGGGTTCAATGGCACATAACAGCAGCAGCTACAGTTTCATAGAATCATAGAATCCTAGAGTTGGAAGAGACCACAAGGGCCATCCAGTCCAACCCCTTCTGCCATGCAGGAACTCTCAATCAAAGCAAATTCCTCTGGCTTCTTCTATGCAGGTTGAGTCTCCCTCATCCGAAATGCTGGGGCCCAGAGGTGTTTGGGATTTGGAGGGATTTTGGAAAACCTGTATTGGCATATACATACATCATGAGATCTCCTGGAGATGAGACCCAAGTCTAAACACAAAATTCACTTATGCTTCATACATACCTTATACACATTGCCTGAAGGTAATTTTATACCATTTTCAAAAAATAATTTTGTGCATGAAACAAAATTTGTGCCCAGAAAGCAAAGGTGTCACTGTCACAGCCACCCAGGAAAAATGTTTTGGTTTTTGGAATATTTCCGAGTTCCGGATAAGAGAGACTCAACCGGTATAAGAATGTTGTTGTTGTTGCTGGTGTTGTATGCCTTCAAAGTTATTTCTGACTTCTGGAGCCATTAAGGTGACCCAATCATGGGGTTTTCTTGGCAAGTTTCTTCACAGGGGGTTGCTAACCATTGCTAACCTCTGAGGCTGAGAGAGTGTGACTTGCTAACGAGTGGGTTTCATGGCTCAGTGGATTCGAACCCTGGTTTCCAGAGTCATGGTCTGACATTCAAACCCCTCTGCCATGCCTGCATATTCGAATGGAAATTCCTTATTTCATTACCTACCCCTGGCGTGAATTTCCTCTTCGAAGCTTTGGCGAGGCAAGGGAGCATTCAACCCTGTTTCAGAGCAACAGCTCTTTTGCTTCTCTTAAGGGAGGAAATTGTACGCTGCCTTGACAATGCCAGGCGAGGGAAATGTGTCAGGAATACACACATTAGTGACTCATTTCCTCTCCGCCCCTTGGACACACTAATGTCAGGCGTGCAAGAGAGAAAACAGCCACAACCGGGCCGCTGGGCATTCAGAGAGGAGAGCCTCCAGCACTGCAACCTCACAGAAAGCTGGCCAAGACATGTGGGGCTACACTGAGATAAGATACAGGGGTTGCCGTATCCCACGCTGGCCCAATTCTTTTGCCAATCTGAGACAGGAAATTCCTGTGCCTTGCTCTCTGGGTGGAGATACCATACAAATGAATTAAGGCAGGGGTAGGCAACCTAAGGCCCGGGGGCCGGATGCAGCCCCCCCGAGGCCTTTGGACCAGCCCCACTGCCGCTGCTGCCGCTGCCGCCCCCCCCCGCCCCCCGCCGCTGTCGCCGCCCGCCATGATGATATTGATTATTGTTGTTATTACTTGTTCTTGGGGTTTTCTTGGCAAAATCTCCACAGGGGTTTTGCCATGGCTTTTCTGGGGCTGAGAGAGTGTGCATGCATATATATTTTTATTTTTTTATTTTTATATATTTATTTGTTTGTTTATTTATTTATTTTTGGTGCTTCGGACCCCCAATTGTCTGAGGGACAGCAACCCGGCCCCCGGCTCAAAAAGCTTGCCTACCCCTGAATTAAAGAAACAAAGCTCAAGGGGGGGGGGGATACTATTTTGGACTACAGCTCTCAGAATCCCCATGTCAGCCTAACTACTGACCATGTTGGAAAGAAGATTTGTGGAGTTGTACTACCAGTTTGAGAATCAATGTGGTGTAGTGGTATAAGTGTCGGACTAGGAGGCTGGGAGATCAGGGTTCGAATGCCCGCTCGGCCATGAAAACCCACCTTCGGCAGGTGATGCTGTCTCAGCCTCACAAGAAGGCAAGGCAAACTCCCTCTGAACAGATTCCGCCAAATAAAAACCCCATCACAGGATCACCTTAGGGTCTCTATAGGTCAGATATGACTCAAAGGCACACCGACAACAATTTACTCCATTTCCAGGGTACCCGAAATCATGTGCCAGTCTCACTTTGCCCAATGGTAGGGCTCCTCCTGTCCAAGGTTGTTGATTCTCTGGAGCAGGGGTAGGCAACCTACGGCCCGGGGGCCGGATGCGGCCCACCGAGGCCTTTGGACCGGCCCCAGGCTGGTCCTGCCGCCTCTGCCACCGCCTGCCATGATGATATTATTGTTGATATTACTTGTTCTTGGGGTTTTCTTTGCAAAATCTCCACAGGGGTTTTGCCATGGCTTTTCTGGGGCTGAGAGAGTGTGCATGCATATATTTTTAATTTTTTTTTAAAAAAATTAAAATTTTAAATTTTAATTTAAAAAAAAATTCTTCGGCCCCCCAATTGTCTAAGGGACAGCAACCCGGCCCCCGGCTCAAAAAGGTTGCCTACCCCTGCTCTGGAGCAAAAACAGACATTGTTTTCCTTTTCAGGCAGCTACTCCTCTATCTACAGCCTGAAATTTGAAACCATAGAAAGTTGTGTGTGTATTTGCATTGTGTACCTTCAAGTCATTCCTGACTTACAGGCACCCTAAGGCGACCCTCTTGGGGTTTTATTGGCAAGATTTGTTCAGAGGTGGTTTGCCATTGCCTTCCCCTGAGGCTGAGAGCATGAGACATGCCCAAGGTCACCCAGTGGGTTTCCATGGCTGAACAGGGATTCGAATCCAATTCTCCACAGTCATAGTCCAACATTCAAACCACTAGGTCACACTGGCTAGAAAGTTGTACCATCTAGAAATCCTGTAGTCCTTGGGGTGCTGTTCATGTAATGACTCTGTCTATATTCAGTCTGCTTTTAATGTATCACATAACCACTGATTTTATTGCAGGATTCTCTTTGGGAACTCACAGCAAAGAGGACTATGCAAAGGCAAGTGCCTGCAACACGTACCTTACATACATGCAGCACCTTGTGTAATTTTGTATATATATTGCAAAGACTTGCAGATGTTACTTTTTGGACTATAATTCCTCAGATCTCAAATGGTGGGAATTTAAAGTTCTTTAAAAGTAACATTCAGGCTCTGAAACACTGTTTCATACATCACAACTTATCAATCTTGATAAATACAAATGCATATAAAATAATGACCTTTGTGTTCCTCACTTTTGCAAGGAGGAATGAAAAATCAGTATAGTTTTTGAAAACCATTTCCATTTCAGGGGGATTGCCCAAATAGGTGTATTTTGGACAGAAATAAAAACTTTCTTAATGGCTTTGCAACAAGTGAAGAACCATGTGGCTGTCATTATTGTACTGAGAAAACCTTTTGTGGCAAGAAAACGAATACATAAATTGAGTGAGATCATACCATGCTCCCCAACTTTTCACAAATGAAAACCAGTTGAATTTTGTCCAAGCAACATGAGAGTGTGGTCAATATGGGAAAAGTTATTAAGGAAGGACACACAGGCTAGGAGAGGCTGCAGCAGTTTGGTTTTGCCTGAGCCTCCAGAGAAGAACAAGACTCCATCCCCTTCTTTCCTCTCCCTCTTGCTGAATTGAGTGTAAGCTATTTTTGCATTTCGAATACGTTTGCAGTAATTGACGTAAGCTGAGGACAAAGGGGGGAAGTTGGAGATGGAGACTGAAACTGGGACATTTTAAAAGCAGCAGAAAAAGTGGGACAAGAGAGGATTAATTGGGACTTTCCCTGTCAAATCGGGAGGATATACAGATGGACCTGCCTCCTACTAGCCAAAAACAATCAGATAGTTACACCACACAGCTATAACAATTTCGTACTACTTTAATTTCTGTGGTTCCAGAATGCAAAGATGAGGTATCTAACATTTCTCTAGTACACCCCCCTGAACATTAGTATTTGCTGGCAAAAAATCCTGAAAAACTACCAGTCCCAGGATTGGAGGCATGATGTTTAAAATGGTATAAACTTCAATCCACTTACCTTTGAAACTGATTTATTTTAGCATGAAGTTTCATGAATTTCAATCCACAGCTTTAAGACTGATTTATTTTAGCATGAGCTTTTGTGAATTTCAATCCACTTACCTTTGAGACTGATTTTATTTTGGCATGATCATCTGAAGATTTCAATCCGCTTAGTTTTGAGACTGATTTATTTTAGCATGATCTTTTGTAGATTTCAATCCACTTAGATTTAAGGCTAATTTATTTTAGCATGAGCCTTCATGAATTTAATCCACTTACCTTTAAGACTGATCCATTTTGCCAGGAGCTTTTGTGAATTTCAATCCAACGGCCTTTAAAGACGCGTTCATTTTAGCATGATCAGACAAATAAAAACTGGTGGTTGGGGCATTTGCATGAAAACCACATCACACAAATCAGACATTTAAAAAAGGAAATGTGATAGGAGAAGAAATCTAGCAGCAGTTTTAAGGCTGATTTATTTCAGATGAAGAAGTTTAAAAACCACAAAAGCTCATGCTGAAATAAACCAGCTAGCCTTTCAAGGTGCTGCTAGATTCCTTCACTCCTTTCCTTATGTTGCAACAGACTAATAGAGCTATTTCTTTGGACACCGAATCATAGAAACTGTCTGTGGTAGGATCCAAGTTCACTGCTTTTCTCCACTTCATTACCACCTCTTGCAATTATTCCTTCTCAAACTGGCTTTTTTCCTGAAATCTTATATCTGAATTATTAATCAAGAAACCTTGGTATTAATTCATCAATCTGTTTGGCACCACTGGTAGGTAAGTTGCAATTTCCTTGCAAAATTCAGAGATTTGCAGATGTGGCACATGGTGGTAAGATCATAAATTCTCTCAGGGACTAGTAGATATAGGCAAGTAGATAGTAGATACAATCTCCCCTGAGAATGGCCCTCTCACCCTGTTGTACCACATCTGCTGTTTTCTGTGCAACTTGTCTCAAATGATACAGCATATTGTTTAGCAGCATGTGTTTCTTGCAAATAACAATAATGATGGTTCTAGTCCAGGGGATGGCTATAAAGACTAGTTTGGAAGCAGTGGTACTAGCCTCCATTTGAATCTTCAGAAGAGAGAAGGAAAGGAAAACTTTATACTTGCATTATTATTATTATTTTGCACAATGAACAGTTGTGCAGGAAGTTTCTGGGGAGCAAATGACAAACAGATTGGACAGCAAATGACAAAACGGTTAATTTCTTGGACCAAGAAATTAACCAAGTTCTGCAACTATGGCTTCCACAGAGAAATTTCCAATTTGGTGTTCGTTTTGGAAGGCAGCAAAAGCCTGTTGCTATATGGTACTAGTCTACTTCCCAATGGATTGTTCCATTGTTTTTGGTCAACAGAGACACTTCTAAGATTTTAAATGAATACAGGTTAGTGTTTAGAGAGAGTACACATTTTGCTTTCATCTTGACCTTTCCTTATTTGGAGTTTTACCAGTCTCTTTCAAATCCTTTCTCAATATCTTTATTTTTCCAAGTTAAAAATCCCAATTCTTAAGCTTTTCTATTTGGTAATTTCCCCCCTGAAAATTTTGGGACCGCAGTTTCCTCTGTTTCAAATCCATTTCCCCTCCTATAAAGATGTGCTTCAGTAATAAGACTTAAAAACTGGACCTGTGTTTATCTTCCAGTGAGCAATCACTAAACAAAGCATGCTAAATGCAAGATTCACAGGCGAGGAAAAACACATGCTATGACAGACAGACAGATATCTTTCTGTTTGAGGAGGCAGCTAAAAATATGTTAAACATATAGTTTAGTTGTGATTCCGTTGCAGCCTTCAGTTGTCCCCCCTCTTGTGCCTTTTCCAAGTCTACCAATCCTATACATGCCTACCTCAAAGTAACCCCACTGAGTTCAGAGAAGTACATGGCTATCTAACCCTCCCTCCCAGTCTCACTATTGGACTGATAAAGAATGTAGTACAGCTGTAACTGCTAAAGACATTATTAATGTGCCCCTCCCTTATCTTTCTCCTTGTTAATAGTGGTGAAATCTATTCTGTTTTCATAAACTTCTAAAAGGAATTTGATTGCTTTTATGGTTTTGGGTTTTGCCCTTGAATTAGTATTGATAAGTTGGCTTGTTGTTGTTTCTATATTTATTGCTGGTAGCTTGAGGCTTCAGGTCTAAGGCAGAATATTAATTTTATGTACAGTGGGCCCTTGGTATCCGCTGGGTTTTGGTTCCAGGAACTCCGTGGATACCAAAATCTGTGGATGCTCAGGTCCCACTAAATACAATAGCATAGTAAAATGGTGTCCCTTATATAACATGACAAAATCAAGGTTTGCTTTTCGAAATGTATATCTTTTTGGAATATTTTCAAACCGTGGATACTTGAATCCATGGATAAAGAATCTGTGGATACAGAGGATCAACTGTATGTATATGCCGCCTTTCTCCTAAACCGGAACCAAGGCAGCTCGCAAAGGATGCTTAAAAAACAGTAGTTTTAAAAACACAGTTAGAAACAACACATTAATATAAGAAGAAAATATATAAGCTCATTAATAAAGTACTAAGTTAAAAATATAAAACCGATGGAAATATGAAACAGATTAAATAACATTTGTTAGAAAGTTTAAAAAAAAAACACTCCATGTCTATCTTGCTTTTCTTAGATCTCCAGTAAAGGAGCAGCATACTTTATCTCCAGACCATTCACTAAAGCTTTTGTTTATTAAGAGTAGTGCTGTAGAAGGAAAAGAGGTAATACAGCTTGACATAAATCCCCGAATTCTTTGCCACTAATTTTCCCCCCCAGTGGGTAAAACCAATTCGCCTACCTTCGTGTTTCTTCATTGATCTCGAGCAAGGATGGTATGTTGTAACAGATAAAGGTTTGAGCCTAGGCTCCAGGCAAAGGCTGCCCAAGGTCAAATTCTATTTAATCTTGTGCAATCAATGAACAGAACCACTCCGTTCCCCAAATGTCAAAACTTTTCCAAAGCTCAACACCAAGCTTGCCTTACCAACAAATAAAAATCTCCTTTTCTTACCAAAAGCGTGTTGAGTTGGTTTTTTTCCTATGCTATAGCACTCAGACCTTGGAAAAGTTACTTTGGGGACCATCACTCTCAGGACCCCCAATAATGTTTCCAAGCTTTGCTGGATTTTGTTAGTGCTGGTAAGAGGCACTGCTTTTCCACACACAATAAGCTGGAAACAGAATTAAAAGAAAGCTGCTGCACAGCACTCCGTATAATGCTTTGATAACCAGCCATGTCCTGCCACATGAACAAGCTCCTTTAATCCCTTTCTAAACTCGATTAAATCCTCTTCCCTCTCATTTTGAAAGATATCATCTCAGTGTAACTTTCCATTCTTGCAGGTGGTGAGAGAAGCTTTAATTACTGATTTCTTCTGGGCGGGTGTGCTCCCTTCAAATCATTTCCGACTCATGGCAACCCTAAGGGTCATCATGGGTTTTTCTGGAAGTAAGGGATCTCGAGAGTGTTGTGCACGCGCTGGTAACCTCACGCCTAGACTTCTGTAATGCGCTCTACAGGGGGCTACCCTTGTGCCTGGTTCAGAAACTAGTTGGTTCAAAACATGGCAGCTAGGCTTGTGTCGGGAACATCCAGGAGGGACCACATCACTCCAGTTTTGAGGTTCCTCCACTGGCTGCCGATTGGTCTCCGGGCCCAGTACAAGGTGTTGGTTATCACCTTTAAAGCCCTAAATGGCTTGGGTCCAAGCCTCTTCCCATACAATCCTCCCCGCGCTCTCTGGTCCTCTGGGAGGAACTTGCTGAAGCCTCAAAAATCTAGGCTTGTGGCAACCTCCCAGAGGACTTTTTCTGTTGTCACCCCCAGACTCTGGAACGGCCTGCCGGATGAGATCCGTCAACTAACATCCTTGGACAGCTTTAAAAGGGCTGTCAAGACGGATCTCGTCCGGCAGGCCTTCCCAGACTAAAAATATCCCGGCCTTGGGATCTCCCCCTCTAGTCCTCAGCAGCATCTCCATAGCTCCCCTTTTTAGAACTGTAGTTACAGGGGTTTAAATTGGTTGGTATTATTTTCTGTTTTTAATTTGTTATTGTGATTTTAATTGATATACAGTTTAATAACTTTTTAAGGGGGGAGGGAAATATATTGTCTTATGTTGTACGCTTTTAATGCTGTAAACCGCCCGGATTGGTTCGCCAAAGGGCGGTATAAAAATAAAATTTACTGGCATTATTATTATTATTATTATTATTATTATTAAGATTTATTTGGGGTGTGTGTGTGTGTGTGTGTGTGTCCCATTGCCTTCCCCTGAGGCTGAGAGCATGTGACTTGCGCAGGGTCACCCAGTGGGTTTCCGTGGCCGAGCAGGGAATCCAACCCTGGTCTCAGAGTCAAAGTCTAACACTCAAATCACCACATCACACTGGTGCTCTACTGATTTCTTCCCCTCTCACTTAACAGTGATAGTATAGGTATACCTTAGTTAACAATGTAGATGTGTTCCTGGGCAATAGTTCTTAAACAGAAAATTTGGTATCAGAAACAGAAATAGCATGGAAAGCCTAGGGACAGAGTCCTGCATCTCATAAAAGAGCAGTTCAATGTGTTTCAGAAAACCTTGTGCTCAAAACTAATCATATGTACAGGTGAAATGCGGGGGGGGGAGGTCAGGTAAGTATTGGGTAAGTATAGAACATGTTGAGCCTTCTAGAGACCACTGTGGAAGTTTTTTTCCAAAATTTATTCAGGGATTTATTTTTTCCCCTTTCGCCAGTCTCCACTTTCCTTGATTTCAAGTTCGGTGGCCATGCTCATAGATGCATGCTTTTCAACATGTTAAGGGGGAGCTGGTGAGGCAGGCTTATCTGCTCTCCCCTTTTCATTCTCTTTTGTTGTTCACACATATAGTTGGCCCTCCATATTTGCAGCTTTGACTTTTGCGGATTTGATTATTTATGGTTTTGGTTAACATGTTCTCTCTAGGTCCTCCAGCACAACTCTGCCAGAAGTTAACCATAAGAGTTGTGCTGGAAAACCTAGAAATTCTAAGAAAAAACACTCCTCCATGCATTTGGAGGTCCTCCAGCTTGATTCTATGATCAACTTCTGGCAGTTGCACCAGAGGACCTGGAGATTCCTAGAGAGGTGTTCTCTCAGGTAGAAAGAACAGTGGTTTTATTTGCGTTTTTTCCACATTCATAGGGGGCCTTCACCCCTAACCCCAGAGAATGTGGAGGGACCACTGTACTCAGTAATGGATTCTGAAGGCAGCTGTTGTTTAACTTGCCTGTTGTGCCAGACACACATAGCTATGGTAGGATTAGCTGGAGTAGAATCCCACTGTTTCCCAGCACAAGCTTTATTGCATTGTTTACTTCAGACAAGCTGCTGTAACCCAAGCCATTCTTGTAAACCATTCCTCACATGACAACAGAAAAAAGAACAGCAATAACATCAGAAAAAAAACTTCCTGACAGTAAGAGCTGCTTGACAGTGAAACACGCTTCCTCAGAGTTTGGTGGTCTCCTTCCTTGGAGGATTTTAAACAAAGGCTGAACGGCCTTTTGTTGTGCTTTGTGTCTTCCTGCATGGCAAAGGGTTGGACTGGATAACCCTTGGGGTCTCTTTGTTCTGATTCTATGAATCAGTTAGGACTGTAACTCTAGATTATGAATTTGTAATTGTGATCATGAATTCCAGCCCTAGTTTCTGAAGTAGCAGAAAGCAAGATTGTCCTTCTTCTACATGACATCCCTTCAGATATTTAAAGATGGTGGTCAACTCACTTCTTAGTCTTCCCTTCTGAAAGCTAAGCACACCCAGCTCCCTAAACCATTCTTCATATGACAACAGAAAAAAGAACAGCAACATTTATATCCACTACTGTGGTTTCCCAATGACTGAATTCTATTCACATTTAAGCTGGATTGTCATGAGTAGTTTGTTGGGAATAAACATTCTGTTTAATGAGCTTAACAGCAATATTTGCTACTTAACCTTTTCAAGATGGGGTGGACAACTTTGGTCTTCTAGATGTTTCAGGACTGTTCTTCCCATTGGCTTAACTGACGAGGGATGATGGGGGGGGGGCATTTGGAGGGCCACTGTAGCCCACCCCTACCTTACGTGATGGTTCATATACTTCATCTTAATATGGTAGCCATCCAAGACCAAATCAGTATTAAAATTAGAATTGAGGAGGTTGAGATTGCAGTGGTGGTTGCTGTGGGCAAAGCAGCTTGGGGAACATGTAAGATTTGAATTTAGTATTTCTGACTAAGAGCCCACCCTTACCTACATTAGCACACCATTCTTTGCTTTTTAAAAGTATAGGTATTTTATAAATGAAAATTGAAAGCAAGGCTGGGTTGTCTGGAGCACTGAAAAGCAGCTGTGCCCCGGCATCTCTTTCCTCATTTACTGCTGAACATCATTATTCTGGGATCAATGGTGCCAGTGGTACTTAAAATAGTGTCTTGAACAGTGACAGCAAGGGATGCTGAAAATGAAAAAGAAACATCCAGCAACCAAGATTAAAAAAAGATTGATTTATTTATTCACCACTCATAATGTAAAAATACAATATTCTAAGATCCAGGAAAAAAACATGGTTGCACTGCAATGAGTCCAGTGCTGCATATTTGCTACTCTCAAAGCATCTCATATGCCTGTGGTGAAAAAATATCTTC
Organism: Phrynosoma blainvillii; assembly: GCA_026167975.1. Classification (NCBI taxonomy): domain Eukaryota; kingdom Metazoa; phylum Chordata; class Lepidosauria; order Squamata; family Phrynosomatidae; genus Phrynosoma; species Phrynosoma blainvillii. The sequence goes on along the minus strand of JANUYF010000001.1, from coordinate 451,183,798 downwards.
TTTATTCTTTCCCTGTATAGGGTTGGATGTAGGTTAAGAGAATCATATTCAGTCTGGAGGGGGGAAATGGCTTCATCACTCGTCCAGCTCAGGTATCAGCACACAAGACACACAGAAACCTTTCACCAGGTAACTTGCTGGATGATAGGTGAACAGAGCATATGGCCACCCCCGTGAAAGGCTCTGCAACTTAATTTGTCAAAAAGTAAGAAACGCTCATTTGGAACAGCAACCCAATGTCAACCTGGCATGCAGGTAATCTCCCAACTCACAGCATGCTTTTTGTCCTCCATCATGCTTAGTATCTTCCTACTGTAGTATGCTGTCCAAAAAGTAACCCACCGCACTAGTGTAAGAACAAATCTTATTCAGGGAGTATTGTGTCTTGGCTCACTGAGGCAGGGCAAATTCTGCACATGGCATGGCTTAAAATAAGCCACCTCACTTTAATACCTACAATGAGCCACTTTAATACCTACAATGGTAAACTACTAAATTTACAATAATCTTATGCAACGAAGATGAAGCTACACACATCAGGTGTGTAGCCATGTTTCCATGCAGAACCTCTTGGCATGGATGCTTAGCACAAACCCACTCTTGGGGAGCTGTCTTTTGCTACCTGTTGACAGATAGGTTCACACAACAGACTAGTAAAAAAAAGGTCTTAGAAGGCACTAGTTGGCTTAGCTTGCCTTGTACGCAAATGCTGATAGCTTTGTGATTGTAGACTGCTCAAAGGATTTAGATTTTTTAGCTGAGCTTGAGTCCTGGTTTGATTTTTGTGCTTCTTCTTCTTGCCCATCACCATTAACACCTTCTGGACGCTTGCGTTTTTTAACTTCAACTGGATCACTGGCTTCTTTTCCTTTGGCTTTCTCAGTCCAAGCCTTGAATTAAGAGAAAAAGCAACAAACAATAAATCACAATGGGATGAGGATTAGGGGAGGCTGTACATTTACAGAAGGTGGGACAAAAACATGAGAAAAAAAGGAGGGACACTGGAAACAAAGCAAAGCAAAGAAGAGTATAAGGTTCTCCAAGGGACTTTATTATAATGCTTAACACATTTTGGAAAGATTTATAATCCTTTTATCAGGGATAAAATATTTGTGCACTCTGGCAATAGCTGGGAAGTCACAACACTTCTCCATGGATGTGCTCACACTAGGGGCTTTCTCATAGAATTCAGCATACAACGTTATCACACGGGGAGTCGCGGGGAGAAAGTGGAAATAAACCGGACGAGTGGAAGACTTTAATTTACAGGATTTGTCCTGTTCCGCCTTGTCTGATAACTAAATTCGAATTTAAAAGGGGGTTAATTCGAACGAAAACCTGATCTTTTCATTTTCGGATTTTTGAGGGAATGAAAAGATCAGGTTTTTGTTCGAATTAACCCCCTTTTAAATTCGAATTTAGTTATCAGACGAGGCGGAACACGACAAATCCCGTAAATTAAAGTCTTCCGCTCGTCCGGTTTATTTCCACTTTCTCCCCGCGACTCCCCGTGTGATAACGTCCATAATTGTGTTTCTGTCCTTGTTGTTATTTGCTATTAAATTGGCTTGGGCATATGAAGATATGCAAAAACAGCCTTGGAAGGCAGCACAGAACCTCAGAACCATACTCTCTCTCCCACCATATTTGTTGTTATTGTTTTGTTAGCAAGTCAGCTTTGACTAATGGTGAATGAAAGACCTTCATGAATGAGAGACCTCCATGAACCCCAGTCATCAACAGCTATGGTCAGCATGCAAAGGGATTGTATAACACCTTTGAGACAAAATGAAGGGAAGAAGCTGGTAGATCTCTTTGCATACCAGGTTTTTTCTTTCAGTTAAGTCTCAAAGATCCCTTTGTATGCTGGCTTTCCAAAGGAGCATGGCTATGTTTTGAAGACTTGCTCAGAACTGCCTTCCACTTTACTGAACATTATTGTCTTCTCCAGTGTGTCACATGGCCATATGGTATGTCCAAGACATAATAGCCTACAATAATTTAGCTTAGGTCCAAAATACACCTTAGAAATAATCCAGTTAGAGACTGCTTTAACTGTCCTGGCTCAATGATAGGGAATTCTGGGAACTGTAGTTTTGTTAGATATTTAGCCTTCTTTGTCAGAGGGCTCTGGTATCACAATAAAGTAATTTTCCCAGGATTCCCTAGCACTGAGTCAGGCCAGTTAAAGAGGACTCAAACTGGATTATTTCTGCAGTGGTTTTGGACCTTCAACAAATCATGTATCTTATTTTTTAAAAATCCAACATAGCCTGCTTTTCAGCAACACATAAAGAATTCCTAAAGTTCTGCTAGCCCAGGGAACCTATGGCCCTAAAACAGATGGCTGAACCCCAGTTCCCAACAGCCACATAAGCATGGCCAATGGCCAAGGACGATGTGAGTTGTAACCTAGCAACCTGGAGGACTACATTGAAAAAACTCCACAAGATGTTGCTCAAGTCAATGCCCAGCAACAGAATCCAGGGCTATGTGGGAAAACAGAATTTCTGTAGCGAAAACAAATTACTAAAAGAAGAAATTATCCTCAAGGAGAATCCATTACCATCCTTTCTTCAGCAGACAAAGCTCTGAACCGGTTCATGCCTTCTTTTATTATCTCTGTTTCCTCAAAATGAGGATTATCTGTCAAAATACAGCTTCTGTTCTCTTCAAGCCACATTTGAAATCCAGTCTTAGGCCTAAAAAAGAATAGAAAAAGATTTCTGTTTAGGAAAATACTCTGAAGTGGAGCCTTTGCATTACTGGACAATGTTTCTATTCTCACATTTGGATATTTTCAAGAAGAGGTATTAGGGCAACAGAGGCAATGGAGAAAGTGCACACTGACCTTTTGCTGTCATTATCCTCTGTTTTAGTTTGGGATTCAGGCTCTGTAGTTCCATTTTTCTCTCCTTTCTCTTCCACAGGTTTTTTCCCAGTGCTTGGTGTTCGGGGTTGGAAAAATGCAGCTGCTGCAGCCTATACAATCAGACACACATTTCTAAAATTCACAGTTAACGTATTATTTTCACTCTGAATTTTAGATTGTAATCTACTCAGAGCAGGGACCTTTAATCTCATATTAGTTCTCATTTCTCAAAAGGGACAGTGTCTACCCTTAAAAGAGTAGAAGAAGGTGAAATAAAGAAATTAAGTTAGACTGTTCCATATTTCCCTCTTCTCTCAAGTGCATATTCAAATATATAGGACTGATGCATCAAAATGATAACCCCAAACCTTAATGAGTCAAAAGAATAGTCTATTGTGGTACACTCTGTGATCTGAATCCTACTGTTTATTCCCAACTAGAAGAGACACACTGAATCAAGTGTAAAATCATGAGTCAATAGATAAGTAAATCTCAGCAATTCACTGCATCTACTCTATCTGGGAATAAAAACAGCATTTAAGCTGATAAATTTCAGGTATGAAACCTTTTGTTAACTATAACAAGCTAAACATAAGTGGTAATTGAGAAGAAACTTAATTTTGACATGTGCTCTTAAAATAAAACAGAATAAAGTGTTGCAGTGATTGGAAATCTTAAAGATTATTAAGATAATAAAAACACCACTGTATAATAATGCATTATATGTATTTGGCTTGCTTCATATAACAAGAAACCCTTTAGTAACAAGTCTACATTATTTCTTTCTAATACCTAACACAATAACAATACTATAAAATCAGCCTTACAAATATGTTAGTAAGCAAAAAAGTTACACTACCCTGTCTTCCAACATGTTAATTTGCTGTGATACCTCAAACACCATGAAAGAAAGTGTGCTTGGGAAGGATAATAAGTGTTTGTACTTTTCCAAAAATTCCCTGGCTAGGAACCTGAAGACCCATGAAGAGGCAGGGGAGTCTACTGCATAGTCCTTCAGTTGCTCTTCTTCTATTGTTGTTGCTGTTTTTGTGTGCCTTCAAGTAATTTCCGACTTATAGCAACCCTAAGGCGACAGTATCATGGTATTTTCTTGGAAAGATTTGTTCAAAGGAGGTTTGCCTTTGCCTTCCCTTGAGGCTGAGAGCATGTGACTTGCCCAAGGTCATCCAGTGGGTTTCATGGCCATGCTGGGAATTGAACCCTGGTCTCCTGAGTTGTAGTCCCACACTCCCTACCCACAAATTGGCCTTACCATCTTTACTTAATTCTGCTTGAAAATGGGCTGGTAACAATGAAGTCAAGCACTGCTTTAGTAAACCAGCATAACATTCAAGACTGTTACCTGCTTTAACTTGGGTTTGGGCATCAGTGGCTTTATAACTGGACCCTTCTCTTTGCTTGAAGCAGCTCGGCCAGTTGGTGTAGTATTTCTCTTAGGCAGTTTGGTCATGTTGTCTAAAATGTTGACTGAGTGCCCTAGTGAATTCTTTTGGCTATTGGAAACCTAGAAGGACAAAATATTTTATGAAAATATTATGTCTTTACTTTATCAGGATTTCCAATTTCTTTCAAAGTCAATTGAAATAATAAAATTCTTACTTTGAAAGGATTGATTCGCCCTTGGTTGCCAGATACAGTTACAGCTTTTGTTAGGGAAAGGAGGAGGGCATAGAGGGGAAAGGAGAGAGAAGAACACCAGGTTAAAAACTCTGAAATCATGTGCTTTTTGAAAAGAAGCATTTCACTCACAGCAGAAAGGTCTAAGGCTCTAAGCCATATATCCCTCATCCCCTTTGGTCCCTTAGATGCGGATGGAACCATGCTTTTTGGCCTTTTAACATTCTAGCAATCCCAGCTTAATAGTTTTTGCAGAAGAAATCTGACAGCTGATCTTTTCAAAACTTGTAATGTTGCTGCTTTTCTAAGCAGTTTCTGATGGCCAAGCAGTCAGTTCAAAGCAGAGTATTAACTGTTTCGACTTTAATAATGTATTTTGATTGACACTGATGTTTTATATACTAGCTATAAAATTGCTTTGATTTTTCTTTAATGTGGTTAGAAATTATGTGTAGGAAGGCTGGCTTTGCTGTATAATTACAGCAATGGGCCCTTAGTATCCGTTGGGGTTTGGTTCCAGGATCCCCCGTGGATACCAAAATCCATCAATGCTCAAGTCCCATTATATACAATGGCACAGTAAAATAGTGTCTCTTATATAAAATGACAAAATCAATGTTTGCTTTTTGGAATTTATATATTTTTCAATATTTTCAAGTTGTGGTTGGTTGAATTTGTGGATAAAAAACCCATGGATATGGAGGGCCAACTATATCAAATGCCCTCTAGAATATAGTACCTTCGGATTATATTGTACACAGGAAAGCAGTATACAAATAAAGTGATTAATTGATCTGTGACTCTCCAATGTGCCAGTCTGCGATTTTGCTTGGCAATCACATACTGTTACTGAGGCGGCTTGGGTTAGGCCAAAGCTTTAGCGCTCAGTAATCATGTTTTAAAGTTAGTACTCATTTCAGTGTCATTACAAGGGATGACGTGAACAGAATTGTGCTTGGTGACACTAGTCCACTATTCTGCCCTCCCATGTGATTTTCCACCTACATCTGACCCATAGAAGGCCACACAGCTGGTTTTTAGCACCAGTACCATGTCATTGAGTGAACATAACATCTTCACTCATGATACTGAACTGAAGGAGATGCTTTTACACCTGTCTCTGGCACCTATTATTTGTCTTGCACAGCAAAATGGCAGCATGTGGGCAGTGTTTGCTGAAAATCTGAAGGCCAGTAGTTATAATCCAGAAGGATTCCAGTAATCAAGTATCCAATGGAAACATAATTACTATGTAACTCATGTATAAGTCTAGAAATTTAGTTTACAAAATCAACCCCAAAAACATGAGTTGACTTATCCACGGGTCAATGTAAGTACTATACTTTAAATCTCATACACACATACACATACACACATATAAAACCATCGCCTGGTGAAAGGCAAGGGTTTAATCTGCCATGGAAGCACTGCCCCCCTTCTACTCTCTCATCCATCCAGCCTTTAGTACGAGCACAAATAGTTATCTATGCTGGAATTTTGTAAGTTCTTTGGCATTGTTTTCCTTTGCTTTGTCCTTTACATCCTTCATTAGATGCCCTCAACATCCATGGGTCATATCAAAATCCATAATTTTGGTTCCAAAACATGCCCTGGACTTATACATGAGGTCTACTTATAGTCAAGTATATACAGTATGCAATGCATAGGGAATTTTACATTGTACAGAAGGGGTGAGCAATTGCCAAGGCTTGAGGGAGTCACATTGCATTTCCATGGGAGCTTAGAAGGCTGCACACCACCACCCTGAAGCTGTGAGATACATCAAAGAGAGAGAGAAAGAGAGACTTTTCAAAAATAAAAAATTAACCCAACAACCCCACCCACCCCCCGGAGGGCTTAGGGAACAAATTTTGGTGTGTGCCTTACTAGGTTTTGTCATATCAGACAATTCAGCATTTTTGGCTCCCCTTGAGCTATGTTAGATCTTTAAAAAACAAATCAACAAAACAAAATTAATAAATCAGAACCTGACTTCATGTTTTGAAAAAGGCCTCTTCAGAGCCTAAAACCACTTGGGAGGGGAGGATGTGGCAAAATCACTGATATGCAACCTTGGTATGACAGGGTGATGGTGCCACTCTTGAATTTCCCATGATAGGCCCGTAATCCATTCCATTCCCCCATCCCATGTAACATCGTCCATATTTACACAGCACACTATTTTAAAAATGGGGTACTTGGGGCACTCAAAATCAGCCTAGGGGGCTGTGTGTAGTCCATGGGCTGCAATTTCCTCACCCATCGTACATCTTATTTTGATCATAAAAAGGAGGAAGGGAGGAGGAGAAGGGAAAAAAGAAGGAATGTAGCTGCACCTTTAAGACTAAACTGGCTTTTATTTTTAGCATGAGTGTTCATGGATATAAATCCACTTCTTGAGATGTAGCACAGTGATATCCCGGCCTCAGGATTTAAAGCATATTTACACACTTGTGGGAGTGGGATTGGGGTGGAATGTAATAAGATCCAGAGAAATACAAATCATGTCTCTTGCCCTAATTTTTTAAAGGGTTGCATAAAGTGATACAGCTCTTTCAGATCTTTACAGTGGTCAGTTACTGCTGATGTGTGAAAGCAAAAAAAAATTGTTTATCAAAAGTTAGCACACAGAATTTGGAAGGCAGGACAAGAGATAGAATTCATAATATTTAAATGTTTCGTATTTATATAATCACCCTGCAGGCTCTCTATAGTATACAAGCAAGCTGGTTAACTAAATGGGAAGAAATAAATTTGGGTAGCAGGTATCAAAGGTTTGCACAAGCATGTCCAACAATTAAGAGTTTTTCCTTGCTCAGAATAAATCTGGTTTGACTCACCAGATTTGGGAGTAGATGCACTCTCACAGAGCATGGGAGATCCTTCAGAAAGAGACAAAAATCATCAATATGTGAATGCCAACACAAAAAGGTCAGCAACATTTTATACATCTTCTCAATTATTATGTTGTGGAACATATTTTGACACTAAGAGAATACCAGGATGGATAAGTGAGCTAGACATACACCAAAAACTAGAAAGGCACAGCCCCTGCTTGCTATTCCCAATTATTTAAGAGAGGAGGAACCAACCTACTCTCCCTCCGTAAGAAAACAGACTCAAGGGATAAAAAACCCCAGGAAATGGTTCCCCCTTATCTGAGACTGTTAGCTATCATAGATCCTCCTACGGCAAGTGTGGGCAACTGTGTAAGGCCCAGGGATCAATTTCCCCCCAAGATCCCCCATGGGCTGCACCCTCCCACAGCAAGCCCAAATACCTCCATTTTCCTCATATCACTTCTTGCCACCATTTTGAGATATAATGCAGAAGAAACAGGTATTTGGGGGATAGTACATGGTTCTGGGGGTGCTTGTAAGAGGTACTTTTTGCATGTTTTCACATGTTTAGGGAAATTTCTGCATGGCAAAAATTGACTGAAAATTACACTGATTTTTTTTAATTGGGAGGCCAATTAAATCAGGGGCCACAAAAGTAGGGTCCAGGCTGCATGCTGTCCACATGATCTCTGTCTACCCCTGTTCATTGAAAAGTAAACTACCTGATCACCAAAACTGTCCATCCTTGTAGGGCTGAGAAATACATGACTATCCCCCAATTTCCATGTGTGCCTTACTAGGTTTTGTCACATCAGGCGTGTCCTCCTCAGCCTGCTCTGCAACGTCCTCATCCTTCTCCACACTTTGCTGGCACTGAAGGTTTCTGACACGAGTCTGACTCCATTCTGTGAGGGTGTTACTGTAACTAGAGCAGAAAAATAAACTAAAGGCATGGCTAACAAACCTTTACTAAAGACAAGGGAGAAGGGGAAAGAAGAAAGTTTCCACAGATCCAAAACTGAAGAGGCTGGGTCACAGATAAAATAACAGCTTATGATCCCAACCCTAAAACTGCCTACTAAGACAATCAACTTCACAAAACTGATTTCTATTTTACTATGATCTTTATAAGCTGCCTTTTGACCAAATAGCTTAAAGACAACAAACAAATTCTTGTGGAATACAATACAAATTCATATGTCATGCAAAACATGCCAAAATTGTTACAAAAATATCTTATTGATAATGACTAGTGGCAACATTAACTACAGCAGCAGAAACACACTGCTACCCCATCAGATGCAAGAACCTTTGGATTCATGTCTAAAAGCCACGTTCATGAAAATGAACAAAGTGAACATTCCTGAAGAGGAAAAGCCACAGCTGTGTCACTAACCATGGTACTTCCAATTGGAGAAGCACAGGGTAAGCCTACAAGGAAGACTGCAGGTGTGAGATAGTGTAATGTTGTGTATGTTATAAGTCATCTACCGGTAAGTGTAATATTATGAACTTCTGTAAATTAATGAATTTGCTGCCTGGCTTTCTTATTCTGGGGTGCATGTACTTCCTACCCAATGTGACACCCGTAATTTACTTTAGCTGCTCTTCCAGATGCAAATATGAAACTATGCTACCTTCAAAATACAGCACCTTGGGGACACTCCTGCCTTTGGATAATTACAGGGAATGTCATGTTCACCAATCACCTAGCTCTAAAATAAGTTCTTAAACCCAGTCAGCGATCTAGAACACCATTCCTGAAATTAAATACATCATTTCTGAAACTCAGTGAATGTAAACTAGATCAGTGTTTTGAAGGGCTCCCCAACACACAGATGTGCAGGATTCAAATAGAAAATAAAAAGATGTGACATTCTGCACAGCACCTTCCAAAGAATAGCTTGAAGCTAGCTCCAAATCTCTGATTAAGAGTAAACCCTGGTTAAGGTCACTGAAAACACGACCTTAAAACCAACTGGGAGAAGTGCAGGAAAATTCAGTTATGAGAGGAGAGAACAGCTTAACCCCTTAAAAGATCAGGAGTGTCATCTGCATAAACTATATGTAAGTATCAGTATATTTTAAAAAGTTGTTTTCATCTTTCTTCACAACTTAAGGTACTATTCTGTACCTAAGGGAAAGGGGGGAAATATTTCTCTTTTGATCCCAGAGCATATCAATTAACTACAAACTCTGGGTTCTGGCAAAACTCATTACTTTTCACTAACCCTCCCTTCTCTCTCTCTTTTAAAATAAAATCTGATGTTCCTCACTGTTGGTCATCCTACCCTGTCCATAAACTGGGAAATTAGTATGAACATTCCTTTGTATTTTCTGCTATTCTTCCTTCCTCTGCTGGCAGCACCCATCTGCAGTGGCTCTTTCATATTACACAAATATAGTGCTATATCTTCCCTTTCACTGTCATGGATGCATCCTATGGAATCCTGGTATTTGCAATTTAGGGAGGACTTACAGTTCTTGGCCAGAGAACTCTAGTAACTCACCAAACTACAAACCCCAGGATAAAACCATGGCAGTTAAAAATAGTGTGATAGCTGTGCAGTGTGAAAGCACCCCATGTTTCCTTAGTTCCTTGTTCTTAGTTCAGTTTCAAACTCTCCCTCCATCTCTTTTTATCATCCACTTCCTCTTCCACTTTTCTTCTCCACCTGCCTCCTTTCTTTATCCAACTCCTCTCTGTCCTCCAAAGGCCATTTAAATGGTTCTTTATTTAATCCCCCTCATCCTTCCAATCAGCAGCAGCTACAGCTCTGGTCTGGTTGCTGGTAAGTGAAATAATCCAGCATATTTGTCCCTAACAGTATCACTGACCATCCCATTTTCTGTTTATTTATAAATATTTAGAAGATATGCCCTGGTGGAAGGACTCAGGGATCGTTCTTCTGATGCAGAGGACCCCACTAAATTACAAATCTTGACAGAGGAAGAGTGAGAGAGCAGGCCATACAAAATTCTGGACTGTTTGTCGGAAAGAGCTGGTTTGTGTTTGTGGGAAACCTGGCTGTGGGAAACAGATCCCTGCAGGGTTCCAGTTTGACTCAGCCTTCCAGCCTTTCGCAGGTTGGTAAAATGAGTACCCAGCTTGTTGGGGGCAATTGGCTAATACATTATAAACCACTTAGAGAGTGCTTAATTCACTATGAAGTGGTACAGAAATGTAAAGTGCTAATACAAATATGTACATATTATGAATAAAATTCGGAACTAAAATCAAATTTAGAATCTGGAATCAAATTTGGAACTAGACTGCATTAACAGAAGCATCCAGACTACAGAAAGTCACAGTGCCACTTTACTCTCCTTTGGTTCTCACTTGGACTTTTGTGTCATATTCTAGGCATTCACAGCTCATGATTGATATGAATAAGTTGGAACATTTCCAGAGAAAGGCAAACAAGATAGAAAAGGTTCTGGAAACCAAGTCATATGAGAAAAAGCTATGGTAGTTGGGTATGTTTAGCTTGGAAAAGAGAAAATGGAGAGGTGATATGATAGCTGTATTGAACTATTTGAAGGGATGTCATGTAGAAGATGGACTGAGCTTATTTTCTGCTGCTCCATATGACCCAGCTGATTCAATTTACAAGAAAAGAGGTTCCATGCAGACTTTACGAAGAACCTCCAGACATGACAATATGTTCAATAGCAGAATAGTCTGCCATGCAGGGTTGTGGACTCTCCTTCTTTGATAGAGAGGATGGATGGCCAAGTGCTAGTCATGACCTATAAAGTCCTATACATCTTAAGTCCAGACTATCTGAACCAGCCAGAACCTTAAGATGATCAGAGAAGGCTTTCTCTCGGTCCCACCACCATCATGCTTGGTGAGGACATGTCAGTGAGAGCCTTCTCACTGACTGCTCCCACACTCTGGAACTCCCATCCATGGGAGGCTAGGATGGCCCCCCTCTTTGCTCTCCTTTCGCCAACAGGTAAAGACATTTTTGTTCAAGCAGGTTTTTAATATATAATCATTATCAGCAAGACGTTTATATTGGATGTATGTTCTATTTATGTGTTTTTTAAAACTCTCGTATGTTTAATTATAGCAGCAATTATAGAATCATAGCATTAATTTCCCACACAAGCAAAATTCTGCAGCACAGACTTACTATATACAGATGTGAGAGCTAGACAGTGAAAAAAAAGAGATAGGAAAAAAATTAATTCATTTGACATGTGGTGCTGGAGAAGAGTGCTGAGGATACCGTGGACAACCAAAAAGTAACGGAGTTAAAAAAGACAAACAAATGGGTCCTGGGGAAGATCAAGCCTGAACTCTCTCCCTGGAAGCCAGGATAACTAAACTGAGGCTATCATACTTTGGCCATATCATGAGAAGGCCGGATTCATTAGAGAAGACAATGGTGTGCTGGGGAAGGTGGAGGGATATACAAAGAGAGGAAGACCGCATGCCAGATGGATAGACTCGATGGGCCTGAGCCTGCAGGACCTAGGTAGAGGATAGGGGGGCTTAGAGAAGTCTCATCCACAGGGTCGCCATGAGTCAAGATCAACTCAAAGGCAGCTAATAACAACAAATGTTGTTGTTCTGTTTAATGTAGTTTTATATTGTTTTAATGAGATGATTTTAATTGTTTTAAAACCTTTATTGTAAAGTTTTTAACCAATTTTATCTGTGAGCCAGCTTGGGTCTCTTTCTGGGAGAAAGGCAGCATATAAATAAAATAATAAATCAATCAATATTAATATGAATCTATTATCCTACAAAATCCACATGCTTACTTCACTAGAGATGCTTGCTAACTACTGTGTCACTTTGCAATTCACTGTTACCCAGCATTTAGATGGTTTCTGAAATCCTCCTGCTGCTGCTGCTCCTTCTCCTCTTCGCTAGACTTTTCAGCAGCTGCCAGCTCTGCTGCTCTTTCTGCTGCCAGGTCACTGAGCCGCTGGGCAAGAACCAATCTCCGAGAGCGTGAGGCATACTTGATAGCTAAGCTGGTGGCATTTTGCGTCATGAGCTCAGCAAGCTCCATGCAGCGAAATTCACGTTCCAGTGTGCAAGAAAGCTTTGAAAAGAAGATGAGAAGTTTATCTTGAAAAAATCCAAACGGAAGAGAGACTATCATCTCTACCTCTTCACAGGGAAGGACACTTACAACGCCCACCTTCATTCTACATCTCTTCATTAAAAATGATAGCAACATAGGCAGGAAGCTGTCCACTGATTCCTCCATGCCAAGAAAGTTCCAGCTGCCTTGCAACAAAGAATCATTTTGCAGTTGTGAAAACAACCACAGCAGCAGCATTATGACCCTGCAATTAAGGTAAGCAACTGAAAGTGTAGCGAGCACAGTAGAAAAACTCTATTTCCATTAAAAGAGAGATAAATGCAGCAGTCTTTAATTTTTTAAAATAATATGTGGAAAGTACTTGTTTTTTTTTATTTTGGCTTTTCACTTCAGCCATTCAGTTACACAGTCTCTCGAATGCAGGGATAGAACTATAGTTAAGGGCCAAAGTAGACATGAAGTGAGCTTTTTATTAAAGCCTTTGGGACTTTATTTATTTATTTCATTTTACTTATGCCTGTATCCGTTTTTTCCCCAAGGTGTCTTACAGCTAATTAACAGAAAATTCAGCTAATGTATTTCCCACTGACCAAGTTGTCAAGTCGTGTCTGACCGTGCTCATCTCCGTTACTAAACTGAAGAGCCAGCGTTGTCAGAGACTACTCTGTGATCATGTGGCCAGCATGATTACACAGAGTGCTGTTTACCTTCCCACCGAGTTGGTGACTATTTATCTACTTGCATTTGCATGCTTTCGAACATATAAAAGTTAAAAATCATTAAGCAAAGTATTATATTAAAGCACAAAGTTAAAACAGCTTAAAACACATCTAAAACATAATGAAAAAGATAAAAAGCACAGCACACCCTTTTGAAAGACCCTTCTGCGATACAACTGAACAGCCATAGGTCTGCCTAAATTAAAAGATCTTTGCCTGCTGGCGGAAAGAGATCAGAGCAAGGGCCAACTAAACCTCTCTTTTAAATGTACAGTTTTTAATTTATTATCTATTTATTTATTTATTGGATTTACAGTCCTCCCTCTCTGTTGGCGGGGGATCCGTTCCGGACCCTCCACGAAAAAAGAAAATAGTGCATATTTAAGACCTATTGGCTTGAATGGAGGTGCGCCCCATAGGGGAGTGTGGGCACGTGTCCCATTTTAACCCCCTCCATTCACCTCCCACAAATAGTCAAGGGACGCAGATCCCAAGCTCACAGGAATGGAGGGAGGACTGTATATTCTTCCTTTGTTCCAAAATTGGATTCAAGGCAGCCTGCATTTGTTGTACACCTGTAAACTGTTTTAACTTGTTGCCACATTTAGTAAGTTTCTATCCTGTTTAAGCTATTTTATTGCATTGTTATTGTATTGTTTTATCTATACACTGCCCTGAAATTCCAAGACAAAGGATAGGATATAAATATTTAAAAATATAAATAAAATAATTAAGATAGTAATTAACATGCATGATGCATAGCATCTGTGGAGAAGTCTGAACTACTTTGGGATCATGGACACAGGAAGAAGTTTAAACCTCCTTTTCTCTTGCCAGGGTCCCAGGGATAAAAACTGCCTCTCTGAAGTGGCTGTTTGCATTTCGAGGAATCGTTCCTATTCTTCAGAGTTGTGCAATGCTCAAACCATCACACCAGTCTCAACATAACTAATAATTATTATTTATTTTATTTAACTAAAGAACAAAATACCCAGAGAACATTTGTTACTTTGGGATGAAGCAGACAGTTGGGGATGGCCTCTGGTTTTTCCGGCCACAATCAGGCCGGGATCATGGCAAGCAGACAGCCTGCTCCCAAAGTAGGCCGCCGCCACAGGTCTCAACCCACGCCGACAGGAATTGGTTTAAATTGACTCCTTTTTTAAATTTAATTTTATTATTTTCTAGAATTAATAAAAATAATTTTTAAAAAAATAAATAAATTGACTCCTTTTGGCGGCAACTTCAGACTCCTTTTGGCAGTATTGAAATGGCTTCCAGCCACATTGGGAGTGTGCGTCATCTAAATGCAATGCCCCCAAAATGGCCGGAAGCCACTTCTTGTGTGTCAGGCCTTTATTTATTTACTGAGTTTATACCCTGCCTTTCTCCCAGGATAGGATCAAAGGCAACCTTCTTTTTAAAATAATTTTTATTAAGCAATTTAAAAATAAATCAAACATTTAACATTCAACAGTTATTCTGAAATTATCCCACCACCAATCAGCTTCTACTAATTTTCCCACCCACCATATACTTCCTTAATCTGCTCTTTCCTTCTTTCTCTAAATATCCCTCTCTCTTCAGTATTCCGACTCTAAGACTTCCTCATTCAACCTTCTTTTGAGTTTAAGACAAGTTGAGTTTAAGACTTACTGCAAACATTTTCATCAAGAGATTTTGCTGTTCTTGGACTGCATGGCCTTTGACACTTTCATCATGTTCATATCCATTTTGCGATAAATAATCCAGGTAATTGTGAAATAAGATAGAACGCCAGAACTGCTCCTAAATCATGAACAGAAAGGAAGGGGAAATAATACAAATAACACAAATAATACAAATGTATATGTAGCCATTTTAATCTAAACTATTGGTATGCCCCCAATTCTACAAGTAAACAGAAATGAGGTAAAGACAAAAAGAGAATTTTTCAGCTGTAATTGAGTTAGAAATGTGATGGCAAAAGTACAAATGGATTAGAAATAAGGAAAGGAGTCAAAAGACTATATTAACTTCATTTTCCAACTGAGTGGGAAAGAATTCAGTGGTGCAGTGTTTAAATGCCTGTACTGCAGCCACAAGGTTGTGAGTTTGATCCCAGGGGCTCCAAAGTCCACTCAGCCTTGCATCCTTCATAGATCACTAAATGAGTACCCAGCTTGTTGGGGGCAATTAGCTTACACATTGTAAACCACTTAGGGAGTGCTTAGTTCACTGGTAAGCAGCATAGAAATGTACTTGCTATTGCTATTATTATATTAAGCTATGGATCTTTCCCACAACATTGTTAGGTATCCAATAAACCTCGGTTAGTTATCAAATAAACCGCTGCTCTGAACTACTAAAAATGTTATTTTCTCCACTCTTTTTGTTTCTTAGATATCACCTGGAGTTCCCTATGAAGTTTCAAGCATGTATTTGCAGACATGACATTTCAAGTATATATTTGTAGAGTTGCTCCACTCCTGCTCAAAAGACCAATGTGAACCACTTCCATATAACATTGGCCTCCCACATTCACTGGTTACCCTTTTGCAGATTTGTTGATTTGCAAATTTGATCAATATGTTCTCTCTCGAAATCTCTGTCAGTGAAGCTTTGCCCCAGGATGTAAAATGTCCCAGGTGCATGCAGTGTGCAAAAAGGAGAAAAGCTGACTCAAGGAAGCTGATGAAACTTCAGCAGGAAGTTGTGTGGTAACAATTCAAAACTGCATAGTCACTGCATAGGGTCAGAATCCTAGCCAGATTTTGTGTATATGAGGAAGAATGTCCCCATGCATTGTGGTTAGGTGGATGTTGGAGCATTATGTCAGATGGTGTAAATATTGCAGTCTTGTAAATATTTGCTGCAACTAAGATTAAAAACCTCTTCGGAAGAACCTCAGCATTCATAGTAAAATTCTGTTCAGCAAAAGGAGTTTTTTCTCTTCAACTACTTCCAGACTCTCCAGTGGCGTTTGTTTCCTAGCTGGCTGTCTTCTGCATATGGACTCAGTTTTTCCTGCGCTAACAATCTCTAGGGTCCTCCAGCATGATCTATGATCAACTACTGCCAGAAGTTGCACTGGAGGAGCGAGAGCTAGAGAAGTACACTCTCAGGTAAAAAAAACCAAACAAACGCATTCACGATTTTTACTCATATTTATATATATTCACTTTTTCCCACTTTCACAAGGACGGGCTATATCCCAGCCCCCACAAATGGGGGGGGGCATCTGTAATACAAACAAACAAACCATACAAACTGGAGGTGAGGAATGAAAGGCAACTGCAAGCTCTTATATCCTTTCCCAGAAGAGATTTGGAGACCAAATTGTAAGTTCTATTTAGGAATATGTTGCAAGAATAGTTTTAATAATTTAGGCACATGCCAACAAAGTGCCAATTCTTTTTTAAAAGGTCAACAAACAGGGTTGATGTCCATTTTTACCTACCTCCATTTGTCCCTTATCTGTCGCAGTCTGACAAAAAGGAAGCTTAAATGGCAGCACGGCTACTGCAGGACGAGGAAGGGTAGGGGGGAAACGGGCTCCTTTACAAGGAATACACCTGCATGGGATAAAGACAAAAATCAAGACATACAACTCACAGTAGTGCCTCTCCTTTGTTTTCACCCAACATAAAGGAGTAAGTTATATATTTAGCCATAGTACAAGATATGCCTTTTCTACTAATTTTGCTACTTCAGAATGCAGATCAGGGGGTAGCTGTTTGCATATTTCTTCCACATAACTTTTTTTAAATTAGTATATCAGGAAAAAGAATTAAAATGTTCTGATATCACAATAACTCATAGATGTCTAAGATTTTAATATCATGTACAATCGAAGCGTGTTTAGGAATAACCAAAAAATATTGCAGAAAATACAAACAATAAAAATCGTCAGTATACAGTCAAGTAATTAAAATGATATTACAGGGACAATGATCTGAAAAGAGTTTGTTGCTATTGTTGTGTGCCTTTAAGTTGTTTCCGATTTATGAAGACCCTAAGAAGAAACTATCCTGGGGTTTTCTTGGTAAGTTTCTTCACAGGGGTTTGGCCATGGCCATGGCCATCCTCTGAGGCTGAGAAATTGTGACTTGCTCAAGGTTACTCAGTGGGTTTCCATGTAGAGGGGGAATTATGAAGATGTTAGTCTCAAGCCTGCATTTTGTTAAGATGTTGTTCTCATTTCAGGTGTTGTTGTTGGACATCAACTGGACTGACTTCGGAGTAAATGTGCATAGGATTGGGGTCTGCTTTTGATTGCTTTTAAGGTGCCATAGGAAATTTTGCTCGTTTAGCTACAAGAGTCTCATCAGAGCTTCCCCAAGCAGTCAATGATGGTGATGTTTACAAGATCTCAAATGTTAGCCCCATTAATTATTGTAATGATCAGACTTCACCATAGTAGCATTCTCTCATTATAACAGGGATCAGTTTTTTGCTATATTTAAATAACGTTCTTTTTAGTTATCTTGGGAGGGATGAGAAAACCACAATGACTGTCATTCAAATTCATCCTCTCAGTCTAATATGTCCTTGGGCTTTTAATGAATTTCCTAGAAATGGGTGGCTTGAAAGAGGAAACACAGGAACACAGTTGGTAAAGTGCACAGATAACAGCAAAATGGCTCTTTGTTGAATTGCACTGAGCTCCAGCTTAATTTTATCAATGGAAGAAAACGAAAACTTGGCTGTTCTTCATTGGCACAGCAGCCTTTAAGGGAGTATGTTGGTGATAAGACATCAACAGAGGCAAGAGTCCTGACACGTCAACTTTAAAAGAGGAAACAGAGCTCCATAGTCCACTTTCTAGCAAAAAATTAAAGGTGGAGAGGTGTGACTGCTCAGCTGGTGGTGAGACAATGAAGGCAACAGGCAGCAAAGAGTAACTGATCAAGTGGTGTTTGGACCAGGGCTGGGGAAAAAAGCAGGGGTTTTTTGAGGGGAGGGTTAAACCAGGTATTTTTGTTTGGATTTTTTTGGGGGGGTGTTGCATTAATGTGTAGGACTACCTCAATATAAGACTAAATCAAAAAATTAAATAGAAAAATGCCATTCAGATGTCATGCCCACTAGCTTAAATAATAATTGTTCTTAAAAAATGCTCTTTTAAAGCAAGTTGTTTTGGTGAAACTTATGTTAATGGAAGGATTTATTTCTGAATGGCATTTCTTGCACTCTAAAATAAAGTGATTTTTTTTAAAAAGCAACTGACATCAAATATTGGTCTAACAATCAACAACTACCAATAAACTGTTTAAGTTAAAATGTTGCAACTGAAATAGTCATTGTTGTTCCAGTAAGAGGGATGGAAGCTAGTAATAACTGCCAGATTTTTCAAATATATATATATATATGAATAATCAATTAAAAAAACACAGGAGCATTGATTTTTTTTAAGGTCATTTAATTTTAACCAGGACTCCTTGTTTGGACACATCTGTTTAAAATTTTCTATGCTGAACAAGGCTATCCTTTTCAGCCTCTATGTTAGTAAAAGACAGAAATAACCAATACAAAGTTATTTTCCTACCTGAGTTGTTGAGGGTTTTCATGAATACCAACAATCCAGTAGTGATCTGACTTTCCTTTACAGTGCTCCCTTGTGTCACAGACTGGAGTCCAAGTATTATCAAACCCTCTGTTCAGCATCCGTACAATGCCTTCTGAATCCACATAACAAGGAGTGCCTGTTCATTAGCAACACACACATACACAGAGTAAGTTTCTTCTAAAGCTGTTATTTTGATTCAAGAGCTGAAATTGATTCAATAACCTCTCTACTGTCTTTGAAAATTAAGAAATGTGAATCTTGGAAGAGAATCAATACATCTGTTGCCAATTTGGGAAATACCACCACCTTCTGGTAGTCTGTAGTAATGGAATTCAAGTTAAACAGGTACAACATATCTCAGAGCAGCATTTCCCACACTAGCACACTTCAGATGTGTTGCACTAAAACAGGGGTAGGCAACCTTTCCCCTTTAAGGGCTGAGGGACTTCAGCTCCCAGAATCCCAGGAGCTATTGGCCAACATGGCTGAGGGTTCTGGGAGCTGAAGTCCCTTGGCCCTTAAAGGTTGCCTACCCCTGATCTATAGCCTACTTTTCTCTATGGGCCCTTGGTGGCTCACAATAGAGTAAAACAAAATACCCTCTGGGTTCCCTGTGGCAGGTCATTTTCTCTCAGCTTCTATTTTCATATTTTAACAGTTCCCACAACAAACCTAGGGACAGGCAAACTCGGCCCTCTTAGGGATTTTGGACTTCAGCTCTCAGAAGCCTCAGCCATGTTGGCCAATAGTCTGGGATTCTGGGAGCTGAAGTCCCTCGGCCCTTAAAGGGGACAGTTTGCCTGCTCCTGCATGGTTACAGCAATGCATATGTGTTACAAAAAAACACATTCCAAATACAACAAAAGAAGAATGTGTGAGTTGTGTGTACACAAAGAGCTCTTCTAACACACTGACACTTTGGACTATTTGCTGTTGTTAACTGCTCTTGAGTCAGCCCCAACTCATAACAAACCCATAGATGAGACAGCTCCAAGCCCCCCCATCCTCCTTTGCTCTGCTCTAGTCCTGTGGAATCAGTCCTGTGGAATCAGGCCTCTGATTGAGTCTAACTATCTGGCATGTGGTCTTCCTCTTTCTACTGCCCTCAACCTTTCCAATCTTCAGTGTCTGAGTGAGTCATGTCCAAAGTACAACACCCTCAGTTTTGTCATCTTGGCTTCCAGGGGATTTCTGGTTTGATCTGTTCAAGGACCCATATATTTAACTTTTTGGTCATCCACAGTGTCCTCAGCACTCTTCTCCAGCACCACATCTCAAATGAGTTCTTTTTCTATCTGTTTTCTTCACTGTCCAGCTCTCACATCCATACATAGTGATGGGGAATACTATGGTATTGACAATTCTGACTTTAGTGCTCAGTTATACATCTTTACATTTCAGGATCTTTTCTAGTTCTTTCATAGCTGCCCTTCCCATTCCTAGTCTTCTTACTTCTTAGACTATACTTCAGAATATATAGATCTAAAGAGCAATTTTTAAAGTCCTAGCACAAGCCACTCTAAGTTATGCTGGTCACAAAATTCTTTTGAGACCTTATGAATCTTTTCATCCCTACATCTATCCATACAGCACTGTCACACTTCTGCCCTTCCCCACATTCGCAGCCAATGAGAGTCATCCTAACCATTAGTGGCTTGGATGGCAAGGGTTTTTTCCCTCCTGCAAATGGAACAAAGTTGCATTTCAAGGAATGTTGCTTTCCCTAATCCAACCTTCTGCATCTCTGCTTATGAGGGCTGGGGAACATTTGGGAATCATGCGAAATATAATATTGGGTTTACATAGGTGGGGCAGTGGGAAGAAATTGCCTCTCCCTGCACACACAGAAGCAACTGGAAGTCGAATCAAATATAGATGCTTCTGAATAAACAGGGGCAGTGGTAGGGTATGTGTGAGTGTATGTATGGAATCAATCATCTTACCTTCTGCTGAAAATCCTATCCACGTTAGATAGGATTTCCTAGAGAGGGGAAGTGGGTCACCACGTAAAATTTGTCTCTTTCTTTTTCCGAGTTCAGTCAGCTGCACTCCAAGGTTCTGATCTCCTTCAAAGCCAGTACCTAAGAAAAAGGGGAAATGGGAACTCTTAATTTCAGAAGAAAGCTACATAAAGAATGTTTGTGGGGGGAGGTAGACAGCTGAAAGCTTCACTCTAGGTATCCAATTACTTACCTGTACAACTAAAAGAACTTGTTGGACTTCTATTTCCTGGTTACACTGGATTCACAAATATGGATACTAGAATGTAAGACTTATTTTTGGAAAATAACATTGTATCTGTGATATGAGGTCTAAAGTACCATTTATCCAAATGAAACTTGCATCTAGTTGTAATGTTCAGCTGTTTCTATTATTTTGTTTTTAAAGCCATGATTTATGAGACTGAGAAGAGACTTCAGCTGCCTTCAGAACCCTTAACTTTAGGAACCTCTGCTGTTCTATCTTCAAATTACTTTAAAATAATCAAAAAAAGCAAAAACAGTTGGTTCTCCATATCCACTGATTCTGCGTCCATGGATTCAACCACCGTAAAAAGCAAACCTTGATTCTGCCATTTTACATACACCATTTTAATAGCCCACTGTATCTAATGGGACGAGCATCTATGGATTTTGGTATCTATGGGGGGTGGGGATGTCCTGGAACCAAACCTCAGTGGACACAAAGGGCCCACTGTAGAAAAAGGAAGGCAAAAGGGAGCCAAAGAAAAACACATGCTTGGCATGTGGAGAAGTCCATGTTCATTTCTTAACATCTTCACTTAAAAAGGAGATGGCAGGACTGAGGAAGTTCTCTCATTCCCTTACATCTTGAAAACTTTTGCAAGTAAAAGTAGATAGTACTGGTCACTTTTCTGGCCCTCAACCCTCCCAGACTCTCCTTATTTTTGCAAAAGAAAAAAAAGTGATCTGCCTCTCCTAGAAGCCTCTATCAGCAACAATACGTCTGGGCTAGGAGAACAGTTTAACCTTAACAAGTGCCTGTTTCTCAAAGGCAGAATTAGACTTCCAACCACTCCCACTCCCTCTGTGGCATTTTTGGTAATGTGTGCAGCCCCTGAAGGTCCCAAGGCAAAAGAGCTGCCCCCTCGAACCCATCAAAGTTGCCTGTCCCCAGAATAGATGGACAAGTGGTCTAACTCACTATAAAGTCATGTCATAGCAAGAGACCTTTCAGGCAACGGAGAGAATGCTGCAGCTGGAAAGGAGGGGCAAACACAGATTTGGGGAAGGGATAGTGGAAATCAGCAATGAGATAGTTAAAAATGAAAGCAAGTAGGTGGGACCTTATTAGTAATTAACAAACATTTTAATAATTTAGAATCATAATCATACAGTTGGAAGAGACCACAAGGGCCATCCAGTCAACCCCCCTGCCATGCAGGTACTCAAAATCAAAGCATCCCCAACAGATGGCCATCCAGCCTCTGCTTAGACCTCCAAAGAGGGAGACTCCACCACACTCCGAGGGAATGTGTTCCATTGTCGAACAGCTCTCACTGTCAAGAAGTGCCTCCTAATGCTGAGGGGGAATCTCTTTTCCTGTAGCTTGCATCCGTTGTTCCGAGTCTATTCTCTGGAGCAGCAGAAAACAAGCTAGCGTCCTCCTCAATATGACACCCCTTCAAATAAAGGGCTATCATATCCCCTCTTAATCGTCTCTTCTCCAGACTAAACATACCCAGTTCCCTCATTCCTCATAGGGCATGGTTTCCAGACCCTTCACCATTTTAGTCGCCCTTCTCTGGACATGCTCCAGTTTTTCAACATCCTTTTTGAATTGTGGTACCCAGGACTGGACACAGGATTTCAGGTGGGGCCTGACCAAAGCAGAATACAGTGGCACTATTACTTCCCTTGATCTAGATACTATACTTCTATTAATGCAGCCTAAAATTGCATTGGCCTTTTTAGCTGCGGCATCACACTGTTGACTCATATTCAACTTGTGGTCTACTAGGACTCCTAGATCCCTTTCACATGTACTTTTGTTAAGCCAGGTGTCCCCCATCTTATATCTATGCATTTCATTTTTTTGTCCTAAGTGCAGTACCTTACATTTCTCTGTGTTGAAATTCATTGTATTAGCTTTGGCCCAGCTTTCTAATCTATTAAGGTCATTTTGCATTTTCATCCTGTCTTCTGGGGTATTAGCTATTCCTCCTAATTTGATGTCATCTGCAAATTTGAGAAGCATGCCCCCTATTCTTTCATCCAAGTCATTGATAAACTTATCATAGTACACATTTAAATATAGATTGAGTTTCCCTTATCTAAAATGCTTGAGACCAGAGGCATTCTGAATTTTTATTGGGAGGGCAGAATGCCTGTATTTGCATATACTGACATAATGACATATATTGGAGATGGGACTCATGTCTAAACTCAGATTTCATTTATGTTCCATATATACCTTATACACATAGCCTGAAGGTAATTTTATACAATATTTTTAATCATGTGCATGAAACAAAGTTTGTGTACATTGAGCATAAGTAAGAACGTAAGAAAGTAAAGGTGTCACTATCTAAGCCACCAAGGAAAAAAACTTATGATTTTTGAAGTATTTCAGATTGCAGAATTCCAGATAAGGGAGACTCAACCTCAAATAGATAAAAGAGAGAAGACAGAGAAAGGACCTTTGTGAAAAATCACCAGCAGTTGCTCTCCATGACCTGCCATTGACACCACAGGACCAGGGAGGCTGAAAATCTCTTTCTGGACTCCCCCAATGGTGAACACACGAAGCAGAAGGGTGCTAGTGGCACAGGCAGCCCAGCCATGGCCCAAACAAATGGCTTCGACCTCTTCATCTTGCAGCATGTCAACAGTCCACTCTTTGTTGGAATCCCAGGAATTAAAATGGATGCAGTGAAGTTTGCTAAAAATGAATGAGGAAAATGGCAGCAAGCAAAATACCAGAAACCACAATCTTCATTTTGTACTTCGGGTTGGGGGGGGGGGTCCTGTCTCTGATACAAGCAGCTGAGTTTAACTCAAGGCTGTGTGATGTAATGGTTTGAATGCTAGACTATGATTCTAGAGACCAGGGTTCAATTCCCAGTTTGACCATGAAACCCATTGTGTGATCTTGGGCAAGTCATATGCTCTCAGCCTTGGGGAAGGCAATGGCAAACCTCCTCTGAACAAAATTTGCTGAGACAACCCTTAAGAGTCACCATAAGTTGGAAATGACGTGAAGGCACAGAACAACAAGTTGTTCTCTTTTTATTTAGAAATTCAGCAGATTCCTTGAAGAATACATCTGTTCAAAACACATTAAGAAATCTGAAAGTCAGGTATTAATTTAAAACATGCATGCATTAGCTATACCCTTTCTCAAAAGTCGACATATGCCCAATAACAGCTGTGAGATGTATTATTCCATCCTGACAACCACCAGCAACCCCTGCCAGCATGTCAAAGCTGTTTTTTCCATGTTGTGCTCCACTCAGAAGTGTTAGAAAAACTAGTGTACCTTGTCAGCTCCTCTGTGCTCTCACAGGCTAGTAAAATAGCTTCACTGGAAAGGTCAGCCATTGTATGATTCAAAGAGTTTGGCAAGTGCATTGCATGATGTATTGCAGTGTCATGGAATTCAACATCAATAGCATTGTCTTGCTCATCATTATAGCAGCGAATAATACCAACGGAGTTCCACACCTGCAAAACAAATGTCAAGACTTATTGAGGAAAGGCAAGGTATAAATGTTCAAAATAAATAATGCCTGATTTGCTCAAAACTAGATCCACATAACATGTGTTCACTTCTATATTGACTATGTATCTATCTGTGCCATCAATCTTACTTTAATGTGCTATGGGGATGCTGTAGTGAGCATGATACCAGTCACCAACAGTGATGGTTTGGGGTAACTACCTGTTTCATCAAATGCTATTTCACAGCTCAAGTATCTATGGAAGGGGTAAGAATTCCAGACTACTGTAACATCTTCTAAGTGATACTGCCTTTAAAGACTATCTGGAAACACCTGTAATTATAACTGTAACCCCACTTTTCTCGAGTCTGAGATTCAAGGCAGCCTACAAAAGTTAAAACAGATACACCAAATAATAAAAAATAATTAGGTTACACCAAAGATAAGCTAAATTTGAAATAATTACCCTATAAACAAAATTAAAAGCAATTAAAAGCATAATTTTCAAAAAGAACAACAAATATAAGCAATACAGCACAGGGAAGGCTCTTTCACTCTGAGTAGTCAGCCCTATATGGCTTGTTGAGATAAAAAATGGTCTTCACCTGTCTACAGAAGGAAAGCAAGGAAGATACTAGTCTAAGCTCTCTAGGAAGCAAGTTTCAGAGCATGGAAGCAGTCCTAAAAAGGCCGTCTCCCATGTTCCCACCAGATGTTCCTGTAAGGGTGGTGGGACAGAAAGAAGGGCCTCCCTAGAAGATCTCAAGACACAGGCAGCCAATGAAACAATAAAACCCTGAAATTACCATGAAGCGATGAGTGAGATGCACTGGGGTGGAACTAGCCTGGAATGGCTTTTGCCGAGGAGTTGGCACTGGCCCATCATAGAAAGGTCTCTGGGTTGATGAGAGTGGCTGGATTGGAGCAAGGCTTTCCTCATCATCCTCTTTATCAAGGGCAGAATTAGCTTTCAGCAATCCACCATCTGTGAAAGATAGATAAGGTTACCATGAGTGTTTTACAAAGGCAAGTCTTTTTACAGTTACCAGAGGGTGCTGGTAGCTAAACTGACAACATCACTACAAAATTATGTACCGGTAGCTACCCCCAGTGTTCATCCCTCCTGTACCCCTTCCACTGCACCTCACACTTTACAGAAATTCTAACCTGAGGAGTTCTCATCATCCTCTATTATCGCTCCTTTGTTTCTGGGTCGTCCTGATGCCATCATAAGGTCATCATCTTCATCTTCATCATTTCTTACTGCTTTTGAACCCCAGTCATCTCCAGTCAAATCTCCATTCAGAAAGTCCTCATTATCGTCCTCATCAAAAAGATCATCATAGTCTTTGGTAGCAGGAGCTGATGCCTGGAACCAAGATTTAACTGTTAATGATCTTAAACATATATGCAAGTTCTGTATTAAGAAAACAGGAAACTTTATCCTCAAGTCTGCAATACTCCAGATTTACAAAAAAATTTACACCAGCCATCTCGCAAATAAGAAAACAAAACAAAGAAAGATTATAATTTGTATTACCGTGTGGTTTGATTTCTTTTCCTCCACATCACAGACATTTTCAATCAGTCCCAGATTTCCTTCCATGTCTGTATAAGCAATCTGACCTCCCTTTGGGTGCCATGCCAGACCACAGATGGTATAACCCTTTTCATGTTTCACCCTTTAAAAAGGTAGTATATATAATAAAAATATTAGGGTGGCATAGGAACCTGTGGTTTAAAAACCACATTCCACTATAATGGTTTCTGGAATAGGAAATGTCTTTGGTCCATAGAATTAGAGCTAGTCAAAAAGTGAGCTGTGTTAGATTCACTGTTGCAAAGGAACAATATGTTATAATTTTAGTTACACTTGCTTTAGTTTAATTATGCTACTTTATCCTCTGAAGAATCCTGTGCTTAAGTAAGAGCCAGTGAATGGCTCTAACTTGTTGAGGGGGGATTTCAGCTCATGCTTCTTTGGGCTCATCCAGCATGTTATTCACTACACCACACTTGTTCAGGAACCAAACAAGGTTTGACTGAACCAAGCTGAAGATGTTCTTCCAGTTTTAGTTAATGAGGGCCTCTCATCTTGTTTATACATTCTAATTAGGCATAAAGAAACAAAGTCTGTTACAGACTTTGGGCTGACAGTTTTGATTTGATGTAAAAAATGGGCCAAGGCTTCTCTGTCAACAGAAAGGAAAGTGAGGCTGTCCCATCATAAGCTGTTTCACCTCCAGACTAATCCAATGTTATAAAAAAGCAAATGCTGTGAAAAGAATCAAGCGTCCACTTTTACAAAGAAAATTGTGAAAATAAACTGGTACCTCTCCAGGCACTCTTGGGTGTCCATGTTCCAAATTGCTATACGGCCATCAATACTTCCACCTGCCACATACTGTCCACATGGAGACCAAGCTACAACATTGAGGGTCTAGCAAAAAGAAGAAAAAGATTAATTGTTAGCTGTGGAATCATCTTACTTTCAGTTTTGGTAATGAACTATTGTGGTGATTATTAATGCTTTGTGGGATTTTCTGGGTAACCTGAAAAGAAAGATACAGAAAAGATGATGAGCACTTCTGACTTTCCTTTATCAGCTTTGTGAGGGATGAAAGGAATTATATTTTAAAATATAGCTTATGCCAATCAGAAAGTTCAGAAACTATTTCCAGTTGCCACACTTCTATAAATTCATCTTGATTCCTCTTTACCATTTCAATGAACAGCAATATCTCACAGGCAATCTGCTTCATTATGCTGTCATTTACTCCCCTAAGCAATGAGACATCTGAAGGCTGTACTACTGGGTTGAATTTACCTGTCAGGACAACAACCATCACAATTGAAATTTACCGTATCACTGTAATTATTTATTTATAACATTTACAAACAGAGAATGTTAGTGACAATCAGATTCCCAGACAGCCAATGAACCATGTGTGCAAGTATAAATTACAACTTTTTATATCCAAACTCTAATTTTCTCTCTCTTCAAGTCTATCACTCACACACTATTGGTAAACTGCCCACTTAGGAAAACATTTCTAACCATTAACAAGCAACCAGCTTAACCCTACTGAACTAGGATATTAAAACCCTGCAGTGAGTTGTATTTCTGAGCTCAATGATAATTCCAGTGTAGGCTAGAGTACAATGCACATTTGTACTGTCTGACCCAAATGCCCCCCTCCCCCGTGAGGCCAACTCACTGGCAACCAGACAACATCATTTCAGCTGCATGTATCATGATTTGCTGAAATACAGCATGAGCTATTTTTTTTTTGTCCCAATACATTACACTGACCAGGACAAAAATGACACCAATGGCAAACAGCAATAGATCTGTTGGGACAACTTCTGTCCCAATCAATGTTTTCCTATACATTGTCTCTCATCCTCTTCTCTCTCATTCATGCTAAGTGCCTAAAATTGGGGGAAATTGTTTACAGCTGTTCATGGGACTGAAATGTAGAATGGCTACATTTTGGGACTTGTCCTACATGGATGGCTACTGGGATCTAAAATACCCAATTATGTTCCATGAAGATTAAATAAAGAATAGTCAGCTCTTCCTTGCTATACCACTTTCCTTATAACACAGTCAAATTTAACAGTAGCTATTTAAAGGATACTGACCTGTGTAATGAAATCATCTGTCAGATCCAGCTGATGATGCCACGTTTCTCTTCTGTACAGTTTAATGACTTTCTCTACTGGAATGGCTAGTAACTAGCAGAGCAAAGTGAGGGAGACGTTACTAGTAATTGTGTGAATCTTAACAAATATTGATGCTTCCTATTACCCATGCAAGACCTCACAAGATACAGAGACCTGAAACACACCTGGCTGTACATAGGTTCACTTCTATTCTCTAAAAGCTACAAGCAGTATGCTGTTATATCTATATATTTATTAAAATGTGTACTATGCCCTATATCCAAAGGTCTCAAGGTGAGGTACAATCCATAGGACAATACAAAAAGAATCTAATATATTAAAAACCAGTTCATGAACATTAGGTCTCAAATGTTTGGGAAAACAGTCAAATTTTAATTTGATGGTTAAATGAGGCTAACATCAATACCAATCTGTGGGCTGCGTGGGGCATCACATCACCATTTATTTCTTTGTTGATTTATTTCACTTACCATATATACTTCACACACACACACACCTCATCAGCTTTCAGAAATCACTGCCAAGGCAGGGAGAGTGGGGCATGGAGGCGGTGCTTCTTTTAGGATCTTTCTGAGCTATATTAATGTATTGACCTATATATAAGTCGACCTAGGATTTTAGGGACAGTTTCTGAGCATAAATTTTTCAACTTACAGTCGAGTATATATAGTATATGCTACACTTGAGTTGAACAAGATCGCAGAGAAATTACTGACTGTGGCAACAGGAAACAAGCATCAAGGTTTAAGGCAGATAAGAATTAGTCAGCCTAGAGTAGTGCTCATTGCTAGACCTCAAGAACAACAGAAATCCCCCAGCTAATCTCTGGGTTCAGCAAACTGTGCAGCAGGCCTGCTGAGTGCCAGGCTTGGACAATTCTGCCTCCTACATTCACCCCAATGAGTGTGAAAATGCCCTCTAGTGAACATCACAGAGGGCAAGTCTTCTTCACAACTCAAAAGTGCAGACATTTATCAGGATTGTCTCAGTAGTCATGTGACAATCCCCATCACACCACCCCCAGATCCACTGTTGGAGGGAATCACTGGGGAGGAGTGACTTGTTTAGCAGCAGTGTAGCCATTGTGTTTGGAGAGCCTTAGGAGTGAAACAGACAGCCTCGAAGCGGCAACTTGACGCCACCCCTTTGAATGCCAGATCGGGGATCGGGGCTGCAGCAACCGCACGCCACAGCCCCAATCCAGCTATTTGCTGGCTCAAACAGAAGCAGCAGAAAGCCGCTCCTTTTTGAGCTGACAAAAAGGCGTCTTTTTCGCCACCATGGCTTTTCACCAGCTCTGGGGTGAGTGATATATAAACACCATGCCCCGAAGCTGAACAGAAGCTGGCCAGCGTGTAATCACTGGTTATTACAATTTTTCATAAGCTAGAAAGCCAGCAAAAAACTGAAGGCCTTCTGAATCCTTGGTCCTCAACTCAAATGCAAGTTTTCTAAAAATGGGAAAGGATCAGCACTCTTGCTGCATTTTCTGTCTGTTCTGGCAACAGCTTATAAGGGACCAAGAGACTCTGGGCAAGTGATGATGCACTGAACCTGTGTGTTTGGGTTGTTTCAGCAGTCTGGATCCACAGCCTCAAGAGAATCACTGTTTTTTTAGTCCTCTTCCTCTGTGGAACCTTCCTCAGATCACCCTGAAATCAAATTCTGCTTCCTCACCTCCATAGGAGATTTTGTCTGCATCAGGACAGTTGTTTAGTGTATCTGGAGTTTGTAGACACTTCAGCATCACTCCAGGTTCAGTACAAAAAGGGTGGCAAGCAACAGCAAAAGATTCTTAAGTAATTTCATATGTTCCTTTCTCCCCAAATCTGCAGTCTTAGTACAGAGATGGGCAGAACATAAATCTACAGATCTACAAAATGGCCAGTGATCAAGTATTTTAAGAATCTAAAATAGCATCTGACCATTGGCCATTCTGTCAGAAACTGACAGAAAGTGAAGTTCAAAATATCCGAAGAGCCACCTTTTGCCCACTCCTGATTAAGAAGACACAGCATTGAGGCAAATTATGACAGTAACTTTACCAACAAACAGTCACCATTAGCCTTAAGTAGGCTTGTACCATTCTTCTACTGAGACCTGAAGTATACCGTAGCAAATAATTCACTCCCAACCAGCAAGTAGCAAAGTAACAACAGAACAATCTGAAAAAGAGCAGTAATACCAAAAGACAGGAAGGGTTCGTAACCCTGTCCACATTCTTTTCCTAATCTGTACATGCACACTCACAGACCAGAACCCAAGAGAGAAAGCAAATGTGTTACCTTTCCTGTCTTTGGTTGCCAAGAGAGTCTACATATTGATTTTGCATTTACTACATCATTACACTTCTTCAGCAATGGCCAACTTGTTTCACAGGTCTAGAAGCAACATATATTCATAGTGATTATTCAAGCTTATATGAAGACATCTAAAATTAAAAAGGGAAGGTGTAGGGGCAGTACAGCACACAACTAAATAAATTCTTAGCAGAGAAATAAGCATAGCAGTTAAAACTTCCTTCTCTCAACCCAACTGAAGTAACAGTTTTGTTCTGCAGGCAATTATCCTAACCTACTTTCTGTGGTATACCAACCACAGAAATTATAAATGTTATTAACTGTCATTTTCTCACATAGTGATTTTAAAATTGTCCTGGGCTTCTTAGGAAGCTTTCCAGAAGTTCAGGAACAAGACCAGTAATGGCAGGCAAATGTTCATGATTTGCCGCTGATTTTGATAAAAGCATTAACAAAAATAGAACTTCAGCACAATACATAGAACTTTAGCATAATTCTATCTTGGGTGGTGTCACCAGGGGTGTGGGGGGGTTTCAGACCGCACCAGGTGAAACTCTAAGAGAGGGTGACACCACTACTCCTCAAACATCTGCCTTTTGGCAGAAACAGGCTGTAGCATTTGCTTGTGTCCCTTTAAAATGTTGAAGAGATGGAGGCTTAGAGGGAGGGGAGGGAGAGGTCCCAGGTTTGGTTTTGTTTTTAAATTAATGTTCTTTAAAAACATCACATTTTACCAAATTTTCTTTTCAATTACTTGAAACAATGTATATTTAGGCTGTATGTATGATATTGTAATTTAAAGGTATAATTTTAATTTTGCTAGTTGTTTATGTTACAGCTCTTACCATTACGTTCAGTAATATACAGAAATTATGATTAATGAGTAATATTAGTACAAAAAACATTACTAAGGATTCTGTATGGTATGGGAGGAGGTCAGTGGAGGGGAGGGGGTGACACCATGTCATATCCAAAAGGGTATGGATCTGCCATAATAAAGGATATAAGGGAATGGGGATAACTGGTGTGGTGATATATTGATACAGAGAAGTAGAGATGAGTTGGAAGGGAACTATGATCCAAATTATATGCAAACGGTAGAACAGATGGGCTATAGGAATGTTATTTTATGACCTCACATACTTCCTAGGACCAAACTTTGATGGTCAGTGAAATAACATCTTCCCTTCCTGGGGCAGATGCAGGCAATAGTAGAGTGTGGGGGGGGGGGGGAGGAGCAGAAACTTGAAAGAACCTTTTGATGTATCCCAAGGCTTGCATCGTGAACCAGGAAAGGGGGGGGGGGGAGCTGGAAGGGAAAGGGGTTTAAAGGATGTATTGTTCTGGGGAAACTCAGTTTGGACACTAACTCGTTTGTAGCGAACCTGTTTTGAATCTAAAATAAATTGTGTTGACCTCACTGCGATGCTTTCTTGGCTCTTCAAATCTTGGTCCGCTAAACATGACACTGTGTACAAACTCCCGCCAATGCCTCATACGATGCAGCCACATTCAGTCCGAGGAAAAACTAATCTGGAAGAACCTTCCCAGGGCGAGCAGAACAGTGGCTGGGTGGCCACAGCCCGGCAAGGGCGAGCGAACTCTGGCCAGAGAGCTGGAGTGAGAAGACCCCAAGGAGCCAAGGGAGGCATGGGGAGCAGCAGGCAGCTTCGGGGGGAAGCCCCACTGGTAGCACGGAGAGAAATGGTCCCTACACTCCATGGAGTACGAGGGGTACAAGGAAACGTCAGACAGGCTGTAGGAGGAAGCCCAATAGGACCTGTTAAGTGAAGCAATGGAGGACAAGTGGTTCTGGACACCAATGGCCAGTGCGAGGCCAATGCGACAACGAGGGTCGCCGTCGGGGAAACAAATGCTGCTGGACCAGTGGCCGAAGAGGTGTTGGCCCAGCTTGCTGGAGCCACAGTGGGACCACCGGCTCAAAGAGAAGGGTGAACGCAAGGAAGGCTAGAGGCTCTCAGAAGGAGCACCATAGCACCCCCACCCATGAGAGTGCGGAGACCGGTATTCGAAGGAGCGCAAGGAACAACCCCCTTGGGCACTGGCCAGAGCCCCGACCAGTCACATCCAGAACCCAGCAGCCAGATAACTAGGAGTGCGGTTTGACAGGAGGGTAAGTTAGCTATCCTACTTCTTGGCCCAGGTGGCAATGCACATGCGTGAGTGTGGACCTACCTTCCCAAGCGAGGTTGCAAAAGTGAGGTGTGTCGACTTCCCACCTGGAAGGTGAAGTGCCAGAGCTGCAAAACTGGAGAGTCTGCCCAAGTTCATGATCGCTCTACGGGCCCAGTTCGAGGACCCCTTCTGGGTGGAATAGACTCGAACCAAGTTGATGGTGCTCACGTAGGGAGGCCACTCCATGACAGAATATGCGACAAAGTTCTGGGAATTGGCAGCACAAGCCTCGGACTGGCCCGAGGCGACCAAAGTTCAGCATTTTAAGGCATGTCTGTGACCAGACCTGCTGAAATGGGTGCGGAGGACAGACAACCCTCAAACCATGAGGGAGTGGATCCGACTGGCAGGGGAAGCCGAAATGCCAAAAGAGGAATCCACTTAATGTTGCAATGGAAACCAGGAGTGAGCAAGGGAGCCAACTCAAACCCAAGCCACTCCTGGGGAAAGGAAAAGGGAACTAAGGTTTGGGAAGTGGAGTGCAAATGGCAGAGAAGGCTCAGACTCTGCCTGGCCTGTAAGCAGAAGGAGCACCTGATTGGTGAATGCTCTGACTGAAAGGACCACCCACATGGCACCCCTGAGAAGGGAGCACCCATTTCCTCAGGGACCGGTTGACCGGGCCCTCAAGGCGGCAAGCCGGGATGCCGTGGAGCCTGAGATAATATGAGATATGACAAAGACGGAGGATGACTAAGAGCTGGCAGAAAACTTCAACAGCCAGCCTCAGACAGCGGCGGGAGGCCAGCCATAAATCCACAGCGCTGTACTTCAAGGGTGAGTGGAGGGGTCCCCTTATATACCCTAGATGTCAAGGTGGAGGACCAGAAAAGGGGATGGAATATGAACCTGGTGGCGGCCATAGACTCAGGGTGTACTTGATGCTTCATCAGCCCAGAAATAGTGAGGAGAATGGGGCTTGACACCAAGAAGCTGGGGCATCCCATCATCTTTCATCAGATGGACAGTTCTGCCATGGGGAGAAAGCACGCTAGTAAAAGGACTGAAACAGTTTGGCTGGGGTGGCGGTACACTGGGAGAAAATCTGCTTTGTTTTGGGCCCCACATCATGATATCAAGTGATCCTGGGAACAGACTGGATCCATTTCCATAATCCCGGGGTACGGTGGGAGTCAAGAGAACTAATCTTCAACAATCCAGGATATAGAGGCCACACCAAGGACATTATTCCAAATGGGGAGAAGAGTGCAGTGGTGTCTTTGAGCCAACCGGTCCTGCTGCAAGAACGGGTGGGAAGCACCACCCCGGAAGACCAGCTGGGTTATCCCTTGGCCTACCAGGATTTGGCAGAGATATTTGAGGAAAAGGCATCTGACCAGCTCCCGCCCCACTGGGAGACGGACTGTGCAACTGAACTGGTGCCTAGAAAGCAACCTCCCAAGCCTGAACTCTATTCACTAGAAATAAGGACCCTAAAAGACTTTGTAGAAAAGAGCATGGCTAGAGGCTTCATCCATCCATTGACGTCAACCTTCAGGGCTCCAGTGTTCTTCCAAGAGAAGAAAGACAGGTCCCTGCGACTGGTCACTGACTAAAAGAACCTCAATGGGATATGCAGTACCAACAAATCCCATTCCCCTGATGAAGGACATGCTAGGGAGGCTGGCTACAGGCATGATTTTTGCCAAGCTGGATTTATGCGATGCCTACTTTCGAGTACGAATACTTGGTCCTCCCCTTTGGATTATCGGGCAGTCCTGGTGTGTTTATGCAGCTTGAGAATGAAGTTCTGTATGACTTGCTGCTTGAGGGGGTCCTGGTCTACGTGGATGATGTGTTGACTATATAAGACCAAGACTAAGAATCCCATGTGAAGATGGGATATAAATAAAAATTATTATTATTATTATTATTATGGTGAGGGAGGTACTGAGGCGCCACTTGGGCAATCAGTTGCACGTTAAGCTGCCCAAATGCAAATTCAACAACAACAAGCTGGACTTCCTAGGATATCAGGGAACAGAAATGGACCCAGCCAGGGTGCAGACAGTACTGGAATGGGCTCCACTGAAAAAACGAAAGCAGGTACAAAGTTTCCTGGGATTTACTAACTTCTATAGGCAGTTTATCCCGGACTTTGCCCAGATAGCACTGCCTATCTCTCTCTCTCTCTGGCTTTTCTTCGCAAATGAAGATTCAGGAAGGACTCATCCCACGCTTTTTGCAAGCGCGCTGATGACTAAAAAGGCCAATCCGAGATAAACAAGTCCGGTTGCAGAAAGCACAGCAAAAGATCTCCTTGGGTGATGTTTCCGGATTGTGATTCTTTCTGCGTTGTCGTTTCTCTTCGAGACTTGTTCGGCGTGATTTCTCAAATAAGGCTGCAGCATTGTGGATAGTGCGTCTCCATGCCTCCCGATGTGAGGCCAGGGTAGACCATTGTTGGCGATCAATTTGGCCGAGCCTGAGATGTTGTTTGAGGGAGTCCTTGTATCGCTTTTTTGGAGCGCCCCTCTTACGCTGACCCGTGGCAAGTTCACCGTAGAGTACTATTTTTGGGAGGCGATGGTCCTCCATCCTAGAAACGTGCCCTGCCCAGCGCAGCTATGTTTTCAATAGCATGGCCTCAATACTGGTGATCCCTGCTTGCTCAAGGACAGCAACATTCGTCACATAGTCAGTCCAGTGTATATTTAGGATTGTGCGTATACAGCGCTGATGAAAGCGTTCGAGGAGTCGTAAGTGTTGGCGATAGGTGACCCATGTTTCAGACCCATAAAGGAGAATAGACAGTACAATGGCTCTATACACATTGATTTTTGTGCTCCGCCTCAGGTGTTTGTTACTCCAGACTCTTTTGTAAAGTCTTCCAAATGCGCTATATGCCTGTATCCACTGACCTGCTAAAGACCAAGATTCACCAAGGGGAGAAACCCAAGCCATCCACCAAAATCAAATGAAGCCCAGGATGTCAAGAAGCTTTTGAAAAGTTAAAGTGACTATTCAGCTTGGAACCCATATTAAAGCACCGGGACCTGGAACAGCCTTTTGTCATTCAAACCGACGCCAACGATGTGGCAATAGGAGCAGTATTAATGCAAAAAGACTCAGAGGGAAATTTAAGACTGTGTGCTTACTTATCTAAAAAATTTCAGGGAGTGGGACGGAGTCGGCCCACCTAGGAAAAGGAACCCTTTGCAATCAAGTGGGTGTTGCAGACTTGGCGCCAGTTCCTGGAAAGGACCCCTCAACCCTTTGAGGTTTGGATGGGTCATCACAATCTGGAAGCATTGCAAGCACCAAAAAAATTAAACCCAAAGCAGAGCCAATGGGCCAAGAAGTTCTATCGCTTCAGGTTCCAGTTAAAAGTCTTCCCAGGAAAGGAAAACACACTCGCTGATGCCTTATCCAGATTGCATCAGCATGAAAGCCAGAGGGATACTCCAGAGGAAACAATTTTTACCCCGGAATGGCTGGGGTTGGCAGTAACCACTTGAAGCCAAGAGCACAAGGAAGAGGAAAACAGGAGCCAAATCAAACCTGTGGATCCTTTGTTTCAGAGCATCCGGCAGGCAGCGGAAAAGGACCAGTGGCTTGAGGAACCAGTGGCTTGAGTCCTAGTCTGTCACTCAAACTATTACACCAAACTGGCTCTCTTGGATGGGGTGCTGGATGGGGTGCAGTTCTTTGCACTCTGTCCAAGGCTTGCCCTCCTAGCATCTGTCAAGCCCTAAGAAGAACTGCTACTGTTGCTGCTTCCCAATACAAAGGGGTGGGAGTGGGAAGGAAGTTCAGACAGTAACAATAAGGCTGTTCTGGGAAGGGAAGGGAGGGTGCACTCCAGCTGTGGGCATGTCCTCTTTTCTTCTTCCCTTATCCTGAGGCCAGTGTTATGCTCCACTTGCTTGATATAGTTGACTTATATCTGTAGTTATTCAAATGTGCAGCTGAACTAATCATATTAGTTACTAGTTAGATTTGTCATTAAACTGCAATTACAAGAGGTTAAAAGAAGGGTTTTATATCCTGACCCCCTCAAATCTATTGCTAACTTAAAAGCACAGCATTAATTCTGTTATTATGAATTAAATGTGCACCACTACTTCCATTTACTATTATACAGAGAGCCAGCTCTGGTATCATGGTATCATGATTTGATTATTGATTTTTTTTAAAAATTGTTAAGTTCCAATTTTGGTAGAAAGTTGGAACTG
The DNA here is from genome assembly GCA_026167975.1 of Phrynosoma blainvillii. Taxonomy (NCBI): domain Eukaryota; kingdom Metazoa; phylum Chordata; class Lepidosauria; order Squamata; family Phrynosomatidae; genus Phrynosoma; species Phrynosoma blainvillii. Next base: position 451,147,080 of record JANUYF010000001.1, on the reverse strand, counting down.
TTGTTGTGTGTCTTCAAGTCACTTCTGACCCTAAGGCAAGCCTGCACAACATACGGCCTAGGGGCCGCATGCGGCCTGCCAAAAGGTTTTGTGTGGGCCCTAAGGATGTGGAACAACTTCAAGGCTCCTCTGCTGCTCAGTCTCCTTCTGAGGAGAGGACATGAAGAGAAGGAGACAGGAAGGGTGAACACTCATCCTGCAAGGCTCCTCTACCTCCTGGCTTTCTCTGGAAGAGAAGGATTGAGTGGAGGAGGAGGAGGACAGGTGAACATTTGCCCTGCAAGGTTCCTCCACCACTCTGCCTTGTCCTGAGGAGAAGGCCAGGAGGAGGAGGAGCAGAGGCCAACACCCACCCTATAAGGCTCCTCCGCTGCTCGGCTTTGTCCCAAGAGGAAGTCTGGATGGAAGAGGAGAAGGACAGCAGGCAAGGCTGCTCTGCTGCTCAGCTTTCTCTTGAGAGGGCTGAGCAGAGGAGGATGGAATTATATTAATATTAATTAATATTAATTAATATTAATATTTAATTAAAACCTATCTGTGGCCCAAAGGTTAGCCTATTTTAATTTTGGTACCCACCTACTGCCAAGTTGTGCAGGTCTGCCCTAAGGCAACTCTATCATGGAGTTTTCATGGCAAGGTTTGTTCAGAGGAGTTTGCCATTGCCTTCCTCTGAGGCTGAGAGCATGTGACTTGCCCAAGGTCACCCAGTGGGCTTCATGGCCAAGCTGGGAAGTGCACTCTGGTCTCCAGAGACATAGTCCAACACTCAAGCCACTATGCCAGGGGTAGGCAACCTTTCCCCTTTAAGGCCCGAGAGACTTCAGCTCCCAGAAGCTTCAGCCATGTTCGCCAATAGTCCCATGTTGGCCAATAGCTCCTGGGATTCTGGGAGCTGAAGTCCCTCGGCCCTTAAAGGGGAAAGGTTGCCTACCCCTGCACTATGCCATGCTGGCTCTAGAATGCTGAAATACACATATAACCAGAAGAAGAAGATTTTCTTTGTGTTTTCAATACCAACTGAACCAAAATAAAACCAATTCCTGGGAAGACTAACTGTATATTCATTTAGTGACTTGTTTTTGTAGAGAGGAGAGTTCAGAGTTTTCCATACTGTACGTTATGAAAAAACAGAAGTACAATATATTACTCTGCACACCACTAAAAGCCCCTAGAAGGGACTGGCTTCTCTGCCCCCACAAAAATGCTCATTATCTGAACATGGACAAAACTAGTTGGTTTAAGTCAATGTAGAAATGAGAGAAATCCAAAACACTGTTTAAGCATGTCTTGCAGTAAAATTCTAAAAGCAGCATTTTACCTGTTCTGAAATTTTCCACACTCGGACAGATCCATCACAACTTGCAGAAGCCTGCAGAAGGGAATGTTTTAAAGCATTATTAGCACTGGATCAATAAATTACTGCCATATTAAATTTTATCTTTAAAACAGCTTCATGATTAGGTATCATAACTTCTTTATGTTAGTAGACCAAATACTAGTGAACATAGTGGTTCTGAAATATGAAGCATCTCTGGCCAAGAGAAAAACCACTCAGCCAGGGTTGTTCTTGCTGATGTGAAATCTGAAACAGATATGGCTCTAAATATTCAATTCATCTGAAGAAAACTCAATGAAGTTCCAAAACTTTGGCATTTTAAAACTAGCATTTGGTCCAATAAAATACATATCTTCCACAAAAGCTTACACTACAATGTATCTCTTAATGTATTTAAGGGCCACAAGACTTTTAAGATGCTATAGCTCTTTTAACTAAGGGCAATTATATGCAGGTGTGGTTCTCTGTTACTGCATACAAGAGAGATGGAGGTAATTCTGGTACTATGAGAGCAACCACTTTCTCTCTAGAAGGCAGAAGGCACACAACCCAGCATCAGAAAAGAGAACCACACAGCCTCCTGAACTCCTTAAAATACATGCTAAAAACAATATAGTAGAATATATGTTTTCTGAAGTTATTGGCACAAGTAATCAGGGAATAGGTTTGTGATTTTCCTCAGTGACACTACCAATAATGCACTTGCAAAACTGATTTTCTAATGAGAAGTGACTATCTAAAGGCAGCCCATGAAACCTTCAAGAGAGCCATTTTAACAAAACTAATATATGAGACAGAATCACATTCTCCCAGCAGTTTTACACTGTGCTTTTGAAAGCCGGGAAATCACAGTTCTCATGTGCTCAATGAGCTTCTAGAATAGCATAAGGATCAAGTACAGTCGGCCTTCTGTATCCACGGTGTCTTTATCCACAGAATACACACACACACACACACACACACACACACACTAAAAAGCAAACCTTGATTTTGCAATTTTATATAAGGGATATAATTTTCGTATGCCACTGTATTTAATGGGACTTGAACATCCACGGATTTTGGCACCCAAGGATGGTTATGGAACCAAATCCCAGCAAATACCAAGAGCTCACTGTACAGTCATTAATTTAGAAACCATGCTGCTCAAACATACATAGAATTTTCAAAACTGATACTGTAATACAGTACCTCGATACCACACACCTTAATACTTTTTAAAAATATGTTAGTGCATAAAGAACTGGTTTTCAAAGTAAGGAGAACAAAAACTGAGCAATGAAGCAGAATTCTCTCTCCCCATAAATAATCAGATGGAAAATTATTAAAGTTAATTTCTACTTTTGGTCAAATTTCAAGGTTAGCTAAAACAGTCCATCACAGAAGGCAACTCCACCCAATCTTTGGGAATCCGTCACTTGCCTCAGCCCCCTGCATTACAACTCAGCTTTCCCACCCATCCCCATATGAAGTATTTTCAGGAGGTTCTCAGGGTTGCAAGGAGGAGGGAGGGAGGCAAAAAGAGGGGCTGGAGATTTTGCTTCTGTGGATTCTCTTCTGTCAGCATGACACTGAATGGAATCCCAAGTCAATAAAAATTGCAATAATAAAAAAGCTGCCTTTAGATAGTCACTTCTCATTAGAAAATCAGTTTTGCAAGTGCATTAAAAATACATGCATTAGGCCACATTCTCAAATTTTGCTGAGTAGATGTTATCTCAACAGCTGAATGGATGGTGAAGCCAGAAAACTAATTCCATTCTACATGAATCTCTGTCACATGTTCTAATAAATAGTTTAGCAAATCAGCATTGAACTGGATTCTTTTGATTTTCTTAACATGGTTATTTCAGTGGATTATTTGTGTGCTCCTCTATGACAGTAATAAAAATGTATTCTATTCTAATTGTTTATTTTGCTACATCAACTACATGTGATGAATATTTCACTAGACCGCATTCTCACATGGACAGACCTAGTGTTTACCAAGCAAGAACATAATCTCATTTGCAAAAGTTACAGCACTAACTGTTCTGTCTCCTCACCCCACCCCACCCCAATCTTAGGGACTGTATTTTGGTGAACTGGTTGTAATCCTGTTGAGATCCTCAGGCCTAATCTCATAACTACAGCTTCAAGAAGGTAAACTGCTATTAAATCACTTTGACAGTGCAATCTTATGCATTTTTGCTCAGAAGACAATAAAATTTATTCTCAGTTAAGGCTGGCACCCTGTTGGTTATTCTCAACTGGAATAGACCTATTGAATTCATTGCTGACTGGTGAGTCAACATGTAGGTAAATTCTATAGATTTAATGGGTTTACACTACTGAGGTCTAAAAGAATTTAGGTCTACTTGATTTGATGTAATGTTTGTTATTTTGATTTATTACTCTTCATAACACTGTTTTTTTATTATGAATGCCATATAAAATGAACTAATAGCTTCTCTCATCTATTAAATATAAGATGAAGACGTCAGACCCTATGTTTAATAGGCTGGAATGTACTGACTGCAGTAGCTGTATATCAGCATACACTATTAAGAGAGCAAGGAAAGAAAGACCATAGGAAAACGTTTTACCAGAAAAGTGTCCTTTGGATCAAATGACACACTTAAAACAGGAGCATCATGTCCTCGAAATGTTTTCTGCTGGCTGCTGTCGGCTATCTCCACTATCTTCACCATAAAGTCACTGGAAATAACCGCAATAATATGGTCAACAAATTTATTTATACTATGAAATTTTGAAACTTTGCTTCATGAAACAAACACACGCAGTGTTTCTTCCATTTAAAAATGTTTTAGCCTCAATCCAGTAACTGGCTAACAATCACACCAGAACTTTGTTCCTCTCCCCACCACCTGAAAACCAACTTTGGAGGGTTTCCCAGAACTCCAAAGTCAGTTTTGAGGAACTATAGGGATCTGTAGTGGGCAAGGGATATGACCCTCCCTCTCACTTACACTGGAACCCACTATAATGCCAGAAGAGTTCCATGACTAGTTACTGTCCTTTAACCACAGTTCTGTAGTATCAACTCTGTGTAAACATAAGCAATTACACATATTTAATTCCACCAAAAAAAAACCACCCTAAGATTCATGAGGGGAAAAAAATTCATTCTATTGAATTTCAATTCTCAGATTCACTCATGTTATCCATCATTTTAGACTTAAATCACTGAAACAGGCATTTTAATTGCTGATTAAACTGCTCTTCTAACTTGGATATTCAAAATACAATTGGTGGATCAAGTATGGAGGCATCCTGCACAATGTGTACAATATAACTAAAACATACAAAATAATCAATATTAAAATATAACTAAACTACAAGTTGAGTTTCCCTTATCCGGAATTCCAAAATCTGAATCATGCCAAAAACAAAAACATAGTGACATTTTTGCTTTCAGATAATTTAATGTACACAAACCTGTTTCATGTTCAAAATTATTTAAAATATTGTATAAAATTAATTTCAGGCTATGTGTATAAGGTGTATACGAAACATAAATGAATTTCGTGTTTTCCAAGATATCTCATTATGTATGTACATGGAAATACAGGCATTCCAAAATCAAAAAAAATTTTTTTTAAGAAATCCAAAACCCCAAACACTTCTAGTCCCAAACATTTAGGAAAAGGGAGGCTCAACCTTTATTAATATCAAAACATCTAAAGCATATACTTAACTGTTAAGGAAAAAGCAACATGGGATATACAGTAATAGAAATAAAAATATGTATGTGAATGTCAAAGTGACTAAGCAGGAGCAATCAGGAAGATACACAGGTGAAAAAGATAATATAATTAAGAAGCCTTGAGAGCCAAGGACAAAGTTATAGAAGGTATATTGAGAACACCTGTGATAGATTGCAAACACCTGAGACTCATTAAGTGGTCAAGGTAAAGTGATGAAACACTTGGGTTGGTCTTAGATATGGGATGATCCATGTAAACCAATCAAAATGAATGTACACACCCACTGGGTGGAAACTGACTGGTGGGTGGTGTCTAACAATGGCTATAAATTGCAATGTTTGCTAATGTACATTGTGGAGTAGTTTTGGAGATATTGTGGAGTAGTAGAGATTGTGATTTGTAGGGCATATAGTATTTATGTATATAGTAGAATAAAGTAGATCTTTTATATAAGACTACTGAGTTGTCTGGTGTCTTGAGGGAAGATACAAGAGCCAGAGGAATCCTGGAGAAGTTTGGAGACATCTCAGGAAGAAGAGTGAGAAGGCTTGGAGAGTTTGTCAGGGTCTTCAGCCTATTCTCTGAAACTCTGCTGCTTGGGAAAGAAGCATCAACCACTGATCAAAGCTGGTCAGCTCTGCTACATAACAAGGTGGTGAGTTAGAGCCAGAGGTGAAGAGCTACAACTCCCATCATCCCTGACATTAACAATGTTTAAAGAACAGCACAATTAAAACATTGTGGTACCCTCTTAAAAGCTCTCCCCTTAAAAACCTATGAATTATCTGAAGGAACTTATTATCACATGTGGTGGGAGTGCAAATTGGCAAAAGTTTTTTGGGGGAAGATACATGTATAAATCGAAAAGGTATTAGATCAGTCAGTATCAAAAGATCCGAGTATATATTTATTGAATATAATTGAAGATGAGTTGGAAAATCAATATGATAAGACTTTTCTTTTATATGTTAGCGGCAGCTAGATTAGTTTATTCTGCAATGTGGAAACAAAAGAAGATCCCAGATATTGATGTATAGATCTGGAAATTATATGAATTAATGGAAAATGATAAATTAACACAAATGTTACCAAAAAAAATCAGAAGAAAATTTTCATAAAGTTTGGAAGCCATTTATTAGATATATCAAACAAAAATGGGGGGACCTTTGGGTAATAGGAATAGAAAAGCTATAAACATAAAGAGAATTAAATACATTAGTCTATGAAATGGTATGTCAAGGTTACAAAACAGAATACACATAATACGTTAAAGTCAATGTATATAAGAGAAAAAGAACATATAAGTTATGGAACACAGAGAAAGTGGAAATATTAGTTAACACAGATTTATGTAAAATGGATGTAAATGGTTATAACTGATAGTAATACACAAATCAAGAGGAAAATTTAAAAAAAGGATGTGATTAAGCAACATCAGTAGATAATAGAAGGAAGTCCAATTTATGTTATGTTAGTAATGTAGTTGTAGATGTAGTCTTGTTAAGTTTGTTTTATATGTTTCTTTGTAAAGTGTCTTGTTGTGTTTTTTTAAAAAATTCAATAAAATTTATTTAAAAAACAAAACAAAAAAACCCCTATGAATTATCTATTACAAGTAGTATAAAAAGAGCAACTGAAGTAACACATTGCATATACCAAAGCTGGTCAAAGTTGGACTATAGATCTCAGAATCTCCCATCAAAATCTGGAGCACTATACTTTGACCACCACTGGCATATACTCTTCTTGACATTGCATGAGGCCAGATCTGCTTCTACACCTTTAGTGATCCAAGATTATAGAAAGAGCTTCCTATGATCAAAGCAGCTTTGCATACCTCACTTGTACATTTCTCAAGGGAACTGTCAATTTCATGTAGAGCTACGTTCCCACAATATGCCCAACACATAAGGAATTCTTAAAGCATGTTGTTTAAACATGTAAGGAGGGGAGTGCATCAGTCTCATGCCTTCCTGCATCTCTTTGCTCTCCTTGTCTGAAACAGGAAACATCCTCTATGTGGAGGCTCCACCTCATCAAAAACCTAAATTTCCCTGCATTCTTTGAATTACCTGGATCCAGCAGCTACTTTACTCCCATCATCATTGAAAACCACATGATTGGCATTCATGGTGAAGCGTGTCAGGATACCATCTGGAACACCTTCTGGGAATGTATGAATCTGAACAGTGTTGTTAGACACTGCTGTAATCAGTTTTCCATTCTATAAATAAGGCAATACTAGCATTAGCCATGATCGTCCATTGATACAAGGAAAATAAATTCATTCTGACATAGAGCAACAGTGGGAATCACACAGTTCCCCAAGTTGGTCTTGCACCCCTAGCCAACCAGTTAATGGTGGGAAATGCTGAGAGTGATAATCTAACAATATCAGGACCACATGATTCTCACCCCTGTAATGAAGACAAAGAAGAACTGAAGAAAAATTGCTTCTAGTTCCAACAATACTGCCAACTGAGCTATCAGTATACTAGGCAATCTTAGGGCAGAGGTACATCATTAAGTATTCACATTTTTGCTTGTCTCATAGCACTAATCCAGAGACGATAAAAGAGGTGTGTTTAACCCAAGGGCTTTTGTTGTCCGTTTTAGTTTACAAATCACAGTGGAACCTATTTCCATAAAAATCCATAACTTGGTTTATATTTATACACACAACTAAATGACAATCATTGAGCAATTAATTACCTCTTGAAACTATTTACCACGTAAGAATAGCATGAACATGCTAGCTACATATTATCATTTAACAAACAAGATTAGCCATTGATCACAGATTTAATTAGGGCATCTTGAGGGCAAATGTCAATGTATAAGCTTTAGGGCACAGCCAGACCAATTAGAAAGACCAGAAAGACCCCGATTTTGTTCCTCTCCTTTCTGATTTTATTTTGAAGAACCATACACATTTTGTTTATCCTAGAATATTTTCTATCATCTCCCAATATGATCAAGGACACTTTATACCAGCTCCCCAGGCAATTTACTTTAACCCAGTATAATATCATAAGGAACAGAAACAAAATCTCAGACTTTTCAATCAGTTTGGATGCACGTTCAGAGAAAAATGGCAGTTACTGTAGTGATAACTGCAGTGTGAAAATGTATGTGTGTTTATAGTGTTGAAATTTTCCTGGGAAATTCACAAGCCCAGCATAAAAAATCAACCATAGTAAAAGACAAGGGACTGGCAAATTTAGAGGCTAGTGTTCTTGTAGAAAACAACTGAATCTTAGTGGAATTGCTTTAACTTTCCATATTCACAAGGGGGCAGAATTGGTCTAAGTTTCACAGTTAATATACAGTACTATCCTGAAAAATTCATGTGAGCACCAAACTTAAGAAAATTTAAGGAAAAAAAGTTTTGAAGAAAAATAGTTTTGTTAAACTTTGTAACAGAGCCTAACATAAAATTAGTGGAAACATGTGATTAGTTTATAATGTTCATATTTCATTTATTCACAAATCAACAAAAAAGTTGCTAAACTAAAAGTGAATCTATATCAGCTGTTCATATGTTCATGTTAATCATTTGTGTATAAATAATTGGCAGGGAGAAAAGAAGGAAATCCAGCTCTTTCAGTTTACAAAAACTTTAATTGATAACAATTAGTAGTTGCCAACTGGTGATTGCTCTTCGAATCTGACATAAGAGTCTACAAAGCATGAGCATTTAGTTGTTCAAAATCACTGCCACCTAAACCAACACAGCAAATAGCTCTAGACGGGTGAAAATCTCATGCCTCGGTATTTGCTTTATGCACAAGCCTATTCAATGATCCTACTGTTACAAATACACTCATCCCTCCACATTTGCGGCTTTGACTTTTGCAGATTTAATTATTCACTGATTTTATTTATATGTTCTCTCTAGGAATATCTAAGTCCTCCAGTGCAACTCTATGGTCAACTTTAGCCAAAAGTCGCACTGAAGGACCTAGAGATTCCTAGAGAGAACACTCCACTAGGCATTTGTAGCTCCTCCAGCGCAATTTTATGGTCAATGTCTTGCAGATGTTGACCACAGAGTTGCACTGGAGGATCAAGAGATTCCTAGAGAGGTGTTCTCTCAGGTAAAAACAGTGTTTTTGTTATTTGCAGTTTCCACATTCATGGGGGTCCTATGGCCCTAACCCCTGTGAATGTGGAGGGATGAGTGTAAGGAGGAAACACATATTGGAAGAACTTGCTGCAGCACACATCATAGCTTTACTTTACTCACACTACCTTGAGAGCAAATGAGTAGGCTTTTTCTCCCACATTAATTGACTTGGGATCATCATCATCTAGACTTTCCCAAATCCTGACATCTCCATCACTGCCACAGGTTACAATGCAGCTATTCAAAAAAACAAAATCAGCATTAAACAGCAGCATATCAAACTGTATACCAGAATTGTTGACCTTGTATGTGCTATTTACAAAGCTTTTGTTAAAGTAAACATTAAATGTAAATAATTATTGAAAACTATTACACTGACCAACAACAAAAGCAACTGGTCTCTTGTATCAACAGCCACAACTGTTAACATTGCACAGGACTGAAATGTCTTAAACTGGAATTCAGGTGACTACCTAAGGGCCTTTGCAGACTGCCAGAAATAGTGCACATTAAATTGAGGCACTGCCCTGGCTCAGTGCTAGGGAATCATGGGAACTGTAATTTATTGTTGCACCAGAGCTCTCTGACAGAGAAGGCTCAATGTCCCAGAAAAAAATACAATTCCCATGACTCCCTAGCACTGAGCCAGGGCAGTGCCTCAATTTAATGTGCACTATTTCTGGCAGTCTGCAAAGGCCCTATGCAGACCATGAAGGTCAAAAGTAAGGCATACCAAAAGAAGAAACATTTGGAGAAAATGTTGCATCCAAGCTACAGAAAGAACCTTTAAACTATTTAAAAAACAAATGGAAGCACTGTATATACTGGGGTTGTCTAAATCTGTCATTCCAATGACACAGATGAAGTGATTTTTGCACTACTGAAGTTTATTTTGTGGACAACAAGATTTGTCACTTTGGACAACGATGGATATCCCAGAAGCCTCATTCTGCATTTTTCCACCATGGATTCCATGATCATTTTGTCTTCATGCTTCTATGACTTCTAATTATTGCACTGGACACCTGAAAATCCACCTTCTGTTGAGAATGATTGTGTACCTATTATAACTGTATATACAACTATACTATCCTGTATTTCAAATCTTCTAAAACCCACTAGCCCCTCATTTATTATATAAATTCATATTCTGACTTTCCACAAATGATAGTCAAAGTAATGAGGAAATAATGCAACATAAAACAATTCTAACAACCATAAAACAAGGAGGGTGGACAAGCAAGTAAAATTGTAGTTGAAATAATATACTGGCGAGATTTGTAATAACATTTTTTTAAATTAAAAAAGGCTTGTGAGAGTGGCAGATATTTAGCCAGATCAAAAACTCCTGGGAGGGCTTTTTGCTGACTTAAAGAAATTGTATTGTTGTGGTGACTCTTATTAACTTTATTTATAGCATGCCTTTTCTTCCAAGATTGGTACTCAATGTAGTTATGGTGTTCGTTTTCATTCAAAGGCTGTTAGATGCTCAGATGTAAAGGCAATACAAAGCGTGGAAAACTAGCACTGCATCAATGTGAACTGTAGCATAGGCATTTTATATATGCAGGATGTTGTGCATGTGAGACAAACACTCTGGGAATCCTATCACCAACAATGGTCCCAAACACACTGCAGAAATAATCCACTTTGAGACTACTTTAACTGTCTTGGCTCAGTGCTAAGGAATCCTGGGAATTGTAGTTTATTGTGGCACCAGAGCTCTCCTGACAGAGAAGGCTAAATGACTCACAAAACTACAGTTCCCAGAATTCCTTAGCACTGAGCCAGGGCAGTTAAAGTAGTCTCAAACTGGATTATTACTGCAGTGTGTTTTGACCAACGACTTATATTTAGTCACAAGTGAAAAGACACATGCAAAATCCATGCAACAGTTTTTGGGGAAAAACACAAAAACGTCCACCATTTTGGAACTTTAATTTGATATTAAATTCCATTATAACATAACTCAGAAGATCTACTTGCTCCTACGTACATGCATAGGATTGTGGGCTCACTTACCTCCCAGTGTCATCAAAGCAGACATCTGTACGTCCTTCTGTGTGACCATATCTCATTGGTTTTAGTGATGAAGGCATTTTCTTTCTCTAAGAGATGCTGTTTAACAAACAAATGTTATGTGATTACAGCAAAAAGTAAAGTTTCTAATTATTTCAGTGCTATATACTTTATCTTTCAATAAGAAAAAGGAGGAAAATTAGATAATTCGAAATCTGCAATAGTGTTGAATAGTCCTAGATATTATGTCAAATATAGTGTGCTACAATCATATATAGGGACAGTGAGGAGACTTTAGGAGCCAATTTACCATTCCTGGGAGTCACAACAGACCATAGTGACAGTAAAATAATGGTGAAAAACAAAACCAGAAGTGGGCCACCTCAGGATTTCATTTCTCAAATTAAGCCAACATGTTTGAGTCAAGAAATATTTCAATAGCTTTCTTCAAGGGAAAACAATTTTGAAATTGCCAGATGAGGGCTATCCTAAGGTTGAGATTTTTGCAGGCTAAAACCTGAGATACAGGGATGACCCCTTTTGATGTCAACAGGAGATGGGATACTACAAGGTGTAGCCCTCATGTCATTAAGCATAATCATAATCAACCACAGTTGCAGATTACGTAATTCAAATTTACAAAGACAAAAGTTGAATCCTTCCACAGCCATGGAAACCCAGTGTGTGACCTTGAGCAAGACACACACTCTCAACCCTCAGAAAACCCCATAATACGTTCACCTTAGGGTTGCCATAAGTCAGAAATGACTGGAAGGCCCTGAAAATATGAATTCAACTGAAAATAATATAACAACAAATATACCTGTAATAATTATGATGGCGATACTGATATTATTCATATTTATATAGAGTTTTTAATATATTTTAAATTGTAAATCTTAATGCATAATGTTTTTAAGTTCTTAAAATGGTTCATGGGTTTTTTTTAAATTATCTATACTTGAATGCTTTGTATTGTTTTTAACTTGTACTGTTTTTAAATTTCGTTAGCCACCTTGAGTCCCTATACCGGGAGGAAGGTGGGATATAAATAAATAAAATAATAATAATTCATATTCATATTCATAATAATAATAATCCACACACATGCAAACATGTACACACACACAATACAGACTCAGATTCAAAAGACTCAAAGAGAATTAGTACATAAAAAACAAAGGGATGGCAAAGGATTAATCAGGACTGGCTCTGACATTTGGCCTGACCCTTTTTCTGTGGATGCCTGTTTCTAAATGCTCAAATTTTCAGGGCCAATGAGTCACACTCTCTCAGCCTCAGAGGATGGCAATGGCAAACCCTCTCGAAAGAAACTTGCCAGAAAAACCCCATGGCAGGTCTGACGTAGGGTTGCCACAAGTCGCAAATGACCTGAAGGCACACAACAACAACAACAACAACAACAACAACAACAATAGCTACACCCAGGTGACAAGCTGGCCTTGCTAAGGATAATAAAGGAGCATAATGATTTGTGTCTTGGACTAGGAGATCAGGGTTCGAATCCCTACTCAGCCATGGGAACCCACTGGGTGACCTTAGGCAAGTCACATTCTCTCAGCCTCAGAGGATGGCAATGGCAAACCCCCTCTGTAGAAACTTGCCAGGGAAACCATGTGATAGGGTCGCCTTAGGGTCGTCGCAAGTCAGAAATGATGGTACACAACACACACACTCCTAAATATATTTCCTAAAATGTTTGAAGTTATTGCCATGCTGGAAATTTGGGAGAAATGAAGGAAAAATGTCATGTGGAGAGTATGAGACCCACTGGGTGACCTTGGGGAAGTCATACTCTCTCAGCCTCAGAGGGTGGCCATGGCAAAAAAGAAACCTGCTAAGAAAGCCCTGCCATAGCACAGGGTCGCCATAAGTCGGAAACGACTTGAAGGCACACAACAACAACAACGGAGAGGATGGGCGCGGGTGGGTGGGTCAGAATCCATATTTTGGGGGCCGAAGCCTTTTGGGTGCGATGTAGTGTGCTTTCGAGGCATTGGACTATGACTCTGGAGACCTGGGTTCGAATCCCCAGCTCGGTCATGGAAACCAACTTGGGCAAGTGTCACACTCTCTCAGTCTCGGAGGATGGGGCAATTGCAACCCCCTTCTTTGAACAAAATCGTGAGAAGAAATCCCCAGGATAGGGACGCCATATAAGTCAGAAATGAAGGCACACGATAACACCCACACAAAAGGAGGCAACTACGCGGCCTTGCCTGAGGAGAAAAATAAGGGGCGCCCCTTCCCCAAACCTCGGTCACCTCACACCCTCATATCCCACCCGCACCCCAAGATTCCCCCTCACCGCCTGGAGGAAGAGGAGGAGGACGACTAGGCCCCAAAAACTACCGCTCTCCTTCTCCTTCCTTCCCGGCTTCGAGGCTTCCCGCGCTTTAGGCCTGAGGAGGAGCCGGGAGGCCGCGTCAGAAACTGGGCTGGCCTAGGAAACCTTTCCCTCCGCCTCCATCTCCTCCTCCTCCTCCTCCTCATTGTCCAGGCCTCCTTCTCTAGCCTCTCACTGCCAGCGACCATGGAACCGAGGCGGCCTCTGAGGTAACTCGAAGGCGGCGGTGAGGAGAACGAAGAGGAGGAGGAAGAAAATGGCGGCCTGCTAGGCCCTGCCTTGACTGTGAGGGCGCATAAGTAGCCTGGGCCTTCTCTCTTACTTTCCTTTCCCTCCAAGTCTCTCTACCTCCCGGCCTTCGCTATTCCCTTCTTTGCCCCGCACCCTTGGCTTCTTCACTCCTGATAGGCGACTTTTTAAAAACCACTCCTTCCCAAATTAACAAACAAAAAAAAATCATTTTCCACGTACAAATATTCTCCACACATGCACACACACCATTCAAACAAAACCCAAAATTATTTTCCACACACAAGTATTCTTAACATTATTTCCCACGCACAAATATTCTTCATTCACATTAGTCAAACAGAAACCAACATTATTTTCCTCGCACAAGTATTCTTAAAATTACTTCTCACACACAAATATTCTTCACACACATTAGTCAAAAAACAAAATTATTTTCCCCGCACAAGTATTCTTAAAATTATGTCCCACGCACAAATATTCTGTGCACATTCACACATACACGCCCCATTGAAACAAAACCCAAACCCCACACAAGTGTTCTTAAAATTATTTCCCACACACAAATAGTCTTCACACACATTAGTCAAAAACCAAAATTATTTTCTACGCACAAGTATTCTTCACACACACACACACACCTCATTGAAACAAAACCCAAAGTTATGTTCCCTACACAAGTATTCTTAAAAATTTTTCCCACACATAAATATTCTTCATACTTATTAGTCAAACAAAAACCAAAATTATTTTCCCTGCACATCAATTCTCAAAATTATTTCCCCCACACAAATATTCTTCACAAACATTAGTCAAAAACTAAAATTACTTTCCACACACAAGTATTCTTAAAATTATTTTCCACCCACAAATATTCTTCACACACGTTAGTCAAACAAAAACCAAAATTATTTTCCACTGACAAGTATTCTTAAAATTATTTCCCACAAACAAATATTTTCCACATTCACACACACACCATTCAAACAAAACCCAAAGTTATTTTCCACGCGCAAGTATTCTTCACACACATTAGTCAAACAAAAACCATTTTTTAATACAAAATGTTTATTGATAAATCTAAACAACTTAAAACCTATTTTGTCCATATATATAACATACATGTGGTTTAAACATACAGATACAGATTATATTGTATTGCATTCATGTTGGAAGCCGCCCTGATTGCTATGCAGAGGGCGGGGTATAAATTATTATTATTATTATTATTATTATTATTATATCAATTCAAAAATGGTTACAATATTCCAGAAATATATTTTTAACTAATTCCTATTCTGACGGAGTGAGGTTAAACTGATTAATGTATATCCCTATATATACTTCCTATACCATTCCATTCTTTCCTTCTTCTGCTTGTATAAGCCTCTCCTATGCTCCTTCTTTCCTTCCTCTGTTTTCCTCCTTCCCCAATCAATATCTTCTTTTCCCCCTTCTTTATCTTTCTATATTCTATATTATCTTACCTTCTAACTACTTATTCTTACTTTCTAACTACTTATACCTTCCTTTTCCCCCACACAACAATTCTTAAAATTATTTCCCATGCACAAATATTCTTCACACACATTAGTCAAAAACCAACATTATTTTCCATGCACAAGTATTCTTAAAATTATTTCCCAAGCACAAATATTCTCCACACATTCACACACACATCTCATTCAAACAAAACCCCAAATTATTTTCCACACACATGTATTCTTAACATTATTTCCCACACACAAATATTCTTCACACATATTAGTCAAACAAAACCCAAAATTATTTTCCACACACAAGTATTCTTAAAATTATTTCCCACGCACAAATATTCTTCAAACACACACACACACAACATTCAAACAAAACCCAAAATTATTTTCCCCACACAAATATTCTTCATACACTCCATTCAAACAACACCCAGTTATTTTCCACACACAAATATTCTTAAAATTATTTTCTATGCACAAATATTCTTTACACACTCACACACCATTCTAACGAAACCAAAAACTGTTTTCCACACCAGTATTTTTCACACCCACACAATATTAAAAAAAACCCTCAAAATTATTTTTCATGCATGAATATTCTTAATACTCATACACAACCCATTTTCTATTTAACCTTTCCCTTTTTTAATCTTTTTCTTCTGGAGCCTTGAACTCCCCTTTTTTTCCTAATTTCATATCTCCATTCACCCAGCCACTTTCTCCTGAGCCATTAAATACTACTACTACTACTACTACTACTATTACAGTATTATTTCTTGTTCCTTTTCTTTTTCCACCTTAAGCCGCCAGTAACTCCAGTTGAACCAGAGTGAACTTTCCTTGCTCTTCTTTCTGGGACTTTCCCCCCAACTCTTTTGTAGGTTTAGGACTACTGTTGTAGTCTATATTCCTGTCTCCTAGATATTTCCATCTTTAGTCACCTTGTTCTTCAATCCCTTCTCCCTCAGTCTCCTTACACCTTTCCTGTTGCCTTAATTTAGGGGTGGAAAAAGTGTGGCCATGATACCCTCTTAGTGGCCTCTAATCCCCTCTGTGGCTACGATCCCTTCTTTGTGGCCCCTGGTCCCCTTTTATGTGACCCAATCCCCTCTTTGTAGCTCTGATCCCCATTTTGTGGCCTGATCCCCTTTTTGTATACCCCTTTTTTGTGGCCCATGATCTCTCTGTGACCCCCCAATCGCCTCTTTGTAGCCACGATCTCCTTTTGGTAGCCCAGATACCCCTTTTTTGTGGTCCATGATCTCTTTGTGACCCCCCCATCGCCTCTTTGTAGCCCCAATCCCCTTTTGGTAGCCCAGATACCCCTCTTTTGTGGTGCATGTTCTCTTTGTAACCCCCAATTGCCTCTTTGTGGCCCTAATCCCCTCTTTATAGTCCTGATTCCTTTTTTGTGGCTTTGTGACCCTAATATCTTTGTAGCCACGATCCCTGCTTTGTGCCCCGTGGTCCCCGCTTTGTGGCTCTGATCCTCTCTTTGTAGCCTCTATCTTTTTGTGGCCCATGATCTCTTTGTGACCCCCCCAATTGCCTCTTTGTAGCCCTAATCCCCTCTTTATAGTCCTGATTCCCTTTTTGTAGCTTTGTGGCCCTGATCCCCTTTTCATGGCCCCTGAGCCCCTTTTTTGTGTCCCTAGAAGCTTAGCTCTTTCCCACCCCTCCCTTGCCTCACCCTCCAGTCCTTTCCTTTCCTTTGACTGCCCCTCACTTCTGAACCCCCCTTTCTCTTTTCTTGTAGTCTCTTCCTTTCTCCATTTCCTTTCCTCCCTTCCTCACCCCCAGCCCTGTAATCTCCTGATGCTTCCTCCTCCGCAGCCCAGCCCACATCCCTCCCTTTCTCTCCAGCTGTGCAGCTGATCCGGTCTGCCTTTGTGTCTGACAAGGAGCAGATGCTCTCCCTGGCACTGCGCTCTCCCTGGCCTGGCGCATGGGGTGATGCCTCTCATAGGGTCCCTCTTTTGGGTATGCCCCCAAAAGGCCTCTTCTGCTAAGCAGCAGGTGAGTTTAAGTGTCTGTTGGAGGGGGCACCCACTTATTATGACAATTTATTCCTCCGTCCTGTTACATTTAACTTTTATTGGTTCTTTGGTGGCATGGGTCTTAAAATTTGGGGAGGGGAAGAAGCTGGGGGCTTCTCATAGAGTTACAAATGTCCATCATTTGCAGCTTTTCTAAAGGGTGGAGATGGTCTGTCAAAATTGCTGTCAGTTTCATAGCCAGCGGTATAACTTTTTAAAGAAAAATTACCGTAGCTGATGGCAAAAGTTTCTTTTTTAAGAGTCTGTACAGCATGTTGAATTTTAAAATCAGTGCTCCAGCATAAGGCTTTATTCAGGAAGCTCTCTCTTTTGATATTTATAACATGCTCAGGAGTGGTATATTTTAAAAAGTATAGACAATGTGACTGAATTAAAAACTGGGATCTTTGACTATGGTCCAAAACACACAGCAGAAATAATCCAGTTTGAGACCGCTTTAACTGCCCTGGCTCAATGCTAGGGGATTCTGGGCACCACAGTTTTGTGAGACATTTAGCCTTCTCTGTCAGAGTGCTCTGGTGCCACAATAAACTACAATTCCCAGGATTCCCTATTACTGAGCCAGGGCAGTTAAAGCAGTCTCAAACTGGATTATTTCTGCAATATGTTTTGGACCTATGTATATTGCTGAAGCATGTGAGTTTTACATGGGCAATATGTATTAAGAGACTATTAATCCAGCATTTTGCTCTGTTGCTGGCTATATCTGTTATGTATTTCTGGCCAGAAGAAAATGGAATTCTTTAAGATATATACACAAGTCAGCCTTAACATTAATGGAATTCCCTTTATCTTGCAACTCCTCTCTAGCAGTTACTGTTCCTCTTCCTAAGCAATCACTGCACTTGTTTTTAACTTTTATCTGCCCATCCTGGATGGCTGTCTGTCAGGGATGCTTTGATTTTGAGTTTCTGCATGGCAGGGGGGTTGGACTGGATGGCCCTTGTGGTCTCTTCTAACTCTAGGATTCTATGAGTCTATCCTACTTCTGCAAAGTTAAAAATAGGTTTTCCTTCTCTTTTAAATTGGTCATTTCCAACTGTGCCTGCTATTACTATTTCTTACAGGCACACTCTTTTTAGTTTTATGTCTTAATTGATATAAGTGGATATGCCACTGAAGAATGACTGAAATGCATGTCTTATTTTACTCATTTAGTATGCATATGAAAATATTCCAGGAGCCATTAAGTTCAAAATTAGGTCTTAATAAGCATAAAAATACATAGTAAAAATTAAAAAACCTGAGAAACCACAAAGCAGAACGAGGACTTTTGCCTTTGCATTCTCATGTTTTAATATCAGTTTGCTTGCTGTTGACATCTAGGCTGATAAAATGTTTCTGGGTGGCTAGTTTGATCATGTTTACAATACACAGGAAAGTGTTTCTTCAGGTCTCAAGTTAATTTATGTGATGTGTATTTTACCCTGGCAAGATGTTTCGGCATCCATTGATAGGCTTTTGAAAAATAAAAAGTAGGTACCTGATTCTGTTTCTAGGAATATAACAACTTTATTACACTGTTGTCAGCTAGGATATTTTAACTTGTGAAATTGCACTAAAAACTGCAACTGTATATCCCCTTGGATTTATTTAAGAACATGTTTTTAACAGAACTTGTGTTTTCACGTTATGATTTCATTAGTGTTAATCACATCCTATCCTTCTTTTCCAATGGAATTGTGATAAAACAGGGGGAGGCAACCTTTTTGAGCCAAGGGCCGTGTTGCTGTCCCTCAGACAATTGGGGGGCCGAAGCACCATAAATAAATAAATATATATATATATATATTTTAAAAAAAATATGCATGCACACTCTCTCAGCCCCAGAAAAGCCATGGCAAAACCCCTGTGGAGATTTTGCCAAGAAAACCCCAAGGACAAGTAATAACAACAATAATCAATATCATCATGGCGGACGGCAGCGGGGGCGGCGGAAGGACCGGCCTAGGGCCGGTCCAAGGACCTCGGGGGGGCCGCATCTGGCCCCCGGGCCTTAGGTTGCCTACCCCTGTGATAAAACATCTACCAAAGATCTTAATCTTTGTTAAACTGCCTCACAGTACATTCAGCTAAGCATTTTTCTGTAAACGGAGGAACAAACTGGCCATCCTGCTTTCAGAATTTCTTGTCTTCTCTTAGTCTACTGTCCTCATATATTTTATTTTTTTACCCCCATTTTTATTCATCCTGTTCCGAATATACTTTTGTTGGAATTTCCAAATAACAGTTGAGAAGCTGCCCATCTGCATGTCATGTCTGTCTCTGGTCTCATTCCTGTTGCCTTTGGCTTTTCAAAATCAAATAGACTGGATTTATGAAGCAAATGCTGTACAGGGTTAAACAACTCTTGGTTATAGGGGCTACTGCCCCCCCCATGGGATTTGGGAGGCCACACCCCCTCAAAAAAGGTTGATTTCTTTCTCATTCAATGCTCCCTAGGGGTGTGGGAAATCTGCCACATTTCCTGTCCTTTCTGTACCATTTTTGGGTCGAGGTAGGCCTTCTTTTTTCCTGACAAGAAGTGACCTGGATGTCAGCTCTTAGATCACTTCCTATTAGAAAAAAGGCCTCTCCTGGGCCTAAAATGCCCTGGGTGGAAATGCTGAGAAATGGTCTCCACATTCTCTGGCATCATTTAAAAGCAATAACAGTTTTATTTGTTTGTTTATTTATCTAAATGGTCCCTGGGAGGACCTTTGGCCTACAAAATCAACCCTGTGGACTATTTTATTTATTTTATTTTATTAAAGCACTACTACCCCATGCTTTATCACAGGATCTCAGGACAGTGTACAACATAACACTTTCTCCACCATTTTGGGTACCTTTAAGGGCAGCAGGGTAAGAGATGCCCTGGGAAACACTCTCTGTGGAGATGAGAATAAAGTAAATGGGAGCTGCATTAAAACATATTGCCTCTCTCTTTCTCTTACAGTATAAGAATCACAGAATCATAGAATTGGAAGAGACCCCAAGAGTCCAATTCAGTCGAAACCCCTTCCATGTTCCTCTTTCTAAGCAATCACTGCACTTGTTTTTAACTTTTATCTGCCCATCTTGGATGGCCATCTGTCAGGGATGCTTTGATTTTGAGTTCCTGCATGGCTGGGGGTTGAACTGGATGGCCCTTGTGGTCTCTTCCAACTCTAGGATTCTATGATTCTATGAAAGAAATCACAGTCAAAGTATCCCCAACAGATGGCCATCCAGCCTCTGTTTAAAGACCTCCAAGGAAGGAGACTCCACCACATTTCAAGGGAGTGTGTTACACTTTTGAATAGCTCTTACTGTCAGGAAGTTCCTCATGTTGAGGTGGAATCTCTTTATCTGCAGATTTTATCCATCGTTCCATGTTCTAGTCTCTGGAGCAGCAGAAACAAGCTTGCTGCATCCTCAATGTAACACTTCTTCAAATACTTAAACAGGGCTTTCATATCACCTCTTAACGGTCTCTTCTCCAGGCTAAACATACCCAACTCCCTAAGTCTTACCTCATAAGGCTTAGACTCAGGGGGGAAGCAAACGGCCATTTTGGGGGCGAGGAAGGGGAAGGGCAGCCACACGGTGGGCGCCCCAACCCCTTCCCGAAGGCATCGTCGGAGCGCTGGCCCCTCCGCATGGCCGGCGCTCCGACGATGCCTTCCCGCTGCAGAAGCCGCACACGCTGCGGTGGAAGAGTCGCCGAAGGTGCGCCACCAGCCTTTTGCGGCACACCTTTGGCGACTTGTGAAAGGAGTGCTATTTTAGCGCTCCTTCCTGGGGCGACGAAGCTGCACCGCGGGCCCGAGGTGTGGGGATACCACCCGTCTGCTTCCCCTGTCAGTCAAGGAAAGCACTGCCCTGAGTTTGGAAGACCTGAGCAGCACTGCTGATAATAGGGTAACTTGGAGGTCTCATTCACAGCGTGGCCATAAGTTGAAGTTGACTTGACAGCAATTAACAACAATCTCCTTTTCATTTCCTTGGGGCTTGCACAGGACTCCCAGTACAGTGCACTCCATATTAATTACAGTAGGCCCTTCACACTTGCTGGGGTTAGGGGCACAAGACTCCTGCGAAAGTGGGAAAACCACAAATAAAACACTGATTTCCCCCCCACCTCCCTAGGAATCTCTAGGTCCTCCGGTGCAACTCTGGTCAACATTTGCCAGAATTTGACCATAGAATCATGTCAGAAGACCTACAAATGCCTAGAGAAGTGTTTTCTCTAGTAATCTCTAGGTCCTCCAGCACAACTTATGATCAACTTCTAGCAGAATTGTGCTGGAAGACCTAGAGATTTCTAGAGAGAACATATTAATCAAATCCACAAATAATAAAAGCCACAAAAGTCAAAGCCACAAATGTGCAGGGCCAACTGTAGTATGTTGTAGGATACTGTTTGGATTTCCTGCATCTGGACCAAATGTCTTATACATATGCAGTAAGGAATTGCTAAAGCAACCTTTTTGGATGCATGTGATTTCATCATCACATCTGCTACTAGTTAGTAACTAGTTAGTTACAATTATATTTGTTACATTTCTGTTCCTTCAATCAGCTCAAGGCAACATAGATGGCTCTGCTCCCCATTTATTTTCAGCACAGCTGTGAGAAGTCAGTCAATTATAGAATCAGGGTTGGAACGGGTTCCTTAAGTCATTGAATCCTACTGGAAATCCAGCTAGAGCATCCCCAGCTCTTTTAGAAGATTCCAGAGAAAGAAATCACACCACCTCTCTGGGGAATTGGCTCCATTGCCAAACTGCTCTTAGCAGCAACAAGTTCCTTCTAATACTCAATGAAAATCTACCCTCCTGTAACTTAAAACCTAGGACCTGGTCCTACCTTCTGAAGCAGCAGAGAACAAACCTGCAGCCTCCTCTCTTCACCAGGTTGAATATCAGTATGTCTATTGTCAAACTCTCAAGCTTTCCTCATATATTTAATTCTCAGATCAAGCTGATAGAAGGGGTTTCATGGGTCAGAGGAGAACCTGCCTCTCCCAACTCCAAATGCAAAGCTTTAACTGCAACCCCACACTGACTCTGTGACTATCCCCTGAGCTCAGATCTAATAAGATAGGGATGGGATTTTTGGCGTGAACAACGTAGCCAGAACTTACTTGCCCATGTATCCAGTATTGTGATTTTGTTGTTATTGTGTGACTTCAAGACAATTCCAACTTATGGTGACCCTATGGTAAGCCTATCATGGAGTTTTCTGGGGCTGAGAGTGTGTGACTTACCCAAGGTCCATGGCTGAGTGGGGAATTGAACCCTGGTTTCCAGGGTCATAGTTCAACACTCAAGCCACTACACCACACTGGTTAATAGTCTAATGATAAGTATCCCAAAAATACCTTTACTGAAGCTAGGTAGCTAGATTTTGTTAAGTTTTAATAACAGCTTGCTTATTAAATTTCCCTATCTGAACATACAACATAAAAAGGGGAAGGAATGGGGAGGGGAAGAAAGAAAGAAAAAGAAATGTAGCAGCTCCTTTTAAGAATAACTGGCTTTTTTTTTTTAGCATGAGCTTTCATGGATATAATCCCACTTCTTTGGATGCAGTACAGATTGATAATACATACAAAATTACATATTGATCTCCAGCTCTTTTGACCTTCTAGTTTCCCATTGCTGTACATTTCCTTTGCAAACAAATTACAGATTTAATTGCATAGAAATATGTTGCAGAACTGGACAACCATAAAATTGCACATAGGCATTTGTAATTATGTGCTTTAAGATACAAGCAGATTTGAAATAATATTTTGTACAGTACATATTTTTCTTAAAGTGGGTAATGGTAGTGTACTTGGCGCAAAGATACAAAACACCTGAATAGAAAAGAGTTTTCTGTTACTATTTTTACACTTGAGGTGAGGGTTTGTTTGTTTTTAACTTTATTAGACCACCAAAAAAGTCTGAAATAGAAACTGCTCTTTTTAAAAAATACTTTCACAAAGTCTTTTTCATATACTATGTTTTATAGTACATCGTACTTGTAATACAATTTACATCCTTTAAAATTTTTATGGATCAATAATTTGTCTAATAGATTTTCTGATGCCTATTTGTAAATTAATCTGACAGAGAATGAAAATCCTGTTTGTGAAGGAACAATAGCTACCCAAAAGTGCTTTTGGTAACTATTGGGGTGTTGGTATATGATTCAGTTTGGGGGGTTGCAGACTGCCAGAAAGAAATAGTGCAAATTGAGTCCACTTTTAGGGTTAGGGTTACTGCTAAGGAATCATGGGAATTGTTTTTGTTTTGTTTTTCTGAGACATTGAGCCTTCTCTGTCAGAGAGCTATGGTGCCACAATAAACTACAGTTCCCATGATTCCCTAGCACTAACCCTAACCCTAAAAGTGGACTCAATTTGCACTATTTCTGGCAGTCTGCAACCCCTCTTTGTTTGGAATAGTAAGTACTATTTATTTGTAACCTACATTTATGTGGTTACATTGGACATATCATTGGAGATAGCATTTCTTTCGACAGGAAAGCAGAGGTTGTTGATTCCTGGTTTATAACTATCAGTCACTTAGGATGTGACCGTGCTGCAGAATTAAAGCAGTTTGACACCACTTTAACTGCTCTAGCTTGTGGAATTTTGGGATTTGTAGTTTTTTTGGGCACCAGAGCTCTCTGACAGACCAGGCTAAATACCTCACCAAACTGTAATGTGTGGATACACCCTTAGTCTCAGAGGAAGAGTGTCAGCCTGGGCCCCTTACCTCTGTTCAGACACCATCAAGATTGAAAATAACAGGTTTCACCTTTCACCAGACTTCTGCCTTTCCTGGGTTTGATGTGAAGGAAGACAGCCAGATATCTCCTACGATCTTCTGTGGAAACAAGTCAGAAGAAATCAGTGGCTTAAGAGTGAAAAGCAACAATGTTGGTTCCCATGCTCTAAGCTGAGTGACCAAACAAACCACTAACCAAAAAAGTCAGGTACTTGTGAATACTTATTCAACAATAAGTTGAACAATAGGTTATTTCATTAGTCTCACGTAGACGGTCTATATAGTTTTATTACTCCACTGGATGCTTAAAATTGTATTATTGTAGTAAACACATTCAATTTATGGTTTAATAAGTTTTTGAATTATTGTTGAATAATTATTCACAAGCACCTGACTTTCCTGTTTAGTCTTTTTGGTTTCCTTGCTCTCCCTCAGGCTGCATCCACACTGCAGAAATAATCCAGTTTGACACCACTTTTAACAGTTGTGGCTCCATCATATGGAATCCTGGGATTTGTAGTTTGTTGTGGCTCTAGAGCTCTCTGACAGAGAAGGCTAATTGTCTCACAAAACTATAATTCCCAGAATTCCATAGCATTGAGCCATGGCAGTTCAAGTGGTATCAAACTGGATTATTTCTGCAGTGTGGATACAGCCTTAGATAACATTTCAGTGAAACTGTAGTCAACAAAAGAGGCAGTCCTCTCTCAGGGAAGAATGGATCAAACTCCTCCACTTTCTTTTTCATGCTCTGATTACTTCCTTTGTGGCACAGTCATATGGTCCAAGAGGAGCCCTTCCTTTTAGTGTCTGTATGTGATAGCTGGCTGCATGTTCAAGTGTTTTGTCAAATGCACCATGCTTTCAAAATGCTTTCAGTGTGCTCACTAACAAATAAGCTGGACATGGAGGATGTGAGTATCCTTTCTGCTGAGGCGCTCTGTCACATCTGCTCAATTTTGTGAAAATAAAGGCAGATGTTCAGAACTTGCCTTACTAAATGGCTCACTCCATTAACATTGCCCTTGGGGTGAAAATTTACTTAATATCTGTGTGCTGCCTTTCATTTTTATCTGTACTACTGGCATTAGTGGACCTAAAGCTATATACATTTATTTAATTAAAATATCCTTGGATTGGGAAGAGAGAGTGAGAGATAAAGCTGGATGTGGGCGTGTGGAACTGGATGAAAAGGAGAACAAGACAAGGCACAGTGTTGCGCAGACATGAATCTAGTTCATAAGAGTGTTCCTCTACACAGTACAGCAAGCACGATCAGAAATTTTCTTGTCATCTGACTGTCTTGTTAAAATGTAAGTGCTTTCCTTTAATTCCTTGTGGTTACACAGGTAACGCTGTAAAGTATAACAACATCCAAAATCCACAAAACAGTGATATCTTGCAAAGCTTAGTACAAAACACACTGCAGAAATAATCCAGTTTGAGACCGCTTTAACTGCCCTGGCTCAGTGCTAGGGAATTCTGCAAATTCTAGTCTTGTGAGACATTTAGCCTTCTCTGTCAAGAGTGTTCTGGTGCCACAGTAAACTACTGAGACTATTGCACTAGGTTATAAACCGGTTTACCTGAGCCAGCTTAAAACTAGAAGCGGGCAGCATCCTGATAGTATCAGATGAATTTAGCCGCTGAAATCGCCGCCCGGCCACAGCCCGGCTCCATCACTGCTCAAAGGGGTGCTCCTCATGCACCTTTTCGAAGCTGGGAGTTTTCCGGCTTGAAAAAATGGCCACCAGAGCACCCCTCTGAGCAGCGATGGAGCCAGACTGTACCCAGGTGGCAATTTCAGCGGCTAAATGCATCTAATACTATCAGGATGCCACCCGCTTCTAATTTTAAGCCGGATCAGGTAAACCGGTTTATAACCTAGTGCGATAATCTTCTACATTTCTCAGGATTCCCTAGCACTGAGACAGGATTGTTAAAGCAGTCTCAAACTGGATTATTTCCTCAGTATGCTTTGGACCCTTCTGGCTGAATGAAGGCATCACTGTTTTGTAGATTTTGGATGTTATTGTACTTTGCTGTATGGCCAACACAGCTACCCCTGAATATATTTCCAGATATACTTATTATATTTATTTGTATCCTGCTTTTCTCCCAACACTGGGACCCAAAACAGCTTTCAGTCTAAAACTACAGTAATGCAAGCTACATTGTGGATGTGCTTGCAGGTATGTATTCTGCATTGTGGATTTTTCCCTTTTTTAAAAAAAAGTACTCTTAGGGCCTTTGCAGACTGCCAGAAATAGTGCAAATTGAGTCCACTTTAAGGGTTAGGGTTAGTGCTAGGGAGTCATGGGAATTGTTTTTTTTCTGAGACATTGAGCCTTCTCTATCAGAGAGCTCTGGTGCCACAATAAAATACAGTTCCCATGATTCCCTAACCCTATCCCTAACCCTTAAAGTGGACTCAATTTGCACTATTTCTACCAGTCTGCAAAGGCCCTTAGGCTCCTGTAGCCTTCAAAATAGTGCTATAAACATGTAGTAAATAGTCCCTTTCTCTCTTGCTTATTCATTGACTGAAAAGAGAAAAATATATGTTTGAGAAATCATGTACCCTCAGGAAACAGGGCAGGGCAGGGAGACTGGGTGTCTCTCTGTAGCAATATTATGATGGGTAAATATAATAACGGGAATTGATTAATTAGATGGAGAGAAGAACTGAGAGCTTTGTTCTTTCATCATCTCAATCAGCTTAATAAGGAAGTGGAAAGTGGGGCTCAGGGAAGAAGGAATGTGTAGTTTTAATGTGAAATCGTTGCTCTGAAGGTCAGATGGAAAGGCTGCTTTAGCCCTCCTACCTCCCATTATTATTATTATTATTATTATTTTATTTATACCCCACCCCTCTGTCAACAATTGGGGGCAGCTAACAATAATTAAAATTCCATACAATATATACTCCCAGAACCCCAAACCCACCCACCCCTTAAAAAGTATTAAACCACTTTGCTATTAAAGCATCGTAGATTAAAGCATCGTGGTGGTTGGGGACTCCTTGTTGAGGGGTACAGAAGCAGTGATTTGTGGCCCTGACAAGATGTCCCGGGAGGTGTGTTGCCTCCCTGGGGCAAAAATCCGTGATGTGACAGCGAGACTGACAAGACTTGTCAAGCCTGCTGACCATTACTCCTTCCTCTTGGTCCATGTGGGAACCAATGATACTGCAAGGCATAATCTTCAGAATATCAGAAGGGATTATGAGGCTGTGGGCAGGAAGCTGAAAGAGCTGGACGCACAGATTGTTATCTCATCTCTTCTCCCAGTTGAAGGGTATGGTCCAGGAAGGGAGAGGAAGGGAGAGGAAGATAGCAGACGTGAATAACTGGCTCCATAGATGGTGCCGCCAAGAACGATTTGAATTCTTGGATCATGGGCTGTGGTTCCATGAGGGTGGACTTCTAGCAAGAGATGGGCTGCATCTCACACCAGTTGGCAGAAGCGTTTTTGCCAATAATCTCAAACATTTGATCAGGAGGGCTTTAAACTGAGTCATGTTGGGGAGGGAGACAGTATCTTGGAAGATATCTTGGAAGGCAGGAGTACATCATGGGCTGGAGATAATAGTAAATGTTATAGAGGGAACAAGGTAAATGATGCAAGGGCACAACAGTAGAAGGAAAAAACTCACACAGGCAGCAAGTGGGAAGGACAAATGCTCTTAGACGTCTCTACACTAATGCACAGAGCATGGGAAATAAGATGAACTCCTAGCACAACAAAGAAAATATGATATAATAGGCATCACTGAAAACTGGTGGGATGAGTCTCATGATTGGAATGTAGGAATAGAGGGGTATAACCTTTTAAAGAGAAATAGGCCAAACAGGAAAGGAGGAGGAATAGCATTATATGTCAGGGATGTTTACATCTGTGAAGAGATCCAGGACTTAAATCCTGGAAATCAGGTGGAGAGCATCTGGATAAAAATTAAAGGGGAAGGAAACAACAGGGATGTTATAGTAGGAGTCTACTACAGACCCCCAAGTCAGACTGAGGAATTGCATGATGCCTTTCTAGAACAGATGACCACACACTCAGAAAGGAGAGATGTAGTAGTGATAGGTGACTTCAACTATCCTGATATTTGCTGGAAGTCAAACTCAGCAAAATCCTCAAGGTCTAGCAAATTCCTCACTTGCCTCAAAGACAATTTCTTTGTCCAAAAGGTGGAAGAAGCAACAAGGGGATCAGCTATTTTAGATCTGATCCTAACCAACAGGGATGACCTGGTCAATGGGGTGCAAGTGGTGGGAACCTTAGGTGGGAGTGATCATGTTCTCCTGGAGTTTCTTATACAGTGGAAAGGAGAAGCTAGGCATAGTCAAACACTCATTCTAGACGTTAGGAAAGCTGATTTCAGCAAACTTAGGGAAACACTGGGAGTAATCCCGTGGTCAGGAATACTAAAGGAGAAGGGAGTTCAGGGTGGATGGGAGTTTCTCAAAAGGGAGATACTGAAGACACAATCTCAAACTGTTCCAATGAGAAGGAAAAATGGCAGATGTCTCAAGAAACCAGGTTGGATGAAAGAAGAACTTTCAACTGAACTAAGTTTTAAACGGGAGATGTATAAGAAATGGAAAAGGGGCGAAATCACTAAAGAGAAATTCAAACAAATAGCTAACACATGTAGGGGTAAAGTCAGGAAAGCCAAAGCACAGAATGAGCTCAGGCTTGCTATGGAGGTTAAGGACAATAAAAAGGGCTTCTTTGGGTATGTCCATAGCAAAAGAAAGAAGAAAGAAATGGTAGGGCCACTGTGCATAGAAGATGGAGAAATTCTAACAAGGGACAGAGAAAAGGCAGAACTACTCAACACCTTCTTTGCCTCAGTCTTCTCACAAAAGGAAAAGGGTGTTCAACCTGAGGAAAATGGATCAGAGGACACAATAGGGGAAATGCAACACAAAATAAGTAATGAGGAAGTACAGGAATACCTGGTTAACCTAAATGAATTTAAATCTCCAGGACCAGATGAACTACATCCAAGGATGATAAAAGAACTGGCAAATGTAATCTCAGAGCCACTGGCAATAATAATCTGGAGAACAGGAGAAGTCCCAGCAGACTGGAGGAGGGCAAACGTTGTCCCCATCTTCAAAACGGGGCAAAAAGAGGATCCCAACAACTATCGCCCAGTTAGTCTGACATCAACACCGGGAAAGATTCTAGAACAGTTTATTAAACAGAGAGTCTGTGAGCATTTAGAAGAGAATGCCATAATCACTAAAAGTCAACATGGGTTTCTCAAAAACAAGTCATTCCTGACTAATCTGATCTCTTTTTTTGATAGAATTACCAGCTTGCTAGATGAAGGGAATGTGGTAGACATAGCATATCTTCATTTCAGTAAGGCTTTTGACAAGGTCCCCCACGATATTCTTGCAAACAAGATAGTAAAATGTGGGCTAGACAATACAACTGTTAGGTGGATTAGTAACTGGTTGACTGACTGAATCCAAAGGGTGCTCAGCAATAGCTCCTCTTCTTCATCCTGGAGAGAAGTGACCAGTGGGGTGCCACAGGGTTCTGTCCTGGGCCCAGGGCTATTCAACATCTTTATCAGCGATTTGGATGAAGGAATAGGGGGCATGCTTCTCAGATTTGCAGATGACACCAAATTAGGAGGAATAGCTAATACCCCAGAGGACAGGATGAAAATTCAAAATGCTCTTAATAGATTAGAAAGCTGGGCCAAAGCTAACAAAATGAATTTCAACACAGAGAAATGTAAGGTACTACACTTAGGGCTGAAAAATGAAATGCATAGATATAGGATGGGGGACACCTGGCTTAAGGAGACTTATACGTGTGAAAGGGATCTATGAGTCCTAGTAGACTACAAGTTGAACATGAGTTAATAGTGTGATGCGGCAGCTAAAAGGGCTAATGCGATTTTAGGCTGCATCAATAGAAGTATAGTATCTAGATCAAGGGAAGTAATAGTGCCACTGTATTCTGCTTTGGTCAGACCCCACCTGGAATAATACTGTGTCCAGTTCTGGGCACCACAATTCAAAAAGGATGTTGAAAAACTAGAGCATGTCCAGAGGAGGGCGAGTAAAATGGTGAAGGGTCTGGAAACCATGCCCTACGAGGAACGACTTATGGAACTGGGTATGTTTAGCCTAGAGAAGAGACGGTTAAGAGGGGATATGATAGCCCTGTTTAAATATTTGAAGGGATGTGGTATTGAGGAGGGCGCTAGCTTGTTTTCTGCTGCCCCAGAGAACAGGACCTGGAACAACGATGCAAGCTAGAGGAAAAGAGATTCCACCTCAGTATTAGGAGGAACGTCTTGACAGTAAGGGCTGTTTGACAGTGGAACACACTCCCTTGGAGCTTGTGGTGGAGTCTCCTTCTTTGGAGGTCTTTAAGCAGAGGCTGGATGGCCATCTGTCGGGGATGTTTTGATTGGGAGTTCCTGCATGGCAGGGGTTAGACTGGATGGCCCTTGTGGTCTCTTCCAACTCTATGATTCTATGAAATATGTGGATTAGTCAACAGTCTAACTGCCAAATTCTGAGCAAGCAGAAAATGCTGAAGACATTTCAAAGGCAATCCTGTGAAGATGGTACATTTGTGACAGAAAGAGCTATTGAGTCTGTTGACTGTGTTGACATGATGAGTTAAATGAGAGAAAGCAATCAGGCAAGGCAAGGCTTTAGCTAGAATCACAGCTAGTAGACATTGATAGACTTACTAACCTCTCATGAATCTGCATTATCTTAAAAGCCATCTGAATTATTTGCTAACACGTCCATTAATAAATTATGCTCTGTGTGAATAGCACTTTTGGGTTGTGGCGGTGGCTTACCCATTTGAATGCACCCAAATGAACACACATCCTATTCATAGAAAACTAGAATGTGTGGCAGAAGGCAAAGTTGGAAATCTTCTTTGACATGCTAGCTTTCTGTGTGCAAGAATAGATTTCTGTGTGTAGTTCAAGAAACGTCTCCCAACGTAACCCTACTATATAAAGTGGTGTAGATTCTAGCAAAATTGACGGTGGGAATGCATTTTGAAGAAGAGCCCACAACAAACTGTGGTCAATATGGATAAGGTTTCCATTCTGGGTCTCCTAAAGTTCCATTCTAACCCTGTTCTGTTATTTAGTGTTGATATAAAAACTAGTAGATTAAATATTTTGGTGTGCATTGCCATAACTATAATGTAAATGATAGCCAGTTCCATTTTTCATTTGGAACAGAAAAGCAGTACACACAAGCCGACAATACTGAAAAGCAGCAGCTTCAGTTTGAAACATGCATGGAAGCAGTTTCAATTTGAAACATGTGCATGGAAGCCAGGATTATAATTTAAAATATTTATATATTGCTGTTCATTAACAAAATTCCAAAATTAATGAAATATCAAAACACACTAAAATGCAAATACAAAAAGTGTTCTCTTGAGGTAAAATGTTCTCTTCAGAGAAGATGCCAGCCACAGATGCTGGCGAAACATCACAAAGAAACTCTTCTAGAACATGGCCACACAGCCCGAAAAACCCACAAAAAACTATAGTTTAACATACGCATAGTTGCCCGCCAGTAAGATACAAATCTGCTCAAGGGGAGGTTGATTGGAAAGAAAGTGGAGAATATGATTAAAAAACCTTTGTCTAGAGGTCATATAGAGAAGGTATTGCAAAAGATAGTGGTGAATGTCTTCTACTTTAGGTGGATATGTACAAGATGGAACTGATGCTAGTTGATAACCCTTGTCAATTTCCATTTGACTATTCATAAGGTTTCTTTTTGGTGAGCCAAGTTCACTGACTTCTGAGGCCCCAAAAGCTGAGTCTTCTATCAGAAGGACGGGTGACAACAGTGGTTAGGAGGATGTTCCACCAGTTGTTGGGGGTTTTGTTGTTGTCATTGTGTTTTGGGTTTTTTTGGGGGGGTATCCCTGCTTGGTCATGAAACCTACTGGATGACCTTGGGTAAGTCACATGCTCTGAGCCTCACAAAAAGGCAGTGGCAAATCTCTGAACAAATCTTGCCAAGAAAACCCCATGGTAGGGTTGCCTTAGGGTTGACATAAGTCAGAAACTTGAAGGCATGCAACAACACAACAACTGTGATATAAAAGGTTAACAATCATCATCTGTCCTTCCTCAAATTGCTTTCAGGGTAGAGACCCTTGATATATTCTATCAGGGGTGGAGGGGGGCTTGAAAGAGTTTGGAAAGCCTCTACTGTGCAAAAGACTGGCTTCTTGTGAGGAACTGTGTTCACTCCTGCCCTAAACCAAAATCATATGATACCCCTCTTATCCTTAACTCTGCTGGCTAGTTTGAGTTTCCATATCCTACTCAAAGTGCTACTTTTGAGTTCTACCAAATTTTGTCTACCAGTAAAATGAATACAAGTGATAGAAACGATACCCTCTCCTCTACACACACCAATATAGATCTACAGTGGAACATTCAAGGATCCTCTGGAACAAGGGGAAGAGAGAAGAGCAAACTCACATTGCAAGAATGGAATGGGTTCATTGACTTCTGAAGCCCTTTACACTGGTAGGTCTGGAGATAGACGGTACTTCTGTTAACACTGAGGTTGTACACATGGGCATATACACCCCCAACCTGGTGTCGTCCTGTTTAGACAACGCTAGCCAACAGCACCGAGCCAGGGATGGCAGATCAGACATAATTCCTGTGGATCTGGCCTGAATCTGGCCCAACCAGCCCTTAGCCCAGTCTAAAAAACCCCATCTGTTTGCAGCAGAGTTTCCCAGAAACTTCACTATCACAGCCATTAATCCAGAAAGCTGCATGCGTCCTTACCTCCTCCTACTGTTCTACACGCAGGCCCCAGTTGTGGCCTATGATGTCCGAAGGGGGCGCCTAGCCGTGTGGGTGAAGCCAGGTGCCCCATTTCCACTCTCACTGGCCACGGCAGGGGCCTTCGTGGAGATCAGCAGTGATGGGCATCGCCACACCAAACCAGGTAGGTGCCGGGGATGGGAATGGGCCAGAACTGCAGACAGTATACAGCAGGGTTGGCCCATTGTATCTTGCCTGTTTTTTCAGTGCCTAAGCAGACATGTTCCTGGACATTAACAGAAAATTTGGTATCAAAGACAGAATTTACATGAAAAGAGTAGGGTTCCAATACCACAAAAAGAAGAGTGGTTTAATGTGTGTCAGCAAACTCTGAAATGTGTTTAGCAAATTCAAAACTAAAAGCCCAATTTGACTGCCTGGGGTAACCATCTCACTCTATCTGTGGCTAGGGCTGGGTCTGAGTACCAGCATTTACTACCCTGTTTGCTTAACTGTGGGTGCGCCTCCTGTTTGGATGGCAAAGGGCCTCTGCAGACGGGCAGCTCTGGGCCGCCCCGGGGAGCAGCGGATTGGGGCCACAGCAACCCCACGCCACAGCTCTGATCCTCCCTTTTGCCTAATCAAAAAAAGAGTGCCAAAATGCTGCTCCTTTTAGGGGCGGCAAAAGACCACCCTAAGAGCCAGCGCCATGGCTCTTCGGTGCCCTTTCGGCGCGGTGTGTTTGATGCATGCAGCATCAGGATAGCATCGGCGTGGGGTTGGGGCAGCTGGCATGTGGCTACCCCACCCCAACTCTACCTCCAGGCCGGCCCTTTGGGCTGGTCTGTAGAGGCCCAAAGTGAGGACTGAGCCCAGATCAGTCCAAGAAGAGAAACAGAGGCTGCCACCAGATTCTGAAATATACCTCAGTTAATGAAGTACATGTGTTCCTGAGCATTACTCCTTTAACAGAAAATTGGTGCCAGAGGCAGAAATACCATGGAAAAAATAGGAGTACCGTAGTTCCCTGCACTGCAAAAAAGAATAGGAATTCAATGTGTTTCTGCAAATTTTTTATTCAAAACTAACTGCACTTCTGACATGAAAGAACCAGATCAGGCAGTCCTTCCATAAATAAACAAAAACATTTTGAACATTCTAGAGACCACTTGACAGTGTCTTCCATAATGCACCCAGAGATTAACTTCTGCTTTTCACATTTTTGTGGCCAAAGTTATAGATCCATCCTTTTTAACATGCTGGGGGAGCTAATGAGACAGGCTTATCAATCTTCCCATTTTCTCTCTATTCCACTGCTCAGTAAGGATTTCTGGAGGCAGCTACTGTTTACCTTGACCGTTGTAGGCAGGTATACTCAACTATTGGCTAACGTAGAATCCTTTTCTTTCACCGCTCAAGATTTATGCAGTGGTTCCCTAACTCTATTCCTCCAGGTGTTTTGGACTTCATCTCCCAGAAGCCTCAGCCACTTTGGCCAATCTTCAAGGATTCTGGGAGCTGAAGTCCAAAACATCTGGAGGAACAGTTTGGGAACCACTAATTGATTGCATTGTTTACTACAGACACCCTACTGCAACTCAATACTGAAAGTCTGTGTTTCTCTAGTTCTTTCACCATTTTCCTAAAACTGATGCTTCTAAAAAAAGCAAAACAACTAGACAGAGGATGAGGCGAAAAAAAGGGTGCCTGAGGACATACAAAGATTTCGTAAAAGGGGGCTTCTTTATCAGAGGCTTTGTTAACAGTGGTATGCCTGTACTGTACAGTAGCTATCCATCTCTTTAGCTCTGAGAAAGAGGTGACATGATCTATAAAATCCTCATGGCAAAAGTATGGACTTTTTCATCAGGGCTTTTATCTTGACTGTTAAGCAAGTTTTATTATCTTCTAGTTTTACAATGTTGTGCCTGAAAATTGGTTTGACAATGTCTCCAGCCCAACTTTAGAGGAGTTGAGACGGTATGCACTGTTCAGTTTTAACGTCATGTTTTATATTTATTTGTAAGACACCTTGTCTTAAAATTTCTTATAAATAATGTAATAATTAAATAGCTCAGCAAAAATGCCTCAGAGGTTCAAATACACTTGAGGTATGCACTGAAAAGAAAATTACATTTCCAATTGTCTGTCTTTTCATTCCCTGAATAAAACCTCAGTCCCGAATAAAAACTAACTGTCTAAGGCACATAAAAGCATGTTATCATGCATGAGTTAATTCTTGGGGAAGGCTTAATTTTGGTAATGTCATTTCTTTCTTACTGCAATACCTAAAAAGCATATCCACCCATCATGGTCTTTTAAAATTGCTTTCAGTAAAGGAATGGGATTTTATATAATCCTCTTCAATATGTAAAGCCTAGATAGTTCAAGCGCCTTGGGGACATCCTTAAAAATAAAATTCATTTTGAAAAGCAAGTGACAAGCGATTCCCAGTCTATGACTTATGTATTTTTAATTAATTTCTGTCTTGAGAGTGACCTGAAAGTGTCACTACAGAATAGCATCTCTTAACATCATGCTTATGTGAACTAATATTGAACAAGCATAACATGAATCTTTGAGTATGTTATACTTCTTGACCTACTTTGTTTCTCTTCTGGGGTTTTTCTGTTCTTGAATGGTTCAGTGGCATGAATGCAGCATTTGTCCAAAAGACAGGCAAAGCAAAAAGAGGTTGCGGAAATAGCCCTTCTCCCAGAACAGCATTAAATCCAATCTGCAATTTGTTTGTCTTAACCTGATAATAGTGGGAGCCCTTGAAGATTAATTGGGTTAGAGTTCTGTCTTGTGTGATTCAGACCACCATCGCCCACGGATCCATTTGTTTGAAAGCACAAGAAGATGGGGGAGTGGCTCCAAGGGCTTATCAATGTCTTTTTTGAAAAAGAGAATTAAAAAAAGATGCAATAATGACTATTCCAGTATGCTGCTCATAAAAGTGCTATCATTTATAGTTCCAAATAAAAAAGTGTTGGTGTGTGGATGATGAGTGTTGTAGTGATGCCGTTTGGCACCCAGCAGAGTCTGCAGGACAAGCTGGCTGCTGTGATCCACAGCCACTGTGTAGATTTGCCATCAACTGGCTCAGCTTCTCTTCTCCAGGCAATCCTGTCTTCCTCAGTCAAGAAGACACATTGTAAAGTCCAAAAGCATAGCTTTATTAATGCATATAAAAAGTAAAAATAAGATAACTAAGTAAAATCCATTGTGATGAACTTGTCCAGTTCAGCCATACAAGATTACATCTTTAACAATCCCAAAAGCATTAGGATCCAACTTGTTGCAGCATCCAGCCACACACCCTCACATCTTGAACAATAAACAATTCTTTAGACAAAGGACTCTCTAGGCCCATCCCATACTCCACCTTCTAGGTGTTAACTTTATGTTAATTGGATAATGTCTGTATGATGTATGTCAACCCAGCCTCTTGTTGTCCATCATCCACCACGTGAGTAACTTTCCCAAGCTAACGATGTTTACATATAATTGTTATTACTTGTTATCCATAACAAAGTCTGGTTCCATTAGTTCTATCACTGGGAAAGTACATTGTTGATGTCTCTGTTACCACCTGGCATTGATTCACCCCGTTTCTCCAAATATTGTTTGTGCCTTGTCTAGAAAACTGTTCTCAAGTGGAAAATTACAGACACACACACATCTTTACATTTCACCTTTGACTATATATCCCATTCATATCCTAACAATCCCCTCCTGAAATGTATAGATGTGTGAGAATTATTTTGTTGTTGTTATTAAAACCATCTAAGCACAATGTTTGACTCTATATATCTAAAATAACACCTCAACCTGTTATAATAATTGTTAAATGTTGTTTTATCTCTAAAACCCTTTGTTAATATATCTATAGTGTTTTGTTTTGGCTTTAAACTCTAGACACACAATTTTATTTTTAAACCAGCTCTCTCTAACATTTTGTTACAAAACTCTAACATATCTTGACCTATATTTTTAACATTTTTAATATCTTTGGTTTTGTCATAAAAATGTATGTCTGTGAATCTCTATATATCACAACTGACAACTCACAATTTAAATCTTATAACTGTTTAATCTATTTTATCTCATCTAATGTTATATATATTTGTCTTATCAGCACTTAAAACTCTATCAACACTTATAATTATATATCCTTATTTTTAATCTATCAACACTTAAGCTTGTCTATATTTAAACAACAATCTTTAAACTGACTATCATATCACATAACTTTAAAGCAAATGAACTATTTATAAAACACTCTATCACAATGTGGCTATTTTAAATCACAAGCCTCTATCTTAAAAAAACTTATCAAATGTTTTATTGTTGTCTAATCTATTATCTTAAAACAAAACAATTTTTTTTTTAAAACACCTATAGCAACACAATTATAATCTATTATTGTCAACTATAAACATCAAACCTTTATAAAGCCTCTCTATATCTGGATATTTAAAACTCTCTGTAACTTTACTTTAAACAAAACCTTTAATAACAAATCTCTCTGAAACTCTTTAAAACTCTCCTTGAAACTCTCTGGCTCACCAGCCACTTATGTATAAGCTCTTGTCCTTTGTATAATAAACTTGTGTGTTGTTTTCACTCTCTATTAATTTTTTTCTAACATAACATGTATCATTTTCTTTCTCTCTCTCTCTCTCTTTTTTTTCTAGACTTGTGTGTCCTTTGTTGTTGTCTTTTATTTTATTTTATTTCTTGATAATCTTATCTGTATTGTCTGACCTAAAGTGTTTTCTTTACTTTTAAAAAATTAATGTTTGTCTATCTTTTGTGTGTTGTGTGCCCCTCTATTTCTTGACACTTGTGTGTTTTAAACTGTCTCATCTTTAGTAAAACCTCTTGTTTGAATGTATCTTTTTTTTTCCAACTTAGAATTATAAAGTTGGAAAAGACCATAAGGGCATCTAGTCTAACCCCCTGCCATGCAGGAACTCCCAATCAAAACTTGAATGTTTTTCACAATTGTTATTTTTTTAAACATTAAAACTTTTTCCCACCATCAAGGTGAAATCTCCAACTGTTATTTTTGAATATTTTATAACACCATCTTGACACTTTGGTTTAATTTTCCTTTTAAAACATGTTAGCACATATATCTTTGTATATTGTCTAAAACCTGTCAGATATTTTAAATTCAGTGGATCCCCACATAACATGTGTAACAATGTTGGATTTTTTTCTCTCAGCCAGTTTCTCAAACTATGAGCCAAAAATTTTCTCTCCGGTCTGTGAGCAAAGACCCTTTGTAATTAATTTTTTTTCATTGTTAAAAACTTTTAATTATATCACATCTCTGTCTTAAAACTCTGACATATAAAAACTCTGGAAAATCTATCCATAATCACTAAAAAAATAATTGTTGTCACTCAGTAACACACATTTGTCCCTTTTGTTTAACAGCTTAAACCAACCTCAACAGGTCACTTTTGTAATTTACTTGTTCCGGTTTTGTCACAGGAAAAACCTTGATTTTTTACTCTGTGGCAAACCAAACATCTCCCAAATCATTTGTATAATAAAACATTTAAAAAAAATTTAAAACCTATATTTTATCAGCTTAACCAAACTCTCAAATCCTATGTCTCCTAGGATTTTATATTATTGATGTGCATAACCAGAATGTAATGATTTATTTTCCACACCTGCACATTTAGCATTTGTCTTTACTTTGTATAAAACACATATTTTCCCTCTTATAGCTTTTGTATATATCTCCCCAGCCGGGGTGATTTTATATTTTTCTCCCTCAAAACTCAGTGTATATCTCGACACGCCTAACTTAACAGTTTTGTAAAATCAGGTATATATAAAACATTTTCAAAGTTTTCTCACTAAAACTTGGCATGTAGACATTTTCTCAATTTTTTTTTAACATCTCTTACCCCTCCATCAGCTAGATAAACATCTTTAAGATTGGAGGATTTCTTTATTTTATTTTTCAGCAAAACTGTAACATATGTCCCAGAATATATAGACTTTTGTCCTCAGGTTTCACCTGTTTGAGTCACACTGTCTCAGCTCTGTAGAACAGCTTGTAGCTTTTCTGTTTCTCCCAATGTCTCTGGGTTGTAGATAGATTGTTGATTGTAGCAAACATCCTTGCATTGCCATTTTCAAAACTCTTGTTCTGCTGTAGTAAAAGCATCGATTCGCACTCCGTGCATCAGCTGTCTTTTTTTTCAGGACGCATTTTCTTGACCTCAAGATGCTGTCCCAGGCTTTCTCCCAAGCCTACATTTTGGCTTTTTCAAGCAAACTGTTTTTTTTGACATTTTCTGGCCTCTTCAAGCAAACCGCTTGGCTTAACAGATTCCCATCTTTTGGAACCTCAGGCCTCCAGCAAAACTTTTGGCATTTAGCAACACCGTTGTAGCCTTTGAACTTTAGGCATCTTAGCAAACCTGCTATAGCCCCACACAGCATTGGACCACTGTGTAAAATTTTCACCCCCACCAGGGATTTTTGTATTTTCCTCCAAGAACTGTAAAGTCTTTTGACCACAGCATTTGTGACAAAGTTGTGTAGAAATCATTCATTCTTTTCTTCAGTTCCCAAAATCTTTGGCTGAAGAAACATCCTCTCCCAAAACTTTAACTGTAACTCAGAGAGGGGTAACAGAATGAGTTTTCTTGGCTTAGGCAACCGCCTGTGTCCAGCAATCATGCTGCATTTTAAACTGCATACATTGCAACATGTATTCTGTGACTCAAGCCCCAGCTGCTTCCATATCAAACAAAATGGCCTTTAACAGAGTCTTTTGCAGCTTGAACAAAAACAAAAATTTCACTGCATTGAACCCGCAGTATTCTCAGCATTTCTAGGCTTTGATTTTTTTCTGTATCTTACTGTTTAAAGAGTGGAGGCCTCAGACAACCTGTCTTTAAAGAGGTCTGCACTTTGCCATCCGGCAGAAACAGCTTAGCAGTAAACTTTTACTTTTACTTACATCTGAAGATTTGAAGCCACCTCTGCTTTTCCCAGCAACCGCTGAAGCATGGTTTTCTTGTCCCAGCACAGCTGAAGTCGTGGATAGGCAAGCCTTGCCTCTTGGCCACATTGCAAATTTGTGATCTGGACTCCTGGCCCCCTTGTCCTCTGGCAGACACAGCCACATCTGGCAAACAAGCCACAGACTGGCAAACAGGCCATAACTGGCAGAAAAGCCATAACTGGGCCCCATAACCCTTGTTGGTGTGTGGATGATGAGTGTTGTAGTGATGCCGTTTGGCACCCAGCAGAGTCTGCAGGACAAGCTGGCTGCTGTGATCCACAGCCACTGTGTAGATTTGCCATCAACTGGCTCAGCTTCTCTTCTCCAGGCAATCCTGTCTTCCTCAGTCAAGAAGACACATTGTAAAGTCCAAAAGCATAGCTTTATTAATGCATATAAAAAGTAAAAATAAGATAACTAAGTAAAATCCATTGTGATGAACTTGTCCAGTTCAGCCATACAAGATTACATCTTTAACAATCCCAAAAGCATTAGGATCCAACTTGTTGCAGCATCCAGCCACACACCCTCACATCTTGAACAATAAAAACAATTCTTTAGACAAAGGACTCTCTAGGCCCATCCCATACTCCACCTTCTAGGTGCTAACTTTATGTTAATTGGATAATGTCTGTATGATGTATGTCAACCCAGCCTCTTGTTGTCCATCATCCACCACGTGAGTAACTTTCCCAAGCTAACGATGTTTACATATAATTGTTATTACTTGTTATCCATAACAAAGTCTGGTTCCATTAGTTCTATCACTGGGAAAGTACATTGTTGATGTCTCTGTTACCACCTGACATTGATTCACCCCGTTTCTCCAAATATTGTTTGTGCCTTGTCTAGAAAACTGTTCTCAAGTGGAAAATTACAGACACACACACATCTTTACATTTCACCTTTGACTATATATCCCATTCATATCCTAACAAAAAGAACATTTTTTGACTGTGCTATCTGTGTAAACCAGGGATGGACATTTGTGGGAGGCTAGGCCAGTGTGGTGTAGGGGTTTGAGTGTTGGACTAGGACACTGGCAGATCAGAGTTTGAATCTCAGCTTGGCCATGTAAACCCTCTGGGTGACCTTGGGCAAGTCACACTATCTCAGCCTCAGAGGATGGCAATGGCAAAAAACCCCATCCCGAAGAAATTTGCCAAGAAAACCCCAAGATATAGGGTCACCTAAGGGTTGCCATGAGCCTGAAAGAACTTGAAGGCACACAACAGCAACAACAAAGGACCTATATAACACCCCCCCCAGAAGACTTTGGGGGGCTGCACACCTCAACTGCACCCTCTGCAAAAAAAACCTCAAAACATTTTGTTTCCTTCCCATGTCCCCAAATATATTCTGGGGGTAGTTTACTGTTGTTTCCTCAAACTACAGGAAAAGAGATTCCACCTGTCCAGAGGAGGGCAACTAAAATGGTGAAGAGTCTGGAAACCATGCCCTGTGAGAGGCGACTTAGGGAACCCGATATGTTTAGCCTGGAGAAGAGAGAGTCAAAAGGTGATAACCCTGTTTAAATATTTGAAGGGATGTCATATTGAGAAGGGAGCTAGCTTGTTTTCTGCTGCTCCAGAGAACAATGGATTCAAGCTACAGGAAAAGCGATTCCACCTCAACATTAGGAAGACCTTTTTGATAGTAAGAGCCATTCAACAGTGGAACACACTTCCTTGGAGAGTGGTGGAGTCTCCTTCTTTGGAGGTCTTTAAACAGAGGCTGGATGGCCATCTGTCGGGGATGCTTTGATTGGGAGTTCCTGCATGGCAGAAGGGGGTTGGACTGGATGGCCCTTTTGTTCTCTTCCAACTCTATGATTCTATGATTCTAAACATTAGAACCTGGTGTAAATCAGTCATCAATCAAATTGGGATAAATTTGACAACAGGTTCCTACCTTCTTTTATGTGGTCATAAAAGGTTTTCCTGTTTTGAAGGTATTAGATTATTATAGTTTTTGTTCTAGAAAGATAGGCAGTGATATTAGAGTTTAGCATTCAGAACTTTACCATATGTAACTATTTCAAGGCTTCAGTCTTGTGTATAGTTTACCTGGGAGAAATTCCTGTTGAGTTAACATAAACTTCTGAGTTAGCATGTGTAAAACTGAACTTCAAGCCTCATTTCAGTTCAAGTAGTTTCTTATTTATTTATTTCTCATAGAGAACTCTTAATTATTTGCTGCATAAGCTGGTATACTCTGAAGAAGTTGGTGTAATTGTTAAGTGAATTTTAAGCAATGGTTGTTTTTGCCAATGTATATGCAGTGGCCTCTACATTCGCTGGGGTTAGGGTTAAAGGACTCCTGTGAATGTGGAAAAACCACAAATTAAAAAAAATATTATTCTTTTTTCCTGAGAGAACACCTCTCTAGGAATCTCCAGGTCCTCCAGTGCAACTCTGTGGTCAACATCTGCCAGAGATTAATCATAGAATCATGGTGGAGGACTTACAAATGCCTAGAAAAGTGTTTTCTCTAGGAACATCTAGGTTCTCCAACACAACTCTATGGTCAACCTCTGGAAGAGTTGCTCTGGAGGACCTAAAGATTCCTAGAGAGAAAATGTTAATCAAAACAGCGTATAACCAGATCTGCAAAAGTCAAAGCCGCAAATATGGATAGCCAACTGTATTTACTTTAGGGTGACTATATTGTTGTGTATGATGGCTGAAGAATGCCAAATAAACTTGTCTTTAAAATTTTGAGAGAATAAAATGGGGCAGATGCCAGGAATATATGCCACCTTGTCCTACTAAACAAGATGTAAGATAAAAGAAGGAGGAAATTATCTTCAATTCTTCACCTGAGATTGCATTTCTTAGGTCAGATATAATCCTGTTTGTCCCATAGAAGTCCCTATTCCCAAGAGGGCTGTGACTGAGCTGCTAAGCATACAGTATTGCAGTCAGGTTGTTCGCTCCAAGAGGCCTTTTAAAGTCTGTTTTGTGAAGATCCAGCAGTTTATACTATTGTTTATTGCGATCTGCTTTTCTAGGAATAGTTTGAAATGAGAGGAAGGTCAAACTGTCAGATGTTTTTAGGGACGATATGTACGGTAGTACCTATGCAAAACAAAGGAGAGCTAATCTAAAGATTCTTAACAATATATTCATTTTATTCCAGAATGAATTAAATGCATAACTCATAATGCCGTGAAGCCTTACTGAAAGTGTTAGCCATTGCTCTTCTGTGTTTAATAGTCTTTCCACCAATAAGCTGTTTTCTTAATATTTGGGACCACACAAAGAATACTTTCTGTTGCACAATTATGTTTTAATCTTAATAACTGACTGTACAGCAGGGTGTATACCAAAAGACTTGAAATGAGATATCGGAAGGTTTCTCTAAACAAAAATACTTTGTCTGATCTTTGGTGGGGGGGGGGGACTGAATAAGATAATATCTAGCTG
Organism: Phrynosoma blainvillii; assembly: GCA_026167975.1. Classification (NCBI taxonomy): domain Eukaryota; kingdom Metazoa; phylum Chordata; class Lepidosauria; order Squamata; family Phrynosomatidae; genus Phrynosoma; species Phrynosoma blainvillii. The sequence goes on along the minus strand of JANUYF010000001.1, from coordinate 451,103,712 downwards.
TCTGAAATGTAGTTTAACATTTGGTTATATTGAGTTACAGTCTACAAAGAAATATTTAAAAACTTTGGCACATTTTACAGGAAATGTCTGGATGCTAAAATTATATGTTTTTCAAGGGCTAGCAATAAGAGAGAGATATTGGTCATGCGTTATTTCAACACGATTAAATAGATACATTCTGTTTAACAGTATCAGGGATGCTTTGATTGGGAGTTCCTGCATGGCAGGGGGTTGGACTGGATGGCCCTTGTGGTCTCTTCCAACTCTATGATTCTATCCAGAGGATGTTATCCTTCTGTATTTTATTTCTATTGCAGATAAATCTGTAAAATAGAAGCGTTTTTTGGCTCATTTTAGTCAAAACCAACATTCTTTTAAGAAACCTCATGGCATGTAACCCTAGTAATGTGACAAATAGCATTCATTGTCCCTGGAGAACAGGTGTAGTGGTTTGAGCATTGGACTATGACTCTGGAGACCAGGGTTCAAATCCTTCTTCAGCCATGGAAAACTACTGGGTGACCTTGGGCAAGTCACACTTTCTCAGCCTCAGAGGAAGACAGAGGCAAACCCCCTTCTGAACAAATCCTATGATTTGGTCACGTTAGGGTCGCCATAAAGAAGAAGAATTACATTGAAAATATCAAGGGGAAAAACTAGAATTAGGGAACATCCTTGCTAAGACAGAAAAAGAAAATGAGGTACCTTATTAAAAAAAACAGACTGTACTGAGTGCAAACTTCTGGGCAGTTGACAAACTAAACACAGATGATGATAAGATCTCGCTTAGAAAGGAAACAAAGTGAATTTTAAGGTTAAAGACTGCAAGTCCCACAAGGGCTTAGTGAAAAATTTTGGGAGACCAAGAAAGACCAAGCAGACAATCCTCCATCCCCTCTTTTTTACAAGGGCTGAGTGAGTAATTAATTAGATTTTTCATTTAAAAAAATATTTTAATAAACTCTTTTTGATACCGCTTTAACTGCCATGGCTCCATCCTGTGGACTCCTAGGATCTGCAGTTTGCTTTGTGGTACCAGAGCTCTCTGACAGAAAAGGCTAAATATCTCACAAAACTGCAAATCCCATGATTCCATAGCCTTGAGCCAGGGCAGTTAAAGCGGTGTCAAACTGCTTTAATAAATTTTGCAATGCAGACGCAGCCAAAGTTGACGTGTTGCTTGGGCATGGCTTCTTTAACAAATAATTCTGTACAATAAGAGAGAAAGTGTGTGTACCTTTGAAGATTTAGCTAAAGAAGAACCAAGTTCCTTAACTGGGAGGTTATATGTGTATGTTGTGTGCCTTCAAATTGTTCCTGACTTATGGTGATCATGGGGTTTTCTTGGCAAGATTCGTTCAGAGGAGGTTTGCCATTGCCTTCCCCTGAGGCTGAGAGTGTGTGACTTGTCCAAGTTCACCCAGTGGGTGTCATGGCCAAGTGGGGAATCAAACCCAGGTCTCCAGAGTGGTAGTCCAACACTCAAACCACTACTCCATGCTGGCTCCTATTCCCATGTACTACCTATGAAACAATTGCAGACTTTTTTGTTGTTCTTGTGTGTCTTCAAGTCCTTTCCGACTTTTGGCGACCCTAAGGCAACCTTATCATGGGGTTTTCTTGGCATGTTTCTTCAAATGGGGGTTGCCATTACCATCCTCTGAGGCTGAGAGTGTGTGACATGCCCAGGGTCACTTACTTTGCCGCAAATTGTACATACCCCAGAATGCATCACCTAGTATATTGGCAGTCCTTCCCCCCCTACACACACACTTTCTCATTTCCCCCCAGCCATCTCATAGCTGGGAGATGGAAATAATTTTTAAAGCAGCATTTAAATCTGGACTATTTTTTAAAAAGTAAGGTCCAAATCACACTGCAGAAATAAATGCTAGGGAACATGGGAGCTGTAGTTTGTTGTGTTTATAAGTGACAGTTTTCCTGCTAAGTACCTGCATGCCATAAGCATTTGAATTAAAATTACCATATTGAAATCAAATCTGATGTTTTTAAATTGTTATTTGGTGTGCGTTGAAAGAGGGGTCATCTTATACGGCGACTATATCCCAAAGTCTATATTTTAACTGGAAAAGTTGGGGGTCATCTTATACGCCCAGTCGTTTTATACGCCGGAAAATGTGGTAATCTGTGTGACACTGGTAACATCTGTATACAGTGGGCCCTTGGAATTCACTGGGGTTTGGGTCCAGGATCCCCCATGAATAACCATGGATGCTAAAGTCCTATTAAATACAACGGTGTCCCTTATATAGCATGGGAAAATCAATGTTTGCTATTTGAATTTTTAAAAAATATTTTCAAGCCGTGTATGGTTGATTCTGTAGATAAAGAATCCGTGGATACGTATGGCCAAATGTATATATATTTTCTATGTGCCCAGTAACAGTCATTAGGCATTAGGCTTAGGAGATACATCTTTCAGAAATCCCTATTGGCCATTCACATATCATCATAAACTATAGGCTTTAATGCAATTTGTATTAATTTACTTATTCCCTTTTTTCTTATTGCTGTTATTTAATATGTAACACTATTTTTATGTTTTGTCTCTTTTACTGACCTCTGAGAAAGGCCTAAAATGAGCTGAGCTGAGCTGAAATCCATTGTACAGTGGGCATGCCATATTGGCTGTGGTTAGGAGTGCAGGACCCCTGTGAAAATGGAAAATACACAATCTTTTTTAAAAATTACTTTTTTTGACATGAGAAAACACCTCTCTAGGAATCTCTAGGTCCTCCAGCACAACTCTGTGGTCAACTCCCACCAGAGGTTGACCATACAATTATACTGGAGGACCTAAAATTTCTAGACAAATGTTCTCTCTATGAATCTCTAGTCCTCCAGTGCAACTCTGTAGTCAACCTCCAGTGGAAGTTGATGATAGAGTTCATTGGAGGACCTAGAGATTCCTAGAAAGAAACAAAATTCACTAGTAATCAAAGCTGCAAATGTCAAAGTTGCAAATGTGAAGGACTGACTGTATTTTTTTAACATCTTGAAACATTATCTCTTTTGGACTCTTGGGTTATGCATTCCTCTTTATTTTTATTTTTATTTTATTTTTGATATATTCATTGTGGAAGGGCTGTGAACAGTCTGGCTGTGATGTTTAAGAGTTGGCCTAAGCTTTGCACGTGTGGGAAGCAGGGCTGTATGCTTGGATACTCATGTCTGTACTTGTCACATAAGCTGAGTGGTCTCTTTTTTGTTTTCAAAGATCCACCCAAGAAGTACCTGATGGATGCTTTCTGTGAAAGAAACTGGTACAGAAGGATTTGGCAACAGTAGTCTCAGAATTTTTGTGAAGTCTCTCACAACAACGACCACAACAAAAATGGCAGAAAAGAAAGAAAAGAATTCTAAAAATACTGATGTTAGACCTAAAACTAGCCGGAGCAGAAGTGCAGACAGAAAAGATGGATATGTGTGGAGTGGAAAAAAACTTTCCTGGTCAAAAAGGAGTGATAGTAGTTCTGATGCTGAAACAGCAAGTACCTCAGGAAAATCCTCGTGTGGTTTAAGGAACCAGGAAAGGAAACACAGTTGTTCCTCAACCGAGCTGGACTTGGAACGTTCATGTGGCCACAGATTCTTAGGCCGTTCCCTTAAACAGAAACTGCAGGATGCTATGGGACAGTGTTTTCCTATAAAGAATTGTAGCAGTCGGCATTCTTCAGTGCTTCCATCAAAGAGAAAAATACATATCAGTGAGCTTATGCTGGACAAGTGTCCTTTTCCACCACGATCTGAGCTAGCCTTTCGCTGGCATTTAATCAAACGTCATACTGTCCCTGTCAAACAAAAATCTGAAAGTTGGCTGAGTCTGGAGTCATTACCAGCGGAAAGGAAGGATGGAGAACTGAGGGATGTTGACAGTACAGATGGAGGAGGGTCGGTGATCTTGCAGGCATGTAACATTAGTGACAATGGTTCTTGCACATGTGATCCTCGGGGTGAATCCACCATGTGTAGGCAGCTAAAGAACAGCAGAGAGGAAAGTGACATGGACTCTGATGATGAAATGATGATGCTTTGTACCAGCTCTAGGAAAAGAAATAAGCCACGATGGGAAACAGATGATGAGCTGCTACAACTGGAAACGCCACCAAAGTATCACACCCAGATTGATTATGTTCATTGTCTGGTTCCTGACCTCCTTCAGATCAATAATAACCCATGCTACTGGGGAGTGATGGATAAATATGCTGCAGAAGCACTTCTCGATGGAAAGCCGGAAGGGACATTTTTGTTACGAGACTCTGCTCAAGAAGATTACTTGTTCTCTGTTAGTTTTAGGCGCTACAGTCGTTCCCTACATGCCAGGATTGAGCAGTGGAATCACAACTTCAGCTTTGATGCTCATGACCCATGCGTCTTCCATTCTCCTGACATTACTGGTCTGTTAGAGCATTACAAAGATCCAAGCTCTTGTATGTTTTTTGAGCCACTTCTCTCTACTCCCTTAAACAGGACTTTCCCCTTTTCTCTCCAACATATATGCAGGACAGTTATTTGTAACTGTACAACATACGATGGCATAGATGCCCTTCCCATTCCTCCATCTGTGAAGTTATATTTGAAAGAATATCATTATAAGTCAAAGGTTAGAGTCCTCAGGATTGATGTACCAGAACAACAAGTCTAGAAGACATTTAATTATGCCTTTTTGGTTGTTAAAAGCTTGGGGATGAGGATTACATTGGTCTCCCTCCCCATTACTATTTATAGTCTGAATCTTCCTGAGTTTCATGGTCCAAATAGATTTTTATTCTCCAGCCCCAATGGGCAGGTATTTTTTGTGAAGGCACACAATCTGTATTTTATTGGTTGTATTAGGGTTTTATGAAAGCTCAAGTAGTTCTTTGTTTTTGTTAATTTTTCACCCAAGCCTAAACTTTTAGATTGGAAGCGGAGTCAAAATTGAATTTGGCTTACCTTTTATAAACTGTGATTTATATGCGGTACAGGCATGTTTATAACACTGTATGCAATGTTTTCTCCAGAGTGACTAATTTGTATTTTATACCTTTATTTAAAAATCAGTACTTTGTCCTCTCCACAAAAAGTAAAATTAATATTTCTGTTTATAATGCTTGGTGCTGCTACCGTGGGTTTTTAAATATCTATTTTGTGCAACGGAAGTTTTCTTTCTTTTGAGATCCCAGATTACAACAATCTGGTAATTGGCCCAACTTTTTTTAAAACCATTTGTACAAATTGTGGGCATATGTGTAGTTTACTAAGCTCATTCATCATTTTAAGGGATATGAGTGTGAGTTAATGCTTAGTTTACAAGGAACAAAGCCTTCGATCACTAGTCGCAAAGGGGCCTTAGGTTGAATGCAGACTGGGCAAACTTACTACCACATGTGCATATGATTAAAATATTCTTTAAACTCCTTATATTGATCCCATTCTCTAACTTTTCTGTTACCTCCTCTCCAACCAAAGTGAAGCCACTCCTCAGTTACTGTCCTGTACATTATAACTGTCTCTCATTATGGGCCTTTGCAGACTGCCAGAAATAGTGTAAATTGAGTCCACTTTAACTGCCCTGACTCATTGCTAGGGAATCATGGGAACTGTAATTTATTGTGGCACCAGAGCTCTCTGACAGAAGGCTCAATGTCTCAGAAAAAAATACAATTCCCATGATTCCCTAGCACTGAGCCAGGACAGTTAAAGTGGACTCAATTTGCACTATTTCTGGCAGTCTGCAAAGGCCCTATGTTACCTTCCACAAACTCTTAAGTTTACCTTTTGTCCACAGTTTATCATTGCAAATGTTCTCATTCCCCAGAAAGTCTGGACAGTAACTGGGATAGGAAATGTACTAAGTCCCAGTCCTGAATACCCACAATATACTTTTACAGAGAGCATTTCCTTTGACTGTAGCATTCCCAATGGGAATTTATATGTGTTTGGGAAGATGCAAGAGAACTCCAAACAGTTCTATTTGACTTCAGAAGAGAGAGAGCTCAAACATTAGAGGACTGGCAAAGAGAAAGGTGAAAGGAAGAGTCAAAAGTTTCAGATCTTTCCATGGTGTTAGGACTGTGGACAAAATAGCCAGATTGAATAGCGTAGGTTGTAAATGAAAGTACAGTGGCTCCTCCACATTCACTGGGGTTAGGGACATAGGACCCCAGTGAAATTGGAAAACCCGCAAATCAAAAAAACTATTTTTTTTTTTTACCTGAGAGAATACCTCTAGGAATCTCTAGGTTCTCCAGCACAACTCTATGATCAACATCCACTGGAAGCTGACCATAGTATTGTGCTGGACGGCCTACAAATGTCTAGAGATGTGTTTTCTCTAGGAATTTCTAGGACCTCTCACGCAACTTCTATTAAAAGTTAGCCATAGAGTCATGCTGAAGATTCCTAGAGAGAACATATTAATCAAATCCACAAATAATCAAAGCAAATGTGAAGGCTCAACTGTATAAAGTCCAAGAGGTCATCAGCATAGCTAACAAGCGAAGGAAACAGAGGTGAGAAAGTGTTCATTCCAGAAACAAAGGACATATCTACACAGGCCATTTACATTGGTTTCGCACATGCACACACCCTCACGTTGCCCTGTCTTCATGTGCGAAGGCCAGTTCTGCACTGAATCCAGGTCATCCCTACCTTAATTTGGTCTTTAAAAACTCACCATTTTCTCTGGATCTTCCAGAAAAATCCAGAGCCCAGTGCTGCTGCCACAGTGACTCACTCTCTCTGAGGACACAACTAGGCACCTAGCCACATAATCAATGCTGGGCACCTCATCACCAACCTCAGAGGAAGTGATTTGTAGCGGCAGTGGCATGCAAGATGCATGTGTAGACAGCTGTCCAGCATCACTCTGGATTGCTGTGGTAACGGGGAATTTGGATCAGCTTTGGGGCCAGAATACAGGAGTAGCTCCAAGTATTCTGGCCAGTATAGACCTGCCCAAAGTCTTGTCCAAATGAGACAGAATTAACACAGATTTGCACCTGGGAAATACAAACAGAAAATCTGGGTGGCAAAAAAGGATTTGGGGGAACGTAGCACAAGCAGAATCAAGACCAACAATAAAGAGTTCTTTAAATACATCAGGATCAGGAAGTCAGCTGGGGAAATGGTTGTATAACAATAAAATTAAAGGTGTTCTGAAGGAGGATAAGGAGACTGCAGAGAAGCTTAGTGAAATTGTAGGCTTTCATGGCCAGCATCCATAGTTTTTTGTGGGTTTTTCGGGCTGTGTGGCCATGTTCTAGAAGAGTTTCTTCGAAAGAAACTCTTCTAGAACATGGCCACACAGCCCGAAAAACCCACAAAAAACTTAGTGAAATCATCTGTCTTCATAATTGAAAAGACAGGGAAGCAGCCGTGCCTGGACTAATGTTCAGAAGAGGGAGCAATGAGGAGCTAAGATAAATAGTAGTGACAAGAAAGTATGTTCTAGACCTTATTGACAAATCACAAACCTATCACCAAGTCCAGGTTCTATCTACTACAGAGTTCATAAACTCTTGGTCTTCTACTCCAAATATATAACAAGCCTCTCAGATTAACATCTGTACCAGAAGAATGGCCCACTGTAACACCATTCCCCCCCCCCAAAAAAAAGTTATTCAGGGTTATCAGGAAACTATAGGCCAGTTTGTTGAACATCTGTTCCAATAAAATGGTTGGAAATTGCTATGAAGGATAAAATCATTAAGCATATGACAAGCTGCTGGAAAAGAATTAAGATAGCTTTGCAAGGTAAGTCCTGTCTCACTAATCTTTTAGATATCTTCAGAAGTGTTTGGAATTGTGTCAAGAGTGATTCAATAAACATTGTCTACCTGGTCTTCCAAAAAGCTTTTGATAAAAAGTTCCACACCAAAGATTTCTGAGCAAACGTAGTAGTCAATGGGTTAAGAAGAGAAGCTGTATATGATGGAGCAAAATCAGGAAAGGAGTAGGAATAAGTTTCAGTTCGTGGATCTGAGCAGGTGGTTGAGGAACCTATGCTTTGTAAGTTGCTCATTAACTAGATTTTGCTCACTTTTTGTATGTCTTTAACTGTATTGTTCTACAGTTAAATTTGCTCACTTTTTGTATGTCTTTAACTGTATTGTTCTACAGTTAAATTGTGAGCCACTTTGAGTCCCAATTTTGGGGGGAAAGCAGAATATAAATTTACTACTACTACTAAATAAATAAACAATAACCGCAGCAGAATCAGGGAAGCAGGTTGGGCTGTCTTTTGACGGCCGGGATATCTATTCAGGAAAGGCCTGCCGGAAGAGATCTGTCTTAACAGCCTTTTTAAAGCTGTTTAAGGTGATAATATGACAGATCTCATCTGGCAGGCCTTTCCTGAATTGATATCCCAGTGATCAATTAAAATAACCCAATTTAAAAAGTATAAAATTAAGATTAAAAGCATACAAAAGTTAAAAAACATAATCTAAAACACATACCCCATATAAAAGCCACCATGTCAAGATTGTCATGAAGCTGGAAAAGGTACAGCAAAGTACATTGGAAATGATCAAAGGGCTGGTGCAACTGCCCTAAGAGGAAAAATGAAACATGGCTGTTTACCTTAGAAAAAAAGTATGATAGTCCTGATGAGGAATCTGTATTCAGGACAAGAGGCTACTGTCAGAACAGAAAACGGAGAAACAGAATGGTTCCCAATTGTGAAAGGAGTCAGACAAGGCTGCATCCTTTCACCCTATCTGTTCAACTTGTGTGCAGAACATATTATAAGAAAAACAGGCTTCAACCCAGAAGAAGGAGTGAAAATAGGAGGAAGGAATATCGACAATCTAAGATACGCAGATGACACCATAATGCTAGCAGAAAACCTTACAGACCTGGAAGACCTACTAAGGAAGATCAAAGAAGAAAGTGAAAAGGTAGGCTTACTGTTGAACATAAAGAAAACAAAAATAATGACCACCGAGGACCTTCACAAGTTCCACCTAGACAATGAAGAAATAGAAATAGTAAAAAATTTCCCATACTTGGGATCAAACTGATAGAAATGGGGACTGCAGTCAGGAAACCAGAAGAAGTTTAAGAATAGGAAGGATGGCTATGAAAGAACTAGAAAAGATCCTAAAATGCAAAGATATACAACTCAGCACAAAAGTCAGAATCATATAAGCTATTGTATTCCCTATTCCCATGGATGGATGTGAGAGTTGGAAAGTTAAGAAAGAAGATAGGAAGAAAATCAATGCATTTGAGAGAATGTGGGGCTGGAGAAGATCCCATGGACAGTCAAAAGGACAAACAAATGGGTCCTAGAACAGATCAAACGGGAAACCTCCCTGGAAGCCAAGATTACTAAATTGTGGTTGTCGTACTTCGGACACATCATGAGAAGGGAGGACTCTTTGGAAAAGACAATAATGCTGGGAAAGGTGGAGGGAGGGAGGAAGAGAGGAAGGCCACATGCTGCCAGATGGATGGACTCTATTAAGGAAGTTATGGGTATTAAGGGGTTACAGGGATTAAGCAGAGCAGTGGAGGACAGGGATCTTGGAGGTCTCTCATCCATAGGGTGGCCATGAGTCAAGATCGACTCAAGGGCAGTGAACAACAAAAACCTTCGAAAAAAGTTAATGGGAGACATGAAGGAGGTATTATTGTTATTGTTGTTGTGTGCCTTCAAGTCATTTCCAATTTCAGGTGAGCCTATCATGGGCTTTTCTTAGCAAAATTTCTTCAGAAGAGATTTGTTATTGCCTTCCCCTGAGGCTGAGAGCATGTGACATGCCCAAGGTCATCCAGCAGGTTTCACAATTGAGCTGGAGACTCTGAACCCTGGTCTCCAGAGTTGGTCCAACACTCAGGAGGTAGATAAAATTGTTCATCGTGTGAAGGAAGTACATAGATAGGAAAGGGGGATTTTTGTTGTTGTTGTTTGCCTTCAAGTTGTTTCTGACCTATGGCGAATCTAAGGCAAACCTATCATGGGATTTTCTTGGCAAAATTTGTTCAAAGGGAGGTTGCATTTACCATCAGAGGGTGAGACAGTGTGACTTGCCCAATATCATCCAGTGGGTTTCCATGACCAAGTGGGAATTCTTTTTTTATATACTTTATTTTTCTTCAAGAATATACATACCAGTATCTTTCCAGTTATGTACATTAGAATTTGCTTAATAACATAAAACATTACCTCTAAAACACTGCTTCCTCAATGCCTCTTGCGGGGTCATCCTTTCTTCCCAACCATATCTATTTGAATTTATTGTTCTTTTATGATATATACTCATATATCTACAGTAGTTACAAAGTTTTATACTCATGTGATGCAAGGGATTTTTCTTCCCCTCCCAGTTCATCATATTTCCCTGTCATCCTATTACTCTGCCTATAGTTTAACTCCGTCTGTTCTTACAAAATTCGTTTATTGGAAGCCATTCTTTCTCAATTACGTTCCTATCCTTCTGATTCAGACGAGCCGTCAAAATATCCATTTCCATCAGTTCTGATAATTTTAGTGGGAATTCAAACTCTCTTCTCTAGAGTCCAGCACTCAAACCATTGCACCACACCGACTTTTTTTTTTTTTTAATCTCTCAAAATATTCGAACCTGGAGTCATCCACTGAAGATAGCAAAATTCAAGACAGAAAAAAGGAAGTATTTTACACAGTGCACAGTTAAACTGTGGAAGCCATTGCCACAAGATGCAGTTATGGTTGCCAATCTGGAAGGAAGCGTCGATAAATTAATGGAGAATGGGATCATCATATCTATGTTCAACAGATGCTGGGAATGTAGAGAAAAATCGTGTAGCACCTGAGACGAACTGAAAGAAAGAAGTTGGCAGCATGAGCGTTCGTAGACTAAAGTCTACTTCCAAATGCATCTGAGGAAGTAGATTTAAGTCTACGAAAGCTCATGCTGCCAAGCTCTTTCTTTCAGCTCATCACAAAGGTGTGACAGTATTTCTCTACATTCCCAGCAACTGTTAAACATAGATATGATGACCCCAGCTATATGTTTTAATTCATTTGCTAGGAATGTGAGACAGAAGGTGCAGCTGGATTTATGTCCTGTTGGGAGGGTTTCCCATAGGCGTCCGATTCGCTACTCTGTGAACAGGATGCCGGAAAAGGTAGGCATTTGGTCTCATTCAGCTTCAGACCTCTTTTTATGTTCATTGCAAATTATAGGTTTCCTCATCCATACAGAGAAAACTGTATCCTTCATAGGAAGGTTATAGGAAAAAACATCCTCCTCTTGTGGGACAGCAGAAAGGGAGGTATAGAATTGAACTACATAAGTTGAACTACATATGCACTTTTTCCTTGCAAGGACAGCACTGTGCTCCCTTGGGACAAAGAAGTAGATTATTAAGGCTTTCTTTTTTTTAATCTGTTGCTATTTTAAAATTGCTTTAGATAGAATTTCAGAGGTCTCTCTGAATAGGCTGGGAGAACACAGGTCCAATTTATCAGTCACTGTTCTTTGTGCATACAAATTTATGAATAGGTCTGTGGTGAACTATCCATCCTTAATGCATATGTATTGTATTATTATTATTATTATTATTATTATTATTCCCTCCCCATCAATCAGTTCATTTCAACCACTGAGTTTTATTCAGTTTCCTTTGTATACTAGAAATGGGTAGATACATACTGTGCAAAGGGAACTTGTAGCACTTTTAAAAGACTAACTGGGCAAAAGAAGTTGTAGCATAAGCTTTTGCAGACTTGCTCTGCTTCCTCCGAGGCATGGACTGAAGTGTTGCCATGCATCTCAGGAAATAGGGCAAATCTACAAAAGCTTATGCTACAACTTCTTTCACTTGGTTAGTCCCCAAGGTGCTACAAGATCCCTTTGCACACTGATATTCCAGATCAACACAGCTATGTCTCTAAATAGATTGTGTCAAGATGAAGTAAAAGGAAATGTAATACAACTTTGGAGTGAGGTGGTTATTTTTTAGAACATCTGAGAAATAGTAACTGGAAGAATCAGGTTGATCTGTTTGAACCCAACCTTTCAAGCAAGTTACCATGCATTAAGGGATCAGTGATGAATAGGAGGAAGGACAATGACATTCTAGTCCCTGTAGCCAATATCTTGACAGAGCCTCAGACATTGGTCCGAAACACATTGCAGAAATAATCCAGTTTGAGACCACTTTTACTGCCCTGGCTCAATGCTAGGGATTTGTGGGAACTGTCGTTTTCTGAGACATTTAGCCTTCTCTGTCAGAGAGTTCTGGTGCCACAATAAACTACAAGTTTATTGGGTGACCAGTGGCCACAATGACCAGTGGGGTGTCCAGTGGGCTTCTGTCCTGGGCCCAGTGCTATTCAATATCTTTATCAATGACGAGGATGAAAGAATAGAGGGCCTGCTTCTCAAATTTACAGCTGACATCAAATTAGGAGGAATAGCTAATACCCCATAGGACAGGATGAAAATTCAAAATGACCTGAATAGATTAGAAAGCTGGGCCAAAACTAACAAAATGAATTTCAACAGGGAGAAATGTAAGGTACTACACTTAGGGCTGAAAAATGAAATGCATAGATATAAGATGGGGGACACCTGGCTTAAGGAGACTACGTGTGAAAAGGATCTAGGATTCCTAGTAGACCACAGGTTGAACATGAGTCAACAGTGTGATGTGGCAGCTAAAAAGGCTAATGCGATTTTAGGCTGCATCAATAGAAGTATAATATCTAGATAAAGGGAAGTAATAATGCCACTGTATTCTGCATTGGTCAGGATCCACCTGGAATACTGTGTTCAGTTCTGGGCACCATAATTCAAAAAGGATGTTGACAAATTGGAATATGTCCAGAGGAGGGCGACTAAAATGGTGAAGGGTCTGGAAACCATGAATCCCTATGAGGAACGACTTAGGGAACTGGGTATGTTTGGCCTGGAGAAGAGACAGTTAAGAGGGGATATGATAGCTCTGTTTAAATATTTGAAGGGATGTCATATTGAGCGCTAGCTTGTTTTCTGCTGCTCCAGAGAATAGGACGCAGAGCAAGAGATGCAAGCTCCAGGAAAAGAGATTCCACCTCAACATTAGGAGGAACTTCCTGACAGTAAGGGCTGTTCGACAGTGGAACACACTCCCTCGGAGGGCAATGGAGTCTCCTTCTTTGGAGGTCTTTAAGCAGAGGCTGGATGGCCATCTGTCGGGGGTGCTTTGATTGGGAGTTCCTGCATGGCAGGGGGTTGGACTGGATGGCCCTTGTGGTCTCTTCCAACTCTGTGATTCAATTGTACTTTGGCCACATCATAAGAAGGCATGACTCACTCAAAAAAAACAAAACACTACTGCTTGGAAAGGTGGGGGGATGTACAAAGAGAGGAAGACTACCCAGTTGGTTAGATTCAATTAGGGAATTCAATGGCACGAAACTACAAGACTTACGTAGTGCAGTGAAGGATAGCGGGGCTTGGAGATGTCTCATGCACAGGGTCACCAGGAGTCAGGGCTAACTTGAGGGTAGCTAACAACAACAACAACGGACAGCTGTGTAATATTCCTTGCACTTTCCAAAGACTCACGGGTATTGTTTTGTCAGATTTACAAGGTTCATCCTGTTTGGTATTATAGCGTGGCGTTTGTGGGAAGATGCTTGAAGAATGATGCGTATGTTGCCATGGAGTTCCATTATCTTTACACACACACCAAGCAATAGATTTTGAATCCTAGTTATTTTTAAAAGTGTACAAGCTCCTCGAATTTCTTCCATTTTCCTCTCAGACGTATCGCTTTCAATCAAGTTCTTCACCAGCTCCATCACCCAACTCCCAAGTTTTTCCCCATGGCTGTGATAACCAGCTCTTTCCCCTCACCTGTTGCTTTATAGGCATGGCCATTTCAAGTCACGCTACAATGAAAACTGAACAAGGATGGAGCCATCTCCCATCCAGTACATCCTACATATGGGTGCCATCATTTCCCCATAATACTAACATCTGATGGTTTTCCATCTCTTGTAAGGGTTTCCCCATATCCTAAATAAAATGCCTTTCATAAGGTTTAGTTATCGGCAGTAAGAGCTTTCAACTTTATACTTTTTTTCTTCGGCCCTGGCCACCATTGGAGGAACATCCTTGAGAATGTTACCCCAAGATTTGCCCTCGTTCACCCCTCCAAATATTATTATTATTATTATTATTATTATTATTATTATTATTATTATCCCACCCCTCCGAGTAACGCAACCATTAAAATATACGTTTCATATTCCACAATCCCACCCACCCCTTAAAATACTATTAAATGTTAAATTAATAAGGTTGGCGTGGGTGACCTAAGCATGAGTCTGAGGCGGACACCCCGAATCCATGGCAAGATTTGGATTCCTGCATGTAGGAACTAGCAAAGAAGAGATTGTAGGGAGCCCGCTTTGAGCGAAATCAGTGGAATTTCCAACATAATCCGTTTATGCCTAGAGAGGGTGAAAGGATCATGGCTAAGGAATGGGATTGGGAGGACATAGTCAGACAAAGGACTTGAGAGCCAGTGGGCGAATCCCTTTTGTCTGAAGGATTCGTACGTATCATCCATTGCATTCAATCCGGTTTTGGACCATTCTTTCTCTTTCTTGGAAACATACTAAAGCAATTTGATCCTTTCGCGCCTTGGTTTCTGGCCCCAAGACACCAGCAAACCAGCCAGTCTTCAATCTTGGTTTGGTTGCACGTAGACACTAAGGGCCTTTGCAGACTGCCAGAAATAGTGCAAATTGAGTCCACTTTAAGGGTTGGGGTTAGGGTTAGGGAATCATGGGAACTGTATTTTATTGTGGCACCAGAGCTCTCTGACCGAGAAGGCTCAATGTCTCAGAAAAAACAAACAAACAATTCCCATGATTCCCTAGCACTAACCCTAACCCTTAAAGTGGACTCAATTTGCACTATTTCTGGCAGTCTGCAAAGGCCCTATGTTTACTGAACTGAGTCCCTCAATACGCCAGCTAACCCCCAGTTCCGCGGCGGCTATTGAGCCTTCTCCATCCCGGAGGTTCATCAATTGGACTCAAGATCCAAATCAGGCAAGTATTACCATTAGCAAAGCCTTACCTCTCTATTCACCTCTCCCAACTTTGATTTCATCAGCTCTTGTGTGTGCCTATGAACATTTGTGTGTGTGCGTGCTTGTGTGCTTGTATGTGTGTGCATGTTGTTGATTTACCCCTTAATAAACTACAAATCCCATTTGGAAACCTGCCTCTGGAGTTCTTTGTGATTCAGACTTGGTATAGCTGGGCTGATCCCAAGACTGCTGTTGCCCTGGTCAAACTATATCTCTCATTTGCGCGAATACTGTAATTCCCGTAAAACTAGATTCAGTTGTGGGTGTCCTCTCCATACTCAGCAATTTGGATAACAAGATCATCTCAGAAATTTAATTCAACCCTTGAGTTGAAAGAGGTCCTCTACCCCTTAGTTTAGAGAGAGGAAGTCCCTGATGCCAAATGGAGTGCCAGGGATGCCTGTAAGAAGAGCCAAACTTTCATGTAACTTGATCCTAGGCTGCATCTACACTGTAGAAGTAATGCAGTTTGTCACTGATTTAACTGTCATGGCTCAATGCTTTGGAATTCTGGGAATTGTAGTTTTGTGAGATATTTAGTCTTCTCTCTCAGAGAGCTCTGGTGCCACAACAAACTACAAATTCCAGGATTCCACAGGATGGAGCCATGACAGTTAAAGCAGTGTCAGATTGCATTAATTTTTCAATGTGGCAGCGTCCCAAGTCTCTTTGGGGTTTTAAAGGGACGAGAGGTTTTGATTGTGGGAAGAGAGCCAAAATGTCAAATGCATCACATAACTTTTCAAAGGCAGTCTGTGTACAGATTATTGTTAAATACCAAATTCAGAATCATCCACGCCATAGTATTTCTGATTTTTATGTACAGTTATGACCGCTGGACAGTAAAGAAAAATTACTCATTTCAAATGTGATGCTGGAACAGAGTTCTGTGGACACCATGGATTGCCTGAAAGACAAACAAATGGGTCCAAGAGCAAATCAAGCCAGAACTCTCCCTTGAAGCCAAAATGACCAAACGGAAACTATTGTACTTTGGACGTATCATGAGACAACATGGCTCACTGGAAAAGATAATGCTTGGTAAAGTGGAAGGCAGTAGGAAAAGAAGATCACATTAGAGATGGATTGATTCAATCAAAGAAGACTGTGAAAGCTGCCTTGAATCCCATTTTGGGAGAAAGGCAGGATATAAATTCCATACATATATAAATAAATATCCTGAGCAGGACCGTAGATGACCGGGATCCTTGGAGGTTTCTCATTTATAGAGTCATCACAGGTCAAACATGATTTGAAGGCAATGAACAACAACTATGTGCAGCTTTATACTGACACTGTCTCAGCCTGAAATATTCTCAACCTGCGATCCTAGGCGTACTTATGGGAAACATGAGTAAAAGGATCATAAACCGTTTTACTAAAATGAACATGACAGAACATTGTTCAAAGATCTGTGCCTTTTGCAATAGGGCAATTTTTCCTAGGATGATATCCCTTTTCATTCTACTATGTAATGTTCTTGTCTAGAAGCAGAAGCAGAATCTGTATGTAAAACCTTTCAGGCTTGAAACAGACTCTATCGGAGACGGGAAGCTGATCTGAAAAAAGGATCAAGTGCTTTTCGCCCAAACCGCCTAACACTGACCAAACTGAATTTTAGTAATTTCAGCCATAAAAGTATCTACAAATTGTGTCTTTAAAAAGATAGGACCACAACAATACACATCAAACAAACAAGCAAACACTAGAATGCAATAGTTCTGCAACAAATACTGTCTGGATTGTGTCTCTACGAAGAACAGCAGTTCCAAAGAAAATGGCTATCCTTGTTTTCAGTAGCAGAAGAAAAACAAGACTGTTTGGTTCAAAGCAGAAGATCAAGGGATGATCTTACAACTTTCTACAATATTTATGTTTTTTAATGTGACCTTCTATACTGCAGAATCTGTTTCCACAACAGCACTGGACACCATCAGTTTCTCAGCCATGCTTTTTCATCTCAGTGGACAAAACAGCCCATCCGGTCAGCAGTTGTGTTGATAAAAATAGTGGTTGTCCACTCCTTTTCTGCCCTCTTCCCAGCTCTGTTCAGTCATAACAAACAACAGGTAAACCTAAGGTGAGCAAATTACAGCCCTCAACCCGGTAAGGATTGCTTTTTTTCTGCTCAAAAAGAAAAAGGGAGCAGAAGACTGGCAAATCATCTTTAAATATATTGCAGGCCTTCTCTTGCACTGGTTAATCCCTTTTTTAAAAAAACAACATTTTTCAGTATCAGAAATGAACTCCCAAACACTTCTGCATTTTGTTATTTTTGGCACACCATGCAGCCCTTCCTCCTAACCAACAAGGCCTCAGGGACAGAAAATTATCTCCTGGAGCTGCTGTGGTTGTCCACCTTAGTTTGGAAACCACCAAGTCCTATGAGGATCGGCTTAGGGAGTTGGTTGGGAGATATGGCATCTAGGAGTCCTAGTAGACCACAAGTTGAACATGAGTCAACAGTGTGATGCTGCAGCTAAAAAGGCCAATGTGATTCTAGGCTGCATCAATAGAAGTATAGTGTCTAGATCAAGGGAAGAGATAGTGCCACTCTATTCTGCTTTGGTCAGTCCCCACCTGGAATATTGTGTCCAGTTCTGGGCCCCACAATTCAAAAAGGATGTTGACAAATTAGAGCGTGTCCAGAGGAGGGCGACCAAAATGGTGAAGGGTCTGGAAACCATGCCTTATGAGAAAAGACTTAGGGAGCTGGGTATGTTTAGCCTGGAGAAGAAAAGGTTAAGAGGTGACATGACAGCCCTGTTTAAGTATTTGAAAGGGTGTCATATTGAAGAAGGAGCAAGCTTGTTTTCTGCTGCTCCAGAGACTAGAACCCGGAACAGTGGATGCAAGCTACAGGAAAAAAGAGTCCACTTCAACATTAGGAAGAACTTCCTGACAGTAAGAGCTGTTCAACAGTGGAACACCGTGGTGTGTGGTGTGTGGTGTGGTGGAGTCTCCTTCTTTGGAGGTTTTTAAGCAGAGGCTGGATGGCCATCTTTTGGGGGTGCTTTGGTTGTGAGTTCCTGCATGGCAGAATGGGGTTGGACTGGATGTCCCTTAGGGTCTCTTCCAACTCTATGATTCTATGTTCATTTTAATAAAGCTAATTTACAATCTTTTTACTTGTGCCCATCATCTCATATACATACATACATCTTCATGCTCAGCCAGAGACTCCTAGTGCCACCTGGAAGTGAGTGGAAATAAATGCCTATACAGAAGAAAAATGAGATTTCCTCCAGTATTGTTTGCTCTCAGATTTGTCTCCCCATCTGGAGAAGAACAGCCATTCCCTGAATTTTCAGCTTGTGCCCTGAGATCTGGCAATGCCACTCACAGTCCCTTTCGGTTAGGATCCCCTTTGTAATATTAGAAACCCCCTGGTAGCATTTAGCCAAATCTGTAATGCATTATAATAGATAAATAATAGATGTTATCCTCTCCAATTCCATCACAAAGATGAATGCCCTAGAATCATGCAGGGAAAACAATCTGATTGAACAATCATAATAAATCCAAAATGGAAGAATAGCAGCAGAAGAATTGGGACAAGTGTAATTACGTCTAGTGTTTGGAAGAAATATTTTTTACATTACTTCCAGCTGGGGATTCTGGGGATTGTAGTCCAAAAAGGTAACTTTTCCAAACATTTTATACCTTAATCCCTGTGACTTAATTGGAGTATCTTTCATATTTTAGAAAGGAACGCTCAGGTCTCCATTTTGCCTCAAAGGGTGCATCTATACTTAGAAATGCAGTCATCCCTTCCATTTTGTGGGGGATTGGTTCCGGAACGACCACCACCCGCAAATCAGAAATATCACAAATACTGGACCCCCATTGGTTAGAATGGCCACGCTCTCTTGTGTGCACGCCATTTTGTCCCTCGTCGCTTGCCATCCGTGAAAGATCGAGACTGCAGACAGCAAATCCGCAAACAGCGAGGGACGAGTGTAATGGAGTTTGGTACCATTTTAACTGGCATCGCTCCATCCTATAGAATCCTAGGATTT
Organism: Phrynosoma blainvillii; assembly: GCA_026167975.1. Taxonomy (NCBI): domain Eukaryota; kingdom Metazoa; phylum Chordata; class Lepidosauria; order Squamata; family Phrynosomatidae; genus Phrynosoma; species Phrynosoma blainvillii. The sequence continues at coordinate 451,084,612 of JANUYF010000001.1, read as the reverse complement.
ATAGTTTTGTGAGACACCTGCAGAAAAGGCTGAAGGACTTGTAAAACTACAAATCCCAGGATTCCATAGGTTGGTGCTACAGCACTTAAAGTGGTGTCAAATTGCATTATTTCTATTGCGTAGATACACCCTTGAAAAAATGCCCGTTCCACTGCTAGGGCAAAACCAAACTATCCTAGTTCTGGAGGAGGAAAATCAAAAGACACTTTGCACAAGCCAGGAATGCCAGAGATGCTCATTCACACGAGAGGATCTTCCAAAAACAAGTATGCTTCATTCCAATTACTGTAAGAGACGGTTTCCGTCTGAGCAAGTTTGTGTGCCAACAAAGAGCCACATGCAAAACAAGTGAGAGAAACCCATATGGGATTACGTAAGCTTGCTCTCTTGCCGCAATTAAGAGAAATGGCAGAGACAAAAATAAGCACATTTTTAAAGCAAGGGGCAGCATAAATATGCAAATATTGCAAAGAATTTGACGGGAGAAAAAGACTGTAGACTACACTTGGCCCTCTGTATACACAGATTTCCTATCCATAGAAACAACCATCCACAGTTTGAAAATATTTAAATATATATATATATATATATATATATATATGCCCAAAGGCAAACCTTGATTTTGCTATTTTATGTAAGGGACACCATTTTACTAGGCCATTGCATTAATGGGACTTGAGCATCCACGGATTTGGTATCCTCAATTGGTCCTGGAACCAAACCTCAGTTGATACCAAGGACCAACCGTATTTCTTTCTTGTCATTTAGGCATTGTCAGATTCTTGGAAGCCAGGGAATTTTGTCGTTATTATTTGTTGTCAAGTTGACTTCAGCTTACGGCAACTCTATGAATGAGAGGCCTCCAACTTCCCCGGTTGTCAACTGCCCTGCTCAGGTCTTGCAAAGATAGGGCAACCACGGCTTCCTTGACCAAGTCAATTCACCTGTAATGCAGTCTCTCTCTTTTCCTATGACCTTTGACTTTAAAATTTAAGTAAAGAATTCAGCAGGCAAAATAAGGCTGTTGATTTTCAGCCTGGCAAGTTAGGGACAGTTGAACCATTCCATTGACCAGTGATGCAAAATGAGCAGAATATCAATGGGCTTACTGCAGCCACACATAATGGCCATCCTCTAGTAAGATCATTTTATTTTAATTACTATACAGAGCTGGAAAACAGGTCACTAATGCCTAATGATCATTAGAGCTAATCATTGTTCCAGGCAGCAGTAACAGTTTTCAGAACAGGAACGGCAAATGAAAAGAACCGACTGGCCATGATATTCCCACCAAAGTACCTTTAATATGTAAACCTACAGAGAAGATTTATGCTGCCGTATCTTTAATTTCCTTTAACGTACTAATTTCTACCCAGTCTGTAATGCACACAAGAAATGTTATAAGGCTAAATGGAAATTACATTAAGCTACAACTCTTCCAAAATAGTCTAACTCAAGGGGGTTGCAGACTGCCAGAAATAGTGCAAACTGAGTCCACTTTTAGGGTTAGGGTTAGTGCTAGGGGATCATGGGAACAGTATTTTATTGTGGCACCAGAACTCTCTGACAGAGAAGGCTCAATGTCTCAGAAAAAAACCAATTCCCATGATTCCCTAGCACTAACCCTAACCCTAAAAGTGGACTCAATTTGCACTATTTCTGGCAGTCTGCAATCCCCCTCAGTTCTGGGTAGATCCTATGGCCAAGATTCTAGACCAGCTACTTAGGTAAATATTTTTAATTTAGGGCTTGCCTACATGCCTTATTTACTTCAAATTCCCCAGGTTTGCTGCATTCTGCTTACATGGTGCAGGGCCAAACGCCCAAATCGGGCACGGACTGTCTTCACAACATCCATATCCAATTTGGCCTTTCCTTCCTGTAACCTGAATTTTAAAACCTCAACTTTTACTCCAAGCTTTTGGCTTTCTCTGCAGCCATGATGGGTGTCTACTTTCCCACAAGTCCATCTCTTCGAGTCATTTTAACCCTTGTGTTATTCACACATGTCATCGTTTTGGGTCAAAATGGAGCTGCCTCCCTTCCTTTAACAAAACAAAGTGATCCGAATGGATTTGGAAGCGTATTCACACTGCCAATGATGCGGATTGATGCAGATCTTTCAGCAAAACTCGGGGGAAAACTAGTATTGAATATCCCAGGTTAAGTGGGGGGTTTGCCAGACTCCCCCCACCCAAAAAAAAGTGCATTCGGGACATGTGTGATCACCAAGGATTCAAACCAGATTCATCCTGGATTATTTTTGTAGTGTGAATGGGGCCTGGGATTGCATGGGAAAGCAGCCACTGCTGCAGAGATAGCAAAGATAGCGACCAAAATGGTGAAGGGTCTGGAAACCATGACCTATCAGGAAAGGAGCTGGGTATGTTTAGGCTGGAGAAGCGAAGGTTAAGGGATGATACGGTAGCCCTGGTTTAATACTTTTTAAGGGGTGGGAGGGTTCTGGGATTTTTTTGGACTGTATTTTAATATATTGTATGGAATTTTAACTGCTGTAAGCTGCCCTGATTGTTTGACAGAGGGGTGGGATACAAATAAAATTTATTATTATTATTATTATTATTATTATTATTATTATTATTATTTAAAGGGGTGTCATATTGAGGATGGATCGAGTTTGTTTTCTGCTCCAGAGAACAGAACATGGATCAATGGATGCAAACTACAGGAAATGAGATTCCACCTGAACATTAGGAAGAACTTCTTGGCAGTTAAGACCAATTCAACAGTGGAACATCCTCCCTTGGAGTGTGGTGGAGTCTCCTTCTTTGAAGGTTTTTAAGCAGAAGATGGCCATCCACCTGGAGTGTTTGGATTGTGTGTTCCTGCATAGCAGGGGGTTGGACTGGATGACCCTTAGGGTCCCTTCCAAGTGAGCTCCAGGCAGATCTTTCTTCTAGCACTGATGTTGAACCAGGATGGATCAGACCAAGGCCCTAACAGTGGCACCACTGATGTTACCCAGTGCAAGGGGGGCTGTTGGGAGGAGGACAGCAGTGACCAAAAGGGTGTGCTCAACCTTCTCCTTCACCACAGCAGTGGAGGTCTCCTCATGAGGAAGCCTCTGATGTTGCAACAAAGCCAGGAGAGGTGCGCTCGGACCTCTCCTTCACTGCTGTGACAAAGTCAAGAGGCACGCAATGGGAGGAGAGCCCAGCTGGGGGGTCACCCTTCTTCTGGAGTGTCATCTGGTGCTGGACACATACCTCCCAACCTCCAACAGTGATGCAACTGACCTGAACCAGATCTTGGGAAACTTACTTTGCAAACTACAAATTTCAGAATCCCCCAGCCAGCATTGCTATTGGAGATTCTGAAAGCTGTAGTGCCAAAAAGTAACTTCCCCAAAATCTTGACCATGTTAGTTTGCTGCCCTCTTCCCTTAGCGGTCACTAGGAGAACATGAGTACAGAAGTGACTGGTGTGCAGAGACAGGTGTGCTGCCTCTCTGATACGAAGCATTGGCAGCTGGTGGCTTCCATGTCAGCGTGGTGATGAATCCGCTCTGGAGCTTAATGCAGACATTAAAAGAGTTATCCAAGGTGCTGAAACCTATCTCTCAAATAGGCTCAGAACTCTGGATAGTGGCTTTCAAAATCAGAATAAAACCCAGAGCAGATTCCCTGCCGCAGTGACATCAGAGCTCTTATACCATCTTCTTGAAATGTTTTTCGTGGAAACTAAACACCAAGGATTGAATCTATGGCTTCGTGCATGCCATGTATGTGCTCTTATTTGCTGTCATGCCATCTTCAACTTATGGCAAGCCTATGAAGGAGAGACTTTCATGAGCTCCCATCATCCACTCTGCAACCAAATTATATAACTGGTCCTCCAGCACAAGTCTATGGTCAACTTCCAGCAGAATTGCACTGGAGGACTTAGAGATTCCTAGAGAGAACATATTAATCAAAACCACAAATAATCAAATCTGCAAAAGTCAAGCCCACAAATGAGGAGGGCCAACTATATATTCCAGAGGAAGGAATGGGCATGATCACTTCTGCATATTGCTTGTCTGCTTGCTTTCTTAAACCCTTCAAAATTCATAGGATTGCCATAAGTTGACAGGCAACTTGAAAGCACAGACGCACATAAGAATGCACCAATTGCATGCAATATCTGCCAGGGAGCTTGATTCATCTTGCTTTGCTCTCCTGACAAAGCAAGCCTTCTGGTCTATCTCTAGCCCCCCACCCCCAGCCTTCTTGTATTTCAGTCTCTGCACACCTGTTTGGACTGCTTTGGGGGATTTGATCTGAACCAAGCCATTTGAGATGACAGATGGAGACTCTCTTGCTCAAACACCCTTCCTTTCCTTTCCTTTTCCTTTCCTTTTCTCCCTCCCAGTTGCATTACTTCTAGACTCTCGCTTTGAGAAGGAATTTAACTGATTCATGAAGGGGAATATTTTTCAATGACTGCCAGATAAGTCTAAAGGAGCATGAGTTCTTATGATATCAAATCACAGAACTGGAAGAGACTCCAAGGACCATTCAGTCCAATTCCCCCTGCCATGCAGGAACTCACAATCAAAGTATCCCCGACAGATGGCTATCCACCTCTGTTTAAAAACCTCCAAAGAAGGAGACTCCACCACAATCTCCAAGGGAGTATGTTCCACTTTCAAACAGCTCTTACTGTCAGGAAGTTCTTCCTAAGGTTTAGGTGGAATCTCTTTTCCTTAGCTTGCAACTATTGCTCTGTGTTCTAGTCTCTGGAGCAGCAGAAAACAAGTTTCCTCCTTCTTCAATATGACATCCCTTCAAATATTTAAGCATGGCTATTGAGAGCCAGGGTTCTGAAGGTACCGTAATTCTATACTCAATATTGTTTAATAATTTGGTGTATGAAACAAAGTTTGTGTACACTGAACCATCAGAAAGCAAAGTAGCTTCTATCTCAACCACCCATGTAGACAGTTTTTGGATTTTGAAATATTTTGGGTTTTGGAATTCTAGGTAAGGGATACTCAACCTGTATAGGGAGAGAAATGTTTCTTCCTTTATAGTATGGAAGTGCCATTTCGCAGCTTCACTATAGAACAGTGCTTTTCAACCTGTGCTCCGAGGAGCCCTTTGGGTGCTCTGCAGCCACTGCAGGAAAATGAAAGAAACAAAAATTGAATGAAATTAAATTGTATGAAATTTAATTAAAGAATGAAATTAATATAAAATGAAATACATTATAATAATATGATATGATATGATATAAAATATAATATAATATGAAATGAAATATAAAATGAAATTAAAGAATAGGAAACAAAAAGTAGAATCAAAATAAGAAAATAAGACATAGGGTAGGACTCTTTGAGCAAATTATGCTCAAAATACTGCAACACAGACTCCGACCACACATGGAGAGAGAAATCCTAGAGGTCCAAGCAGGGATCAGGAAAGGAAGAGGCACCAAGGATCACATTGCAAATATACCGTACAATGGCTAATACCTCACAGTCCTGGAATACCTACTAAGGAAGATCAAAGATGAAAGTGCAAAGGCAGGCTTACTGTTGAACATAACAAAAACAAAAATAATGACCACCGAGAACTTACACACATTCAAACTAGACAATGAGGAAATAGAAATAATAAAAGAGTTCTCATATCTGGGATCAAGCATTGATCGGAATGGGGATTGCAGCCAGGAAATCAGAAGAAGATTAAGAATGGGGAGGATGGCTATGAAAGGACTAGAAAAGATCCTAAAATGCAAAGACATACAACTCAGCACAAAAGTCAGAATCATACAAGCCATTGCATTCCCTATTATTCCCATGGATGGATGTGAGAGACAGTCAAGAAAGAAGATAGAAGGAAAATCAACTCCTTTGAGAGAATGTGGTGCTGGAAAAGAGTGCTGAGGATCCCATGGACAGCCAAAAAGATAAAGAAGTGGGTCCTAGAGCAGATCAAGCCAGAGAGATCCCTAAAAGTCAAAATGACAAAACTTAGACTGTCATACTTTGAACACATCAAAAGAAGGCACGAATCACTGGAAAAGACAACAATGTTAGGAAAGGTGGAGGGGAGTAGAAAGAGAGGAAGGCCATATATTAAATGGATGGACTTTATTAAAGAGATCATGAATATGAGTTTTCAGGAACTGGACAGAGCAGTAGAAAACAGGGGGGCTTGGAGATGTCTCATCCATAGGGTTGACATGGGTCAAGACCGACGCGAAGGCAGTTAACAACAACAAAAGCCTCTTAGGAGCTTTGCCATAGAAATTGATTCTTAAAAGCACTCAATGAGCCAAAAAGGCTGGGAACCCCTGCTATAGACTATAAGGGCTGGTCCAAAGGGGACGGATGTTTCAAGAGATTGCAGTATTTGTTGCTATAGTTCTCCGGGCTTATTTTAAACTACCGTATTCAAATGATATTTTTGTTGACCCAGACTATTTTCTTGCAATTCTCAGCAACAGCTGCAAAACCAATATCAGGAAAACCATTTTTTTAAACCACTACTCACAGGATCCTGAAGCTTGGTTGGGGGCTTCTGGGGGTTGTAGTCCAAAGTAGTAACTTTTCCAAACTCTGGCCCCAATTGCTAAATAAAAACCTCCAGAATACCAGGTGCTATAGGCTCTATTTTAGAGGCAGGAACTGACAAAACCACCTTGAAGTATTACTTGTCTTAAGGTAACCTGATGAAATTTGTCACCATATCTCAACAGGTGACTTGAAGGCACATACACATATGTACACACACACACACTTAGACACTAAGGACGAACACAGGTGGGCTGTTTCTTTCATGCCTTACATAGAGGCCATGGTTCATGGACAGAGCACACCGAATCATAGAATTGGATGAGATCATATCTAGGTCTCTTCCATCATTAAAGTATTCCTGGCAAAGAAAGTGTCACACTCCTTCTCTCTATTTGACACATATCTGCAGAGAAAAAGAAAAAATAAATTAGTAGATAAGTTTGCAGAGAAAAAAAAAATCAAGTAGTAGACCTAAGCTGCTGCCACACTGCAGAATTAATGCAGCTTGACACTGCTTTAACTGTCATGGCTCCATCCTATGGAATCCTGAGATTTGCAGTTTGTTGTAGCACCAGAGCTCTATGACAGAGAAGGCTACATATCTCACAAAACTACACATTCCAGAATTACATAGCATTGACCCATGGAAGTTAAAGCAGTGTCAAACTGTATTAATTCTGCAGTATAGATGCAGCCCTATTGAGGAGCAGCTATTCAGAGCAAACCAGTCTTCCCCAGTTTGATGCCCTCCAGATGTGATAGAATCCTTAGTAATGGTTTTCGTATTAATTTATCCATAAATTGTAATCCCCCTATAGCACTGAATGTAATAGTAACAGTTGTGAAATAAACAACTGGCAAAATTAAAATTATACCTTTAAATGATAAAATCATATGCACAGAATAAATGTGTTTACATGTGCATAGCTTCATGAGGTTAAAGGGGAAATTTTGGTAATATATGATTATTATTTTTAAAGAAACTAAAAAAAATTAAAATTAGTTTTTTTAAAAAAATAATTTTTGAAAGTTTAAAATTTATTTTTTTAAAAAAACTGGGGCCTTTCCTTTATCCTACCACTGAGCCTTACCCCACTCACACCATCTCTTCAGCATTTTAAAGAGATATAGGTGAATGCCACAGCTCATTTCTGGCAAAATGTAGATGTTTGAGGATCAGTGGCGTCACCTTCCCTTCGGATGTCACCCAGTACAGTTTGCACCCCTGCACCCCCCTAGTAGCAGCTTCATTTTTAGCAGCAGCTTCATTCATATACCGCTTCATACCATGCTAGTGACACCACCGCCTCTCTCAGCAAGCTTAGAAAAGAGTATCCTCCTTTCTTTTCTGGGGGTGTATATAGAATAACAAAGGCTTTTCTTACAAAGGCTTCAAAAAGGATGTTGAAAAACTGGAGTGTGTCCAGAGGAAGGCAGCCAAAATGGTGAAGGGTCTGGAAACCATGAACCATGAAGCCCTATGAGGAACAACTTAAAGAAGTGGGTATGTTTAGCCTGGAGAAGATACGTTAAGAGGTGATATGATAACCCTGTTTAAATATTTAAATAGATGTCATATTGAGGATGGAGCAAGCTTTTTTTCTGCTGCTCCAGAGAATAGGACCCAGAACAATGGATTCAAGCTACAGGAAAAGAGATTCCACCTCAATATTAGGAGGAACTTCCTGACAGTAAGAGCTGTTCCATAGTGGAAGACACTGCCTTGGGGAGTGACAGTCTCCTTCTTTGAAGGTTATAAACAGTGGCTGGATGGCCATCTGTCAGGAGCACTTTTATTCTCTGTTCCTACATGGCGGGGGGTTGGACTGGATGGCCCTTGAGGTCTCTTCCAACTCTATGTTTCTATGATTCTATTCTATGATTTTATAAGTCTAGGAAAAAAAATTGATCCAAAAAAACTATTCGACCTATCCTTGGGTCAATGTAAGTATGGTACTGTAATCCTTATAAAAGAAAGGAACCATCCCCTGGTGAAAGGCAAGAGTGCAATCTGTCTTGGAAGCACTGTCCCCTCTCTACTCTCTCATCCATTCAGCCTTTAGGGTAAGCACAAACAGTTATGCCTGCTGGAATTTTGGCATTGTTTTCCTATGATTCATCCTTCAGATCCATTGTGACACGTCCCTAAGTTTTACCCTTGACTTATCCACGGGTCATATCAAAATCCATAATTTTGGCCCTGAAACCTGCACTTGACTTATACATGTGGTCAAGTATATATACTTCTCCATACCTTCCAAAACAGAAGACTTAACTCTAGGAAAGGTCATGCCGCCAACTTCTTTCTTTTAGTTAGTCTCAAGGGTGCTACAAGATCTCTCTGCATACTCAGCTTAGGACAGTGTGTCTCCTCTGAATTAATGCCTGGAGGAGGTAATGGGCTGGATGGGGAAAAAACAAAGAGAAAGGCAAATTGAAACTGAACCTAGAAAAGACAGAGGTGCTCACTATTAAAGGTCCTAATCTGGAGTTGGAGGTGTGTCAACAAGTCCTGGATGGGGGTCACACTCCCCCTGAAAGACTGTAGTTCACAGCTTGGGAATGCTCCTGGATCTGTCTCTCCAAATGTCAGCCCAGATAGATGCGACAGTCAGAAATGCTGCATCACATTGTAAGCCACTTTGGAGGCTATGAATAAGATAAATAAAATAAATAAAATGGCAGTCCAAGACAATGGCAGCTAGCTGCTTGCATGGGCACACTGCAGAAATAATCCACTTTGACACTGCTTTAACTGCCCTGTCTCAGTGCTATGGAGTCCTGGGAATTGTACTTTGTGGTGGCATCAGAGCTCTCTGATAGAGAAGACTAAATGTCGCACAAAAGTACAGTTCCCAGAATTTCCTAGCATTGAGCCAGGCCTGTTAAAGTGGCCTCAAAGTGAATTATTTCTGCAGATTCTGCACCTGGTTTCAGATTAAACTCTAAAGAGCTATCCAAGGATCTGAAACCTATGACTAGGATAACTTCAGTATCTTACATTTTGTTGTTGTGTGCCTTCAAGTCGTTTCCAATCTACAGCGACCCTAAGGAAAACCTATCAGCTTCGGTTGATATGCCAATTGCTCCCATTTCTTGAAATGGAAGACCTAAAGATGGTAGTGCACATGCTGGTAACTTCAGGGCTTGACTTTTGCAATGGGCTTTGCATTGGACTAACTTTGTACCAAGTTTGGAAATTTCAATTAGTTCAAAACATGGCAGCCAGATTGGTCACTGGTACCTCTAGGAATGAGCATATCACATCAATATTGAAATCACTTCATCATCTGCCAGTTAGTTTCCAGGCAAAGTACAAAGTGTTGGTTATCTTTAAAGCCCAACATGGTTCAGGTCCAGGATACCTAAATCACCTCCTCCTGTATTATCCACCTCATACACTCTGGTTCTCGGGGGGACATTTACTTCAATAGATCAGAACTAGAGTAGTAACTATCACCCAGAGGACATTTTCATCAGCCGCCCTTAGATTGTGGAACGACCTGCCAGGAGAAATTCAATCGCAAAATATGCTGTCTGAATTTAAAACACTACGAAAGACTTGTCTCTTCCGGCAGGCCTACCCAGCCAATTTTAAACAATGAATTTTAAATAGAAATATTTTAATTTTATGGTAGGTGATTTTAATGTGTCCTATGCTTATGCGTTTTAATGTGTTTAAACAGTTTTATATGTTTTAATCTATGTTGTACCCCACCTTGAGCCTTGGAGAGAGGCGAGTAAGATATAACATTTATTATTGTTGTTGTTGTTGTTGTTGTTGTTGTTGTCATTACTATTATTATGTAAGTTCGAACCATAGGACAGCTGGTGCCGCTGTCTAACAGAGAGAACATTGTAGAGATTGCTTCTCAAACCAAATCTGTGACGTTCCTCTTTTAAACAAGCTGCCCTTCCTTTTCAGCTCAAGGAAGTCATCCTTGTATGATGGATTCATACATGCCCTTATTGTAAAGCTGACATGCTCTTAAATAATTAAAAATGGGGAGAGAGGGAGGGTGGGAGTGAGTCAGTTTTGCAAAAACCGTGCCCTAAGGGTGGAGGGCGAGGAGATCGGAAGGAGGCTCAAGGAAGCTTTTAGTCATCCCTTTGGCCAGGTTTATTGATGGCCTGGTGATCAATTCTACGTTCTTTCCTGGATGTAATGCTAATGGGAGGTGAATGGCTTTTAGTTAAGCTGTTTGGACTCTTGGAAATAAAATGGAGACACAAACCACTAAATAATGAGAAACAAGCTATTCCTGTAACCTTTTTAAACCTCCCAAATGTGGCAAACTGGATTTGGAATGTCATTTATGTTGCCATTCATTAGAAAAATGGCATCTTCTCAGATCTCCCTCCCCCTTTCTTTTTTTATTTTACAAGAGATAACATAACCCGTCCTATTATTTATTCATGAATCGTAGCCATTAAGGCAATAAATCAAATTATCAGTTTCCTGTCTCGCTCCAGTTTTAATCATTTTTTATAGCTGGCGTAATACAAAGACAGCTTCCTTCCTATGAAACAGGAGACCCTTGATGACCTATTTATTATGAACCTGCATTTCCTTCCCATTTTTAAGTCTATCCTAGTCGTTTTCTCTGTCAATTCTAGCTGTAATAAAAATCCAATAAGGAACTTGAACATTGATTCAATGGAGCAAAATTACCCATGAAACCAGTGGGCTCTTTCACCTTTCAGAGATATAAAAGGAATAAATGACTTCTACTGCATTCAAGGTTTTCTTTAAATTAGTATGTTAGGAGGGGACCAGGGATAAATATTGAATTTCTGACAGCAGAGTGACCCAGCAAGTATGATCACACCTACATGGATTACCAATGGAAGGTTAAATGTTAGTGCTTTCAGTGGGTTAAATGTGAGTACTTTCATTTAAATTCACTATGCGTAAAGATGTCTCCCAGATATGTTCAACTGCAACTCCCATCACCCCAGCAACACTCAATATGATGGGTGTTGTCCTTCAAACCATCTGGAATATTCCAGGAGAGACTTTTACACTTTGAGAATTTGTTGTTATGTGCTGTCGAGTTGGCTTTGACTTTCATCCAACCCTTTGAATAAGAGACCTCAAAGAGATCCTCTTGCAAAATCAGGACTGTAGCATCCTTTAATGATTTAATCCATCTGTTTAAGCATATAATGGCTTTAAAAATTACCATATTTATATATATATATTTTAAATCCCATCCTTCCTTTAGGGCATCCTACTTGCATTAGTATCAGCATGTGCTTTATAGACTATAGCAAAGTATTTTCTTGCATAGATCATGAAAAGCTATAGAGAAAAGTCAGGGAGAGTTCAGATTTTGTGTGTTCAAGAACCAATTTGTTTGCCTTTTATAGCTATCCATGGTATCCTCAGTGCTCTTCTCCAGAACTATCTCAAATGAGTTTTCTTGCTGTTTGCTTTCTTCACTGCCCTGATCAGTGTTTGATCCAAGGTATGGGAAATCTTTAACTATTTTGATTTCTTCATTATCTAGGTTGAATTTAAGCAGATTCTCTGGTCATTATTTTTGTTTTCTTTATGTTTAGAACAACCCTACCTTTACACTTTCTTCTTTGACTTTCCTTAGTAATTGTTCCAAGGGCATGATGTTTGCCGCTAATCATTGCACATCTTAGATGGCTGATGTCCCATCATCTTATCTTTTCTCCTCCTGCTGAGTCTAACCCTGCTCTTTGTATGATATTTTCTGCATAGAAGTTGAACAGACAGAATGTGATAGAATGCAGCTTTGCCTGACCCCTTTGCCAACTGGGAACCATTCTGTTTCTCTTTATTCTGTTCTAACAGTAGCCTCCTGTCCTAAGTACAGATTTCTCATCAGGACTATCAAATGTAGTAGCACTCCTATGTCTTTCCCATACCTTGGATCAAACACTGATCAGAATGGAGACTACAGTCAAGAAATCAGAAGAAAACTAGGAATGGGAAGGGCAGCGATGAAGGAACTAGACAAGATTCTGAAAAAAAGATATACAACCGAGCTGTAAAGTTAGAATTGTCCAAGCCATTGGATTCCCCATCACTATGTACGGCTGTGAGAGCTAGACAGTGAAGAAAGTGGACAGCAAGAAAATCAACTCATTTGAGATAATGTGGTGCTGGAGAAGAGCACTGAAGATACCATGGATGGCTAAAAAAGGCAAACAAATGGGTCCTTGAACACACAAAACCTGGACTCTCCCTGGAAGCCAAGATGATGAAATAGAGGCTGTTGTATTTTGGCCACATCATGAGAAGACATGACTAACCCAAAGAGACAATAATGCTAGGGAAGGTAGAAGGCAGCAGAAAGAGAGGAAGACCACACACTAGATGGATAGACTCTGTTAGGGAGGTCATGGCCTGAATTTGCAGAACCTGAGCAGAGCAGGTGAGGACAAGGGGCCTTGGAGATGTATGGTCGACTGGAAGGCAGTTAACAATAACAAACTTGCACTAGCGTCATAAAACTTTATTCTTGCAAGAGCTCTGTGATGTATGTTAAGGAAGGGGGGAGAGAGTATCTGAAAGCATGTGTCTCCCCATAAGAGCTTGACTGGGTCTTATGACCTTCAAGGGAGGGTATTCTCCATCCTACTACCTTCACAGATTTGTCTGTGGGGACACGGGAGACAACCATCTTGGTGGCTACCTCAAGGCTATGGAACTCCTTCCCAAGGGAGGTTTGCTTGGCCCAATCTCTGCTCAAGCACCATCTTTCTCCCATTAAGGCTGGTGTGGAAAATGTAACTTCTCTTAGACAGAGATAGCCCAGTCACAATTATTCATGCCCTTGACTGTAGGCAGGATGATTTTTCAAGATTTCTCAAAAACTACAATTAGTACAAAATATAGATGTGAAATTACCATCTTTGACTGGAACATGCCTTATTGTGGTGGTGCTCACCTAAGGAATACATAGTGGCTTGGTTCCTATATCAGAGGTAGGCAATGTGTGGTCTGCAGAGCCATTTTGTGACCTCCCTTAGGGGCCCTATGGGTAAAAAAAGGAGAAAGATCTTGTCCCCACATCCCCCTACATCTCTTCTAGGATGCATGAGAGGGGTGGCACCATGTTTTTGTCCCCCAAAACATTTTACGTCCAGGAGGGACCATTAAACAAAAAAGGAAGTGAATAGGAAATCACATCTTACATTCACGAAATGGAGCATAACTTTTTCTGGCAGAGTTATGCAGTAGCTGCACAATGACATCTTGTTATGGAATTGTGATGTTTTATAACCAAATGTTCACATGCATCTGCACTAGGCACATTTATGTGCAATGAACCTGAGCAAACATGCAAAAATGTGCCCAATGCACATGAGCATTCATGCACAATATGCATCCATGCACAGTGTGCATCCATGCTTAAACTCTGCTTCCACTACTGATTGGTGCCTTTCCACATTGGACAAAAGGATTCAACTGCTTCCATAGGGGAATTTACACATGTGCAAAACACCAGCAGCATTCCAGCCACCATCCTAAGAGAGATTCTCTTGGCACCAAGTGTTGTGTCTTCCTCTGACGGAGCAGCAAACACACCCAGGCCTCATGTATAAGAACTTGGAGAGGGGCTATCTAAGCAGCCCCAGCTTTTCCTGATCTGTCATCTCCCTGTATAAAGAATGTATGCTAGCCTAGCACACAAGACCGTTGCTGAAAGCAAGATAATTGGACAACACTCCTGGAAGGCATCTCCTCAGTTCTGGCACCTTGGCCTGGATCCCTGTAACATCTGGCAACACCTTATCCGGATTATCCTCTTGTGCACCTCTCCACCTGGTTTGTTTCAATCAGGGTGCATCTACACTGTAGAAATAATGGGATTTTACTTTTTGCCTTCCTCAGAGGCTGAGAGAGTATGACTTGTCCAAGGTCACATGCAGGTTTCCCATTGCCAAACAGGGACTCAAATCCTGGTCTCCAGAGTCATAATCCAATGCTCAAACCACTACACCACCTTCACTGTTCACCTTGGTGCCATCATTCTTGTCTCCTCCAACACCCACACACCATCTATGCCCAACTCCTTCCTGCCAGGTTCTCATCTTAATATTTTAACCCCTGGCAGGGCTCCTGTAGGAGGGGTGAATTCAACAGGTACAATGTGAAGTTGAAAGTTTTCATGGCCGGCATCCATAGGATTTTGTGGGGGTTTGGGCTGTGAAGCTGTGTTCTAGAAGAATATATTCCTGACGTTTCGCCTGCATCTGTGGCTGGCATCTTCAAAGAATGATGGCATGGAGGTGTGTGGGGTATATATACTGTGTGACCCTTGGTTAAGAGGAATAGCATGTAAATCTGTGTATTGCTCTGTTGAGGCAAGGCCTCAGGGTGGGAGGATATGCGAGGAGGATTAGTATCTATTTAATTACTAGCCCACTGTCTCCTGGGAATTAGCATGTAAATTGGCATGTAAATGTGTGCATTTTTCTGTTGAGGCAAGGCCTCAGGGTGGGGCCCTGGACCATTAATTAAATAGACACTAATCCTCTTCACATATCTTCCCACCCTAAGGCCTTACAAAACTACAAACCCCAGTATTCTGTAGGATGGAGCCATGGCAGTTAAAGTGGTGTCAAACTGCATTATTTCCACAGTGCACCCTTTCTTGTGGCAGCAACTAGGCAGCAACTGACTTTATTGGTCTTTTTGACTTTTGGACTATTTGGTCTCATTCTATCTTCATTCCTTATTAGGTTATTTATGACACCAACTGTAATGTAGTTTTAGTGAATGATTTCTTATTTGTTGAGGCATTTCAATAAATTTTATTGCTGTTTTCAGTGTTATTTTTATGCCTCCAGTGGATTTCATTGATTCTATGTTCCCGTTTTGTCGCTTTTATTGTTTTTAGAAGTTTTATTATATTTGTTATTTTAGCTCTGTATGTTATGCGGGAAGCCTTGTGTAGAAAGGAGGTTTATTAATTGTCAACTCTAAATAAATTTTGAAATACATAAATACTGTGACAAATGGCTAATAGGGCCCTGGCTCTTATTAATAAATAATATTCCTCTTCCTTTAGCTTAATACTTCTTAATAAATAATCCTTTTCCTTTATTCAGAGGAACATATACGTACGTCCATGTCATCCTGTTAAGCTCAGTGATGAGAGAGATGGAGTAGATAAAAGAAAGTATGGTACTTCTTCACATAGTGCTTAGCAAAATGATGGCATTCATTATCAACAGAATAGTGTTGGCCATCAATTTAGATAGCTTTTAAAAAGATTTGGAAGCCAATCCTTATGAGGAATAGTTTAAGAAGTTGGATATATTTAGCTTGGAGAAGAGAAGACTGAGAGGTGACATGATAGCCATCTTTAAATAACTGGAGGGATGCCATGTAGAAGATGGAGCCAAATTGTTTTGAGTTGCTCCAGAGACAAACCAATGGTTTCAAATTCCAAGTAAAGAGATTCCACATAAACATTGCATGTGTGCATGCATACTGTGGGCCTTCAAGTCATTTCTGACTTATGGCAACCCTAAGGCAAACCAATCATGGGGTTTTCTTGGCAAGATTTGTTCAGCGGAGGTTAGGCATTGACTTCCCCTGACGCTGAGAAAGTGTAACTTGCCCAAGGTCAATCCGTGGGTTTCATAGCCAAGAAGGAATTGAACCCTGGTTTCTAGAGTCCTAGCCCAATGCTCAAACCACTATGCCACACTGGCTCTCACATAAACATTAAAAACTTTTTTTACTGTAAGAGCTTTTTGACAGTGGAAGAGATTGCCTTATAAGGTGATGGACTTTATCTCTTTGGAGGTCTTTAAACAGAGGTTGGGTGGGCATCTTTCAGAAGAGAATCATAGAACTGGAAGAGGCACTAAGGGCCGATGCAGACGGCCCGTTTGGGACGGCACAGAGCCGCTCAGGGGAGCAGTGGATCAGGGTGGTGGCAACCCCACGCCACGGCCCCAATCCTCTTTTTTTGCTGCTCCTTTTGGGGGCAGCCGCTCTTTTGTACCAAGAGGTTGCCCTGATGCCATGTGCCATGCAGACGGGCGCATGGCATCGAGGTGAAGTCCGGGTGAAGTCCGGGTGGCTGGCATGCGGTTGCCCCATCCGAACTCCACCCCTAGGCCAGCCCTTTAGGCTGATCTGAATAGCCCCTAAGAATCATCCAGTCCAACCCCCTTTTGCCATGCAGGAAGACATAATCAGAGCACTCCTGACAGATGGCCATCCAGCCTCTGTTTAAAGACCTTCAAAGAAGGAGACTCCACCAAAATCTCCGAGGGAGTGTGTTCCACTGTCAAACAGCTCTTACTATCAAAAAGTTCTTCCTAATGTTGAGGTGGGATCTCTTTTTTAATGTAGTTTGTATCCATTGCTCCGTGTCCTATTCTCTGGAGCAGCAGAAAACAAGCTAGCTCCATCCCCAACATGACACTCCTTCAAATATTGAAACAGGACTATCATACCACCTCTTGACCATCTCTTCTCCAAGCTAAACATACCCGGCTCCCTTCTCTCCTCATAAGGCATGGTTTCCAGACCTTCCACCATTTTGGTCACCCTCCTCTGGACATGCTCCACTTTTTCAACATCATTCTTGAGTGCTTTAGGGCCTCGGCAGACGACCAATAGGGTCGTCTCCGAGGCAAGGAAGAGGAGGGGCAGCCGCACGAGCGGCGCCCCTTCCTCCTTCCGAGGTTGCCCTCGGAGCTGCCGGCCCTCCGCACGGCCGGCGCTCCGAGGGCAACCTCCCGCCGCAGCGTCCTCACACTCTGCGGCGGAAAAGCCAGGGAAAGTGCACCCGACGCGTTTAGGGTGCACTTTCCCTGTCTTCTGAAAGGAGTGCTGATTTTGCGCTCCTTTCAGAGGCGCCGACGGTGCGCCGCGGTGCGGCTGCCGCGGTCCCGCAGCGCACCGTCCCAGGGCGTCCCCGACGCCCTGGTCTGCTTCCCCCCTTAGTTTTGTATTCCTGCTTGGGAAGGGGTTTGGGTGGGTGGCCCTTGCAAACACTTCTAAGATGCTAAATAAATGCGGAATAAAGGCTATCCATGGTCATGATGGCTATGTATTACCTTCCAAATTACAGGCAGCACACCTCTCAGTACCAGGTGTTGGGGAACAGGAACAGGTAGGTCTCTTTGCCCTCCATGGACTCCCTCAGGGACTTCTCTTAAGCCTCTGGACACGATGAGAACAGAATCCTGAGACTTTTTCACACTAAAGAAATTATTGTATAGCACTTTGACAAGATCTTTTATTATTATTATTATTATTTTAAAAATTAGATTTATATGTAATAAGAACAAGATCTAGGGTGCATCTATAGTGCATAAATAATGCAGTTTGACACCATTTTAACTGCCATGGCTCCATGCTACAGAATTCTGGGATCTACAGTTTTGTGAGACACCAACACACTTTTGGCACAGAAGGTTAAAGAGCTTGTAAAAGTATAAATCCCAGGATTCCATTGGATGGAGCTACAGCACTTAAAAATGTGTCAGATTGCATTATTTCCACAGTGTAGATAGATGCATCCCCGCAGAACACATCATTAGATCTGCAAAAATAGAGGTTTGGCTAACTATAATGATCTGTACTCTGGATATAGTGAAGCAATGCTGCAAAATACTTTTTGTCATTGTGTCCTTTGTTGTCTGTTTTGCTTTTGTAGGCTATTATTCATTGGACGTTATCACACCAGCGGCAAGAAAAGCGGCAAGGAATCAATCCAGAGCCATACCGGAATGATTCTGGTCGCACAGACCGTAATTCCTCTTTGAAAGAGGAATTCAAAAGAGCTGGAATGATGCAGCGATGGCGCAAGGATGATGCAGGGATGGGCGGGGTTTGCCGCAACGTCGTCTGATCACGGAGGCAAAGGAACCGGAATGATGCAGCGATGGCGAAGAGGTGGGGCTGCTTTAGACCCCGTGTGATAACGTCCATTGTTTGTCGGACTAGCATAAAATCAAATAAAAAATGGTTTTTAAAAACAAAACTTTTTTCGGGGCCAGCCAAGCTACTGCATCCCTTATGAAATGAATTTATGAATGTTTAGCAGCAAAATTCTTTTGCATCCACCGCCTGGGGAACCTGACTCGCTTTGTTGCTGTTTTTCCAAACTCGGCTGCATCGTGTTGCATCCATGTGCCAGGGTTTAAAATATCAATTGAAAGACCCACTCTCCTTTTTTCCCTGCCCATGTTTGCTTCCTTCACTCTGCTCCCATCCAACCCCCCTCCCAAAAAATAATAATGAACTGTTTAATGCCCAAGAGGCAGTTTCAAATTATCTAGCATAATGAGGGGGCTGTAGCAGGAGATTTATTACCCTTGTTTCATCTCCTGTTAATGTATTCTTTTGATCAACCCAGCAGCCTGGGTTGCAGGAGATTCTTTTTACACTACTCTTTTTGTCAGCAGAGCAAAAATGATGGAAAAGATCGCAGCCCACCAGCTAATCCAATTGTTGTTCGCAGTTGGAAACAAAATTGGATTAGGTTATTTCCTGTACTGCAACTTATAGTTTTACAAACACACACACACAAAACACACACAACACTCAGCTCAGATGCTGTCTGAATTTCAAAGAATTAACCCAGTCATTCCTAAAATGACACTGGCCTGCCTGTGATGAAAACACCTTTTTTTCATTATTCTGTTTTTCACGTATTTTGGGGTGCTGGATTTGAAAAAAACAACAACACAACACAGCCGTCATACCACACCTAGTTCTTTCACAAATTCGATGTTTCTTTTTAAATCAATTTGGTCGTTACTCATCTTTGATTAAGTGCAGATGCTGATGATGTTCCACTGCAATTTCTTTTAGTGCTTTTGAACGGATTTTTGTGTTTCGTATCAGTAACTTGAAGTGTTTTGGAAAAAGTCTAGAAGACTTTTTAACCTCTTGCAGGATCATTTCATTCAGTCGCATATTACAACACAGAAAACGTCAAAGGAAGTTGTGAAAAAAATGACATGGTGGAACAAATCTGAGGTCATTTTTGGATTTAGAGTGCCAAATTCCTATTAAATCAGCACACACACACACACATATTTAATAGGGGGTTTATGACCCTCAATTTTGCAGGCCTCCATGATTAAAGAATGAAAGCTTTAAAGAATTAAAGAATAAGCGCATTGTGAAAGAAGGATGCTTGTGCCTCATCATAAGTGGATGTTCTGCCCTTGGGTCTTCTTCCCCATTAGGCTTTACAGCCAAGGACAACCCCATCATGCAGTTTGACACCACTTTAACAGTCACAGCTGCATCCTATGGAATCCTGGGATTTGTACAGAATTCCATAGCATTGAGCCATGGCAAACAAAGCACTGCAAAACTGCATTGATTCTGCAATGTAGATGCAGCCTGGGAATGAAATAGCTCAAATCTATCTCTGCATTATGTGTGAATGGACCAAGCACACAATAACAACAACAACAACAACAACATTTATTTATAATACTCTTTCCACCAAAGGGTGGAACATCAAACATATATAATCAAAAACAGACAATAAAACACAATACTGTAAAATGTGAAAATATTTAATAATATAATGCTCAAACAAACTCAGTACAAGTGACTTTCAGAAGAGGTTTTCTGCCTCCATCTGCACTGTAGAAATAATGCATTTTGACACCACTTTAACTGCCATGGCTCAATGCTATGGAATTCTGGGAATTGTAGTTTGTTGTCACCCCAGAGGTCTCTCAGAGAGAAAGCTAAATGTCTCACAAAACTACAGTTCCCAGAATTCCATAGCATTGAGCCATGGCAATTAAAGCAGTGTCAAACTGGATTGTTGCTGTGATGTGGATGCAACCTCTCTGTACAAAAATCAGCTCTAGGGTTGCCACTTTCCACATAGGCCTAGGACCTGGACTTAGTTGGAAAATATTGCCTTTGGTAAATCTTATCGTACAATGCTGTCTTCATCTCATTGCTGCCTTGCCCTCCAAGGGCCAAAACACATTGCAGAAATAATCCAATTTGAGACCACTTTAACTGCCCTGGCTCAGTGCTAGGCAATTTGGGCTACTGTCGTTTTGTGAGACAGCCTTCCCTTTCAGAGAGCACTGGTGCCACCACAAACTACAGTTCCCAGGATTCCCTAACACTGAGCCAGGGCAGTTAAAGTGCTGTCAAACTGGATTATTTCTGCAGTGTGTTTTGGCCCCAAGTTGTTAAAGCGCACCTTGCCATTGACAGAGAAAACCCATCAACAAGCTCCCAAATGTCCTGCTGTTGCGATAAGTTCTTCCAGTGGCAGTTCCAGTATTGGACAGTCACATAGTGTCAGTCATTCTCCTTTTCTCCCCTTGTTCTGCTCCCCCTCACTATTCCCAAGCAAGCTATTTTCTTTTTTTTTTAATTAACTTTTCTTTTCTTTTTTTAAAAATTGTATTAGCATATCTTTGGAATTGCGTTAATTTAAAAAAAAAAACCTCTGAAAGGCATGCTCGGTAGGGCATAGGGCAGGAAAGCAGGGTTAGGGATGAATGTGGAAAACAGCATGAAGGCTATAATCACGCTTTGCGAAGATGTGCAAGACTGAATGTTCTCAAACCAGTATATATCCCTAGTGCGATCGTGGTGAGAAGAGGTGAGAATAGGGCTTGTGTGATAAACTTGTGACAGAAGGCAAAGAGCCATGCCTGAATATTCAAAGGGATGTCATATTGAGGATGGAGAAAGCTTGTTTTCTATTGCTCCAAAGACTAGGGGGTTAAACAGATGCCACTGCCCCTTTCCTCGCCGGATTGGGGCTGCATCAACTGCACGCTGTGGCCCCAATCTGGCGCTTTGCGGGCCCAAAACGGAGCAGCAAAATGCCGCTCCTTTAGAATGGCAAAACAAACAAAAACAAACAAACAAACAAAACATCCTTGCCACTGTGGCGGCGGCTTTTCGGCATTTCTTTAGCGCAGTGTGTCTAAACGCTGCTCCGAAGAAATGCCCTTTTGCCATCTGGGCAGGTGGGCGGCATGACGTCGACATCAGGGCAGAATCAGGGTGTGTGGTATGCGGTCACCACGCCCCCATACCACCCCAATGCCGGCGCTTTTCGTCAGTCTGTAGAGGCTCTAGGACGTGGAGCAATGAATGCAAACTAGAGGAAAAGAGATCCCACCTCACCCTCCAAGGGAGTAGGCCATGCTCCCTTGGAGGGTGATGGAGTTTCCTTCTTTGGAGGTTTTTCAACAGAGGCTGGGTAGACATCTGTCAGGGATGCTTTAATTGTTTATTTCTGCACGGCAGGAGGTTGGACTAGATGGCCCTTCAGGTCTCCTCCAACTCTAGGACACTATATAGAGAAATAAACCTGTACTACTTGCATTACAGAGAGAAGTGGTGGAAAGACATGAGGGGGTGTCGTAGAAGAACAAGGCATCCACATCCATCATCAAATGGGCAAACTGGCAGATAAGAACGATGATGAAAATGAATTTAACAGGGCCGTCAGCTCTCTTACAGAGCTGAAGAAGAGATTGATTGCTCCAATTATACAATCTGACTTCCTCAAACGTTGCTCCTGGCCACCCAACCATTTCCGCAGTTCATCTCCTCTGCATGCTGGCAAAGCTTCTTGCACAAGCAGCATCTGAGACCAAGGCAGGATGAAAAAGTAAAGTGTGAAGACGGGGAGACTTTGCCTGGTCAAACAAAATCGTAGTGTCAGTTATACAACCATATCACCCGGAACACACTACAATCTGACTACAGAAAATGCATTTATTTATATTTAGAGTATTTATACCCCATACTTCAGCCACAAAGTTTCCCAGAGTGGGTTACAAAGTGCTAATTTGACAGTTCCCTGCCTTCAGGCTTATAATCTAAATAAGACACAACACACAAGGGAAAGGGGATGACATTGGGGAATGGGATTAAGCCTAGCGGATGCTGCCTGCTCTTCTCTCCTTCCGAAGCCAGAGTATGACACTTGGAACAAAAAGCGAGATCTACTCACCAGCCACTCACAAGGCATGATGGAGCTGTCCTTGGCGGCTCTTCTCTCCCTCAGTGACCAGAGCAATGGCCACTGCAACATGCAGAGAGGGTTCCTTTCTAGTCTCAAGGGCTGCCTCAGAGAGTAGAGGGCAGGATTGTATCTCCCAAGTTACAAGAGAGTAGATTTCAATTGAACGTAAGAGCAGTTTGCCAATGGACCCAACTGCTTAGAGAAGTGGTGGAGTCTCCTTCTTGGGACATCTTCCAAAAGAGTCTAGACAGCTCCCTGCTGGGGATGCTTTAGCTAGAAATCCTGCATTGAGCAGCGAGTTGGACTCAATGGCCCATGAGCAGGTCCTCCTTTTCCAGGACATGTTCTACATTGCAGCTTTTTGTACCAAGAGGAATTCCAAAATGTCATGCATTTCGAGCATGACTAAGAAGCATGCATTTATGTTTATATGAATGTGATTAGATTTGATTTGATCATGTCCTACATTTTCTTGAATGTTCTACATTGTGCGGTGCTTTATCTTCCTTTGTGGTTAGGGCATCTGGTCACCCTGCCCATGAGGACCATTCCAGCTTTGTGATTCTATTGTTACACTCTATTCTGTGATAGCAGACTAACTCAGGATAAGGCAGCTTCCTATGATAGTTCGGAGCTCAGTAATCCTCTTACCAGGAGCCAGTGTGGTGGAGTGGTTTGAGCATTGGACTAGGACTCTGGAGACCAGGGTTCAAATCCCAGCTTGGTTGTGGAAACCCACTGGGTGACCTTGGGCAAGTCACACTCTCTCAGCCTCTGAGGATGGCAATGGCAACCCCCCCCCTCTGGAGAAACCTGGCAAGAAAATCCCATGATAGAGTCGCCATAAGTCAGAAATGACTTGAAGGCACATAACAGCAACAACAACAATCCTTCTACGATCCAGGTCCATCTATCTCTCCAGCCAACCGCTGCTAGAGAGATAAAAACACCTGAAAACAGCAGCCCAGACCATCAAACCACCTTGCCCCCTGCAAGGCTGACAGCAGGGCTTGCGTGCAGAGCCTTTGAGAACTCAGTCTTTTTAATTTATCACTGAAATGTCTATAAAATTCCCCAAGGGAGGCCGTCTGCTATTTCACAAATGCTGTTTCTCCAGCATAATCTCTTCCTCCTCTGTTCCTAAATGAAGGAACTGGTAAGTATTACATTAATAGCCCTGGGAGTCGGAAGAATTAGGCAATTGCCATGGAATTCGCTGGATTTGTTATTGTCGTCATATATATCCCTAAGGAGAGAAGCGGGGATGGGGGCGAGACGTGGGAGGATGTTTCCAGTTATTTATATATTATTTGCAAAGCCATATTTGGAAGACACACAGAAGAGAATCAAGGAAGGTTAATAGTAAAAGCGTAATAATGGCCAGGGCGATGGACCCTGGTTTAAAGATCATTGTACAGAAATTATGAAATCATAATAATAAGCGTTATAGTATTGTGCATCAAGGATTTAATCATACATGAGGTAATACCAGGTGTTGTAGGCTATGTTCAGAGGAAAGCAATGGCAAACTATCTCAGTATTCCTTGCCTAAGAAACCGTGCAAAAGGCATGGGATCATCATACATCAACAGGCAACCTAAGGGCACATTTTGTTAGTTAATTCTGTTAGTGCATTACACATGTGTAAATTCCCTTCCGGAAGTGATTGGGCATTTTTGTTCACTGCAGAACATTTGTATTCAGTTCAAGGTTGCTGTGAAAACAGAATTGCTCATGTGGCAGTGCCATTGTGCATGGATGCATTTGGGCATCGTTCATGCATCAATGTATTCAGTGCAAGGACACACATTGTGCATTGCACATGGATGCTCAGAAGCATCTGGGGGTGCAAGTTGCACGTCAGGTGTTTTCATTCAGTTGCACAAAACTGATATTTAACACAAGGGCTTGTGTAGCAGAAACAATGAGCACATGTGCAGATTAATAATACACAACCCTGATGCAGGATCTCAGCTGCAATCATAATTATAAGAATGATACGTACATACAGCACCTAATAATACATATAGAATTGTAGAGTTCAAAGGGATCACAAAGACGATCTACTCCAACCCCATGCTAAGCAGGAATCTTCAACTAAAGCACTCCTGAAAGATAACCATCCTCTGTTTAAAGACTTCCAAAGATAGAGTCCACCATCTTCTGAAACAAGTCTGTTCCACTGTCAGACATCGGTTATAGTAAAGAAGTTCTTCCTAATGTTTGGGTGCAATCTTGTTTCTTGTAATTTCTACCCCTTGGTTTGTGTTCTAGTCTCTGGAGCAGCAGAAAACAGGCTGGATCCATCTTCTTCATGACCTACCTTCTGATATTTAAAGATGGTTATCACTTCACCTCCCAGTCTTCTCTTCTCCAGGTTAAATATTCTCAACTCCCCCAGTCCTTCATCACAAGGCTTGGTGTCCAGACCTTTGATCATCTCGGCTCTAATCTGCACTGGAGAAATAATGCAGTTTGACACTGCTTTAACTGCCATGGCTCAATGTGATAGAATTCTGGGATTTGTAATTTTCTGAGATATTTAGCCTTCTCTGAGAGAACTCTAGTGCCACAATACACTACAAATCCTAGGGTTCCATAGCATTGAGCTATGGTAGTTAAAGCAGTGTCAAACTGCATTATTTCTGTTGTGTAGATTAGACTTTGGCCATCCTCCTCTGAACACGTTTTAGTTTGTCAACATCCTTCCTCAACTGTGATGCCCAGGACACGGTATGTTATCATAATGTCAATAACAATATATACATCACCTATCACAATAATTCACATCACACATAATAATATATATAGTACTTGCGTGTAGTGCCTAAAACATAAAGGACACTTTACAAATCATGCAACAAATAAGCTTCTGCCACCGAAAATCTAAAATTTATATGAGCGAAAAGTCCAGGAGGGCATACATAATTCACTCCCTTTTTCATTATTTATCTGTTTATTAATTTATTGAATTTTATTATGTAGCTTTCTCCTAAGAATGGCAAATGAAGTGGCTGGGGGGAAAAAATCAAATAAGACACTTTCAACTAAAAAAATAAAAATAAAAAACAGACCAATTCAAACAGATTAAACATGCAATTTAAAATACACTCACAAAAGTAAATGTGTGTGTGTGTGAAATACCAGCCAGTTAAAATCCTCTTTTTCATTAGCAGCCCTTAACTGGAAAAGCAATTAAAAGGTCTTTGACTACTGGCGGAAGCACAACACTGCACACTGCAGAAATAAAACAATTTAATGCCACTTTAACTTCCATGGCTCAGTGCTATGGAATTCTGGGATTTGTAGTTTGGTGGGGCACCAGAGCTCTCTGACAGGGAAGGTGGGATACTCAGTTCTCCTTCTCCTTGTCATCAGGTTGTGCAGGTGTTGTGCCAGTGCCTTGACGCTGGATGAGGACCAATAAACTGAAGCAGAATGTCAGTAAGACTTTGTGGATTGATGCAGGGTGATCAGATATCATAACTATAAAGGAGGTCAAGGTGCCGTAAAGACTAGGATATTCAAGAAAGCTGTAGGATATGATCAAATCAAATCCTTCCACCACCGGTATCATATAAACACTTTTGAAAATCAATATTTAAAAGTACCATGTGTTACCCCAAGACCAGAGCCCTGATCACTCCTCATATCTGATATAAATTTAATATTAAAAGGGATGCGGATGTGAGTGACCAGTGAGTGACCTGGAAAGGTGACTCCAAGGCAAAAACCTGGCCATACCATATCTGGAAATCCAGTTGGCTGTAGTAAGGGAGTAAGCAACGGCATCCACCACCATGAGATCACCCAACGCATCAGCATCATCCCTTTTCGATGATGGGACTGTGGCAAAGAAGGTGACTGAGCTTACACAAAGGAAACTTCTCCAGAAGTAGAAGATTCCCATTATCTGAGCTATTCACACCAATCATCTGAACATTTACTCTATCTCCTGACCATTCTTTCCCCCTGGAAAACCATTTAGCAATGAATTAATCCATTTATTTCGAGATTACTGCAATGAGACATGATTTTGAGTGTGTATCGATAGATAGATAGATAGATAGAAATAGGTAGAGGTAGAGTTATAGATATAGATATAGCTATAGCTATAGCTATAGATATAGATATATATCACCACCTAAAGGTAAAGGTAAAGGTAAAGGTAAAGGTATTCCCCATTAACAAGGTTATCAAGTTGTGTCCGACTGTAGGAGGCGGTGCTCATCTCCGTTCCTAAGCCAAAGAGCCAGCGTTGTCAGAGACTACTCTGTGATCATGGGGCCAGCATGACTGCACAGAACACTATTACCTTCCCACTGAAGTGGTACCTATTGATCTACTTGCATTTGCATGCTTTTGAACTGCTAGGTTGGCAGAAGCTGGGACTAGACATGGGAGCTCACCCCATCATGCGGCACTTGGGCCTCGAACTGCCAACCTACTGAACTTGCAATCAACAGAGTCAGCGTCTTAACCACTTGAGCCACCACATTCCTCACTATCTAGACAATAGCAATTTGGTCCAGTGTGTAACTGGGCAGACACTATCGGTTCTACTAGGCTCCTCAATAAACTGACCACCCCACTTGCCAAGGTAGCAAGCTTTCTTAGTTCTGGACGCCCATCAGTTTGAATCATAGAATCATAGATTTGGAAGAGACCACAAGGGCCATCCAGTCCAACCCCCTGCCATGCAGGAACTCTCAATCAAAGCATACCTGACAGGTGGCCATCCAGCCTCTGTTTAAAGACCTCCAAAGAAGGAGACTCCACCACTCTCCAAGGGAATGTGTTTCTCTGTCAAATAGCTCTTACTGTCAGCACGTTCCTCCTAATATTTAGGTGGAATCTCCTTTCCTCTAGCTTGCGTCCACTGTTTCATGTCCTAATCTCTGAAGAAGCCGAAAACAAGCTTACTCCATCCTCAACATGACACCCCTTCAAATATTTAAACAGGGCTATCATATCAACCACGCTTCAAGATGGGTAACGTATCACCGTTAACAAGGCCTCCACTATTCACCTTCTCCCACCTTTGCTTCATTAGTTCTTGTGTGTGTGCATGAGTATGTGTGTGTGTTGACTATTTTCTTAACAAAACTACAAAAACCTGTCTGCATTTGCCTATGGAGTTGTGTGTGACTTGGAACTGGTATAAATAGGATTGATCCCAAGGCTGACTGTTGCCCAAGCCAAAGTATTTTATTTGAGCTATTAAAAATTCCCCTAGACATAGTAATTTGTGGGTGCCCTCCCAGGACCCCAGCATTTTGGGTAGCATATGTTTAAAGGTTTGTTGTTGTTAACTACCCTCAAGTCAATCTTGACTCATGGCGACCCTATGGATGAGACATCTCCAAGAAGACCGTCTGTCCTCCTCTGCTGTACTGAATTCCTGCAACCCCTTAACACCCATAGTGACCTCCTTCATAGAGTCCATCCATCTGGCAGCATGTGGCCTTCCTCTCTTCCTACTTTCCTCCACCTTCCCCAGCATTATTGTCTTTTCCAATGAGTCCTCCCTTCTCATGATGTGTCCAAAGTACGACAGTCTAAGTCAGGAGTAGGCAACTTTTGCTTACCTGGGGCTGGTCCGCTGGTCCCGAGGTCTTCTGCGGGCCGAGGGGGGGGGGAAATGGCGCCGTGTGTGCACGCTCGCACGCACATGCACGGTACACCGGAAGTACTGCGCATGTGAGCACACACTTGCTTGTGCATGCTCAGTATTTCCGGCGTACTGCGCATGCGTGAGCAAGTCACGGCCGCCATTTTGTTTTCCAAAATGGCGGCCGTGACTTGTTCGCACATACGCAGTACTCCGCCGCATGCGCAAACAAGTCGCGCTGCCATTTTGGAAAACAAAATGGCGCCCACAACTCACGCAGCAGCGGGCGGCGGCAGGACCGGGCTGGGGCTGGTCCAAAGGCTTTGGGGGGCCGGTTCTGGCCCCCGGGCCATAGGTTGCCAGCCCCTGGTCTAAGTCTTATTATCTTGGCTTCTAGGGATATCTCTGGCTTGATCTGTTCTAGGACCCATTTGTTTGTCCTTTTGGCTGTCCATGGGATCCTCAGCACTCTTCTCCAGCCTCATATTCTCTCAAATGCATTGATTTTCTTCCTATCTTCTTTCTTGACTGTCCAGCTCTCACATCCATCCATGGTAATAGGGAATACAATGGCTTGTATGATCCTAACTTTTGTGCTGAGTTGTATATCTTTGCATTTTAGAATCTTTTCTAGTTCTTTCATAGCCACCCTCCCCATTCTTAGTCTTCTTCTGATTTCCTGACTGAAGTCCCCATTTCTATCAATGTTTGATCCCAGGTTTGGAAATTCCTTTACTATTTCTATTTCTTCATTGTCTAGGTTGAACTTGTGAAGGTCCTCGGTGGTCATTATTTTTGTTTCCTTTATGTTCAGCATTAAGCTTGCCTTTGCACTTTCCTCTTTGATCTTCCTTAGTAGTTGTTCCAGGTCTGTGAGGTTTTCTGCTAGTATTCTGGTGTCATCTGCATATCTCAGATTGTTGATATTTCTTCCTCCTATTTTCACTCCTTCTTCTGGGTCCAAGCCTGCTTTTCTTATAATATGTTCTGCATACAAGTTGAACAGATCGGGTGATAGGATGCAGCCTTATCTGACCCCTTTGCCAACTGGGAACCATTCTGTTTCTCCGTCTTCTGTCCTGAGAGTAGCCTCTTGTCCCGAGTTCAGATTCCTCATCAGGACTATCAGAAGTGCTGGCACTCCCAGGTCTTTAAGTACAATTTTTAAAATTACCATTGTTCAGTAGATGGGGGCTTAGCATCTTCAACTGCTGCCTGACAGGCGGAAACCAACAGGTGAAGCATCATTGTATGTATTGCCTTGTCGGGAAAAACATTCCTAACGGATTTCTGTCACATCTGCAGAGTTCTAATGAATTTTTAAAGAGAACCAAGATGCATAACTTAACTGTAGACAAATCTGAAGCAATGCTTGCCGACAGCAAAATAGGAGCTATGCCTATAAACTGGGCTGCACTTTCTCAGAGGAAATGTGAAGTTCAGGTGGTCAAATGTTTTTATCTATTGTTTTTTAAATCCCTATATATAAACAGCTGGCACGTCAAGCCAAAGGATAAGCCACACAGACCAGCTTACCCACAACAATGCAGTTTTCTAAGTGCAAGAATATTTACTTTATTACTTTTGTTTACAGTGTAGAAACCTCAAAAAATTCCTGGGTTTGAAGATATCGAATCTAGCCAAAACAGGAGACTTTTAACAAGAAAGAGTTAATGGACTGGGACTTAACTCTTTGAAATTTCTACCTCCAACAAAGATGTTCTTGTTGTGTGCCTCCAAGTCATTTTTAACTTATGGAAACCCTAAAGCAAACCTGTCATAGGGTTTATTTGGCAAGTTTCTTCCTAGGGGGTTTGTCATGCCTCTGAAGCTGAGAGTATGTGACTTGCCCAAGGACACACAGCAAGTTTTTAGCTCCGGCTGGGAATTGAACCCTGATCTTCAGAGTTTTAGTCCAACACTCAAACTGCTACACCATGCTGGCTCTCTAACAAAGGTAAACGCTCTTTAATTTGGACTATAATTGGTAAGTTTTACATATACAGCACCTAAAAGGTTTTTTTTTCCAGACGCAATAGTACACAGGGTGTATCTACACTGTAGAAATAATGCAATTTGACACCACATTAACTACCATGACTACATCATACAGAATCCAGAGACTGTCATTTTGTTAGGCACCAGCATTCTTTGTCAGAGAAAACTAATGACCCTATAAAACTAGAGATCCCAGGATTCCATAGGATGGAGCTACAGCTGTTAAAATGGTGTCAGACTGCGTTATTTCTACAGCGTAGATGCATACAGGGACTTCTTAAGAAATTCAGTGTTCTCTGCCGAAGAAAGGAGCAATAAGCCTTGTCCAGGGCATAGTCTGGAACTCAATGGAAATTACTTTGCTGCAACTATTGGATTTGAAATTGTATTGCCTGTATTTTACTGATCCCCACAAGGCCAGGAAGGAGAATGGCTTCTGTTCTGCCAACACTGATATCCCCCATAGGCTGCATCCACACTGCTGAAATAATCCAGGTTGACACCGCTTTTACTGCCATGCCATGATGCTATGGAATTCTGGGATTTGTAGTTGTTGTGGCACCAGAGCTCTCTGACAGAGAGCTCTGGTGCCACAACAACTACAAATCCCAGAATATCTCACAAAACTACAAACCCCAGGATTCCATAGCATTGAGCCATGGCAGTTCAAAGTGGTGTCAAACTGCATTATTTCTGCAGTGCAGATGCAGCCTAACTGACTGACAACAGAAGTGACCCTAACATCATCCCTTTTCTTTTCCTGTATGATTTTAAATATATTTGGCTGATGAAGTAACTTCAAAAGCTTGCATGATGTATTTAGTGCTTTTTAGATATATAAGTATAGCTCTTTTGTGGATTTTGTTGTATATTACTGCATAAGGAGTATCTCAGGAATACCAGAAATGAAATCCAGTTTATCCATCTGATCTCTGTTTACACAGAAATTCTTGAATTCCTTTTGGGCTGACATTTGCAGCCATTCATTATTTCATTGAAGGAACCAGAATTCAGATTATGTGCATTATTTCCAGACAAGATCCAGACTGTAGACTTGTGAATGCATTCAGGCTGCCCTCTAGTGCCAAAGTAGGGACTTCCAAATAAGATTAAGGGAACAGAATGTGATTGTAAAAGTAGTTGCTAACCACAATGCATACTGTGCTCATGCACACACAGACACGTGTGCACCAAAGTAACCCAGATTTGGCACTTAGACTCTTCTAAATTGGTTGAAAGAAGCGTGAGTTCTCTCAATATAACTCCTTGGGTTTTGCTGGTTGTCATCACTCCCGCATCCACTAATTCCAAACTTTTGGGGAGCTGCGTGTAAGCATCTCTAGGGTCTGCATTAGGGACTTTATCACACGAAGCAATAAAGAGAAGTAAAGCAAGATATTCAACTTGGAAAAATTACTAAGCAAAGTCAAGGAAGAAAGTGAATCATGGAATCTTAGAGTTGGAAGAGACCTCAAGGGTCATCCAGTCCAACCCCTTTCTGCCATGCAGGAACTCACAACCAAAGCGTCCCTGACAGATGGCCATCCAGACTCTGTTTAAATACCTCCAAAGAAGGAGACTCCACCACTCTCCGAAAGAGTGTGTTTCACTGTCAAACTGCTCTGTCAGGAAGTTCCTCCTAATGTTGAGGTGGAATTTCTTTTCCTGGAGCTTGCATCCATTGTTCTGGATCCTAATCTCTGGAGCAGCAGAAGACAAGCTTACTCCATCCTCAATGTGACACCCCTCCAAATACTTAAACAGGGCTATCATATCATTTCATTAATGATCTCTTAACCATCACTTCTCCAGGCTAAACATACCCAGTTCCTAAGCCATTTCATAGGGTTTCACGGTTTCCAAGCCTTCCACCATTTTGGTTCCCCTCCTCTGGACACTCTCCAGTTTTTCAACATCCTTTTTGAATTGTGGTGCCCAGAACTGGACACAGAAATATTCCACGTGGGGCCTGACCAAAGCAGAATAGAGTGGCACTATTATTTCCCTTGATCTAGACACTATACTTCTAATACTTCTCTTGATCTAGACCAGGGGTAGGCAACCTTTCCCCTTTAAGGGCCGAGGGACTTCAGCTCCCAGAATCCCAGGAGCTATTGGCCAACATGGCTGAGGCTTCTGGGAGCTGAAGTCCCTCGGCCCTTAAAGGGGAAAGGTTGCCTACCCCTGATCTAGACACTATACTTCTATTGATGCAGCCTAAAATCCCATTGTCTTTTTAGCTGCTGCATCACACTATTCCTGCATGGCAGGGGGTTGGACTGGATGGCCCTTGTGGTCTCTTCCAACTCTATGATTCTATGACTATTGACTCATGTTCAACTTGTGGTCTACTAGGACTCTTAGATCCCTTTCACATGTAGTCATGTTAACCCAGGTGTCCCCTATCCTATATTTATTTATTTTATTTTATTTCCAGGATTTAAATCCTGCCTTTCTCTCTCAATGAAATCTATGCATTCCATTTTTTTCTTCCTAGTTGCTATACCTTACATTTGCAAAAGCAGGCTTACTGCTGAACATAAAGAAAACAAAAATAATAACCACTGAGGATCTACATAAATTGAATTTAGAAAATGAGAAAACTGAAATAGTTCTAGACTTTCCATACCTAGGATCAAACATTGATTTAAACAGAAACTGCAGTCAGAAAATCAGAAGAAGAGTATGAAAAGGAAGGGCAGCCATGAAGGAACTAGAAAAGATCCTAGAGAGTAAAGACCTACAACTGAGCACCAAAATTAGAATTGTCTAATCCAGGGATAGGCAACCTTTCCCCTTTAAGGGCCGAGGGACTTCAGCTCCCAGAATTCCAGGAGTTATTGGCCAACATGGGACTATTGGCCAACATGGCTGAGGCTTCTGGGAGCTGAAGTCCCTCGGCCCTTAAAGGGGACAGGTTGCCTACCCCTGGTCTAATCCATCGTATTCCCTATAACCATGTTTGGATGTAAGCGCTGGACAGAGAAGGAAGCGGATAAAAAGAAAATAAATTCATCTGCGATGTTAGGATTGTCCATGCCATTGTATTTCCAATTTCTCTGTATGGTTGTGAAAGCTGGACAGTGAAGAAAGAGGATAGGAGGAAAATCAACGCATTTGAGAGAATGTGGGGCTGGAGGAGAGTGCGGAGGGTCCCATGGACAGCCAAAAGGACAAACAAACGGGTCCCAGATCAAACCGGAAACCTTCCTGGAAGCTAAGATGACAACACTTTGGTTTGTTGAAGCACCAGAGCTCTCTGAGAAAGGCGGCTAAATATCTCACAAAACTACAAATCCCAGAAGTCCTTAACATTGAGGCATGGTCAGCTAAAGCAAACTGCATTAAATCTTCAGTGCAGATAAGACCCTGGATTATCACAGTTGTGGACACCAAGCCTTATGAAAAAGGACTGAGGGAGCTGGGTGTGTTTAACTTGGGCTGCATCCACACTGGAGAAATAACCCGGTTTGGCACCGCTTTAACTCTTTCTGGCTCAAGGCTATGGAATTCTGGGAATTGGAGTTTGTTGTGGGGCGGCCCCACAACAAACTCCATTTCCCAGAATTTCATAGCCTTGAGCCAGAAAGTGTTAAAGCAGTGCCAAACCAGATTATTCCTGCATTGTTTTGGACTTGAGAAGCCTTCCAATCAGATGGGCAGCTAGGAAAGTCACTTTTCAAGACTAGGTCTGCATCCACACTGCAGAAATAACCCACTTTGATATCCCTTTAACTCCCATGGTACCATCCTATGGAATTCTGGGATGTGTAGTTTTGTGAGACAACCAGCTTTTGACTGCATCTGCACTGGAGAAATGATGCAGTTTGAGACTGCTTTAACAGCCCTGGCTCAATGCTATGGAATCCTGGGAAGTGTAGTTTTGTGAAACATTGAACCTTCTCTGTCAGAGAGACACAGAGAGAGAGTGCTCTCTGGTGCCACAACAAAATATAATTCCCAGGACTGCACAGCAGTGAGCCATAGCAGTTAAAGCGGGACCAAATCGGATTATATCTGCAATGCGGAAGCCTCCTACAGGAAACTCAAACATAAATTTGGAAACAAAGGCCTGACTTATAGGTGCGCTTTCCCCTCCCACCAGCAGGGGCCGCCCTCACGAGGGGAGAGCCTCGCCGAACGCCGCCGTCGATGACAGCGTTCCGATTGGTTATTGCTACTACTGACGTCATCCCGAGACTGGAAGGGCGGAGCTTGGCTTTTAGATGGGACCGCCTTCGGTCTCGCGATGAGGGGGGATTGTACTGCGTTTGCGCGCAGGCGATCTACTGAGACAAGGCAAGGAGGAGGAGAAAATGGCCGGCGGGTGTCACGTGATGAGGGAGAATGCTCGCGAGAACACGCGAGAGCTAGGTCCATTTCCGCTTCCGCTTGGTGGTGGTGAAGAAGAGCGAAGGGGAAAAAGGAGGCGAGGCCGCCCGGTTGTCGTAGTCGCCGTCGTCGGGCTCCGTCGAGGCGCCTCAGGTTGGTCCCGGAGGG
The DNA here is from genome assembly GCA_026167975.1 of Phrynosoma blainvillii. NCBI lineage: Eukaryota > Metazoa > Chordata > Lepidosauria > Squamata > Phrynosomatidae > Phrynosoma > Phrynosoma blainvillii. The sequence goes on along the minus strand of JANUYF010000001.1, from coordinate 451,050,006 downwards.
TTGAGGGGCGGCGAGGGAGGCGGAAGAGGCAGGACCAGGCCTGGGCAGAGGCCGGGAGGGAGCGCGGCGGCGGCGCCACAACGATCCGAAGGGGAGCGCCTTCTCAGGAAAGGCGGAGAGGGGAGGAATGGTGGCTCTTTCAGGGAAGTGATGGCGGTGGCTGGGAGAGGCCTGGACGGAGGAGCCCCAGGAAGCGGCCGGCCTCAGACCTGGCTCTCCCTAAGTCAGTAGTTATAGCAGTACAGCATCTAGGTCAAGGGAAGAATTCAAAGATATAGCCGTGTTAATCTGTAGAATCAGTACGTAGAGAGACCTTGGAGCACCTTTGAGACGCACTGAAAGAAAGAAGTTGGCAGCATGAGCTTTCCTAGACTTCAGTCTACTTCAAGCTAAATGCATCTGAGGAAGTAGACTGAAATCTACGAAAACTCATACTACCAGTTTCTTTCTTTCAGTTAGCCTCAGCCATGTTGGCCAATAGTCCCATGTTGGCCAATAGCTTCTGGGATTCTGGGAGCTGAAGTCCCTCGGCCCTTAAAGGGGAAAGGTTGCCTACCCCTGAGTTAGTTTCAAAGGTGCTACAAGATCTCTCTATATACTAGATCAAGGAAAGTCATAGTGCCACTCTAGCAGTCAAACAAGTCAAACAAGACAGTAAAATGTGGGCTAGACAATGTGACTGTTAAGTGGATTTGTAATTGGCTGACAGGCCAAACCCAAAGGGTGCTCAGCAATGGCTCCTCTTCTTCATCCTGGAGAGAAGTGACCAGTGGGGTGCCACACAGGGTTCAGTCCTGGGCCCAGTGCTTTCCAACATCTTTTTCAATGACTTGGATGAAGGAATAGAAGGCATGCTTATCAAATTTGTGGATGACACCAAATTAGGAGAAATAGCTAATATCCCAGAGGAGAGGATCAAAATTCAAAATGACCTTACTAGATTAGAAAGATTGGCCAAAGCTAACAAAATGAATTTCGACATGGGGAAATGTAAGGTACTGAACTTAGGGTGGAAAAATGAAATGCATAGATATAGGATGGGGGAACGAGAGTCAACAGTGTGATGCAGCAGCTAAAAAGGCCAATGCAATTTTAGGCTGCATCAATAGAAGAATAGTGTCTAGATTAAGGGAAATAATAGCGCCATTCTATTCTACTTTAGTCAGGCTTCACCTGGAATACTGTGTCCAGTTCTGGGCAATTCAAGAAGGATGCTGACAAACTGGAGTGTGTGCAGAGGAGGGCCACCAAAATGGTGAAGGGTTTGTAAACCATGTCTTATGAGGAAAGACTTAGCAAGCTGAGGAAGAGAAGATTAAGATGTGATATGATAGCCCTGTTTAAGGATGTGAAGGGGTGTCATACTGAGGATGGAACAAACTTGTTTTCTGCTGCTCCAGAGACCCAGAACAATGGATGGAAGCTACAGGAAAAGAGATTCCAACTAAACATTAGGAGGAACGTTCTGATAGTATGAGCTGTTCAACAGTAGAACACACTTCCTCAGAGTGTGATGGAGTCTCCTCCTTTGGAGGTCTTTAAACAGAGGCTAGATGGCCACCTGTCAGGGATGCTTTGATTGAGAGTTCCTGCATGAGAGAATGGTGGTGGATTGGATGGCCCTTGGGGTCTCTTCCAACTCGTATGATTCTATGATTGTTGAATCATATGGTTGGAAGGGACCACAGTGGCCATCTAGTCCAACCCCATTTTCCTATGTAGGAACTCACAATCAAAGCACCCCCAGCAGGTGGCTATCCAGGCTCTGGTTAAAAACCTCCAAAGAAGGAGAGTCCACCACACTCAGAGGGAGTGTGTTCCACTCTCAAACAGCTCTTACTATCATGAAGTTCTTCCTAATGTTGAGGTGGAATCTCTTTTCCTGTAGTTTCCATCCATTGTTCCAGGTCCTGTTCTCTGGAGCAGCAGAAAACAAACTTGCTTGTCATAACCCTAAAAGGTGAACAGAGCACTTCAAAATAGAAGAACATTGAAGAAACACATTACAAAAGAAAAGCTACTGTAAATTGCTTCTTAGTTGTGTTCAAAGTGGAGGACGTTTTGGAATTCCTCCTGGACAGAAGGTTGACATTTATGACATGTCCTGGAAAAGGAGGAAGTTTCATCACCCAGTTTCATCCTCAATATGACACCTCTTCAAATATTTTAAGCAGGGCTGTCATATCACGTCTTAGCCATCTTTTCTCCAGGCTAAACATACCCAGCTAACTCATAGGCCTTTATGGCAGGGGTCGGCAACATTAACACACCTGGGAACAGTCGCTGGTCCCCAGGTCTTCCGGCAGGCTGGGGGGGGGGTTGGCAACGCATGTGTGTTCGCGCCCCCTCCTGCCACCACCACACGCGCAGCGGCCACCATTTTGTTTGCCAAAATGGCGGCTGCGACTCATTTGCGCATGCACAGTACTCGGGAACGCGCAGGGGCAGCGGGGGGTGACCCGCAGGCCGTAGGTTGCCGACCCCTGCTTTATGGTTTCCAGACCTTTGTTGCATTTGAGGGAGTAGGCTCCAGTCTTTGAAAGCTAATGCTACCCACTTCTTTCTTCCGGTTAATCTCAGAGGGGCTACACAATCCCTTGGCATACTGATTTTCCAGATCAGTGATTCCCAAACTTTGGTCCACAAGATGTTTTGGATTTCGGCTCCCAGAATTCCTAACATTTGACCAACCTGGCTTGGGCTTCTAGGAGTTGAAGTCCAAAATACCTAGAAGGCCAAAGTTTGGGAATTACAGTTCCAGACTAACACAGCTATGTCTTTGAATTCTGCTATTATTGCTGTTGTTACTAATTTCTGGGAACCCTGTGGATGAGGCATCTACAATATCATTTGCCCTTCCCTGCTCTGCTTAAGTACTGTAAATTCAGACCAGTGACCTCCATAATTGAGTTTATACATCTGGCATGTGGTCTTCCTTCTTTCCTAGCTTTCCTATCTTTTCTAATGAGTCTTGCTTTCTCATGATGTGGCTGAAGTATGACAGCCTCTATTTAGTCTTCTTGGCTTCCAGGAAGAGTTCTGGCTTGATCTTGACCCATTTGTTTGTCTTCCACCCTCAGCACTTTTCTCCAACACCACATCTCAAATGAGTTTATTTTCTTCCTATCTACCTTCTTCACTGTCCAGCGTTCACATCCATACATGGTGATAGGGAATACTATGGTCCTTTGCATCATCATTATTGTTGTTGTTGTTGTCATGTTGCAAAGAGATTTTGTAGCACCTTTGCAAAAAAACTGAAATAGTCAAAGAGTTCCCATGCCTTGGATCAACTATTGATTGGGATGGTGACTACACTATAGTTAAGGAGACTAGGAATGGGAAGGGCAGTTATGAATGAACTGGACAAGATCCTAAAGAGGTAAGCTATGCAGTTGGACCTCCGTATCTGTGGGGGACCCATTCTGAACCCCCTGTAGATACCAAAATCCACGTCCCGTTTTTGTTAATGGCGGCACGGCACGTTTGCGTGCACCTGCTAGTGCAGCCACATGCACACATCGCCATTAAGAAAAATGGGGGCTTGCCATCCTCAGATGTTTAAATCCAAAGATGACAAGTCCATCGATACAGAGGGTGGACTGTACACCTACAGTCTCCCCTCCTTTTTTGCAAGGACCCCACCCCCACCCCACAAAAAAGAAAACCGTGTGTATTCAAGCCCCATAGGTCCCTCCGTGAATAATCAAAACTGGATCCCAAGTCCGCGGTTTTGGAAGGATGATTGTAATCATTAAAGTTAGAATAATCCAATCCATTGTATTCCCAATCACCATGTATGCATGGGAGAGTTGGACAATGAAGAAAGCTGACAATGAGAAAATCAGTTCATTTGAGGTGTGGTGCTGGAGAAAAGTACTGACGTTACTGTGGATGGCAAAGAAGACAAATGGATCGTAGAGCAGATCATGATTGAACTCTCTAGTAGCCAGGATGACAAAACTGAGGCTGTTGTACTTTGGCCATATCATGAGAAGCTATGGTTCACTCAAAATGATGCTGGAAAAGGTAGAGAGCAGTAGAAAGAGAGGAAGACTACATACCAGATGGATGGACTCAGTCAGGGAGGCCATGGCATGAGATTGCAGGACCTGAGCAAAGCAGTGGAGGACAGGGGGATTGGAGATGCCTCATCCACAGGGTTGCCATGAGCTGAGGTTGACTCAAGGGAATTTTACAACAACACATGCTCAAGTCCCGTTATTGTTAATGGCCTTTGTACTCCATGCACCTGATGAAGTTAACCAAGTCTACGAATGCTTATGCTACATCATCTTTTGTACATCCTTTGCATCATCATTATTGTTTTCTCCAACACCACATCTCAAATTAGTTTATTTTCCAGGGGCAGCTGTGTTGGCCATATAGCAAATCCAATAACATCAAAAATCCACCAAACAGTTATACTTTTATTGGGCCAACCAAAATGCACAATATACATGTTGCAAGCTTTCAAAGCTCTACGGGCTTCTTCATCAGGCAAAGTGTTAAAAACCTTACAGGAGAAAAAAATTGAAGACGTTAGTCATAGGTCTGCATTTTTCTGTTTTTGTTCTTAGCTCAGATGGTATGGAGGGGTATCTCTTGTAGGCTGACACCTCCTCCTTCTGGCCATGTGGTGACTGGGCGATTCTCAAAGTCCAGGAAATTTAACATCCATTTGCAAAACAGTAAGATACTTCCTTTGTCTCCAACAGGTCCCTTTGTTAAGTAGAGGACACTGAATTTCTTTCACACAGTTAATGGTGCTACAAAATTCCTTTGCATATGTTAAGTACCATAACATAGACCATGGTCAGTCCTTATGGCCCCCTTGCAATCTCTGACAATAGCTCTTTTCCCCAAGAGGGAATGCCCTGTGTTCTGAAACCTTCACCTGATAATCCACACATCTGACAAAGTAGGCCCAGACTAGGAAAGCTCATGCTACAAACATTTTTCCTTCAGTTAATCTCAAGGGTGCTAAAAGATCCCTTTGCATGTTGGTGTTCCCGATTAATGCAGCTATGGCTCTGAATTAAATTACTGTGTTTGTTTATGTCTCTCCCCCCCCCCCCCCAAATTTGGTACTCAAAGTGGCTCACAATTTAAAAGAGTAATATAATTAAAAACATACAGAATGAAAGCATTAGAATAAAATTAGTATATTTACAGTATTAAACAGTTCACAGACTGTAGTACCTGTTACTTGAATGAGAGCTATTGCCCCACAAGCATGCTTCAGGTTGTTGCCTTATAGTACAAGCAGAAATACTTTATGTTATTTTCTTTGGAACCTTCAAATAATAAGTTCCTTTGGCTTCAGCAAATCTTGTTCTATGTAGTTCAAGGAATCCACTAGACATTTTTGAAGTTAAGTGGGCTTGGGCCTAGTGTGTGGAAGACCATCAGAAGGAATAACATGGATCCTCAAGGAGGACCAGGATGGAATCATGCCTGAAACCCTGGAGAGTAATAGCTGCCAGCCAGAGCAGATAATTATGGTCTATGTGGACCAAGGGCCAGACTTAGGATAAGGTGACTTCATATGTTCTAGTTATGGGTCCATTTTAGGAATGCTTGCTGTTTTCTCATTTTGGTAGCTACACAGGGTGGGGTATGGTTAGTACTTGGATGAGAGACTACCATGAAGAAAACCATGATTCTCTAGGTAGGGCTAACGAAGAATCTTATCTGAAACCTAGGAAAGCAATGGCTACCAACCATAGTGGAGAGACAATACTTAAGACCTTTTCTATGATGCAACAGGCCTTGATTCCACAGAGCAGCAGAAACTGGTTGCATTCCTTTGCTTCACCTAATAACCCCCTTGTCTTTAGACCCATACTCACTTTGGGGCACCACTAGAGCCCTGATACAGCACTTGAGGAAAACGTAGGAGTAGCAGGACACATCGCTTCTATGGTTTCCTGTGACAATGGCAAATCTTAAAGGCAGATGTGAAGTGCAAAGTGACATGCCTGTTTTGTTAAGAGTGTTTATTTTGTCTTCCATGTACACTATTTGCAGCACTCAAAGCAGCTGCAGCAATTTTAAAATTTACCATACCCAACAAATAGTAACCAAACAGCAAAGCCTTATAAAAGATAAGTAGCGATATACATGCTGCCTCTATAGAATATCAGTACAGAAAGCTGAATATGTCTCCCAACTGGAATTGAATAAGAAATGAAGGAAAGAATCCTTTACCTAAATGGGATGCTGGAGTAGCTGTGGAACATGTTATCTGTCACCAGTATCACCATTGATTTACATGGCACTTTATAGTTGTGAGCAAAAAAGACAGGTTCTTGTATTCAAAACTGTTTACTTTGAGGAGTTAAAGACTAAATAGGTACATCAGGACATCTGCACTAAAGCAGTAGAAGTTCAGGTGTGTCAGTTATGATTTAAGAATTTGAGCTGGTGTTTGAATCACATACAGATTCTGTTCCTGGAAACTCATCAGTAAATTTCAGCTTACACCACTAACTGTTTGGTGGAGTTTTCTGAGAAATCTGAAGCTGCATTCAGCTGTTACTTACATCAGTTTCTTCAGTACACATGCAGTAGACTGCTTTGTCTCCTTTCTTGTTGCTATCCTCACATAAGTAGAGCACTGTTTGTACTGTCCGCCATGATCAGGAACTCTGGAAAATCAGGGATCTTCCTTGCATGGAAAGCCTCCATTCAAAGAAAAGCCTTACCTCTTCAGAGATTCTGCTTTCTGTTAAAGGAAAGTAACAACAAAGGTGGGAATATATTGAAGAGAGATGAGTAACACCTGGGTATTATCACATTCTGATTGTTTCCCCATCCAATTTTTGTTTCTCACTCTGTATTCCCTGCTTACCACTCAGTCCCTAAGACTCAGTGTGGGAACTGTTTGCTATCTTCAGATGTTTCCTTATTCCTCCTTCAGAGTTGTGACACACTTTATCCAAACATAACTGGCAACATTTCTCCACTTTACTGTGATGTTACCTGTCCCTAAAATTTATTTTAAAAGGCAAATTTGAATGAGGTATTTAAAAGCTAGATCTGTGGCATCAGTTGAGGTACTAGTTGAACAGAAGTGCTGTTTTGCCACTAGCAGTGTTGCTAAGTGGTTGACAAAACCAAAATTTAAATTAGACCACAAAGGAGTTGAGACAATTTCGTACTTGCTAGTATATGGAATCTAGTGAGATTTCATAGTGAGGCCAATTAGTTAATCAGAGTAGGAGCCCAGAACTAAAACCACACTGTCTCTTAGTGCTCAGAGCTAGGTATGTTCAAACTGTTTTGAGGGAAATGGGGAAGGAATTGTGAGACAATAGGAGTCACCTAGGATTGTTGTATGCTAACATTGCTTTGTATCATATTCTTATAGTGTGCTTTCCTAGGCTTTCTCTGCTGATTGGTCCTCTAGTTTCTGAATAGAATATAAAAACAGCAGATTTGTATAATATATAAATATTTCAGCATCATAAATACTGGATCTGATCTTTGCATGGTGAAGGGAGAAGAAATTATCCAAGTAACTTATTCCTTTCTGATTTTAGCAATAAGTCCTGGAAATTATATTATATTAAAAATTGAGATACCAGGCCTGATTGAAGAAATTGATACTAGCACTCTGTGCCTTAAATGGATCATGACCCAAGGAGGGATTGCTCCTGCCTATTACTAGATGGACTGAACACGCTAGTTTGTTGTTTTATGCCTTCAAGTCATTTCCAACTAAAGCGGACCTATCATGGAGTTTTCTTGGCATGATTTATTCAGAGGGGATTTGCCTTTGGCTGTGTCTGTACTGCAGAAATGATGCAGTTTGACACCATAGCTCAACGCTATGGAATTGTGGAAATTGTAGTTTCGTGAAACATTTAGCCTACTCTGTCAGAGCGCATTGTGCCACAACAAACTACAAATGCCAGAATTCTGTTGCATGGCAGTTAAAGTGGTGTCAGACTGGATTATTTCTGCCATGTGGATGAAACATTTGCCATCCTCTGAAGCTGTGAGAATATGACTTGCCCAAAGTCACCCAGTGGGGGATTTGAACCCTGGTTTCCAGTTGTAGTCTCAACACACAAACTACTACACCACACTTGCTCTGTTTAGGCATAGCTTCCAATATTTCACAGATCAAAACTGGGACATGCATGGCTGGCTCTAGCTGGGCCTAAATATTGTAAAGGCACCAGATCCTGTCTGATCTTGGAAGCTATGCAGGATCAACACTGTTTAGTACTTGGATGGGAGACTACCAACAAATGCCAAATGCTGTAGGCTATATTTCAGAGGAAGGGACCGGCAAAACCATCTCTAAGTATTCCTTGCCCAAGAAAACTGTGAATTTTACTTATATATACCCACACAGCTGAGGCTATCCTGGTTGTGCTGTCCCAGAAACTGTGGTTTGAGGGGCTGACTTGTAGAGCAAGGCCTTCTTGATGGTGACTTCTCACTTAAAGTGCCTTCTACCTGTAAGGATCCAGCTGCTTCCCACTCTGTTTTTAAGTGCTTGTTAAAAAACTATACAATCAGGCTTACATTGAAGGTATTGACTTGACTGTACTGATGGATGATAATGCTACTTGTTAATATGTGATTATGCTTTGTCTTTTTAGGATTGGCTTGTAAATTATTTTTATTGGCATAATTACCCAACATGGTATAGTAATTTGAGTGATGGTCTACAACAGGGGTAGGCAACCTAAGGCCCGGGGGCCGGATGCGGACCCCCGAGGCCTTTGGACCGGCCCCAGGCCGGTCCTGCCGCCCCCGCCCCCGCCGCCCGCCATGATGATATTGATTATTGTTGTTATTACTTGTTCTTGGGGTTTTCTTGGCAAAATCTGCACAGGGGTTTTGCCATGGCTTTTCTGGGGCTGAGAGAGCGTGCATGCATATTCTTTTCATTTTTTTATTTAAAAATATTTTTATTTATTTATTTATGGTGCTTCAGCCCCCCAATTGTCTGAGGGACAACAACCCGGCCCCTGGCTCAAATAGGTTGCCTACCCCTGGTCTACAACTCTACACTTCTCCCCTCGGCCATGAAACCCACTGGGTGACATCACATGCTCTCAGCCTCAGGGGAAGGCAATAGCAAACTTCCTCTGAACAAATCTTGCCAAGAAAACCTCATGATAGATTCACATTAAGGTTGCCATAAGTTGGAAATGACTTGAAGACACGCAATAACAATTAGCCATCATGGATTCTTCTGAGAAGAGGGATAAGAGTCAAGAATGACATATGAATAAAATACAAAAATTATGAAGGAACTAGCCAGCCAGTTTGAATTAAGCAGATGTTGGCTTTCAGTCATTTGTTTGTGCTGGATTACAATGCCAGTTCGTTGTTACGGCCTTCTAGACTTCTCCCAGTGGGTGGGACTGTGTCACTGATACCAAGGTCCTTGGCTGCTTTGTTGTGATCATAGTTGTGCCCATCCCAGGCTTAGTCAGCAGCTGGTGTAAAGGTCCTCCAGCTCATTTTCCCCCTTCCCTGTGGCTCATTTTCATTGCATGGGTGTGGCACCACAGTTATGCAGGTCATCCAAATAGCAATTACTGCTGAAACAGTTCTATATTTAACCTTTATGGTGTTGGCAGAGAGGGCTAACTGTTGGATAGCAGATACCCATTTAGATTCATGTGTATATTTTCATTCATATGCATCTAACATATGAATGATTTGTGGCAGTTGTATCTGGATGCCGCCAGCTGTTTGGGTTAGTGGAGAAGTGGGGTAAAAATTTTAAAAAACAACAAAATGATTTGGATAGCAGGGTGGTAGCAACAGTTGTTTAGCAGGGGAGATTCTAGGGTGGGGAATGCTTCTGCAAATTGTCAATGTGCCATTACATGTTGCTTCATGGAATGTCTGTCAGATCTGATGCTACATCAGCACACATTCACCTGCCTCCACAGGCTGAACTCTCTATTATGCACAAGCAGGTTTTGATCCTTTGGTGGATGAGGTTTTGGCTTTGTTTATGGTGACTTCTGTCAAATTCTACCCAATCCTTTCAGCACGGCATCCTGGTCCCATGGCCTTATTTGGAATCCTTAATCCAAAGGAAAAGGTGTTTCATGTTCTAAGCTTGATACGCCAGTGGTTTGTAAACATTGTCTTCATCAGATCCCTTAATTGTTTACTTTATTTTAATTATATTACACTTTTCTCCTGGCACAGGACACAAGGCAACTCACATCAGGTTAAAGGCAAAGGAGACTAAAAAACCTATTTGGTACAAAAAGTTGTTTGTTTTGTTTTTGTTTGGGTTTTTGGTTCTGTTAAGAAATTTGCACATTTCCTGTTCATCTGCTGTGATGTCCACCCTATATTTTAGGATACATGTGGTAGAATCAACGTCCACAAACAGGAGAGTGTAGAAGCATTGCTTGTGATTCATTGGCCTGTTTTGCACTGGAATCATAGTTTGGAATGTATTCTAAATTTCTTGCATGCTGTAGTAATGGACACTTTGCATTAAATAATTCTTTTTTCCACTTCTTTTACAGGAAAATGTCAGCAGCTGATGAATTTTCGGTAAGTTGTCTTTTATCCATAATCTCACCCTACACTGAAGTTGACTTGATAGCAATTAACAACAGCAACAAATAAATTGGAATATTATTGAGAATGTTTGCCTGGCATTAGTTTTGTTAGATAAATACATGATGCTGTTTTCCTATTAAGCAACACTATTTTAAGTTAAATACTATTTAAGTTGGTTATGTTAAGTTAACCTTTATGGTGTTGACAGAGAGTATTTTAGTTAAATACTCAAATGAAATGAGGACAGAAAGATAATGGATAAGCAGTGGATAACCTAGAATCCTGCAATGTCCATTGAGTCCATGGACCAGAGTTTGAAAAGTTTCTTTGATGGGGGGCATGCCAAAGGTGGGATTCTAAGGGCTGTAGTCCAAGAACATGAACTTTCTGAGCCCTGGTCATTGGTAAGTGCTTAGGAGTTCCTTAGCAGAGAAGTTACAGAAATGGGTGGTGATGGTACCAAAATATTTCCCAGTCTAAGGTATAATCACAAGATCAGTAATCAGGATATTTGAATAGTTTTGACAAATGTTGATAGGATATGGGTTGATAACCAGTACAACATTGAGATGCGATGGCCTAATGGTTATGGTGGTTGCAGAGTCTCACTGCCGTATTCCCTGTTCTAGCTGGCGGATGCTCTCCCGGACAGTTCTCCTGCCAAGAACGCCACCGTAGGCAGCGCAAAGCCTGCTCCACAGCCTGGCCAGCCTCCTCAAGCCTGGCCAACTTCCAATCCCTGGAACAACACTCCCAGTGCTGCCCCTACAGCACCTTCCGGGTTGCCTCCAAGCACATCCACCTCCAACGTGCCCTTTGGACCACCACCAACGGGAATGTATCCTTCCCTGCCCCCTGGAGCACCCGTCCCTTTCCCTCCCCCAGGCTCTGCTTGCCCTCCTGCTGGTCCCTATCCACCCCCAGGTCCTGCCCCACCAGGGCAATACCCTCCACCAAATATGCCCTTTCCAGAGCTCCCAAGGCCATATGGGGGTCCGACAGAACCAGCTGCACCCCCTGCTGCTGTTGGGCCGTGGGGATCTATGTCAGCTGGAGGGTGGGGACCCACAGTTGGGGGACAGTATCCTGCTCCTAGCGTGCCATATCCACCCCCAGGGCCATATTCTACTCCGACCCAGACACCAGGGGCCGCTCCAACGGTGCCATGGGGTGCTGTCCCTCCAGGACCCTGGGGACCTTCTCCACCAGGCCCCTTTCCCCCACCCACAGGTTCCTATCCTGCTCCAGGACTGTATCCTACGCCGCCTAATCCTTACCAAGTGCCACCTGCATCTGCTGGGGCTCCGTCCATGCCTGGTGGTCCTCATGTGAGTACCTAAACCTTTATCTTAATAGTATGAGTGTTTCTTGCACATAAACTGTGCGACTCAGCTTTAGAACTAGCCATGGAATTCATGGCCGGAAAGATCTATTTAGTCACTGTTCTGCTTTTTTCACTTTATAAGCTTTTTTCATTATTTGAAAATAATGTAATAATAAAATTGGGGAGGACAGCTGTGGAAAGTGTGGGGGACTGCCTTAGCCCCTCCCCCAGGTGACTTTGGAGGGCTGCACCACCACACTGCATAAACATTGTGCTTCCAGATGCCCTCTTGTGGGTGTAGATGGCCTTTTTGCCATGTTTTTAGGTTCAATGGAGGCTACTTTTTAAACAATAGGAAATGAGTAGAAGTCACTTCCCATCCAGTTCCTCTTACAAAAAAAGACATCTCCTTGGCCTGAATTGGCCTGTGTGGAGCCAAAATTGGGCAAAATGTCCCCACTTCCCCTAGAGAACATTGGAGGCCCCTCAAAAAGTAACTTGGGAGAGGGGAGATGCTTTCCTTTTTTATTTTTTATTTTAATTCCTGGGACCACTAAAATGCCATGAGACATTTTTTGTGGGCCTTTAGGACCACCACCAAAGGGAATGTATCCTTGTCTAGTCCCAGGAGAACTCTGTGGGCCATAGTTTTTCCACCTCTGTTCTAGTGGCTTCCAACCCTATTTAAAGGAAGCCTCTCCAAAGATGTTATTTTGTGTTAAAACATATATTTTAATTTATTAGGTAGATGGAGCAAAAATTGAGGGTTATTTACAGCTGAAGTTAAATGGTCTGTTTCACTTAGTGTTTTCACATACACACCCTCCCTATCCACAGATTTTTTTATCCACAGATACAAGCATCATCCACAGCTTGAAAATATTCAAAAAAAGTATAAATTCCAAATAGCAAACCTTGATTTTGCTGTTTTATATAAGGGACACCATTTTGCTGTGCCATTGCATTTAATGGGACTTGAACATCCATGGATTTTTTTATCGGGGGGGGGGAGGGGAGCTGGAACCAAACGTCAGTGGATAACAAGGACCACTGTACACAGTTGTTGTTTTTAATAAGAATATTTTGTTTAAAGGAATATACCAGGTGTATCTAATGCTTGTCTTGCTTAGTTGTCCTGTTAAAAATGAAATTCCCACTGTCCTCCTAATATTTCAAGGTGTACATCAATAAACACCTGTATCCTGTTTTTATCAACCATGTTACTTTTCATCCAAATATTTCTTAAAATAAATTCTTTTACACACATTGTTATAAAGGTAACCAATAGATCTTAACAGTATAATCAGTCTTTTAGCTGGATGATCTGCAGATGTTTTGGACTGAAGTCCTTTAAACCTCATGTTTAGGATGTTGGCCAACCATGTTAGACTTAAATTGTCCAGCAAGAACAGAGTGCCCTGGAAGAGTAGTTGCCATCCTGTGATTATTTTTTAAGTTTGTAAATCCCTGTGATACTTATTCTCATTGTCTCTTATTGCTGCACATTAGTGCCTTGCAAGTAAATACATGCCTCTTTAAAACAGAGGTATTAGTAAAGGAGAACAGGGCATGGAAAACAGAATCTGTAGATAGCAGGTGCATTACCCCCTTAAGACAAGGGAGGGAAATCATGTAGCTTTCAAGATATTGCTCTAAACTCCCAGCATTCCCTAGGATGGGAGTTGTAGTCCCACTATATCTGGAGGGCCAAAAGATTCCTGTTGCTCCTTTAATAGAGTGAGATTGCTACTCAAGTCTATAGCCAGTGTACTTGAGGAGAAAAATGCAGTGGTGAGTACCAGTAGCCTAGAACTGGGAGACAAGAGAAGGCCTGCATGACCTCCATTATATTCATGGAAGTGAGATTAATTAATCCAACAGTGGCCAAGCATGGGGCCCTCTGGATGTTGTTGGAGTGCAGCATCATCATAATGGGTAATGAGAAATGATGGGAACTGCAGTCCAACAAATGACCCCCCTGGCCTCTTTGTATTTGCTGCAGTCTTCTGTGGCTGGCCATTGCCTCATCTGGCAGGAGTTCTTGGGTGCTATTAATAAAAATGTGTTGCTTATTTGTTAAGTCTGTTCTCTTCCTATGGAGTGGTGTGCTACTGAACAACCTGTTGGGCAGCAAAACATTATGGGCACCATGTGTTTAATGCATAATATCAATCTGAATTAATGTTCACCCTAAACTCCTTGGTATTGAAGAAAATGACCTTTCTCACTTTATCTTTTCACAGCCTTACCGTTGAACTTGCCTCAGGCTGATGAAGTAAGGTCTCCCCACCTGCTATTTACGAAAAAAAAATTAAAATTGTTTTTGGTAACCTTTTGGAGTCTTGAAGAGCACACCCACCTTCTGCACACCGCATCTGAGGTGTGAAGGAGCACTCTGTGTAAGCTGGACTCTGTTCAAATGGTGAAATAATGTATTCTTTTGTTTGTTTGTTTGTCAAGATGAATTAGGATAAACATGCCAACTGCCCCAGCTCTGTAATCCTTGCTTGAGTGAGGGTCCATCCTCGGAATAAGTGGGTATTGGCCCAGTGAGAAAGGACAATTCTGGAACAGTCCAGTGATTTGATGAAACCTAGGAATGCTTGCCATATTTTCTTCATCGATAATGGACTTGCAGGCCTCACCAGACCAATAACCCGTTCCATGTGTCTGTTTGTTCAGATGATTTTAATCATTTCAATAAACTCATTTTGTTCTGAAGAAGTCTTTAAAGAAATGGGCTTAGACACAGTACAGTCATTCGTCAGATTGAAGGGAAGCAAGGCACATTAATGCAGAGGCATTTTTCCACCTCAGACTCAATTTCCCCCACCACCCGCCTGTTTTGGGAGATAATTGCAGAGAGATATGACTGACACATGGTTCCCATATACATACTTGTGCATTGTTGCACAAGTCAGTTCAGGTGTTTTGACATTTGGCATAGATCTGAAGTGTGAGGTTTGCCAAATGAGTTAGACTTCATAAAGCCATCTCAGAAGAAAAATCCATATTAAATGTGAAAGTAGAGTATTAGCTTGATCAGTGAGCCCTGAAAGCATTTTGGTTGACTTGCGTGTTTCAGTTCTGCACAGTGAAGTCTGAAATGAAATGTTTTGGCTGGGAGGGGACCGGAACATGACTAGAAATTTCCTTCCTTGTCCAGCCACTACAACATCTTGGAACATTATATACATCACTGTTATTCTGCTGTGGTAGTGCACCATTTATTATGTAGAGTTCCACAAACTGGTTGGATGCAAGGTTTAGTCTAGGATTAAACAGGAAGGCCTCTGTAGTTGAGCTTGTTCTCATATAATTACTGTTTAATTGAGTCACACATAGGTGAGGAACACTAGGCAACTCTTGCTTGTAGATTTCCATTGCACGCACATCTTTTTCCCCCACTTGGACTTTTGGAAGCTCAGCTCTAAACTGACATAAACCTCCACTTCATGGAGCCTCAGTAGGGTAGTATAACAAGTTGGCATTTTGTTTTTTTACAGTTGAGGCTTATTAAAATAATCTTCAGAACTGCCCACCAATAATTTGTCTGTTTAGTAATCTCTAAGAACAATAAGAACCATTTCTGCTCCAGTTGACACACATAAAATTCTGTCTGGTCACCTGGAGAGAGTTCTTAGACTTCATAGGCAAAGGGCTATGTCCAAGCCTGTCTTAGCAAGCCAGTTTTGCAGGAAGGACCTGCTAAGAACTGGTATTTCTCCTCGCAAGAGTTGGTGGACTGACACTAGGGTTGAGTGTGCCACAAGAGTACCTTCTATAATAATTACAAAGCCATTTAATTCCTTTTGAATGGAATTAAAACAGTGAGTGGAAGAACAAATCCTGTGCATGGAGAATGAAGTACCTTTGTAGTCAGTCCTTGTGCAAGTTTGTAGTGCCCATTTATTCTTGGTTGCATGCTGTCTGCCTGTCTCCCCACTACCACCACCTTGGTGTTTCTCTGTAGGGATATTGCATCTTCGCAGGGTGTGAAAGCACAAAGGGTGTGCTCCTGGGAAAAGAGTTCTTTCAAAAGCTTTCACAGTAGCATTGAACATGCTCTCTGAAACGTGTCTGTGCCTCTCTTACAAGCAACCATCAGATACTGTGGCTAGTGGGAAGTGCCAATTCATCACACACACCCCTCCAACAGCTTTGAGAACTCCAAGGCTACATCGGCCTGAAGCAAATCCTGCTATCTTTTGGACTTTCCCTGACTTTTCCCTAATGCCAGATTTTGGAGGCTGTGTGCTTCTTTCCCTCCTCTCTTCTGATAGTGTGACAATTCCCTTCCTGCATGCATGCTTGACTAAGTTTTTTATCTCGCCTTCTCGCCCGCCATGAGATTTGAATGGCATGTTTGGTGTGATATTTAAAAAGGGATTACCATAACATAAAATGCAGTTTGGGGATGCTTTGGTCATAGAAGAGCCATAAGAAACATTGCCATTATTCCAATCCAAATTGAAATAATTCAGCAGGTATTTGCCACTTTGGTTTATTCTGTATGACGATGGAGATATCTTAGCATCTAAGACTAATTTTGAGTTAATGAAAGTATACACACTTCTGAGATTAGCAGAACATTCATGGGAGAGAAGAATTATGAGAAAGATGGCATTGTGCATATCATACATCAGGCTGATAAAATACACTCCTGTGTATTTCTGTCTACTAGATATAAATGGAGCATTTTATGAACTCACTTATGAACTCTTGTAAACACAACAAAAAGTTCTGTAAACAAAACTAGAGCAGATTGCTCTGCCAAATTTCAGAATACTTGGGTTTATTAGATTATTCCTAATATGTTGCTCATCTCCATGTTGAGGCCAGGCTCTTACAAAGGTACTTGAGGTTTGTTGTACTCCTCAGCAGAATGACCTCCAGGCCTGGCGAACAGTGCAGTCCTATATATGTCTGCTCAGAGGTAAATCCCAGTTCAGTTCAGTGGGGCTTACCTCCAGGTAAGTAGGCATGGAATGGCACCTTTTAAGTCAGATTGAAGTCCATCCTTCTGCCTAATCAAAAGGCAAAACCATTCCAAGACAAGTGGGATCACATATGTATAATGATGCACATTTGTAGCTTTAGATTTAGCACATGCCATGCTTGACAGAGGCTGACGGTTGACTCATCTGTAGGTTTCCAGTAAGTGAATTTAACCCAAGAAGACTTCAATGCCAGGTTCTGTGTGCATATTCTTGTGTCTGAACAACCTAAAACCAGTCCCAAGAAGAGCCAGATTCTATGATTGTGCAAATTTGTGCATGATGGTTTTTGCAATTCTGGTGCACTAAACCTGGGAAAGATTGAGGAGCTTAGTACACTTGTTCATTCTCCACCCCTAAAATGTAAACCGCCCAACCGTGTAGCTTCTGTGACTTAAGGAAGGCACTTTGGCCTTTTCTTAAAGCAGTTCAGTTCTGTGCTGCCCTTTTTCCTCCTCTCTACCACAGAAATGCTCCCTAAACACAGCCCTGCCTGCATGGAAATATTATTTGTATGGGCACACCATTTGTGTGCTGAAGGTCTTTAGGACATCTGAGAAAATATATTTGGTTCCTGTTCTGCCTATGCATAGTAGAAGAGAAGGACAAGATAGAGTCACATTTCAAAGACCGATCTGATTTATTGATGGAAAGCAAAGTGTTTTTTAAAAATGAAGCTTACTCCCAATTCAGCTTCTGTGTGATAATACTTGATGTTATGAGAAAAGCTTGACCTCCCCCTCCGTCCCGTTTAGACAACTTCTTCCCCAGCAGTGAGATGCTTCCCTTGCTTTGAAAAATAAAAAGCAATTGTTGGTTGTTGCTGTGTAGTAAAACAAATTTAATCATTCTGTCCCAAGTGTGAGCCTGAATTTTGGGCCTGATGCTTGTTATACAATGAAATCTGTATTGTTCCTATTGTGTTCTTTGTGAGTAAAAACTGCTGAGAAGTTTGGGGTGGTTTTTTTGGCTTGTGCTTCTGGGGTGGATATTTAACTGCATTTGTTTACAATATGGAATTATTAAGCAATCACACTTCTGAAGTATAGACCATATCACCTGCTGCTGTAATTTTTTTTTCCTTTTTAGATGACAAATATTTGCTGTATGATGGTAGTGAAGAGGCTTTAAATACAGGATTTGATATTTTTTTGAAAATACTGTCACTTTTTGTATACAGTTAGACATTAAACGTATTTTCAAGATGAGGCTGTCCAGTGTCCTCCTTAAGAGCTATTTCTGCTGTAGGGACTTGAAACTGTGTATGAAAAGGGCCCTTACTTAAAACTATACATTTCTTGTGTTTTTAATGCTGTTTGCATTGCATTGCTTATCTCAAAGAATCTCTGGGATTTGAAGTTTGGGCGAAGTGCTGAGACTCTTTGAAAGACCCTTGGCTTACCTCCATCTTGACTTCTGCAGAAGTGTACGCAATTTACAGCCAGGGTTGGAATTACACAGCCCTCCAATGCTGTTGGAGTGCAACTCCCAACAACCCTAGTCAACATATACAGCAGTGAGAAATACTGGGAACATCAGAAAATGGAGAAACAATGGTTCCCAGTTGGCAAAGGGGTAAGACAAGACTGCATACACCTTATTTATTCAACCTCTATGCAGAAAATATTATATCCAGAGGAGGCTTAGAAAAAGAGGCAGGATGAGTGAAGATCAGAGGAAGAAAATTAACAACAAAAGATGCGCAGTTGACACAATACTATTAGTACAAGCCAACAAAGACCTGGAGCAATTACTGAAGAAGGTCGAGGAGGAAAATGCCAAAATAGTTGAACATCACAAAAACAATGGCCATATAAGATTTACAAGAATTTATCCTAGCTAACGAGAGAATTGAAATAGTCAAAGGGTTTCCATACCTTGGATCAAATATTAGATTGGAGACTGCAGTCAAGGAATCAGAAGAAGACTGGAGTGGGAAGGGCAGCTGTGAAAGAACTGGACAAGATGAGATCATGTAAAGACATAACTGAACGTTAAAGTGAGGATTGTCCAAGCAATTGTATTTCCTATCGCCACGTACAGATGTAAGAGCTGGACAGTGAAGAATGCCGGTAGAAAGAAAATGAACTCATTCCAGAACAAATCAGACCAGAGTTCTCCCTGGAAACCAAGATGATTCTCTGAAGATGCCAGCCACAGATGCAGGCGAAACGTCAGGAATACATTCTTCTAGACCACAGCCTCACAGCCCGAGAAACCCTGTCGTACTTTGGCCCCATCGTGAAAAGAAATAAATCATTAGAAAAGACAATGATCCTGGGAAAGGTGGAAGGCAATAGAAAAAGGAAGACCACATGCTGGGTGATTAGATTCAATCCGGGAGTTCATGGGTCTGAGCCTGCAGGACCTGAGCAGAGCAGTGGAGAATAGAGGGTCTTGGAGATATCTCATTCACAGGATTGCCATGAGCCGAAGGTGACTTGAAGGCACTAAGTAACATTTGGAGAGCCCACGCACTTCCCACACCTGATTTAAAAGACTGCTTGGAGAAAAGTAAAAGATGGTTAAATGGTTTAGAGATCTACAGCAGCAGCCAACAAACAAGGTGCAATGCTGGCTGAGGATAATGGGAACTGTACTCCCAGCACATCTGTTAGGTGGGGTATAGCATAGATGCAGATATCACATTGGTTTGAATAATATAATTTAAAAACAACATAAGAAAGTAAACTGAGTCAGCTTAAGTAATAAAGGATAAGTTAATCTAAGAGAGCAAGTGTGCTGTAGTGCTTTGAATGTTAGACTACGACTCTGGAGACACGGGTTTGAATCCTTGCTTGGCCGTGGAAACCCACTGGGCAAATCACTCTCTCTTAGCAAAGGCAAACCCCCTCTGAACAAAATTTTGGCCAAGACCACCCCATGATAGGTTTGCCTTAGGGTCTCCATGAGCTGGAAATGATTTGAAGGCAAACAACAGCAGCAAACAAACAAAAACAAATTGAAACAGTTTAAAATCATGTACAGATTGAATAAAGTCATTAGACCCCTAAAGGCTCTAGGAAGGACCCATGTTTTAACTCAGTGCTAAAATGAAGCCAGCATTGGCACTATTTGTGCCTCCAAGGGAAGGGCATTCTCATAACAGGTGCCACAGCAAAGAAGGCCCTCTCTCTCCTCCTCACGGAGTGCATTGCTCCCACTGATGGGATGCAGGAGGGTCCCTTCAGCACCAGATGCAGCACCCAGAATCATAATAGGGTTGCCAGGAGCCATCAGATCCAATCCACTGCTCAGTGCAGGATCTCCAGCTAAAGTATTTCCAGAAGGAAGCTATCCAGTCTCTTCTTGAAGACATCCAGAGAAGAAGACCTCCCCAGGGAATTGGTTCCATTACCCAACTGCTCTCACTGTCAAGTAGTTCCTTCTGGAATAATATCTTCCCATTTACCTTTTAATTTTTTGCCAAATTCTTAAAAGGGACCATCTTACATAATGATCATTGAAATCTCTATGTACTTTAATCTTATCATAAATCAGGTACCCATGCCATCCATCCACATTATCATAGCCTTCCAATTTTAAATTTCTTTCCTTCTCCAATTTGATCCATTCCATTACCCAATTTAAACCACAAGCATAATAATATAGTTTCAAATCTGGTAATCCATCCTCCTTAAACTTAAAACCATCAGAAATTTCTCTGAAGATGCTGGTGAAACACCAGAAAGAAACTCTTCTAGAACATGGCCACACAGCCTGAAAAACCCACAAAAAACTATGGATGCCGGCCACGAAAGCCTTCGACTTCACGCCCATATTAATGTTTCCACATGCAAAGTTTATCAGTCAGTGGACTTTCCCAAATACCAACCCAACTGGAGGTGTCATAAGAGGGATTTTTGTTATTTTTAAATATTTTTTAATTAATTAAAAATGTATATAACAAAAACAAAAATCATATAAAATCACATACAACATCACATAATACCATGCAGGGGTAGCTGTGTTGGCCATTTAGCAAATTCAAACAAAAATTCATCAAACAGTGATACCTTTATTGGCCAACCAAAATACACAATATACTTGTTGCAAGCTTTCGAAGCTCCACTGGCTTCTTCATCAGGCAAGATGTTACAACCCAAACAGGAAAAAAAATTGGAGATGTTAGTCAGAAGCCTGCATTTTGATGTTTCTGTCCTTAGTTAAGATGGCAAGTGGAGGGTTTCTTTTGCAGGCTGGTCTGTCCTCCTCCCTTTTGTGGCTATTGGGAGATTTACAAAGTCCAGGAAATGTAAAGTCCATTTGCATCTCAACAAGGACCCCTCTTTTGCAATCCAATATGCTTCCATTTCTATGAGGTCACAGGGTTCTTTGTATACGGTACATTCCCTAATTTCATTTATACTATTCTTTATCTATTACCTCTCTTTTCCATATATTCAATCATTCCTCCCTCAGTCCTTTCCTTATCCCTTTAAACCTCACTATACACTCTCTGTTCCCCTCTACTAGTATCCATGCTTTCAAACTTTCCTAACCTATTCTTATCTTTTTTTATTTACCCTTCCTTTAACCTACCCATTTTCCATCACACATTTCTCTCATCCCTTTTTCCA
Organism: Phrynosoma blainvillii; assembly: GCA_026167975.1. Classification (NCBI taxonomy): domain Eukaryota; kingdom Metazoa; phylum Chordata; class Lepidosauria; order Squamata; family Phrynosomatidae; genus Phrynosoma; species Phrynosoma blainvillii. The sequence goes on along the minus strand of JANUYF010000001.1, from coordinate 451,028,551 downwards.
ACCTTCTTTGTCTCCTCTTCTTCTCCTCTCTCATACCTTCTTCACCGCTTACTTTAACCTTCTTACACCTACTCTTTTCCTTTCTCTTCCTCACTCTCTCTTATATCTTCTTCATGACTTCGCCAAGCTTCTTTTGCTGTTGTTGTTAAGTGCCTTCGCATCAATCTCGACCCATGGCGACCCTATGGATGAGACATCTTCAGGCCCCTCTCTCCTCCACTCCTGCAAACTCATATTTGTGGTCTCTTTAATAAATTCTATCCATTTGGCATGTGGCCTTCCTCTCTTTCTACTTCCCTCCACCTTTCCTAACATTATTGTCGTTTCCAGTGATTCATGCCTTCTTATGATGTGTCCAAAGTATGACAATGTAAGTCTTGTCATCTTGGCTTCTAGGGATCTCTCTGGCTTGCTCTGCTCTAGGACCCACTTGTTTGTCCTTTTGGCTCTCCATGGGATCCTCAGCACTCTTCTCCAGCCTCATATTCTCTCAAATGCGTTGATTTTCTTCCTATCTTCTTTCTTGACTGTCCAGCTCTCACATCCATCCATGGGAATAGGGAATACAATAGCTTATATGATTCTGACTTTTGTGCTGAGTTGTATGTCTTTGCCTTTTAGGATCTTTTCTGGTTCTTTCATAGCTCCCTCCCCATTCGTAATCTTCTTCTGATTTAACCTAAATACCCCCTAATTAATAAACTTTTCTTCATAATAGGCTGGACACAGTCCTTTGAGAGTTTTGGTTGTCCCTTTCAGCCCCCTTTTCCACCTTTGCTAATATTCCTTCCAAGGTATTATTTCCAATCACAATAAATTTTTCCTAATGATGGGTAACCAAACAATGCCAGAGCTGTAGGCTATACTTCAGAGAAAAGCAATGGCAAACCAACTTGAATATTCCTTGACTAAAAAACCCCCATGAAATGCATGGAGTGGCTGTAAGTTAACAAATGGTTTTAAGACACAATTGTTTCCAGCCAAACAGCAAAAAATCTTGTGCTACCTTTAAGGCTAAATAGATTTATTTCACCATGAAGTACCTTCCTATCTTCCTTCTTGACTGTCCAGCTCTCACATCCATCCATGGGAATAGGGAATACTATGGCTTGTATGATTCTGACTTTTGTGCTGAGTTGTATGTCTTTGCATTTTAGGATCTTTTCTAGTTCTTTCATAGGACGTTATCACACAGGGTGTTGCGGGGAGAAAGTGGAAATAAACCGGACGAGCGGAAGACTTTAATTTACGGGATTTGTCCTGTTCCGCCTCGTCTGATAACTAAATTTGAATTTAAAAGGGGGTTAATTCGAACAAAAACCTGTAGGTGTAAGAAGGTTGCAGAAAGTGTAAGGAGGGTAAGGAGGAGTAAGATAAGAGGAACTTTTGTTGATGGCACCCAGCACCCAGTTGAATGTCCTCAGCAGAGAAGTGCACCTGGCTATGGGCTGAAGCATTTCAACATTTTTCATTGGATCAAGTGCACTAAACTCTGATTTCTAATTGTGCTCTTGCCTGCTGGTGCTTTAATGTATATTTTTACAAACTTAAGTTAAAGGCAGTGTATAAAATAAATTCATTGCATATATAAAACCACATCTGCAGTTTCCTTGTTGAGCCAGAAGAGAGCACTAAGGCTTTAATTCGATACTCACTAATAGAAACTTTATTGTTGAATAACTTATCATGATGAATTGCTTAATTTCATTTACAGCTTTAGGCCTGTTTCCCCCCCCCCCCCAACTCCCGAAAAACTTTTCTTTGACACAACCTCAGAATAAAAATACTGTACAACTGTTCAAGAAAAGAAAAGGTTGTAGATTACCAGTAATTCTACATTCAAACTGGTGAGTAAAATCTAAAGTGCAATATTATCATGAATCTATTCACTTCCAATTTTAAATCAAAATGAAATAATGGATGTGAGCAAGTGCTGGCGTTTGGGTGAGGCTGGATAGTATTTATTTTGTTAATTTTTTTATATCCTGCCTTTTATCATGGGATCTCAAGGCATCATATAAATAAAACAATATAAATAATTTAAAGTAAATCCAGATTAATAAAGTTATTTAAAGCAGATAAAAAACATATTAAGCAAATCAACAAGCTGAGCCAGCTCGAAAGGCTACAACAATGTGATGCGTGTGTGCTTTCAAGTTGTTTCGGATTTACAGCAAGCCTAAGGCAAACTTGTCATGAGTTTTCTTGGCAAGATTTGTTCAGAGAAGGTTTGCCATTGCCTTCCCCTGAGGCTGAGAGTGTGTGACTTGCCTAAGGTCAGCCATGGGGTTTCCATGGCTGAGTGGGGATTTGAACCCTGGTCTCCCAGAGTTGCAGTCCAACACACAAACCACTATGCCACACTGGTTCTCAATGTAGACAAATGTAGGTCTATATAACTATTCAATTATAAACTTGTAGGGTAAAATACCTTTCATTGATTGTGACAAAAATTGGTATATAATCCAAATTTGAACAGAAACCAAATATACTTCAGGAGTCCCAATGGGAACACTTTGCCAGGCTTTACTCTCTCCCAGCATTAAACGGGATCTTTCCCTAAGTCTTATTCCAATCTGTACAATTCTTTTTAATGCAAGCATATGTTGTTTAAATTAATAATTAGAAAAGTTGGCTGATGTATTTAGGGAATGTATATGCCTCCCTAGCGTTTCCAAGGGCAGTCTACAAGATAAAGGCAAAGTGCATGCAATAAAAGAAGTCAACAATAAAACATATAAAGTCAACATATAAAGCATGTGGCAAAGATCCAACAGAGAAAATAACAGTCCTTCTCCAGCTCCAGACTGATTGATAAAAGGCACGAAGCATGCCAAGATTGAGAGCGACCCCCAAAACCATCTCCAATAGTCATGGGGGCCTTAGGAGATTATTTCTAGCTTTGGGTAGGTATATAGAGAGCCAGCATGCCATTGTGTTTTGAGTAGTGGACTACGTCTCTGGAGACCAGAGTTCGATTCCCTGCTTGAGCATGAAACCCACTGGATGACTTTGGAGTAAGACCATTGCAGGTTGAGTCTCCCTTATCCGAAATGCTTGGGACCAGAAGCATTTTGGATTTATTTTATTTTAATACTTGTGTTTGCATAAGCACACATAATGAGATGGTGCTATAGTTGTTTGAGCATTGGACTACGACTCTGGCGATCAGGGTTTGAATCCCTGTTCTGCTGTGGAAACCCACTCTATAACCTTAGGCAAGTCACATGCTCTCAGCCGCAGAGGAAGGCAAAGGCAAACCCTCTCTGGAGAAATCCTGCCAAAAAAACCCCAGGATAGTTTCACCTTAGGGTTGCCAAAAGTTGGAAATCACTGGAAGACACCCAAGAACAAATATACAGACAGAGGCTGGATGGCCATCTGTCGGGGATGCTTTGATTGGGAGTTCCTGCATGGCAGGGGGGTTGGACTGGATGGCCCTTGTGGTCTCTTCCAACTCTATGATTCTATGATTCTATACCTGAGCCTGCTCCGTTGTGACTCATTGTTGTCACTTTTGTAGGACATATTGTATTCCTTCGCGGAGCAGAGCAGCGTCTGAAGCCAAGGTGATGCGGTCGGTTTTGCTTCAGAACACCTGGACTGATTCCAGAACCAACGGTCCAACGCTGTGCCCCATTCCTCAAAAGGGAGTGAATGTGAACCAAAGAGCAGTTTCACACCCTTGCGAAAAATGCTTTTGTGCATGACTGTGGTTAGGTGGGGGAATGGTGTGTGACTCATGCTTTGGCATGCGAAACTGTTCGAATATTTGCAAAGCTGAACTCAACCCAGCATAACAGATCAAAACAAGGGCTTCCCTGAAACAGCCCTCCTAGTGTTCTGGAGTCAGAAGATTTGCATTAAATCTATGAAATGGATTCCAGCACTGCCATGACTTCCATGATAGAGGTTGCTCAGGACGACCTGGAGAAGATATGTTGACCAGGGGTCCTAATTGCAAAGGAGGACAAGGCCCCGCAAAATGTAGGACATTAAAGAACAATGTGGGACATTACAAAATAAAAGCAAAAAACACCCATATAAACATATAAAGTCATGCTCAAAATGGAGGACATTTTGGAATTCCTCCTGGACAGAAGGCGGAAGTGTAGGATGTGTCCTGGGAAAGGACTAGCCAACTATGCAGATGATCTATGTTGCAAGCTTTCTACGCTCCCCTAGCTTCTTCATCCTTTATGTTTCATGTTTAAAGGTAAAGGTATTCCCCGTTGACAAGGTTGTCAAGTCGTGTCCGACTGTAGGAGGCGGTGCTCATCTCCGTTCCTAAGCCAAAGAGCCAGCGTTGTCAGAGACTACTCTGTGATAATGGGGCCAGCATGACTGCACAGAAGACTATTACCTTCCCACTGAAGTGGTACCTATTTATCTATTTGCATTTGCATGCTTTTGAACTACTAGGTTGGCAGAAACTGGGACTAGAGATGGGAGCTCACTCCATCATGGAGCACCTGGGTCTTGAACTGCCAACCTGCCCATCTTGCAAGCAACAGAGCCAGCATCTTCACCACTTGAGCCACCACATCCCTTTGTTTCATGTTTACACCATACATTATACTCAGTACTGCTGGAATTGCCCCTTTTCTGACCAAAATGAGGGGAGGGGTATGAAGTGCCTCTCCTGGAGGCCCCTAGGAGTGATCATAGAATGTCCTGGGAAAGGACCAACTAGAATCATAGAATCATAGAGTTGGGAGAGACCACAAGGGCCATCCAGTCCAACCCCCTGCCATGCAGGAACTCCCAATCAAAGCATCCCCGACAGATGGCCATCCAGCCTCTGCTTAAAGACCTCCAACTAAGGGCCTTTGCAGACTGCTAGAAATAGTGCAAATCGAGTCCACTTTAACTGCCCTGGCTCAGTGCTAGGGAATCAAGGGAATTGTATTTTTTTTCTGAGACATTGAGCCTTCTCTGTCAGAGAGCTCTGGTGCCACAATAAACTACAGTTCCCATGATTCCCTAGCACTGAGTCAGGGCAATTAAAGTGGACACAATTTGCACTATACCGCACTGGACCCAGAACTGGACAACCATCCTCCATTGCCCATCCCAGCTCTGAAACGGCCCAGAACTGCCTCTGGTTTTCGGCATGGTTTGCTGAACTCGAAAAAGTTTGCAAACGCCAATCACGGCCAAGTCATTTTGAGATGGAAACGACAGCGAACGTTCAAGAGAGGAGAAGCTGTGTGTGGTATTTGTGTCGAGAAGTAAAGACGTGGTAGGTCTCACAGCTGTACTTGCCTTTACCCAGCTCTGTTGCCCAGATGTTCTTGGGGTACGGCTTCCTAACCTTCAGCCATACTCCTCTTTTAGAAGAAGCAGGCACAAAGTGCGTTGCACCATAGTGACTGAGCATGTACAGTGTGCCCTTGGTATCGATTGGGGTTTGGTTCCAGCACCCCCCCGTGGATACCAAAATTCATTGATGCTCCAGTCCCATTAAATACAGTGGCATCGTAAAATGGTGGCCCTTACATAAAATGGCAAAACCAAGCTTTTCTATTGTGTGTGTGTGTGTGAAACTGTGGATAACATCAAATTAGGAAGATTAGCTAATACCCCAGAGGAGAGGATCAAAATTCAAAATGACCTGAATAGATTAGAAAGCTGGGCCAAAGCTAACAAAATGATTTTCAACACAGAGAAATGTAAGGTACTGCACTTAGGCAGAAAAAAAATAAATAAATGCATAGATATAGGATGAGGGACACCTAGCTGAATGAGACTACGTGTGAAAGGGATCTAGGAGTCCTAGTAGACCACAAGTTGAACATGAGTCAACAGTGTGATGCAGCAGCTAAAAGGGCCAATGCAATTTTAGGCTGCATCAATAGAAGTATAATATCTAGATCCAGAGAAGTAATAGTGCCATGCTATTCTGCTTTGGTCAGGCCTCACCTGGAATACTGTGTCCAGTTCTGGGCACCAAAATTCAAAAAGGATGTTGAGAAGCTGGAGCGTGTCCACAGGAGGGCAACCGAATGGTGAAGGATCTGGAAACCATGCCCTATGAGGAACGACTTAGGGAACTGGGTATGTTTAGCCTGGAGAAGAGAAAGTTAAGAGGTGATATGATAGCCGTGTTTAAATATTTGAAGGGATGTCACATTGAGGAGGGAGCTAGCTTGTTTTCTGCTGCTCCAGAGAATAGGACCCGGAACAATGGATGCAAGCGCCAGGAAAAGAGATTCTACCTCAACATTAGGAGGAACTTCCTGACAGTAAGGGCTGTTCGACAGTGCAACACACTCCCTTGGAGACTGTGGTGGAGTCTCCTTGTTTTTAAGAGAGGCTGGATGGCTATCTGTCGGGGGTGCTTTGATTGCGTATTCCTGCATGGCAGGGGGTTGGATTGGATGACCTCTGTGGTTTCTTCCAACTCTATGATTCTGTGATTCATGGATAAGGAGGGCCGAATGTACAGAGTCACTACCTCTGTATTTGTGACACTATCCCCACCATTGTTGGTAGGATTTCCCTGGGGAGACTTTTTGAAAAGCAAGGTTTTCTTCCAGAATAAGAATGCCAGCACCTCATTTATGGTTATCATTTTTAAATCAAGTACTGATCATAGTTTATTTGGAAATCTGAAAGAAATGAAGATTGCCATGTTACCTCTGCCCTTGATGAGGTTAAATCACTTTCCTCCTTGGGTGAACTTCACTGCCTGCAGAACATCCCCAAACATGTCACTGTTTCCGAACACTCACAACGGTCCTGCTGTGCGGCGCATACAATAATGTGGAAGACAACAGATGAATCACCATTCTGTGAGGCTTTGTGGAGTCTTTCCTCCCCCATGGGCTTTGACTTGAACCCGATACCCAGGCCTCAGGCATGTGATGGCATGGTTATAAGCCTTGTGACCCTCCTGCTGACAAAAGACACTTCTGCTCTATCCTGAGCGGATAGGTTTTATGGGACATGTGCCAACCATCAGCCCTTCTTTATCTGGGCTATGGGCTGAAAAAGATTATTGGCTCTGTGTGTCTGTGTGCGTTTGTATACACACAACAATTTTCCTTTTTTTCTTTTTTTAAGGTGGCACATCTTGCAAACAAACAAAGCAGAATACAGTGGCACTATTACTTCCCTTGATTCTAGACACTATACTTCTATTGATGTGGCCCAGTATTGCATTGGCCTTTTTAGCTGCCGCATCTCACCGTTGTTGTGTGTCTTCCAGTGGTTTCCGACTTATGGCAACCTTAAGACGAACCTATTACAGTGGGCCCTTGGTATCTGTTGGGGTTTCGTTCCAGGACCCCCATGGATACCAAAATCCATGGATGCTCAAGTCCCATTAAAATACAATGGAAGAATAAAATGGTGTCCTTTATATAAAATGGCAAAATCAAGGTTTGCTTTTTGGAATATATATAAACCATGGATGCTTGAATCCGTGGAAAAAGTATCTGTGGATACAGAAGAAGGGCAACTGTATGAGGCTTTTCTTGGTAAATTTCTTCCTTGAACTCAAAGGCAGTAGTAGCCTTTTATCTTGCCAATGGAATTTAAAGTTTATTTCCTGGACTGAATCTCCCAGCATCCACATGATCAGAAGGCAGAGGGACCCACCTGCATGAATACCCTCCCATACCATCTGAACTGAGGACAACAACCACAACATCTTGACCAAATGGCTATGACTAACATCGTCAACATATTTATTTTCTTTCTCCTGTATGATTTTTAACACTTTTGCCTGATGAAGAAGCCAGTGGAGCTTCGAAAGCTTGCAACAGGTATAATGTGCATTTTGGTTGGCCCGATAAAGGGATCACTGTTTTGTGGGTTTTGGATCATAGAATCATAGAATTGGAAGAGACCACAAGGGCCATCCAGTCCAACCCCCTGCCATGCAGGAACTCCCAATCAAAGCTGCTGTACTTTGCTATACAGCCAACATGGCTACCCCTAGATATGTTCTTCTCTGTTTTGGGGGGGGGGGGAATCAGGGGAGCATCACCTGTTGGATTTTTGGCAAAACAAATGGTGTTGTTACATGTTTTCCAGTCTCCTTTATAGCAATGCATTCTAGGGTTTTCTTGGCAAGATTTATCCAGAGGAAGCTTGCCATTACCTTCCTCTGAGGCTGAGAGAGTGCCACCGGGTAGGTTTTGCTAGCTGAATGGGGAACACAAACCTCCTGCTCCTGTAGTAGTTTGAACTACTACACCACACTGGCTTTGCAAAGCTTCTGCAGCAGGAAGAAATCCAAGGGGTGCAGCCTGCTTGTTTTGCAAAGGATCACCTGTTGGAGTTTGAAAAGTTGTCTGTGCCATGAGAGCATTCAAGGGTTTTTTTGCAGGAAAGGAGACATCACCTGGGGCACTTCAAGCAAAGGTCTACAGCAGGGGTCAGCAAACTTTTGGGGGGTGAGTGCCAAAGGTGGTGGTGGTGGGGGGAATGGCGGCGGAAGCACTCATGCATGTGCATGACTCTAGAGACCTGGGTTCAAATCTTGGATTGGCTATGGAAACCCAGGAGCTGATCTTGGGCAAGCCACACTCTCTCAGCCTCAGAGGCAAACCTTCTTTGAAGAGAGCCAACATGGTTGTAGTGATCTGAGTGCTGGACTCTGGAGACCTGGGCTTTGAATCCTCGTTCAGCCTTGGGCAGGTCACACTCTCTCAGCCTCAGAGGAAGGCAAAGGCAGAGCAAAAAAAAAAAAAAACACACCCTAAAAATCTTTGAACAAATCTGGCCAAGAAAACCCCATGCATGATAGGCTCTTGAAGGCACACAACAATGAGGGGTTAGGAGGAGGTGGGTCACACTCTCTCACTTTGGTGCCAGTCAGGAGGAATATGGGCATGATACCTCAAGGGTCATCCAGTCTAACCCCATTCTTCCATGCAGGAACTCTCAGTCAAAGCATCCCAGAGAGATGGCCATCCAGCCTCTGTTTAAAAACCTCCAAAGAAGGAGACTCCACCACACTTTGGGGCAACATATCCCACTGTTGAACAGCTCTTACTGTCAGGAAGTTCCTCCTAATGTTGAGGTGGAATCGCTTTTCCTGTAGCTTGCATCCATTGTTCTGTGTTCTAGTCTCTGGAGCAGCAGAAAACAAGCTAGCTCCCTCCTCAATATGGTATCCCTTCAAATATTTAAACACAGCTATCCTATCCCCTCTTAACTTTCTCTTCTCCAGGCTAAACATCCCCAGCTCCCTAATAGGGCTTTGTGTCCCTCCTCTGGCCAGCTTCCTCCTCCTCCTCCTCCTCCTCCTCTGTGGCCAGGTCCAGCCTCTTCCCAGGGAAGGACCATCGGAGGAAGAGGAAGAGGAAGAGGAAGAGGAAGAGGAAGAGGAGGAGGAGGAGGAGGAGGAGGAGGAGGAGGAGGAGGAGGAGGCGATCCTGGGCTGGGCGAGCCTCTATATCAGATCTGTGCCAAGCCAGGCTGCCAGACACACTCTCTCTGCTTTAACCCACGAAGAAGAAGAAGAAGAAAAAAGAAAAGGAGGAGGAGGAGGAAACTGCCCAGGTAAGGGGACACCTGGGAGGCAGGCAGGCAGGGAGGGAGGGCCAGTTTTGGGGTGCAAAAGGACCAGGGAAGGAGGATTTGGTGGTTTCTGGGTTGGTTGGTTAGTTTCTGTCCCTTCCAGAACCTTTCATGCCTACAGGTGTGTGTGTGTGTGTGTGTGTGTTCTTGGCCAGATTTGTTCAGAGGATTTCTATGTGTGTGTTTTGGTCCGCCTTTGCCTTCCTCTGAGAGAGTGTGACTTGCCCAAGGTCACCCAGGAGAAGGGGGGTTTCCAAGGCTGAGTAGGGATTCGAACCCAGGTCTCCCAGTCTCCAACGCTCAGACCACTACACCCCGCTGCCTCTGTTCAAAGAGGGCTTCCGACTTAAGGCGACCCTACCACGGGGTCTTCTTAGCCAGATTTCTTCCAAGGTTTGCCCTTGCTTTCCCCTGAGGCTGAGAGAGTGTGACTTCTTGCCCATGGTCGCCCAGTGGCTTTACATGGCCGAGCTCAGTGCTCCGGCGACCTGAAAGTGAGCAAGTTTCTTCGGAGGGCATTTGCCATTGCCTTCCCCTGAGGCTGAGAGAGTGTGACTTGCAAGTTTCTTCTGAGAGGATGGGCCATTGTCTTCCCCTGAAGATGAGAGAGTGTGACTTGCAACTTCCGCCAGAGGGGGTTGGGCATTGCCTTCCTCTGAGGCTGAGAGCATGTGACTTGCAACTTCCATCAGAGGGTGTTGGGCATTGCCTTCCTCTGAGGCTGAGAAAGTGTGACTTTAAACTTTCCTCAGAGTGTGTTGGCCATTGCCTTCCTCTGGGGCTGAGAAAGTGTGACTTGCAACTTCCATCAGAGGGGGTTGGGTATTGCCTTCTCTGAGGCTGAGAGAGTGGGACTTAACGAGATTCTTCAGATAGGGTTTGCTATTGCCTTCCTCTGAAGCTGAGAGAGTGGGATGTGTCCAAGGGCCATTCAGTTGCTTTTCTTACCTGAGTGGTGATTCGAACCCTCGCCTCCAGAGTTATTCCTGAGCTCCCTGGTAGTGGAAGAGGGCTATTCCACTGTTGCATGAAAAGGAGCCTCTGCTCAGATCCCCTCTTCTGCGCCATCCTTGAAAGGGAGAGGAGCCCTTTCCAGTTTTCACTCTGGCAACCCCAAAAATAAATATATTCCGGTTGTCAGCGTCAACCAGAAAGCGCCATGGTAGGTGTATTGTGGTAGAGAGCCATCTTTGGTGTAGTGGTTTGAGCTTTGGCGTATGACTCTGGAGACCAGGGTTCAAATTCCAGCTCCGCCATGTAAACCCACTGGGTGCCCTTGGGCAAGTCTCACTCTCTCAGCCTCAGAGGATGGCAATGGCAAACCCCCTCTGAAGCAACTTGCCAAGAAACTGCATGATTGCTAAACATTCATGCTCAAACTAGTGACCACAGAAGAGCTACAAGAATTCAGCCTAGACAAGGAGAAAATCCAAATATTCAAGGGCTTCCCATACTATGGATCAAATATAGACCAGAAGAGAGACTGCAGCCAAGAAAGCAGAGGACTAGGATTGGGAAGAGCAGCCACAGAAGAACTAGAGAAGATCCTAAAAGATAAAGACAGACAACTGAGCACTAAAGTTAGGATCGCCCAAGCCATTGCATTCCCCATCATCGTCTTTGGATGTGAGAGCTGGACAGTGAAGAAAGCGGAGAAGAAGAAAATCAATTTATTTGGAAAAGGCAATAATGCTGGGAAAGGTAGAAGGAAGCAGAAAGAGAGGAAGGGTGCATGGTAGATGGATGGACTCTATGAAGGAGGCCACCCATATGAGTCTGCAAGAACAAAGAAAAGTAGTGAAAGATCATAGAATCATAGAGTTGGAAGAGACCCCAAGGGTCATCCAGTCCAACCCCATTCTGCCATGCAGGAACTCAAAATCAAACCAAGATAGGGGAGTCTTGGAGATGTCTCATCCACAGGGTCGCCATGAGTCGAGATCGACTCGAGGGTGGATAACAACAACAAATAATATTATTTAATATATATAAGAGAGTGGTTTGAGCATTGGATTATGATTCTGGGAGACCAGGCTAGGAATCCCTGCTGGGCTGTGGAAACCCATTGGGTGAACTTGTGCAAGTCACAATCTCTCGGCCTCAGAAGAAAGCAAGAACAAACCTCCTCTGAATATATTTGGTCACCATAGGTCAGGGGCGACTCGAAGGTGCACGACAACAACAAAAATGTCTATTAAGCATATATGTGATATATTAAATACTGTTATTTAGTATGAGTGATTCTGAAGAAGTGGATTGTTATCCACAAAAGCTCAGATTAGAATAAACTAGTTAGCCTTAAAGTGCTGCTAGATTCCCACCCATGCGCACAGACACATGCTTGCACACTTTAAATAATTTCACCAGAATTATGCAACTTTATAGGAGCGGGAGTAGGTCTGTTTTACCCCCATGTGGTAAAACAGTATCTTAACATCATATTATTATTATTATTATTATTATTATTATTATATTTATATTCTACCCTTTTCCCAAAACTGGGACTCAGAGCGCATTCTCAGACGCATCTGAGGAAGTAGACCGAAGTCTACGAAAGCTCATGCTGCCACCATCTTCATTTCAGTTAGTCTCAAAGGTGCTCCAAGATCTCTCTACATACTGAGTCTACAGACTAACATGGCTATATCTTTGAAAAAGATCAAATAATGAGGGGTAGGTTTGTGCCTTGAGGAATGTTGCTTGGCAGAGGGGTGGGATATAAATAAAAATAATTATTATTATTATTATTATTATTATTATTATTATGTACAAATCAAATGTCAAATCTCAAATGTGGGTATTTAATTATACACATAAAAGGTTGCATCCTGCTCTGCTAAAATGTTTGCACACCACCCTGGGTGACAAAAAAAAAATTGATAACGTTAAGAAAACAAAATAAAAGCAGATAAATAATAAGATAATAAAAACCAAAAAAAAGTAACTAAAAGAAGTTACTTTTTTGGACCATAGTTCTAGGAATCATACAGTGTCCATGCTTGCTGGAGTGTTGTGGATTATTATTATTATTATTAGTAGTAAACATTTTTCTTTTTTCACTTGATATTTAGGTTGTATTTACAACCTAAACATTAAGACAAAAAAAAGGAAAATGTTTACCAAAAAATAAATAAATTCCAAATACCCCAGCAAACAAGGCCACTGTATGGTTCCTAGAACTATGGTCCAAAAAAGTAACTTCTCCAAACATGGAAGGGGTGGAATAAATGACCCTGGGGGTCCCATTCAGCTCTACGATTTTATGCTCTGCAAGTAGTTGTCTTTTGTAATTGGCATAATGAAATTACATTTGAAAATTTGAGTGAATGAATGGGAACAAAGTAATGTGTTGTTGTTGTTGTTGTTGTTGTTGTGTGCCTTCAAGTTGTTTCCAACTTATGGCAACCTTAAGGCCTATCATGAGGTTTTCTTGGCAAGATTTATTCGGAGGCGGGTTGCCTCTATTGGTGCGATCATAGCTTCTTAAAGTTATTTTATTAGCATAATTTTTTTCTCTGGTAGTTCAAAAAAGAGTTCTCAATAAGTTACATTCCAAAAGTAAGAAAATGAATGGGAACAAAGTTATTCCGTTGGGGGGGAAACTGCAATTAAAGTGGCTTTATGGATGCAACTTTACTTTTTTACAGTTACTTTTAAAGGGAACTTCACAGAGGCAGTTTGAGAGGCACTTCAATAAATATAGTTCAAGATGTAGCCAGAAAAAAATATATATGTAATTATCATATTACATATGATGTGAGGGAGGGTTGTGGGATTTTGGATTGTATTTTAATATTGTATGAAGTTTTAAACTGTTGTGAGCCTCCCCGATTGCTTGACAGAGGGGTGAGATATAAATAAAACATTATTATTATTATTATTATTATTATTAATTATTATTATTATTAATGCAATCACTCATGTGTAAGCTATGAGTCACTTTTTAAAAGTATTTCAGTGAGACATAGCAAGAAATAATTTCTTAAAATTGTCGTAAACAGCAGCGACAAATGGTTGTTGTTTTTTAAAGGCACTTTCCCAAAACCTGCCAAGGGTTTTGGACTTCAGCTCCCAGAATTCCTGACTCTTGGCCAAGGTAGCTGGGGAATTCTGGGAGATGAAGTCCAAAACATGTTTGGGAATCACTGGTTTAGACTAAAAGCGAGGATCGTCCGGTTCTCGAGGCAGGGTGACCGGATGTCATAACCATAAAGGAGGACAAAATGTAGGGCATTATGAAATAAAGGCTAAAAACATATAATAGAAATATACATGCATGCTTTTTCGTCATGCTCAAAATGGAGGGCGTTTTGACATTCTTCCTGGACAGAAGGTTGAAAAGTAGGACATGCCCTGGGGAAAAAGAGAATGTCTGGTCACCCTGCTTCCAGATATTGTTGGATTACAACTCCCATCAGCCTTCTGATGGTGTTCTCCCACCCAACGTAGACCACAATCTCCAAGGCATTCCAGTTATTTTTGAGTACTGTGTTGCAGACACAAACTAGGAGGCTTGCCTAAGTAAGGCCTGGCAAAGGCGTGATTTGAACCAGGGGCTTCCTGGTTCATTGCTCCAACCGGATTGCCGTTGTGCCACACCGATCAGTTTTGGCTGCCAGCTCTGTGCAAGTGGCCCATCCCTTAAGCAAGCAAGGTCCGCATCCCTCCCTTTGATTGGGAGTTCCTGCATGGCAGGGGGTTGGACTGGATGGCCCTTGTGGTCTCTTCCAACTCTATGATTCTATGATTCTAAGATGGCAAGTGCCACAGAAGAAAAAGGCCCTTGTGGTTTTTGCTATTGCTTAGAAATAGGTGGGGCCGATGCTCCTTTCGTTGTTTCTGCATTGTGAGCATGGGTCCCTCCCTGGATTCTTTCTCAGGGCAACTTAGATCAGAGTCTTTCTGGCTCAAAGAGAGAACCAGTTGGGGAGGAAGAGGCGAGTTCAAGAACAGGACACACGCTTGGCTTTCAGAAGGGTCCAATACTTGGATGCCAATGATTAGGAGCGGACCTTCTCCCCTTGGCCCAATTTCATCATTTTAAGTCCCAGGCTGCATCCGCACTGCAGAAATAATCTGGTTTGGCATCACTTTAATTGCTATGGCTCAATGCTATGGAATTCTGGGATTTGTAGTTTGTTGTGGCACCAGAGCTTTGCGCCTGCACGCACACACAGAAACGCCCAAAGCGGTGGATAATATCATTTTCTTAAACCCATCAAAAGTACAATAAAAAAAATTGAGATACCTGAAAAATTAGGAATAAACGATTGGGAATAAATCGGCGCTGGATAAGAAGGAAATCTGTGTGAATGGGAAGAAAGTGGAAGAATGTTGAACGAAGGTTAGAGTAAGTGAATGAGAAGGTCAGAGGAGGTAAAGAAGGAGAGAAGAAGAGAAGGATAGGGGAAATGTGAAGAAAGTGGAAGAATGTGGAAGAATGTAGAAGAAGATCAAGAAGGTAGGAGGAAGTATAAGAAAGTCAGGAAGAGAAGGATAATGGGATTGGGATGAAAGTGGAAGAAAGGGAAGAAGGATAAAGAAAGTGAGATAGAAAGGTAAGAAGAGGTATGAGAAGGAGAAAGTGAGAGGATAATAAGACTGAAGAGGGGGAAGAGGAAAGGGGAGAGAGAAGGAAGAGGAGAGAAGGAGGGAAGGTCCAGAATTTAAGGAGAGAAATAGAGAGATAAGGTAGGAAGAGAAAATGGTAGGAGACTCAGGAAGGTAGAGAGAAGGAAGGAATTTAAGAAGAAGGGAAGTGGGAAAGAATGGGATATGTAAATCAGAATAAATGGGTAAAGTATGATGGTGGAAAGTAAGATTATTATGAACAATGATTTAGTAGAAGTAATACGATAAGAGTCACAATGTGAAGGATAATTTTAGGGAATTTTAATATGTAAGAGTATCTTTACATGTGAGCACTGTATGTACTGTAGTTGTATGTATTGTCTTGTATGTATGTTTTTGTGTGTGTGTCCAAACTGAATAAACGTTATTTTAAAAAAATAAAAATAAAAAAGTACAATAAAAGCAAAGCCGTGCTTTAAAAAAAGAAAAGGGGGGGGGGAAGCACCATAAAACAGCATATAACGAATCACAAACAGCAGATAAGGAAGACCATAAAACAGCGCACGCAAACATCATTTTTCTCCAGTATGAACCTGAATTGCTCCTCGCTCTCCTCCAGGGAGCAAAAGTCCTACAGAGCGGCTGAGGAGTTTTAGAGGATGATTGGGAAGTATGTGAATATGTGAATGAAGAGGGATGGCAGATGCAACTCCAAACTGTTGCATCTGTGTTTGTTATTGCGCAAAGAGATCTTGGCGCACCTTTGAGACTGAATGAAAGAAAGAAACTGAGAGCATGAGCTTTCGTAGACGTGACTGTACTTCTTCGGATGTGGTTGTCACTTACTTCTTGGACTTCAGCTCCCAGGATAGTCGAACCCATCTTGACCACACTCTGATGTCGCTTGGCCACACATCTCCTGGTTTTCATCGGTGAAATTCTGGAGGACTTAGAATCATAGAATCATAGAGTTGGAAGAGACCACAAGGGCCATCCAGTCCACCCCCCTGCCATGCAGGAACTCCCAATCAAAGCATCCCCAACAGATGGCCATCCAGGCTCTCTTAAAGACCTCCAAGGAAGGAGACTCCACTACTCTCCAAGGGAGTGTGTTCCACTCTCGAACCGCCCTTACTGTCAGGAAGTTCCTCCTAATGTTGACTTGCACTCGGGTGCTTTGCTTCTCAGTTGGACTCTGATCTCAGAAAGGAGAAGTCCGGTACAAAAGAAGGACTATGGGGAGACATAGGAAAGAAGTGACCATTGGGGTGCCGCAGGGTTCTGTCTTCAACATCTTTATCAATGACTTGGATGAAGGAGTAGAGGGCCTGCTTATCAAATTTGCAAATGACATCAAGTTTGGAGGAGTAGCTAATAACCCCAGAAGACAGGATCAAAATTCAAAATGACCTGAATAGATTAGAAAGCTGGGCCGCAACCAACAAAATGAACTTCAACAGTGAGAAATGTAAGGTACGACACTCTGGCGGGGGGAAAAAAAGGCTCAGATTTAGGATTGGTGACAGCTGACTTGACAGCAGGGCATTCAAAAAGGATCTAGGTGTCTTGACAGACCACAGGCTGAACATGAGCCGACAGTGGGATGCAGCAGCCAAAAAAACAAATGCGATTCTAGACTGGCTCAATAGGAGTAGAGTGTCTAGATTGCAGGACATAATAGTATCACTTTATTCTGCTTTGGTTAGACCTCAGCTGGAATATTGTGCCCAGTTCTGGGCAGCAAAATTCAAGAAGGGTATGGACAAGCTGGAGCGTGTCCAGAGGAGGTTGAGCAAAATGGTGCCATCCTGGAGAAGAGAAGGTTAAGAGGTGACATGATAGCGATGTTTAAATATTTGAAGGGATGCGATATTGACAATGCAGCAAGCTTGTTTTCTGCTGCTCTAGAGACTAGGATATGGAGCAATGGATTCAAACTACAGGAAAAGAGATTCCACTTCTGCATTAGGAGGAACATCCTGATGGTAAAGAGCTGTTCGACAGTAGAAGATGCTGCCTCAAGAGAGTGGTGGAGTCTCCTTCTCTGGAGGTTTTTAAACAGAGGCTGAATGGGAGTGCTTGGATTGTGAGTTCCTGCATGGCAGGGGGTTAGACTGGATGGCCTTTGGGGTCTCTTCCAACGCTATGATCCTAAGATACTTCCATATCTACTAAACCTGTCTCATCTGTGGTTGGTACAACTTGAAGACGGATATTTGTTGTTGGAGAACAACAGCCCAAATCCTCCAGCTGAAAGAATCTAAGTCTGAAGTAGGCCTACACAAGAAGATGACTGCCTTGTCTAATTTGGCAGTCAGTAAAAGAAGGAATATTATTCTGTGTGTGTTTAGAGACATTTCCATAAACCGTATGGTTGTGTATCCCTTCATCTTTGTGCCTTTTAAATATTCAACACTCGATGACTCACAACTGCATGTGAGAACAAACTGAATCCTGTGTGTTGTGAGTCTGAAACGCCTTTTGCAAGTACTCAGTCTCTCAAACTGCTGCCACACTGCAGAAATAATGCAGTTTGGCACCGCTTTAACCGCCATGACTCCATCCTATGGAATCCTGGGATTTGTAGTCTGGTGGGGGCACCAGAGCTTTCTGACAGAGAAGGCTATATATCTTACAAAATTTCAAATCCCAGAATTTCATAGCATTGAGCCCTTGCAGTTAAAGCAATGTCAAACTGCATTAATTCTGCTGTGTGGATGCAGCCTATGATCCATTCGCCTGCAATTGTGCTGCAAAACAAAAGGGTTGGTTTCTGTTTTGGCTCTCTAGGGGAGGCTTTTGTTGTCTAAATATTTGATTTCCTAAGAGAGCTGTTATTACCCAAGCATGAAAGGTTCCCCTTCGATGAAGGTATGACAGTATTTGCACCTGGGAGAATAGCCTAGGCATGTCTGCACCAGCCTGGGTCTAGTTTTGAAAAGAGTATTGTAACCAGACTCTTCCCAGGGTACGGTGAAAGTAGTCCATGAAACATATTCAGACAAAAATCAACTTTTCCCCCAGCGCACATATCCAGGTCTCTTAAATTAAGATATAAGAAGATATGCTAAAGCATCTCTCAGTAGTGTGCATCCCAAAAATTTTGCAGCGACTGTGGTGCAGTCTTGGAATTTGAGTCCAGAAAACTAAATTTTCTAAGCTCCCTTGGAAGAACTGCTGGGCTGCTTTTGGGGGAGAAGGCAGATTTCTGTTCAGATTGCTTTTAGCTCTGCTGAAAAAGAGCCGTTTATCGGATTCCTCTCTGGTGAGTCACCGGTGTCTCTAGGCCATTAGGCAGCGAGAAAAGTTGTCCCTTTTTCTCCCACGCTTGTCCCAAAAATTAAAATAAAAAATAAACCCCACCTCACTATCATTCTGCTACAAGAGACTCACAGAAACATATAGAGGCAGATGAACTTGTACCTTTTTCGTGACTGTTAACCATTTTGTGAAGGTAAAAGATAGAGAGCCAGCCATGCTGGTGTAGCGGTTTGAGTGTTGGATTGTGACTCTGGAGACCAGGGTTCAAATCCCTATTTGGCCGTGGAAACCCACTTGGTGACCTTGGGCAAGTCACACTCTCTCAGCCTCAGAGGAACAACTCTTGCCCAGAAAATCCCATGATGGATTTGTCTTAGGGTTACCATGTTGGAAATGACTTAAAGGCACGCAACAACAACAAAGCATAAAAGATACCTGAAATGAAAGAAAGATGGAATCTCTCTCTTGGTGGAGAGAGAAGTTTCTTTGTCTTTTTTATTCATTATCTTTTATTAGATTAAAATCACATACAATTTTACAAACATACATATAAACAACAAACAAACATCCATACATCTATACAAACTTCCCTTCCTTGATCTGATTGCTTAGGACTCAATTTCCTCTCTCTATTTTTTTTACTTATGATTTGGCATACATTTTTTAAATTCTTATGTCTCTTCATTATACTAATAATATAATTTAGTAATATGAATCTCACAGGTTTAACTTTTCTTTGCATCACGTCTTTAACACTGTTATTCCTTCCACCTGTTTTTACAAAGTTCTCCAGTGGGAGCCCAGTTCTTTTCTATTTTCTCTATTGCTTTGTGATTCAACCAGTGTTTTTAATTTGTCTAAAAATTCTATCATGTCCACTCTTTTATTGCTGTAATTTTACTTTACCTGTTTTCCAGTTGGGGCCAGTAACATTCTGGTGGTAGTTACCATATACAGCTTCTTTTTCAGATCCTGAGGCTCTTGTCTCCCTTTTCACATTGGAATTGTTCAATAATAATAATAATAATAATAATAATAATATGTTCTGTGCCTGGAAAATTTAGACTTTGCAAGTGCAATGAACAATAGAACTCAAGGGCAGCTGTACAAGCTTTCTCTTTCATCTCCATCTGAGCAACTCTCAGCCTGGAGTTATATTTGATGTTGTTGTTGTTGTTGTTGTGTACCTTCAAATCATTTATGACTTATGATGACCCTAAAGCAAACCTATTGTAATGGGAAAAACGAACCTGTGAGCTATCAGCCCGCAGCAGTTTCAGTTATGGGCAGAGCAAAAGCAAGAGAGGGGACCGAAGTCATTTTGTAAACACAGGTTTATTATGCCGGCAGTCCCAAAAGGAATTAGCATTCCAAAGTTTTGGGCCACAAACAGAAGAAAATGGTTTCATTTATACACCTCCAAACAAAGAAATCCATACACCTTATTGGATATTTCAAACCATAAACATATAGAATCTCAATCAATAAGAGCAGGGGTTAGCAACCTACGGCACCCGGCCCGTGGCCAGTCTTGCCCCCGGCACCCTGCATGCACCGGTGCCCCGTGCGCAAGCACAGGCTCCTTTTGGGCTTCCAAAATGGCGTCTGCACTCGCGCATGCATGCGCACGGCGGCAGGCACCATTTTGGAAGGCCCCACAGTGACTGCGCAGCTTCCGTTGGGCTTTCAGGAGGCTGCACCGTGGCTGCGCCGGACGAATTCGCCCACTGCAGGCGCGGGGGGGCCTTTCCAAGGCTCAGGGAAGTCCCCCCGCAGCTGCACCAAGCGAATTCGTCGGCCGCGGGCATGGGGGGGGGCCTTCCAAAATGGCGCCTGCGTTGAGCCCTCATGCACACGCATGCCCCTCCGCCCCCCCGCGCCATTCCCCCCCCTCGGCCCCCCAGCAACAAAGGTTGCCGGCCTCTGAATAAGAGTAAAGATTTCAGAATACATTATAATCTACTTAAGCTACATTCCAATTCTCCTTATCAGCAGAAAGAGGTACCATGGGCCCCTTTGCACAGAGTTTCTGGGTCTTCCTATCAGTGATTTATTATGGCTGCTATACTTCACTCTGGAGTCTTAATGCAGCAGTCCTTCAAAAGGTCAATCTGTCTCTAAGCATTTCTGGTGTTAAAACTTTCCAGCATTTCATTCCTTTCAGAGGCCTCAACTTCCAGAATCCTCTCTATGTGGCCACTTGGCATCTATTTTCCTACATTTCTAAATATATTGATTATTGAAACCTTTCCATCTCATTATCATTGGTTTTTCTTGGCAGGATTTGTTCAGAGGAGGTTTGCCCTTGCCTTCCCCTGAAGCTGAGAGCATGTGACTTGCCCAAGATTACCCAGTGGTTTTTATGGCTGAGCTGGGAATCGAACCCTGGTCTCCAGAGACAATTAGTCCAACACTCAAACCACTATGCCAAGCTGGCTCTCAGTTTGTTTCCGCAGCTGAGCAGGGATTCGAACCCAGGTCTCCATAAGCGTAGTCCAACACTCAGCACACCGGCTCAATATATGCTCCAGTATTTCAGAGATGAAATCTAGGACATGTGCATCCAAACAACATCAGAGTGTGGTCAAGATGGCGAAAGTTATTCCTGAGGAAGAACAGACAATCTAGGTTTTTGCCTGAGTCTACTGGGAAGAGCAAGATTCCACCATCTCTTCTCCTCTCCTTCCACTGAGGGTGCATCTACATTGTAGAAATAATGCTGTTTGGAACCACTTTAAGTGCTGTAGCACCATCCTGCGAAATCCTGGGATTTGCAGTTTTACAAGATCTTTCACCATCTCTGCCAAACTATACATCCCAGGATTCTGTAGCCTGGAGCCATGTCAGGTACAGTGGTGTCAAACTGCATTATTTCCACAGTGTAGATTCAGCCTGACTGAGGGGGGTTGCAGACTGCCAGAAATAGTGCAAATTGAGTCCACTTTTAGGGTTAGGGTTAGGGAATCATGTATTTTATTGTGGCACCAGAGCTCTCTGACAGAGAAGGCTCAATGTCTCAGAAAAATAACAATTCCCATGATTCCCTAGCACTAACCCTAACCCTAAAAGTAGACTCAGTTTGCACTATTTCTGGTAGTCTGCAACCCCCCTATGTTGAGTGCAAAATCAGATTGCAGTTGGAACTCCATTTGCAGCCATTAAAAGAACCCAGGACAAAAGAGGGAAAGTGGGAGGAGGAGAGAGAGAGACCGGGACATTTTCAAAGCAGCTGAAAAAGTGGGAAGGCAGAGGATTAATTAACTGGGTCAGATGAAGAGTTTGGAGTTAGTTAGCCATCTCCCTCCTTCCTCCCCAAGTGGAAGACCTTGCTATATCTTTCAGTTGCCATACTAAGAGTTAACTGGGATGTGTTTTCCTCTAAGCTGGCTGCAAGACACATCTTGGAGGTGACTCACCAGAGAAAAACACTGATCAACACACCTGCAATGGAGGTTCTGCCTCTTATCCTTGCTATTTAGTCTAGGAGTAAAGTGTCTCCAAGAAAGCCAGGGTTAACTGACAGTTGTGCTGACTGATGAGAAAGAAGCAGAAGTATAACCGTTGCAAGAATTAAAACCACCAGGTTCTTACTTTTTAGCCCGTTGAGCTCACCTGTTCTTCCAAGAGCAAGACTGGGGAGGCTGGAAGAAGCTGAATGGAGGCTGGGATTGCGCAGAAAGCTTTAGCGCGACTTCCAGTGCCGTGGCGTTGCTGCTGGCCGGTTGCAGCAACAGTCCTGCAAACCTCGGATGCAACTGCACTGCACCGTTGTAGCGTAATCACAGCATTGTTAGGTCACAGAACTATTAGGACTCACTTCCCTGAAACAACAGGAGCAGAGTTCTTTGGCACAGAATTCTAAGTACTTCATGAAACTACAAATCCCAGGACCCCGCAGAGTGAAGCCAGGGCAGTTAAAGTGCTAGAATGGTGTGGTGATGTTCGAATCCAGGCGTTATTCACCAGCGAAAGGAAAACAGGTGACAATTTTGATAGAATGAGAGTGAAAACTAGCTGCTTCTCTCTTTTTTTTGGAATCCCCTTTTAAACTCTTCTCTAAGATTTCCTTTGAGGACTGAGGATCAAAACTATATAGTCAGAAGGGACCCCAAGGGCCATCATCTCTAACCCTCTGCCAGTCCTCAAATGCAATGCTAATGCATCCCAAAAAGAGGCTATCTAACCCTTGTTTTAAAACCTCCAACAAAGGAGACTCCACTATCTTCTAAGGCAGTTTATTCCAGTACTGAACGGCCCTCTAATATCTTGCAGAATAAAACCACGTTTATATCCACACTGCAGAATTAAAGCAGCTTGGAACTGCCGTGACTCCATCCTACAGAATCCTGGGATGCGTAGTTTTAAAGATCCTGTAAAACGACAAGTCCCAGGATTCCATAGGATGGAGCTACAGCACTTAAAAGTGGTATCAACCTGCATTATTTCTACAGTGTGACTCCTACATAATCATGGGGTTTGTAGTTTGGTGGGATGTTCAGCCTGGTCTGTCAGAGAGCTCTGGTGGCTCACCAAACTATAAATCCCAGAATTTTGTAAGGTAGAGTCATGTCAATTAAAGTGGTGTCAAACTGCTTTAATTCCACAGTATGGATACACCTCAAGACACATGTGGCCAAGCAATCTCTGAGTGGAGTTGAGATGTCCAAAGTTATTAATCAGAAAGAATGCACAAGGAGAGGATGCTGCAGTTTGCTTTTGCCTGTGTCTACTGGGAAGGGCAAGATCTTACCCACCCTTCTCTCTCCATTCCTGGGTTAATTGACCAGAAATTACTTTTGCAGTTTGTGCCCAGTTTGCAACAGTTTAAGTATGCTGAGAACAAAGGGAGAAAGTGAAGGAGGAGAAAGAAACTGGGACATTTTAAGAACAGCTGAGAAAGTGGGATGACAGAGGACTGATCATGACTGTTCCTGCCAAATTGGGATGAATTGGGAGGTGTGTTATTGTTATGAAGTCCTTCTTAATATTTAGCCAGAATTTCCTTACTTCTAATTTGAAAGCACTGAGATCTTTGGATCCTAAAGATGCTCTGATCCAATTGCCTGGAACCAGTGCAGGAATCAACAGCTAAAATATTCCAGAGAGGTGGACATCCAACATGTTTAAAATGTTCAAACAAAGAAAAGTCCACCACTGTCAGACAGCTCTTACCCTCAGGAAGTGTTTCTCAATTTTAGTTGGCAATTCCTTTCTGATTATTTCACCCTGAAGTTCAGACTAGCTTCCGAACCTATCCGTTCATTTGATGATCACATACCTCTTCGGTTGCAAAGTTGGCTTGCAAAAGAATGAGAGACTATCAGCTAAATTCCATCATAATACCATTCTATTAAAAACCCTCTAGTTTTCAGCTGCAACAATCCAAACCTAAGAAGTGCAGTCGCCAGATTTTAAAGCCAGTAGAGTGACGGAATGGTTGCCGATGACAATAAAAATTAGTTCAGGCCGACATACTGTAATGGCTGGGGACAATAAAAAGAGATTTGCTTGGTGCCACACACAGATTTCCCTGGGGGAAAGCATTTTACAAGAGGGCTACATGTGGCTCTTAACTACTAGTCCCCAATTTTCCATTCAGATCATTGAGAGGGTGCCCAGATAGAAGAGCTTTTGGCCATGCGCTGAATATTTAGTAAGGTTTACTTGGGAGAAAGTAGCTCTTATCGTCAGGAAGTTTTTCCTAATGCTGAGGTGGAATATATAGTTTCCTGTAGCTTGCATCCATTTTTCCGAGTTGTTCTCTGGAGCAGCAGAAAACAAGCTTGCTCCATTCTCAACATGACATCCCTTCAAATATTTAAACACGGCTATCATATCGCCTCTTAACTTTCTCTTCTCGAGGCTAAACATACCCAGTCTCCTCATAGGGCTTGATGGTTTCCAGACCTTTCACCGTTAACTCTAGACTTCAACACCACACAGTCTCAATCTAGAGGACAATACATTGCCATCATTCTGGCAGCCTGGCTTCCTTTTCTCGCTTCTTTTTCCTTCTTACATTCTTAAAGCGCCCATGGCTTAAGCTTTTCATTTCATTGTCCAAATTCGTTTTTGCAAAGAAAGCTGGAATCTGAAAGTAGCTTGGTGACCTCTTTGTTTTTAATTAGGGCTAAACCCCATGAATTTGATAGGGTTTCCTTTGTTGTTGTTAACTATCCTCGAGTCGATCTCGACTCATGGCGACCCTCTGGATGAGACATCTCCAAGAAGACCCTCTGTCCTCCATTGCTCTGCTTAATCCCTGCAACCTAAAGGGACCTCCTTCATAGAGTCCATCCATCTGGCATGTGGCCTTCCTCTCTTCCTACTTCCCTCCATCTTTCCCAGCATTATTGATTTTTTTCCAAAGAGTCCTCTCTTATGATGTGTCCGAAGTATGACAGCCTCAGTTTGGTCATCTTGGATTCTTCCAGGGAGGTTTCTGATTTGATCTGCTCTCGGACCCATTTGTTTGTCCTTTTGGCTGTCCATGGGATCCTCAGCACTCTTCTCCAGCCCCACATTCTCTCAAATGCATTGATTTTCCTCCTATCATCTTTCTTAACAGTCCAGTTCTCACATCCATCCATGGTAATAGGGGATACAATGGCTTGTATGATTCTGACTTTTGTGCTGAGTTGTATGTCTTTGCATTTTAGGATCTTTTCTAGTTCTTTCATAGTCACCCTCCCCATTCTTAGTCTTCTTCTGATTTCCTGACTGCAGTCCCCATTTCTATCAATGTTTGATCCCAGGTATAGGAATTCTTTTACTATTTCTATTTCTTCATTTTCTAGGTGGAACTTATGAAGGTCCTCGATGGTCATTATTGTTTTCTTTATGTTCAGCATTAAGCTTCCCTTTGCACTTTCCTCTTTGATCTTCCTTAGTAGATCTGTGGTCTGTGAGATTTTCTGCTAGCATTATGGTGTCATCTGCATAGATTGTTGATATTCCTTCCTCCTATTTTCACTCCTCCTCCTTCTGGGTCCAAGCCTGCTTTTCTTATAATATGTTCTGCATACAAGTTGAACAGATCAGGTGAAAGGATGGAGCCTATTCAGAGGTGGTTTTGCATTGGCAATCTCCCATCCTTATAGTAACCAGGGATGGCCCTGCTTAGCTCCCAAGATTAGGTGGGATCTGGTGCCTTTAGGGTACTTAGGCAGATTAAACGTTCAAATCGTTTTGGACTCATGGTGACCCTAAGGCAAACAAGGTTTTCTGGAGCTGAGAGTGTGTGACTTGTCCATGGTTTCTGTGAATTTCTTTCCAACATTTCACAGATAAAATTTTTTTGCATGTTTGGCTAAGAAACATCAAAAAATGGGGGGTGGGGGCCAAGATGTCAAAAGTTTTTAATGGTTAAAAATACACAAGCTAGGAAAGGCAGTCGCAGTTTGCTTTTGCCTGAGCCTACTGGGATTTCAAACTGAGTTTGCACAAACTGAATGGCTTAAAGCCACACAACAACAATACCTTTTAATATATTTAACAGGTATTTACCTTGTTATACTTGTTGTCGTTGTGCGCCTTCAAGTTGTTTCCGGAAACTGTGCCCTATGAGGAGTGGTTTAGGGAGCTGGAGATGTTTAGCCTGGAGAAGAGAAGGTTAAGGGGTGATATGATAGCCATGTTTAAATATTTGAAGGATGGCATATTGAGGAGGGAGCAAACTTGTTTTCTGCTGCTCCAGGACTTGGAGATAGAGCAATGGATTCAAGCTACAGGAAAAGAGATTCCACCTAAACCAGGGGTAGGCAACCTAAGGCCCGGGGGCCGGATGCGGCCCCCCAAGGCCTTTGGACTGGCCCAAGGCCGGTCCTGCTGCTGCTGCTGCCGCCGCCTACCATAATGATATTGACTATTGTTGTTATTACTTGTTCTTGGGGTTTTCTTGGCAAAATCTCCACAGGGGTTTTGCCATGGCTTTCCTGGGGCTGAGAGAGTGTGCATGCATATTTTTAAAATTTGTTAATTTTAAAATTTTATTTATTTATTTATTTATTTATTTATTTATGGTGCTTCAGCCTCCAATTGTCTGAGGGACAGCAACCCGGCCCCCGGCTCAAAAAGGTTGCCTACCTCTGACCTAAACATTAGGAGGAACTTTCTGGCAGTCAGAGCTGTTGGATAGTGGAAGATGCTGCCTTGGAGTGTAAAGGAGTCTCCTTCTTTGGAGGTCTTTAAACAGAGGCTGGATGGCCATCTGTCAGAGATGCTTTGATTGAGAGTTCCTGTATGGCAGGGGGGGTGGAATGGATGGCCTTTAGGGATCTCTTCCAACTCCATGATTCTGAAATTGTACATATGATAAACCTAAGGTGAACCAATCACAGGTTTTTCTTGCAAATTTTGTCCAGAGGGTGTTTGCCTTTGCCTTCTTCTGTGGCTGAGAGAGTGTGACTTGCCCAAGGTCACCCAGTGGGTTTCCATGGCTGAATGAGAAATCAAACCCTGATCTCCAGAGTTGTAACCCAACGCTCAAACCACTACACCACGCTGGCTCTTATTTACCATGGCAATAGCTTGTGTCGTATGACAAATAAACTTTCTGCTGAATAGTTTGGGAAGCTGGAACTCCCAAGCCAAGTCCATGGGTGTGTCAAGCAATGACTCACATTTCCCCGACTTTGGATTGAAGCTGTGGACAATCGCTGTTTGTGTTTCCCGAAAGAAGGTGTTATGGAAGTTGCAGGGAATGTCCCTTTGAATATGAAGAGAGCCTGTTTGTGCAGCATGGGCTTTTCAACCAGGGCGAGCCTCAAACACTGTCTATGTGTGTGTGAGTTGATCCCTTTCAACAAACCAGCTCTGTTTGTGTTGAGAAACCGCAATGCGTTCTTGGGCAATCTCCGGAGTTTATTCCAAGATGAGTCAACCCCATGTGCATAAAACGCAGAAGGAAATAAACAGGCAGACCATGGGGAGTGCCGCCTGCAAAGCGTTCTTGCACTTTGCCTGCATTTCTTCATAAGTTTTGGTTTAATTGTTATTATTATTATTATTATTAGCTTTATTTATTAAGTGCCGTAGATGTACATGGCGCTGTACAAAACCAAATAAAATCCAGAATATATAAAAAGCCTGCCTGTGGCGTACAATCTAAAAGTAAAACAACAAATTAAAACATCATAAAAAACAAGTGAAAACATCAAATATCAACATTAATTCTGTTCTTTGCAAAGACCACCCTGAAAGAGTCCTCCTCTAGCTCACCATGAACTTGTCTTTGGTCCACCTTTCCGACCTCCGCCTCTTCCCCAACCACATTGCATACTGGAATTACATTTCAGTTTGTGTTTCTGTAAAGCAAGGATTGGCAAACTACGGCCCATGGGCCGAACCCGGCCTGCCGAGGCCTTCAAACCGGCCCATGGCCAGTCCTGCTGCCGCGGCCGCTGGTATTATCGCACGCGCGCAAGCAAACGTGGACCACCATTTTGCCTTCCCAAATGGCACCCATGCTTACGCACACATGTGCATGGCGGCAGCCACCATTTTGGAAGGTCTGTGTGCGCATGTGTGCGTGAGCTCGGGGTGCCGTTTTGGAAGGTGCCCCATGCTCGCGTATGTATGCACACCACAGCGGGCGCCATTTTGGAAGGCAAAACAGCGGCAGCATCATGTGCATGCGCTTGTGACGCCGGCACTGTTTTGCTTTCCAAAATGGCAGCCGCCATGGTGCACATGCATGCGCAATTGCGGGTGCCATTTTGGAAAGCAAAATGGCGCCCTGCGCACGTGTGCCTCTGCCGCCATTTTTTCGCCCCCTTCGGCCCGCCGAAGATCGGGGGACACCGGAACCGGCCCCACCCCCAAAAAGTTTGCCGACCCCTGCTCTAAAGGGTCTGCAGTGTTCTGATGCAGGGATTGGCAGAGTGACCCAGTGGGCAGGATAGCCACATAGGAGGACAAAGCAACATGTAGGATATTCACGAAAAATAGAGGACATTGCAAAATAGAAACTCAAAACACTAATATCAATATAAATCCCTGCTTCTTGAAATTCCTCCTGGACAGAAGGTTGGATTGTAGGACATGTCGGAGAAAAGGAAAACATCTAGTCACCCTGGGGATGGCAGATGTATGGTCCTCCAGATGTTGTTGCACTACAGCTCCCATCATTCCTTCTCATTCCTCACTAATAACACTTTTATTCGGCTAGACCTAGACACTGTCCTGTTTGGACCAGCTGTGGGAGTTGAGTTTTGAGATTTGAGTTGACCAAAGACATGTCTGCAGAGGCCAAATGAAGTGGTTTTGCCCCCGTTCCTCATGATGATCTGTCCACATGACACACGGCCAGATCCCCAATTCAAGCGCAAACTGCTTTCACAATGGAAGGCCAGTTCTGCACCAAGTCCACACTTTCCCTCCCTTGTTGTTGTTGTTATGCGCGTTCATGTTGTTTCTGACTCATGGTGACCCTAAAGCAAACCTTTCACAGAGGTTTCTCGGCAAGATTTGTTCAGAGTATGTTTGCCATTGCCTTCCCCTGAGGCTGAGAGAGTGTGACTTGCCCAAGGTCACCTAGTGGGTTTCATGGCCGAGTGGGGAATTGAACCCCTGGTTTCCAGAGTTGTAGTCCGACACTCAAACCCCTATACCACACTGGCTCTGGAGTAAAAAAAACCCAAAAAAATCACCTTTTGCTCCAGATTTTGCAGGAAAATCGGGAGCACTCCGTAACAACACTGAGCAGCTGTTTACACAGACGTTCCACTGTGTCACCTGGTGCCACTGAAAACGGTACGAATCGCACCCATGACAGCAAGGTCACAATGAGGCACCCAGCCATGTGATGGATACTGGGCACCTCATTTCTGACCTCAGAGGACGCAGCGTGCGCCAACAGTGGCGGCGTTGCAGTGGAATGCATTTGTAGACATCTGTCCAGTGTTGCTCCAAAGTGTGAAGCCAACAAGAGGAATCCAAGGCAGCTTTGGGGCCAAAATACTCCAGGAGCATCCAGGAGTATTCTGGCCAGTATAGATGAGCCCAAGTAGCCCTATGAAACATTTGAAAGGTTGTCACTTGGAAAATGGGCTAACTTGGTTCCTGATCCCCCAGTGGGTAGGACCCAAGGAAATGGACTCAGAGAAGGAAAGATTTTAACGAAATGTCACAGAGAACTACTACTGTTTGATAGTAGAACAGACTACCTTGGAAGGTGGCGGACTCTGCTTCGTTGGTGCTTTTCAAAAGCAGAACTCGGATGGTTACCTTACACCCTCCAATATGATGAAAACCAGGACACAAGTGGTCAAACAATGTCAGACTGAGGTCAAGATGGCAAAAGTTATCAGTGTGGAAGAACATCCAAGTTAGGACAGTCTGTAGAAATTCACTTTTGGCTGAGCCTCCTGGAAAGGGCAAGTTCCTTTCTCCTCCTCTCCTCCCAGCTGAACTAATTGAGTACAAACATTTTTTTTTTTTTTTGCATTTCAAACTCACTTTGCAGCCATTGAAGTAAGCTGAGGACAAAAGGGGGGGAGTAGAAGGAGGAGAGAGAAACTAGGACATTTTAAAGGCAGATGAAAAAGTGGGATGGCAGAGAAGTAATTGGGACTGTCCTTGCAAATCAGGACAGTTGAAGGGTATGCCACCTGGTAGGGAACCTTTCGCTGTGGATTCCTAGACTGAATGATCTGTCGGGTTCCCTTCTAACAACAGTTCTGGCTAAAAACATCTGGAGGCCAGATGTTCCCCTGCTCTGTTCTGAAGCAAACAAGGCACAGCTGAGCCTTCAGCCTCACCCACCATTCTCTACCACCCTCAAAGTAACATCAGAGAATAGAATTTCCCCCCATACAATTTTCATAGAATCCTAGAGTTGGAAGAGATCCCAAGGGCCATCCAGTCCAACCCCCTTCTGCCATGCAGGAACTCCCAATCAAAGCATCCCCGACAGATGGCCATCCAGGCTCTGCTTAAAACCTCCAAAGAAGGAGGCTCCACCACCTTCCAAGGCAGCATGCTCCAGTTAGACTATACTGTAATTTCTAGGATCCCACAGCCAGATTTTTGTAGTTGTAATTTTTCTGATCTCAGAAGAACATTGAGGAGGACCAAAACACCTGTCAGAACATCAATATGCAAAGGGATCTTGTAGCACCTTTGAGACTGAAAGAAAGAAGTTGATAGCCTGAGCTTTCCTAGACCCGAACCTATTTCCTCAGATGCATGTTTGGAGACAGAATCCGTATGGCAAGGGAGAGGCTGTATATTGCTTAATAACACATTATCATATTCACATCTCCTTTTGCACCAGGGAGGTGGAGCAGCAAGTATATTGGGGTGTGTGTATGTGTGTATGTGTGATATTTCACTTTGACCTCACAGCAGCAGGGCAAGGTAGTGTAGACTCAGCATGGGTTTCATACCATGTTTCTCACACCATAAATTCTGGATTAGATCCTTAAAATGAGCTTGTTTGCTTTGAGGTCCTACTGGTGACATCTAAGGAAATACTATGCAGCATTAATCTGTTCCTTTTTCTTTTTTCTCCCCCAGGAAAGATGTCTGACGGATTTTCGGTAAGTGTTTGTTTCTTAATAAGGTATTATTTAGAGAAATTAGATTGGCACAGGAGAGCTGTCTTTTCTGCAGGCAAGTAAAGACTTTGTTTGTTTCAACAGACATTTGAGGACTGACTGCTCTCATGGGGAATAATGTGTTATCGGTTGCTTTTGTTTTATAATGGCAATGCTTTTAATTTCTTTTAATTCTATTGAGAGTTTAATTATATTTTAACTTTTGCATGATGCATGCTTTTAGATGTTTTAACTGGTGTAAGTCAGTCTGAGTCAGAAAAAGTCACCTTGAGTTGGAAAAATATTAGTACTAGTATTAGGACTATTAATTGTTATTAGTAGTACAGGTTTAGTCTTCCTTATCCAGAATTTCTAAATTCATAATATTTCAAAAACAAAACTTTTTCATGGGTGGCCGTGATGATGACATCCTTGCTTTCTGATGGTTCAATGTGCACAAACTTTGTTTCATGCACAAACTTATTAAAAATACAGTGGTCCCTTGGTATCCGCTGGGGTTTGGTTCCAGGTCCATGCATGGGTGCCAAAATCTGTGGATGCTCAAGTCTCATTAAATACAATAGCATAATAAAATATGGAAAATGGCAAAATCAGCAGATATAATTTCTTCTTATTGATTCACCAGCACGGTCCAACCTTGTACCCCAGTTTGATGGGCAGCTCTCTGTCAAAGATGTCCATATGCTATGTGTAAACCCAGCCAATTGGAATAGTAGAGATGTGTGGGTTAAAACATTTAATTTTTTTTTAGTTTGAAAATCTTTTTTGGAATGGGGAGGGCAGCTATGAAAGAACTAGAAAAGATCCTAAAGAGTAAAGATATACAACTGAGCACTAATGTTAGAATCGTGCAAGCCATTGTATTCCCCCTCGCTATGTACAGATGTGAGAGTTGGAAAGTGAAGAAAGCAGAAAGGAAGGAAATCGATTCATTTGAGATAATGTGGTGCTGGAGAAGAGAGCAGAGGATACTGTGGATGGCCAAAAGGAAACAAATGAGTCCTAGAACAGATGAAGCCTGAACTCTCCCTGGAAGCCAGGATGATTAAGTTGAGGCTGTCGTACCTTAGCCACGTCATGATAACACACTTTGGAAAAGACAATAATGCTAGGAATGGTGGAGTGATGTAGAAAGAGAGGAAGGCTGCATGCTAGATAGATGGACTCTATTAGAGAGGTCACGGGTATGAATTTGCAGGACCTAAGCAGAACAGGAGAGGATAGGGACTCTTGGAGATATCTCATCCACAGCGTCGCCATAAGTTAGGATCGACTCGAGGGCGGTTAACAACAAAATGTTTTAACTTGCAAATACCTGCATCTGACTGATTTCATTCTGCTTCTCCCACAGCTGTCTGATGCCCTGTCAGGGTCCAACAATCCCAACCCAAACACGCAACCTTCTCCATGGGGAAATCAGCCAGGTGGCTATCCAGGGGGATTTCCTGGGGCCTATCCAGGAGCGCCAGGCATGTTTCCTGGAGCTCCAGGTGCTTACCCAGGTGCACCAGGAGGATATCCAGGAGCACCAGGCGCATACCCTGGAGCGCCATCAGCACCAGGCACATATCCTGGGGGGCCCCCAGCACCAGGTGGGTATCCTAATGCACCAGGAGTTGTTCCACCTGGAGCATCAGGGATGTATCCTGCCCCTGGACAGCCACCAAGTGATGGAGGAGCACAGCCTACAGCCCCCCAGACTGGACCGGGATTTGGAGCCTCTACTCCATCTGGAGGCCCTTCGGCTCCATTGGTAAGAAATGCATACGTCTCTTTATGTCTCTGTGTGGTTGTGGTCCGGTTTAATAGTTCTGACTCCTTGCTTGGGAAGTTTAGAATGCTGTATTTTAAAGAGAGAGAAGCAAATTCAAAGAAAAGCTGCTCGCTGGAGTAAACTACACAAGTGTGGCAGAATTGCAGATATCTCCACATAGATACAAAGCTGGCATCCTGTTAGTGACTTATACATGCATGCATAGCCAGGGGTAGCCGTGTCGGCCATACAGCAAAGTACAATAACATCCAAAATCCACAAAACAGTGATATCCTTACTGGGCCAACCAAAATGCACAAAATACATAATGCAAGCTTTCGCAGTTCCACTGGCTTCTTCATCAGGCAAAGGTGTTAAAAATCATACAGGAGAAAGTAAAATATGATAATATCAGTCACAGGCTACATTTTGCCAAGATGTTGTTGTTCTCAGTCAAGATGGGATGGAAGGCTATCCATAGGCAGAGTCCATTCCCTTCTGGCCATGTGGTTTCTGGGAGACAAAGAGTTGTAAAGTCCAAGAAATAAAATTTAAATACAGGCCTCCATGCCACCATTCTCTGAAGATGCCAACCACAGATGCAAGTGAAACGTCAGGAATACATTCTTCTAGAACATGGCTTCACAGCCCGAAAAAAACCACAAAAACCAATAAAATTTAAACTCCATTAGCAACACAAAAGATGCGTCCTTCGAGATACAGGTTGCCTCTGTCCTTTTCACCCACTCACTTATTAAGCAGAGAATATTTAATTTCTCAAGAAGCCGCTGGTGTTGCATTTGGAAAACTTTTAAGCGCTGTTAAGGTAAAGCACATCAAATGCATTCCCATTTAAATAAAGTTTTACCTTTGTTGGAGGTAGAAACCTCAAAAGTAAAGTCTCTTTAGGATTCCCCTGTTGCGGCTAAAATGCAACATCTTGGCAAAATGTAGGCCTGTAATGCTAACAAGATCATATTTTTCGTTCTCCTGTATGATTTCTAACACCTTTGCCTGATGAAGAAACCAGTGGTGCTTTGAAAGCTCATGACATGTAAAAGGTATTGTCTTGTGGATTATGAATGATATCATACTACACATACGGTACTTACAATCCCTTACACACGTGGTTGTACTTTTTCTTATGTATTCAGTTGATGTTCAACATCAGGTGCCATTGTGCATGTGATGTCATTGTACCTTGCACAACCAGATGTGCATTGGATATTGCAACTGTGCGTTTCACAGTTGTTTGCACATTCAGTTTTGCAATGTTTCTATTCACTAATGCACATTCTCCATACAACTCCCAAGTGTAAAATTACATTCTGATTTCTTGATGCAGGATCTCAACCATGGGCTTGCTGACATAAGTTGTCAGTTGAAAATAAAGTTCAGTTGTATATAAGCTAGGAAAAAATGTCTCACTTCTGGTGAATCTATCCAGTGGCAAGCAAATTTAACATACCTGAAGGATTGCAAAAGAGGGGTCCCTGTTGAGATGCAAATGGATTTTAAGTTTTCTGGACTTTGCAAATCTCCACAGGGCCAGAAGGAGGAGGGTCCTGCCTGCAAAAGGTATCCTCCCTACCATAGACCATCTTAACTAAAGACTGAAACAACATGTAGGCATCTGACTAGCATCTCCAGTTGTTTTCTCCTGTTTGGTTTGTAACATCTTGCCTGATGAAGAAGCCCATGGAGCTTCGAAAGCTTCACCAAGTATATTGTGCATCTTGGTTGGCCAATAAAGGTATCACTGTTTGGTGGATTTTTGTTTAAATTTGCTAAATGGCCAACACAGCTACCCCTGAATGATACCTGAAGGAAAAAAGGCCAAGACCTTATATCTCCCAAGATAGTGTTGGGAGTCCCGCAGGTGATGCTCCACTCCGGCATCCTAGTGACCTCCCTCAAAATTCACAGTTTTGCTGTTTACAGAATCCTGAAAAGCAATGAATACGCCAGCTATTTTAATTTATAACCGGCATTATATGTAATTTTAAAGGGGGGTAATTTGTTTTATTATGTCATAATGTATGATGTACGCTCGTTTTGAGTAATTATTTGTTAGCCGCCTTGATTGCCTAGGCGGGATACAAGAATAAAGTTTATTTAACTTACTTACTTACTTATGATGTGGCTGGTGCAGAGCACAGAGGATCGGACTAGAATCTGGCTGTGTTCTCCGTAGTCAGATGCAGATTCACCAGGGTCCGCCAGAGACTTTGTCGGATGATGTTATCATTTTGTGTTTGGCTACAGGGACATAGCCAGGTGCTTCTCTGATCCCTCACACTCTCCTCCATTCCAAGGGCCATGGTTATAAATCTTCAGTTTCTTCAGTGATTCATTATCACTGAATTCCATGTGGAACTTGGTTATATATCTTCAGTTATAGGATCCCACTGTTATTCCCTATCACAGCGCTATTTTGTGGAATTTATTTATCAGTCTCTATCACACAAGAGAGTCTTGGATGAAATGAATACTGATTCCTTCATCTAATCATGTATGGACCTTTTTATATGCATACTTACTCTATATCAGGGGTAGGAAACCTTTCCTTTTTAAGGGCCGAGGGACTTCAACTCCCAGAAGCCTCAGCCATGTTGGCCAATAGTCCCATGTTGGCCAATAGCTCCTGGGATTCTGGGACCTGAAGTCCCTCAGCCCTTAAAGGGGAAAGGTTGCCTACCCCTGCTCTATATGGTGTTTTTCGTGGATTTTTTGCATCATGTTATTGTGCGTTTTTGTTAATCCCTTTAGTATTTTTGTACTAAAAAGTAAAGATTTTTCATTTTTGCATTCTCTTTCCCCCTCCTTAGATAGATAGGGATTTCCTGCATGCAAACTCTCTTCTCTTTCTCTCTCATTCAAACTAACCATGTGATTTAGGTCACTACCCCTTTAGGAGCCCTCCGGGAACCTTCTCCTTAGCCCACCTCCTCGGCAACATGTAACTGCCGTTTTTCTTTAATGGCTATGTTGTTAACGTTTGTTTTAATCTGTATGGTTCTAATTCTTAGTTGATTTAATACTTTTTAAAGGGGGGGAGGGTATAGGGGTTTGATTGTACCCTGTATTTTTAACATTTGTTAGCTGCCCCGATTGCACTCAGAGGAGCGGGGTATAAATAAATTTTATTATTATTATTATTATTATTAGGGAAATGCTACCATTTCCTCTCAAAGATTTTCTCCTACTCTGCATGTTCCCATCTTCCTCCTCTCTCAACTTTCATTGGAAAAATGGTGAGATAAATATTTCTTTTACCTGAACGATTCACTAGCTAGATTAGGATATAGCCTTTATGGATATCTAGATTAAAGCTATTAGGAAACTTTTGTTTGAACTCCAAGCTACCTGTGTTGTTTTTGAGTCAGTCTCAGTTCTTGGAGAAGCATAGTTAGACAAAGGTACATTTCTGCAATTCTGCTGATTGAAAGCTAGATCCTAACAGGCTTGGCTTTGGTATTTTTGATATTTCAATATTTTTGTTTCCTTACCAGAGGCTGAAGCCTTAGGAAACGTAAATTACCCTACAAACAGGCATCATCGCCTGTATGGTACTTTAGCAATTTCGTAGAAAGGAGATTTATATCATATTGCAAGCCTAAGTGTTTACATCTATCAGCAAAACCATGAGGATTTTGGGTGCCGCAGAGGAGAGGAGGGAATACCAATCTCTGCAACAACTTGAAAATAATAATAATAATAATAATAATAATAATAATAATAATAATAAAATTTATTTATATCCCGCTTATTGAAAGAAACAATCCAAGCGGTTTACATAAAAAACCCATACAATATAACCCCTAAGACCAACCCCCCCCTTAAAACAATATTAAATATCTCATAATTAAAACAATATTAAAACAATATTAAACATCTCATAATAGTAATAATAGTAATAATAGTACTATTATTACTATTATTATTACTATTATTATTAAAAATAATAATAGTAAAATAGTAAAATAAAATAGTAAAATAAAAAATGACATACAGAGTCTTAAGAGGGACTTAGGCTTGCATATGTCACTAACAGGATGCCAGGCATTGGGTGAAGAAGGTGCAAAGTGACTACTGATCCAGGTGATGGGTGCCAGGAAAGGTCGGAGGCATCAAGTTAGGGGGATACCTGCCTAATATAATTTCCTGATATCGCCAGGAAATAATTTAGTTTCCTGAAATAATGTAATTTCCTGGTATCACTAGGAAAGCCTGATGATAGGAAGGCAAAAATATGCTTCAGAAATAATAAATAAATAAATAATAGTTTCTTATTATATCCAAAGGAATCAAAGCGGGTTACAACATTATTATTATTATTATTATTATTATTATTATTATTATTATTTATATACCGCCCTTTGGTAACCCAATCAGGGCGGTTAACAACATTAAAACATCATACCAAGTAAAAATTGGTAAGATAAATATTTATTTTACCTGAACTATTCACTAGCTAGATTAGGATATAGCCTTTATGGATATCTAGATTAGAATCTAGAATACAATAAGAAAACAAATAAAAGTTACACTGGCGAATGGTTTCATATGTGGTGGCAATGTCATGAGATTAAAAAACTATGGAAAGCAATACACACAGAAATTGAAAAAATCTTTAATATAAAATTTCAAATGCTACCAGAAATCTGTCTTTTAAATATGACTAATACAATCTCAGATATTAAAGCCAAAAAGACATTGGGAAACATTGTTATATATGATTACATCAGCCAGAATCCTTATTGCACAAAAATGGAAAACTAAGGAGATTCCTACAATAGAAGACTGGTTATTAAAATCACTAGACAACATAGAATTAGATAGACTAATAAAGCTGATAGAAAGAAAACCCAAAGAAGTAATAAATACAGACTGGGAAAAACTAAAAAAAAAATAATTGTGAAAAGTGATGGTCATAAGATCAATAATTAATGTGAACAAAGCCCCAAAACAGTTCAAGAATCACTGTAAGAGTTGAAAGACTAAAGTCATAAAAATGAATAACAAGAACAGGGAACCATGCAACATTTCTTTTATTCACCCAAAAAACCAGATAACTGGACAGGAAGTTATAGAATTACTGAATTTCATTTATCCAAAGAACTTGGATAATATAACTGAAATGAAGACGAAATGTTGATTTGATAGGTATTTTTGGAAATGTAGAAATTTAATATATAAAAAAAAAGTTACATCAGACGCAATCCCCTTCCCAACCTCCAAATCCCAACATTAACCAAACAATTAAAATATAAAGTAAAATTAATTACAAGATGATGCCAATAAAATCGGCTAAAAGGAAGGGAGGAACGGAGGGGCAAGGGGGAGCTGGAGGCCAAAAATTAATGAAAGTATTGAGCATCACACGGAAATTCAAGCAGACTGGCCAGATTGTTTGGGATGGGCTCTGAGCTTTATTCGGTTTACGTTTTAATTGCCTATGAATCCGTCTGTGCTCTTTTCCAGAAAGTTCCTTGTGATGTTCCTCTTCAGTCGGGACTCATGCCTCGCTTGCTAATAACCATTGTCGGAACGGTGAACTCAAGACCAAACAAGTAAAGGATGGAGGCGGCGGGGATGGTGGTGGCCATCGGTCCAAAGTTTTCTACATTTGTTGCAAGGGATTCTTTTATATATGCAGTTGGCCCTCCACGTTTGCGGCTTTGACTTTTGCGGATTTGATCGCTTGCGGATTCGATTAACATGTCCTCTCTAGGAATCTCTGGGTCCTCCTGCGCAACTCTGCTGGAAGTTGACCATAGAGTTGCTCCGGTGGACTTAGAGATTAATAATAATAATAATATGATTTATTTCTAGCCCGCCTATTTCCAAAGGGAATCAAGGCGGGTTGCAAGCATAAAAATGAAAGAACACAATAAGATTACAAGAGGAAACCAGAGAAAACACTTCTCTAGCCATTTTTAGGTCCTCCAGTGTGATCCCGTAGTCAACTTCTGGCAGATGTTGACCATAGAGTTGTGTTGGAGGACCTAGAAATTTCTAGACAGATGTTCTCTCTGGTCTTTTATTTGCAATTTTTCCACTTTCCCAGAGGTCCTGTGCCCCTAACCCCAGCAAATATGGAGGGGCCATTGTATATATATTTATTTATTCATACATTTAATAAATTGGTAAATAGTTCCCTCTTCCTCACAACTGCTCAAGGCAGTTAACAGTCCTTAACATAAATTCGGATTACCAAAAATACTTAAGTTGATAGATCTAATACACTTCTCTCTCCATATCCATAGATTCTTTATCCACGGATTCAAGCATCCGGCGCTTGAAAATATTCCAAAAATATGCAAATTCCAAAAATGACATCCTGTATAAGGGACACCATTTTACTGTGCCATTGTATTTAATAAGGCTTGGGCATCCACAGATTTTGGTATCCACGGGGGGTCCTGGAAATAAACCTCAGCAGATACTAAGGGCCCACTGTAATTACAAACCAGCCCATCTCAAATTCTAAATGTCTAAAGCCATAAATTAAAAAAAAAAAAAGTTAAAATATCATAAAAATGGCACAAAGAAAAATTAAATCACTTAATCACTGATATCTTTTTAAACTGGGATCTGAAAGACAAGAGTATGGCAGATCACTTGGATCTCTGATGAAAGGGAATTTCGTAAATGGGGTGCTACCACTGAGTAAGCCCTGCCATATGTGATAGCCGTACTAAGCCTCACTGATGGAGGGTACCATCAGCAGACTTGGCTTGGCAGATCTCAAATTTGGGGTGCGTCGATACCAGATCAAATTGTCCCTTACAAGCATTCTCTTCACAAGAGTTTGCAGTATAGAGGATCTTTAGGATTGGGCATCTTGGAGAATATGCCTTAGTGGGAATGTCACTCTGAAGCCTGAGCTTTGGAGCCAGGGTGCACATAGTGGTCTGAGTGTTGGACTATGACTCTGGAGACCAGGGTTCAATTCCCTGGTCGGCCATGGAAACCCACTGGGTGACCTTGGGCAAGTCACACTCTCTCAGCCTCGGGGGAAGGCAATGGCAAACCTCCTCTGGACAACTCTTGCCAAGAAACCCATTATAGGTTTGCCTTAGGGTTGCCATAAGTTGGAAAGGACAAGGTTCTTCTCACCAGTGTCCCTTCCAGATAAATGAAGTAAGGCAAGAGTGCCACCTGGTGCCAGTGAAGGAAATAACCACAGAAGTAACTGCAATACAGCTGTGTGTTGTTCATGCAGGTTGGATAGAAGCGGGACTGTTTGCATACTGCAAAACCCAAGTTCTTTTAATTGTTGAAGATTATTCACAATGATCTCGGGGAATTCTAACATTAAGAGTGGATGCCCTTAATGTGGAATTCTCTTCACAAGAGTGTGCAGTATAGAGGATCTTTAGGATTGGGCGTCTTGGAGAATATGCCTTAGTGGGAATGTCACTCTTTATCTGATGTTCTTAATCTTAATTCTTTTTTCTTCCTGCTGCCTTATGAGAGCTTGGCCCTAAGGTGAGGTAAATATGTAATAACTTACCCACATGAACAAATATGCCTTCTTTTATGCCTGTGTAGAGGTTTGAGCATTGGACTACGAGTCTGGAGACTAGGTTTGAATCCCACCTCAGCTATATAAACCCATTGGGTGACTTTGGGCAAATCACACTCTCTCAGCCTCAGGGAATGGCAAGTCCACTCGGAAAAAACTTGCCAAGAAAACCCCATGATAGGTTTGTTTTAGGCTCACCATAAGATGAAAACATAAGTTGAAAACTAACAAAATTAATTTCAACAGTGAGAAATGTAAGCTATTGCACTTAGGTTAAAAAAAAATGAAATGCATGGATATAGGATGGGGGACACTTGGCTTAACAACAGTCATAGAGTTGGAAGAGGCCACAAGGGCCATCCAGTCCAACCCTATTCTGCCATGCAGGAACTCAAAATCAAAGTACCCCTGACAGATGGCCATCCAGCCTCTGTTTAAAGACCTCCAAAGAAGGAGACTCCACCACAATCTCCGAGGGAGAGCGTTCCACTGTCCAATTTAGGAAGTTCCTCCTAATGTAGAGGTGGAATTTCTTTTCCTGTAGCTTGCATCCATTTTTCCAGGTCCTATTTTCTGGAGCAGCCGAAACCAAGCTAGCACCCTCCTCAATATGACATCCCTTCAAATACTTAAACAGAGCTAACATATCCCCTCTTAACCATCTCTTCTCTAGCGTAAACATACCCAATTCCGTAAGGGCATGGTTTCCAGACCCTTCACCATTTTAGTTGCCCTCCTCTGGACACACTCCAGTTTTTCAACATCCTTTTTGAACTTTGGTGTCCAGAACTGGACACAGGATTATTCCAGGTGGGGCATGATCAGAGCAGAATGTAGTGGCACTATTACTCCCCTTGATCTAGACACTACTATTGATGCAGCCCAGAATCGTTTCGGCTTTTTTAGCTGCTGCATCACACTGTTGGCTCATATTCGATTTGTGTCTACTAGGACTCCTAGATCCCTTTCACATGTAGTCTTGTTAAGCCAGGTTTCCCTCATCCTATATCCATGCATTTCATTTTTTCTACCTAAGTACAATACCTTACATTTTTCCGTGTTGAAATTCATTTTGTTAGCTTTGGCCCAGTTTTCTAATCTATTAAGGTCATTTTAAATTTCCATCCTGTCTTCTGGGGTATTAGCTACTCCTCCTAATTTGGTGTCAGCAAGAATAACCATCAGGGGCATGCCACAGTGTGCCCACAGCTAGAACTCACAAGCACAGAATTGAAATTCTAAACATTCAATTAAAATTAAATCAAAATTCTGTATGAGGTCAGTGATGAACCATGTCAGATTTACTCGATCAGAGGTAGGCAAACCCTAGTGGCTTTGGGCTACAATTTTTGCCTCCTAGGACTGACTGTGAGCCACATCAATCCCTCCTAAAGAGAACCGTATAACTAAACTTACAAATCAGTCTTTTTTTGCATAGCAAATCAAGATGCAGGGAACCCCTTTCATCTTGTTTTTAATAGAGATTTCTCATTTCTAGAAGTTTTACATTTTCAAAAATTGGTCTTTTCTTTTCTTTTCTTTACACCAGGTTGGGCTGAGTGGAATTAGAATAAGATTGCAAAGTTTCAATGTTTTTAGAATTGAAAAACATGAGTGTTCCCACCCAAATGTCCATTTCATAGTGAACCTGTAGAACGGAATTTATTTCTAATACACTTTTTAAACAGCCTCGATCGTGAATTTTCTTTCTGGGATTTGCAAAACAGGAACGACGGTACCGTCAAAAACCCCTGCTTTGCATAATACAGATTGAGTCCCTCTTCTCTGGTATTCTGGAATCCAAAATAATCCAAAAACCAAAACTTTCTTCATGGATGGCTGAGATAGAGACACCTTTGCTTTCTGATGGTTCAGTGTACACAAACTTTGTTTCATGCACAAAATTATTACAAAATTT
This sequence comes from Phrynosoma blainvillii, assembly GCA_026167975.1. NCBI lineage: Eukaryota > Metazoa > Chordata > Lepidosauria > Squamata > Phrynosomatidae > Phrynosoma > Phrynosoma blainvillii. Next base: position 450,986,429 of record JANUYF010000001.1, on the reverse strand, counting down.
TGTTTATAAGGCTATGTTTATAAGGGGTATATGAAACATAAATTAATTTTATGTTTAGACTTGGATCCCATCTCCAAGATAATTCATTATGCTTGTTGTTGCGTTACGTGTCCCCAAGTCGTTTCCAAGTTATGACTAGTTTCCAAGTTAGGAGCCTATGAATAGGTGAGCCTATTACAGAATCATCTAGGGCTGAGAGTATGTGACTTGTCCAAGGTCACCCAGTGGGTTTCCATAGCTGAGCAGGGAATCGAACCCTGATTGCTAGAGTCATATTCCTATGCTCAAACAACTGTACCACTCTGGCACTCACTTATGATGTATCATCCAAACATATGCAAATACAAGTATTCCAAAATCCAAAATCCAATAAATCCAAAATGCTTCTGGTCCCAAGCATTTCAGACAAAGGAGGCTCAGCCTGCAATGGTCTTAATCTAAAAACCTTCTGCTGCATAAAACTATGTTCTTCTTAATGGCAAATGTTGCAACCTTTATTCTTTTACTGAGCAATCTGTTTTAATATTGCAGTAATTTAATTCTATTTTAATGTATCACCTTTGTATGTTTTTAATTGTACCGTAAGCCCCTTTGAGTCCCGGGTTTGGGGTAAAAGTGGGATGCAAATAAATAGAACAACAACAACATTTATTATTATTCTGGAAGATCAGGGTGGCTACAGGTTGTGTCTCCTTGTTCACTGCAGGTTTCAGGTGGATTTGAAGAAAGGAAACGACATTGCCTTCCATTTCAATCCCCGGTTTAATGAGGACAACCGGAAAGTTATTGTGTGCAACACCATGCTGCACAACACTTGGGGGAAGGAAGAACGAACAGCCCCCAGGTTCCCTTTTGAGGCTGGAAAACCCTTCAAGGTAAAACAGGAGCTTTTTTTCTCTGTAATTTAGGGTGCATCTGCACTGTAGAAATAATGCAGTTTGACGCCACTTCAATTGCCATAGCTCCGTCCTACAGAATCCTGGGATTTGTAGTTTTGCGAGGCACCAGCACTCTTTGGCAGCAAAGGCCTCATGAAACTACAAATCCCCGGATTCCATAGGATGGAGCTGCAGCACTTAAAGGGGTGTCAAACTGCATTATCTCTACAATGTAGACACACCTTTAAGGTGGGCAACTTTCTCCTGCTCTTTCTCTCATCTCATTTTTACTATTTAATTTCTTAATTCAGACTGTCCCCTGAACCCATTAGCAAGTTGGGGGGGGGGGGCAATTTCTCCATGTTTTTGCCCCCCCCCCCCCCGAGCTGTTTTAGACCCCACAAAGTCCCTTGGCCAAATCAAGAAATGACCAGAAATCACATTTGTGTTTTGGGTTGTGGGTTTTTTTAGCCACCTTCTATGCACCAACTGGGGGGGGGGGAATAAGTGGTTGAAACATATGGGGACATTGCCTATTTATTATATTATATTATATTATATTATATTATATTATATTATATTATATTATATATTTTAAAAAACCTCACATCAAAAATAAAATTTCAGAGGTGAGGGACCTTGGGTGCTACAAAAATGGCCTTGGTGCCACATGTGCCTGCCACACTCTTCACAGCTGTTGAACCCAACAACAGCCGACAATAAAACATTGTCTATTAGATCATCTAATGAAAGTCTGTGGTTATTTGCCATCAAGTTGACTTCGACTTATGGCGACCTTATGAATGAGAGACCGCCAAGAACCTCCTTCATCAGCAGAAGGCACCACTTATGGTTGAGCCTCCCAGCATTCCTCACCATTAGTTGTGTACCTAACGCTGATGGGAGTTGCAGTCCAAATTCTGGAGTCCCATATATCTCTCACCCCAAAGCTAGTGATAGCATGCGACACAGTTGTGAATCAGGCGGTCTATATTCATGGCCTTCTCCTGCTTGATGGAGATGTAATTGTCTGTCCTTTTGCAGATCCAGATCTTGTGTGAAGCGGACCATTTGAAGGTAGCTGTCAATGACGCGCACCTGTTGCAGTACAACCACCGCATCAAGGAGCTGAACCAGATCACCAAGCTGTGCATTGGTGGAGATGTCACCCTCACCAGCGTCACGCCTGCCATGATCTAACCCAACCATTGGCCCATTGCACCAGAGCACTCTTGGGCTGGAATCCTGTTGGTGAGCCCCAACTAGAGTAGACCTATTGAACCCAACTGTTGAATGTGAGTCAACACATAGATGAAGACCAATTGATTCAATAGCTCTACTCTAGGTAGGAGAAACCAATAGTGTCTTAAAATAAGAGCTTTTTAAAAACACACACACATAAAATAGATCTGATGGAGTTAACTTTCTAGGGCAGATGAATAATAAAATGTAGGACCTGCTCAACAATGCCGTCTGGCGTCATCTTGTGTCAGTCTTTACTTATTTCCTTCATTTCATTTCTGTGCTGCCTTTTTCTTGGAAAGGGACCCAAAGAGGGACAAAATCTCTTTGAAACTTTACAATAAAAATTTAACAACAGTTAAAATCGTCTTGCTAAAACAATGTACAGTTGCCCCTCCCAATTCGTGGGGGATCCGTTCCGGACCCCCCACCCCACGAAAATGGCAACTCGCTAATATTCGAGCCTCATTGAAACTAATGCCGTGTGCGCCCATTGCATGCGCAGCCATTTTAGCTATAGCTGTTTTCCCTCCCTGTGAAGAGCAAGACCGCGGACCCAAAGTCCGCGAATGGGAAGGGACAACTGTAAAATTTAATTAAACATACAAAAGTTTAAAACAGAAATAGAACACACATACACCCCAATATAAAAGACTTCCTGACAATGTCCTGAAACAGAAAAATGGACTGAAACTACTAGAATGAAGTTCAACAGAGACAAATGCAAAATTTCTGCAGCAAGAAATGCATTAAAGGGCAAAGAAGGGAGCACTGCTCAGTGATAGTGTATGTGCATACATGCAGCTGGTCCTGAGGTCAATCTCTGGCATCTCCAGTCTTCTGTCTGAGCCATTGGACTACTATTGTTTAGTACAGCAAGCTTGACAGATGCCACAGTGGAGTGTATGTGTTTTGGCAGGGTGAAAAGGGCTAGAGCAGTGGGTCCCAAACTTTGGCCCTCCAGATGTTTTGGACTTCAGGTCCCAGAAGTCCCAGTCAGCTTGATCAACAGTCAGAAATTCTGGGACCTGAATTCCAAAACATCTGGATGACCAAAGTTTGGGAACCACTGGGATAGAGAATGGCCACCTGCACCCCATTCAAAAAAGATCCCCACCCAAAAGATCCCCAAAGTTCCTCACCATCACCACCAATCTTCATCTTCCATGGATACCCATTCAAAGAGGAGAAGGAGGCAAGGTGTAGCTGATATGCGCAGGCTGACCATCACCTGTCTCAGGGCCCCACACCTTTTGTTCCCATCTCAGAATCAGGGGCCAGTCCAGCCCTCTGGCTTTTCCCAGATGATCATGTACCCTTCACCATGATTCCATCGTTTTGGTAGCTTCCCATATTGAACACCACCTTCACACCTCACCATTTTAAAAGATTAAAACACCTTTATGAGTAGTCACAGCCTTAAGCGAAGAGATGCTTGTATTTTGGTTCTATCTTTTTCACAGCCAAGAACTGGAACATTCCTCTGACCCCAATCCAGCCCTTGGGCTGAAAAAGAATCACATTGGCATTTCTAGATGCTGCATCACACTGCTAACTCATGTTCAGTTTGTGGTCCTCTAAGACTCTTAGATCTCTGTTGTCAAGCCAGGTGTCCCCTATCCTATATCTGTCCGTTTCATTTTTAATGACCAAGTGTAGTATCCTACATTTCTTCATGCTGAAATTCATTGTGTTTTGGCCCAGCTTTCTAATGTGTAATTTTGAATTCTGATCCTCTCCTCTGGGGTATTGGCTACCCTTCCTAATTTGGTGTCATTTGCTAATTTGATATGCATGACCTCTCTGCTATCATGCAGAGGTCCCTGACAGATCTCAGCACTGATGATGAAATGCATCTGAGGAAGTAGGCTCAGGTCTACGAAAGCTCAAAAACCCCTTTGCGTATTGATTTTCCATATGAACACGGCTATGTCTTTGAATTCTATCATCCAAGTCATTAATGAAGATGCTGACCAGCACTGGGCCTGTAGTATCCCACTAGTCACTTTTCTCCAGGATGAATCTCTATGATTCTATGATTTCCCCCCTCCTTAGGGTGTATTCCTAAACCAAGATCTTGCTGAAATTTGGAAATGTACTTCTAGCATGCAGCTATATGGCCATTTCCAACATCCCTTAAAAATCTATATGTGGACTTATGCTATGCTGAACAACATATCCTAATGCTGCCCCAACCATTCTGTATTGTGCAGGCTGGATCAGAGAAGTGCCTGGCTCCATCCTTATAGTCAGAAATGAAATGAGTACAGAAACACTGAGACCCACAGCGCTCCCTGACAGATCTCAGCATCGACATCATTTTGCGTCTGGCTGTAGGGACATAGCCAGACACTCCTCCAATCCTGCCTGTTCACAGCAAAGCATGGACTGGTTGTGCAGGGAGGCTTTAGAAGCTTTACAGCAAATCCAAGGGAGAGCTTTGGGTGCTATGGAGGAAGGGAATACCAGCTCCTAGTGTCCAAAAAAGTGACATCCACATACATATGTCCCTAATATGTCCCTAGACTCCATGTCCGACCCATGTCTCCCAATGCAACCCAATTTGCAGCAGAGATGCATCCAGATATTTTAATTTAGTCAGACACACTGTGACAAATATCCTCAGGGGTCTTTCAAGGTCCTCATGGAGAATATCATTTCCACATATTACAGCTAAAGGAAAATTGCCAGATGCATTTCTGCTTCGTCTGCCCCAGGCCTCCAGACACTTTTGGGGGAGAGCTGTCCCACTGAAAGGTGGGTTTTGGTGTGTCTGTGAGCATTTTGATCACTGCATGGTCAGGACAGAATTCGGATGCCTAAATGATGAGAATGACAGTCCTAGTGTCCTTTTCAAAACACAGGGCTAAGTTGTGTTATCCGTGTAGAGTACCGTATATACTCGTGTATAGGCTGACCTCGTGTATAAGACAAGGGTAGGTTTTGGGGCCAAAAATCTGGATTTTAATATACCCTGTGGATAAGTAGAGCATAAAACTGAAGGGCATGTAATAGGGCTGAGAAGAGGTTTTGTAATAAACAAACACTTGCTCTCCTTGCGTCTTCCCAGCCTGGCTGACCCCTCCAGAGGCAACCGGGCTGGGAAGAGGCTAAGGGAGGGAGCGTTTGCTCTCCTTGCATCCTCCTGGGAAGAGGCTTGGGAAGTGAAAGCTCCCTCGTCACTATTGTATTGAGCCATCTATAAATCGACCCAGGTTTTTGGGGTCAATTTTGTAGCATAATTTTTTTTACTTATAGACGAGTATATACAGTAGTTTTTTGGACAAGCTGATGGCGGAAGGGGTGGTGCTGGCCTTATAGAACTGTTGCAAATGTAAAATAAACAATGCACCCAGAGTAGTGTGTCAATGCGCACTGCCACTTTGCAAATGTGGAATGCAATGAAATGACAGGTACACACATGCACTGTTTCCTGTTTGTTGTGCTGCAGTGGAATTCAGCATAAGGATTCTGTTGTGTTCGTGTACCATAACTTCGTCAGCAGATATTTGCACTACTTTGACTACATAGTATCTTGGCCAGGAAGTCCACTGCTAAAGATCCCACTGTTTTCTGCCAAAAAGTCAATGGTGAACAGATTAAATTACAATACAATACAATACACCACGATCAAATCTGCCAGTACTGCTCTGCTATTTGCTTCCTGACAAAAGACTGTTGTTTGCAGGTATTCATAAATTGCTTCAAGATTCCTAAAATATTAGCTGCTTGCTGTGATTGGTCCCCATAATCAAGCTCCGTGGCAGAAAACATCACAGCTTCTACTGTTTTGTCACTTATTGGGGCTAGCCATAGACATGCCTTGTGTAACTAGGGGGAAGGTGGAGGTTGAAGAGTTTTACAGCATCTATGTTGAGCAACAGATGAAAAGAGCAAGGAAGGACCCTTTTTGGATCCAGCCTTTTTCATCTTACTGATTTAAGGAACTTGTTTAACTACCTTGATTTAAAATCCATCCATCCATGGTGCAATCAAAGGAACTTCAAACAGCCCCAGATAGCTGGTACTAAAATACAGGCATAAACTACTGAACACATAAGACATACCAATTTTTTAAATGTAACTTTAATATTTCCACTGAATATTGAAGTATAATACCAAGCCTGTTTAATAGTATGAAAGGCGACTGAAAAATCTGAAGAAAGTATCTGTCAAACAAGACTTTTTCTCTCACACACCCTTACAAAGACAAGCTAGGACTTTTATTCACAGCTTTTGGAAACCTGAAATGTTACACCCATGGCTATAGCCAAGCCAATTCGAGAAAGGATCTGTTTTTAAGCGATGCTACAGACGGATAATTTAAAATCTGGGTAAAAGAAGATCTTTACATACATAGTCTCCATTCCATTTCATGGGTCTTTCATCCAATACTTCTTTGAGACACTTACATTTAAATCACAACCACAGAATGAAGTCATAAAGGTCAAGAGAGAGAGAGACACACACACCCATTAAGTCAGTGCACAGATGCAATTGTTCTCAAGCAGAGTCCATCTCCAGTAAACTGGATTAATCCTGTCTCTTATTTACCCTCTTCTGGGAATGACAGGGGAGAGAATACAATAAGGTTATCACATGGAGCAGCCGTCACTTGTTGCTCAGCTTTGTTCCTAAGAGGAGTGAAGAAAAGGCTGGCCTCCAACTCTGTCTGTGGGGAACAAATTAGGCAGGTTTAAGACCCTGACCAAAAGAAGGACATACCTGTAACTGTAGTTCAAGTGGTCACCTGTGAATTCGTACAAATGGGTTATCCTGCACCTGTGCAATGCCTCTTTGGGGGCATTCTATAGGGTTCTGAAGAGTTAAGTCAGTAGCCATGCCGTAGCAGGATCAGGGCTTCCAAACCTTGCGCCTTGCGCCCTCCCGCTGGCGGTCCCACTCTACCATTAGAGAACCACTGACCTACAGACCTGGGTATATCTGTCTTGGAGAAGAGAAAATGGAGAGGTGGAACAGCTATATTTAAATATCCAAAGAAATACCATGCAGCATTTGGAGCTTGTTTCCTGCTGCATGGTATTTCTTTGGATATAGACTAGGACCTGAATCAATGGATTCAAATTACAAGAAAAAAAGATTCTACCTAAAACTTCTTTACTGTAAGAGCTGTTAAGACAGTGGGATAGACTGTCTGAGAGGGTCTTTGGAGAGCTTTAAACAGAGGCTGGATGGCCATCTCTCCAGAGCGATTCAGTTGTGTATTCCTGCATGGCAAGGGGCAGGACAAGATGGCCCTTGTGGTCTCCCCTCCCAGTTCTATGATTTTGTAAGCCAGTTTTCTTATGCATGCACACACATATTTTGAACCTGCAGTGGAAATTCCAGCAAGAATCTATTTCCTCCTGGTGAGAGGAATTGGGTCTTGATTATTTTGACAAATAATACACATACACCTCATGCCAGCTAAGCTGTTGAAGGTGAGGCTTACGTAGAAGTAAGATCTTTAAAAATGTACCTTCTTCGAATATCTGCATCTATATTTTGAACTGCACACCTGAAAGTGATTTCTTCAATACTGGAGTCTACTTGTTTAACAGCCTTGCCTTGGGGAAGATTAATCCAGTTCCCCAAACCTACCCAACTGGTTGTGCAATAAAGTGCCTCAATGAGATCCAAGATCCTTTCAGCTTGCTAAAATCTAAGCAACATTTGAGTTCTCACACTATCTTGGAGAAGTATGACAACATTGATTCTTATAAATATTTATCTCAGTTGGATTAAGAGCAGCCTTTTCCCTATATTGCTCCAACTCATTCTCAAATCTGTCCATCCTATCCACATTACCTGCAGTCTTTGGTCAGAATGCAAACTGTGACTGCAGACCCACTGGATCAAGGGTTCACAAAGGTCTTGAATTACCATTCAGCAACTGATGAAATGCATCTGCGCTAGTTTGGATGTGCAACTGGATCAGGTCTTTGAATTTGTGCTCCAGGTACCAAATGTGGAAAAATGACTTTTTAAAAGATGACATCTCCCAGAATGTCTCAGCTAGCATGGCCACTGACTGGGGTTATGGGAGATGGTGTTCAAACAACAAGTCTTTTGTCCACACTTCAGCAAGAGACACCCAAAGCTGGAGTTGTAACCAGAGAACTGAGAGGAGCTTGGTTGTAGTGGCAGGTCCTAGTTTGCTCTGAAGAGCAGTGTGAGGAAGTAAATAGTATCCAGGTGAAATATTATACTTTTTTTAAAAAAAATTGTTAAAGACTTCTAAGCACTTTGGCTTTTTGTGAGATGACAAACATGCTGTTTTTGGAGAGGGGTTGGCCACATACTTGGTTCTGTAGCACAAGACAACTAGAATCATTTGCTTGGTGGGCAAATGGGCTTTCAAAGGTCTTATTGATAAAGTCGTGAATGCTTAATTGGAGACGTGTTCAATCTGATTAGCATAAATGAATTTCTCTCTTTTCTGCTTTGGAGTGTGGGAAGATTTTAATTCCCTGGCTCTGTCTTCACCTACTGGGCCCCAGCTGAGGTAGGGATCCATCCAGGAGAAAAAGGTTCTACCTTTGGGGATTCCTTCCATACCCATATAAGCTTAAAGAAGGCAAAAAATCCTGAAAAGTTAAAACAGCACATGAACCATGCTGCTAACGGTTGGTCATCTTGGCCAGAGTCCCCTAGCCTTGCCTTCTGTTTGGACAAACTGGAAAAATTACTTTTTTGGACTACCAAAGTCCCTCAACCAGTGGCCATAACGACTGTGAGATTGTAAGTGTTGTAACTTTGCCAAGCTCTCTTTATAGTACACCATCATTTACACTATGTGGGTTGTTCTGGGACAGATAACATCATATCTTGTGTTGATGGGGGTAGGAGTTGCCATTCTTGTTTCTCTCCACCCTTCCAATCCTGCTTTTTTTTTTTTTTAAGGGAAAGCATGGCATCACATTCATTGAAGTAATAGGAGAAATACTACAGCGATGTAACTATATACCTACAATTCTGAACAATCCCACCCAACAAACTCCATTCCAAGCAAACATACCTGGAGATCAGGTGTTCCATTGCCACAGGACAATTCACAGGACAAATCAGGAAGAAGAGGGCCTGGAAAATCAAGTCACATTTTCAGTGGGAGATTTATTGGCATTTGAGGCTGGTTAAATTTTATACACGTCCCTTGGCAAATGGCAGCTTCCTGTGGGTCATTTTGTCTCTACCCATGTCAATGCAGAAGGCTTGCGAAAGACATGTTCTTTGTGGACTGTGCACAGAATGATTTAGAATTATGTATCTCATTACAAGTATCAAGTTCTTTGTATAACTGTATGAATGACAGATGTTAGCTGGAGATAGAACAGCTGATATGTAGAATTCTAACAATATAGGACTAAGTCTGAAAATTAAGTAGTGAAATGCATGAAGATATTATTATGGTCACTAGCTTAAATAATAATTGTTCTTTTAAAAAGATCTCTTTTAAATCAAGTTGCTTTGGCTGAACTTACTTTAATTGAAGGATTTCTTTCTGAATGGCATTTCTTGCATTATAAAATAATTTCATAAAAAGAAGCCGCTGACACTGGCTAATGATCTAACAATAACCAACTGGTAATAAACTGTTAAAGTTAAAATGTTTAAACTCAAATGGTAATTGTTCCAGTAAGAGGGTTGGAAAATAGGAGTGATAGCCAGACTTTTAAAATACGTTTTAAACCTGGTTTAATTTAATTTAGTTATTGAATTTTGTGAAAAGCAACAGAAAAATAAGATCATAGAATCATAGAGTTGGAAGAGACCACAAGGGCCATCCAACCCCCTGCCATGCAGGAACTCAAAATCAAGATGTAGGTCAGATTAGGAAAGATTACAGATTATGTAAAACATAAAAATGTAAGCAAGGATATATAGAATTCTGAATTAGGAGTTAAAAATGGAGAAGAAGATAAAAACTAGTATGGAAAATGAAAACAATATAAGATGAGGAGTAAGGAAGGGCAGAGAGATCTTTTAAGTAGCAATAAAATGCATGTGTGCTGTAAGTAAGGAATAAAATATATATATATATAAATTTATTCACCATATGATTATCTTGGGCTGTAAAGAAGAATTCCAATTATGCAAAAATTGAAGTTAACCTCTAATTTTTTTATGACTAAAGCAGAAAGAAGTGTGTTGCTGGTGCTGTCTGCCTTCAAATAGTTTCCAACTTATGGCGACTCTATCACAGAGTTTTCTTGGCAAGTTTCTTCTGAGAGGGTTTGCCATTGCCTTCCTCTGGGGCTGAGAGTGTGTGACCTGCTCTGGGCCATCCAGTGTGTTTACATGGCAGAGTCTGGATTCGATCCCTGGTCTCCTGAGTCCTAATGCTACACTCAAACCTCTACATCATGCTGGCTCTCAGAAAATATAAATATATTTGATTTTATATATGTTAAATATCTGATTAGATTATTTGAGAGGAATTATTCTATTTTTAAATAAAACAAATAAACAAAAAGACAGCCAACTTGCTACAGACTCCAGGCAAGGAATAGCACTGAATAGGAGCTGTATACTTATACACAATGATTTGGGTGATATACTGGTAACCATTCTGGGAGTTTCCAGGAGTCATTTTGGTTCATTGCAAGGTATAGGAGAGAAAGAAGAGCTGGGTCAATATTCCTGGGTAGCTGGCCTTTAAAGTGGCCTGTTGCACTGCATGCGAAACTGCTTGTGTAAGAGAGTACCGGAATATCCAAACAGGACTCTAGCCACTTGTTTATCTTTGAAAAACGTCAAAACACATTTGTTAATCTTTAAAACAATGCTGCATGACATAGTCTCCTTTGCTGCAGTGGAGTAACAGATGCAGTTCCAGAAGTCTGAAATTGATCTCTGAATATCAGAACCAGAGAGGACATTTCATGCATTCAAAAGGGCTACTTATTCTACTTACATTCTGGAGTATGCTGTTCTTCAGCCTGAAGAGTTTTGTTTTCACACTGTGACTCTCTCTTGGGACTACAGAAAATATCCTGTTTGTTCACATCCACATCTGTTTGTTCCATCTCTTCTGCAGCTACTGGAACTTCCTCTTGAACACTGGGATTTTCCAAGCCCTCTAAGCTATCTGAAACCAAGCCATTCTGATCACCTAAGGGCGATCCCTCGTCACATGCTAAATGTGCATCCTGAGAATTCAGAAAAGAGAAAAGACCTCAATTTGAAAGACCTCGAGGAGAAGAGGAACTATTATTTACAGAAAAAGTGTCAGACAGCTTTAGAAAACCATTTAAACCAGGAGCAGCCAACCAAGGGCCCTTTCATACTGTGCAATTATAATGCTGTGATTCTACTTTAACCATTGTACAATTGATGCACGCCTTGGCTGCTGCTTCTTTCCATCCCAAGGCTTCAGGGAGCTCAATTATTCCCGAGTTCCTAGCTGTGCACACGCACCCTCCCGGCTGCTCCCTTCATCTTCAGCTTTTCTCTCACTCACAGGGGAAAAGCCTGGGAGGGACGGAAAGGGAAGAGTGCATGTGCACACAGCTAGGGACTCGCAAATAATCAAATCCGCAAATAATCAAATCCGCAAATGTACCTACATTCTATGGAATCATGGGATTTGCAGTACAGAAGAAATATTTAGAATTATAAGCCAGAAGGCTCTTGTGTCTCAACGAACTACAAACTGCAGGATTCCACAGGATGCAGAAGCTCCTTGGTAGAGTGAAGAAAATGACCTGCCCTCTTAATAATAATAATAATGATAATGAAATTTGTTTATATCCCGTCCGTTTGAGATCAACTGGGGCAGCTAACAACAATAAAATATAACATACAAGAGTAAAATCTAATTCCCTCCCCCCCCCCCTTGAAAAGTTATTATCTTGATCCTTGCCCATCATGGCTGGTCTTCCGGGGGGGGGGGGAGGCACTGAGGATGTTCCTTATGGACATCATCAATGCATCCTTCAGGGAGGGTCATATTCCACCCTGTCTGAAGGAAGCGGCTGTTAGGCCGCTTCTGAAAAAAACCTTCCCTGGACCCCCTGGATATGAACAATTATAGGCCAGTCTCTCTGTTACCATTCTTGAGCAAGGTAATTGAGAGGGCGGTTGCTCTTCAACTCCAAGCTGTCTTGGATGAAACCGATTTATCTAGACCCATTTCAAACTGGCTTTAGGACGGGATTTGGAGTTGAGACTGCTATGGTTGCCTTGGCCGACAACCTGCGTCTGAGCATCGACAGGGGTAGTGTGACTCTGTTGGTGCTTCTAGACCTCTCAGCAGCTTTTGATACAATAGATCATGGCATCGTCTTGGATCGCCTGAGTGGGTTATGAGTCGGAGGCACTGTGCTGCAGTGGCTCCGTTCCTTCCTCTTGGGCAGATCTCAGAGGGTGCTCCTTGGGGACAGTGGCTCCAGTAAAAAGGAGCTTACTTGTGGCGTCCCTCAGGGCACCATTCTGTCCCCGAAGCTGTTTAACATCTATATGAAGCCGCTGGGTGAGATCATTCGGAGTCATGGAGCTGGGTGTTATCAGTATGCTGATGACACCCAGATCTATTTCTCCATGTCTCGATCATCGGCCTCGACTCCTGGGATGGCATCTCTCCTCTCAATGAATGTCTTAAGGCAGTAATGGGCTGGATGAGGAAAAACAGATGGAGAGTGAATCCAGACAAAACAGAGGTGTTAACAGTAGCGGCCCCAAAACCAGGAATTGGGTTGCAACCTCCAGTCCTGGACGGGGTCACACTGTCCGTAAAGGACTGCGTTCGCAGTCTGGGGGTGCTCCTTGATTCGTCGCTCCTGATGACCAATCAGGTAAATGCGACAGTCAGGAGTGCCTGTTATCAGCTTCAACTGATACACCAGCTGCGCCCTTTCCTGGAAGCAAGGGATCTTGAGACTGTGGTGCACATACTGGTAACTTCTCGTCTGGATTTCTGTAATGCGCTCTACATGGGGTTTGGTCCGGAAACTTCAGTGCTTGGTCCAGAAACTTCAGTTAGTACAAAACATGGCAGCCAGAGTGGTTTCTGAAACATCTAGGAGGGATCATATTACTCTGGTATTAAAGTCCCTCCACTGGCTGCCTATTAGTTTCTGGGCCCAGTACAAGGTGTTGGTTATTTCCTTTAAAGCCCTAAATGGCTTGGGTCCAACCTATCTTCGGGATGCCTCCTCTCATACAATCCTCCCTGCGCACTCCAGTCCTCTGGGAGGAATTTTCTCCAGCCATCAAAATCTAGGCTGTCTGCAACCTCCCAGAGGGCATTCTCAGTAATCGCCCCCAGATTATGGAACGGCCTGCCGGATGAGATCCGTCAGATTACTACGCTAAACAGCTTTAAAAAGGCTGTTAAGACGGATCTCTTCCACCAGGCCTTTCCAGAACAGACTTCCCAGCCTCAGGAACCCCCTTATCTGCCCTTTCCCAATTCGGATGCTGATGTTCCCCTGCTTGTTTTATTATATCATTATTGTTTATGACTTGATTTTATCCTATATCATTTTAACTAAGATGTTTTAATACTTTCTGGTCTAATACCTTTTTAAGGGGTGGGTGGGTTTTGGGCTTCGGGGGATTTATATTGTATGTAATTTTAATTGTCATTACCTGCCTCAATTGTTCTCAGAGGGACGGGGTACAAATAAAATTTATTATTATTATTGGCAATTGAAAGAAAAGACAGTGCTATATCTGTGTAATAGCAATAACAACAACAATCCTTACCTGCCTCTCTCCATAGAATGAGGCAGAGAACAACATCAAATAAACAACACACAACATCAATTAAAACACATTAATTAAAACATGCAACAGTTAAAAGGATAAACAAGAAATACACATTCTAAAACAATCCATATTTAAAATTCATCTTAATGGGGAGTAAAGCTGGGCCCATGAACCATTGTAAATGGGGAAATGGGATATCTAAGGGGGTAGTGGATATAGGTTGAGTCTCCTTTATCCGAAATGCTTGAGACCAGAATTTGATTTTTTTTATTTTGGAATACGTGTATTTGTACATATGTACATAAGATGGAACCCAGGTCTACACACAAAATTCATTTATGCTTCATATATACTTAGCCTGAAGGTAATGTTATACAATATTTTTAATAATTTTGTGCATGAAGCAAAGTTTGTGTACATTGAACCATCAGAAAGCAAAAGTGTCACTAAATTATTTATTTATTACACTTATGTCCTGCCTTTCTCCTAATCCAGTGGTTCCCAAACTTTGGTCCTCCAGATCCTTTGGACTTTGGGTCCCAGAATTCTTGACTATTGGTCAAGCTGGCTGGGGCTTCTGGGAGGTGAAGTCCAAAACACCGGGAGAATCAAAGTTGGGAATCACTGTCCTAATCCATGGTGGCTAATAACCACCTTGAGTCCCATTGCTGGGAGAAAGGTGAGATATACATGGAAATAATAATAATAATTCAGATTTTGGAATTCCGGGTAAGGGAGATTCAACCTGTATCTCCTTGTACAAGTGTCTAAATCAGTGGTGGGCACCTCTGACGCCTGGAGCCCCACACCATCTGATTTTTGCATTTCAGAGGGCCATAGCATGACGACACAGTGCCATTTTAATGTTGCATTACTCCTGGTTACCTTTTGGGCTGTTGGGGTTCTTGAAACACCATTTTACGCCTCTCCGCAGCTTAGTAACTTTTTTTTTAGATGAAAGTTGGGAGGAGGGTTGGACTGTTAAGGGGGTAGTGGAGATGACAAGGGCCAGCCTTGATCTCTTTATAGGCCATATGATTACTCCCCCCCCCCCCCCCGTTTGATATAAATGCCAGCATATTGAGTAGTCATACTAATGTTAATGGTCCAAAGAAGGACTTACAGTAGCTTCTTCCACTATGCTTTGGGCTGTAACACATGTCTCCTCTGTAGCTTGACTGTCACTGGGAAGAAAGGAGAGCACACAGTTACAGTTTGGAAGGATTTGAAGACCCACAAGAACAACAAAAAAGTCTGCAATTGTTTCATAGGTAGTACATGGGAATAGGAGCCAGCATGGTACTGTAGTGGTTTGAGTGTTGGACTGCCACTTTGGAGACCTGGGTTTGATTCCTCACTCTGCCATGAAACCCACTGGGTGAACTCGGACAAGTCACAAACTCTCGGCCTCAGGGGAAGGCAATGGCAAACCTCCTCTGAGCGAATCTTGCTAAGAAAACCCCATGATCACCATAAGTCAGGAACAATAACAAAAACAACATTCTTGGAAGTCACACACTCTCAGCCTCAGGGGAAAGCAATGGCAAACCCTTTCTGAACAAAGCTTGCCAAGGAAACCCCAGGATGGGTTCGTCTTTGAGTTGCCAGAAGTCAGAAACGACATGAAGGCACACAACAAGAACACAACATTCTTGGAAGTCACACTGTTTCAGCCTCAGGGGAAAGCAATGGCAAACCCTTTCTGAACAAAGCTTGCCAAGGAAACCCCAGGATGGGTTCGTCTTTGAGTTGCCAGAAGTCAGAAACGACATGAAGGCACACAAGAACAACAACATTCTTGGAAGTCACACTGTCTCAGCCTCAGGGGAAAGCAATGGCAAACCCTTTCTGAACAAAGCTTGCCAAGGAAACCCCAGGATGGGTTCGTCTTTGAGTTGCCAGAAGTCAGAAACGACATGAAGGCACACAACAAGAACAACAACATTCTTGGAAGTCACACTCTCTCAGCCTCAGGGGAAAGCAATGGCAAACTCCTTCTGAACAAACCTTGCCAAGGAAACCCCAGGATAGGTTTGTCTTTGAGTTGCCAAGTCAGAAACCACTTGAAGGCACACAACAAGAACAACAACATTCTTGGAAGTCACACTCTCTCAGCCTCAGGGGAAAGCAATGGCAGACCCTTTCTGAACAAACCTTGCCAAGGAAACCCCAGGATAGGTTCGTCTTTGAGTTGCCAGAAGTCAACCCCATCTTCCTCCTCCTCCTCTTCTTCTTCCTCCTCCTCCCCCTCCGCAAAGGCTCCAGGAGGGAAGGAGGGAGCCCAGCCAAGCTCCCCTCCAGAAGAGATGCTTCGTCCGCTGCCGAGAAGAAGAGGAGGAAGGCTGGCAAGTGCCGGGGCCCCAGAGAGAGGGGGAGGTCTCCTTGGGAGAGGAGGAGGAGGAGGAGGAGGAAGAGGGCATCCCCGCCCTGCAAGGGGGCTTCCCTGACCCTCTCTCTTCCTCTTCCTCCCCCTCCCATGGGGTTGGCTTTTCCTGAGGGAAAGGAAGGAAGGGGGGAGGAAGGGAGGAAAGAAAGAAGAGAGGGAGGGAGGGAAAGAAGGGAAGGAAGGAAGGTGGGGAAAGAAGGGAGGGAAGCTGAGGCCTTCCCCTGAGGCTGAGAGAGTGTGACTTGCCCAAGGCCACCCAGTGGGTTTTTACAGGGCCTTCCCTGTAGAGAAGCAGACCAGCCTAGGGCAGCGAGGGAGGAAGGGAGGCCCTCCCAGAAACACTGCGCCTCGGCCCGCTTTCTCCTCCTCTTCCCCCAAGCCAAGCCACCGCCTCCTCCTCCTCCTCCCTGATCTTCCTGAGGGTCTCACCCAGAGCAGTGAGTGCGTTGAGGGGGAGGAGGAGGGAGACAAAATGGTGGCCGGGCTGAGGGGGGTCCTCTCACCTGGCCTTCCTCTCTTCCTGGCATATGAGACGATCCTTGACTTTTGAGAAGATTTTCTGGGGTTAAAAAGTCATCTTATATGCCAGAAAATATGGTATATCACAGGGCTTTCTTGGCAAATTTCTTCAGAGGGGGCTTGCCATTGATATGGCTGAGCCAGGATTCAAACCCTGTTTTCCAAAGTCTTAGTCCAATGTTGAAACCACTACACCACACTGGCTCTCAGTACTATCCAGCTTTTCATTTGTTTTGGGCAAGGTAGTGTGTATGCAAGAAAGAGAAATGAGGAAGAGATTTAGAAAGGAAATTCAAACCTTCCTGCCTCGAGGATGGCGCATAGCGTTAAACCCAAGAAGAGTGGACTGCTCCACCTGCCATCCCAAGAATCAAACCTTCCCTTTCAGTCAGTGTCCAAGATTATTGGATGAACCGTTCTAAGTACAAACTGTTTAGCATGAATTAGCACAGAGATGCCACTAAATATTTATTTAAAAATAAAACAGTTTCTGCCAGGTAAAGGATATCTGCAACATCTTTTCTATGGCTGGGAAAAACACCATGAAGCATTTCAAAAGACTGATGTGATGCTATTCATGCCCATAGGCATGAACAAGGCAAATGAGGATGAGCGCTATTCCTGGAAGGAACTGTGAAAGGGGAGGAAACAGGGAATTGTATGAAGGAAGTGTTAATCATAAAGTATTCCCTCAGCATGGCTGGACTGCAAGGAATGATTTGTGCCTGCACAGCTTCTGATGCAAAAAGGAGAACACTGAAATCAGAATTTTAGCAGGGGTGTTGTGACACAGGATGAGCCAACATTGATTCTAGTTCAAGAGATCAGAAATTAAGACTTCAATGATTGCTGTGTATCAGCACCTGGAAATAATGCATTACACATAACATTGGTACCCATGATATACTACTCTTCTGTGTTAACAAGGCTATAACAATCTCCTCCCTCCCTACATTCTAGCACCAACATGGTATGAGTTCAGGTATATCAAACAATATTTTGTTGTCACTCTTAAAGTACTATTTTAAGGGCACTTTGCAGGAATGTTGAGCCATTTTTCAATTTTTAAGGCTCATTTCAAAAAGTGCTGCATTATGCAATACCTTGTAGATAACTAAAGAGCATTTAAACTAGTGTTTGTTTTTTAAAGCAATGATTGGCACCCAATCTGAAGCTGAAGTTTTAGTAACACCTCCAAGCTCTGTACACAAGTACACACAGGTAGCTTCATACATTTGCCC
Organism: Phrynosoma blainvillii; assembly: GCA_026167975.1. Taxonomy (NCBI): domain Eukaryota; kingdom Metazoa; phylum Chordata; class Lepidosauria; order Squamata; family Phrynosomatidae; genus Phrynosoma; species Phrynosoma blainvillii. The sequence continues at coordinate 450,968,454 of JANUYF010000001.1, read as the reverse complement.
TGAGGGTCAAATGGAACCTCCATGTCCAAGGGCAAAAGGCTTCACATGCCAAATGTTTAGTCTGATACAGAAATATTCCCTCCTATGCCATAGATGGCAGCAACTAGACAAGGAGATTCAGGTCCACCTCCCCGACAATGAGTTGTCATTTCAGCTTCAGCCAAATGGTTCAGATTTGGCCCAGCTGTATACCTTTGTTCAGAAATGGAACCAAGGAGATCAGCATCAAAAGGATTCACACATGTGTCTTGATCTGGCAGAGGAGGAAGGGCTTTGGATACTGTGGGTGTGCCGCCATGCCTTAGAACACAGGTATCTGCACAACTCTGGAGCAGGGCCTTAGCAGCAGACCTTGGAGTTGTTCGCCTTGATATCCGTCGGGGAGTCTTGATGGCAGATTTGGGAGTCCTGCTAGCAGATTTAGGAGTCCAGCCTATGGAGAATTGGGAGGGGGAGTTAATGCATCAAACAGTTGTTGTGTGCCTTCATTTCCAATTTATGACAAATCTTTCACAGGGTTTTATTGGCAAGATTTGTTCAGTGGGGCAGTGCTTTTGCCTCCCTCTGTGGATGAGTGTGTGTGACTTGTCCAATGTCATCTAGTAGGTTTCCATGGCTTGGGCACAGACTTGTTCTCCCAAAGCCCTAATCCAGCACTCAAACCACTAACACCATACTGATTGTTCAAATGTTATTTCATGTCAAAAGGTAATCCAAGTTCTCAAAAATTGTCCTGTGTCCTAGAACACCTAGAAATTGCTACAGTCTTCTATCAGTCTACCTAAAAAGCAGAATATGGACAACTGCTTCTATGTATTATGCAGATGAACCTTCATATCTATTTTGGATAGTGGGAGTGGTGGCTGTGGGCAGAACTTGTCAATAGTTCCAAAACATGGACTAAACAGTAAGACGTCTAAATTAAACCACAGTAGACCACTTCCCTATGAAGAGGAAAGATTTTACTATAGCCCCGATTGCTATAGTATTGCTATATATATTGCTATAGCCCTGATGGCTTTAAAAGGTAATTAGAACAATTTGGGGAAGATAAGGCTGTCAATAGCTACTAGGTTGCTTATTTATTCAATTTATATCATGCCTTTTTCCTGCCAAGAGACCCTTTTTCCTGCCAAGAGAATTCCAAATGAAAGTTTAGCTAGGAAAGGTACTATTACAAAAGTTAAAAAAGCAAACATCAGTTCTAAATAAAAACACACAGGCCAGAATCCTCTATCACTGTGTATGTTATATAACTTTATGTATACTTAGCTACATAGAAGAGGCACTAAGAAACCCTGTTAGTGAACTGTAAAGATGCATGATGAGACATCGGTAAGAGGGTCCCAATACGCATCGGTCCCATTGTGCCTCGGTCACTTTCCTGGCTCCTCTAGATAGTAATGTAAGAACAGCCCATTAAGGAACAGCCTAGTTCTAATTCTGGCAGAATTAAGCCCCTTTATGAAGACTTACCAGAAGACCACGACAGGATTCTGGCCTGAGAAGGCTCTTTCCTGTCCTTACCAACTATGCCTGAAAACTGTGTGCCAAGAGAGAGCCCTCCCTCCAAAGATTTAAAAACTCAGGCCAACATGTATGGGGTGATATGGTCTTCTTGATAGCCTGGACCCAAGCCATGAAGGGAGTTAAAGATTATAGCCAGCACTTTGAATTCTGCCCATAAACGAACCAGGTTATGATGGCTATATCTTACTGAGGATGAGTACCAATTGCAGAAAGCAAGTAAAATGGCATTATTGCCCACATGTACCACTTGTGAGCTTTCTAGTAGCACATTTTATTCTGCGTGACAGCCTCCTTAAAGCTGGTGCCTTTTAGATATTTTGGATTTTGACTCCCATAGCAACACACCATCAGCCACATTAGCTGATGGAAACTATAGCCCAAGGTTGAGATTCTACTTGAAGTTAGAGGAGTGCAACATATGAGTCTCAGGAAAGATGGACATGAAATGACGCTTGGGAAGACTAGATGCTGCGTTTGCAAGAAATGATCAGGAAGAAACTGGCAGAGAGCTGCCTTTGTTTTCTTGACGGAGATTGGCAGCACTCATTTGCCACAGCCAGGAAAGTGCAGCCAGTCAGAATGAAACATGAGGGAGCTTTCCTAGCACACACACACCCCGACAGATCAAATAGCCATTTAGATTGAAATGAGGCTCCACTCAGATGTCATCTGGTTGCTACTGCACAAGGAGTTCTTGGATACCTCTTGGCCCAATGCCAGAAAAAATAGTCATGCTAGTGTTAAACTAACAGGACTTACACTAGAGTAAGTAAGTCACCACTACCAAGAGGATTTGGGCCCAAAACATCAGGAGGAGCAAGGCTGAGGTATGGAGCCTGCCTAAAGAACAGGGCGCACACTTCAGCGCCTAAACAAGAATGAAAGTAAATGATCAAGAGAAGCTTGAAGTTTGCCTAATGATGCTTTCTTCCCTGTAGAGAAGTTTGGTTCACACTGCAAAGACCCTATTCAGTCATCAGTGATTGATTTCTAGAGTCTGGCAAAGTTTCATTTTTGAACAACAATTCCCAGAATCCCTCAGCCAGCATGGCCACACCGCTGATCATGCCAGTTATAAGATTCTGGAAGCTGTAATCCACCAAAAGGAAAGTTTCCAATTTCCCCAGGGCAAACTAGCTTCTCTTTCCCAGTTCCTCATAGGAACCAAACATGCTCACAGAAGGCCTCCAAAATTTGGTACCGTCTGAAGCAGCTAAGTCTCCCCTACAAGGGAACTGTCACCGGACTAACCTGAGAAAGGTTTAGCAGGAGATTCGATTTGGAAAAACCCTCCATCAAAGACCACTTTCTCGCCTTCCATTGGTGTTTCTGGGCTCAACGCCAGCTCCTCCTGCTTTATCTTGCTCTTCATGATGGCCTTGATGGCTGCCAGACGCTTTCGGGCTGCTGCCCTTTCTGCAGCCCCATTACCTGCTCTGGTTGCCCTCTGACGAGTGCCATTCTTCTGGAAGTGAAAAAGGTAAGCCAATGTAATTGTTTTCCAGGACCTTCTGAAGAACACAGAACATGTGATTTTGTATGTGTGAGTGAAGACCATATACGTTACTTTGCTACATAGTTTATACCTTTGACTCCCAGAGATGAAAGCCTCTTTTGTGGAGGAACAACTGGGAGGGGCCATTCGAATATTTTATTTTTATTTATTTATTTATTTTTTGCACTAGTGCTCCCAACCACCAAATGGGTTTCAAATCAAGAACTGTTTAATTTTGAACAACTCCCAGAAACCCCCAGCCAGGGAAATAATGAGAATCTTAGTCAAAAGCCCTGATATTTCTGAGCTCTGGCCAGATCTACATTGCTTTCTGAGCATCAGATGGATGCAGCAGAATAAGGGTCTTGATCCAACACTTTTCTGTTTTCCAGAACATGAATATTTTGTTAGGGATAATTATACTTCTAAGGAGAATTTTAATTTTAGCCAAAGCACTAAAATGCACATTTTCAGAGAAAGCATACCCTTACATTGAGATTTTTTTAAAATTTTTTTGGTAAAGGTCATGTTTTTCATTCATATGCCTTCCACACAATCCAGAATGAAAATCAGTGGAAACGAATACACTGGGAAGAGAAAGCAGTACAGGTCTTTCCCCGCTCCCTGGCAAATCAACCCTTCTGCAGTTCTATAGTCTATAGCCATTTTAGAGAACAAGCGTAGTGTAGTGGTTTGAGTGATGGATTACAACTCTGGAGATCTGGGTTTGCATCCCAACTCAGCCATGGAAACCCACTGGGTGATCTTGGGCGAGTCACACTCTGATAGGTTCACTGAAGCATATGATAAGTCAGAAATGACTTGAAGCCATGCAACAACAACAAATAGCCATTTTTAAGGTCTAGCTGGAAATCAGTGAGATTTTACTGGTTGCTTTGGTTGGCAGCTTATTCTGTTGATATGTAGTGGTCATTACAGCCTCTCTCCAGTACTGGCTGTTCAGCTTCGAGTCCAGAGTCTGCTGTAGTGTTTTGAGTGTTGGACTTGGGGAGACCAGGGTTCGAAGTGCCACTCAGCCACAGAAACCCACTGGGTGATTTTTGGGCCAGTCATGCTCTCAGTCTCAGGAAGGCAATGACAATCCCCTCCCGAACAAATCTTGCCAAGGAAACTCCATAAGAAGTTTCCTTACGGTTATTATTAAGTCTGAAAAAACACACATCAGCAGCAAACACGCAACTGGTTTAGTGCTTCATCAGTATATGGGAAGCAGAACCCTCTAGTGGTCAACTGCAGAATGCCCTTGTCACAGACTTTTTTAATAAATGTTGTTTAGTAATAAATGTGAAGGATGTTGCAGGATAAGTTTATTTATTTTATTTATTTTACAACCTACGTTTCTCTTGGTATAGGGCCCAGTTTGTAATTTGAGGAACACTAGCTTTCAGCCTTGGGGTCCAGGCCATTCCCCGAATCCTCAGGGGCTTAACGCTGGCCTAATTTCTGATGACATTGGCAGCTATACTATCAAGACACTTGCCTAAGCAGGTATCCAATATCCCCTTATGCAAGCTCTTTCCCAAACTGCCTGCAGCAGACTTTCATCCACCCCAACAGAATGAGTGAAAAGCTGCCAGACAGTCTGCCCCCTTCCCCACCCGTGTAAATCTGCTGGCAGAACTTTATGGACCAATGAGTGCCAGCCCATTTCAAAACACATTTCAAAATGTTGGTTATGTTGGTTATAGAGCCTATAAAACCCTATATGGCTCAGCCAGAGGTTATTTGAAGGACTGTATTCTGGTGAGAATATAAGAGAGGGCCTTCTCTGTGGCTGCTCCCAGGCCGTGGACGCCGCTGGCCAGAGATGGAACTGGCATCCTCTTTACTATCTTTCTTACCCAGGTGAAGAACATTTTATTCTGATAGGCCTGGTGAGCTTGTTTTTAAGGGAATATATGCCATGTATAATATGCAGGATTTTTATTTAATTTTAAAAAATAATTTCTGTTTTAATTTTTTGATAGGTTAATTATTTGTTAACTTTTGTAGGCTAAAATTTTTAACTCAGGGCTGAAACAGATGGCCCTGAAAGGGTGGCTTGAAGCCACCCCTTCCAAAGACGGATTGCGGTTGTGGCAACCGCACACTGCAGCCCCAATACACTTTCAAACTGGCCGAAAAAGAACAGAAAAGATCTGCTCCTTCTTCGGTCAGCAAAAAGGCAGCTTTTGCCTTCCCACCATGGTCCCATGGTGGCTTGAAGCTGTTCCGGTGGTGTGTGGCGTATAAACACAGCGCCGCCGAGGGCCTTGAAGCTGCTCATGTCTGGGCAGCCACCCAGCTTCCAGGTGGCTTCAAGGTGTCATCAGGATGTGTGGCATCTAAACACCACACGCTAATGACGCCCTGAAGCAGGAGTATGAGGGCCTTCTGTTACAGCCCTTAGTTTGTTTTAACTGTTGGAAGCTATCTTGATTCCTCAACTAGGAAAAAGGTGGGATGATGATAACAAATGCTTTGCTGGCATTAAATAGGATCTAGCCAAGCTTTGACCCGAAAGCAATGGAGGGAGAGACTCGTGCTTGTTTTTAACAGCCATCTGCAGAAGCTCAGTGATAGCTGCTTTCAAAATCAAAAAATCATTCCAACTACATGCTGCACAAGATGAGCACCCAGTAACAGAATCATAGAAGCCTTTCGTACCTTGCAGGGCCTCTTGTCCTGGGCATCATCCGCTGTTTGCCATCCATTCCCCTGAAGTTTCCTCAGATTCTCAAATTTTTTATTTACATCTTCTATCTACAGAGAGGAAAACAAAAATGAAACACTGAAGCAATAGGCTCAAAAATTTTAATACAGCCACATCCTTTTGTAAACAAGACAAAATGATCTTGAAATGCACACTGAGCTTCCATGGCTAAATACAGGGCTAAACCTAGAAGGAAACTGTAAAGAGGATTGTATCCTGAAATTTCAGATATGTGGAGGATGCAACCTCAGGCGCATGTGGAGAACATCTACTTTGGTTAAGAAAATGCTTTTCTAATCCACACAGTAGGCTAGCATTTAAGTTGCAAAGAAGAGACAAGCTCCATGTGCTAAAAAATGATCAACTGCTTGTTAGTGTTTTTAAAAGTCCTTTTTAAAACATTAATAAACAGTTGACCATCTTTTAGCACATGAAGCTTGTCTCTACTTGCTGCTTAGCTACATGCTTTCAGTTCCTTAGCTATAGTATTTCACTTGGAAAGACCTCAGAAGCCAAAGGGACATTTGGATAGAAGGTGAAAGTACCACTTCTCCAAGACAGTGCTTTGTGCCTTGCAGCCTTTTTGACAACTGGCATATTTTCCTTATTTAAGAATATCCTGCTTCATTATGATCCTATTCTAGCTGCAGAATCTGAGTTACCTCCACACACAAGCATGATCTCCTAGCCCCCATCCAGTCACAGACTGAACAGCTGAACTGCTAAGCAAAAACTTCACTCAGAATTCCTACCTGGAAGTTCACCATATCCCAAAATCCATCCAAATCTGTACATGTTGTCTCCTTTTCCCCACGCTGAAATTCACAGTTATCCACCAGCCCTTCAAACTGTTTGAATCTTTCAGCAATCAACAGTCTGGTTTGCCCAATGGTTGTGCGGACAAGATCTTTTGCTGCAGAAACACATATTCCATTACATATGTCAAGTTATAACTCATACCTTCATGTATTTTATTTTGTTGTTTAGAAGTGCCATAAACAAAGCCACTTGGCTGACAAAATCAGCCAAGCTGTGCAAACAGTTCTGACCTGGATAGTATTTTCCATGCTACAATCTGTATTTCTTTTCTTACCATCATCTGGGATATCCATTTCAGTTGTTCCATCCCATTCAAGACACTGTGATGATAGCCTCTCTGTTTCGGATCGAAGGATGTTTCTTTTTAAAAACACACAGACATATATCTTAGCCATAAGAACACCACATTAGTGTTATTAAACCAATTGATATCTTGCCTCCCCCCCAAAAAAACTGACACTGAAGCATTGCTTACAAATTCAAATTTGTATACCAAACCGTACAAAAGGTTATGTTAAAATGTAATTAAACTGTTGATAACATTAAAAACAATTTAAAGCATATAATTAATAACACAGTAATAATAAGCTGCTTAAAAACTTCTCAGTTAAAAGCAGCCACCCAATAAGTTTTCAGATTGAGTGGGGATTTAGAATCCAGCAAAGGCACCAGATCCTGCCTGATCTTGGAAGGCAAGCAGAGTAAGTCCTTTTAGTACACTCGTCCCTCCATTTTTGCAGACTTCGGGTCCACGGTTTTGGTCCTTCATGGACCAGCAAGTGGGGAGGGAGTGAATTTCCATTTTTTGTTTTTTAATTGCTATAGGTTCCCCCACGAAAATGGAGGGACAGCTGTACTTGGATGGAAGACCAGCAATGCAGACAAAGCGCTATATTTTAGAGGAAGGAACTGGCAAACCCACTGCTGAGTATTCCTTGCTTAAGAAAACCCTATGAAATTAAAGAGGGTATCATAAATTGACAGGCGACTTAAAGGACCATACACACAGCCAATCCCTAGTCCATGTCCATCTTGCTCTCTTCCCCACTATCAAACTGAGTGTGGCCTAAACACAGCCATATAACTTAATGTACTTGTTGCTGATAGCCATGAGACTAACAGATTCATTGCTTGTGGCTTCTCTTCCAAATCTGGGAAAAGTGAAGGGGTTTTTATTTTACAGTATTTTATTTTATTTTGCATGTAGCACCCAGAATCCTGCACTCATCATGGCCACTAGCCATGCCAAGTGGGGAAGTCTGGAACCCATAGCAATTAAAAAACAAAACAATTTCCAAGCTGTTTTCTCTACTGTTCAGGCAGAACCTGCTGATTCTGCGCCATAATCAATCCCTTTAAGATTAGCTACTGTTGCTTCTTGCAGTTAATTTGGGTTCCAGCAGAAAGTCAAAATTATAAATAGATGCTGGCATATTAATCTCACTGAAACACCAGTTTATACGAATTACTGGGAATGAAGCACCCATAAGACTTGGGAATGTATTCCAGCATGAAGGACAAAGGCTTTTATGCCAACTGCTTTATTCACACTCATTTCAGAGAGTGATCTGGTGGTGGTAGTGGTAGGGATGTAATACCTATCATTCTGGTCACAGACTGCTGTGGGTACAGACCTAGGCATTCTTTGGATGCTGATGGGCCCCAGAAAAAACAATGATCCAAAAAGGCAAATAAAAATGGATTTGGGCACTGGCATTATTTCTCATGGCATTTTATTAAAGTTAATGTATTTTGGATATATCACATTCAAGAGGTCTGAGACATCCATTCCACAAAAAAGTCTTGTGGCACTTTTAAAATCAGTAGATTTGTTTAGCATGAGTTTTCCTAGATCACAATCCACTTCCGCAGATGCAAGGAGCACAATATTGTGGATTTAGGTATGTATGCAGTGTACATGGTACTGAAAGCATCATCCGAGTGAAAGAGGATGGCAAGTGTACTATTAACAGTGATCATAAATCTCTATAAGAGCAATACTGAAAGACAGAATTATGTCAGTCTGTTTCAACATAAACAGATATAAATATCTATAAATAAATAAACTAGATATAAACAGATATGATTAGTGAGGCCAAGAATAATATCCTCCATTCTGAGCCACAGTGATCCATCAAGGCAAAGTTTTGGGCAAAGACCCTATCATGTAAATATGTTGATGGTGACAGCACTTCTGAACCAGGAAAAAACATTCTACCACAACTTTTTGTAGACTCCAGTCTACCTGCTCAGTACGTCACAAAGGTCATACAGAATTCCTTTATTTCTTTTTATTTTTAAAGGAACAGCTAGCATAAACATTCTGCTATAAGGAAGGTGGTAAACTCAGGATACGTAACTGTTAATCGATATGAAAGACATTTATTCCTTTGAAGTGTTCAAGTAATGACTTCAGTTTATCAGCTTAGACCTTTCTGTCATTTTCTACAAACCTGAAATAGGGCACATCATGCTGTGCTTCCCCTGCCGGCTCTGTCACCTGAACTGCACACGAGTCTGTTGGCAGCAGACTGGTCTCTCTTTCACAGGGAGCATCTTCCATCACTTCCTCAGGGACAGATTCTGGAGAGAAAGGATATTTTATAGAATGCCAGGTATATTTAGCAGATCCAGGGGCTACGTTTTTCTCCTTAACACAGTGCAGTTACCCCCACCCCATGAAACCTGAAGAATATTTCCCATTTTTAAAAATCTTTTGAACAAAACAAAGTGTCGGGAAGTGCCGATTGTTTTAAAGGAGAACTTCACTTCTAAGAGTGTGAGACTATTTTTTTTAAAGTAGGGAAACATATTTGTGTGGTGGTAATGACTCCAGGGGAGGGAGGGTAGAAGCAGGCTACATATTTTCCATTCCTGGGAAAGCTGCAAAAATTTGTATACAACAGAGGACAAACCTTTGCTCTCCAACTGAGGAACTTTGAGCTGAGTAAGTGATAATTGGTTGAAAGCCTGTTATGTAAGATGCATATTTTTATTTTTTTAAATTATTGATTAAAACTTAAAATACATATTTATTCAATAAATGGTCAATACTTATTGCACATTGAACACTTATTGCTAAAATATCTTCCAAATATGTCCAAACATTTCAAGACAAGAAGAAATATCTTAATTTAACTCTGTATTTTAACAATTATACTATTATAATTCCTTCTACATCATTACATGCTCTTCCATTCTAACCTTTATCCATATGTAAAATGCATATTAAAAAATCTCAGCATAGGTACCTTGGGAGGGCTATTAAAGACCAACAGTTTCTTAACGTTAACATCGATCAACAGAAAGGCCATATTTACTATTTGCTCTCTGATCTCTTTGTATAGTAAAGCAATACAGTCAAAGTGGCTTCTTAGGACTGTGTACTTTGGTTGATTAGTGAGGCCAAGAATGATATCCTCCATTCTGAGTCACAATGATCCATCAAGGTAAAGTTTTGGGCAAAGACCCTATCATGTATGTTGACAGTGGCAGCAGGGTAGGAACAGATGGGAGATAATGCTACTGGCATAGCAGCAGCAGCAAAGGTAGGGATTCAGACTCAGCAGCACTGAAAGCATTTACACCAAGAAGCTTATTTCTCCAGCTCCTGGCCTCCAGGATGTTTCTATCCTCAGAACCAAGGTACTCTGGCTTGTCCATGGGCCAGGTGACTGTGCAAGCCCCCCAGATCACCTGACTCTTGAGGACCACTTTTGGAAGTCTGGAGGGGAAAGCCCCTCCACCAGACAACAAGCTTGTCTTCTTTCCTTTACCACCAATGTATGATCCTGGGAAAAGTGCAACTGCTTATAAAACATGCCATCACATGAATGCACGAACTGGACTATGGCCATAAGTTTACTGAAGGCCAAGAGAATCAAGTCTTGCTTAAGCAAGTTTACAATGAGTGAAAGACCTCAAATGGGGACTTTGGGCTCATAGCAGAGTCTCTTAGTAATACAAAGGTTCTCTGACACACCTGTTTCAACTGTGGGCAATTCCAGTGTCACCTGATCTTCCTCAGTGATGATGCCCTCAGTCACTTCAGGAGAAGCAAAGAACTTATATTTTGGATCACAGTCCTTTGGCCCTGTTTCTTTTCCACTTTCTTCAGGGACTTCTCTAGAAAAAACAACAATAATCTACTTGTTATTGTTATTCAAAGTGTGTATTATTGCAGCATTTCAGCATTTCAGGTTCTGCTAATGACATTATTGGATAAATTCATGGAGAATTGGGTTATAAAAGCTACTGTTCAGCATGGTTGTATGTCATTTCCAGTATCAGAGGAACTGTGCCCCTCAATACCAGTTGCTGAGAGTAATCGGGAGGGTGGCTTTTACACCCATGCCTAACTTGTGGATTTCTTATAGGTCCCACTGTCCATTTAGGGAATGGCAAGACAGTGCCCTCCCACTGTATCTGCTGAACTGATTTCAGTGTGGCAGGGCATGATCTGAGTCATTTGAGATGTTTCTGGTTTTGTGTAATATCTGACTACAGAATTATGCAAGTGTGTATAACACAATCAGAAAAAATATGTTCTCTCTAGGCATTTTCTAGATCCTCCAGCATGATTCTATGGTATGCTTCCACCAGAAGTTAATCATAGAGTTCCACTGAAAGACCTACAAATGCCTAAAGCCATGTTTTCCTGAGGCATCTGTTGGTCTTGAACATGACCTTCAGCAGAAGCATATTATAAAATCATGCTAGAGGACCTAGAAAATGCCTAGAGAGAACACTTTGCCATTCATTTCAGGTAAGAGATTTCCGATTGTATGCAAAAATTGTATTACATGAAGGGTCGCAGAATGGATCCCTCTTGTAACACGCAGGCCAAGTGTACTCTAAATCTGAACAGTTTGCATTCCTCCTTTGGAGGACCATTCAGTTTTTCTCCCACCAGAGTCATGAGAGCAAAGTAAAGTAACAAAGGATGGCAGTGAGAGCAAAGATGGAAGGAAAAAAGAGAGTATTTTTTCTTAAAAGAAAGAATAATAAATTTAGGATGAGTGACAAAGAACAAAGCAATCAAATGAGAATCAATTCAGCTACCAAAGCTACTTCCCACTTTCCATTCAATTCAAGTTTGGAAAAACTGAGATCACCCCAGAAACCCAAAGACAAAGTCTGAGACCACACGAGGATTTTATGATTCCCCTAAGTATTCTAAACAGCAACCACTTCACATGGCTAGTAAGAACTTTCCTGGAGTGAGACACACTCTTCTAAAGCCAAATTAGAAGCTGATCATATCAGAGCTATAGGAGAAGTAGAAAAAGCTGGGAAGATAATCATATTAGGACATAAGAAAGGACCTCTGGCAACAGAAAAAGTTAACATCTTACCTAAAACAAAGCATCTCCAAAATTCAGACAACAGGAGTGAAACAATAAGATTTGTTACATGACTAAGGATAATCCAACTCTAAGATATTTTACAGAAAAGTCTAAGCTGCAGGGTCCTTACCTAGTGCTGTTTGTGGGACTCCAAGAAAGATTGGGTGACAGGAACACGTTCGCTCTGGAAGGGGACATTGGTTTAACCTTGTAGGTCGTCAACCCTTCCAGAGGCTTAAACACAAAGTTCTGAGGGGCGAATGAGCGTGTTTTCCTTGGTGGTGCAGGAACTGGGATGTCAAAGGCTGGCAGGTTTTCCTCCTCAAGGGAAGCCTCATCTTTTGCAGTTGCTTCAACAGGCTGAGGTTTCACCTCTTTTTTCACTGGTTCCATGAAAGTATTCTCTTTCATTCCATGTAATGCCTTGTTAAGAGAGACAGGGATTTGTTTTATCACTTTACTGGTCATTAAGGCACTGACTTCTTGTAACCCTAGAAAATGTCTGAGTAGCCCATCTGTCTATGCATTCTGCAACCACCCACATGATCACTACCATCTGAGGATGTTTCTACAGGTTGAGACTCCCTCATTCAGAATGCTTGGGTACAGAAATGTTTTGGATTCCCTCCCCCTCCCAAATTTGGAATACTCGCCTATACATAATGCGATGACCCAAGTCTAAACATGAAATTCATTTATGCTTCATATACACTTTATACACATAGCCTGACAGTAATTTTATACACAATATACTTAGTAATTCTTTGCATGAAACAAAGTTAGTGTACATTGAACAATCAGTAAACAAAGGTGTCACTAACTCAACCACTAAGAATATTTAGCCAGGATGCCTTAATTACCCAGAAGCAGAAGGTCAGACCACACTCTTGATTTTGCCTATTGCCAATCTGGACAAAACATTAGCCTACCAGAAAGGGTTACAGTATACCAAAATAACCTATGTGAAGTTATAATGTGAAAAACAAAAATTAAAGTGAAGTGCTTACTGTTGCTTCTTCTTTTTTGACCCCCCTTTGCTGTGTTCCCTTATTTGTCTCCTTTTTCTGTGCCAGATTACCTAAAACAGGAGAGAAATATCATTATTCGAGTAGTTTGTCACCACAAAGCCAACAGAAAAGCAAAGGAGTATCTTCTATAAAATGAAAAGCCACCATCCATATATTTATATGAGAGAAAAACCACGTATTAGAAGCACAAATGGGCAAAGAGTCAAAGGGAGTTACAGCCATGCTTGACGCTCATCTTTTTTTACAAGTGCAGACTTATACCACCTGACCCACCTGTAACTGTAGCTGGTCGTGAAACCTGTGGTATTTTTGACTTTGCAACAGCAGCTGCTGCTCTTGTAATTCTTCCATTTGATGTTGTTGAGACTACTGGTGGAACCTCTGAAATGGGTAGAGGGGGTTAAAAGTAGTGAATGCTTAAAACGTGTTCACATTCTGGTTATAAAGCATTGAGAGGACAGCCAACCTACTCAAAATTAAAGCCCAAGTAGTTCAGTGGGACTTGTACATAGGTAAGGGGTTCAAGTTGTTGGAACTTCATCTGAGGGACCACAAGTGGCAGCAAGAAGCATTGGTCTTACCTGTGATATGTTCATTTCCACCAGTGAAAGATGAACATCATGAGAAGGACTGCATCTCCTTCTCAACCCGATAGGAGGGAATGGTACAGACCTTTGAGGAGGTGAACCCAGTCAAATTATCAGCTACTACTTAAAACTCAAGAAGGGAAAGGAAATCAAAACAAAGGGAAAGCATAGCACAAGCAGAAAATGCTGACAATTAGTAATGCTATAAGCCAGCACCAGCAGGACCTCTATGCTGGGTGGGGAGGATGTTCATCTTTCACTGCTGGAAATGAATACAAGATCAATGTTTCTTTTCCCAGCAGTGAAAAGCTGAACATCGTGAGATGGGACATACCAGAATTCCCCAAATCAAGGGCAGGAAAACAAAGGCAGCTGATTTACAGCTCAGATAAGTTTGGAATACCCTTTATGCATCCAAAATATGTTGGACCTTCTCCAATGGTTTCTTGGGATGAAGACAAAAGACGGTCTCTTGTCTGCGGTGGGCAAAGCCCTGGACAAGCCTCTTCAGCCCATGAGGAATGGGCCATAGTTGGTAAAAATGCCTCCCCATGGGAGAGGAAATTCCTCGGGGGGGGGGTGTCTCACTGAAAAATAGGAGAAAGATGGAGTGCCTTCTCGTTGCTGTTGTAAGAAAGCTCTTGTGAAGCAAAAAGGAATAAGAGCAAAACATGACCTACAGTGCATGATGCAGGAATGAAGACTGGCCTTATCTGGGGTTGCTCACACCAGAGGGCACTCCTCAAAAAGTCTGTACCATTCCTGCCTAATGGAGTGTGAAGGAGGAGCAACCCATCTCAGGATGCTTGGCATCTCACTGCTGGGAAATGAAACATTTCATGTGAATAAAATATATTGAATCAATTGTTGACTGGGGCGTGGTTTGAACACAAAGTAACTCTAAGTTGATTCAATATGGCTACTTTAAGTCAGGACTTATAATAGGACTGACAAGTGTCTGCAGTACAGGAGATCCTAAAAGGTGAAAGCTGTTAGTTTACAGCAGAATAGATTATGGTGGCAAAATTGTAGGTGACATGTATTTAAACTAGACAGCCACCCTGCCAGCAGTGACAAATCTAATGGAGGAAGATCTAGAAAGCAAGGGGAAAAGTGGGACAGCAAATTCTTATAGAACCTCTGGTAATTTTAAAATTTTGCTTTTGATGATAGTATTCAAAGGACATCAGTGAATCCCAGTGATTAGTTTTGTTTGCATGTAGCATAATGAACAATGTACATGATAACACTAAAAGACCACCAGAATACTAACTCATGTATGACAAAGGATTCACATGAAAAGTAGTAAATATAAGAACAAAACTACAATTTAGTACAATGCCACTGTAGTCTAACAATCAAAATGCCAAGTAAGACATTGAAGTCCACAGTTGTCTTTAGAAACTTGCAGTGGATCTTCTGAGTTGTTGCTGCAAAGATTGTGATTTTAATTGTAATAAATTTAGTAGGAATGATTTGTCGTGAAGTGACAAATAATATCAGGCAACCCCAATCAGCTCCTTTTCCTAAAACATTTTCCAAGAAATTAGTTATGGGGCCACATTTTAGTGAGTAACAAATTAAATAATGGACTAAGGGCCAATGCAGACGGTGCTGCCCCTGGGGGCGCCCTGATGCCACGCACCATGCAGTTGGGCCTGCGCTGTGAAGGCATTGTCGGGGCAGTCAGGGCGGCCGCCGTGTGGTCGCCCCGCCCCAAATCCACCCACAGGTCAGCCCTTTAGGCCAGTCTGCATCAGCCCTAGATTATCCCCCAAGCCACAAATACATAAAGACATAGGGGACCAGGGATTCTGGTTCAAATCTCCCCAAAGTCATAAAGATGACTGTGGTCACTGTGAAGTAGCTTTTAGGAAAAGGATAAATCCATCTCCTGTTGAAGCTTCAAAACCCTGAATGAAATGTAAGCTACAATTTACACTGAGACAATGCTGGAAGACAGTCACAGTCAGTAATCTACCAGGGCTGAGAAAAATTACTTTTTTGGATTATAAATCCTCAATTCCTCAAATCAGATTGGCCAGTGATTCATGTTGGTTGAGTGACTTTAGGATTTATATATTTTTAAAAAAAGTTTCTCAAGCTCTGCTCTATACACACACACACACACACAACCCAGAAAGACTGAGTATTAAATCCAATAGTGTTTGGATGATAAGGTTGGTTCATACCTTTGTTCTCCTTTCTGGGAAGTTTGTCTACATAGATCTGCTTCTGTTTCTGCTGAGGTATTTGAGAGATGAAGCCCTTACCGGCAGAACTGGGGGCCTTCTGCAGAGAGAAATCAAAGAAAATGTCATAACCCAGAAAATATACACTTTCTAACCCCACACCCCACCCCCATTCACTCCTCCAGAGTTCACAGATTTTCCTTTTATAACCAATTCACATTGTGAATGCTAATGACCCTCTGTGTTAAAATGAGCCTTAGGTCTATCCTTTGGAAAGTATCCTGTTTAACCACTTAGAGAAAAATCCTACTTGTTGCAGGTCACTAGCAGAAGAGTTTGTTGTTAAGTTGCTGCTGTCAAATAGTGAGTACTGAAAACAGCAACCAATTCAAAACATCCAAAGTGAAGGCCTCAATTATACATAGAATCCTAGAGTTGAAAGAGACCACAAGGATCATCCAGTCCAACCCCTGCCATGCAGATGCCCACAACCAAAGCATCCCCGACAGATGGCCATCCAGCCTCTGTTTAAAGACCTCCAAAGAAAGAGACTCCTCCACACTTTGACACAGCATTTTCTACTGTTGGAACAGCTCTTACTGCCAGGAGGTTCCTCCTAATGTTGAGGTGGAATCTCTTTTCCTGTAGCTTGAATCCATTGCTCCAGTCCCTATCTCTGGAGCAGCAGAAAACAAGCTTGTTCTATCCTCAATATGATACCCCCTCAAATACATAAACAGGGCTATCATGTCACTTCTTAACCTTCTCTTCTCCAGGCTAAATATACCCAGCTCCCTAAGTCACTCCTCATAGGGCATGATTCCCAGACCCTTCACCATTCTAATAATCATTATTATTTGGTCACCTATACTGACCTGTGCATCTTTCTATCCCTCAAGTATCCCATTCCAAGAAAAGGCCAGGAAAGCAATATTTAAGTTTGTCCTTTAAAAAGTATTTAAGTAAAGATAGGTCTTTGGAAATCAAAAGTCAGAACTGAAAGAACTATGCAACTAGTTCTATGTTGGCTGGAAGGGAGGAGAAAGGACATCTAGAATATGTTTCTTGATCAATGACCCTGTCCATCCCAAAACCAGTGTTTTACAAGGCTGGGAGGAGTTTCAAAAGGAGTCTAGATGTGGCATGGGGATGGCCTGCTGCTAAAAGAATAAAAAAATTGGGCTGGATTAAATCTATTACATACACAGAACAGTTAAAATAGTATATTACTGGTCTAATTGTTGCCAATTTAGATCAAGGAGGACAAACAACAACAACAACAACAACCCTAGTTCTCAGCTAATGGAGAAAAAAATATTATAATTCCACTTTTAACCAGATTTGAGACTCAAAGCAGAAATTTTAGGTTCATGTTTCAGCCAGCCAAGTTTAATTTCAGGTATTGATTACAACAGCACCGTTAGTATTTGAGGCACTGCCCTTCCTGCTAATCACAACCAACCAAAACTCTGGCCAAATTCATTTCATTCTGTATTCAACATTCATACAATATAAAGAATACAAAAATACAAAACAAACCATTGAAAGCTGTGGTCTAACTGGCTCTTGCAACTGGCTCTTCGCCTTTGATCTTGTTACCCGTACGGAAGGTGCCTCCTAGGAATGGCCCAGAAATAAGAGTGAGTAAACTACTTACCCTCACCTGATGTGTATTATAGTTTAGCAAGAAACATACAAAAGCAAACCACCACACAGAGTAAATGATACCACCTGATAAGTTACAGCAACAGTTCCCAATTGAACTGGATGTCTCCATGAACCCTGATTTGATCTGTGGTCTTCTGGGTGTTGACATTCAACAAGAAGTTTGGGAACCAGTGAATTGAGAATTATCACATGGCTTACTAATTTTTATTTTGCTCTTATCCTTATTTGATATTAATGGTTATTGTTTTATTGCATTTTGATGTCTGAAGACTGCTCAGAAAAGCTGCTCAGAAAAACTGTGTGTGCATACATGGTGCATATATGCACACATATTTGAAAAGAATGAAATTTTAAGCCAGAGCTAACCTCCAGCATTATTGTTGTAGTGTGCATTCAAGTCACTTCTGAGTTAAGGTGACCCCACCATTGGGGCTTCGTGGCAAGATTTGTTCAGGGGGGCTTTTCCACCACTGCCTTCCTCTAAGGTCACCCTAAGAGTTTCCATGGCCGAACGTGTAAAATGCTCAAACCACTACTCCACACTGGCTCTCAAGTATCAGCACAGCCACGTATTAAGGTGATTAACATACAAAATTAAGCCTTTCACATGACTTCATTCCTTACTTGGCACCTAACAGGCACAACAGATCTTTCAGTTTTATGGAACTAGGCGTTCAACTCTATTGGAATTTTTCACCCCCTACCTGAATTCCTCCAAGGACCTTGGGGCAGTCTATATGACCTCCTCCTATTCCATCCTTACATCATCACATTCAGGCCAAGAGAGGTCATATGGCAGGATCAAGCAGCAAATACACAAACTGAGAGTTGAACTGAGTTTTCAATGGTTTAAGTTCAGGAATGAAGAAATGTTGCTCTCCTGATTATCATCACTGACTATGCTGGCTAGGAATGATGGGAGTTGCAGTTCATCAACATCTGGAGGGCCACACATTCCCAACTCCTGTTTCCAATACTGCAGGCTGCCATACTAGGCAAAGCCCAAAAGGGATCAGGTGCAAGAGGCATTATGCCAGAAATGATTAGATACAAGAGTCACCATCAAGGGCTTTGGTGTTGCCCCAATGCAGTAAAACATCAATGCTAATGCATTTTTTGCATCAAACCAAGATGGCATCAATGGAATGAAGATGATATTGTTGTTGTTTATAATGCTCTTTCCACCAAAGGGTGGAACATCAAATATATGTAATCAAAAGTGGATGATAAAATAGTACACTATAAAATGCTAAAACACTAAGTATGCTGCTACAACAATTCCTGATCTATTTCAAATACTAGAGTCCTTCTAGGGCTAGAGCCCACTAGAGAACAAGGGGAATAAAAGCAACCTTTTCATTTTTGTTCTCTTCCAGATTATGACAAAGTAGAGGACCGAATTTACCAGATACAGAGAAGCTGATACCTCTGAGCTCTGTACATTAGCAGCAACTTCTCTTGTTGTCCACACCTTTGTTTTGACAGAGGATGCTTATTTATTTTGAGGTGATCTGGAGGAAAGCGAATCACATTAGAAGATTGCTTGCATATTTTCCCTCTCTCCCTGTGAAGAACCTGATAGCTTCAAATGAAAACCTATTTTCTTTCTTGCCTTTACTAGAAGTACATAAGCGCACATTATGACCTAACATGGAATTTGGAACAATTACTCCATTAACTGTTCTAGCAGTACTCTGACATGGAATTTGAAACAGGTATTTTCTTAGATACATTTACCAGAATCTCCTAGTAATAAATATATAAATAATGAACATGTTGGCTAAGAGATTTAGGGAGCTGTGGTCCCAAGCAGTTACTTTTCCAGGTGAATGGGCCTTATACTCATTCACGTCTTCTTCCACCATCACTTTTCAGCTCATTTCCCTTTATATGACCTCTGAACCAGGACATGTGAACTACTTCAATCTAGAGCTGATGATTTAGTTCTAGGTAAATAAACAAAAATGAGGATCCAAAAGGAACTGGAGCACTGAAATGGAACAGGGTGGTTCCATAAGCCCAAGATGTGATTCCGCTGCTACATAGGAATTCAGCCAAGTGGTTATAAGGATGAAGGACTATGGAGAACTTGGCACAAGTACCATGCTTGCCGTTTTCACTACTGCTTCCTTTGGTTTGCTCAGTACTGGGATCTGTGATGCTTTTGGAAGAAAGGCAGGGACCTCTGGCTTGAATCGCCCACATTTAAATATAGGTTTCTCTCTCTGCTCCTTTAACTTGCGTAGTTCTTTCTCTGCTTTGTAACGCTGGAGCATTTCCATGCGTTCCTGTCCACGAGTCTTAGCTGGAGCGTTTGAAATCTGATCTGAGTGGGTAAAAAAAAAG